>CM053036.1:141291476-142588976 GCA_028564925.1 Lithobates sylvaticus | reverse complement strand
TGTAGCAGCCGGGGAGAAGCCAACAAGAATACATGTTCTGAGTCTGCTAGGCATACAATCATTGCAAATGGCAGCACCAAACAGTCTTAGGGCTTTAGCATGCTACAAAACAGAGACTTCTAAAGCTAAAAAAATAAAAATAAAAAAAATGCCTAAATATATAAATGTCGTAAATTGTTGTTAAAATAGTCTGGCAACAGGGTGACACAGGTAATCTTGTTGCTAGTGAAATATTGCTCTATTGCAGCTGCCACACTATGAGCCAGAGTCGCAGCACTCTGTTGCCCACTAAGGGAAGTTGTAGTTACACCACGGTGATACTGCTCTAAGCAAAGTGCCTCTGGTGGCATAGTAATCACCATTACGACATCCACCTAAATGTACTTGGGAACAACTATTCTTAGAAGACTGGTTTCTGATTTCATTGGCTTACCCCGATCATAGTAATAGAGAATCCATCATTTCTTCAGTTACAGTAGGGAAGTGTATCCAAGGACACCAAAGCGGATTCTGGATTCTCGCCTGCAGTCTCATTGTACAGCTTACATAAATCTGATTCAAGTAGTAGACGGCACACAGGTATATTCTAATCCAATAATGTCATCTCTTTGATATACTAGCTGTGTAAAATGCGCTTGTCAATAGGTATGAATCTGCTTAGCAGTGGCTAAAACTTTCCGAAAGCTCCCTTGTAAATAATTAAAGGACGAGACAAACGCACGGATAAGATAAAGGGCGTTTCCAATGTAGTAATAATCATGACAATGATTATAAAGTTTAATTTACACACAGCTAGTCATCTAATTACATAAACTTTTGCAAGCAAGCACAAAATGACAGAATTAATAACATGTCTGGGTAAGAGACACGTTGTCCCTGTGATTGCTATGTAATATACAGTATATCAAACAAATATTACATACAATAAAAAGGTACTTAGGGATTACTACTGATCTTTTATAAACATAACTTACTTGAATTGTTACAGTTAAAGAAAGTCAAGTGAACATGTACAGAAAGTAAAACTTGGCATGCTAGTAGTTTTTTGAAGTGGTTGTAAACCTCAAAACATGAAAAATGAACAAAGCTGTGCCATTGTGTCTTCCGCTTCGTTCCTCTATCTGCACAAGTCACTTCTCACCAGTTTTCCTGACACCAGGAAAAAAATAGTGACAAGGGAGGGACTTCCAGCTGATTGACAGTCTCAGATCTGTTCCTGTGTGAAGGGGGTGTGTCCCATCCCACCAATCAGCTCTCCACTCCCTTCTTTTCATAGCTGCAAGATCCTGTGTAAAATTCTGCTCTTTGACCCCTTACACACACACACACACACACACACACACACACACACACACACACACACACAGCGTGGCCGCGTTAGCGGTAAAGCCCTGCTAGTTTTAGTGGGGCCCGCTAGCAGCCGCAGGAAAGGTTAAATGCACCTGAAAAGTGGTGCTGCTGAAGTGCTTTGCAGGCGCTTCGGCAGCAGTGCCCATTCATTTCAAACCGCCCCAAAGATGCGGCATGCAGGACTTTTTCTAACATCCTGCAAGCGCACCGCTCCAGTGTGAAAGCATCGGCCTCACACACTGGGGCTGCAGGGGAGGCATCTTTCAGGCACTTTACAGGCGCTATTTTTAGCCCAGTAGCACCTGAAAAACGCCCCAGTGTGAAAGGGGTCTCTAAACAGATGTAGGGGAAAGATGGAAGCAGATAAACAGATACAACATATGGAGGAGGAGGATTTGTTTCATCCGTGTGTCACCTGAGGCCAGTCACTTCACTGGGTATATGGAAGGGTTTACAATCACTTTAATAAAAGTTAAAAGTTATACTCTTAATAACTGTACTGGGCTAGTTACTCAAAGCATTTAAAATCTAGCTGCATTACAGCCATGCAGGTGGCTTTTTCAGAATGAGCCTTAAATCAATAGCAGCCATATTTTTCAAAAGGTTCCCTATAAATACCGCTAGCCAAAAGTGAACCTGTGTTTTGCCCAATTTAGATTTTTACAAATCAGATCCATGGAGATAAATCTCCCAGTTTGGGGAGGTTTCTTCTCTCTTCATATTGTGTCTCAAGACAGAAAGTGAGGATAAATGTCCCCAAGGGGACACGGACAGCAATAAAAGCCAGATAGACACCAATTCTTTCCCTCTCTGCTTAAAACTAGTGCAGGGCCACCTGTAAACAATTCAAATCCTTGGACATAAATATGCGTTCTCAGTGGGTGATGTGTTGAACCACTGATGCTTCTCTTCTTCCTGGCCGCTGCAGGTGACACTCAGGGCTTCCCTCCGGGAAGCGAATCCGAACACACACTTTTTGCATGTTTCTTCTTAGTGCAGCCCATTCGTTTCAATGAGCTACACTTTGCGAAGGAAATGTGCAAAAAAGATGCAGACGCAATTTTTAAAATCACATTAAAATTCATGGTACCACGGTACCAGTACCATGTATTTTGGTGGGCATGAACAGAGGTGCGTTTGATAGATGTATGGGGGTGCCATTAAGACCTAACAACACCCGCACGCATTTGTAAAAGGCAGCCTGTTTTTCCTGCACCACACCAGGTGTGAACTGCAAGCTGAGATAACATGCACTGCATTGATGCATTCACACAATGTCACAGTAACAATGAGATAAAACAAAGTTCAGGACTATTCCTTTATCCCATTGTTTTGCAAATCTTTGTATACTACAAACTGTATGATTGAGCCGGTCCCGATATCGCTGTTTTACTACCCTGACAGCTTATTATTCTAAAAACCTTCATTTTGCAAATATTAAAGATTCTAACTACCAGCAAGAATAAGTCCTTACATTTAAAGAGCACCTGTCATTTCAGATCCATCATGGCAGCGCCTGTTAGCGGGAATCCACTCACCTGCTGCCGTCACATCCCGCACCTTGATGTGTCACTGCCGCATCACCAACCGTCCCATTAAAGTGAACATGACTGTCGGTGAGTCAACAGCGTGTCCAAGGATGAGCCACTGCAGGACAGAGATGACAGTTGTTCTTTAAAAATTATGATTTAAATTGAGTTGATTTAAATCAAGTCTTTTTACTAGTGATTTAAATTAAATCCACCCTGGTGGGTCAAATACCCACTGCTCTCACTGCTTACTGGTTCCTCCCACCAGTTCCCACATTCTACTAAATTGTTAAATTCCTATAGCAGCTGGGGAGAAACAATCAGCAGAGTTTTTATACATAGGACGTGGGAAAGGTAAATAAATTCCCTTATCCATTTACAGGTTGCGAATTTTGCAAAAATGATCTTGTGCCAACAGGTCATCTTAAAGTAGAATTATAGGCACATTTTTTTTTTTTCATTTTGGATAGCGTAAGGAAGGGTTGTGTCCCATTTTGAAGATTTTTCTTCACTTCCTGTCCCAAAGCCAAAAAAGAAGTGAAAGGAATTTCTTGCAAATTAAGGGAATTCCTTGGGAACCCCCAGCAATGGCGTCCCTAGGGGGGGGCCAGAGGGGGCCCTGACCCCCCCAAAATGATGCTGTGCCCCACCATGTGCCCCCCCCAAAAAAAAAAATTTTTTTTTTTTTTTTTTTTTTTTTTTTTTACAAAAAGGCAATGTCTTTTTGTTTGCATCCGTAGCGGATGCGCCACATCTTACTCAGGCTGCCGCTGGAGTAACACAGTCTCTATTGAGAGGGAGAGTATTCTTCTAGCCTGGACGCGTGGGTAAGTGTGTGCACTGCAGTACACTGTAATCACTGAACTGCATTATCTCCATCCCTTCTCTCCCCCATCTGTCCCTCCCCCTCTCCTGTTCTTTCAAGACCTTCACAACTTACTTTCACTTTCAGTTAGGCAGGTAATAGACTATGCAAATTTCTTTCCTGCATCCACAGAGTGCAGGAAAGAAACTTGCATGATTCCCCCATTAACACAGACAGTGGTGACAGGGGAATATCCTTCCTGCCCAGCAATTGTATTCTCCCAACAAACAGTCATTATCACTAGTGGCTATAGCAACCACTAGTGATAATCATAAGAGTATCTGTCAGGCTGGTTGTTCCCAATTTGATCGATCAACTTGGTACATTCAGCCTGCTCATTAATGGTTCAAACCTCAACCATCTGAGATTTAAACTGCCTATGGCTGGTCTTAACACTTAGGCAGCCCATACATTGATCACTTTTTTCATTTAACTAGTAGGTTGCATGAAAAAAAAAGAAATGATCCAATTCTCCCATCTACACATTATAGGTGAATGGGGGAATCCTTGCAGTGTGGACCAGTGGTGGAACTACCAGGGTTGCTGTCCTGGCTATTCACAGCGCTGGTCTCTGTCTCCATGGCAGCAGTGGCACATTGGAACCCAGTGCTGGTTACTTTATGGGGCTAATGTACAGGAGAGCCAGCACAATTTGTTGTTAGAGATGGGCAGGGCATGTTCAAAATCCCACATGCCCGAGCCCGTCGGGAAGCCCACACTGCACGGCGCTAAGCACGAGCAGTGAGACATTTCCTGGTCCGCAGCTGCACAGATCAGGAATGTCTCACTGCCTGTGATTAGCCGTGTGCAGTGTCGGCTTCCTGGCGGGATCGGGCAAGTGGGATTTCAAACACACCCGAGCCCATGTCTAATGGTTGTAGAGTAGACAATTGACCTCCCTGCAGGTTGCTTAGCAGCAGTGCAGCCTTCTCTGACATGCTGATCGTCATGCAATCCAGGTGAGGCTCCTAGTCTAATCCCAGTGTTCAATATCATAGTGATTTTATTGATCAAAGCCCACACCTTACAGGCATAGAGCCCACATGGCTGCTGAACATACGGTGGATATGGTTGTACTGTTGATGCTAATAAATACTAGGGGTGCAACGGATCAAAAAACTCACGGATCGGATCGATCCTCGGATCAGGAGTCACGGATCGGATCATTTTCGGATCAGCAAATAATAATTGAAGTTGCAAAAACCTGTGAAAATTCCGCCACCATATAGTCCCCACTAATATCCACGTCATCTCCCCCACTGTAATATTGGCTGGGTATCGCAGAGTATTTTTGGCTGGGTATCGCAGAGTATTGGCTGGGTATCGCAGAGTATTGGCTGGGTATCGCAGAGTATTGGCTGGGTATCGCAGAGTATTGGCTGGGTATCGCAGAGTATTGGCTGGTTAATGCAGAGTATTGGCTGGGTATCGCAGAGTATTGGCTGGTTAATGCAGAGTATTGGCTGGTTAATGCAGAGTATTGGCAGGTTAATGCAGAGTATTGGCAGGTTAATGCAGAGTATTGGCAGGTTAATGCAGAGTATTGGCAGGTTAATGCAGAGTATTGGCAGGTTAATGCAGAGTATTGGCAGGTTAATGCAGAGTATTGGCAGGTTAATGCAGAGTATTGGCAGGTTAATGCAGAGTATTGGCAGGTTAATGCAGAGTATATGCAGGGCTTACAAGTGATCGCTCCGTCATTTGACGGAGCGATCACATTAAAAACAGTGGCCTGGTGTACCAAGATGGCCGCCGCTCCGGAGCTAGGCCGAAGCCGCGGCCTTTCCTAAGGCCGCCGGGTGTACAAAGATGGCCGCCGTCGCTCCGGAGCTAGGCCGAAGCCGCGGCCTTTCCTAAAGGCCGAGGCCGCGGAGCGCTCCGCGGATCGCGGGGTGTGCCGATCCGAACGGGGTGGCCCGTTCGGATCACGGATCGGCGACGATCCGTTGCACCCCTAATAAATACTGTGTTTATTAGATCTGACTGGGAGCATCACCTGGATCACATCCCGATCAGCATGTCAACAGAGAAGGTTCTACAGCATTACTGCTGCTCGGTGACCAGCTGGGGGCTCGGCTCTCTACAACCAATAGTGCCAGCCTTCCCTGCATGCACCCATAATGTCACCAGCACTAGGTCCTAATAGACTGCTGCCACTGCCAAGGACACAGATGCCAGACCAGCACTGTCAATAGCAGGGGCAGGACAGCAAGAGGAGGCTGGGGAACACCACAGTGGCAGAACACCAAGGCCCGGTGGCAAGACAACCTTTGCAACCCTGATAGTTCTCCCACTGCTTTGGACCCTTATATTTTCTTGGTATGCTGGTGACATATATCTCTTGTTTTCTGCCACCCTGGGGATCGTAGTAAAATTGCATTTTATAGTTGCCCCCCTACTTTTGTCCCTGTCCCCCCATGTGCCCCCCCTAAATATGAAAGCTGGAGACGCCACTGACCCCCAGGTCACCAAACCTAGTTTCCCAATTGGAAGATTTCCCCTCTATTATTGGGGACAACCCAAAAATGGGGGATTTTATTTTACTTTCAATGATAAAGGTAAACAGGACAAATAGATAGGGTGAATCTCCTTAAGGGGGACACAGGCAGCAATCAAATCTGACAGGTTCCAATCCCTCTCCACTCCATCCAAAACTAAAATAAAAAAAGTTTTGCTTTTAGTTATACTTTAACCGCTTGCCGACCAGCCGCCGTCGTCATACTGCAGCAGGTCGGCACGATCCCGCGAACCGTCATAGCTGTACGTCAGTCCCTTTAAGCGGGATAGGGGGTGTCCTTGTTCTGTGAGGAGAGCCAGATCATGGGTTCCTACTAGCTAGGAACAACGATCTGTCATTTCATCCAGTTCCTCCCATCCCCCCACAGTTAGAACACACACTAGGGAACACAGTTAACCCCTTGATCGCCCCCTACTGTTAACCCCTTCCCTGACTGTGACATTTACACAGTAATCGCTGTGTGATTGTCAATGGTCCCATAAATGTGTCAAAAGTGTCCGATCTGTCTGCCATAAATGTTGCAGTCCCGATAAAAATCACTGATCACCGCCATTACTAGTAAAAAAAAAAAAAAAACAAAAAAAAAATGCCATAAATCTTTCCCCTATTTTGTAGACGCTATAACTTTTGCGCAAACCAATCAATATACGCTTATTGCAATTTCTATTACCAAAAATATGTAGAATACATATTGGCCTAAACTGAGAAAAAAAAATTATCTTTTTAAAAAAAAAAAAAAAAAAAAATGGGGATATTTATTATAGCAAAAAGTACAAAAAAATATTGTGGGTTTTTTTCAAAATTTAACGCTCCTTTTGTTTTGTTTATAGCGCAAAAAATTAAAAAAAACGCAGAGATAATCAAATACCACCAAAAGAAAGCTCTATTTCTGGGCAAAAAAATAACATACATTTTGTCTGGGTACAGCATTGCATGACCGCACAATTGTCAGTTAAAGTGACACAGTGCTTTATCGCAAAAAATGGCCTGGTCATTGAGCAGCCAAATCTTCCCGGCTGAAGTGGTTAAGGCAAAAAGGAAAGCTTGTAGAAGGTGGAAAGGCCTAGGAACCCAAGCACACAAATTGCCCCACTAGCATCCCCCATAGGACTTAAGAAACCGCTAAGCAATTTTCCAGCATCAGTTATGGAGAGACTTGGCCTATAAACAGAAAGTTCCAAATCACAGATTTGAAAAGAAAATATCACAGATAATAAAATATAAAATTATCACAGATAAGGAAAGGGGAAAAAAATAAAAATAAATAAAAAATCGCTCCATCTATGGCCGACTACACAGCTGGTCAGTCAGAAAAAGCCAAAATGTGGGCTTCATAAGTCTTGAGTCCATAAGTCCATACGTCTTGAGGACTCCAGTAGAACGACCTCTCTACCATAGTAGTTGTCACTTCAAAATGATGGTAATGTCACTATGGTGCACCAACGCACATAATGTGCATGGATATGACCTATGTGTTACCATAACGCAATGGTGTGAACTGGTTGTAACTTCCCAGCACCCATGGAAAAAACGGTTTTAGATAGAATGCTGCTTTATGTCTCTCAACTGCATGTCTGTTAAATTGTTACATAGGGCTGTGTGCAGTCGCTCCATCCCCAATGACTTACATGGGCTGCCTGCATGTAATACCCGGCAGCTCAAGCCGCTCTTACACATGGCCCATTAATGGACAACAGGTCCCAGTACTCACGTGAAAGTGGCCTTAAAATAAAAAAATCGGTCATGAAAGAAATATGGCTGCTGCCATGGAAAACACAAGTTGCCTGGCTGTTATTCTGCCCCGTGTCTTTAGGACTTTATAAGATAGAGGACTGGAACTGATCAGTCCGAGTACTTCTTATGTATGACTAGTTGGCTTTCTTGTGTTTATTTTTAATCAGATCACAAACACTTCTCTCAGCTGATCAATATTTACAGCAAACATTTTCCTAATAAAAACCGCACACAATACATGAATAAACACCATTAAAGCTGCAGAGAGAACCCATTTGAAAAGCATTAGCTGAGAAAAGAAAAGTGTTGACTGCATTAAGCCTTACCCACGAGTACCAGCCTGTATATACCGCGTCATTGCCAGGCCCTTTTTTTTTTATTTTATTTTTTTATTTCAGCGCTGTGACACTTTGACAATTGCTTAGTCATGCAAGACTGTGCCCAAATTACATTTTTTTGCCTTAAAAAAAAAAAAAAAAAAGCCACAAATCTTCGGTGGTCAGTAGAGATGAACTCAGGCACGTTGGGATCCCGCCAGAAAGCAGTCACTGCGCACCAATCATAAATGGCCATGTATATGTGCAGGCGAGGGGCAGGGAATGCCTTGGCCATTTATGATTGGTGGTGTGGAGTGAGAGCTTTTTGGTGGGATAGATCAGTTGGGTTTGGACTAGGATTCTAATGTAATATATAACAGACAGTAAAGAGCCAACCATGGGCGAGTCTGCAGAGACCTCTCCTAAATACAAACAAGAAAGCAGGAGTTCCCATATCAGGCAGCAAACTAATTGCTCTCTACAATTTCCTACATGAAAGTCTGACACCATTTCAAGGTAGGTTGCATTTCTCGTTTACAATTCAAGACTTTCATTTTAATTATGACTCAAGCATATATTCAAATGCCAAGTCCAGGTTTTAAACAATGCTTTCATACTGCGCCCATATTTAGGACGTACCATGAAGCATGGTCATATACAGCATCCCAGAATCCAAACTACCCCCCCCCCCCCCCCACCTGAACAGCAGGGTGCTTCTTCCATACAGGTTCAGCATTGCTTCCAGCAAATTACTACACTTTTAAACATTCCCAACTCTGGGCACAAGACAAATAACCACCTTGGTTTCCTCCACATACAATGCAGTGTGACTAGTCCTGGATTGTAAGTGGTGATGCTGAAGTTCCACCGACAGCCAGGAGCGCTGGTGGGAGAAGAGGCAATTTCCAAAGCCAGCCAAAGCCAAAAGGTATGGCAAGTATTGTAGCCTTCTCATCTTCCCTAAAGCCCCATACACACGGTCGGATTATCCGATGGATTCTGTCCTATCGGACAATGTTGTCGTAAATTCCGACCGTGTGTAGGCACCATCGGACAGTGTACCTCGGATTGTCCGACGGACAAAGTCCTATCTCCTGCTGGATAGATTTTTTGACAACAAAGTCCGATCACACCAAATCCGATCGTGTGTAGCGTAGTCCGACGGACAAAGTGCCACGCATGCTCAGATCACATTACGAGACCAAAGCTATTGGCTACTAGACTCTACGTAGTCCCGTCGTAGGCAACAAACGTCACCACGTTCAGAATGATCGGATTATCCGACAACTTTGTCCGACCGTGTGTATGCATCACCAACATCGGACAAAGTACGACGGACATGATCCGACGGACCTGGTCCTCACATAATCCGAGCGTGTGTATGGGGCATTAGACATAATGAGCATATGACCCTTACAGTACGGAGGGTCACCCTATAATGGTTCATTTTTTTCTTCCAGTCTGTGGTTGGGTTTTAAAGAGAACTAGTCACAACTGTTCTCATGCACCCGAGTATACAGTCAGATTAGAGACTCAGATATTGGCACCCGAAACTAACCCATCAATCAGCATCCTTACTAAGGGAAATAGGAAATGAAGCCTTGCGACTTTACAATCTGTTTCCTACTGCGCATGCGTGAGTCAGACTGCCCTTTCTGAATGGTCCTGCTGTCTTCTGGGACGTGTACGTGAACAAGGCCTGTGTGCCAAATACATTGTCCAGTCATCTGTTCAATAATTAAAAGTTAGCACCTACAAAAACCTGACGCTGCAGACTTTTAATAATAGGAAAATGATCACACAGGACACAGAGGCAGCAGCAAAAATCATTGGCTCCTCCTGTTGTCAATCAAATCATGTGAGGGAGCAGATGGCGGCTCCAAGCTGTGCTGTGTGTGTCTATGGTAGGGCTGAAACAACTAATTGATTAATCGACAACTAATCGATTATGAAATTAATCGATTACTATTTTCATAATCGATTAATCGGCCAGTAACATAATGGGGTTAAAAAAATAAAATGAGCCCTTTATAGTACAAAAAGAGCAAATAATCGCTACTGTAAATATTACTTTCACAGTTCTACAGTAAAAAAAATGAACCCCTACAGTAGTGGTTATCTGCTTTTTTTTTTTTATAAATTTTTTTGTACTATAAAAGGGCTAATTTTAGTTTTTTTAACCCCCCATTATGTTACTAAACGTGGTTACATGGTTTCCTATGGGACACGTTCACATCTATGCTTTTTTCAGCGACTGCATATTTGGAAAGGGTCAGGCACTTATTTTTTTAAACACAAAACAGTGCTTTTTTTGGTTCAATATACTTCAATGAAGAAGCTGCAGAAAAGCATGTAATGCGTTGTTTTTTTTATCTGCCCAACAACTAATTGGCCAAAAAAAGTATATATCTCTTCTGTCTGTTATTCTCAGAGTGGATTAAATATTTTGCTCCCTAACCATATAGTTGGTTATTCATATTTACCACTGCATAATAAGAATAAATTGCCTTTTTTTTTAAAAAAAACTTTACATATTAACCAAGTTATACACCACACTTTTTTTTAAAGGTTATTAATCGATTATTCGAAACAATAATCGGCCAACTAATCGATTATGAAAATAATCGTTAGTTGCAGCCCTAGTCTATGGATACAAACAGCCCAGCTCAGGAGAGGGCACCCACACAGCATGCAGTTTGATATTGGGCAGTTGGAAAAGGAGGAGGAGCAGACCGCACCAGCAGGAGACATCAGAAGAGGAGGCAAGGGGCTGCTCTGTGCAATATCATTGCACAGAGCAGATTAATTATTTTAAAGCGGAGCTCCAACCTAAAGTGGAACTTGCGCTTATCGGATTCCTCCCCCCCTCCGGTGCCACAATTGGCACCTTTCAGGGGGGAGGGGGGTGCAGATACCTGCATAATACAGGTATCTGCACCCACTTCCGGGACGAGATATCTGGAGCTGCCCCGCCCATATCCGAGGATGCCCCGTTGTGTCTTGGGAAACACAGTTCCCAGGACACAACGGGGACCAATAGAGACGCGCACCGCGACTCGCGCATGCGCAGTAGGGAACCGGGCAGTGAAGACGTTGTGTCTTCACTTCCTGATTCCCTGACAGAGGATGGCGGCGGGGCAGCCGAGAGATGAGCGGTCGCTCGTCACATTCTGCCGACACCGCTGGAACCTGGAACAGGTAAGTGTCCATTTATTAAAAGTCAGCAGCTGCAGTATTTGTAGCTGCTGACTTTTAATATTTTTTGTGCGGGTGGAGCTCAGCTTTAAAGAAAAATAAAATATGCCTTTAGAACGGTTTTTAAAGAGGTTCTAAAGCCTAAATATTTATTTTTACCTTAATGCATTCCTTGCATTAGGGTAAACAATGTTTAGGCATCAGTATCCCCCCTCTTTTACTTATCTGAGCCCTCATTCGATCCAGCGGTGTGCACGTCTGCAGCTTTTCTCTTCCCTCACTTTCCGGTCTCACAGGCTTTGCTGGGGCATGCAGGAGCCGAAAGGCTCCTGCTGCTATCAAATCCAGTGACGAGGAAGCAGAGCCGAGTCCTGCTGTCTGTGTCAAAAGATAGACGGCGAGGCTCGGAAGCGAGCTCACACAAGTGTTTCCATAGAAAGCAACTTTCTATTGGGACACTCAGTGGAGGAGAGGAGCCAGGTGGGGGATTCCTAGGAGCGGTTTGGGGCCGCTCTTTACAATGGAGCAGTTAAGTATAAACCTGTTTGTTATACTTTACAATCAATCACTTCAAAATCCATAGAATACAGTCATACTTCTAAAGAAGGAAAGCAGGAAGATCGCAACCAACTTTATTAAATCAAGACAACGCACACTACAGCACTGCCTAGGACCACCCCTCCCTAATGTTTCGCCCAATACGGGCTTGATCACAGATTGATTAGGGAGCATGGCTGGGCTCCTTTTGGTCAGCATCCAGAATTCCAGAAGCAAGGGATTTTTATACAAGTTTGGACATCTCTACATGTATACTTATAAAAAGTTTATATTTATCCCCTAATGTAGCTTAACTTACTCTGTCTGATAAATCATCTCGTGTCAGGGGGTCAAAAGCAGTATGAAAGTAGCGGACATCCTGACCGAACACACTGCACAGATGCTGAGAAACGGCTAGGCCAAGAAGTTGCCATATTTTAGGTGACCTCTAACCCTCAGACACGCTGAACTAATAAAGTAAATAAAGGGAGAAAATGCGACATGGAAGACTGCATAACTACAAGAAACCAAAAGATTGAATATTCAACTTTCTGTATAAAAACAATCATGATCAATCCCTGGTTTTTATATCCTACAGTATGAAATTCAGGTGAGCTTAGATTTTAAAGCAAAATTTCAAAAAGGAATTTTTTTTTATTATATAATATATATATATATATATATATATATATATATATATATATATATATATATATATATATATATATATATATATATATACACATACATACATATATACACACACACACAATAATATATAACACACACACAATAATAATAATAATAATAATAATGTTAACCCTAGCCATTGACCCCCCCCCCCCCTACCACAGCAGGAATGAACTGCTTGTTTTGCCTAGGACATGGGTCTTCAAACTACGGCCCTCCAGTTGTTCAAGAACTACAATTCCCATCATGCCCAGTCATGTCTGTGAATGTAAGAGTTTTACAATGCCTCATGGGATGTGTAGTTCCGCAACAGCTGGAGGGCCGTAGTTTGAGAATCCCTGGCCTAGGAGAACTAATAAAGGTACTTTGCCTGCTGTAGCAAGGAATAACTTTTCTCCTTTTCTTGCTACCTCTTCCCTACCTTACAAGTCAGAGCTCTATGACGGTGATGGTGAACCTTGGCACCCCAGATGTTTTGAAACTGCATTTCCCATCATGCTCATGCACTCTGCATTGTAGTGGAGTATCATGGGAAATGCAGTTCCAAAACATCTGGGGTGCCAAGGTTCGCCATCACTGCTATGACATCAGCCAGTACGATGCAGGACAGGTAGTCTTGAATTGTACAGAAAGACACACGGAGGACCCGTCAATGTTCCAGAGAACCAATCAGCAGAGACAAGCACAAGTTGCCAAGGGAACAAGTAATAAGGTAACTATATTGCCCTTTTTACCAACACTAAGCAAAATGAGCAGTTAAACCTTTTGCAGTGGGGAGGGTAACCAACTGCAAAGGGTAAAAGTTTTTCCATTCCCATAGGTCAGTTTTAAAAGGTTTGGGCTTCAGGACTGCCATCCCAGTCCTGGCTTCACGACCTGTTGTGTCAGTGATCTAGCACCAGCATGGTTTCTGGGTCGATAATTAGCCAATTAGTAAAACCATATTATAATCGCACTAGAGCCTGCACCTTTGACAGACCCATATTTCCAGGTTTCCTGTAAACCACCGTTTATGTAATAAAATTTAATAATATTGAATTTTATTCTACAAATTTACCAAATTCCTACAAAATTAGCTTACTTGATGTCCCACAACTAAATCCATTTTACACAAATAGAAGTAGAATTCAAGAAGATAGTGAAAAGCAACAAGAATAAACAATACTATCGAATAAAAAGCGATATGAACAGAATGAATTAAGCATGAAAAATAAGCTTTTCCTACAAATGTTCTGCTCTGTAAGAGTTAACTGTCAAGAGGAGAGGAATTGTAAACTGTAATCTCTTTCATGCAAACGCATAAAATATTTTTATTGTCTGCAGATTTCTGAATGATCGCCATAAAGATGATCTGCGCGAGTTTTGTAGCATGACCTACTTTTACCCAAACACACAAAATCAGTCGAGGAGACATATTAAATATATTGCAACATGTTTCTATTACCTTTCTTTTAATTCGGCTGTTAGAGCAAAGGCCTTCATCCGTTTCCAGCCTTCACAATCTAATTCTGAGACGTTTATAAAAAATGCATTCCCTCCCAGTAAAGTACAAGATATAGAGCAGACTCATCCTCCTCATGATAAATAGTTAATGCAGAGCACAGGTTGAAGGCGAGTCCTTTGTGAGCTGATGTTTTGCAATGACACATCCTCAGGCCTATGAGGTATCTGCTAGAGCTGCAGCACCACACATACACGTCAGACTCATCAAAAGGATACCAAGCCCTGTATGTCCCAGCCCTCTGCAATACAACTGGGATTATATCATTGGCTGCACAGTCACGCCACAACGTACTGGATCAATCATGAAATCAGGACAGGGCCAGGCGTTCATTTGTTTAAACCACCATTACAGATTGACTTTGAATGTAAAATGTCATTCAAGCTAGTCCAATTATTAACAACTTCAGCCCCAGAAGGTTTCATTACCAGGCATTTTTTTTTTACGATAAGGCATTGCGTTATTTTAACTGACAATTGCGCGGCACTGTACGCAAATAAAATTGATGTCCTTTTTTTCCCCCACAAATAGGACTGTCTTTTCATGGTATTTTATTACCTTGGCGGTTTTTCTTTTTTGCGCTATAAACCAAAAAAAATATTTTTTACTTTCTGCTATAAAAACACATCCAATGAAAAAAAAAAAAGAACTACAAAAAAATCAAATCAATCAATTTAGGCCAATATGTATTCTGCTACATATTTTTAGTAAAAAAAATCCCCACAAAAGCATTTTTATTTATTTATTTACTAGTAATGGCAGCGATCAGCGATTTATAGTGGGACTGTGACATTGTGGCAGACAAAATAGGACATCTGATACTTTTGAGACTTTGGGGGATCAATGACAAGGTTACAGCGATCTGTACTGACACTGGCAGGGAAGGGGTTAACATCAGGGGTGATCAAAGGGTTAAATGTGTCCCTAGGGGGGTGCTTGTTCTGACTGCATGAAGACCAAGATCCGTGTTCCTGCTTGGGAGGAACACAAGAGCTCCATCTCAGAACAGCGATCTGCCTTGTGTACATAGAGCAGACCACCGTTCTGCCTCCATCGGGAACAATTGCAGGTGGCCGGCGGACATCAGGTCTGCCAGACCCTCCGATTGGTTCCCCCACTGTCCAATCGGCACGTGATTGCGCCTCCCAGCGGGAGCCAATGCCACCACTGCTGTGTCTTAGCCAATCAGGAGGGAGAGTCCCAGACGGCTGAGGGACTCGTGAACATCGATGGATAGAGATGGGGCTCAGGCAAGTATTAGGGGTTTATATAAAACAAAGAAACGGCGCTGGAATAGACGTGTGCAATATTGAACGAGAAAAACAAAACACAAAAAATGTGCAGCTGCTGATAAGAAAGTGCTATAACCTTCAAAAAATGCTCAAACCAATAAAACAGCGCTGGCAAACAAAAATTGTGACAAAATAATAAATGATCCCACAAAATTGACAAACATCAATAATGTGTGTGAAGTGGTTACATGTCTGACACAAACCAATCCCATAAAAAATAAACTAGCATCAAATAATATGTGTGATAAATTATTACATAAGTGACATGATT
Organism: Lithobates sylvaticus; assembly: GCA_028564925.1. NCBI lineage: Eukaryota > Metazoa > Chordata > Amphibia > Anura > Ranidae > Lithobates > Lithobates sylvaticus. The sequence goes on along the minus strand of CM053036.1, from coordinate 142,573,177 downwards.
GAATAATAACCATAAAATTATTTCATAGATACCAAAATTGAATAAGTGATAAACCACAACCTAAATGTGGTAAGAAAATATATAAATAAAAATGAATGTGAGTAAGTCCAGTTATTGTCCCAAAAAACCAAGAACCAAAATAAATGTACATATGAGCTCCTTCTTGGAATAGACTCACCGGGCTAGCAGACAGACAGAGCAGCAAAGCAGAGGGCAGATATGCAGACAAACTGTGGTTCGGCAAGTAGGCACAAAAGCAGAGCTGAATAAACAAGCCAGTGGGATGAGAGGATCCAGGGAGCGATGCATGCACACAAGGCACAGTGATGTTCTTGGAGAGATTGTACCGATAATAGAAGAGAGCAAATGCATCCTGTAAGTAGCGCAGGGCGCGCATTTTAAAAATCCTTCTACAACACTTTAAAATTTGCTCTCTTCTATTATCGGTACAATCTCTCCAAGAACATCACTGTGCCTTGTGTGCATGCATCGCTCCCTGGATCCTCTCATCCTGGGTTGCTGGGATGGCTGCTGCACAAAGAAGGCTTTTTATATTAATGCATAGAATGTATTAAGATAAAAAACCTTCTGCCTTTATAACTCCTTTAATCACTTCCCTTTATCCTGACTGGGTGTCACATGACAGGAGGATAAGCCGCGATCGCGCGCCAGCGGGGGCATCCAGCTTGGCGATCGATGGAGCTGTGTGTCACTCACAGCTGATCACAGCGTGAACCAGGAAGTGCCGATAAATGGCTTTCCTCGGTTCGCGCTGACAGGGAAAGCCGATCAGCGGCTCTCCCTGTCAAAGGGGGTCTGCGCGGATAATCAGCACATTGATTATCAGCCCAGCCCCCATCAGATGTGCCACAACAATGTCAATCAGTCCCCACAACAGTGCACATCAGTGCCATCAGTAACAGCTGTCAGTACCTCATCATCAGTGCTGCCTGTCGGTGCCCATCAATTCTACATATCAGTGCAACCTCATCAGTGCCCGTCAGTGAAGGAGAAAACACATTTTTATAAACAAACTAAGAAAAAAAAAAAAATTTTCCAAAAATTTCAAAGAATTTTTAATTTGTTTAGCAAAATATAAAAACCCAAAAAGGGGTGACAAAATACCACCAAAAGAAAGCTCCATTTGTGGGAAGAAAATAATAACAATTTAGTTTGGGTACAGTGTAGCATGACCGCACAATTGTCAAAGTGCGACAGTGCTGAAAGCTGAAAATTGTCCTGGGCAGGAAGGGGGAAGTGCCTGGTATTGAAGTGGCTAAACTTCACCAAAGCTGGAGATCAACTTTAAATTGTCATTAAACACTTCAATACAGGGCACTTTCGCGCCTTCCTGCCCAGGCCAATTTTCAGCTTTCAGCGCTGTCACTTTTTAAATGACAATTGTGCGGTCATGCTACACGGTACCCAAACTAAATTTGTATAATTTTGTTCCCACAAATAGAGTTTTTATTTTTTGCTAAACGAATAAAAAAATACCAAAAATTTTGGGGGGGAAAAAAGCTCTTTGTTTTTGTTATAAAATTTTGTAAATACATTTTCTCCTTCACTGATGGGCACTGATAAGCTGCACTGATGGGTGCTGATAAGGCGGCACTGGCGATGGGAACTGATAGGCGGCACTGAAAGGCTGCACTGAAAGGCATCACTGGCAGGCATTTTGATTTGGCAATAATTGGCAGCTGCCTGGGCACTGATAGGCATTTCCCTGGTGGTCTAGGGTGGCATACCTGGTGGTCCAGAATGGTGGCCATCCATGGTGGTCCTGGGCAGGCATCCGGGGGGGGGGGGATAAACAATCAGCACAGACCCCCCCCTTTCAGCAGAGCAGCCGATCGGCTCTCCTCTACTCCCGTCTGTCAGATGCGAGTGAGGAAAAGCTGATCAGCGGTTCTTCCTGTTTACATTGTGATCAGCCGTGATTGGACACGGCTGATCACGTGGTAAAGAGTCTCTGTCAGAGACTCTTTACCGAGATCGTAGTTGCAGTGTGTAAGTATGATAAGGGGCGCGCAGTGGCTTGATATCCTGAAAGCTTTGCAGAGGTCATTTTGTTATATGGCAGGCGGCAAATGGTTAAAAACTATCAATAAGTGCTGTATTACATGCTGTTCATAGTTACTCGGTCATGATGAGATTAGTTTTCCGTATTCTGCAAAAAACCTGGTTGATTCTGCTGTTCTCCATTTCCACCTTCTGTCCATGTCCCCATTGCAGTTGGGGATTTTGCAGAACAGGGCTGGCAACTCTGCACATGCTCAGTTTTTAGTGATTTTCTGTATCTGAGCATTTCCTCTATCACATTGTAGAGATGCGCCCCCATCTCACAGGTGCAGATAAGCAGTATGTGCCTGATTTTAGCAGGAATACTAATTGCACACCTGTGGGCTGGGTTCATAAACATCCCAGGAAGAGCAGTCAGTGCTCAGACCTGGAGACGGCTCCGCCCAGCAGACAGGAAGTCTGGCCAGGAGGTCGGGAGGGTTCCAGGAGAAAGAGACAGGAGCCTAGGACTGCAGGTGGCAGTCTGAAGCAGGCAGGTGTAGCCTGTGACTAAAGCAGCACGAAGCTGACAGTGAATAAGCCAGGAGGCTATCGTTTTGGAATACAGTGATGGTGGAACCCCCTGCGAGGGAAGATTTCTGTTGGTTTGAACTTTTTCGTTTCCTTTAAATAAAAGTGGGCTGTCATGCCCTAAAAACACAAGTCTGGAGTCGCACGTTTCTGGAAAATTGCATGCACCACTTGTAGCTAATCACCCCGGATCGTCACAATTGGTGGAGAATGCGGGCACGGATGGCGTTGGTCCAGATCCTTGCATGCCGGAAACTGTGAGTGTCAGAGACTGTGTGTATTGCTGTTGCTGTGTGAAGCAAAGTGATGGGTGCAGTGTCTCAGCTGTAAGGAGACAGTACGTAAAGATTTTTTGAAGGAACTCTGCATCTGTTGCTGCAAAGATGCATGTTGTTGCCCGTAGCAACAAAGGCAAGGTCAGGCGTGAGACCTATGGCCAATGGTGGAATGATCCTGATGAGAGTTCTGGCTGGTGGGCTCAAGAGGATTGTTACTGGAGAACCTCTGCAGGGAGAATGCAGTCTCCCATAGCAACCAGTGAAGTGTCGCCTGGATGGTGGGGCTCCTATGAAGAGGTGGCTCAATGTTCCCACAAAGAGGGCTGGGAAGCCCGAAAGTCTTTCATTTCACCCGGTAACCGCATGGGGAAATGCAGCAGGAGAAAGCAACAGGCTGACTGGAAGTTCAAGAGGACAGTGGTTGCCCGTAGCAACGCCTGGGATTCCAAGTCTGCAGACTGGGTGAGAAAGACTGATTATGTGACTGTGCACACAGGAGTGGAAGTGACCCCAAATGGGAGATCCCCTGTTTGTGCTAAAAAGGACTTGCCTTGCTGCAGTGCCCTGTTCAGTGGGGAGGCAAGTGTTAAAGTTAAAAAGCTTGAGGTCTGCAATGAAACTCCATCTGCTCATGCTGATGAGGGTGGGGAACAGCAACATGGTGTGATTGAAAATGTGTTGCCACAATGCAGGGTTAAACAAAGTGATGTGTTTAATGCTGAGAAGTGTAAAACTGACAAGAGCAAGGTTTCAGGTGCTATTGAGCCTCTTGGTCTGTCCAGTTTTCATTGGGATGATGTAGTCCAACAGAGCAATACCTAGTGGGATGATTTGGCCAAGAGACTAATAGCAATGCTGGAAGAAGCTTTTGTGGCTAAAAGGGTAGTGGATGCTATGGCTGCTGTGCCAGGAGAGGTGTCTGCAGAACAGCCTATAGGCCAAGATGCACGGGTTGTTGCAGAGACTAATCCTCTCATGATTGAAGGTCCCAGCGAGTGTAAACGCACAGCGGAAATTGTGTCCACAATGATAAAAAAGAGAAAATGTGTATTTTGTGACAGACATGCTTAATGAAATGTTGGCATCATGGAGTGTACAGCCAGTATATATCCTGCCGTCTTCTCCTGTGTTTGGAGAACTGGTACCACGGGGCACGGCTGATTGGAGCTGGATATTGCAGGCTGTACTGTGCAGAAATCGCAAAGGCTTGAATCGTTTAATGCAATGTTTTGTATTGATGTGGAAAGTTGTCTCACAATGTGCTGGATTGCTACATGCAAAGATTGTGTATGACAAGCACTCTGGAGCCCTGTTAGACAAGGCAGAGGTATCGGAAATACCAGCAGTAACAGAAATGGTGAAAACTGCTGTGGAAAAAAAGTGTTGCGCAAGAAAAGTCACTGATGGAGTGTTGGACAACAGGGGGCGATGTGAAACTGTGGGAAGGTCCCATAAAGAGTAACTGCTCCCCTGTGTGTGGTCCCTCCTCAGACACTGTCCTAGCAAGAGATGGGACCAGAGTTCCTGGTAGTTTTGTATTGGGTAATTTTGAAAAAGCGGTTGCCAGGGGTAACTACGCAGGTATCAGCGAACCTGAAAATCAAAAAGTACTGGGTAAAGTTAAGACAGATGTCAAAGTAGGACCCCTACAGTTTTGGCAGAGTAGATCTGGGGAAGGTGAGAAGAAATGTAAGCTCCCAAAAATTAGGAAGAAGTCCGCATGGAAGCATACCCGGAAAAAGAGGTGGGTGGAGTGCCCCTTTAGGAAGAAGGGTTTTGTATTTCTCCCTCCGGTGCGAAACAAGGGGGGAGGATATGTGGAGATGCGCCCCATCTCACAGGTGCATATAAGCAGTACATGCCTGATTTTAGCAGGAATACTAATTGCACACCTGTGGGCTGGGTTCATAAACATCCCAGGAAGAGCAGTCAGTGCTCAGACCTGGAGACGGCTCCGCCCAGCAGACAGGAACTCTGGCCAGGAGGTCGGGAGGGTTCCAGGAGAAAGAGACAGGAGCCTAGGACTGCAGGTGGCAGTCTGAAGCAGGCAGGTGTAGCCTGGGACTAAAGCAGCACGAAGCTGACAGTGAATAAGCCAGGAGGCTATTGTTTTGGAATACAGTGATGGTGGAACCCCCTGCGAAGGAAGATTTCTGTTGGTTTGAACTTTTCCGTTTCCTTTAAATAAAAGTGGGCTGCCATGCCCTAAAAACACAAGTCTGGAGTCGCATGTTTCTGGAAAATCACATGCACCACTTGTAGCTAATCACCCCGGATCGTCACAACATCTTGAGAAGCCCATGAAACTATAGAGTCACACATGTGGGTATACATAGTGGTAAAAGATAGCCCACTCACTCTATCCTACTTTATACCGACTAACCAGCTAAACACAACAATGGTGGCAGAATATTACAACCTAATTGATCGAGGCTTCACTTCAATCTTATTCTAAGACACAGGCTGGAGGGGTGTGACACAGCCGGTGACTGGCAGAAATCTCCATGTTATTGCCAAAAAATAATTGGATTTTTTCGACATACTTTACTGTAAAATTATATTCTTTGAGTACATCACGGGACACAGAGCAGGCTATATACATTACTATCTCGTTATGCATCACCTATAGGTGATTGGACACTGGCAGACCAAAAAATAGACAGGATGCCCCCCCTCTATATATCTCCTCCCATACAGGAAGTTTTGTAGTGAGCAAAAGAGGGGTGGGACCTCTGTGTCCCATGATGTATTTAAAGAAATGGATTATACAGGTAAGTATGTAGAAATAATCAGAATTTCTTTATCGTACATCATGGGACACAGAAGAGCCTATATACATTACTATCTGGGACGTCCCAGAGCAACCCTTAGAGACACACTACAAGAAAAAAACACCATCGGTCTATACAGCCGCCGGTAACACACTGCGACCAAAAGCCAAATCCTCTACTGCTCTAACATCCACTTGATAACATTTTGTGAACATATGCACTGAAGATCAGGTAGAGGCCTTACAAATCTGAGCCACCGAAGACTGGTGGCGAAATGCCAAGGAGGTTAATACACCCCTGGTGGAATGAGCCCTTACCCTGAAGGGAGGAGCTTTACTCTTTAGGCCATAGGCATGAATGATCTATTGGTGAATACAAAGGGAAATGGATGCCGCTTGACCTTTTTTGGGTTCTTTTGGCAAAACAAAAAAAGCATCAGAACTCCCGATACCTGCCGACCTTTTCAGACAGACCTTGACTGCCCACACCACATCCAAGGGGTGCAGTCATTTTTCTTTCGCCGACCGAGAATGAGAGAAAAATAGAGGGTAAAACAATGTCCTGATTTAAAAAGTGTTACTAAATCCAGTAATATGAAAATAGTTCATCTGCCCCCCCCCCCCCCACAGTGCCCACAGCTTATAAATATTGTTTTTACATTAAAATATTGCCACTATATACCTTTTTGGCTGATCTGTATACCACAGTCAGTGATAAACTGCAGAGTTTCTCCAGTGCCGAGAGTTCAGGAAGGTGGAGATTTCCACCACTACAGCCTGTATACACGCCCACATGTGATGCCAATATCATGTTCTCTCCAGAATAAAAAGACACAAAACTGAGCATGTGCAGGTTGGCTACTGCCTATGTGTTAGCTGGCTTTCCCAAGATAGACATTGCAAGAGGGAAGGATCTATGCATACAGGATCAAAGAGCCTTTTTACACAATGCAGAGGATTAACCAACCCCTTAAGTTCCACAGTGAGTATAACAAGCATGCTAATGTTGCATATACAGACAGATTTTACTGTTGTGGGCTTAGTAACACTTTAAATGAAAACCAGAAACGACCTTAGGCAAAAAGGACAAAGAGGACGCAGCCCCACCTTATCGTGGTGAAGGATTCAATATGGCTCTCTACAAAAAAGAGCCGCCAATTCCGACACCCTTCTAGTCAAAGTGTCAATGGAAGTCGGGATCTGCCAGGTGCCTGGACCAACACCCAGCTCAATCTCTCAGCAAGTTGCTGAGAGCCTGAGCCAGCTTCCCCCGCCCCCTCCACAGCCCGCCGCTTCAATGATCAAAGAGGGGGCAGACACGGTGCCTGGGACCATAAAAACTCAGAGAGCTTAACAACTGTGCCCATCACCTTCAAGACACTGGTGAAAAAAACGGGGAGGTACTTCCTGTTTAGGAGGGGTTATATAGGAGGGAGAATTCCTGTATATTTTTTGGTCTGCCAGTGTTCATTCACCTATAGGTGGCACATATCCCAGATAGTAATGTATAAAAGCCTGCTCTGTGTCCCTTGATGTACAATAAAGAAAATAAAAAGATTTATTTCAAATATACACTATATTGTCAAAAGTATTGCGACACCTGCCTTTACACGCACATTAACTTTAATGGCATCCAGGGCTTAGTCTGTAGGGTTCAATATTGAGTTGGCCCACCCTTTGCAGCTATAGCAGCTTCAACTCTTCTGGAAAGGCTGTCCACAAGGTTTAGGAGTGTGTCTATGGGAATGGTTGGTCATTTTTCCAGAAGCACATTTGTAAGGTCACTTACTGATGTAGGTCGAGAAGGCCTGGCTCACAGTCTCTGCTCTAATTCATCCCAAAGATGTTCCATCAGGCTGAGGTCAGGACTCTGTGCAGGCCATTCAAATTCGTCCACCCCAAACTCACTCATCCATGTCCTTATGGGCCCCAAACTGTGCCCACAAAGTTGGGAACATGAAATTGTTCAAAATGTCTTGTATGCTGGTACCTTAAGAGTTCTCATCACTGGAACTAAGGGGCCAAGCCCAACCCCTGAAAAGCAACCCCACACCATAATCCTTCCTCCACCAAATGATTTGGGCCAGTGTATAAAGAAAGGTCCATAAAGACAAGGATCAGCGAGTTTGGGGTGGAGGAACTTGACTGGCCTGCACAGAGCCCTGACCTCAACCAAATAGAACACCTTTGGGATGAATTAGAGTGAAGACTGAGAGCCAGGCCTTCTCGTCCAAAATCCGTGCCTGACCTCACAAATAGTTTTACATATTGCAGCAACATCAATACATCCAGGACACTCAACGTTAAAGCTGATTTAGATTGTAAGCTCTAATGAGCCGGGCCCTCTGATTCCTCTTGTACCAAATTGTAATGTAACTAATGTCTGCATTTATTTTGTTAAGGCTTCATGTACACGGGATGTTGTTCAACCTCTCCTGAAAGATTTAACTTGACAGCTAGAAACTGGCGTCTAAAACCGTCTGTTTAGCTGCGTTTACATGCCGCGTTTAGAAGCATTTGAAAAAATATATATATATTTTTTTTGCTTCAAAATAGCCAAAAATTAAAAACGCCTGTAAACGAAACGCTGCTAAACGCGAGTTGCCACATTTAGCTGTGTTTGGCATTTGAAATGCCTCTACACACAGCTTCTGAGGTTCTGGGTTCCAAAAAAAAGCCTCAACACAACTGCCTAGAAACGACTATAAACGAACCAGTGAACATGTAAGATAACAGAGGAGGGTTCAGGAACAGTTAAATAAAATAAAAAATAAATAATGAACAACTGCTCCTAAACGTCCATTTACCAGCAGCAGTGTACATGAGGCCTAAGCGTTGCGCAAACTGTTGGCGCTATATAAAACCTGTATAATAATAATAATAATTTATTCTTCCAAAGCAAATATACTTTTGAAAACTAGAACCAACTAGCATTCCAATGTTACTCTTCTCCATCACTTGACTAATGAGACCCCAAAGCTGATGGAGAGGGACAGGGAATTGGTCAAACAAGCATGATATGCAGACCACCGACATCCTCCTTATCAACCAATGTCATTGGTCGTTAGGAGGTTGGTAACTAGAAGGATGTAATGGTGCACAATGAAAACCTGTGGCTTTGTGTAGCTAAAAGGCAGGTTTCATCCACCCACCACCAATTTTGGGGCAAATTTTTAGGCATTTTGCCAAGGCATCCCTAAAATAAACCCTCAAGGTACCCTAGTTGAAGAAGGCTGATATATACAACCAGCCAATACATTCTTTGAATGTATTAAGTGGTTACAATGTACCTATGTGTAATTAGTGGAGGACTGTAGTTCATATGAGTGAACATACTGCTAGGAATGGTAATAAACTTGTATATCACTTCTAGAAACTACTACAGAAAGAGCTTTAGAAGGGACTTCCAGGTGTTCATCCACAGGGTATTTGAACATTGGATATTCCCAACAGAGACAGTAAAGGTTTCAATGACCAAAAAGTTTGGGAGGTGTGAGGATATTTTCAGGCTAAAATCAGTCACCATACAAGAAAGGCTGTAAACCTGAGTGTACAGAAAAGGTTTTAGCAGGCCAACACATTTTCAAAAAGCCTGGGTTGGTGAACCTTGGCAAGGCCAACACAGGCTGCTCTCAAGTCAAGGCATGTGCACACCGCGTTAAGAAGGACCAAAATAACGTCCCTAAGCTTTGTAGATAATGTCTGTATTATGACCCCCCTCATATGACCAGTCCATACAACCAGAAAAGGCACCATTCTTATTCCAATGAGACACAGTAGTGAAGAAGATCAGAGACAGACTCTAGGGGAGAGGTAGAGAAGGCGCCGTTCATCTTCGGAGATTTTCGGAATCTCCTTGTCCTCCGTACTGCGCAAGCGCATTACAGGGTGGACACTATCCGACGGGGGACAGTATTTGACACATCACCGGCATCTGACCAATGTGTCACAGCCACTGCGCTGCCAGTAAACCCCTAGGAAAGCCAAGCAGCACCCTGGGTTTCCATTTAAAAAGGGAAAAAGTTCTTACTTCTGCTGCCATCTTTCCTCCTGCAGAATGACAGAGTGTTAGGGACAAGCCCTATTCAGTATTTTTTACCCATCTGGTAGGGGTGCAACGGATCGTCGCCGATCCGTGATCCGAACGGGTCACCCCGTTCGGATCGGCACACCCCGCGATCCGCGGAGCGCTCCGCGGTCTTAGGAAAGGCCGCGGCTTCGGCCTACCTTCGGAGCGGCGGCGGCCATCTTGGTACACCCGGCGGCCTTGGAAAAGGCCGCGGCTTCGGCCTAGTGCCGGAGCGGCGGCCATCGTGGTACACCCGGCCACTGTTTACAATGTGATCGCTCCGTCAAATAACGGAGCGATCACTTGTAAAAAAAACTCTGCATTACTCTGCTGCATTACTCTGCTGCATATGTCCTGCATTACCCAGCATATGCCCTGCATTACCCAGCCAATACTCTGCATTACCCAGCCAATACTCTGCATTACCCAGCCAATACTCTGCATTACCCAGCCAATACTCTGCATTACCCAGCCAATACTCTGCATTACCCAGCCAATACTCTGCATTACCCAGCCAATACTCTGCATTACCCAGCCAATACTCTGCATTACCCAGCCAATACTCTGCATTACCCAGCCAACACTCTGCATTACCCAGCCAATACTCTGCATTACCCAGCCAATACTCTGCATTACCCAGCCAACACTCTGCATTACCCAGCCAATACTCTGCATTACCCAGCCAACACTCTGCATTACCCAGCCAACACTCTGCATTACCCAGCCAACACTCTGCATTACCCAGCCAACACTCTGCATTACCCAGCCAACACTCTGCATTACCCAGCCAACACTCTGCATTACCCAGCCAACACTCTGCATTACCCAGCCAATACTCGGCGATACTCTGCATTACCCAGCCAATACTCGCGATACTCTGCATTACCCAGCCAATACTCGGCGATACCCTGCCAATACTCGGCGATACCCTGCCAATACTCGGCGATACCCTGCCAATACTCGGCGATACCCGATACCGGCAATACCCGATACCGGCAATACGTGAGTTTTTTGATCCGTTGCACCCCTACCATCTGACTGGCATACCCCCTAAGGAATCTTGGAGGGACTAGGTTCCACCAGACAGGTTGGCCCTGAATTTTCTTCCTGGGAGGATTGGAGTATGGTCTCCCAGGGCAAAACTAAAAAGAAACCAATGCGAAAGCTACTAAAGCCCTAGTGTGTCTGAAGCAAGTGAAGAATCTTGCTTGGGGGGGGAGAAATGTTTTGACAAAAAGAGAAAAAGGGTTTTGCTCCTCTTAACCACTTGCCTACTGGGCACTTAAAGCAGAAGTAAGCCCATCCATAAAACAGTTTAATTTTTGGCACGTGCCATTGGTTGTGCTCTTAACCAAACTGTCAATCCATCCAATGGCTGGTGTCTAAACTGATCAGATGTGCAGCATCATGGGAGTTGTAGATGAAACAGAGGCAAAGATGGCAGCTTCACTGTACCAATATGACAGAGCCGTCTACTTCTGATAGGACGTTCCGGAACGTCCTTCAGAAGTAGAGGGATCGCGCCCGCGCAGCGGCGCAATCCCGATGCAGCCGTGTCACCCGGACACGGCGCATCTCGGATCAGCAGGAGGGCTCAGTGATTGGCCCTCCTGATCACATGACGGCCGTGTCGAATCACAGCCGTCATGTGATGTAAACAAACAGCCGGTTGCTAGGCAATCAGCTCTCCTCTCCTCACACGGAAGTCGTCGGTGAGGAGAGGAGAGCGGATCGCTGCAGCCGGCTGGTGATCAGTGAGTATTAGCTGTTTTTTTTACAGCTTTTTACTCACTGATCACCAGTAGTGTCCCCACAGTGTAAACACACGTGTCCCCACACATGTCCCCAAATAATAAAAACACATGTCCCAGTAAAATAACATGTGCCAATGATTATCTGCACACATATGTCCGTGATCACCTGCACACATCTGTACATTATTATTATACACTTAACGGATTTTTTTTTACTAAAAACATGTAGCAGAATACATTTTGGCTTACATTTATGACAAAATTTGATTTTATTGGATTTCTTTTAAAAAAAAAAAAAAAAAAAAAAAGGAGAAAATATTTTTTTTTTTTTTTTTCAAAATTTCCGCTATGTTTTCGCTTATATCGCAAAAAATAAAAAAGGCGAATAAAAAAAGTGCGAGAGCGCTGAAAGCTGAAAATTGGTCTGGGAAGGAAGGGGGCGAAAGTGCACAGTATTGTAGTGGTTAATCACTACTGGCATTTTTATTTTTTGCTAAACAAAATAACCAATAATGTTGAAAAAAAAAAAAAAAAGTTTTCATATTTTGTTATAAAATTTTGCACAGGTAATTTTTCTCCTTCATTGATATGAGCTGATGAGGCTGCACTGAGGGGCACTGATGAGCAGCACTGGTGGGCACAGATGAGGTGGCGGTGGCTCTCTGTTCGGGACCAATGTCTCTCGTACAGATGCCAGTGAGCAGGATTTTTTTTTTCTCTTCTCGCGCTGTCAGCATGAGAAGAAAAAAAAAAAAAAAGGGATTACCGGCTCTGTTTACCACATGTAATCAGCTGTCATTGGCCGACAGCTGATCACTTGGTAAGGGGTCGGGATCAGCCACCTTACTCCGGTCTATGATCAGCCGAGTCTCGTAGACTTGCTGATCACAGAGCGCGCAGGCAGCTCATGCACGGGAGGACATACATAGACGCCCTCCAGGCAATTAAGGCTCGCGCTGTAGCCGTCTTTCAGCTATAGCGCGGGCGTGAAGTGGTTAAAGTGTTACTAAACCCATTCTGTATATGCAGTAAAGCATAGAGGTCGACCGATATATCGGCCGATATTTGGCCTTTTTTAAGAAATCGCCATCGGACGATTTTTGTGCAAAAATCGGCTGATTACCTCCCTTCCCCACATTCCACTGAGAGTTTCACACACTGAGCGGCTCTGTGCTCAGTGTGTGAAACTGATTTGCAACTGAATGCAGAGAGAGGAGCTGTCAGAATTCAGTGTGATGTCAGGGGTGGGCGGGGGACCCAGATATCAAACACCAGCCAAAAGGGATGGGATCTGGGCAGGCAGCTACATGTATGTGGCCCTGCCCACTTTCTTAAAGTGAAAGTAAAGCCTCTGATTTAATAGTTTTAAAAAAAATGGCATGCCGGAAATGCTAACTGTCACATTGACTATGCTTTCAACCAAACTGTCAAACCATCCAATGGCTGGTGTCATAACTGATCACTTGTGCAGCATCATGGCAGTTGAAGATTGAACAGAGGCCAGGATGGCAGCTTCCTTGGCTGAAAACTATAGGAGGGTTTACTTCCACTTTAAGCAGCCCATTAATTGGCTGGCATTTGGTAGCATCACACTGCACATGCTCAGTTTGTTATGTATTGATAGAGATTTTTTGTTTTCTGTTTTTGGGAGGGTGCATGTGATCAGCACAGGGCCAATCAGCAAAGTCCAGGCAGAGGGTCAGGGGTCATACAGACTCATGGGAGAATGAAAACTCCTCCTACAAGCTTTAACCAAACACTGATACAGTAGAAGTCATAAGACTGCTCTAACTGCTAATGAGAGACGGTATTTAGCCGTTTATAGTTACTAAAATAATTGCATTCCCATGTTCTGTGGGAGACCAGATATAGTGAATGCAGGGTCCTGGGTTTAGTAACACTTTAAAGTGGTTGTTAAGCCACTCTAACCTGTAGACACCATGAGCACTGCCTCCTATTGTAGTACCCCCTCTGTGTGCAATTTATAAAAATGCTGCAAATACCTCATTTCTGCAGGCAATCCAACCCGATCCCCAGCGGCGGAAGCTCTGCAGAGGACACAGCCGACAACGGCTGTGAAATGAATGGGAAGTGACGTCACCCATAGCGTTACTATGGGGCTTCCGTTGACAGATGTGTCCCTTGCACCTGCCTACTAAGCAAAGCCACGGCTAACAGCTCAGCGTGGGATCAGAGCTTCCACCGCTGGAGATCGATCGGATCACCTGCAGAAAAGGTATGTATACTGATTTTTTTATTTTCAGGGCTAGATAGGTTGGTCTTATGCCCCGTACACACGGTCGGATTTTCCGACGGAAAATGTCCTATCGGACCATGTTGTCGGAAATTCCGACCGTGTGTGGGCTCCATCTGACTTTTTCCGTCAGAATTTCCGACGGAAAAAGTTTGAGGTCCTGCTCTCAAATTTTCCGACAACAAAGTCCTATCAGACTTTTTCTGATCATGTGTAGGGAATTCCGACGGACAAAGTGCCACGCATGCTCAGATCAAATTACAAGACCAAAGCTATTGGCTACTAGCCTCTACGTAGTCCCGTCATATGCAACGAACGTCACCACGTTCAGAATGATCAGATTTTCCGACAACTTTGTCAGACCGTGTGTATGCAACACCAGTGTCGGACAAAATCAGACGGATTTTGTGGTCGGAATTTCTGACCGTGTGTACGGGGCATTAGAATGTTGGCGTCTATAGATACAGGGATTTTAGTTTTAGCATGGACTTCCACGTTAATTCTACATCAAAACCTAAAAAATCCTTAAAGTGCAATGCGCACGACTTGGAGCACAAGAGACTTTGTACTCTACACTCCGACCTCTGGAAGATGCTGAGAATGATGTTGGGCATCGGGACAATACTATATACTCAGTGACAGTCCAATGGTCAAAAAGGTGATGGAAAAGCAGAAAAAAGACCAGAGGGTGAAGGGGGTGGACAGAGTAACAAATAAAGACACTGATCCGTCAGCAGTAAGCAAACAGCCCAGTCTACCATAATGTGTGTATAACATATGCTGTGTATTTGCATTGTATACATTATGGCAAAAGCTGTGAAGCTTTGAGCAAAGGTATATTACTGGAAAAAGCAACAACATATACTCACCCTTCCATTGTTCCATTTAGCTCCAGGAACTGAAGGAAATGGCATGTAATCCTGGTATAGGGGGCCATGTGACTCACTTCATGTGACAGCGCTGCCACTTGGGGACTACACAGAACTGTGTAAACTGCAACCCCAGAACTTGCTTGCTGTAACTGATTTGAAAGTGTGGGCTGGAGTTTGGCACCAGTTTGTTAGTGTTAAATGTATTACCAGATTCAAATACACTACCCCCCCCCCCCCCCCCCCCCCCGTCTGCTGTGCATCCTGTGTTCATTCATCCAGAGATGTGTCTCACTAATACAGGATGTGCATTACTGGCCAGATCACCAGATGAGGGAAAAGGCCAAAGAGTAGAAAACTGATGAAGCCACAACATCGGATTGGTAAGCTGCAATATATTACATTTGGTGGTTCCACTTTAACAAATGGAACTGAAGAAGAATGCCTGAGGCATTACTGTGCATCTAGGGGATCTGAAGAGTCTAACCCTAAAACCTCAGAAGTCGTCACCAAGTCACATCACAAAGTCCTTTAGCCACTTCAATACAGGGCACTTAAACACCTTCAGGCCCCGGGCCAATTTTCAGCTTTCAGCGCTGTCGCATTTTGAATGACAATCGCGTAGTCATACTACACTGTACCCAAACAAAATTTTTATAATTTTTTCCCCACAAATAGAGCTTTCTTTTGGTGGTATTTGATCACCTCTGGGATTTTTATTTTCTGCTAAACAAATAAAAAAAAGACCGAAAATTTTGAAAAAAAATATGTTTTTTTTTTGTTTGTTTCAAAACTTTGTAAAGAAGTACTTTTTCTCCTTCACTGATGGGCACTGATAGGGCTGCACTGACGGGCACTGATAAGGCGGCACTGATGGGCGGCATGGATGGGCACTGATAGGTGGCACAAATTGGCATGGATAGGCGGCATGGATAGGCGGCACAGATGGGCATGTATAGGCGGCACGGATGGGCACTGATCGGCGGCATTGAAGTGTAATGTATTGTACTGATGGATGCCAATCAGAGCCAAACAATAATGCATGCCAATCAGTGATGCCCATTGTGGGCACCGACTGGCATCCCTGGTGGTCTAGGGTGGCATACCTGGCTCTCCTCTACTCGCATCGGACAGACGCGAGTGAGGAAAAGCCGATCAACGGCTCTTTCTATTTACACTGTGATCAGCCGTGATTGGACACGTAGTTGCGGGGTGTCAGGGGGCGAGGGGCGAGCAGCGGCTCAATATCCTGATCACGTCATAGGACGCCCGTTCAGGATATTGAAACCACTTTGCCGCCGTCATTCTGCTATATGGCGGGCAGCAAGTGGTTAAACACCTGCAGTCTAGAAAAGATGAAAAAGGACCAAGTAAGTTCCCAGCATACCACAATGATCCCCAATGTAGGGAGTTTAAAATGCCAAACTCTACCATGGTCCAGTAGGAAAACCCTGCAGGAACACTAGGTGGGGAGCTTCCTGGCAGAGAAGAGGAGCACTCTCTCAGCAGATTTATTGTGGGAAAGAAAACAAAAACAATTATATCAGATTGATTAAAGCGTCCAAAACACTTTTGTCAGTACAGATGGCAGTAGTGAAAAAAAAGCGGTTTAATTTTTAATTTTTTTTTAAAGAGAAAAAAATAATACTATCTAAAAGTATACAGTATAATTTAGAAAATCTACATTTTTAAAAGGCCCCTGTCATGAGAGAAATATGGAGGCTGCTATTGCTGACCCCCGAAAACATCAACTGCATGGCTGTATCTGGTTACAATAGTTAA
Source organism: Lithobates sylvaticus (assembly GCA_028564925.1). Classification (NCBI taxonomy): domain Eukaryota; kingdom Metazoa; phylum Chordata; class Amphibia; order Anura; family Ranidae; genus Lithobates; species Lithobates sylvaticus. The sequence goes on along the minus strand of CM053036.1, from coordinate 142,556,809 downwards.
GTCACTGACCAATAATAAGCATGCAAAAGGTGAAGTACAAGCCCCCTTTTTCCCCATAACAAGTCAGTACCACATGCCATACATATTTTAGTGGATCATGTGACTGGGCGGGTTTATCCCCCCAACACACATATACCACAACAATGATGGCATTTTGTATGGCCTGAGGAAGGAGCAAGCATGCTCCGAACACGAAGCCACCTCCTCTCACCCTGCACCCGGAAGTGACGTCATCTCTGATCGCCCCTGTGTTCCCTGCTGTTCTCATAGGCTGGGAATGCTGGAATCCACCTGCACAAGCTGTCAGCTGCACTTCAGAGACACGGACGTTTAGGAGAAAAACCACCTCCGTATTTTGCTGCAGGATTACTATCATGCTTGTGTTTATGCTCTCTTTGTGAGTAGTTTCACTTTCAACTTATTAAATGGTTTACCAATACTGCACTTAGAGGCGCGGTGTTTCTTTTCCTTTGTTGCATTGCAGTGACTGCTTCTAGCTCTTCACATTGGCTGCCCTTAGTTTTAGTTTTGGAGAAAGTAAGAATGAATTAGGAATCCCAGTCAAGCTTTCACTGCTTTATCAATAAGCTCAGTTAGATAAACTGTCTTTCACATTCTGTCCAGGTGAGTTTTACCAGACAAGAAGTGGAAATTTACAAGGATACAGACATCAATTAGCTCCCGCTGCTTTCAATCAAAGCCAGTGAGCCAATGAGGAGAGAGAGGGGGTAGGGCCAAGCCGCAGCTCTGTGTGTTAGCTGCTTGCTCTGGGGGCACTTGGCAGGAGAGAGGGGCCTGTGGGGGAGGTAAGTATAATATTTGTTTTCCCTTGTCAGGATAAGTCTGATCGTTGGAGAACACACTGAGTTCCCAGCACAGCTAGAGAACTGACCACTGTGTGTTCTGCTTAGTGTAGTCCGTTTTTAGTAGGAAAGCAAAGGGACTGGAAGGAGCACCAGGGATTTCACATAAAGGAAGCAATACAAGGAGAACAGGATGCTTTCCCATACAAGTACATACTGTAGTACAGCAGGCACATATCAGGAATATGAAATGTTGGGGTAAGGTTTTTCAGCTTAATGCTTTCTATGCATTAAGGTGAAAAACTTTCTGTGCTGCAGCTGCCTCCCAGACGCCCCCTTCTTCTTAGCTGAGCCGATCCAGTGTTGTGCATGAGCGTAGAGTCTCTCTCTCTCTCTCTCTCTCTCTCTCTCTCTCTCTCTCTCTCTCTCTCTCTCTCTCTCTCTCTCTCTCTCCTCATTGGACAGATTTATAGCAGCGGGAGCCATTGGCTCCTGCTGCTGTCAATCAAATCCTGTGACACGGGGGGCAGGGCCAAGTCCTGCTCTATGTCAATGGACACAGCAGCGGGTGTTGGGAGCGATCCCCCATCGTTCCCCCCAGGGAAAGTAGCTTTCGGTTGGGGCACCCGGTGAACAGGAGGGGCCTGCAGGGGACACCAGAAAAAGAGGATCAGAGCTGCTCTGTGCAAAACCATTGCACAGAGTAGGTAGGTATAACATCTTTGTAAAAAAAGGAAGGTTGACAACCACTTTAATGTGTTGGGGTACCATTTGTAAACATTGCATTCATAGTGTGTTACTGCAACCCGATGGTGGAAAGCAGGCCTTAAAATTGCACTAAAGACCATTCCCCTTGTTTATTTAAAACAAACAAGGGGAATTACCTTTAATGCAATTTTTGCAGGTTGAAAGGGAAAGGCAATTTTTTAATAAGGCTACTGTCACACTGGGGCGGGGGGTGTTAGCGCTGTTTACCGCTGTTATAGCGGCGCTTTTTGGGTGCTAGCGGGGCTCTTTTAACCCCCGCTAGCAGCCGAATAAAGGGTTAAAAGTGCCCACAAAGCACCCTGCTGAAGTGCTGCCCGTTGATTTCAATGGCAGGGTCGGTTTAGGAGCGGTGTATACACCGCCCCAAAGATGCTGCTTGCAGGACTTTTTTTTCGGTCCTGCAAGTGCACCGCCCCAGTATGACACACTGGGAAGGCAGGAGAGGCACTTTTCAGGCGCTATTTTTAGCGCAAAAACGCCAGAAAAACACCCCAGTGTGAAAGGGGTCCAACGGTACATTACAATATGGTTTCTGTAGCAATTGTATATGCGGTTTTATTTTTTTATTTGCTATATTTTTCTCCACAAAAGTAGTTATAAGTGTAAAGCTGGACTAAATAAAATATTTCTGCAACTGAACCATGCAGTGTTACCTTTCTCCTAATATCCTGCTGATGAGGTTTTGCACCAAGGTCGTACACAATATACACAGTTAATGTTTCCTACTTTTTAAGACCCTTATCAGTAGAAGCTTTTGCGAGGTCATGAACAAATATCTCCACTTACTGCCTGTAATGTATTTTAGCAGCAACTTACTCTACAGATGAAATCACTGTTGGTTAAATAAACTGCAGAAGGTCAGACACAATACAAAGCAAAAGAGAAGAGATATGAAAAAATCAGGTTTCCATTTACAAAAAGGAGGCAGAGCCACAAAACAGGAGAATAAGGTCCCTTCACTCGGGCCGTCTAGCTGGAGTGCGTCCCACCCGATGTTGTAGTGTACCCAGGAGGGACAGGTGCCGCGTTTAGCCCCGCTGCCTGCCAAGTCTAAGGCAAGCTGTGGCTGGACAGGGATGAATGTTCTACCAAGTGGTAACCACATTTAAGGCTCTATGTGTTCAGGGACGAATGCCCGCAATGCAGGTCTTCTGTGTTCTGTACATATGTCTCTGGCCACACAGGTCAAGAGAAAGCAGTGTACAGAAAGTGGAGGTTAGCAGTAAGCAGCGCATAGGTCAAGGGTAAGGAACACTAGAAAGTAAAACATTTTGCATTTACAATTTAGTACTTCAAGAGGAGCTTCAGGGACCCCCAAAAGAATTAAAGTGATTGTAAAGCTTTGTTTTTGTTTTTTTAAATAACAAACATGTTATACTTACCTCCTCTGTGCAAGGATTTTGTGCAATCGGCCCCTATTCTCCTTTTCTGGGATCCATCGGCGGCGCTCCTGGCTACTCTTTTCGAGTGCCCCCATGGAGAACACTCGTGCAGGAGCGCTCCCCAAGTCCCGCTGCTGTGTCCATTGACACAGAAAGCAGGACTCGGCCCGGCCCCCCGGGCTCCCGTGTCACTGGATTTGTCTGACAGCAGCAGGAGCCAAATTGCTTCTGCTGCTATCAATCTATTCAATGAGGACCCTAGACAGCAGCTGGAGCTACTGTGCTCGTCCCCATTGCTGGAACGATCAAGCTCAGGTAAGAAAAAAAAATGGGGGGGGAGGGGGTCTGGGGTGGTGCTGCAGCACAAAGGGAGGGTTTACAACTCCTTTAAAAGTCAGCAGCGACGAATACTGTAGCTGCTGATTTTTAATAGAAAAGGACACTTACAGTGGTGTGAAAAAGTGTTTGCCCCCTTCCTCATTTCCTGTTCCTTTGCATGTTTGTCACACTTAAGTGTTTCGGAACATCAAACCAATTTAAACAATAGTCAAGGACAACACAAGTAAACACAAAATGCAATTTGTAAATGAAGGTGTTTATTATTAAAGGTGAAAAAAAATCCAAACCATCATGGCCCTGTGTGAAAAAGTGATTGCCCCCTAAACCTAATAACTGGTTGGGCCACCCTTAGCAGCAACAACTGCAACCAAGCGTTTGCGATAACGTGCAATGAGGCTTTTACAGTGTCCTGGAGGAATTTTGGCCCACTCATCTTTGCAGAATTGTCCTAATTCAGTTACATTAGAGGGTTTTCGAGCATGAACGGCCTTTTTAAGGTCATACCACAACATCTCAATAGGATTCAGGTCAGGACTTTGGCTAGGCCACTCCAAAGTCTTCATGTTGTTTTTCTTCAGCCATTCGGTGGTGGACTTGCTGGTGTGTTTAGGATCATTGTCCTGCTGCAGAACCCAAGTTCGTTTCAGCTTGAGTACACGAACAGATGGTCGGACATTCTCCTTCAGGATCTCTTGGTAGACAGCAGAATTCATAGTTCCTTTTATCACGGCAAGTCTTCCAGGTCCTGAAGCAGCAAAACAGCCCCAGACCATCACACTACCACCACCATATTTTACTGTTGGTATAATGTTCTTTTTCTGAAATGCAGTGTTCCTTCTACGCCAGATATACTTGGACACACACCTTCCAAAGAGTTCCACTTTTGTCTCATCGGTCCACAGAATGTTGTCCCAAAAGTCTTGGGGATCATCAAGATGTGTTTGGAGAAATTGAGACGAGCTTTGATGTTCTTTTTGCTCAGCAGTGGTTTTCTCCTTGGAAATCTGCCATGCAGGCCATTTTTGCCCAGTCTTTTTCCTGATGGTGGAGGCATGAACGCTGACCTTAACTGAGGCAAGTGAGGCCTGCAGTTCCTTGGACGTTGTTGTGGGGTCTTTTGTGACCTCTTGGATGAGTCGTCGCTGCGCTCTTGGGGTAATTTTGGGCGGCCGGCCACTCCTGGGAAGGTTCACCACTGTTCCATGTCTTCGCCATTTGTGGATAATGGCTCTCACTGTGGTTCGCTGGATTCCCAAAGCTTTGCAAATGGCTTTATAACCCTTTCCAGACTGATAGATCTCAATTACTTTCTTTCTCAATTGTTCCTGAATTTCTTTGGGTCTCGGCATGATGTGTAGCTTTTAAGGATCTTCTGGTGGACCTTACTGTGTCAAGCAGCTCCTATTTAAGTGATGCCTTGATTGTGAACAGGTGTGGCAATAATCAGGCCTGGGTGTGGCTAGAGAAATTGAACTCAGGTGTGGACAACCACAGTTATAGTATGTTTTAACAAGGGGGGCAATCACTTTTTCACACAGGACCATGATGGTTTGGATTTTTTTTCACCTTTAATAATAAACACCTTCATTTACAAATTGCATTTTGTGTTTACTTGTGTTGTCCTTGACTATTGTTTAAATTGGTTTGATGTTCCGAAACACTTAAGTGTGACAAACATGCAAAGGAACAGGAAATGAGGAAGGGGCAAACACTTTTTCACACCACTGTACCTATCCAGGGATCCAGCAATGTCCTCACCCAAGCTGATTCTTCAAATCGGCTTCAGGTGCAGGCATCAGAAGGGAAACCGGTCCTGCTGTGCTTTGTGAATGGTCCCGTAGTCTTCTGGGACCTGTGATTTTTCCCAGATGGCTGCGGGGGAAGGAGGGAGGGCTGAACTTCCGGCTCAGATCGCCAAATTTGACCGGAAGTGGCAGCGGATATCTGTCAAAACCAGGTACCCGACCCCCCCAAAAAAGTGCCAAAATGTGTGGCAAAATGTTGAGATTCTTGGAGACTTCTTCTAGAATCAAACACTCAGCTCTTCAGCTGAATTTGCTTACCAGCAAATCCCAGACAAATTAGCAGTCATAAAATCTTTACCACCTGCAGATTATTTTTTAGCAAAAAATAAAAAACCCAGCGGTGATTAGATACCACTAAAAGACAGCTCCATTTGGGTGAAAATTTAAAAAAAATGTAATTTAAGTACAGTGTTGCATGACCGCGCAATTGTCATTCAAATTGTGATAGTTCTGAAAGCTGAAAATTGGAGTGTTGGCATTCAGAAAAGAAAAGCAAATACCCAGTGTGCATGACGGCTAAGTGCTGCATATCCAAAAAAATAAAATAAATATCTGTTGATCCTGCCAGAAATCCAGTGAGCTCTTAATGAAGCTGCCTATGCAGCACTGCAATTCCAAGCAGTGCTATTAGCCTTGCCAAAGATCTCTTTCCTGGACCATAGAACAACCCACTCCCCCTTAAGTTATGAAGATGAGAAGGATGTAAGGGTTACAAAAAAAAAAACATGGGAAAAATGAACACGTATTACAGGGATTGAATGTTATCAGAATTTTTCTCCAAACACGTTTAACAAAAAATCCCATTTTACAGCATTTGGTTGTTATTTTCCTTTGTCACCCGCCTCCACTCTGAGACATGCTCGAACAAGTGGGAGCTTCCTCGTGGCTTTTAAATTTCTCCAAATGACAGGATACCAAAATACTTAGCGTAAGTCCACCCTAACACTAAAATCCCTGCTTCTACAGACATCCACGATAGTAACCTAGCCCTGTAAAGAAGAAATCAGTATACATACTTTTTTGAAGCCAATCTGATCTGGTGTCCAGTGGCGGAAGCTCTGCAGAGGACACGGCCCACAACGGCTGTGAAATGAATGGGGAGGGATATCACCCATAGACTTACTATGGGGCTTCAATTGTCGGCTGTGTCCTCTGCACCCGTCTTCATAGCAAAACCGCAGCCGACAGCTCACCGTGGGATCGGCTTCAATAAAAAGCTATAGTATCTCACAAAAGTGAGTACACCCCTCACATTTTTGTAAATATTTTGTTATATCTTTTCATGTGACAACACTGAAGAAATAACACTTTGCTACAATGTAAAGTAGTGAGTGTACAGCTTGTATAACAGTGTAAATTAGCTGTCCCCTCAAAATAACTCAACACACAGCCATTAATGTCTAAACCGCTGGCAACTAAAGTGAGTACACCCCTAAGGCCCCTTTCACACCAGGGGCGTTTTTCATGCGGTACATCGCTAAAAATAGCACCTGTTCACCGCCTAAAAAAATCCGGCCCCTTTAACTCCAGTGTGAAAGCCGGCGGGCTTTCACACTGGAGCGGTGCGCTAGCAGGATGACAAAAAAAAAAGTCCTGCTAGCAGCATCTTTGGAGCGGTATAGGAGCGGTGTGGTCACCGCTCCTATACCGCTCCTTCCCATTGATTTTAATGGGAAACCGCGGTAATACCGCGGCAATACCGCCGAAAAACGCCGGCGCTCTGCGGGGGGTGTTTAACCCTTTTTCGGCCGCTCGCGGGGGGGTAAAACCGCACCGCGAGCGGCCAAATACCGCGGTTGAAACGACGGTAAAGCAGCGCTAAATATAGCGCTGCTTTACCGTCACCGCGGCTCCCCGCCCCAGTGTGAAAGGGGCCTAAGTGAAAATGTCCAAATTGGGCCCAAAGTGTCAATATTTTGTGTGGCCACCATTATTTTCCAGCACTGCCTTAACCCTCTTGGGCATGGAGTTCACCAGAGCTTCTCAGGTTGCTACAAGAGCCCTCTTCCACTCCTCCATGAAGACATCACAGAGCTTTTGTATGTTAGAGACCTTGCGCTCCTCCACCTTACCTTTGAGGATGTCCCACAGATGCTCAATAGGGTTTAGGTCTGGAGACATGCTTGGCCAGTCCATCACCTTTACCCTCAGGCTTCTTTAGCAGGGCAGTGGTCATCTTGGAGGGGTGTTTGGGGTTGTTATGTTGGAATAATGCCCTGAAGCCCAGTCTCCAAAGGGAAGGGATCATGCTTCAGTATGTCACAGCAAATATTGGTATTTATGGTTCCCTCAATGAACTGTAGCTCCCCAGTGCCGGCAGCACTCATGTAGCCCCAGACCTTGACACTCCCACCACCATGCTCAACTGTAGGCAAGACACACTTGTCTTTGTACTCCTCACCTGGTTGCCGCCACACACGCTAGACACCATCTGAACCAAATAAGTTTATCTTGGTCTCATAAGCCCACAGGACATGGTTCCAGTAATCCAGGTCCTTAGTCTACTTGTCTTCAGCAAACTGTTATGCATCATCTTTAGAAGAGGCTTCCTTCTGGGATGACAGCCATGAAGACCAATTTGATGCAGTGTATGGTCTGCGCACTGACAGGCTGACCCCCCGACACCTTCAACCTCTGCAGCAATGCTGGCACCACTCATATGTCTATTTCCCAAAGACAACCTCTGGATATGACGCTGAGCACCTGCATTCAACTTCTTTGGTCGACCATGGCGAGGCCTGTTCTGAGTGGAACCTGTCCTGTTAAACCACTGTATGGTCTTGGCCACCATGCTGCAGCTCAGTTTCAGGGTCTTGGCAATCTTCTTATAGCCTAGGCCAGTGATGGCAAACCTTGGCACCCCAGATGTTTTGGAACTACATTTACCATGATGCAGTGTAGTTGAGCATCATGGGAAATGTAGTTGCAAAACATCTGGGGTGCCAAGGTTCACCATCACTGGCCTAGGCCATCTTTATGTAGAGCAACAATCATTTTTTTCAGATCCTCAGAGATTTTTTCCATGAGGTGCCATGTTGAACTTCCAGTGACCAGTATGAGAGAGCGATAACACCAAATTTAACACACCTGCTATCCATTCACACCTGAGACCTTGTAACACTAACGAGTCACATGACACTGGGGAGGGAAAATGGCTAATTGGGTCCAATTTGGACATTTTTACTTTAGTTGCCAGCGGTTTAGACATTAATGGCTGTGTGTTGAGTTATTTTGAGGAGACATCAAATGTACACTGTTATACAAGCTGCACACTCACTACTTTACATTGTAGCAAAGTGTCACACGAAAAGATAATAAAATATTTACAAAAATGTAATATTCACTTTTATGAAAAACTGTATGTATGCCAATTTCTTCTTTACAGGGCAAGATCGGTTAGCGTTAGATCGTGGATGTCTGCAGATGCAAGGATTTTAGTGTTAGGCTTGACTTCTACTTTAACTGCTAGCCGACCAGCCACCACAGTTAAACTGCGTCAGGTTGGCATGGCTGCACAAATCGCCATAGCTTTACAACGCCTTTTTAAGACGCTATAGCAGGCAAACGCGCCCGCAGAGTGTCCACTGCGATTGCTCCTGACAGAGCAAGAACGGGGATCTGTGTGTGTAAACACAGAAATCTGTCAGTTAAAGCGACGCAAAAAAATGCAAAAAATGGCCTGGTCGGGAACGTGGGCAAATCCTTCCAGGGCTGAAGTGGTTAATAAAATTGTTATAGTAGCTTAAATAAAAAAAAGGGGGAGGAGGAGGCCCTGTAAGCTGTCATCATTATGTCAACAAACATCTTTTTCTCTTCTGAAAATGGCAGGGTGGTCACAGTTATGTCCAGACTGAAAGGTGACCCAAGGGCCCATTCACACCAGAGCGTGATGCGGGAAACCCAAGTTCCATGCATGTCTCCCACACCAAGTTCAAAGCACATTGGGTGTGTGATCTGTTGCAGTTGTCAATGAATTCCTAATGCCACCTCAAGTGCAGCTCGCAAACATGTTGCATTTGCCTGCACCGGATCGCACTGTACAACAGTACCATGCTATCTGGTGCAGTGTGTTTTTTTAAAAAAATTGCATGTAATCCAGGGAGATTTCATACCAAGTCCAAGTCCGTAAAAGTCCAGCCTAACACAAAAATTGCTACATAGACATCCACGATCTAACACTAACCCTGTAGGGAAGAAATTAGTATACATACCTTTTCTGAAACCGCTCCAGACCAATGCTGAGCTGTCAGCCGCGGCTTCGCTGTGGAGGCGGGTGCAGAGGAGGCAGCTGACAACAGAAGCCCCATAGTAAACTCTATGGGTGACCTCCCTTCCCATTCATTTCACAGCCGTTGTCAGCTGTGTCCTCGGCAGAGCTTCCGCTGCTGAAGACCGGAGCGGCGTCAAAAAATTTATGTATACAGATTTCCTCTTTACAGGGCTAGATAGGTTAGTGTTAGATCAAGGATGTCTGTAGATGTAGGGATTTTAGCGTTAGGCTGTACTTCCACTTTAAAAAGTAATGACACGATTATACAATGCAGCCTGATGTTCTACAACATCTCAATGACTGGCTCCAAATCATATCAGGGTATCAGCATCACGGGTCCAAAGTTTCTGCTCACAAAGCACAAAGAATTTAGATAATATTTCTACCCAACAGGGGATGATACACTGAGCAGTGATTAATCGCACTGGGCTAACAGGATATTACGCATACATCTGTGAACAATCAACTGCTGCCATGCAGGAGTACATACACATGGTATCAAAGTGCATCCCTATCAGCTACACTATAGGGAATAAATGTTCATATTACACACTAGACTTACTCAAGCTATGCAATACGGAGGAACACTTGAAATAACTTTCAGGTCTCAGGGAAACCCTGCTAATTACTATATCTACAGCTCACGGTGTATTAGTGTGAACAGTACCTTGAGCACTATGCTACTTTAATTGCCAACTGCGTAGTTATGCAACACTGTACTAGACATGTGCACAACAAAAAAATTTGTTTATTTTCGTTTAGTTTTTTTTTTTCGTTTCCGTTGATTCGTAACGATTCGTACATTCGTAAGTCGTCGGTGTTCGTATTTGTAACGATTTGTACATTCGTAAGAGTTATTTTTTCGTTGATTCGTTTTTTCGTTAGTTTAATTTTCGGACGCATTCGTATTTATTTGTACATTCGTAATCGGAGCATAATTCATATGTTTATGTAATGTGTATGCCGTTATTACATTTTAATAATTTACGAATCGAAAAAAAAGTTACGAATGTACGAATTTTTTTGTTCAATCCATTCGAAGCACGTTTAGCAGCACCATTGTAAGGGACACGGAAAATTACCAATTCAACAAAAAAAAAAAAAAAAAAGTTACGAATGTACAAATTTTTTCGTTCGTTTTAGTTTTTCAGATTTTCTTCATTAGTACATTCGTTGTTTCTAATTTGTTTTTTTTCGGATTTTCGTTGTTTTTCGGATTCGTACGATTTGAACGATTCGTTATTCGGATTCGTACGAAAACGAACGAACGAAAATAACGAAAGAAAAACGAAACGAATTGCACATGTCTACACTGTACCCAAATTAAATTTATATAATTTTTTTCACACAAATAGAGCTTTTTTTTTTTTATTTGTTGTGATATAAACGAAAAAAGACAAACATTTTTGAAAAAAAAAAAAAAAAACAACATTTTTTACTTTCAGTTATATAACATATCCAACAAATTCAAATGAAGGTCAAAATTTATTCTGCTACATGTCTTTGGTAAAAAATAAAATAAAAATTGGTTTGTGTGAAAGTTATAGATTCTACAAACTATGGTATATATATATATATATATATATATATATATATATACACACACACACATTTAAAAATTAATGAATCTTGATGTACTGCAGGCCTATCTCATATCTTGAGGTCCCACAATGCTAGGACAGTACAAAAAAAAAAATAAAAAAAAATAAATTACACCTGTTTGGAAAATATATTTTTTTTGCGATTGGCTAAGCTAATCACATGGTACAGGTAGCAAGGTACCATGTGATTGCTTTGGGCACTCACAGATCACAACAGTAAGCAAGCATATAATGCTTGGTTACTGAGTACCGGTAACTAGGAGGAGCGTGCAGCGTGCTCCTTTAGGCTCTATTCACACTAATGCATTTTTTTGATGCATTTTGCAGAAATGCAGGGAATTCATCTTAAACATGGGCTCCTATGGAACATGTTCGCATTAATGCATTTTTGTGCCGGGGATTTGTGTCGGGGATTTTTTTTGCATGTAATAGACTTCAATGGACCCACATCCAAAACGCAAGTATCAAGTTTTTACCGCGATCTGCGTTTTTTTTTTTTTACATTGTATATAGCTGGTTGCTAAAGAGGGGGCCGGGAAGCCGGCCATCGTGTCCTTAACAATCGATGAGTCGCCAGCTGTCAGCCGGCTTCCCGCTGAATGCATAAAAAGAAATGATGGCTAATAAAACAGCGCGGCCCCTCCCCCCCCCCCCCCCCCCAAATTCCATACTCTTATCCGAGCATGCCACCTGGCAGGTCATAAAAGGGAGGGGACAAGCGAGTTCCCCCCCCGAATCATATCAGGCCCCATGCCCTCATGGGGGGGGATGGGTGCTTTGGGGCAGGGCTCTGCACCCCCCACCCGAAGGCACCTCGTCCCCATGTTGATGGGGGCAAGGGCCTCTTCCCGACAACCCTTGCCCGGTGGTTGTCGGGGTCCGTGGGCGGGGGGCTTATTGGAATCTGGAAGTCCCCCTTTAACAAGGTGACCCCCAGATCCCGGCCTCCGCCCCATGTGAATGAGTATCGGGTACCCCTACTCATTCACCAAAAAATAAAAATAGTGTAGTGTGAAAAAAATACAGTAGACAGTTTTGGACAAGTCTTATAAAAAAACATCATCTTCTCCGCTCTTCCTCCATCTTCTCCCGCATCTTCATCTTCCGGGCTTCTCCTACTTCTTCTGCTCGTCTTCTTTGTCCGGTGTTCTTCTCCCTCTGCTGCCGACGACCCTCCTGCGATGCTGCGTCCTGCTGATCTGTCCACGCCGATGTCAAGCATTTCTTAAATAACGATGGGGGCGTGACCATCGGATTACGTCATCCCCGCCCCATTGTGACGTCACCACCTGAGGCATGATGGATAAGTGATGTCACAGGGGGCGGGGCCTACGGATGACATAATCCGATGGCCATGCCTCCATCTTTATTTAAGAAATGCTTGACATCGGCGCGGACAGATCAGCGTGACGCAGCATCGGAGGAGGGTCGTCAGTGGCAGAGGGAGAAGAACACCGGACAAAGAAGAAGAGTGGAAGAAGAAGCAGGAGAAGCCTAGAAGATGAAGATGCAGGAGAAGATGGAGGAAGAACGGAGGAAAAAGCAGGGAAGAAGATGTTTTTAATAATACTTGTCAAAAACTGTCTACTGTATTTTATTACACTACTCTTTTTTTTTTGGTGAAAGGGTAGGGGTACAATGTACCCGATACTCATTCACATACAGGGGGGCCGGGATCTGGGGGCTCCCTTGTTAAAGGGGGCTTCCAGATTCCGATAAGCCCCCTGCTCGCAGACCCCCCCATAAACCACCGGGCAAGGGTTGTTGGGAAGAGGCCCTTGTCCCCATCAACATGAGGACAAGGTGCTTTGGGATGGGGGGGCGCAGAGCCCCCGCCCCAAAGCACCCAACCCCCCCATGTTGAGGGAAAGCGATCTGGTATGGTTAAGGAGGGGGGGCACTCGCTCGTCCCCTCCCTGTCCTGACCTGCCGGGCTGCATGCTCGGAGGGTCTGGTATGGATTTTGGGGGGGCCTACATCATTTTTTTTTTTTTTTTCCCCTTTGGCATGGGGGGGTCCCCTCCAAATCTATACTAGACCCAAGGGCCTGGTATGGACCCGGGGGGCATGCTGCTTTTTTTAATGATGATTTTTTTTTCTAGCCGGCAATTCAGTGGGGAAGTCTGACGACTCATCGATTGTTAAGGACGCATCGGCCGGCTTTTCGGCCCCCTCCTTAGCAACTAGCTATATACAGTGTATAAAAAAAAAATAAAAAACGCAAAACCCAAATCGCAGCAAAATTGTGGTAAAAACGCATGTCCAGAAACGCGGCAAGCACTGCAGAAACCCTCAAAAGCAACATCCATAGACGCTCATTCATGTATAAATACGTGACGGAGCCTGCACACGCCGCAGTATAATCGGCAGGAGCATGGCGGCAAATGGTTAACATATTTGACATGCAGTATTGCTCTGCAAAACAAAACCATTTTTAGTAAAAATAATGAAATTAAACAAATAGTATTCCTTTACTTTTATGGTCAATGGAGAAATAGTCCCTTATTAGTTATCAGTGGAGAAGGACCCCCCATGCATTGGTGGACAATGGTAGAAGGACCACCTTTGTTTTTAGTTGTTGGCTCACTGACACAATCCAGGGTGGTCACTGGGGGAAGAGGGGGGTCCCTACATCGGCGTACGGCGGGAAGAGGGGGGTCCCTACGTCGGTGTACGGCGGGAAGAGGGGGTCCCTACATCGGCGTACGGCGGGAAGAGGGGGTCCCTACATCGGCGTACGGCGGGAAGAGGGGGGTCCCTACGCCGGGGCTCGGCGGGAAGAGGGGGTCCCTACGCCGGGGCTCAGCGGGAAGAGGGGTCCCTACGCCGGGGCTCAGCGGGAAGAGGGGTCCCTACGCCGGGGCTCAGCGGGAAGAGGGGTCCCTACGCCGGGGCTCAGCGGGAAGAGAGGTCCATACGTCGGGGCTCAGGGTCTGTACCCCGGGGCTCAGCGGGAAGAGGGGTCCCTACGCCGGGGCTCAGCGGGAAGAGGGGTCCCTACGCCGGGGCTCAGCGGGAAGAGGGGTCTCTACGCCGGGGCTCAGCGGGAAGAGGGGTCTCTACGCCGGGGCTCAGCGGGGTCCCTACACTGGGGCAAGACTGTGTCAGTGATGGAGGAAGCAGTGATAACATGTGGCGAAGCCCAGGGATCCCCCATCACCCAGATGTGAAATCCATGCTCCTCTCTATATAGAAATGACATGATGAGACGATGGCAGCCAGGCACACTCAGTGCTGTACACACCGGGCTGTCCTGACTTGTGGCCGAAGGTGATCTCCAGCCTATCCCCCCCTCCTGATCAGGCCCCGCCCCTCTCCCTCCAGCTGACGCATCCCATTACCCACCTCTGCTGGAACGTCTGTACCCGGCTGCTTCTCTTCCTGTGCTTCATTCACATCCTTCCTCCATTATAGGACACAGCGAAAACACAGCAGCTGACACACGGCCATTATACGCCAAACTAGGTCCCGGGCGTGTGTATCTCTATGACTCCGGACGTGCCCTCTCTACGGACACCGGGCACCAAGGATGCTCGTTCTCAGTGCGCGGGCATGAGCGCGTGATGTTAGAGCGCCGAGTACGCATGCGCGAACCATAGCCTTTGCAAAGCGCAAGTACGTGACATGACGTCAGCGGTCGGATGGTGTCTGTGTGCAGGGAGCAGGCGGGGTGCTCTAGCCTCTATGGCTGTGTATTAGTCATTATTTATCTGCTGGACACTGACTACGTTACCTGTGGGCTCAGTCACTGCAAATGTGCAGCAAGCATGGCTGAGCGATATTTAGAGGTCTGTTCACACAACTGAAGGCAAAACTTGAGTAAGGAAGGGTTATAACCCCTGTCAGGTTTTTGTTGCCATATATTTCCTATTGGATACAGGAAGTGAGAGGAAATCCACGTGATTGTCACCAGAACTAGAGTGCCCATTGGAAGATTTCTCCTCTATTCCTGTTTTGATGACAATCACACATTTGGGATTTTTCTTCACTTCTGTTGATAACATGACAAATAGAGCCGGTGAATCTGCCCAATGGGGGCACAGTCTGCAGAAATAAAACCCTGACAGGGGTTCTAATCCATCTCAACTCTAAAACTAAAAAACAATTCACTTGATTCTCCCATCAACACAGTATTGATGCGGAAATCCCTCCTGCCGGGCCAATGTCTTCTCCCGGAGGGGGCGGGGATAGCCATTAGCAATAATCGCAGGTAAGAGCCAGCATGCTGGTTGTACCCAAGTCAATCGATCACTTGGTACAGCGAGGGAAACAAGTATTTGATCCCCTGCTGATTTTGTACATTTGCCCACTGACAAATAAATGATCAGTCTATAATTTTAATGGTAGGTTTATTTTAACAGTGAAAGACAAAATAACAACAAAAATATCGAGAAAAACGCATTTAAAAAAAAATGTATAAATAGATTTGCATTTTAATGAGTGAAATAAGTATTTGATCCCCTATCAATCTGCAAGATTTCTGGCATCCAGGTGTCTTCTATACATGTAACGAGCTGAGAATAGGAGCAGTCTCTTAAAGGGAGTGCTCCTAATCTCAGCTTGTTACCTGTATAAAAAGACACCTGTCCACAGAAGCAATCAAATTCCCATCTGTCCACAATGGCCAAGACCAAAGAGCTGTCCAAGGATGTCAGGGACAAGACTGTAGACCTACACAAGGTTTGGTGAGAGGGTGACAACAGTTGGTGTGATTATTCGCAAATGGAAGAAACACAAAATAACTGATACTTCCTCGGTCTGGGGCTCCATGCAGGATCTCACCTCGTGGAGTTTCAATGATCGTGAGAACAGTGAGGAATCAGCCCAGAACTACACAGGAGAATCTTGTCGATGATCTCAAGGCAGCTGGTACCATAATCACCAAGAAAACAATTGGTAACACACTACTCCGTGAAGGACTGAAATCCTGCAGCGCCCGAAAGGTCCTCCTGCTCAAGAAAGCACAAGTACAGGCCCGTCTGAAGTTTGCTAATACACATCTGAATGATTCAGAGGAGAACCGGGTGAAAGTGTCGTGGTCAGATGAGACCAAAATCAAGCTCTTTGGCAACAACTCAACTCGCCGTGTTTGGAAGAGGAATGCAGCCTATGACCCCAAGAACACCATCCCCATCGTCAAACATTATGCTTTGGGGGTGTTTTTCTGCTAAGGGGACAGGACAACTTCACCGCATCAAAGGGACGATGGACAGGACCATGTATCGTCAAATCTTGGGTGAAAACCTCCTTCCCTCAGCCAGGGCATTGAAAATGGGTCGTGGATGGGTGTTCCATCATGACAATGACCCAAAACACATGGCCAAGGCAACAAAGAAGTGGCTCAAGCAGAGGAGCATTAAAGGGGTTGTAAAGGTTTTTTTTTATTAAATAACAAACATATTATACTTACCTCCTCTGTGCAAGGGTTTTGCACAGATCGGCCCTGATCCCCCTCTTCTGGGGTCCCCCAGCTGCGCTCCTGGCTCCTCCACCTCATCGAGTGACCCCACGGAGAGCCGCATTCCATGGTGGCACCCGTGTGGGCGTGCTACCGAGTTCTGCTGCTGTGTCCATTGACACAGACAGCCGAAATCAACCCCGCCTCCTGTGTCACTGGATTTGATTGACAGCAGCAGGAGTCAATCTATCCAATGAGGACCCAAAACAGCGACTGGAGCTACTGTGCTCATCCCCGTCACTGGAACGACTGGGTTCAGGTAAGTAAAAGGGGGGGGGGGGGGGGTAGCTGCATCACAAAAGATTTTTCACCAGAATGCATTAAAGTGGTGGGCCAGCTGAAATTAATTTTTTTTAATTTAGCAGCTACAAACACTGTAGCTGCTGACTTCTAATAAGCACACTTACCTGTCCAGGGCACCCGCAATGTCGGCCGACCCGAGGCCGGCCCATCCGTTGGCTCTCGGTTTCCCGGCGTGGCCATTCCAACTAAGGTAAACAGGCATTGGAGGTTTGCGGCTTCACTGCCTGTTTCCTACTGCGCATGCGCGAGTCGCTCATCGCTTTGTGACACACAGTTCCCAGAACACAGCGCGCCACCTTCCCCAGAAGACAACATGAGGAGGAGAAGACTGAAGATCACCGCGGTGTAGGAAGTGGCAGATCTGCCTAGCAACAGCCACTTCTGGTATTTTTTTTTCAGATTTTTAGGGACATTTTTATGTAATTTTTTTTTTTTTTTTTAGGGTGGCCCTCCGCTTTAAGGTGAAAAACCCTGAGACTTTACATCCTCTTTTAAGCCCTGGTTTACATAGATGCTACTTTGTAACGCAATTTCAGGTGCTACTTGGTAGACATCTGTGTGGCTTCATTCACAGACTATCTGTCTATTGAATTCACACCTGAAATCGGAAAAAGTAGTGCAGGAACTACTTTTGCAAATCGGTGCGGCGCCGCAAAATCAATGTCGCACCGATTGGAACAGTGCCATTGCCTCCAATAGGCTGCGACTTGTCATGTGATTTGAACCTAGGCAAAGGTCCTGGAGTGGCCTAGCCAGTCTCCAGACCTTAATCTCATAGAAAATATGTGGAGGGAGCTGAAGGTTGGAGTTACTAAACATCCGCCTTAAAGCCTTAAATGACTTGGAGAGGATCACTCCGGCGATCTCCGCTGAGCAAGCGGATATCCACGGGGCGGATCAGCACCGATCCGCCCCGTGTGAAAGAGGCCTTATGTGTATAAAAGACACCTGTCCACAGAATCTTTCTTCTATTCAAACCTCACTATAATGGGAAAGACCAAAGAGTTGTCAAAGGACGTCAGGGACAAGATTGTAGACCTGCACAACGCTGGAATGGGTTACAAGACCATCAGCAAGAAGCTTGGTGAGAAGGAGCAACATTTATTTGCTCTGAACATTTCGATTTTGGAATGCATGGAATTTCAGAAACAAAATCCACATGCACTGTTAGAAATTCTTTCAAGAAAACGGTTTCATCCTACTCCGATTTTATTTTTTTATTTATTTACTTTTATTTTTTTTCCTTACTACGGTCAAAAAACAGTAATCGATTTGACCCCAATAACTATTCGAAAATCAAATAAATGTTCAGAAAATTAAAATTTTCGAATTAAATTCTACTAGTATATGGCCAGCTTTAGGCTTTATTACACTTGCATTTGAGGGGGGGCAGTAAATATAAAGTGTGTGTGTATGTATGTGTGTATGTATGTATGTATGTATGTATGTATGTATGTGTGTATATATATATATATATATATATAATATATATATATATATATATATATATATATATATATATTATAGTAAAAACACGCTTTGGCTGTACTTCTCCTTTTAAGAATTAATGGCACCCCCATGCATCTGCTAACGGGCAGCGATTTTCTCTACATGTCAAGAACACGCAATTTTGTGCACATCCCCAACATGTAGATATTTAAACCAAGTAATAAAGATGGCCACACATTGTTCAAATTTGTATAATGTAGATCTGTGGTTCTCAACTCCTGTCATCAGGACCCATTAATAGGCCAGGTTTTAACCACTTGCTTACTGGGCACTTAAACCCCCCCCCCCCTCCTGCCCAGACCAATTTTCAAAAATTTGCTGATGAGGCTGCACTGATGGGCTGCACTGATAGGCACAGATAAGGTGACACTGATAGGCACAGATAAGGTGTCACTGATAGGCACTGATGGGCCCTGATGGGTGGCACTGATGGGCACTGGTAGGTGGCACTGATGGACACTGGTAGGTGGCATGGATGGGCACTGGTAGGTGGCATTGATAGGCAGCACTGGTGATGAGGCACTGATTGGTAATATTTATAGGTGGCACTGTGGGCACTGATAGGTGGTACTGTGGGCACAGGTAGGTGGTGCTAGTGGGCACTGGTAGGTGGCACTGCTTGTGCACTGGTAGGTGGCACTGACAGGTGGCACAAGTGAGCACAGAAGCCTCGGCAGATGCTCTCCATGATCAGGACTGATGTCCCT
Source organism: Lithobates sylvaticus (assembly GCA_028564925.1). Classification (NCBI taxonomy): domain Eukaryota; kingdom Metazoa; phylum Chordata; class Amphibia; order Anura; family Ranidae; genus Lithobates; species Lithobates sylvaticus. Next base: position 142,537,864 of record CM053036.1, on the reverse strand, counting down.
CTCACAGCCGCCGGTGATCTGCTTTTTGTTTTTTCTCCTCACACTATCGGCGTGAGGAGAAAAAATAGCCGTTTACCAGTTCTGTTTTCATCACATTATCAGCTGTCATTGGCAGACAGCTGATCACGTGGTAAGGGTCGGGATCAACCCCTTACTCCGATCTGTGATCACCCGAGTCTCATAGACTCGCTGATCACAGAGCGAGCCGCTCGAGCATGGAAGGACGTCTATTGATGCCCTCCTGGTAAAGTAGGTCTGCGCTGTAGCTGTCATTCAGCTATAGCGCAATGGGAAGAGGTTAAGAATACCTTGGGGAGATGTAGACTAGAATACTGCAATCACTGAGCAGTAAATGATATCACCTGTGATGGATTTCAGTTATCTTGCAAACCTGGCCTGTTGGTGGGTTATAAGGACAGGAGTTGAGAACCACTGATGTAGATGGAAGAATCTGTTTGGCTCGATTCACATCTATGCATTTTGCTTTTGAGCGTTTTTGCGGTTCTTGCCGCGTTTTTGGACACGCGTTTTTACCGCGATTTTGCTGCGATTTGCGTTTTTTGTATTTTTTAAAACATTTTTTACCTTTTTTTTTTTTTACACTGTGGTTGCTTAGCAACCAGCTATATACAGTGTAAAAAAAATAAAAACGCAAATCGCGGTAAAATCACGGTAAAAACTTGCGTTTTGGATGCGGGTCCATTGACTTCTATTACATGCAAAACGCTGCATTTTGCACACAAAAAAAGGCCCTGACCCTTTCCAAAAACGCAGCGGCACAAAAATGCATTGATGTGAACATGTTCCATAGGAACCCATGTTAAAAAATTTCCATGCATTTCTGCAAAATGCATCAAAAAAACGCGCTAGTGTGAATGGAGCCTTAGATCTGAATGAGGCTGAATGACCAAAAACGAATAGTGTATGGCAAAGCAGTTTGCTCTTGATATTTCCAGGGCCGTCTTTAACGCGGGGCCAAAGGGGCAGCTGCCCAGGGCCCTGCCATTGTTGAGGGGCCCAAGCAGCTGCTCCTTGAGCCCTTTGTCATGGGGAGTCCTGGACCGGTGGTGGCGGGAGCAATGAGAAGCGAGAGCCCAGGAGGGGAAAGAGCTCCCTTACCACCAGAGAGGTGAGGAGCGTCAGGCACAACCCTGCTGCGGTGGCGCCGCCCAGAGGCTGGATTCCTCCAACCTCCTCTCCAAGCTCCGACAGTGGCCCAGATGACAGGCGGATCGGGGGCCCCGGAGGTGCATGCAGGCAGGGACTGCTACCCTGCTCTCCTCTCCACTCCACTCCAAGCTCTGACAGCGGCCCGGGGACAGGCGGATTAGGGGGCCCCCCAAGGACCAGCGGGAGGTTCACGTAGCCAGGGACTGCCACCCTGCTCTCCACTCCAAGCTCCAACAGCAGGGTGGAAAACAAGTGGATCGGGCCCCCCCCCGAGAAACGGCGGGGCGTGCATGCAGCCAGGGACTGCTACCTGGGACAGTCCACAGTCTAAGAAGGATCCGCTGGAAGGAGCAGAGCACCTCATCACCCAGAAGGAGAAGGGCCCTGCCCACTGCTTGCCAGCGTGAACATCCTATGGAAGGAGGTACCATGCATCGTACACACCAATACACAAACTGGGACAGGGGGTGCACAGAAGGGACTGCAGCCAGGGCTAAGGGCTCCCCTCTCTCATCCTCCCCTCTCTCATCCCCAGCCCCCCTCTCTCATTCTCAATTCCCCCTCTCTCTCATCCCCCAATCCCCTCTATCATCCCCAATCCGCTCTCTCTCTCTCATCCCCAATCCCCTCTCTCATCCCCAGTCCCCTCTCTCTCATCCCCCAATCCCCCCTCTCTCATCTCTCATCCCCCAATCCCCCCTCTCTCATCCCCCAGTCCCCCCTCTCTCATCCCCCAGTCCCCCCTCTCTCATCCCCCAGTCCCCTCTCTCTCATCCCCCAATCCCCTCTCTCTCATCCCCCAATCCCCTCTCTCTCTCATCCCCCTATCCCCTCTCTCTCTCATCCCCCAATCCCCTCTCTCTCTCATCCCCAATCCCCCTCTCTCTCTCTCATCCCCAATCCCCCCTCTTATCCCCAATCCCCCTCTCTGTCTCTCATCCCCAATCCCGTCTCTCTCTCTCTCTCTCTCTCTCTCTCTCTCTCTCTCTCTCTCTATCTCATCCCCAATCCCCCTCTCTCATCCTCAACCCCCTCTCTTATCCCCAACCCCCCCCCTCTGTCTCTCATCCCCAATCCCGTCTCTCTCTCTCTCTCTCTCTCTCTCATCCACAATCCCCTCTCACCCCCCCTCTATTTCACCCAACCTCTCTCTCTCTCTCACCCCCTCTCTCTTTCACTCATCCCCTCTCTCTGAAAGACAAAACCACTGATCACATCCACCTCAAGCACCGCCACTGATTCTCCCCTCCAAGCACTGCCACTGACCCCCATCCCCCTCCACCCCTCAAAGCACTGCCACTGATTCCACCCACCCCAGCACTGCCACTGATCCCATCAACCCCCCCCCCACACTTCCACTGATCACACCCTCCAATCTCCCCCCACTGATATCATTCCACCCCTCACCACCACCACATGCTCACACCACCCCTAGCCCTAGCAACCAATGGGTGATCGCTAATGATGTGCAGTAACCTCTAGCAACCAAAACCAATCAGCAAGCAGAAATTATGCGCTGTAACCTCTAGCAACAATGTTGATTGCACTTCTTCAAAAAGTAGAAATACCCTTAAAATGGCTTTACCACTTTAGCTCCCCCTTCATGACCAGGCCATTTTTTTGCTATTTGGCACTGCGATATTTTAAGTGTAGATTGCGCTGTCCTGCAATGCCTTACGTAAACAACATTTATATAATTTTTTCTGCACAAATAGAGCTTTCTTTTAGGTGGTATTTGATCACCACTGGGTTTTTTATTTTTTGCGCTATAAATGAAAAAAGAGCATACATTTTGAAAAAAAATTATATCCAGTAAAAAAATGTTAATTTCTTCATACATTTAGCCAAAATGTATTCCGCTACATGTCTTTGGTATACTATGTGTACTATGTCTACAGATCCATACAGGCTGAGGTTTCGCTTTTAAATAATTGTTGACCACAATCTTCTCGCCCATATACCACACGTCATACGATGCATGTTTCATTTCATTACACCTTTACGACTACCCACCACTGTCTGTGGGTACACTAGCCCTGAGTATTCCATTTTAATTACCTGTCTTTGCGCTGCAGGTTAAAGGCGGGGTGTCAGCGCACCTCCAGCTCTGGCTCTTCTTACATTCCCGCAGGCAAGATCAGCATCCCCTTAGTCCACCGGTCTTGTCAAGCCATCTGGTTCAATACATCTGAGCCAAGTAATGTTTCTTTGATAGGGACTGTGTAGGAATCTCCCATCCCCGGTCTTCAGACATCCTCTGCTGGAGGAATTTTCTGTAGGCCTTTACACGGGCCTCATCACTATCTCTGCAGAGTTTCGTATGTAGTATCTTGGCTTCAGCAGACAGTCATGCTTTCATTGCCGTTATTGGAGGCAGTAATTTCCAGGGGTCCTTGGTCCAGTTCTTTCACCATCGTCCTGAAGGTGGAGGGTCGGCCCTCCGGGGTGTCCAGAGGCAAGTTTCCGATATCGTTTGTTACATTTTGGGCCTCTTTCCTGCAGAAATGCGCGCGCCCCCTACCCAGAAATGCAGAATCAGGTATATACAGTATATACCTGATTCTGCGCAGCCGGCCCCCCACTGTATTAGTAAAACTACAGTGCGCAGTCGGCAAGTGGTTAAAATACATACTTACAATGTTCCAAACTGGACTAATGTAATTAAGGCAAAAAAAAGAAACAATACCTGAAATTCAGTTTAAATCATCTTCTTTAAAATTCATACAGGATGTATAGGTATTTCTACGTTTTGAAGGAGCATATTTTTATAAAGCAATGCTGTAGTAGTAGAAAAGACACTTGGCAGCTGTGGGGGTGATCCTCTATACAGAGCCTGGGGTCTCACTCAGCATGGGAGGACAAGGCTCATTCATGACCTCCTCGTGTCATTGGATTGCCCTGGGGCAATGGCTGCAGTCAGAGAAATTACATCAGGAGCAAACTGCTGTGCTGGGTAATTACTCCTCCATTTCCTACATGAGTTGTCTGTCTACAGTATTTGTGCAAAGCTTCTGAAAACTGCACACCCTTTACATTATAATACTTCTAAATGTATCTGTAAAACCTCAGCGTTATTATTAGTTTCAGAAAGAGTGTGGATGGATTGGAGGTTTTATTGATGTCTATGTGCCTGCTAGGTAAATGAGTTCTCTCTTTCTTTCTCCTAATAGCAGTTGTCACTAGGACAGAAAGTAATGGGAATTCCAAACTTTTAAAATTGTCCCCATAAGGCCTCATGCACACTGGGCGTTTAGCCTCAGTGCATGAGATCTTAACATTTTGGTGCAGGTGGAGGGCACGGCCCAATTGCCGCCAGCTTTTAAGAGAGGCTGACAGCTGCTGCGGTTGGATGGGGCACCAAGTTGTATTAGCGTTTAATGCAGTATGCACCCAAAGACGAATGCCCAGAATGAAGATTTTTTGTATTCCCGGGCATTCATTCCAGACGGCATTCTGCCCTAAATTTAAGTACCCCTTGGTGTGCAGTTCAGCTGCAGCAACTTTCAGATTTTACAGGCTGCCGGCAGTGAAGCTGGATGGTATGCCTGTCCCTGCCCACACAAAAACACTGGGATCTTTTATACTGAGGCTAGTCACTCAGTGTACATGAGGCCTGAGAGGAGATGAGAGGAATTCTTCCAAAGGGAACATCTGCCCCCCTCACTGGAGATGTGACTTCTCTCTTCTTGTAGTTTCTCCAGGACAGAATGTGAAGGGAAATCTCCTCAATAGCACACAGACATCCAAAAAAAGCCTGAAGGGTTCTAATCATTCCCTACTGCATCCAAAACTAGGTTTGTCCTTAGAAAAACTGTTTAGGGCTCCTTCACATGTATCTAGTTGCAGTGCATAAACATGCGTTCTCTTAAGGCAGTCCATTCATTTGAACGCACCACAACAAACAGCTAGCCTGCATCATTTTTTTAAGCACCGTGTGCACCACAATGCAGTAGTAGTAGTAGTAGTTACCGTGCGGTGAACTGTAATATAAGTGCATACTTGTTCTTTTATCTCCTATTGTTGCATTTCAGTGTTTCTGATAACCTGCACTCTCTTTGTGGATGCTTGATTGGATGGCAATGCAGGAGGACAATTGGGAGACAGGCCAGAGTATTGATCTATAACAGGAAGGATCACTAGGTATTTTAATGTAAGCTGAAGATTTTAAAAAGAATGAAAATGACACAGTAGGGACATGTATAAGAATAGAAGAAACCACAAGGCCGAGAGGGGGACTGGGAAGCCAACCCTCCTGGAAATGTGTCAGAGGCATACAAATCTTTGATGTCTATAGCTTTCAAAGAGAGTAAAGATAGGAAGCACAGATGACAGAGAGATAACTGTTATAGCTCTTCTTTTCCGGGGACCTTAATGGATACCTCCCAACTGTCCCGGATCCTGCAGGACCTTCCCAGAACTTCAACCAAGTCTCAGAGTCCCGCAGGTCTGGGCTATATCCCGGAACATAAGGCCCGAACAAGTTTTCGAATCCTCTAACTTAATTTTCAGGCAACCAGCAGGAAGAGATGCTGGCTACTGCAGTGGCACCTCGCAGAGGAACGAAGGAAGGGAATCAGTGCACCACACAGGAGATGCATGGGAAGTTCAAGGCCGAGACAAGCGGGGTAGGGTGGGGGTGGAGGCGAGGGTGGGCCATGCAAGCGCCCTATATACTACTAAGTGCCCTGGGTTTGGACTGCCTTCTGTCTTCCAGCAATGTTTACTCACAGTTCCCCGCAGCAGTGCTTCGCCAGGCAGGTAGCATGATCACCATGGCCAGCACTGCCCACAGCCTTGTGGATGCTGCACACACAGGTCATTCCTGCCCTGAGGCTCAGGTGAGCAAAGAGGAAAGCTGGGCAAGGAGGGGATCTGAGGAAGGATTGGGATGCAAAGATTAGCACAGAGAGTGTGGGGCAAAAGTGAGCCAAGAGGGGATTTGGGATGTGGAGGTGAGCAGAGAGGGGTGCAGAAATCAGCAGAGAAAGGGTGAGCAGGGGAGGTGGGGGTGCAAAAGGTGAGCAGGGGGATTGGGGGTCCAACATTGGGAAGGGCGGATTGGGGTGTAGAGTTTACTGTAGCAGAGACAGTGGGGTGCAACAGTGAGCAGAGAGGGAAACAGGGATTAGGAGACGGAGAGGAGTTGTGCTGCAGAAGTTAGCATAGAGGAGGAGTTGGGGTGCAGTGGTTAGAGAGCAGTTATTAAGCCACACCCATTATTTAGCATGATTTAACCAAACCCATTTTTGCCAAAGCTTGCTATGCACGCACGGCAGGTCGCTGTCTCCCTAATGTATCCCTCATTCTTAAGTCCAAAAGTTGAGAGGAATGCTTTTTGGGGCTTTTTTCCCCTGTTTTTTTTCAGAACAGCCACCAATGAGAGACCTTCGCTCCTCCCCTCTCAGGAAACACCACCTCATACTGCAAGATTCAAGCCTCATCGTCCTATCAGCCCCTCAGTTCTGGTGTTTCCTCTGACGTAGAAAGCTTGGGGTGGCTCTTGAAACTGGAAATATCCAATCTGATTCCATCCCAAAAGGTCACCTTCTTAGGCTACGTGTTGGATTCACCAAAACAGAATGTCTTCCTTCCAGGACAAGTGGCTAGTACCTGCAGTAGGTGTTCCAGGCCGTGCGATAAGCCTTTAGTGTTGCGGGACAATGAGTGGTTGATGAGCTGGGTAGCGTTGCTAAGGTGTGGTTTCAATCCAGAGTTCATTGTGACCAAGGTGGGATAGGAGTAGTCGTAGGGTCGGTTCCGGGTTCCCACCTTCTAGATGATGTCGGCAAATTGAGCATCCTTGACAAGGACGGCAGCTGCCTCTTAGTACACCCTCGTAACAGGGTAAAGTCATGGATGACCATCCTGATACAGGCTAGTCTGCCAGGAGGCAGGCTGGCCTACATGGCACGCATGTCCAGAGTGATGCCTAGGAAGGTGATGGAGTGTGCCGGGCCCTTCATTTTATGTTCGGCTATGGCACGTTTAACCTGACTAGGTCTGTGGGGGGTCTGACCGGCTATTGGATGAGTAGAAAATCATTGAGGTAATGGATGACCATCTGACCCTGGGCCTGGTGCGATAGGATCCATGTAAGGGACTGGGCGAACATATCGAACGGCTACAGGCTGCTTTTGGACCCAACGGTTATCATGGTGGCGAAGTAACAAGAATCCATCCATTCAGTGCCGTGTCACCTCCAGAGAGATGGCTCGATTGTATATCAGGGAGAATACCTCGAAAGGAATTGGAGAAGTGAAACGGACCCGATACGAACCGTTGTGCTGTGACTAGGTTGGAATTGGGCTGTGAAATTAGTGAAATGGATCCTATATGAATCATTGTGCCGCTGCTGCGACTAGATTTGAATTGACTGTAGAGTGTGTGGTATGAAAAAATGAAATGAAACTGACACGAATCGTTGTGCCGTTACTGCGAATGGACTCGCACTGTACTGTAGAGTGTGTGAAATGAAACAAAATAAATGTATGAAATGAACCGGTACAAATTGTTGAGCCGCCGATGCGATTAGATTCGAATCTGGCTGTGGTAGAACGTTAGAGTCATCACCTTGCCCCACTAACTGAAGGGGTGCATGTGTTAAGAGGAGGCATAGCAGTAGGATAGTGAGCAGAGTGGGATACAGACAACTCGGATAAGAAGAAAAAGGGGGAGAAGTACAGGGCAAGAAATGACAGGCACAGGGAGAAGCGGCTGGGTTCTATTGTGTAGAACCCTGTACAGTGAATGTTTCGAAAACTCGAAAGAGTGCGTGGCAACTGAGGGGAGCCAGGAGGTGACTGGCCAGGTAATCGATGCTCGGGTGCCTGTCTGTGCTGAGCACAAACCTGTGGACCAGAGTCCCTGGGCGTACTGGGGCAATCGGCTGAAGTCTGGTATGGCCTACATAGGAATGTTGCAGTCTGTAGTGACGCATGCTCATCCTGCTAACACTTGCACTGTCAGCAAGCTCAACGTGTTAGTGACCTTGTCTGCGTAGGTGAAGGGTTGCCCTTTGAAAATAGAGTGTAATGCAGAGACACGTGACAGTAACTAACGCCCTATGAACATGTTGAATTGTGTATGTGAAGTAAAGGTATAGTGAAAGGGTGCTGCAAGAAAAGGTGACAGAGGGGCCCGTGAACTACACACCAGACTGACGCCCTAGTAGGGAGCTCCAGGTAAGGACCAAACTCAGTTGACCGGAAAACCTGAGGTGAGGGTGACATAAGTGTGACATGTATATATTCTTTATACTGAAAATTAGCTGCCCCACCCCTGTCAGCAGACTAGCCCTGGTGAAGATGCAATCCCTATGTGTATATATGTTTTCCCTTTTTTATTTTATTTTTAGGAAACAACGTCCAACCTGGAGCAGGATGGAAGCTGAACTAGACTGAGCTAAGGGAGAAATGACAGAGAAAATGATGAGCGGCTCGTATGAAAATGCCACTGGAGACGAGTGCGCTTGCAGAGATTGCAAGAGGCTGAGTCTGGATGCGTGCTTTGCAGTGATTGCAAGAGGCTGTGTTCTTCTTCTAATATATATACAGTATCTCACAAAAGGAAGTACACCCCTCACATTTTTGTAAATATATTATTATATCTTTTCATGTGACAACACTGAAGAAATGACACTTTGCTACAATGTAAATGTACAGCTTGTATAACAGTGTAAATTTCTGTTCCCTCAAAATAACTAAACACACAGCCATTAATGTCTAAACTGCTGGAAACAAAAGTGAGTACACCTCTAAATGAAAATGCCTAAATTGGGCCCAATTAGCCATTTTCCCACACCGGTGTCATGTGACTCGTTAGTGTTACAAGGTTTCAGGTGTGAATGGGGAGCAGGTGTGTTAAATATGGTGTTATCGCTCTCACTCTCATACTCGTCACTGGAAGTTCAACGTGGCACCTCATGGCAAAGAACTCTCTGAGGATCTGAAAAAAAGAATTGTTGCTCTACATAAAAACTGCCTAGGCAATAAGAAGCTTGCCAAGACCCTGAAACCAGCACGGTGGCCAAGACCATACAACGGTTTAACAGGACAGGTTTCACTCAGAGCAGGCCTCGCCATGGTCGACCAAAGAAGTTGAGCGCATGTGCTCAGCATCATATCCAGAGGTTGCCTTTGGGAAATAGACGTATGAGTGCTGCCAGCATTGCTGCAGAGGTTGAAGGGGTGGGGGGTCAGCCTGTCAGTGCTCAGACCATACGCTGCACGCTGCATTAAATTGGTCTGCATGGCTGTTGTCCCAGAAGGAAGCCTCTTCTAAAGATGATGCACAAGAAAGCTTGCAAACTGTTTGCTGAAGACAAGCAGACCAAGGACATGGATTACTGGAACCATGTCCAAATTCTGAGACCAAGACAGACTTATTTGGTTCAGATGGTGTCAAGCATGTGTGGCGGCAACCAGGTGAGGAGTACAAAGACAAGTGTGTCTTGCCTACAGTCAAGCATGGTGCTGGGAGTGTCATGGACTGGGGCTGCATGAGTGTTGCTGGCACTGGGGAGCTACAGTTCATTGAGGGAACCATGAATGCCAACATGTACTGAGAATATGTAAAAAATGTGACAGTGCTGCTGAAATCTAACAAATAATACATAAATCAAATAATATGCAATAAACGCATGTGCTGAATAAAGTCCAATAGTAAATGTATAAAAAAATCTTATTTAGAATGTGTTTCACATTACACTGTGAGAAAAAAGTGCTTCTCAAGTAAAACATTGAAATAAATCCAATATTAATGTGCATGTGCTGAATAAATGAAAAGTCCAATACCAAATATATAAGAAAGTTAAATGGAACACAAAATCTTCTTATATAGAGTGTGCTTAAAATTCCACTGTGAGAAAAGCTGCTTCTCAGATAAACCAACAATCTGTGACAAGTGCTCCTCTCACCGGGTGAAATGGCTGCTCATCTCCTTCTTATGCCATGTACACACGGTCGGAATTCTCGTCGGAAAAAGCTCTGATGGTTTTCCCGTCGGAATTTCGCTCAAACTGTCTTGCCTACACACGGTCACACCAAATTCCGATGGTCAATAACACCACACCTTAAAAAACATTCAACTGCACTATAAAAGGGAAGTTTAATGCTTCTGAGCATGAGTCGAATTGTTTCCGAGCATGCGTCGGAATTTTGCGCGTCGGAATTGCATACACACGATCGGAAAATCCGATAGAAAGGTTTTCCGTCGAAAAAATTAAGAACAGGTTCTCAATCCAAAATCCGTCGGAAATTCCGACAGAAAAAGACCGATGGGCATACACACGGTCGGAAAATCCGATGAAAAGCTCCCATCGGACTGTTTCCATCGGAAATTCTGACCGTGTGTACGCGGCATTAGACCCTGAAAGGGTCAAACTCGCTCACAACTAATGATAATTCCCATCAGGAAAAAGGCTGATCTTACATGGTTCCCACCAAGGTCCTGCAGGGATCAAATACGCTTTGCACCTTTTAAGGTTGCCTCCGTGATGATCACCAGAAACTCCAGACCGACATGCAAAAATATAAAGTGCCTCCAATAGTGCAGTACAAGGTGTTAAATGGAATAAGCCTCACCCACCCAGCTTCATCTTTTAAACTCACATTTATTTCAATTAAAAACAGCATATGACATATTTAAAATCCAACAGGTCTCAAGCATGTCACCACCAGGCTTTACCTCTATGCATTACGCCACCATCCATTTGGCTTCATCTGGAGGGCAAAGCCCTGGTACAGGCAGGGAGGGGAGGGGGAGGAGGACAGAGGAGACAGACACAGGGAGAGTTGCAGAGAGCAGGGCTGTGGCTGATGGAATCACGCAAATTGACCACGATGTCAGTGCTCAGCAGCCATGATTATCGTGGTCAGTTTGCAGAGGGGAAGGTATAGTCAGCCAGGTTTTTTAGGGTATACAGGGGGGCCAAATGACACAGCACAAGCACTGTGCTGTATAACATGCTTTAACCGCTTAAGGACCGCCTCCTGCACATATACGTCAGCAGAATGGCATGGCTGGGCACAATCACATACCTGTTATAGGGAAAGACGATCAGTGACGTCAGACGCCAAGCCACGCCCCCTACAGTTAAAAAAAACACACACACTTAACCCCTCCCCGCCCCCTAGTGGTTAACCCCTTCACTGCCAGTGTCATTTACACAGGAATCAGTGCATTTAACCACTTCAGCCCGGACCAATTGGCAGCCAAAGGACCAGGCCCTTTTTGCGATTCGGCACTGCGTTGCTTTAACTGACAATTGCGCGGTCGTGCGACGTGGCTCCAAAACAAAATTGGCGTCCTTTTTTTCCCACAAATAGAGCTTTCTTTTGGTGGTATTTAATCGCCCCTGCGGTTTTTATTTTTTGCGCTATAAACAAAAAAAATAGAGCGACAATTTTGAAAAAAATTCAATATTTTTTGCTTTTTGCTATAATAAATATCCCCAAAAAATATATAAAAAAATTATTTTTTTCCTCAGTTTCGGCCGATACGTATTCTTCTACATATTTTTGGTAAAAAAATCGCAATTAGCGATTATTGATTGGTTTGCGCAAAAGTTATAGCGTTTACAAAATAGGGGATAGTTTTATAGCATTTTTATTAATATTTTTTTTTTTACTAGTAATGGCGGCGATCAGCGATTTTTATTGTGACTGCGACATTATGGCGGACACATCGGACATTTTTTGACACCATTGTCATTTATACAGCAATCAATGCTATTTACATGCATTGATTCCTGTATAAATGACAGTTGTAGTGAAGGGGTTAACCACTAGGGGGAGGGGTTATGGGCTGTGACGTGTGTGTGTTTTTTTTACATTAGGGGGCGGGGCTGACGTCATTGATCGGCTTTCCCGATGACCGGGAACAGCCAATCAATGACAGGCAGAGTAGGAAGCGCGGGGAGAGGTTTGTTTACACATACCTCTCCCCGTTCTTCAGCTCCGTGACCCGATCGCGGGACACCAGCGGCGATCGGGTCCGCTGGTCCCGCGGCCGGGGTTACGGAGCTCCCGACCGGGTCGCGAGCGCGCCGCTGGCGGCGCGCACGCGACCCACGGGCAGGCATTTAAAGGATCCCGTACAAGTACGGGATTTTGCCTGCCCGTGCCATTCTGCTCACGTATATGTACATGAGCCGGTCGAGAAGCGGTTAAATAGCACTGATTGCTATATAAATGACAATGGTCCCAAAAATGTGTCAAAAATGTCTGATGTGTCTGCCATAATGTAGCAGTCACAATAAAAATCGCTGATCGCCGCCATTACTAGTAAAAAAAAAAAAAAATTAATAAAAATGCTATAAAAATATCCCCTATTTTGTAAACGCTATAACTTTTGCGAAAACCAATCAATAATCGCTAATTGCGATTTTTTTTTTACCATAAATATGTAGAAGAATACGTATCGGCCTAAACTGAGGGAAAAAAACATTTTTAGATATTTTTTGGGGATATTTATTATAGCAAAAAGTTAAAAATATTGCATTTTTTAAAAAAATTGTCACTCTGATTTTGTTTATAGTGCAAAAAAATAAAAAACCGCAGAGGTAATCAAATACCACCAAAAGAAAGCTCTATTTGTGGGAAAAAAAAAAAGGACGCCAATTTTGTTTGGGAGTCACGTCGCACGACCGCGCACTTGTCAGTTAAATCGACGCAGTGCCGAATCGCATAAAGGGGCCTGGTCCTTTGGCTGCAAATTGGTCCGGGGCTTAAGTGGAACAGTATCTGTTTTTAAGGAACATTTCATTTTTTTTTGGGGGGGGGGGTTTAACAAACGCTTTAATGTTTTGTCTTTTCTTAACACTTGAGTGTAAGGTGTATTCTAGTAAAGTCCAGATTCCAGAAAAAAACGGTATGCCGAAACATAGTATTAAATGTGTTTCTTATAAGCAGACACTTCTTCCAGTAACTTCTTCCAGTAAGATGCTCTCTTAAAATAATTACAAGCTTTATTTTTATATTTGCCGTGCCATAGGGAAAGTAAAATAGTTGATATCTTGCTGACTATGTGCCAGCCTTCACTGAAAGTGCACATTTTTACTGATAATGTGGTAACTGATACAGTAAAAGCTCATTTTAATAGGTATTGATCACATAATTTTTATGTATTTTTAAAGTGTTAGATACAGCAGAAACAAAAGAACAACCTCGGTGTATACATACATAAATATACTTGGCTGCAAGTGTTGGATGAGCTTCCTACCCTTCGAAGAGTCTTCTTTTATTGTCTCTCCCTGTACTAAAAGTGGTTGTAAACCCTATTTTACAACCTTATGCTACAGGTAAGCCTATATTAAGGCTTACCTATAGCAACCCAGGGTATCTCCTAAACCTGCATGGTTTAGGAGATATCCCCCTGTCCCCCGCATGTGCCGATATCATCGGCACATGGGCACTGGGGAAAACTGAAGCAATGGTGCCTATGTGCCATTGCTGCAGTCTCCATGCTGTTACCGTCGGCTCCCACGCGCATGCGCGGGAGTGACGTCATTGCGGGTCCGGCCAATCACAGCGCCGGAGCAGCGATACCCAGAAGTAACTCCAGGACGACATTTCGGCAGCCGGAGGGGGAGACGAGGACCGCTGCGGGGGCTTCGATCTGAGGTAAGTAATACATAAAGAGCTAGTATGCTATGCATACTAGCTCATTATACCTTTTTCTTGCAAGGTTTTTATTTTTTCTCGTTTTTTTTTAAGAGGGTTTACTTCCTCTTTAAAGTAGAACTATAAGCAAAACCTTTATTTTTTATTTATGATAGAGCAAGGGAGGGTTATAACCAGTGATGTAAGTAACTGAGTTAAAGTAAACGGAGTTACTTAACGCAGTTACTTTAGAGGGTAACGAGTAATCTAACTGATTACTTTTCCCTTCATGGTAATGCAGTTCCCATTACTTGGGCAGCGTTACTGCAATTACATCTACTGCCACTAGATGGCAGTAGTGTAATTCCAAAGTCCAGCCGAAAAAGTTCCCCCGCCGGATAAGGACCCCCTGTACTGCACAGGCGCAGCGCTTGCACAGTACGAAGGACTACTGAGCTTAAGAAAATTGCCGAACCAAAACAGCTCTGAGTGAACTTTACACCGCGCAGGCGCAGTTAACATGTAATTGTACGAGGCGATGCCACACGCTCCCGATGCTCGTGCTACTCTGCAAGGGGCGTCTATCGTGTAACTAAGGGGGCGGGTCTAGTATTACTGTAACCAAGGGGCGCATTTATTATTATTGTTATATATCGAGCTCTGCCCATACACACGATATAATAATAATAATAGACCCGCCCCTTGCTTCTGTAGCCAACCGCCCCTTACACGTTATAATAATAATTGACCCGCCCCTTGCTTACACGCTATAACAGATCTGCCCCTTGCTTAGAGTAATACTAGACCAGCCCCTTAGTTACACGTATAGAATATAAAAAAAAAAAGTCACAATTACTTTTCCAATGTAGTAACTGAGTTACTAACGTTTTTCAGCCCATTTTTTTGTGCTGAAAGTGCCCCCCTCGGCTTATACTCCAGTCAAGCACTTTTCTGCAGCAAAAAAAAATTTCCGACCTGATTTTGGGGCCCCATATCTCGGGGACACTTGGTGCTAGGAACCCCAAATTTGGTGTGCCAACCCAGTGGACCTAGTACTACAACATATCCAGATGGGGTTCCTAGAACTAAGTGGCTCGAGATACGGGGCCCCAAAGTCGGTTCAGAAAATGTCATTCTCTGCTGCAGAAAAGTGCTTGACATTTTCTGACCCGACTTTGGGGCCCCATATCTCGGGGACACTTGGTGATGAGATACAGGGCCCCAAAGTCGGTCAACTGTGTCCATCTGCAGCAATGTCATTTCGGGACCCTTTGGATCCAGAGACCCCAGAGAATTTTGGCTGCAGCTAGGGGGAATTTAGGAACCCTTAACTACCAAGTTTGAAGTTTGGGGGACCTATGGCTGCAAATGGGCACAGTGAGGCATGCAAATGGGCACAGTGAGGCTGCAAATGGGCATTGTTGACCCTCTTTTCCACTTACAGTAACTGCGCATTTCTCACCCTAGGTTTATACTCGAGTCAATACGTTTTCCCAGTTGTTTGTGGTAAAATTAGGTGCCTTGGCTTATATTCGGGTCGGCCTATACTCGAGTATATACGGTAATTACTTTTTTAAAGTAAGATGACCAACACTGGTTATAACCCCTGTCAGATTTGCTTTCGCCATCTGTGTCCCACTGCAGAGATTTCCAATAACTTCCTGTCCCATAGCCAAACAGGAAGTGAGAGGAAATCCCTACAAATTAAGGAAATTCCTTGGGGACCCCCACGTCACCAGAACTAGTGTTCCCATGGGAAGATTTCCCCTCTACTACATTTCTGGGAACAACCCAAAATTTGTGATTTTTTTTTTTTTTTTTACTTTCAACGATAATGGTAAACATAACAAATATTGAGGGTGAATCTCCTTAACAAAGGCACAGACCACAATAAAAACTGACAAGCATTCTAATCCCACTCTACTCTATCCAAAACTATACAAAAAATATTTTGCCTCTAGGTATACTTTAACTGCTGTGCCATGGTCCAACGTTGTTAAAGTGGTTAAACATACAGTTCCAAAGAGCATACCAATCAAAAGTGCTGGCAAAAGATTAGCCACAACTGACAATAATATAGCTGTTGCTTCATTCAGGTTGGAGTATTTTGGCACAAGGTCATATAAGTGGGCTGAGGATAGAAAAAGAAAAGGTTCTACAACTTTGTACAGTAATTGATTAACAATTGCTGCAGTCAATAAGAATGCATAAGATGTGGACCCTTACTGTAGGATTAGTTAATGGTTTGAAGGCAGAAGTGCATTGGCCTATCTTGGTAATTTGTGTATGGAACTTGGGGGCAAGGGGTGTGCTAAATACTGGGTTGGTGACCGGAATAAAATGTACTTTGTATGTAAGGGACAAGGGATGCCACAAGTAGAAAGACTTGCATTATAAAAGAAGCCAATGCAGAGAAACTAACATTGTCCTGAGGTCATGAGAAAAGAGCTTGTCTTCAAATAGGACCATCTGAATGGGGTCACATGGCCTTCACTTAGTGCTCTGACTGTATAAACTTTAGTGGTTAGAAATAGCATCTTCTGGGTGGTTTATGGAAGGAATCTGCCTGATGTTTACTTGTAATTATTATTAGTATGAATAGTTAAATTAATTGTAAAGTCTATTTTTTTTTCCATAACAAACATGTTATATTTAATATTGCACAGAGTGGCCCTGATCCTCGTTTTCTGGGGTACCCAACTGGTGCTGCTGGCTCCTCTTTTGTGTGCCATCTGTAGCGGTACCCCCATGAGGGCTGTTAATAGACCCTGTACCACACTGATTACCTTGACTCTGCATTCCTCCAAATCCTCCATTACCTCTGACACCCTGGGTTCAGTAATCTTGCCAACTGTATTAATAAGGAGAGACTGACATAGTATTAATGAAACAGTTCAAGTTTGTTTACTGTATTAGTAACACAGAAATAAGTATATCTCAACACTGTAAGATAATAAAAAGGCACACTTACCAATACTATATCTGTATTTATGAAAAAGGCAATATATTGATCGGAAGTTCCTTCAACTGTAAATGAACACAGATATTAACCCAATCACAGATACCTATGTGAACAGGTCAGCAGGAGGGTAGAGGGCTGGCACTGTATCTTCTGTGTCAGGCTCCTCCCTTCTGTCTCCTCAACCCATAGGCCATTAAAACATAAAGAAAACAATATGCAGACTATTATATTCAAATTGGCTGGCTCCCTTTAAATGAAGTCCGATGAAATTAAAGCAGATGAGAAAAAGGATAACGAAAGGTAAAAAGAGTATTCCTTGCAATCCAGATGTCTTCAGCTAGCCTTGTTGTATTGCAGGGGTGCCCAACCAGTGGCCCTGGGGCCACATGTGGCCCGCAGAGCCCTCTGGTGTGGCCAGCGATCTCCTGCTCTGGGATATAATAGAAATAATACTGTTATTAAAGGTCAGTTTATTACTAAATCACAGTTTATATATGTATATTTATTGTCAAATTTTTTCTGCAGTGGTTACTGGGCTGCTTTAAAACTGACCCGCAGTTTACCTGCGGGTTACCTGCACTGGGCCATAGACTTCTATTATTACCTGCGAGTTTGGTGAGCTTTCTGAAAGTGCACCAAACCTGCAGAATATAATAGAAGTCTATTGCAAACTGCAGGAAAGCCAAAGGTACACTGCGTTGCACACGTGGTGCAGATAAACCGCAGCGCATCAGTGTGAAAGCAGCCTTGGACCCCTTTCACACGGTCAGTCCAACAGTCCGACCAATTGGACCCTCCAATCGCTCTAAGTAGTGGCAGACATAAAAAGACTTGTGTTCTACCTCCAATACGATCTGCTAAAAAGTATCGTGAGCTGCGTCCGTGTCCGCTCTGCAAATGCAGAGCGGACAAGGACATGCCATCCACCCCCTCCGCTCATTGTGGCCCGCGACCGGTTACAAAGTCACTTAAGTGGCCCTCGCTCTTCAAAAGGTTGGGAAACCCCGGTTGTATTGTACTGTACTGTACTGTACTGTTGTAATAATAGGGTATAGCAAATTTGGCAGAACTTGGGTATTCTTGGGGTATTCTTGTTGTATTGTAACTTCCTCTCATATGATCCTAATGGTGTTATCCAGTGTAGCTACAAGAATCAATAATGTGAACGAGGCATAGATGTCTGCTTTCAGTGTCCGTTAAAGCATAAGAACTGACTTCCAGTGGAACTACAAGTACCACCAAGCTGAACTGTGTGAATGATGTCTGAAAGCAGTGTCTTATAACAACAAGATGGGCTATGCCCGCTCACCACACTGGAACTCAGATACAGCTGGCAACGACGTAGGTGATGAAGAAGACTCTACCAGGAACTCTCTCTGTATCCTGGCTCTGGGAAATGGCGCCCACCACGCCATGCTGCGGCCTGCTTGGATCTGAAATGCAGGCGTCTCTGGATGACCTGGAACACACTCCGGTCCGCTGAAGTCTCTTTTGTCCACTCAGCATTCTGTTAATTGTAGTTCAAATCAGTCCTGCTGGCATTGAAACTTCAGCATTCTGAACTACAAATCCCATGATGCTTTGCTCTGAATTTTGTCACAAAAAAAGGAAATGACACATAGAGTCCAGCAAACACTAGAGGGAGCCAACCCCACATAAATAACACAGCAAAAAAATTCTCTGAATTGCAGACATAATAGCCAGCTCCTGGCTACACATCTCTATTGGTACATCTGCGGGCTCGCTACAGAGCCACGCGGCCTGCGCCTATAGGCACATATAGCACAACCCCACTCCCACTGCCCTTAGCAAAGCCTGTGTGAGTAGGGAGAGGCGCTGCAGATGGGCACAGCTGGATCAAGTGAGGGTAAGTCTACGGGGAGGTGGTGGGTGAGGGTAAGTCTAACCACTTCAGCCCCGGGCCCCGGAGGTGGTGGGTGAGGGAAGATACAGGTACTGAAACAAAAAAAAAACTTTTTGTTATAAAAAAAATCTAATAAACTCAATTTTAGTCAAACATTTGGGCCAAAATGTATTCAGCCACATGTCTTTAGTAAAAAAAATGCCAATAAGCGTATATTTATTGGTTTGCGCAAAAGTTATAGCGTCTACAAACACATTTTCTGGAATTTACACCGCTTTTAATTTATGACTGCCTATCATTTCTTGAGGTGCTAATGGCAGAGAAGTACAAAACCCCCCCAAATGACCCCATTTTGGAAAGTAGACACCCCAAGCTATTTGCTGAGAGGCATGTTGAGCCCATTGAATATTTTTTTTTTTAGTCCCAAGTGATTGAATAAAGACAAAAATAAAAAATAATTTTTTTTTTCTTCAAAAAGTTGTCACTAAATTATATATTGCTCACACATGCCATAGTTATATGTGGAATTGCACCCCAAAATACATTTTGCTGCTTCTCCTGAGTATGGGGATACCACATGTGTGGGACTTTTTGGGAGCCTAGCCACGTACGGGGCCCCGAAACCCAAGCACCGCCTTCAGGATTTCTAAGGGTGCAAATTTTTGATTTCACTCCTCACTACCTATCACAGTTTCGAAGGCCATAAAATGCCAAAATAGCACAAAACCCCCCCAAATGACCCCATTTTGGAAAGTAGACACCCCAAGCTATTTGTTGAGAGGCATGGTGAGTATTTTACAGCTCTCATTTGTTTTTGAAAATGAAGAAAGTAAAGAAAAAAATTTTTTTTTTTCTTTTTTCAATTTTCAAAACTTTGTGACAAAAAGCGACATCTGCAAAATACTCACAATACCTCTCAGCAAATAGCTTGGGGTGTCTACTTTCCAAAATGGGGTCATTTTGGGGGGTTTTATGCCATCTGGGCATTCCATGGCCTCCGAAACTGTGATTGGCAGTGAGAAGTGAAATAAAAAAATTACTCCCTTAGAAAGCCTGAAGGCGGTGCTTGGTTTTTGGGGTTCCGTACGCAGCTAGGCTCCCAAAAAAGTCCCACACATGTGGTATCCCCGTACTCAGGAGAAGCAACAGAATGTATTTTGGGGTGTATTTCCACATATGCCCATGACATGTTTGAGCAATATATCATTTAGTGACAACTTTTTGTAAAAAAAATATATATATTTTTTTTTTTTCATTATTCAATCTCTTGGGACAAAAAAAAAAAATATTTAATGGGCTCAACATTGCTCTCAGCAAATAGCTTGGGGTGTCTACTTTCCAAAATGGGGTCATTTGGGGGGGGTTTGAACTGTCCTGGCATTTTATGCACAACATTTAGAAGCCTATGTCACACGTCACCCACTCTTCTAACCACTTGAAGACAAAGCCCTTTCTGACACTTTTTGTTTACATGAAAACATATTTTTTTTTTGCAAGAAAATTACGTTGAACCCCCAAACACTATATATATTGTTAAAGCAAAGGCCCTACAGATTAAAATGGTGGGTGTTGCATTTTTTTTTTCCACACAGTATTTGCGCAGCGATTTTTCAAACGCATTTTTTGTGGAAAAAATACACTTTTTTTTATTTTAATGCACTAAAAACACACTATATTGCTCAAATTTTTGATGAAATAAAAAATATGATCTTAGGCCGAGTACATGGATACCAAACACGACATGCTTTAAAATTGCGCACAAACACGCAGTGGCGACAAACTACATACATTTTTAAAAGCCTTTAAAAGCCTTTACATGATACCACATTAGATTCACGGAGGAGGTCTACTGCTAAAATTACTGCCCTCGATCTGACCTTCGCGGTGATACCTCACATGCATGCTGCAATTGCTGTTTACATATGACGCCAGACCAACGCTTGTGTACGCCTTTGCGCAAGAGAAGGGGGGGCAGGGGTGCGGTTTTTTTGTTTGTTTTTAGTTTTTTTTTTATTTATTTAGCTTTTTTATTCTATTTTTAAACTGTTCCTTCCATTTTTTTTCTTTGTTATGATTTTTATTGTTATCTCAGGGAATGTAAATATCCCCTATGATAGCAATAGGCAGTGACAGGTACTCTTTTTTTGAAAAAATTGGGGTCTATTAGACCCTAGATCTTTCCTCTGCCCTCAAAGCATCTGACCACACCAAGATTGGTGTGATAAAATGCTTTCCCAATTTCCCAATGGCGCGGTTTATATCCGGGAGGGGGGACATTCCCTCCCACTGCTTGTAAAAGCAGTCTAGAGGCTAATTACCCGCTAGAATTGCTTTTACATGAAAGCCGATCACTGGCTGAAAAGAATGATACCAAGATGATACCTAAACCTGCAGGCATCATTCTGGTATAACCATTCAAAGTCCAGCAACATACTGGACATATATTGTAATCTTTTTTTTTTTCATGCAGCCTCTTGGCTGAACGAAAAAAAGAGATTGATTGGTGGGTATGCCCACCATTAGAATACCTCCCTTCATCCACCCACTTCTAATGATGGGCATACATGCACCATTTATATATGCCGATGCATGGGGGCATCCTCCCGCAAAAGTTATGCCGTGTACACACGGTCGGAATTTCGACCGTATGTACGTGGCATTAGGAGCCAATCGCTCCTCCGCCCCCCCTGCTGCCCCCATGCTTCGGCACATATGCTCTTTTTTTTAACTGTGGTGGTGAAATCACCTCCTACAGCGTTGGAGTCGCGGCTTTATGTATCGTGGGAGCAAACGCTGTTGCTGTCAAGATAAATAAATCCGCGCTGCAACTGAATGGCGCACCTGAAAACAAAAAATGCTTAACACTAAAACACAGTAAACAAAATTACATACCTGAAAAGCAAGCATGATAAAACATGATAAAACATAATAAAACATTGCAGAATAGAATGGAGTAAAAAAAGAGCAACAATAGAGAGAGAGAGAGAACAATAAAACGACAACTATTTTTGTTTTTTTTATTTTTTTGAGATTCACAGGTAAAAAAGCTCCTGACTGTTAGCGACTGAATCAAAACGCTACCACAAAAAAAATGTTAGCGATCGCAGGGATCAGGCCTGACTCTGCGAACACTGCAGTTATGTGTGCTTAGTGTTTTGTAAGTGACAGTGATCGATCGATACTGCACTTGGGTGGGCTGGGCTGGGCGGAGGGGGAAAACGCAGGTGCTAGCAGGTATCTGGGCTGATCCCGCTAACAATGCGTTTTTTTGGAACCCTAAACTGCTGGGACGCTAGTATAGATCTGATCAGATCAGATATTGATCTGTTCAGATACTATACCACTAAGGGAGGTGTATGCTTTGCGCGTGGGTGTTTGCGGTACTGGCACTAACCTGGGGCGACGCAGACCTTATTTGACCCTAAAACCTAATTGATATCACCCGCCGGGCGATCAGGGGGTTAAACCGTTATTGGGTAATAAATGGCGGGTGCCCTGACAGTATAAAAAAACAAGCTAACTAACCAGCGTCACCCGTAATAGTAATACAAAAAAAAACTGGTTACCTAGCGACACTAATGCAGGGATCAGAAAAACGATCGCTTAGTGACACTGGCAAAAGGGGGTGAAAGGGTTAACTAGGGGCAATCAGGGGGTTAAACCTTTATTAGGTAATATATGGGGGTACCTGACGCTATATAAAAACCTGACGGGGAACCTAAATAACGAAATAACTAACTGGCTAACCAGCGTCACCAGTGACATTTTATACGGTGATCACTGGTGAAAGGGTTAACTCTAGGGGCAATCAGGGGGTTAAAACCTTTATTTAGGTTGTAATATGGGGGTACCTGACCTATAAACCTATTTATGAACCTATATAAACATGGCGGTTAACCTAAAAAAAAACTGGTTACCTAGCGACACTAATGCAGCGATCAGAAAAACGATCGCTTAGTGACACTGGCAAAAGGGGGTGAAAGGGTTAACTAGGGGCAATCAGGGGGTTAAACCTTTATTAGGTAATATATGGGGGTAACTGACGCTATATAAAAACCTGACGGGGAACCTAAATAACGAAATAACTAACTGGCTAACCAGCGTCACCAGTGACAGTTATACGGTGATTACTGGTGAAAGGGTTAACTCTAGGGGCAATCAGGGGGTTTAAAACCTTTATTTAGGTTTTAATATGGGGGTACCTGACCTATAAAACTATTTATGAACCTATATAAAACATGGCGGTTAAAATAAAAAAAAAATGGTTACCTAGCGACACAATGCAGCAATCAGAAAAACGATCGCTTAGTGACGATCGGACCCCCCAACCGCCTAAAGAATGGCACGTACAGGTACGTGCCATTCTGCCGACGTATATCTACATGGGGCGGTCGGCAAGTGGTTAAGGTGATTCTAGAGGGCCGAGGTTTTTTTTACCTTCATGCATTCTACGAAGAGGAGGATTGAGGCTGCTCTGTGCAAAAACACTGCACAAAGCGGGTAAGTATAACATGTTTGTTATTTAAAAAATAAATAAAAAAAAAGCCTTTAAAGTGGTTGTTAAGCCACTTTGTAAAGTACAGTATCTCAAAAAAAGTGAGTACACCCCTCACATTTTTGTAAATATCTTATTATATCTTTTCATGTGACAACACTGAAGAAATGACACTTTTCTACAATGTAAAGTAGTGAGTGTACAGCTTGTATAACAGTGTCAATTTGCTGTCCCCTCAAAATAACTCAACACACAGCCATTAATGTCTAAACCGCTGGTAACAAAAGTGAGTACACCCCTAAGTGAAAATGTCCAAATTGGTCCCAAAGTGTCAATAATTTGTGTGGCCACCATTATTTTCCCGCACTGCCTTAACCCTCTTGGGCATGGAGTTCACCAGAGCTTCACAGGTTGCCACTGGAGTCCTCTTCCACTCCTCCATGACGACATCACCGAGCTGGTGGATGTTAGAGACCTTGCGCTCCTCCACCTACCGTTTGAGGATGCCCCACAGATGTTTAATAGGGTTTAGGTCTGGAGACATGTTTGGCCAGTTCATCACCTTTACCCTCAGCTTCTTTAGCAAGACAGTGGTCGTCTTGTAGGTGTGCTTGGGGTCGTTATGTTGGAATACTGCCCTGGGGCCCAGTCTTCGAAGGGAGGGGATCATGCTCTGCTTCAGTATGTCACAGTACATGTTGGCATTCATGGTTCCCTCAATGAACTGTAGCTCCCCAGTGCCGGCAGCACTCATGCAGCCCCAGACCATGACACTCCAACAACCATGCTTGACTGTAGGCAAGACACATTTGTCTTTGTACTCCTCATCTTGTTGCCGCCACACACGCTTGACACCATCTGGACCAAATAAGTTTATCTTGGCCTCATCAGACCACAGGACATGGTTCCAGTAATCCATGTCCTTAGTCTGCTTGTCTTCAGCAAACTGTTTGCAGGCTTTCTTGTGCATCATCTTTAGAAGAGGCTTCCTTCTGGGACGACAGCTATGCAGACCAATTTTTTTTTCTTTTTTTTTTTTTTTTTTTTTTTTCCACCTCAGCAAGATTCCTTAGGGGACTGAATCAGTAGCGCCCTCAACAGCGTCCCTATTTGTCTTAACATCATTGTGGAGATTGCTTCGTGTTTTTTTTTTTTTTTTTTTTTTTTAAACATATTCACAACCTTAACTCCGTCTGTGGGGGCTTTTCCATTAAATCTTGCTTAAGCTCGCCATTTACCACTTCAAAATCATTAATAAACCCAAAACTCCCCCCCCCACTCCCCCCTTCCCATCCCCCCCCCCCCCCCCTGCCGCCAGAATCTTCCCCCCTAGTGGCTTGCATAATTTTAAGTCTCATTTTGATTTGCTAGCTTTTAGTTAAATCAAACGTCTGCCTACTTTCTCTCGTCCTATTTTCTTAAGGCTTCGGCGTAGCTCCAAGCCTTTTTAAACTTTCTCCAGCCTTCCCACATGGTTCTTGTGGCCTCCCTTTCCTCTACCCCATTGTTTGCTAGGCACTCCATAGTATATGTATTTTCCACTGCGTCGACCCATTCCCAGATAGGGGGGGTCTCTTGGTCCCTCCACCTTTTTGGAATCACTCGTTTCGCTGCATTGAGCAAATGAGGCACTAAGGTTCCTTTGTATTGCCTGGTTCCTTCCTCTGTGGCGTGCATCAATACAACCCAGGGGTCGTTTTTTACTACGACTTGGGTTATTTCCTCAATATTCTTGAGGATAGCGCTCCAAAATATTTTAATCTTTGGGCAAACCCACCAAAGGTGACCCATAGTTCCCCTCTCTTTACAGCCTCTCCAACAGTCTGCTGAGGCTTCTGGTTGGAATCTATTTATTTTGTCGGGGGTTAGATACCAGCCAGATAAGCACTTATAGTTGGTTTCTGCGGTTCTGACATCGACTGCTGAGCTATGGGTATGTTTAAATATTTTTTTAATTAACCCCGTGTGTATTGGTGAGCCTAATTCTCCCTCCCATTTCTTGAGGAACGGCGGCCCCTCCGGTCTGTCCTTCGACAGCAAGAATTTATAGATTTTTGTGATTATTTTTTTCGTATTTTCCGCTGTAAAAATACGTTCCATTGCCGTCAGGTCTTCCCGACCTCTCAACGGAGGGGGGATCGAACCTATGAAGTGACATAACTGCCGGTACCGCCATTCATCAATTGTGAATAAATCATTTTTTTTTTGTAAATCTTGGATCGCCAAGATTTTCCCCCTACTTATTAAATCTCCTAACTGTGAATTTTCATTTTTTAACCAATCCCCTCCCAGTTCTCTTCTTCCTGGAGGGAAGAGGTCATTTTCTTTTAGTGCAATTAAAGGTGAATTAAATTTCAATTTCATTTTTTTGTGAATTTTATCCCAAACTTTAAAAGTGTTTTTAGTGATTGAATGTGTTTTTTCCCCTAGTCTTCTAAATTTCGGGGGGTTCCAAATAGCTTTTCCTAGTTGTGCTTCACTCAGTGCCTCTTCTAAACTTACCCATCTTTTTACACCCTGTATCTTCCCCCATTCTGGGATTCTTAATAGCGCGGCTGCATAGTAATAATTAGTAATATCGGGTACCGCTAGGCCCCCCTGGCCTTTGTCCATTTTCAAAATTTGGAGTGAGATTCTGTGTTTTTTCTGTTGCCACACAAAGTCCATGATAATTGCTTTCAATTTCCTCAGATATTGTTCTGGTAAGGAGATTGGGACCATTTGAAACTTGTAGGTTATTAGCGGAAGTATCATCATTTTGATCGCATTAATGCGGCCGATCCAGGAGATGGGTCTATTCTTAAACTCTTGGCATTTTTTTTTTACTTCATCTAGGAGAGGGATATAATTGGCCTTGTATAATTTCCCTATGGTGTTGGTCAGAGTAATTCCTAGATAATTAATCTGTTTTTTCCATGGAAAATTATAAAGTTTCATGAGGTCCTGTTTCTCCGCCTTATTTATATTGATACTAAGTATGAAAGTTTTAGCTTGGTTAATCTTAAAGTTTGAGATTGCGCCGAACGTGCTGATCGTTTTCAAAATATTTGGCAAGGATTTCTGCGGGGCACTTACATAAAAAAGGACATCGTCCGCAAATGCCGCGAGTTTATGTTCTTCTCCACCCGCCACGCAGCCTTCAATACCCGGGTTTAATCTAATAGATGCCAGCAGGGGTTCCAGGGAGAGTATAAACAAGAGGGGGGACAGGGGGCAACCCTGTCTTGTCCCATTGTGCATTTCAAAGAGGGAGGAGATGGTTCCGTTAACTTTAATATTAGCCTTTGGCTGGCTATACAGGACTCTTATTTTCTGGATTATTTTGGGTCCGAAACCCATGACCTCCAAGGTCCTAAACAAGAACCCCCAGTCTACCCGGTCGAACGCTTTTTCTGCGTCGATGGACATTAGTAGACTGGGGGTTCGTGCAACCCTCATTGCTTGCATCACTAGTAGAGTTCGGACACTATTGTCCCTACCCTCTCTACCCTGCGTAAAGCCCACTTGATCCGGGTGAATCAACCCATCTAAGCAGCCCTTTATACGTTCTGCCAGAATCTTCGCGTACAGCTTTGTCTCGAAATTTAGCAAGGATATCGGCCTGAACCCCGCGCACGTCGAATCGTCTTTCCCTTCCTTGCGCAGGACCGTAATTGTAGCAGACAGTGAAGCTTCACTCATGCGAAACTCGGAGCCAAGGCCATTCATGTAACTAAGAAGTCGGGGTATTAGAATCTCCCTATAGGTTTTATAATAGAGAGCCGTGAACCCGTCGGGGCCTGGGCTCTTGCCCATTGGCGAGTTGTTCAAGGCTCTTGAGATTTCCTCCACGGTAATTGGGCTTTCCAGCGCTTCCCTATCCTCTACCCCTAGAGTCTGCAGTTTAGCCCCTCTCAAAAACTTGTCGATTTTATCTCTATTCCCTTCCTTTTGTCCATCCCCCTTTTGCCCCACGGAATAAAGTTCCTCATAGAAGTCCCTAAACGTCGACGCGATATCCTTTGAGAGAAACTTTACCTCTCCTTTTTTATTTTTTATTTTTTCTATAAAGTTTTTGGACTTATTTTTTTGGAGCAACCTTGCAAGTGTTTTGCCTGCCTTGTTGCCCCATTGATAGCGATCTTTGGTGGCTTTGTTGAACACTTGTTTGGCTTCCTGTTCTGTCCATTCTTTTAGCTCTTCCCTCTTATGGATTATCTCGGAGAGTTGCGTGATGCTGGTTGGGGTCCCCCTTGTGTTTTTGTTCTAGGGTTTTTATGTCGTTCGTCAGGTTGAGTATTTTTTTCATTCTATCTCTTTTTTTCCACGACGCCTTTGATATCAGGACCCCCCTAATAAATGCCTTGTGGGAATCCCATAAGCTTGACCCCATTACCTCCCCATTGTCGTTCGTTTTGAAAAACCATTCGAGCTCTTTTCCCACACTTTCCCTAATCTCTTTATCCATTAATAACTCTTCATTCAATTTCCACCCACAGCTTGGCGGTTTGTGTTCAGGGAAGTTTAATTTCATACTGACTGGTGCGTGGTCAGAGAGTGTTGCAATCTCGACCTTAGTGTCTATCACCCTCTCTAATAATCCATGATCCACCCAGATGTAATCTAGTCTCGAGTACATCCCGTGCACAGGGGAAAAAAAGGTATAGTCTCTAACCTGAGGATGCTGTACTCTCCACACATCCACCAGTTGTTCAGAGCTCATCTTTTTCTTTAATAATTTCAGTTGAGCGCTTCCCGTCCCCCGTGCACCGGACGAACTATCCACCTCCGGGTCTAAGACAAGGTTCAAATCTCCCATCAATATCAAATAGCCCTTTCTAAAAGATCTTAACTTAGCTAGGATCGCGACCATATATTCCGGGGATCTCGTGTTTGGGGCATATATATTTGCGAGGGTATAGGACGTCCCGTAGAGGGTGCCCCTTAAGAAGAGGAACCTTCCCTCCGGGTCCGTCTTCCTGTCTTCTAAATTCAATTGCAGGTCCCCTGCCAACCCTATGGCCACCCCTCTCGTCCTACTGGACACTGTATCGCTATAGTACCATGTGGGGTGGTTTTGGGAGAACAATCTAATATTGGACGAGAGAGAGAGGTGAGTCTCCTGCAAAAAGACCAGGTCCGAGCCATATCTCTTCAGTTCCTCCAAGACCCTATGTCTCTTGCTTGGGGCATTCAACCCTCTCACATTATAGGTCAAACATTTGATTTCAGGCATCCTATTTTTGTTGTCATAACCTCAGCCACTCTGAAGCGACCCCCGGCGGCAGGGTCCCCCTCCCGTGCTCCCTTCTCCCTCCCGACCATCCCCCCTCCCCCTCCTACCCCCGCCCATCCCCCCCTCTCCCCCTCTCTACTCCCTCCCCCTCCTCCCCCCTCCTCGCCCCCCTCCCCCCTCCCCACACCCCCCTCTAATCCACCCCCCTCTATCCTCACTTGCCCCACTCTGGGTCTCTGAACCCGAGGGTGCCAACTCCTCTTGGCCTCCCCTGAGCTCATGATCTCCGGAGAGGGAAGATTTGGTGCCCGTCCCTACAAATCCGCCCCCCCGCCCCGATGTAGAGGGCCTTGGGGTGCGGGGCACCAGGCTAAGCCGAGCGTGCCCGAAACGGGGTTGGTCCCCCGTTGTTGGCCCAGTCTCCTCCCCACTCCCCCCCCAGACCCCCCCCCCACCCCCCCATGCACCGACTCCCAGCCTAAATTTAGCTCATTTCTGCCCAACCCGGGAGGTCAGGGACCGGGATCTCCAATTTCCTGCAAAACTCTGTCAATTCCTCGGGATGTCTCAGTACAGCCGATCGGCCTTCTTTTGAGCCTACCAGGCATGCCGGGAACCCCCAGTTGTATTTAATATTATTATTTCGGAGG
The DNA here is from genome assembly GCA_028564925.1 of Lithobates sylvaticus. Taxonomy (NCBI): domain Eukaryota; kingdom Metazoa; phylum Chordata; class Amphibia; order Anura; family Ranidae; genus Lithobates; species Lithobates sylvaticus. The sequence continues at coordinate 142,508,909 of CM053036.1, read as the reverse complement.
GACTCTAAGAGAGGTCTCTGAAGCCTCCTCCTCTCAAGGGTCCTAGCTGAGAGATCGGCATATATCTGGATTTCAGTTTCTTCAAACTTGAGGGGTGTCTTTCCTCTTATCTTTTGCCAAATTTCCTCCCTGTCTTTAAAAAAACTGAATCGAATTATAACGTCCCGGGTTCTGCCCGCCTCTACTCGATCTGCTCTGCCGATCCGGTGTACTCTTTCGATTTTGGGGAACTGGTCTTCCCCTGTTCCGATTGTAGGGGCAAAAATCTTCCTTATAATTGACTCCAAATCCTCCCCCCTTCGTTCGGGGATCGCTCTAACCCTCAGGTTTTGCCTTCTATCGCGGTTTTCCCGATCTTCCATTTTATAGGAGATGTCTCTTTGTTGGGTCTGGATTTTCTTGAGTTGTATCTTTAATTCTAGGATTTCCTGGTCAGTGTTATCGGCCCTCCTCTCCGTCCCCTCCACCCTAGTTAACAGTTGGCCCATATCGTCTCTTAGTTTGCTGACTTCACTTTTAAATACGTTTTCCAGCCTCAGCATCATCTCCTCCATTTCCCTTTTGGTCGGGGGTTGCGAACCCACTGGCAGCTCCTCCATCCTGCTCGCGTCCCCCTCGCTTTCTATTGGGGATTCCGCCCTTGAGTGGTCTAGGGCTATGTCAGATTTTCGGGATTTGTCTTTTACCTTTCCCTTGTCCTTTGGGGCCTTTGGGGAGTGATCAGGTCCAGGGGCTGTCGGGCTGGCCCCCTGCCTGAGATAGTGCTTTATGGAGCTTGGGTCACTTTTTTGTGCTTTTGAGGCCCCTTTCTTAGGTAGTTTATTGGACTCTTTGCTCATGGTGTTTCTTTTTGTTTTTCTTATTCTTTTCCCCAGCTTAGCAATGTATCCTTCCAGACGCCTATGTTTATTCCTCTCTCCTTCTCCCTCTCCCTTCTTCTCCTTCCCCCTCCTCTTCCCTTTTTAATTGGGTATGTCCACGCTGTTCAAAGGGGGGGGCACTATTCCGAGGAAAACAGAGGCTTTCCTAGTCTGGCTAAGATACTATAATCCCCTCGATGATTAAGCCACCCTCCGGGGACCCTGTCACAAGCCACGATATAAGCCAACCTGAGACACTGTCCGTTCCTGTGATAGCTCCTTGCTCTGGTAGGTTGAAGGCTCTTGTTATGGCCGGTCAAAACCCCACCTCGGGGGGGGTGTTGTGTACCCCTCGATGAGTGTTTTAAAAGTTCGTCGATTGGGCCTCTAGGAATTTGTAATGACCATAACGTGGGTTTTGGTACCCCAAGGGGGGGGTGTACTACTCGAGGGGTGTTTCGGAGGGTCGTCGGTCGGGTCTCTAGATGTTTGAAAAGCCCATAATAGGGATTCAGTATAAGGGGGGTCGTAGGAGGGCACCGCCTCGCTTATTCCGTCCCGCCAACTGTTACTCCTTGCTCCGCCCGTAAAGCATTTATTTCAGTTTGAGGGACGCTTGTCTGGTTTACAAGAGAACAAAAGAGTAGACGGGGGGTCGCAGGGGGGCACCGCCCCACACACTCCGACTCACCCCAGCTGCTGCTCCCAATTCCGCCCCCAAGAAGCACTTACTTCAGTTTAGAAAGGCATTTTTCTAGTTTAGAAACTAGTGCGGGAAAGCATGCAAAAGTTAATCGGTCTATTCCCTAAGCATTTATAGTGTCTGTAAAGAAAGTTGACGCATGGGGAGTCATGGGGAGGCACTGTCTCACAGATTCCGTGCGGTCGGGTAACACTCCCTATTCCACCCATTAAACTTTATTCTATTTAAAACGCCCTGGTATAGTTTACAAGTCCCTGGGTGTTTATAAGGCAATAGTAGGTTTTGGCGCAAAAAAAGGGGGTCATAGGGGGGCACAGCCAACTAAAACTCCTTGTTCCGCCCACACAGCATTATTCAGTTCGTTTTAATCAAGTATTGGTCTAGTTTACATACAGGGCCTCCATACATCAGGTAGACGTACACTATGTGTTATCACAAAAGATCTTCAGGAAAATTTTCATGTCATTTGGTTGCTTCTGCTGTCTTACCTCGCTTTAGATATGCCCTCTAACCTTGGTCCTGTTTCCAGGCCATATACTCACGGCCAATATATTCGCTCCCGTGGGTGGAGGCTCCGTCTGTTGTTTCCTCTTGTTTTGCTGTGTGCTGCTGAGGCCGATCCGCGTGTGGGGGTGGACGACGGGCGGGGGGGGGGGGAGGCCAGGGAGAGGGTAGTCAGGCCACACTCGCCGGGAATTGGAGCAGCATCGAAAGCCACTTCGTGCGCTCCTCACATCCTCCGGCGGGGCCGCGATGTTCTCTGATTTTCAGGCGGCTCCTACGTCATCCACGGGCTCGCGCTCGTACGATGAGGTGCCGGCGTTCTTCTCTGCCTCGCTCCTATCCTGCCTGGCTGACGGGCTCCAGCCCCTCCCTCCGTGCTGATCGCGCTACGTCAGCACGTCCATCCCTTCCATCTATGCAGACCAATTTGATGCAGCGTGCAGCATATGGTCTGAGCACTGACAGGCTGACCCCCCTCACCCCTTCAACCTCTTCAGCAATGCTGGCAGCACTCATACGTTTATTTCCCAAAGACAACCTCTGCAACCTCTGAGTGCACTCAAATTCTTTGGTTGACCATGGTAAGGCCTGTTCTGAGTGGAACCTGTCCTGTTAAACTGCTGTATGGTCTTGGCCACCGTGCTGCAGCTCAGTTTCAGGGTCTTGGCAATCTTCTTATAGCCTAGGCCATCTTTATGTAGAGCAACAATTCTTTTTTCAGATCCACAGAGAGTTATTTGCCATGATGTGCCATGTTGAACTTCCAGTGACCAGTATGAGAGAGTGAGAGCGATAACACAAAATGTAACACACCTGCTCACACCTGAGACCTTGTAAGACTAATGAGTCACATGACACTGGGGTGGGAAAATGGCTAATTGGGCCCAATTTGGTTATTTTTACTTAGGGGTGTACTCACTTTTGTTGCCAGCGGTTTAGACATTAATGGCTGTGTGTTGAGTTATTTTGAGGGGACAGCACATTTACACTGTTATACAAGCTGTATACACTCCTTTACATTGTAGCAAAGTGTAATTTCTTCAGTGTTGTCACATGAAAAGATATAATAAAATATTTACAAAAATGAGAGGGGTGTACTCACTTTTGTGAGCTACTATACATGCAATCCCCTCTGTTACAAAACATTCTATGTCCCAGTGTCTGTGCTTTGAAAAAAAATATGCAGATTTCTACTTTATTTCACAGCGTTGCTTGGCGCTTACGTGACTGCTTGCTTCTCCCTCTCCCAATCTGATAGCTACAGCAGGAGGGGCTGAAAATCCCCCGCTGACGTCAGTCGGGTGGAGGGGTGGAGAGGAGGAGAGAGGCAGGCAGTCACTTGAGCGCCGAGCGTCGCTATGAAATAAAGTAGAAATCTGCATATTTTTTACAAAGCACAGACACTGGGGAATACAGGGCTGTTGCTACCACTAGGCAAACTAGGCAACCATCTAGGGCGCACTGCTGCCTAGGGGCACCCGGCCACTGGTTTCCCTCCGCATCTGCATGCTCTGCAGGCTGCAGCATGTAACTAACTCAGTCTCAGGCAGCTGCTCCGTCCGACCGGTAGTGTAATTAGAGGCGCAGTGCAGCACTGGAGCCAGCGCTAGAGGAAGCAGAGCTGATACTTCCTGTATAGCGCCACCTTCTGTCACTTGGCAGGGCAAAGGGGGTGGAGTCAGGGGTGGAGCCAATGGTGGCTGCAAAATTAGGTTTCGCCTAGGGTGGCAAAAATCCTTGCACCAGCCCTGGGGGCATAGAACATTTTCTAACAGAGGGGATTTGTCAGGGAAATACCAGGCCTCTTCGCCGGGTTCCAGGGTTGCGCACGCGCGGTAGAGCGGCGCAACGAATGTTACAGGTACGCCGGGTAACGGGTGCGCATGCGCGGGTCCGCGGCACTCGGGTATCTGACACAACCCAGCCAGTACGCCTCACCGCTGTGCGCGGCGCTGACAGAAGACGAGTGCGCATGCGCACTCGTCCGGGTATCCCACCTGACCATTTACCTGGCCTATAAAAGGCCTTCCCTGTTCGCTTTCAAATTGCTGGTTTGTTGTCTCTTCTGAGTCCTGTCTCCAGTCCAGTATCCTGTATCCTGTATCCTATATCCTGTATCCTGTACCCTGTACCCTGCATCTACCTGACTACCCGTGCCGACCCGGAATCCGTCTGACTACCGTTGCCGCTACTTACCTGTGTTTGAACCCCTGGCTTGCTTCCTGGATACTTCTACTGCCTGTCTACCTGTGCTTGACCCTCGGCCTGTCTACTGGACCTTCTGTGAGTTACTTACCTGTGTTTGACCTCTGGCTTGCTTCCTGGATACTTCTACTGCCTGTTTACCTGTGCTTGACCCTCGGCCTGCCTACTGGACATTCTCTGAGTTACTTACCTGTGTTTGACCCCTGGCTTGCTTCTTGGATACCTCTACTGCCTGATTACCTGTGCTTGACCCTTGGCCTGCCTACTGGACATTCTCTGAGTTACTTACCTGTGTTTGACCCCTGGCTTGCTTCTTGGATACCTCTACTGCCTGATTACCTGTGCTTGACCCCCGGCCTGCCTCCTGGACATTCTCAGAGTTACTTACCTGTGTTTGACCCCTGGCCTGCCTCTTGGATACTTCTACTGCCTGGTTGCCTGTGTTTGACCCTCGGCCTGCTTGCTGGACTATCTCCTGCTCCTTGTGCTGGACCTCCTGCTCGGTGTTCTGGACTTGCAGTTCTCTCATGCTCCCGAGGGTCCTCCTTCAGTATATGCTTTGGTACCTCTGCAACCTCTACCTGATCACAGCTCTGCCAGGTGTCTACTCCCAGTGCAGCTTCAGCCTCTCCTGGTCAACGTCGCTACTGCACACCACCTGCTACACTCCTGCTGGCAACCCGTGCATCTTTGAGCCCGGTGTCCTCTGTACCCACTCCAGAGGCATCGTGCGCTTAGTCGCAAGGGGAGCAGCTCTCAGCATATCGGCCCGGGTGAGTACCTCTGACAGTACAAACCAGCCAATGTCCGAGGCCGACAGAGCTGGTTCACCCCTTGAGGCCTTATGCCAGCAGGTGACAACCCTTACGCAGGCTGTACAACGCCTCCAAGATGGATACTTTCAGATCGAAGGGCGTCTTCAGCACCTGACCTTGTCTCCAAACCAAGCGGACCAGTCACCCCCTGCAGCCAGCACCTCCACTCTTCTATCAACACCTGGAGGTGCTCTCCCTGCCTATGACGTGTCCCATCCTGATCCCAGGGTCCCCACACCAGAACGTTTTTCCGGGGACCGAAGGAAATTTCGCTCCTTTAAAAATTCTTGTTTGCTACACCTAGCACTACAACCCAGGACCTTCCAGTTGGAATCCACCAAAGTGGGTTTCATTATCTCTCTACTTTCAGATGACCCTCAATCCTGGGCACACCATTTGATGGAACAAAAGAGCCCACAGTTGAATTCTGTAGAGACTTTCTTTTCCGCTATGGCAGCACTCTACGAGGACTCCCAACGCACAGGTACGGCAGAATCTACCCTGCATACCCTATCCCAGGGGAGAAGACCTGTAGAGGACTATGTAGTGGATTTCCGCAAATGGGCAGCAGATACTGACTGGAACGAGTCAGCCCTAAAATACCAATTCCGTTTGGGGCTATCCGAGGTATTGAAGGATGAACTGGCTCGAGGAGAGATCCCAAGCACTTTCACAGATCTCTGCCAACTTGTTATTAAACTTGACCGTCGATTACGGGAACGACGGGCAGAGAGACTGCAGAGCCCTCGTCCCACCTGGACGATGCCCCGGGTCCCTCCGGCACCTGCTCCTTCTTGGAACTCTCGCTCTCCTCCTCATGGGGAACCTATGCAGCTGGGCCTGGCACGGTCCCCCCTATCTGCTGAAGAAAGGCTCCGTCGTCGTCAAGCCAACCTCTGCCTCTACTGCGGGGGCACGGGGCACTACCTACAGAAATGCCCCATAAGACCCAGTAAGTGCCCTTCTGGGTCCCTCTCGAGTTCGCACTCTGTTGGAATTCCGCATTTTCATCTGACTGTTCCACTCTCCCTACAGGTAGCGGGAGAGTCTTTCCAGTTGGGAGTCATCCTTGACTCCGGAGCCTGCAGTTGCTTCATGGACCTGACCTTGGCACGACACCTGAACCTCCCTTTAACTACCAAGAAACAACCTCTTCAAATCCAGCTGGCTGATGGCTCTCCACCCTGCTCAGGACCGGTTACCCAGGAAACCGCTCCTATCCTGACCTGCACCAAATAAGGTCATCAGGAACTTTTACGTTTTGACATTATCCACTCTCCTATGTTCCCCATCATCCTGGGGTACCCCTGGCTACTGGCTCACAATCCTCGGATCGACTGGGTCAACAGGGAAGTGGAGTTCTCCTCTCCTTACTGCCTGCAGCACTGCCTTCCGGATCAACCCGCAGTACCTCTTTCTCATCTTGCCATGCAACCCAGTATCAAGGACCTGCAACACGTCCCAATACCCTACCGAGACTTAATGGACATTTTCGATGAAAGAAAGGCCGAAGTTCTTCCCCCTCATCGCTCATATGATTGTCCGATTGATCTCCTACCAGGGGCCGAGATCCCCTTCGGAAGGATTTTCCCCTTGTCCGAAACTGAGCTTGAAGCCCTACGGGTATATATTGACGAAAATCTTGCTAAAGGGTTCATCCAACCATCTTCTTCGCCAGCAGGGGCTGGGATTTTCTTTGTTGAAAAGAAAGACGGTTCCCTCAGACCCTGTGTGGATTACAGGGAACTCAATAAAATTACTATCAAGAACAGGTACCCACTCCCACTCATTCCCGAACTTTTTCAGCGGCTCAGGACTGCCAAGGTGTTTACCAAGCTGGATCTCCGTGGGGCCTACAACTTAGTTAGAATACGCTCTGGGGATGAGTGGAAGACGGCTTTTAGGTCCAGATTCGGCCATTTCGAGTACCTGGTCATGGCGTTTGGACTTTGTAATGCCCCAGCTACCTTCCAGCACCTTGTCAATGACATTTTCCGTGAGTATCTGGATAACTTCCTCATTGTATATCTTGATGATATCTTGATTTTCTCCGATTCTCTAGAAGCCCACCGTCAACATGTCCGGAAAGTTCTTCTCATCCTCCGTAAACACGGGCTCTACGTCAAAGGAGAGAAATGCGAGTTCGAGACTGATACCATCCAGTTCCTGGGCTTTATCATAACCACCGGAGGAGTACTGATGGACCCCCAAAAGGTGAGTGCCATCCAGGATTGGCCTGCCCCCACAGACAAAAGGTCAGTCCAACGTTTTATCGGCTTTGCCAACTTTTATAGACGGTTCATTCAGGGGTTTTCTGCCATTGTGTCCCCAATCACCCAACTGACCCGTTAGCAAGTCAAGTTCCAGTGGACTCCCCAAGCGCAAGACGCTTTTGAGAAGCTCAAGGAACTTTTTTCCTCTGCACCCATCTTGCAGCACCCGGACCCTGAATTCCCTTACGTCCTAGAAGTGGACACTTCTGACTCTGCTATGGGAGCGATCCTATCGCAGAGAAGTGGCCCAAAGGCCCTACTCCACCCGGTCGCCTTTGCCTCCCGAAAATTAAGTCCCCCTGAAAAGAATTACGATGTAGGCGACCGGGAATTACTTGCGATTAAATTCGCTCTCGAGGAATGGAGATACCTGCTAGAAGGAGCTTCCCAACCCATTCTCATCTTCACAGACCACCGCAACTTGGAGTACCTCAGGGCTGCAAAACGCCTTAGACCCAGACAGGCCCGCTGGGCCTTGTTCTTCTCCCGATTTAATTTCCACATCACTTACCGTCCTGGCTCCAAGAATGGCAAGGCGGATGCTTTATCCCGTATGTTTCTGGACACTGAATCCTCTAAAGAACCTGCTACCATCCTGTCCGCCCACAATTTCCTCCATGCCATTCAGCCTGACTTGACCACAGCCCTTAAACAGGCTTCCAACCAGTTCTCATCTCCCACATTACCCTTTCTTGAAAGGAAGCAGGATTTGCTCTGGGCCCATGCCCGAATCTTTGTTCCTCCTCCTGTCAGACTCCAAGTCCTGCAGACTCTTCATGATCACAAGATGTCCGGCCACTTTGGAGTACAGAAAACAGTGGACTTGGTAGGTCGATCTTACTGGTGGCCGGGCTGGAGAAAGGACTGTCAGGAATACGTTCTTTCTTGCAACACTTGTCAGAGGAACAAGGGGTCCAACACTAAGTCCTGGGGTCTGTTACGTCCACTATCTGTCCAGGAACGTCCATGGAAGGAGATTTCCATGGACTTCATCGTGGACTTACCCTCCTCAGATTCCTTTACCACAATTCTGGTTGTCATTGACCGTCTCTCAAAGATGGCTCACTTCCTGCCCATGAAAGGTACCCCCTCGGCTTCTGCTACCACTGACATCTTCATCAGAGAAATTATAAGGTTACACGGAGTTCCAGCTAACATCACCTCAGGCCGGGGGGTACAGTTCACCTCCAGATTCTGGAGAGACCTCTGCAAATCCCTTGAAATCAGGACTTCCATGTCTTCAGCATATCACCCACAATCCAACGGTCAAACTGAACGCACTAATCAGACCCTCGAGCAATACCTGAGGTGTTTTTGTTCTTACTCCCAAGATGACTGGTCAGGCCTACTACCCTACGCGGAGTTTGCCTATAATAATTCTTTGCATTCTGCCATTAATCAAACGCCCTTCTGGGCAAACTACGGTTATCACCCTTCTTTTCTTCCAGATTCCATACCAGACGTCCCTACTCCAGCTGCACAGGACCTAGTCAAAAATATCCAAGACAACTTCCTCCGGATCCAACAGGCCATGAAGGAAGCACAGAAGGGTTATGAGGTACAGTACAACCGGGGCAGGAAGGAATGCCCGCCTTTCCAGATTGGTGAGAAAGTTTGGTTATCAACCGCTAATTTAAAACTCCCTTGTCCTTCTCGGAAATTGGGTCCCAGGTTCATCGGCCCCTTTGAGGTCAAGAGAGTGATCAACCCAGTAGCCTTTGAACTAGATCTCCCCAGTTCCTATAGGATTCATCCAGTTTTTCATGCCTCTTTGCTGAAGCCCGTAATTGCCAATTCTTTCCCTGATAGGCAGACGCCACTTCCTCCTCCCATCACCATCCAAGGAGAGGAGGAATTCGAGGTTGAAAAAATTCTGGATCTCCGAAGAAGAAGAGGTCAGGTTCAATATCTTGTTAAATGGAAAGGGTATCCCCCAGAAGACTGCTCCTGGGAGCCATCTGAAAACATTCATGCCCCTCGCTTAATCCGAGAATATCTTTAAAGACATCCTGAAGTGGGCATCCGGAGGCTGCCCTTAGGAGGGGGGCACTGTCAGGGAAATACCAGGCCTCTTCGCCGGGTTCCAGGGTTGCGCACGCGCGGTAGAGCGGCGCAACGAATGTTACAGGTACGCCGGGTAACGGGTGCGCATGCGCGGGTCCGCGGCACTCGGGTATCTGACACAACCCAGCCAGTACGCCTCACCGCTGTGCGCGGCGCTGACAGAAGACGAGTGCGCATGCGCACTCGTCCGGGTATCCCACCTGACCATTTACCTGGCCTATAAAAGGCCTTCCCTGTTCGCTTTCAAATTGCTGGTTTGTTGTCTCTTCTGAGTCCTGTCTCCAGTCCAGTATCCTGTATCCTGTATCCTATATCCTGTACCCTGCATCTACCTGACTACCCGTGCCGACCCGGAATCCGTCTAACTACCGTTGCCGCTACTTACCTGTGTTTGAACCCCTGGCTTGCTTCCTGGATACTTCTACTGCCTGTCTACCTGTGCTTGACCCTCGGCCTGTCTACTGGACCTTCTGTGAGTTACTTACCTGTGTTTGACCTCTGGCTTGCTTCCTGGATACTTCTTTTTTTTTGATTTATAATCTTTATTAATTTTTCCATCCATAAATACATTTTACATTTCATCACAATATTTAGTGAGTAGTGTTATTATTTTTTTTTTACATACATATTATAATTACTGCAAGTCTATACCACTTATTTAAAAAAAGGACTATCTATGCTCCATCTACTGGAAAGGAGGGAGCCGCTTTCAAAGTGATACTTCCCGGGTTTGGTCCTCACCTATTGTCTCCCTCTTTCCCTGCTGCATTTTGCCCCCCCCCCCACCCCCCCCCCCTCCCTCTATTCTAACTGTATCTGGTGTATTCCCTCTGTCCAGGGTCTCCACATCCTATCAAATTCCTTAATATTGTATCTCCTTGTATACGCGGCTCTCTCCTTCGGGATGGTTTCATTCATTATATCAATCCAGTTTTTTACTGAAGGTGGGGCCTGTGATTGCCATCTCATCATTATCATTTTCCTAGCTTGATACAGGCTCCTTAGTATTGCCACTGTTATACTTTTTATTTCTCCTTTTTCCTGTCTATACCCCAAAATACAGAGTTCAACTTCCCTTACCAACTCCCTGTTATATATATTCTTCAGTACTTCTATCACCCCTTCCCAGTACCGAAAGAGCTTGGGGCATCTCCACATCATGTGGATAAGATCCCCCAACCCCTGGCACCTCGGGCATTTATCATTAGGTCTTCTTCCAAATTTGCATAGCATCTTTGGGGTGTAGTACGCTCTATTAAGTAGCATTAGATGCGAAAATCTCTGTGCGGGTGAAACCGATATCAACGGGCTTAGTTCTAATATTCTCTTCCATTGTCCCTGTGATAAGGCTCCAACATCCTGTTCCCATTTTTTTTTCACCTCCGGTAACTTTTCTTCTCCTAAAGTCTCTCTATTTAATAATTTATATATTATGGATATTAGTCCTTTAGTAGTTCCTGGATCCCCAATAACCTGTAGCACTGGTAATTCCTCCCATACCATAAGTTGATTTCTGAACTGGGCTTCTAGGGCGTGGTTGATTTGAAGATACTTAAACTGTGTATTCTGGGGGATATTAAATTCCCTTCTTAATATTTCAAAATTTTTAATGGTCTGACCCTCATACAGTTGGCTCACTTTCCTAATTCCCCTATTTTCCCACTCCCTGATTTTACCCAATGCACTTAATTCCTGTAGGTTGCTATTATTCCAAACAGGGGTGTATATATTAATCTCCCGATATTTTAACTTTTTTTTGACAGCTTTCCATATTTTACTGGCCATTTTTATTGTTGGGTTCACAAACCCAAATGACCCTGCCTCTAGAGATTCTATTATGGTCTCATGAAGAGCGCCCGTTAGGAGGATTTTTCCATTAGGGGACCCACCCCCTTGAGCACAGCATCCCGCTAATTGTTGTAATTGTGAAGCTAGGTAATACAGCTCAGGATTAGGCAATGCAAGACCCCCTTCCCCTAGTGGCAGTTGCAGGGTACGAAGCCGTATTCTTGCCTGTCCCCCCTTCCAGATCAATTCCCTGAATAGACTCTCTATTTTATCAAACCATTTTCTGGGGATCCATATAGGGGCATTATGAAGCACATACAACAACTGGGGCAGCCAGATCATTTTTATTAATGAACATCTACCAGCTCTAGACAATGGGAGAGATTTCCAGATTTTTATTTTTTCCCTAAACTTCCCCAGTATTGGTATCAAATTATTGTTCACGTATTGATTGGGGTCTCTTGTTATCCTAATCCCTAGATATTTGAGGGAGTCTACAATTGCTAATTTAGGGCAATTCAATACCGTCCCGTCCCCTATTTTGGCCATCGGAAGGAGCTCTGACTTTGCCCAGTTGATCTCTAAGCCTGTAAAGCTACCGAACCTCTCCACGGCTTTCATTGCCTCTTCCAGCGAGTGTTCCATGTCCCCCAGGAAGAGCAATATATCGTCCGCGTATAATGCTATGCGTTCTTCTCCTATGCTCCTGCGGAAACCTACAATCTCAGAGCTCTTCCTGATGTGCTCCGCCAGGGGCTCCATTGCTAAGGCGAAAAGCAAGGGCGACAAAGGGCACCCCTGCCTAGTTCCCCTTTCCAATTTTATTTGATTTGAAAATCGGTTGTTTATTTTTAGTCTAGCTACCGGTCTATCGTAGAGCATTTTGATCCATCCGATCAGCCTAGGTCCAAATCCAAACTCTTCCAAGATGCGCCAAATATATTCCCACTCAATAGAGTCAAAAGCTTTGGTCACATCTAATGATACTATCGCCTTCAACCCTTCATTATCTGTTGGTGTTTGGATGTTTAAAAAGGCTCTCCTTATATTTGTACCAGTTGATCTGTTTGCTATGAACCCAGATTGATCAGGGTGGACCAATTTTGAGATAACTTTATCCATTCTGGCTGAAATAACTTTTGCTAAAATTTTTGCATCCGTACATAAAAGGGAAATTGGCCTATATGAGGCAGCGTCTAGGGGGTCCTTCCCTTCCTTATGTAACACAATGATGGTTGCCTCTCTCATTGAACCAGGGAGATAACCCACCTCCATTGCCCCCTCTAAGGCCTTCAATAGTTCTGGAAGTAGGATGTCTCCATAGTGTTTGTACGTTTCCGTTGGCAAACCATCCGGACCCGGGGACTTTTGATTTGCCATATCGGCTACAGCCTGTTGTAATTCGGGGAGCGTTATTGGGGAATCCAGACCATCTCTTTCTTCCTGTGTTATCTTTGGGAGGGCTAAATTCCCCAAGAAGCTCTCCATCACTGTTCTCCCAGCTCCCCTTACCCGTGCGGAGTATAAGTCCCTATAGAACTCCTCAAAACTTTCCAGTATACTTTTAGAATTTGAGGTTACCCCCCCTTCTCTACTCCGAATTGCTAATACATTGCTGGGGGCCCTATTCGTCCTCACTACCTGGGCCAGCATTCTCCCCACCATCTCTCCTTCCATGAAGGCCTCCTGCCGCTGTAACAACTGTTTAGTCTCAACTCTCTGAATTACACATAGTTTATATTCCTGTTGTTTTTCCAACCATTTTTCTTTCCCCTCCATTGTTGGAGCTAATATATAGTTATCTTCTGCTACAACCGCTTCTCTCCTTTTATTTTCTTCTTGTGCCCTTACCCCCTTATTGTGCTTCGCTACCTGCTGAATTAATAATCCCCTCAGAAAGGCCTTCAGGGTGTCCCATAGGATCCCTGATTCAGCTGTATTTGCATTAATTTCGATAAATTCTCTCAATGTTGATGGAATAGTATCTATATTTCTAAGTATCTCAAACCAACATGGGTTAATTTTCCACCCCCTCTGTATTTCCTCCCTCCCTATCTTTAGATTCAACGTGAGGGGGGAATGATCTGAAATCCCTCTAGGCCAGTACTTAACTTCTTCCACCAACTCCAATGCTCTGTCATTTCCCATGACCATGTCGATTCTGGAGAGGGTAGAATGCGTGGCCGACCAGCAAGAAAATTGCTGAGCGTCAGGGTTCCGAACCCTCCAGAAGTCTATCCAACCCACCTCCTCCATAAACCGACTCAACTGCCCTTTCTTCATGGGTTCCCCTATCTTCTGGGCTGGAAATCTATCCATATTGTAATCCAATACCTGGTTAAAATCTCCTGCTATTATAATTGGTATTCCCTGCTTGTCCAGCAGGAACTCATTTAATTTAAGCATGATCTCCATCTTAAATGGGGGGGGGACATACACATTTACTATCACCATCCTTTTATCTTCAATTTGGCAGCAGAGAAATATATACCGGCCCATTTCATCTGAGATGGCTTGCGTGCAGGAAAAATTCACTCCTTTCTTGACCATTATGCTAACCCCCCTACTATATGATCCGTAAACCGAGTGGTACTGATGTTGATATACCCCTTTCTGCCTTTGTAATTGTTGGGCTGTTTCTTTTATTAAGTGGGTTTCCTGCAGGCAAACCATGTCAATCCCAAGATTACTCATCATTGAAAACACTATTGCCCTCTTACCCGCTGTGCCCAATCCCCTTACATTCCATGACCCTATCTTTAATATTTTAGATTGCATCAAATTTCACCCAGTATCTATATATATATTTTTAAACCAATCGTGTTTTATCACTATAACAATGTATTCACTCATTATCCCAGTGGTTCCCCCTACAAAAACTCTTAGTATCTCTCTTTTTCCTTCCCTCTTCTGTGCCTCTACTTATAATTCTTTCTCTTATATCCGTGGATGTACCCCTTATCTCTTGACCCTTTACACACCTTTACACACCTTCGTTTTCTAATAGTGCCTGTACCCATACCCCCCCCCCCTCCCCCCTCCCTCCCCCCCCCTCCCCCCATCCCCACCCCTCCCGCCCCCCCCCCCCCCCATCCCCACCCCTCCCTCCCCCCCTCTCCCCATCCCCACCTCTCTAGGTGAACCCCCAAGGGGCTACCAATGACCTTAACCCATACTACTGACCCTTTCTTCACCTTCTTCACATACACCCATGTCATCATCCTCTCGTGCCCGCCCTCTGTGCAACCCCCCTTCCCCAAACCCCTCCCCCTGCTTCCTATAATCTATTCAGAGTAACATGGTATGTCACAGTGCCATCAACCTTTCCCTGTTCTCCTCCACCCATTTCTCCACCCCCCCTGGATCCTCAAAGTACCGGGTTTCCCCCATAGCAATTACCCTCAGTTTGGCCGGGTATAAGAGAGCATACTGAATTTTAAATTTTTGCAATGAGCGTTTAACCTGAATAAATTCTGCTCTGCGTTTTTGGAGTTCTTGAGAGAAGTCTGAATAAAAAGACACTTTAATCCCATTAAATAATATATTCCCCTTATCCCTAGCTTTTCGTAGAAGTGTCACTTTATCCTTAAAGTTCAGGAACTTCATTAACAGAGTTCGTGGATAGCCTCCTACTGGAGGAGGGCGGAACGGCACCCTATGTGCCCTTTCTATACTGAATGATCCAGAGAAGGATTCTCTCCCAAAGATCTCAATTAACCAGCCCTCTAAGAATTCGGTTGGATTGGATCCTTCGCTTTTCTCGGGCATTCCTACTATCCTGATATTGTCTCTTCGACTCCTGTTCTCGATTTCCTCCAATTTAGCGGCTTGCCAGTGTAACTGTTCCCTTATATTCTTCATCTCTTTAACCAGAGGAATAACATCATCCTCCACCTGGCTGATCCTTCCTTCCAATTCTGTAGTCCTCTCAACCATCCTTTGCATATCTTGTCTTACCAATGCCAAGTCCTCTTTAACTCCCCTCATCTGTTCACACAAATCTTTAAGTGAATCATTAGAGGTTTTTACTGCCCTGAAAACGTCCAATAACGTAGGTTCTTTTTCCATAGGCGGGGTAGTCCCTACCGCAGGGTCAACTATTTCTGTATTTATTTTAGGGTTTTGATCTGGCGGCAATGTATTTTTACCCCCCTGTGTCTGAGCCTTTGCCCCGTGGGCTCTAGGAGTTGTAGCATTTGGTTGGCTCTGCCCTTGACTTTTTCTCTCTCCTGTACCTCCTTGATGGATTTTGGGCTGGGTCCCCTTTTTTGGCGGGGACTGCGACGTGGGTTGCCCAAGTATGTGCCCTGTTGAATGAGCAAATTGTTCAAGCCTTGCCGCAGCTGTCGTGCCTATCTGCTGGGCATTTTTATCTTTATCCTTTGCTGAGCGTAATTGCTGCATATCTGCTAAAAAAAAAAAAAAAAAACAAAAAACGAGGAAGGAAGGGAGAAAAAGTAAAAAAAAAAAAAAAAACACAGTCTTTTTTCTCGTTTAGGAGTATGTACTACCGGGTAAGTGATCGGCTGATACTCATATGCTGTTTTGCAGGCCTTCACCCAAGAGAGTCTTATGGTCCTATAGAGATACAAAATTGCCGGGCCAGGGGGTATATTCTTTAAGATATGTTTGATATAAATGAACAGTTCTTATAAAAAGGCGCAAACAGCCGAGTATATAATCAATTGGAAAAAATGATAGCCACAAGACTTTGCCTACCAGGGCACAGACAATTGAATAAACAGGACAAACGGCATCTCCTCCTTTTCTCTTGCTGGCCTTAGATACTTTCTACATAGTACTTTTCATACATGAATGGATCCACATGCACACTGCCATATATCATCTAGGAGAATCATGAAATGCAAAATAGCCAGGCGGAAGGTATTTTCTATAATATGTATTTTATATAGAGAGACAGATCTCCTAAAAGAGCACAGACCGCCAATTAATGAATCGATTGGTAGAAAATGATAGCTGCAACTCTACGCCCGCAGGGCTATAGACGGTTAAATCAACAGGCTCTCTTCCTTTGCTCCTGCAGCAATACAAAAAATAGCCAGGCCTATGGTATTTTCCATATACTATTTTTCATATATGAGTGGCTTAGCATGCACACAGCAACAGTGTTTTGATCACCTCACATATGATCCTGGGTCGGAAAAATCCCTCCACACACTTATATTAAGTATGGTTCATATTTTTCATATTTTGAGAGGGGAGAAAAAAAAAAAAAAAAAAAAAAAAAAAAAAAAGGAAAAGGGGAAGGACAGTAGTTCAGTGGTTCAGACAGTCTTGAGAGCAATTGCTAAGGAAGATGTATAACGGGACCAGTCCTTCTCGCCCAAGGGTACCAGCAGGAGACAATTTTAGGCACAGTTAACCAGGCCAGCCAGTCATATCAGCCAATGAAAGACAGTCTATATTAAATCAGCATCCGTTTACACATTTCTCCTTATTTCCAGTATTGTATTCGTTACAGTTTATTTTAATTACTGTGTGCTGGTACTCACGCAACCGACCCTGGCATGCCCGTCTCTCCGTTCGAATGTCAGTAGTAGTGGATGCTGGAATACAATGAGCCCGCTATGCCTCTGGCAGATTATCTCCTCGCTCCTCGCCGTGCGGCTTATCAGCCTGTCAGCAAGCCTGATGGCCACGGGCACCGCCACTGCTCTCTCAGCACCGGGCGGGTAAGGTGTCGGATAGGAGCGTGTGACGTCACATCCAGCCCTTCGCGTCCACACACGGTCTCACACTTAGGGCTCCTAGCTCGGAAGGAGCGAAGGAAAGCAAAGGAACTCCACAGCCCACGTGTATCGGCGTCTGTTGATGCTCTATAGCGACATTGTGGACATAGAGCTGTACTACCAAGAGAGGAAGTCTCAGGATCTCACAGCATAACAGTGGATCAAAAGGTCAGGAGGGAGCACACGGGCAGCTTCTCACTCCTCTCCCTCACACATCCCTCCGCACTCTGCCGCCGCTCAGCACTCACATCCGGTCACGCCCCGCTTCCTGGATACTTCTACTGCCTGTTTACCTGTGCTTGACCCTCGGCCTGCCTACTGGACATTCTCTGAGTTACTTACCTGTGTTTGACCCCTGGCTTGCTTCTTGGATACCTCTACTGCCTGATTACCTGTGCTTGACCCCCGGCCTGCCTCCTGGACATTCTCGGAGTTACTTACCTGTGTTTGACCCCTGGCCTGCCTCTTGGATACTTCTACTGCCTGGTTGCCTGTGTTTGACCCTCGGCCTGCTTGCTGGACTATCTCCTGCTCCTTGTGCTGGACCTCCTGCTCGGTGTTCTGGACTTGCAGTTCTCTCATGCTCCCGAGGGTCCTCCTTCAGTATATGCTTTGGTACCTCTGCAACCTCTACCTGATCACAGCTCTGCCAGGTGTCTACTCCCAGTGCAGCTTCAGCCTCTCCTGGTCAACGTCGCTACTGCACACCACCTGCTACACTCCTGCTGGCAACCCGTGCATCTTTGAGCCCGGTGTCCTCTGTACCCACTCCAGAGGCATCGTGCGCTTAGTCGCAAGGGGAGCAGCTCTCAGCATATCGGCCCGGGTGAGTACCTCTGACAGGATTGCATGTACTTTACAAAGTTATTTCAGCAGAAGGAGGGGAGGTGGCGGGCACTATCATGAGCTGACAGGCAGGGAGGGGGGGGGGGGGAGAGAGGAGAATTGCGGATGATGGGGGCACGTAAACTGACCACGGTGTCAGGGCTCAGCAGCCATGATAAACCGCGGTCAGTTTACAGGGGGGAGTGCAGAAATAGGCAGGACCAGCCAGGTATTTCAGGTAATAGAAAGGGCCAAATTACACACCAAAGCACTGTGCTATATAACATGCTTTAAAGGAACAGGATCAATATTTTTTATTTAGGGTAACAAACATCTTAATATCACTTTAAGGTAAAAAAAAGTTTAGGCTTTAGAACCACTTTAACTTTCAATGCAGCCTTTCTCAACCAGGGTTTCAAGGAACTCTCGGGTTCGTCCAAAGTTTGCTAGAGGTTCTTTGAGCAATGAGCAATTTCTGCCTCTCGGATAAGTAACCACTGACATCAATTATCTTTTTTAGCGATCTGTAAGGAGGGAAATGTTCCTACTGACCACAAACATAAGGGAGCACTCTTCCCACTGACCATCACCCTAATATACTGTGAGCTGTAGATATAGTAATTATAAGCAACTACTTATACAGTAAAGAGAGTGTTGCCCAGTCCAAGCAATATCTGTTCAGTTATATATCAGTTTGACAGTATTTGGAGAATTAGTGAGTATAATAGAGCATGTTGATGTACCCTGTGTCACTTGTAGATCTTCATCTTCAGTTTCTCTGCTTAGTTCCCCTTTATTTTCTACTGATCTTAGCAGCTATCAGCTGTTACCACGTGTTTTTGTGATTTCTTGAAATGATAACCAGATGAGGTAATCTTACTTAAGTCCTGTCAATTCGAAAGGAAAAATGTATATGTTTGTAGCTAGCTTAAATTAGAACTGCGGCCTTCTATTAAAAAAAAAAAAAGTGGCAAAGCACATAAATATAAGTACATTTGCCTTTAGGGCCCATTCAGACCGGGTGCGGTGGGACGATCTTGGGTGGCTATTCCAGAAAAATGCCTTGTTACCTGTGTGCCCAGTTCACACCACTGTATTGTGGTGGTATGTGGGCGTGTGTGCTGAAAAAAGTAAGGCAGGCTGTACTTTTTTTGCAGCACATCACAGTGCGAGGCAATACACTTTGTGACATTTCAATTAAATTTGTTAAAAAAAAAAAAAAAACTGAATGGTATGATGTGCCGAGATTCCAGTGATTCCACAAGCCCTTAATGTTTTCTCTTAAAAAAAAACACAAATACCTGTTGAGCCTGCCAGTGAAGTTGACCTCATGCAACTTCATTTGGTGGTGTGGCAACAATGCTGCAGGGGTCATGGACCTCAGCATTGTCACTTCTGACTCACAAGCCTGTCGCTTGTCGATCAGCTCCTATCCATACCTAGTCCTCTGCCCACTGCTTTCTGGAATGAAAGCACTGCCTCTCTTGCTGGAATGTTCCCACAGTGAGTGTCTGGAAGAGGGAGTGTGTGAGTGTCAGGGCTGGCTCCTGCTACTTAAAGCGGAGTTCCACCCAAAAGTGGAACTTCCGCTCATTTGTCCCCCCCCTGCGGTGCCACAATTACTCCCTCCTCCTTCCCCCGCCACCGGGCCAGTAGGCGAACCCAGCGGTGCCACGCGCATGTGCAGTAGGGACACGGCATGAAGTCGTAATGGAAATATCAGCTGCGGTGCCGACATTGCTGGACTCCAGGACAGGTAAGTGTTCTATTATTAAAAGTCAGCAGCTGCAGTTAATTTTTGCAGGGGTGGGCGGACCTCCTCTTTAACAAGCAGCTCTTTTCTTTCAGTGCTCATAAGCTGCTCAGCTGTCAGTTAATTACCAGCCACTCATTGTTACCACAGTGACTCATCTGATTACCATTAACCTACCTCATTACTCAAGCCTACAGCAAGGCCCTTTTTGCTATTTATACAGCTCATTTCCTCCTTGCCCTTGCGTGGTCTATGATCTCTAAGTGCTTCCTTCCTGTGCTCCTGTGTATGACTTGGCCTGGCTGACTCCCCTTTGATTCCTGTTACTGATTTTTGCTCCTCACTATGCTGACTTCTGGCTTCCTGACGCGGCTCGTCTGATTACCCGCTCTGGCATCCAAACCCTGGCTATTGTTTTTGACCACACATCTGAACTGTGTTATTTTGGTCATTTCATTAAAGATGTGACTTTAACTGAACTTTCTGTCTTTGTCTGGTTTATGGTTCCTGACAGTGAGACACAATAGAAGGCGGATTTGGCTCAGTCAGAGAGGTAGAGGAAGGTTTTGGTCTATGACGATTATGCTTCGTATAGTAACGAGGTTTGAGACTTATTTAGCCTGTCATTTGCAAACCTTTATGCCGTGTACACACGATCAGAACTTCGGCCAGCAAAAGACAGATGAGAGCTTTTGGTCGGAAAATGCAACCGTGTGTATGCTCCATTGGACTTTTGCTGGCCGAATTTCTGACAGCAAAAATTGAGAGCATGTTTTCTTAATTTTTCAGTCGGAAAAAGTTCTGATCATCTGTAGCAACTCCAACGCGCAAAATTCCTACGCATGCCTGGAAACAATTCGATGCAAAAAAACGGATAGTGTGTACTAGGCTTAACTAATAAAACCACAAAACAATTTATTTATTATCTGGTTAATTTCCGCCTTGACTACTGCAACTCCCTTCTTGCTGGCCTACCTTTGCACAGGCTATCCCCAATTCAGTCTATCATGAATTCTGCTGATAGATTTATACACCTTACCAATCAATCAGCGGCTGCTGCCCCTGTCTGCCAATCTTTTCACTGGCTTCCACTAGCCCAGTGTATACAATTCAAAATACTAACCACAACATACAAAGCCACCCACAATGCCCACAGCTACATCAACAACCTCATCTCGAAATATCACCCAAATCATCCACTCTGCTCCCCCCAAGACATTTTGTTCTCTCTTTCCCTCATCACCTCCTCCCATGCTTGCCTTCAGTACTTCTCCAGAACCTTTTGGATCCTCTGGAACTCCCTACCCCAGTTAGCTCCTACCATGTCCGCCTTTAGGCAATCTTTGAAAACTAATTTATTCAGGGAAGCCTACCCCCACCTCCACCTAAAAACTGCACTTAGGCAACCTCCATCAGATCATCCCCTGCAGCTATTACTTTTTGTAAAACACAAAACAGAAGGCGCTTCTAAGGCCCCTTTCACATGGACGGACCGTTCAGATCCGCCTGTCAGTTTTGACGGCGGATCTGAACGGGCGCTCCATGTTAGTCTATGGAGCGTCGGATGTCAGCGGAGACATCTCCGCTGACATCCGACCTGGTCCGATCCGCCAAAAGCAGACGTATGGCCCCACGTCCAGATCCGTCGCTGGCGGATCGGATCGGGTGAGATCTGATGAAAACGGACACACTGTCCGTTTTCATCCGATCTCTCCATAGAGACCAGCGGCGCTCGCAAGCCCCTCCCGCTCAGTGAGCAGAGAGGGACTTGTCATCCGCCGGCTCAGCGGATATCAACGGAGAGATCTCCCGCTGAGCCGGCGGAGAGAGGCGGACTCCGTGGAAGCGGAGTCCGCCTCGTGTGAAAGGGGCCTTAGTCCAGTAATCACAAGACTATTTTATTACCAATGATAAAAACACACTTACTAAAAGTAAGGAAAGAAAAGGCTCATCATCTCTGTGATGGAGATGTAAAGTCCAGCAGGAGGCAGTCCTAATGGTGGTCTGGTGTGCAGCCAGTTGTCCCAAATCCCAGCCGACCAACAGAGGGAAGCCTCAAGGAGAACCCACCAGGAAGAGCGGCTGCATGACCTGGAAGTGACGTCAACAGGAAGTGGCCGGGGTGTGTTTTTATCCTTGGCAATAAAATAGTCTTGTGATCTAGAAGTGCCTTCTGTTTTGTGCTTTATTGCCAGAGAATTTCTTCACCTCTTGGAGTGCTGCTCTAGTGCCATCCAAGCCATTGGTTTGCCTGATCCACACCACCATCTCTGCAGACTACTATCCATTACTTTATTACCCTTTGTAGCACCTTTCCCTTTAGATTGTAAGTGCCATGAGCAGGGCCCTCCTGTATTTTAATTGTATTGTCTCCCTTTATATTGTAAAGCACTGTGCAAACTGTTGGCGCTATATAAATCCTGTATAATAATAATAATAATTTCATATTGTGAAAGTATGTATTGAAATTCAGAAGAAACTCCTGTCTATGTAGTTCCATGCTAGTGCATGTGACTGTTTGAACCCTGTCAATAATCATGCACTTAGCAAATGCTTTTGTAAATATCAGGCTGAGAACATAAAACCGATTACCTCATAAATATATGAATGAAGATGTGCGCTTCTGAGAACTCCTAAGTAATCATAATGTAATCCACAGCATGTCTGTGTTGAAAGTAGACAAGCATTCCGCTGTAAGCTCACCACAAACATGTTGCCTGTCTTTCAAAAGCACTCGGCTCATTAACAGTCAACTGCCATACTACTTGTTAGCACAAGGACCATTGTTTGACTTTAGCATTGCTTCTTAGGCGCACTGATCTTTTTATTTATTATAGGATGCAATTTTATATTTTTTTTATTGCGTTTGCGTTTGCATTTTAAATTTTTTTTATTGCGTTTGCATTTTATATTTTTTATGGCTACTTTGTTTTTTTTTTTTTCAGACAATCTTCTTTTTGTAAGTGTTCTTTCCTTTATTCCCCCAAAGCCCATGGATGATCTGATATATAGTACTAAATGAATCCTCCTATTCTTCAGTCCTCAGAGAATGAAAAGAGTAAGACCTTTATCAATGCCACCCTTCCTGGTGCCTCGTTCACTAATAGATCATGAAATTGAAATTCTATTTTACCACGGGGGACAGCTTTATAGCCCCATAGCAGCTGTGGGTTGTTTTTTTTTTTTTTTTTTTTCTTCTTTAACCTAGAAGCATAAAGAAGCAATTGAAAAGCCTGAATACCCAAGACGGCTTTTTGAACTCACAACAGCTGTCAAACTTTCAGCTACAAAATCAGAAATTCTTTTAGAGTATGAGAAGAATCTGTACGTCCCACCGCTTTGTACAGAATGATAGAACAGTACATTGTGGTAAGTCGTTTCCTATCATCTCACACCCAGGAAACCACATCAGTATATTCATATGATAGTATACTATACAATATGCATTGGTTTCAGTGTGTCTCTGGTTGTAAACGTTGTACCTCACCTACTATTTTAAAGCAGGAACTATATATGTTGTTTATGGTTATCTGTGCTGCTGTTAGTTTATGCCCAACTTCCTGTTCTGATGGCATAATAGGAGGTAAGGATAAATCTTCACCAATGGGAACACTGATCGCAATAGAAAAACAGGTTCCGATAGCTTCTCTCGGTATCCAAACAAAAAAAAAGTTTTGGCTGGAGTTCCATTACCAGTAAATTTGTTGTTGATATTTACGCTCTTCACGCACTTTCCATCACTTTGACATAGTCTCGAATGGGAACAAAGGGCAAGGAAACTCCGGAAACTTGTAAAGTCTCTGACGCAGAATAAACTTTCAACCGAAAGTGAATAGGAACCTTTTCTCAGTACCTGGAACTTTCTCTGTCTCCTTGGCAGTACTGCAAAACTGTGGATTTGTTAGTGTCCATAACAACCCAGCAACCAGGCTCTTCTTGAGATGCCAGCTTGTTGGCCCTCCACCGAAGAGTCAGTCCTCCCCCGGTCACCTACATGAGCTGCGGTGCCCCTCCAAGATTAATAACACACCTGGACACCTTGAATCCTCCCTCAGTTACTGCGCCTCGGATCAGCCGGTTCCGAGACTCGGGAACAGATGGATCCTTGCCCCTTGACCATGCGGGTCTGTGGGGCTAGTCAAACTGACCATGTTGCGGGATGGCAAACGCTCCCAGGCCCGGGGACCCCTCGCGGGGCTATCCCGGTCCAGATTCAGGAACAGGCAGCTACGGCCGAACCCCGAACACATGACTTCAGCACCTTAAGTACCCTTCCCCAGACTACACAGCAGGGCCAGACGCACCCACTGATTGGCTCCGGGGAAGACTGATACTCAAAACGTCCAACCAGGCCTGGTTCTGGGCCTGTCATGTGTACCTCACTGTACCCATGACCAGGCAGAACCCTAGTACAGCCCAGCCAAACTGATGCCAAAGTTAACCTGCACAATTAACCCTCAGAACCCCATTACTGTTCTGAGGAAAAAACTACATTTTCACATATAGCGGACACCTTGTAAAAGTGTCACTTACAATAAGACTTTTTTCTTTATTTTCCTTATCATTATTTTTTATTTTTTTTATTTTTTATTTATATTAGAAACCCTCCCAACAATTCATAGATTCTCACCTAGGTGCGAACAACATATTCAGTTGCTCACAGCCTCTTGAGATACACTGTATTACCAATAGTTTTGGGATGCCTTCCTTTACACGCACATGAATGGCATCCCAGCCTTAAGGCCCATAGACACGATCGGACCTTTTGATAACAAACATGCAAATTAGCTGTTTTAAGGCAACATCCGACCGTGTGTACGCTCCATCGGACAAACTTTTTCGGTTTTCATCTGACTTTTGTTGGCTGTGCGAATGGAAAAAACTTTCCGGGAACAAAAGTCCGATGTAACAAAGTCCGATCCTGTGTACAGAAAACCATAGGACTTTTGTACAAAGTACAAACATGCATGCTCAGAACCAATGCAAAAGATCAGACAACAATACAGAAGTTGACCAAAGGTGGCGGTAAAGAGCAGAAAAACCATGTGATTTGGTGAAAGTTGGATGAAAAAGTCTTGCCGTGTGTATACAATACAAGTTCACGGCCAACGCCCTTTGTACAAAAATCCACGGAAAGTTTGTACAAAGTCTGATCGTGTGTATGAGGCTTAAGTCTGTAGGGTTAATATTGAGTTGGCCCACCCTTTGCAGCTCTAACAGCTTCAACACTTCTGGGAAGGCTGTTCACAAGGTTTAGGAGTGTGTCTATGGAAATGTTTGACCATTCTTCTAGAAGCGCATTTGTGAGGTCAGGCACTGATGTTGGACAAGAGGGCTTGGCTCACAGTCTCCGGTCTAATTCATCTGAATAGAGTTCTATCGGGTTGAGGTCAGGACTCTGTGCAGGCCAGTCATGTTCCTCAACCCCAAGCTCGCTCATCCATGTCTTTATAGACCTTGCTTTGTGCACTTTTTGGGAACCAGTGATACTAATACAGTGATCAGTGCTAAAAACATGCACTGTCACTGTACTAATGACACTGGCTGGGAAGGCGTTAACATCAGGGGCGATCAAAGGGTTAACTGTGTACCTAATGTGTTTTACTGTGCTGTGGGAGGTGCTTTTACTAGGGGAAGAGATGGAATTTCCATCCCTTCACCGCTGCCAGAACAGCGATCCGCCTTGTTTACATAGACAGCTCACCGTTCTGTCTCTCTGATGATTGGCGGGTGCTGGCGGACATTGCGTCCGGGGTATCCGCCGATCGGCTCCCGCTGTGTATAATCACAGTGGGAGCAATCCACCGCCGGCGTGCATTTGCATCCCCCTACCTGGAAGTACAGGATCACATAGTGTATATATACCTGATTCTGCACAGCTGCCACCCTGTAGCAGTAAAACTGCTATAGGGCGGTCGCTAATTGGTTAATAACAATAGATGCCAAGTCTTAAAGAAAAGTTCCGCCCTCCCCCCCCACGAAAAAATTTAAAGTCAGTAGCTACAAATACTGTAGCCAGATACTGTAGCCAGGGGCAGCCTGTCCATTAGGGGCACTTGGGCGTTGCTACCCCATCCTCGCCACCCCCTATATGCATAATGGATAGATTCACGCATGGCATGAATCTATCCCCTGCCGCCGTGGCCGCCCCCTATTCATATGTCCGGCCTCTTTTGGGTCATCGGGCATATGAATTACAGCGGCCAGGAGTTTTTTTGAAGCACTGATTAGAGCCATAGGCTCTAATAGGCTTCAAAATAGGGTGGACTGCCGCAACCCCTGCCTGTAATGTAAACCCCTGCCTGTAATGGAAACTGGCAGTGAAGCCTTGCGGCTTCACAGCCGGTTCCATACTGTACATGTGTGAAATGCGCTGCTCTTTGTGAATGGCCCGGCAGCGAGGGAAGGAGGAAAGGGGCCGAACTTCTGGGGGACGTCGCTGGATCTTGCCGCAGCCAGGTCTCTCAGAAGTGGGGAGATGTACCTGTCAAAAACAGGTACCATTCCCCCTTCCCCCCCAAAAGGTGACAAATGTAGCACTGGAGGGGGGGGGGGGGGGAGGAAACAGATAAGCGGAGCTTCCTCTTTTTAGTTGAACTCCCACTTTATGTGGGCTGCAAACCAGTAGATTTTTTAACGAAAATTCTGAACAGTACATTCAATGACATGACTATGGCGTTAAGATGTACTCCAAAAAAGATTTGCCTTTAACATTTGATGATCAAGTAAATGGAATTTCCCCGAAAAAAGGAAAACCACATATGAGGCCTGTGTGGAAAGTATCCAGCCCATGTAATATGAAAAATAGAGACATTTCTTGAAGAAGATACAAGATACATTGTACACAGGACAATGACTCCTCAGTCCCCTTCAAAGTAGGCACCTTAGGACCTCACACCGTTCTCCCAGCGTCTTTTCCACAAGATCCTGCGTCAAAATCTTGGACTCTTGTTTTAGGAATCCCTAGATCAGATCTAGTTCTCGCAGCATCAGTTGCTGATCTTTGTTGATTGCAGCCCGTACATGTTCAGCATTCTCAGGTGTTTTGCTGCAGGCCTTCCAGAACGTTACATAGTAGTTGAGGTTGAAAAAAGCCACAAGTCCATCAAGTCCAACCAACGTTGATCACTTTCAACAGATTCTCGACAATCTTTGAAGC
This sequence comes from Lithobates sylvaticus, assembly GCA_028564925.1. NCBI lineage: Eukaryota > Metazoa > Chordata > Amphibia > Anura > Ranidae > Lithobates > Lithobates sylvaticus. Next base: position 142,482,210 of record CM053036.1, on the reverse strand, counting down.
CTTTCTGCCACACTTATTTGTGCTGCACTCGTTGCATCGTCCCCGAAAGCCTTCTGAATCGTCTGAATAGTTTGCGCAGAGGAATGTTCAAGTTTAACACACAATTTGATGCAGAATTGTTGATCTACTGGCTCAGTCATTTTGAATGTGACAGCCACACAGTACACCTACTCACTAGCGCCCCCACTGATTAGTACAGTCAAGTCGTCATTGCTCATGCATGCACATTGACTAAGGGATGTGCATATTCGTGAGGCTCCCGTAAATGACAACCTATTCCCTTCTATATCTTATTTAGCAATTGACCAGACGACACGTTCTTTTTTGGAGTCGAATGGCCATAGCAGCCTTTTTTTATTACAAACCGATGAAATACAAAAAATTCTCCAAAACATATAGCTTAATGCATATAAATACATTTTTACAAAAACATTATCAACCAAATACACATCAGTATTAAATCTTCCTGATCTAGAGGTCTTTGAAGGTAAATTATAATTTCCAACCAAATAGTTGTATCGGTACACCCATAAAAGGCCCCCCACCGTGTATTACGCAAGCTCAGGGACAAACCAGCAACTTCCTTCCAGATACAACCTTCTACACACCATTGTTACCATTTAACCGCTTCCCGACCGCCTCCTGTAGATATACGTCAACAGAATGGCACGGGCAGGCAAAAGCACGTACCTGTACGTCCCCTTTAATTTGCCTGCCAGCGGCGCGTGCGCGACCCGGTCGGGAGCTCCGTGACCCCGGCCGCGGGACCAGCGGATTTTTTTATATATTTTTTGGGGATATTTATTATAGCAAAAAGTAAAAAATATTGCATTTTTTTCAAAATTGTCGCTTTATTTTTGTTTATAGCGCAAAAAATAAAAACGCAGGGGCGATCAAATACCACCAAAAGAAAGCTCTATTTGTGGGAAAAAAAAGACGCCAATTTTGTTTTGGAGCCACGTCGCATGACCGCGCAATTGTTAGTTAAAGCGACGCAGTGCCGAATTGCAAAAAGGGGCCTGGTCCTTTGGCTGCCAATTGGTCCGGGGCTGAAGTGGTTAAGGGAAAGGGCACCCATACCTCCATATGTGCCCAACCCCCCTAAACCTCCATTATTTCTCAGCACCACCTTCAAAGACCCCATAGACCTATCGCTGCTTCGACAATAAAAAAGGCAACCACCCATGTGCACCCAAAACCTTCAATACACCACCTAGGGAAATAAACCACCCCAATTCCCACATCCACCTGACACCATAAGCTTAAATTAAGGGAGGGAGGGTGGGGAAAAGCTCCTGCTCCTTTCCGGTTACCGCCGACAACTGATCCGCCGCACGCTGACTCCACCCACCGGCCTGCCTCCTAACCCCTTTCCCTTACACAAACCTGAACACAGCCTGGGCCTCACTGCCCCTACCCTAGTCATGCTGGCCCTCCCCTCCGGCCATTTCTTTCCAGTCCAATCTCCTAGGCTACCAGGTTACATCAATGTCGCGCAAACTGTTACCGTTATATTACCAAATTCTGAACTTTTTCTGGACAAACCTCATACATGGTTAGAAATTCGTTTTTTCAAGAAAAAATTTCCATCCTGCGAAGATTCTCATAATCGTGGCTGAAAGATAACGCCAATTTGAATCCACTAATAACTAGAAGAATAAACAAATGTTCCTAAGATGACTTTTTTTATTTACAAAATTCTATTAGTGTATGACCAACTTTAGTATTGTGGTCTGGCACAATCACATCATTATCAGAAGGAATGATGTTCCAGTAAAGGATGAGGAGTCCCTCCAGTCCTGACACACTGAAAAGCCACAACAGCTGACAGAAGAACTGGTGGAATTCCAAATATGTTTGCTTTGACTCAGTTTCTGGATTTTACAGTCTAGGCCTTCTGTGTCGGAAGGATAAGTTCAGGGAGAGGTTTCCTTCAGCTATAAATAATTGCGTCTTATGGTAAACATTTTCTGCTTATCAGTCTTGGTAGGATATGCAAATACAACTACACCAAGAAAAAACACCTAAAGGGTTTAAATCCAGGGATTTCTTTACATTTACATCTTGGTATCTAAAAGGGAACTACTTTAAAATGTTTTGCAGTTACTAGGTGATTCATAGGTGCCCAGATTTTTGTTTGCCAGAAAAAAAAAATATACAAGATTTAAAAAAGATTTAATATGTTTTATTTATTTAAAATATTGTTTTCAATTGGTTTACACCTACAGCTTTCATCAAAGCTGAACTCAAGGCAATTATAAAAGACACAAATTAATGCAGCTTTATATTCATTAATTTATTCATAAATGTATTTCTTAAAGTGGTTGTAAACCAAAAAAAAAAACAAAACCTGCAAGACAAAGGAATAATGAGCTAGCATGCATCGCATACTAGCTCATTATGAAATACTCACCTTAGATCAGGGATATGCAATTATCAGACCTCTAGCTGTTGTAAAACTACAAGTTCCATCATGCCTCTGGGTGTCATGCTTGTGGCTGTCAGAGTCTTGCTATGCCTCATGGGACTTGTAGTTCTACAACAGCTGGAGGTCCGCTAATTGCATATCCATGCCTTAGATCAAAGCTGTTGCAGCAGTCCCCAAACACCCCTGTGAGCGGCGACATGTCTCCTGGAGTTATTTCTGGGTTTGCGGGCTCCGGCGCTGTGATTGGCTGGAGCCGCGATGATGTCACTCCCGCGCATTTGGGTGGGAGCCAACTGTCGTGGCCCCGGCCCTGAAGAAGTGTCACGAGCAGGCCGTTTCATCAGTGCGCATGTGCTAATGATGTCGGCACAAGCGGATATGATAAATATCTCCTAAACCATGCAGGTTTAAGAAATATTTACAGTAGCTACAGGTAAGTATTATTATAGGCTTACCTGTAGGTACAAGTGGTATAACTTGGTTTACAACTACTTTAATGCAAGCAGCATAAGTACGTGAATTTGACCTAGTATAAGTCTCCATTTACAGCAAAGCTAAGACTAAGGAAGGACAAGCAGCAGATGGAGACAGTTAGGTGTGATACAGTGCAAGAGATGCTGATAGAAGGAGTGATAGAAAGATGAGCTATTATTCTGCTGCTTTACCTTTGATTGTCCAATCATAGGGTGGACGTTGGCAGGAAACATGTAAGTGAAAGGGAAACTGCATTCAAGAATGATATAGTCCTCTCTCTGGCAAGACTATGACCTCTGCCGGGTTAGCCCCCTATATTAACATTTTTGAAAAAATCTTATGTAGTTTGTTAGATCTTTGTTAGATCAGGTTAGATCAACCGTTGTTCGCGTTAGATCTCACACAGAAGAAGCAATATTAACAGTTATTTGCTGGGGGGGCTAACCTATCATCAGCCCCCCCTTTTCAAAAAATTGATCAAACAGTTAGCTATTTTGGAAGCTATTTGTTAGATCCGTTAAGATCAAGTGGTTTTAACGTTAGATCTCACATAATTAGAGACGTATTAATGATTAATTAACTTTCTGGCCAAAAATCATTCAGGCTAGTAGATATTCGTTAGATCCGGTAAGATCAAGTGGTTTTAACGTTAGATCTCACATAATTTCAGAGATATTCCACATAAAAATAGAGATATTAGGTGGTACTTAAGCATGGGTTGGCCCCCCAATGCAATTTTCTGGCCAAAAATCATTCAGACTAATACATATTCATTAGATCTGGTAAGAACAAGTGGTTTTAACGTTAGATCTCACATCATTTCAGAGATATTCCACATAAAAATAGAGATATTAGGTGGTACTTAAGCATGGGTTGGCCCCCCCTTATCAAATTTTCTGGCCAAAAATCATTTAGGCTAATAGATATTCGTTAGATCCGGTAAGATCGAGTAGTTTTAACATTAGATCTCACATAATTTCAGGGATATTCCACATAAAAATTTAGATATTAGGTGTACATAAGGATGGGTTGACCCCCCCACATGCAATTTTCTTGCCAAAAATCATTCATGCTAATAGATATTCGTTAGATCTGGTAAGATCAAGTGGTTTTAACGTTAGATCTCACATAATTTCAGAGATATTCCACATAAAAATAGAGATATTAGGTGGTGGTACATAAGGAAGAGATTAGATCTCACATAATTAGAGACTTATTAAATGATTAATGAGGGGGGCTGGCCCACTCTTATAAAATTTTTAGATCTGGTAAGATCAAGTGGTTTTAATGTTTGATTAGTGTCTATATCAGAGCCGATAATGAGCATTTTCACGTGCACCAGTGAGGAGTGCCATTGAGCATACAGAGCTATGCTGAAATTAAGTGGGGCATTAATCGACGGTGTACCAGAAGCCAGTGACAGTGCCAGAAGACAGTGCCAGAAACCAGAGGGAAACTTCAGAGGGCCCTGTTGAAGGAGCCAACTGGGTGTCCATCTACGGTAACTGGCTCCAAAACCAATAACACAAAGAGACAGCAGCGGAAGTCCAAATCCTTGCAGAGGCCCCCCGTTGTTGCCTCCAAGCAACCCAGTGTGCCATTTCTTTTGACACATGCTGCCTGGCATCGGAGAGTCAATGGACACCAGACTCCCAGAACTTAGCGTAGACTTAAAGCGGAAGTAAACCCATCGATTTAACAGTCTAAAAAAAAAAAGGCATGCCGTGAATGCTAACTGCACATTGGCTGTGCTCTCAACCAAACAGTCAAACCATCCAATGGCTGGTGTCATAACGGATCACATGTGCAGCACTGTGGCAGTTGAAGATTAAACAGAGGCAAAGATGGCAACTTCCTTGACTGAAAACGATAGGGGGGTTTACTTCCACTTTAAAGAGGAGGAGAGCAAGGGGGGTGGGACTTTATATGAAGCACATGGTAGCAACAGAATTAATTGGTGAATATGTAGGAATTTTATTGATTGTGACAATAATGCATACATAAAATGCTGGTACATAGCTATAGTATTGGTGTCAAAGTACTAATATTGAACATAGTAATAACATTGGTAGCTCATAATAAAACAACAATAACATTCCAGAGTTCACCAAAACAGAATTGGGTAAAAACAATATCAAGGTAATGCCTGCAGGACCTGTTGCCTCCCTAGGCCTGTGAATAAGGGTAATACAGTAATAGCTTAAAATTCAAATTAGTATTGGTAGAAGCACAGCAGTTGGTAGCTCTACGCATTTCGTGGCTTTTGAACAACTCGTCAGGAGCAAAGCACGTGATGGATCTATAATAGTATTGTAATATATGAATAATCAAATTAAAGTAATGGAAAACATGAACAGGGGAAGGGTAGATTAACCTCACACAAGATACATGCTTACTTACTCAGGTACGAAAATTGGTGGTAGGGTGGCCGGGTGCCGCAAGCCATGCAAGGACACCCCCAACCAGCAGCTGTGGTGGACAGCTCGGCAGAGACGACCCATACAGGCAACAACACGGGGCAGGCATGGAATTAATGAGGCACCCCTGTGAAGGTAGTGAAAATATGAGGTGAGCCAAGGAGGTCTATGGGGGATGTGGATGAGAAGGAAAAGTGGGCAAGGAGCCCGTGCTGGTGAAGAAAAAGACAAGTGAAGCAATGAGGGCTAACAGGACTGGGATGAAGGATAGCGGTGTGACCAGAAGCTGTGAATGAAGAAAGGTGGGTAAAGAAAATGGTTACCCACTAATGACCATTGGGAAGTGGACATGTTGGGCGCATGAGGAGAGTGAGGAGTGCACAATTGCCTGTGTTGAATAAGATGTGTGGGGGAAGAATGAGAACCCCAGCTGCGTGTGATCCGGTGTGCAGAGAGCCTTGAATGCCGAACACTGCCCGGGGAGTCTTTTCCTTCACCAGCATGGGCTCCTTGCCCACCTTTCCTTCTCATCCACATCCCCCATAGACCTCCTTGGCTCACCTCATATTTTCACTCCCTACACAGGAGTGCCTCGTTAATTCCATGCCTGCCACGTGTTGTTGCCTGTATGGGTCGTCTCCGCCGAGCTGTCCACCACAGCTCCCGGTTGGGGGTGTCCTTGGATGGCTTGCTGCACCCGGCCACCCTACCACCACTTTACGTATCCGAGTAAGTAAGCATGTATTTTTCTGTTAAAAAAAAAAAAAAAAGTAAGCATGTATCTTGTGTGGGGTTCATCTACCCTTCCCCTGTTCATGTTTTCCATTATCTATTATGTAAAATCTAACGTTAAAACCACTTGATCTTACCGGATCTAACAAATATCTATTAGTCTAGATGATTTTTGGCCAGAAAATTGCATGTGGGGGGGGCTAAACCGTCCTTATGTACCACCTAATATCTCTTTTTTTATGTGGAATATCTCTGAAATTATGTGAGATCTAACTTTAAAACCACTTGATCTTACCGGATCTAATGAATTAAATTAGTCTAGATGATTTTTGGCCAGAAAATTGCATGTGGGGTGGCTAACCCGTCCTTATGTACCACCTAATATCTCTATTTTTATGTGGAATATCTCTGAAATGATGTAAGATCTAACGTTAAAAACCACTTGATCTACCGGATCTAACAAATATCTATTAGCCTGAATGATTTTTGGCCAGAAAATTGCATGTGGGGGGGCTAACCCGTCCTTATGTACCACCTAATATCTCTATTTTTATGTAGAATATCTGAAATTATGCGAGATCTTACATTAAAACCACTTGATCTTACCGGATATATCTACTAGCCTGAATGATTTTTGGACAGAAAATGAATTAATCATTAATCATTTAATAAGTCTGTGAGATCTAACGTTAAAACCACTTGATATTACCGGAACTAACAAATAGCTTCCAAAATAGCTAACTGTTTGGTCAATATTTTGATAAGGGGGGGCTGATGACGGGTTAGCCCCCCCAGCAAATAACTGTTAATATTTCTTCTTCTGTGTGAGATCTAATGCAAATAACGGTTGATCTAACCTGATCTAATAAAGATCTAACAAACTGCATAAGATTTTTTCAAAAAATTGGATATGGGGGGCTAACCCGGCAGAGGTAGGACTATGTTGTGTAGCAGAGCTGTGTAAATCTCAGGTCTAAAAGTCAAAACTTTCTAAACAAAGGGCCAGCTTACTGTCCTTCAGACTTTAGGGTGGCCAGTGAGAGTAGAAAATACCCTGGTGTCAATGGGAGTAAACAATACCCCATCATTGGAATTAGTGGGAGGAATATTACTTCATTGTTGGTATCAGAGGAAGAAATAGTGCCCCATCATTGATGTCAGTGGGAGGAATAGTGTCCCAGTGTTGGTATCAGGGGAAGGAATAGTGCCCTTTCATTGGTGTCATTGGGAAGAATAATGCTCATTTGTTTGAGTCAGTGGTAGGAATTGTGCCCTATTGTTGGTATCAGTGGCAGAAATTATACCCCATTGGTGGTGTCAGTCAGAGGAATAGTGCCACAGGGGCCGGATAATGATAAGCAAGGCAAAATCCGGCCACTGTGTCTTTAGCTATTTGTCTGGACTTTTTGTTTTAAAATAATACCTGGTGATCATGCAATGAAGGACCTGTTTGGGCACTTCTGGTTATAGGGAGACAACTGTCTCCCAGTTGTGCGCCTGTGTTGTCACCCAGTCACATGATCCCCCAGGGGAGACGTTAAGCAGCCACGCCGAAGCACATTGTACAGGCATGGTCCAACATTGTCCAAAAGCAATGAGAAGTAAAAATGAAGTAAAAAATTCACCTGGGACTGGAGGATGTAAACAGAGAATGGCTAAAAGAGGTCAAAGATTAGCAGCACTAAGGCTTCATGTACACTGGCCTACATTTAACGTGGGCGCGGGAAAATGCAAAATGCAGCAAAATCACAGCAAAAACATTTTGCGTTTTTCCTCGGCCAGCAGTCCAAACATTCCTATCCTGAACGTGATTCTTCAACGTTCAGGAAAGGGAGGTTGAAGCTCACCTTAAATGCAGCAGCTCCTAAACTCTGCCAAAAGCCTGCAGGCTTTTATGGAGTTGAGTTTTGGAGCTTTGCCAAAAACGCCAAAAGCTCCTAAACTCAAGTTTAGGAGCTGCCAGTGTAGGCTAGTGTACATGAAGCCTAAGATGCAAAAAAAGTATGAAAAAAAGGCAAAAACATTATTTTATGGAAAAATGGCAATTCTTTATGGTAAACTGTGCTTTAGCAAGCAAAAGGGTTGATTTACTTAAGGCAAATCCACTGTGCACTACAAATGCACTTGGAAGTGCAGTCGCTATAGATCTAAGGGGAATATCTGTAATGAGGGGAAGCTCTGCTGATTTCTATCATCCAATCTTGTGCAAGCAAAAATGCTGTTTTTTATTGTCCTTGCATGTCCCCCTCAGATCTTGTAGTGCACAGTGGATTTGCCTTTAGTAAATAAGCCCCTCAGTATCATTCAGTTATGCCTCATGTACACTGCTGCTGATAAACGCACGTTCAGATGCAGTTGGCTGCTTTTTTCAGCTGCCCCTGAACTCATCCAATGTTATCTTATGTGTACATGTACACAGGTTCGTTTAATGTCATTTTTAGGCAGTTGCGTTTAGAGGCTTTTCTTTGAAGGCAAAAAAATTAGTTCAAACGCCGAAGTTTCCATAGTTTCAGACGCTAAACGCCCAGCCTAGCCTCCATGATTTGAAGTTCTGGCCGCACCCCACAACCACGCAATGAGAAGAAGAGTGCTTGGGCGTTATCTTGGATTTGGACAGACTGCCTAAGGGCTCTTTCACACGGGCGGATCCGTAATGATCCGCCCCGTGAAGATCCGCTGCTCAGCGAGGATCGCACAGCTGTTCCCCGCTGAGCCGACTGATGACAGGGCGGTCCCCGCACACTGTGCAGGGACCGCCCTGTCAGTTCTCCGCTCTTCTCTATGGGGGATCGGATAAACACGGACCGTCTGTCCGTGTTCATCCGATCCGTTCTGCAGACGGATGAAAAAACAGGGTTTTCCTCCGTCTGCAGAATCGGACAATTGCGGAGGCGGACGATAGCGAGTGTCAGCGGATGCTCATCCGCTGACACCCGCTGCCCCATAGACATGCATGTATGTCCGTTTTTCATCCAAAAACAGATACGGACATACGGGCATGTGTGAAAGGGGCCTAAAGAGCCAGGAGAAAGAGGAACCAGGAAGTAGTTGCAGGTGGAGCTCATAACTTGTGTTCCTGTAGCTGAAAAGATCTCCATAGAACCCACTATGTTGCCTACACATGGAACACTGCCAACAGGAAGGACTGGCCAATCAGAGCATGCTGCACTATGCAGTTGTTTAAGTGCAGTTAAAGAGGTGGTCCACCTAAAGAAAAAATATTAAAAGCCAGCAGCTACAAATACTGCAGCTGCAGACTTTTATTAAATGGACACTCACCTGTCCCAGGGTCCAGCGATGTCGGCAGCCGAAGCTGATCAATCGCTCGGCTCTCTGCAGCTGCTGCCACCATCCTCGGTGAGGGAATCAGGAAGTGAAGCGTTGCGTCTTCACTTCCCGGTTCCCTACTGTGGATGCTCGAGTCGCGCTGCGTGTCCTAACTAGTCCCCGCTATCTCCTGGGACCCGCCTAGGCTGGGAATTTGAACTGGGAACTTTCATCTGGCAGCAGCAAAGACAGTAAAGCCTCGTACATACGATGCGATTGTTGGCAGGATATTGTCTGTTGACAGATTGTTGTCCTAAAATCTGACCGTAGCACGCTCCTTTTGACAATTGTCCAACTTTCGGCCAACAAATATTGGATGGCAGGCTAGTAAATTTTCGGCGGACAACGGTCTGTTGTCAGAATTTCATATGGTCAGTACACAAGTCCATCACACAAAAGTCGAAAGTACAAACACGCATCGGAAGCAAGGAACAAGCCGGAAGCAGTCGGTCTTGTAAACTAGCGTGGAGAATTGACATTCGTGATGCGGCAAATTATGAAATGCAGTGCACAATTCTCTTGTTCTTTAATGGAATAATAATGAAGCTGCTTTACTGGTGATACTGAGTTAGGGCAAACTTATTTTAAAAGGCTTTTGTTTTCTAGTGATATCAAGAATATTATTTTTTTGGGACAAGTTACCACAACACCATTATCCCGTAGTTTTTAAGATCAAAGATACAACTATGTTGGTGGCCCTTTTTAATTTTACATTTGACTGGGCACACCAAGTGTGCAATTGGCCCCCACTGCTGTCAAAGTCAGTGAGCCAATGAGGAGATGGAGGGGGCGTGGCCAAGCCACCACTCCATGTCTGAATGGACACAGGGAGCTGTGACTCGGCTCGGGTGCCCCCATTGTAAGCTGCCTGCTGTGGGGGCACTGAACAGGAGGGAGGGGCCAGGAGAGCCACAAGGGACCCGAGTAGAGGAGGATCCAGGCTGCTCTGTGCAAAACCAACTGCACAGAGCAGGTTAGTATACCATGTTTGTTATTTTTAAACAAAGAAAGCCAAGACTTTAATATCACTTTAAGCCTAGTACACATAGGCCGAATATCAGGCAGCATTGGCAGGTTCAGCCCATGTGTACAGCAGCTGGTCCGACAGAAGCTCTTTTTAAAACCTCTTTTTACTGAATATATCTGACAAGAATAAATATGACACCCTTGTTATAAAATGTTTTGTGCTTTTAATAGGTTTTTCTGCGTTGCATGCCAACATTAATCATATTATAACAACACCCTCTGTAAAGAAGCAAAGTCTCATCAGATTGCATGAAACAGCATTTTAGTCACTCTGATTATTTAAATGTTGAGTCAGCAGATGAAAAACATGGAGCCATGCAGTGGACAATGGACCCATTGTTCTACATTTATAATTATATGTATATTTATATTTTTGTTTAGCGCAACACTTTTGCTATACATTCATTATTTATGTGATCTTATCTCACCTCAGTGGTGCTTCTATACACAAGTTTAATACGTTTACGCAAGTGCAGTTTACTTTCGTTTTCACAGTCATGAGTAATGCCATATATGGCTAAAAGACAATCAGAGTAGTGGTTAATGATTTCTACTCTGAATGGTCTAAGGTTATCAGTGGTGTACCCCAAGGTTCAGTGCTGGGACCCTTACTTTGTAATATCTTTATAAATGATATTGGGTCTGGGATTAAAAGTAACATTTCAGTCTTTGCAGATGACACCAAACTATGCAGTGGAATAACGTCCTTACAGGATGTCTCCAATTTACAAGCCGACCTCAATGCTCTGTCTAATTGGACAACTAAGTGGCAAATGAGGTTTAATGTTGATAAATGTAAAGTTATGCACTTGGAGGCTAACAATATGCATGCATCATACATACTAGGGAGAGTACAACTGGGGGAGTCAATGGGGGAGAAGGATCTGGGGGTTTTGGTAGATCATAAGCTTAGTAATGTCATGCAATGTCAAGCTGCGGTTTCCAAAGCGAGCAAAGTCCTTTCTTGTATTAAGAGAGGTATGGACTCCAGAGAGAGAGATATCATTTTGCCCCTGTACAAATCATTAGTAAGACCTCATCTGGAATATGCAGTTCAGTTTTGGGCACCAGTTCTCAAAAGGATATTGGGGAACTGGAGAAAGTGCAGAGAAGGGCAACCAAACTGATAAGAGGAATGGAGGAGCTCAGCTATGAGGAAAGATTAGAGGAACTGAATTTATTCACTCTTGATAAGAGGAGATTAAGGGGGAATATAATCAACATGTACAAATATATAAGGGGTCCATATAGTGAACTTGGTGTTGAGTTATTCACTTTAAGGTCATCACAGAGGACTAGGGGGCACTCTTTACGTCTAGAGAAAAAAAGATTGAGCCCGGGTTCACACCAGTGCGGTGCGAATTCCAGCTACGTTTTCTCTGTGAAGAGAAAATGTAGCTGTTCAGCGGTGCCGCTCCGTTCTATCAGCGCATCAGCTGAGCAGGTATAGGGGGGAGAGGAGGGGGAGGTGTAGTGAGAACAAGGAGAGATTCCTTGTTCAGAACGGAATGCATCTGCGAATCAGATGCGTTCCCATAGAGGTTAATGTGCTTGTAATTCGCACCGATATGCCCAGAAAACGCACGCGTTTTTTTGTGCAATGCGCAGTGCGAATGCAACGCACATATGTGAACAAGATACATTCATTTGAATGTATTTTAAAATGTCCTGCAAATTGGATGCGGTGTAAGCCGCATCTAATTTGCATAGGAAAGGTAATTCGCAATATGGAAAGGTTTCTTCACAGTAAGAGCTGTGAAAATGTGGAATAGACTCCCTCCAGAGGTGGTTCTGGCCAGCTCAGTAGATTGCTTTAAAAAAGGCCTGGATTCTTTCCAAATGTACATAATATAACTGGGTACTAACAGTTATAGGTAAAGTTGATCCAGGGAAAATCTGATTGCCTCTCGGGGGATCAGGAAGGATTTTTTTTTTCCCCTGCTGTAGCAAATTGGATCATGTTTGGCTGGGGTTTTTCACCTTGCTCTGGATCAACTGTTGGTGAAGGATTGTGTATATGGGATTGTTTGTTTTTTTTTTTTTGGTTGAACTAGATAGACTTGTGTCTTTTTTTAACCTGACTAACTATATAACTATGTATTGTACAGTGGCATTTTCAGTAAAAAGCCTGATATTTAGGCATCTCCTTGAAGCCCATTCTCTCCACTCATTTATTTATTTTTGTTCTTTAGAATTACTCATAGTGCCTATTGTATTCCTGTGATATCAGCTGACTGTAATTATATATTCACATGGAAAGGTGCACAGAATCTTTGTACAAAGATGAAGATTTATAGGAACTAATTGACACAGAGCACTGTTCCATGCGATATTTCTACTTGTGCCAGGATTTGTGTGGGTCAGAGCTCACATGCTTACATTTTCCATTGTTCTGCTGTTTTTTTCCTTTTTTTGAAGTGAACTAGAACTATACCTGTTATTATTATTTGTTGCATATTTAACTCTGAATGCAGAAGTGCGTGGAAGAACTGAATACTGAAGCAGCAAAATACACAGTTGAAAAACATATTTGCATCATGGCAGCATACAGCGGGTTGAAGCTCTGTCCCTTCAAGCCAGTAGAACCAGTTAACTATAAACTCCAGACACCCCAGCTATCCAGAATTCTCTTTTGTTTTCTCATCTTTCAGTTTTCACAGAACTTAAACAGTTTTTTTAATATTTCTTTTGATTTTGCCCACCTGCTGATTTCTTGCTGCTTCACAGCCAGGTTCAGCCTTTCCTGAAATGATGTTTTGCTTGTATTAGATCCAAAAGGAACTGTTGGAAGGGAGCCTCGTTCTGGTGAGTCTTGGGAGCTTTTTAATTTAAAGCGGAGCTCCACCCAAAAGGGGAAGCTCCACTTATTTGCCCTCCCCCGCTGCCACATTTGGCACCTTTTGGGGGGAGCGCTGGTACCTGGTTTTGATAGGTACCCACTACCACTTCCAGCTGACTTTGCCGCAGCAAACTTATCTGGAAGTTCGCCCCCCCCCCCCCTGTTTCCCCCGCTGCCGGGCCATTCACAAAGCGCGGCGCGCTTCACACATGCGCAGTAGAGAACCGGCTGTGAAGACGCAAGGCTTCACTGACGATTTCCCTTAACAGAGAGGGCGATGGCAGCAGCCGAGAACCAATTGAAAAATTGGCTCAGATGAAGACACTGCTGGACAGGTTAGCGTCCTAATATTAAGTCAGCAGCTACAGTATTTGTAGCTGCTGATTTTTTATTTTTTTCTGAAGCTAGCCTGGAGTTCCACTTTAAAGCGGAGGTTCACACAAAAATTGAACCTTCGCTTTGTGGAACCCTCGCCCCCTCCGGTGTCACATTTGGCACCTTTCAGGGGGGAGGGGGGTGCAGATACCTGTCTAAGACATAGACTCCAACGGGAGTCTACTCCTCTTCCCGTTCCCCGGCGATGTCTGCTGGGAAACACACGGGTCCCAGGAGATAGCGGGGACCAGTCAGCAGCTGCAGTATTTTGTAGCTGCTGGCTTTTAATATTTTTTTTTTTAGGTGGACCACCTCTTTAACTGCACTTTAAACAACTGCATAGTGCAGCATGCTCTGATTGGCCAGTTCTCCTGTTGGCAGTGTTCCATGTGTAGGCAACATTGTGGGTTCTATGGAGATCTTTTCAGCTACAGGAACACAAGTCATGAGCTCCACCTGAAACTACTTCCTGGTTCCTCTTTCTCCTGGCTCTGTAGGCAGTCTGGCCAAATCCACTGTTCTTCTCATTGCGTGGTTGTGGGGTTTGGCCAGAACTTCACATCATGGAGGCTAGGCTTGGAATTTGAACTGGGAACTTTCCTCTGGCAGCAGCAAAGACAGTAAAGCCTCGTACATACGATGCGATTGTTGGCAGGGGATTGTCTGTTGACAGATTGTTGTCCTAAAATCTGACCGTAGCACGCTCCTTTTGACAATTGTTGTCCAACTTTCGGCCAACAAATGTTGGATGGCAGGCTAGTAAATTTTCGGCGGACAGCGGTCTGTTGTCCGATTTTCATATGGTCAATACACAAGTCCATCACATAAAAGTCGAAAGTACAAACACGCATGATCGGAAGCAAGGAACAAGCCGGAAGTGGTTGGTCTTGTAAACTAGCGTGGAGAATGGAGAATTGACATTCGTGACGTGGCAAATTATGAAATGTCTAAATGCAGCGAACAATTCTCTTCTTCTTTAATGGAATAATAATGAAGCTGCTTTACTGGTAATACTGAAAGAGTTATGGCAAACGTATTTTAAAAGGTTTTTGTTTTCTAGTGATATCAAGAATATTCTTATGCTTGTTGTTTTTTTTTTTTGAGCAAGTTACCACAACACCATTATCCCGTAGTTTTTAAGATCAAAGATACAACTATGTTGGTGTCCCTTGTTAATTTTACATTGTATTTTTTTAAATGTAACTGCCTACTCCCAAACTGTCATTTGAAGTAAAACACATAGCCAATTATTATTCTACACTATTTTTTTTATTGTGCAGAAAAAAAATAAAACAAATTAAATTAGAGAAGCTATCTGCCATTCAAATACAAATAACTTAACCAAAACTGCATTCTTTGCATACAAAAATATATAAAATATAACAAAAAAAATCATTATTAAAAAAAAAATGCTGCCTTCCTCAAGATTTTATTGGAGTAGTCTCTACTCTTGACCTTCCAGAGACAGGGCAGCTCCCGATACAGGTCAATGAATTGGGGTAGAAAATCAGGGGAAGTTATGATAAATTATATGATGCCTGCAAGACAAACCATAATGTCTGGCTTAACCCATAAGCTGGTCCCAATATAGGCCTCAATCTAAGCAGTATAGGCCACTACCCAGCTATGCCCCAATTTCCAATTGTACCTTTGTATTATGCCTCCTTTCTTGTGAGGATCGTTCGTCCTCCACGCAAAGATCGTTCCTACAGCCGTTCCATCAACCGTGCGTTCTGGCTTTATATACACTGCGTATGTGTCAAACTCCGCTCTCAGTGCGTCATTGACGCATCTCTCTTCTGCATGCGACACAGACGGCGGAACATTCGGGAGGGACAACATGGCGGATTCGGAGGATTACAGCCAGCCCCGTGGTGGTGGAACTCATAAGAGGCACAAAGTAACCCCCATGAGCAAGGCTGAGATGGTGGAGATGGTGCGCATCCTAGAGAAGCACGATTACGACTGCAAGATGCGCAATTACGAAAGGCCCAACAGCCGAAAGGACCTCATTTTGGAGAAGGTGATCTATACTATGTGAATGATGTAACACATATAAAGTAGGTTTTATCCCAATTTGGCTGCAAAAGTAGAAATGGATTCTATTTATCAAAATTATTTTGGATGAATGGGATAAGCATTCACCCATCCTTGACTATAACTGACTGTTAAAGTGGTTCTATAGGCTCAAGGTTTAAAAACCTTGAGGCTGCACCTCTCGTGCCCAGCCCAGCCCAGCCCACCCCCCCCCCCCAATTCCTACCTGAGTCTCATCTCAAACCACTGATGTGCATGAGAACAGGTCTCTCTCTCCTCACTGGCTCACACAGCAGCAGGAGCCATTGGCTCCTGCTGCTGTCAATCATAGTCAGTGAGCCAATGAGGAGAGATCGGGGGTGGGGAGCGAACCGTGCTGTGTATGTAAATGGACAAACACACCGTGGCTCAGGAGTGAGCCTGCTCTATGGCATTCAGCAGGGGGGAGTAACAAGGACCACCAGCGGGGGGACCCAGAAATTAGAGTAGTGTTTCTCAACTCCAGTCCTCAAGGCGCCCCAACAGGTCATGTTTTCAGGCCATCCATTATTTTGCACAGTTGAGTTGATCGGTTTCACTGCCTTAGTAATTACCACAGCCGTTTCATCTGAGGGAAATCCTGAAAACATGACCTGTTGGGGCGCATTGAGGACTGGAGTTGAGGAACACTAAATTAGAGGATCTGGGCTGCTCTGTGCAAAACCATTGGACAGAGAACTTTGTTTTAATACAAAAAAAATTAAAAATCTTTCCTTAAGACCCCTTTCACACGAGGCGCTCAAAAACTGCTCATAAAAGGTTGGGCATTTTTGCAGCACTTTTTCGGCATTAGCGGTGTGCTTTTGTTAAGTTCATGTGACAACGCTTTTTAAAGCACTCCAAACATGCCCCAAAGATGCTGCTTGCAGGACTTTTTGCACCGCACCTCCAGTGCACCGCCAGCGCACCTCCAGTGCACCGCCAGCGCACCCCCAGCGCACCGCCAGTGCACTGCCGCAGTGTGAAAGCATCCATTGAAATTAATGGGAAGCAGTTTTCGGGCGCTTTTCATGCACTATTTTTTAGAAAAGCGCCTCAGTGTGAAAGGGGTCTTAGAATCACTTTAATACATTAATTTTCTATGATTGTCAACTCCATCTAGTGACCATAATTTTCCTAGAAAAAACCTCAATCACACAAAAAACATTATGGCTATTAGATGGGGCTAATGATCTTAAGAAATAACTGAATCAACCACTTGACGTCTGCGCTATAGCCAAATGACAGCCACAGCGCGGAACTGAATTTCTGGGAGGCTGTCTTATGATGGCCTCCCCTGTGCACGCTCCCTGCGTACGCCCTGCAGGGCATGCGCGGAGCGCGCTGTGATCACAGAGTCACTGAGACTCGGGTGATCACCGATCCGAGTAAGGGGCCGGTCCCGGCCCCTTACCATGTGTTCAGCTGTCAGCCTATGACAGCTGAACACATGATGTAAACAAAAGCTCGGTAATCGTTTTTTTTTCTCCTCGCGCTGATAGTGTTAGGAGAAAAAAAAGCCGATCACCGGCTCATCTGCAAGGGACATTGGTCCCGAAGAGGAAGAGGCAATTATGCCTCATCTGTGCCACCTGCCATTGCCAACTGACTGTGCCCTCAGTGCCACCTATCAATGCCCATGAGTGCCACCTGTCAATGCCCACAAGTACCACCTATCAATGCCCACCAGTGGTGCCAATCAGTGCCACCTAGCAGTGCTGCCTATCAGTGTAACCGATCAGTGCCCATTATTGCCACCCATCAGTGCCCATCACTGCCACCCATCAGTGCCCATCACTGCCACCTATCGGTGCCCATCAGTGCCACCTCCTCAGTGTACATCAATGAAGGATAAAAATTACCTGTTTTAACATTTTTTTAACCACTTTCAGACCGGACCAATTTGCAGCCAAAGGACCAGGCCCCTTTTTGCGATTCGGCACTGCGTCGCTTTAACTGACAATTGCGCGGTCGTGCGACGTGGCTCCCAAACAAAATTGACGTCATTTTTTTCCCACAAATAGAGCTTTCTTTTGGTGGTATTTGATCGCCCCTGCGGTTTTTATTTTTTTATAAACAAAAATTTTTTGCATTATTTTTTATTTTTTGCTATATAAACAAAATATATAAAAAAAAATAGAGCGACAATTTTGTAAAAAAAATCGATATTATTGATCGGTTTGCGCAGAAGTTATAGCGTTTCAAGATAGGGGATAGTTTTATAGCATTTTTATTAATAATTTTTTTTTATTATTAATGATCCTGTACATTCTGTCGACGTATATAATCGTTCGCCGGTTTTAAATTTAGTCTTTTACATTTTTTTTAACAAAAAATAAAAACTGCAAAGGTGATCAAATACCACCAAAAGAAAGCTCTATTTGTGGGGAAAAAATTATAAAATTTCACTTGGGTACAGTGTTGTATGACCGCGCAATTGTCATTCAAAGTGCATCAGCACTGAAAGCTGAAAATTGGTCTGGACAGGAGGGGGGTTTAAGTGCCCAGTAAGCAAGTGGTTAAGCAAAATATGGCCAGAAATCATCAAAGCTAATGTTTGTCACATTTGTTCAATGATCCCAAAAAAGTAGAAAAAAAATATATAATTTACTGGTTGGCTTAAATACCGGAATGACTGACATACTTTGATCTAAACTGCAAAAGCTGTCATTAACACCGTGCAGGAAATTTGAATTAAAATATATATTTTTTGTCCTTCTCTGTTTACATAAGTAGCCTATAATGATTAAAATACATACACATTGCTAATATCTGATTGTAGGACCTTGGATTATCTGTCTAGAAAAGAAATGTTTTGTATAGTTGAATAGTGACCTACTTTCCGTCACAGTTGCTGACATTAATTTATTCCTATAGCATTTAATAAGCGCAGGATAACTAGTTTGAAAGCTGCCTATTTTATTAAAATTCAAATGATCAAGATGGTTAAAGGTAATATATATACGGTACAAGACTTCCACTTCAGTCTCAGAGGTTCATAGACTAAACACAGGAGAGGATTGCCCTTGCTGCACTGTTTGAAAGGTCAATCAATAATTAGAGCAGACAAAGTGAGACATCCAATGACCATGAACCGCTTACAATGAAAAGTGCGCTGTACAATTTACCCCGGGGACACCCTTTTGTGTTGGTTGTGCTTGTTTATTCAGCTGCTTTGTAAATATAGACCAGGGCATCCTAGAGATAGACATTAGTCAGTGATTGCATGATCTGACTGGATCATAATGTCTTCTGTTCCAGTTTTTTCCCCAAACAGAATCTTCTTAAGTTGTTAAAACGTGTGTTAGGACTGTTTTACATGGGTGGCCAGAGGATGGTAAAAACTGAATGTTTATCTGTTTAGCCACAGTTTTACCAACACCCCCTACGACCAGTTCAATGTTACAATTGCAGCCAGTAGGGGCTGTACACGTGTCGTGGCCGCAGCAATTTTAACTCAGCCTTCAAAGTTTGACAGGCACCACCAGCTGTCGAATGTGCCCATTAAAGTGGTTGTAAACCCTTACAAACCACTTTGGCCTACAGGTAAGCCTAGATTAAGGCTTATCTGTAGGTCCAGTAAATATCTCCTAAACCTACATGGTTTGGGAGATATTTAGAAAAAAACAGGCATCGCTGTCTACGGCGCATTCGCCGTAGACAGCGGCACGCAGGCGCACTGAGCATGCCGAGATCACGGCGATATGCCGCTCTCGTGCGCATGCACGGGAGTGACGTCATCGCCGCTCCAGCGAATGACAGCGCTGGAGCAGCGGGACCCGGAAGTCACTCCGGGATTGATGGCGGCGGCGGAGGTCGTGGACGAGGGTCACTTTGGGGGCTTCGTTCTCAGGTAAGTTATTCATAATGAGCTAGTATGCTATGCTACTAGCTCATTATGCCTTTGCCTTGCAGGTTCCGTTTTTTTTTTTTTAACGGAGGCTTTACTTCCTCTTTAAGGTCAATGGGAGCATGCCGCAACCACAAGCTAAATACTTGGCTCGACGTTGCAGATGGGATAAAAAAAAAGCTTATTCAAGGGTGGTAGACACTGTTGCCCATCTGGAAGAGCCCTTTCATACTGTGGTGCGGCCGCGCTAGCGGTAAAGCGCCATTAGTTTTAGCAGCGATTTACCACCATTTTAGCAGGGCTTTTCAGCTGCTTGCTTTTTTGTAATTCCTTTATTAGTATAAAGAGTCATAAAAAAAACATATACAATGGAAATATGAAACTTGGTACATTGACAGTAGAGACTTCAATATATAGATGGCTGATAAGAAAAAAGAAAAGGCAAAGGACAACTGTTCCAGAGATAGTATTCAAGATGCCAATCCAATACCACGACTGTAGCAAATACAATATTGCTCTCTCTTAGGTCAGGAGAGCAAACATCAAAAACATTGTCAATGAACAAGAAATGGCACATATGGTAAGGTCATGCATGTCGGTAAGTGGAGGACCATGAGTGGTCCAAAAGGTTCCACTCAACTAGTATTGTGTAATTGGGTAGAACAGTGAAAGAAGAGAAAGAGAGCAGAGCAAAGGGGAGCAAACAGGGCCAGAGAGGGGGTGCAGAGGGAAGGAAAACATGGGGGGGGGGGAGTAGGGGGGGAAGAGAAGGCGGAGGGGTCCCCCGATCATCCCTCTCCCAGGGTAAGGCAAGGTATGCAGAAGTTTACTGGGCGGTGGATAGCTCATTGAGGTAGGCATCAGTATACACAAAATAATTCCACGGCCTCCATGTTTCCGTACACATCTCTTCCATGTTACGCATTTTAGCTGTGAGTTCTTCCATGTCTCGTATGTTGTTGAATTTGGCGAACCACAGAGCCTTCGTAGGGGGGTCATCATCTTTCCATAGAAGCAGAATGCAGATGTTCGCTGCGTTTAGGAGTTACATTGTGAGAGAAGATTTGTATTTTTTAATAGGTCGTTTCGTCAAATGCAAAAGACAGGCCGCCGGGTTAGCATGCAGATCGACTGCTGTAAGCTGTTTAATGATAGCGGTGACATCTTGCCAAAACTGTTGAATTTTGGGACAAAAAATGTGGGGCATAGTCCCACCCGCCACGCCTCAGCGCCAGTTAGTGAGAAAAGGAGGGACATGTTATACTCCAGGGTGAACCAGGGAGGAATATATCAAGGAGAGGAAATGGCATATTGGTTCCCCTCTGTGACATAGTGATTCAAAACAAGTGAGTGGGCGTAGGATACCAGGGGTACAGGCACAACATTGGAGAAAGAAGCGCAGTTGAAGGCTACCCCAAAAGTCCAGAGGGGGGTCAATAAGATGGACTAGGTCAGAGGAGATTAAGGCCCCTGTGGATGTGAGAAAGTCTGTCAGGTGAGTATAGCTCTGAGCATTAAGAGGAGAAAACTGCCCATCCTGTAGACCGGGAGTGAATTCGGGATTACCTGAAATGGGAGTCATGGGTGAGGGGCGTGGAGAAATTGAAGAGTTTCTAAAAATTTCCCGGGCAATCTGTAGAGTGCTACCCAAGGTAGGATGTACGCAAAGCTTCCTAGGTATGGGGGATGATATCCAAGGCACACTCAGGGTGTCATGAAGATCCTGCCAGAAATCAGAACCCTGGGCTTCTTGGTCCGTGGGCGCCATTGCGCATGCGCGCGAGCGCGCGGGCATGCACGACCACGCACGGGAGCGTGCGCAGGTAGACAAGCGTGCGCACCTGTTGGCGTCAGGTAGGCTATTTAAACCCAGCCAGAGCAGACGGTCCCCGCTGTCTGCTCTACAGCGTTGTGGTGACTGAAACCTGATCTGTGATACCTCTTACCTGTGTTTGACCCGGCTTACCTGTGACCATCCATCTGTCTGCCTGTACCCGACCTCGGCTTGTCTGTGACCATCCTCCTGCCTGATCCACCTGTACCTTCCTGCCAGCCTGATACCCGACCCGGCCTGTCTTGACTATCCAGCCTGATTACCAGAGATCCAGTCTGCTTTGCTGATCCAGTCTGCCTGTGCTGATCCAGTCTGCTGTGCTGTCCAGTCTGCTTTGCTGATCCAGTCTGCCTGTGCTGATCCAGTCTGCTGTGCTGTCCAGTCTGCTTTGCTGATCCAGTCTGCCTGTGCTGATCTAGTCTGCTGTGCTGCCCAGTCTGCTTTGCTGATCCAGTCTGCCTGTGCTGATCCAGTCTGCTGTACTGATCCTGATCCAGTCTGCTTTGCTGATCCAGTCTGCTTTGCTGGTCCAGTCTGCTTTGCTGATCCAGTCTGCCTGTGCTGATCCAGTCTGCCTGTGCTGATCCAGTCTGCTGTGCTGTCCAGTCTGCTTTGCTGATCCAGTCTGCCTGTGCTGATCCAGTCTGCTGTACTAATCCTGATCCAGTCTGCTTTGCTGATCCAGTCTGCTTTGCTGATCCAGTCTGCTTTGCTGTTCCAATCTGCTTTGTTGATCCAGTCTGCTTTGCTGTTCCAGTCTGCTTTGCTGTTCCAGTCTGCTTTGCCGATCCAGTCTGCTTTGCTGATCCAGTCTGCTTTGCTGATCCAGTTTGCCTTACCTACCCAGTTGCTGTACTGAACCGGCCTACCTACTTACCTTGTCCGCTGAGCTGACTCTGGGTCGCTCCACCGGTCTGTTGATCCTGCCAGGCACCCATGCTCCTCCTCACTCCTGAGTCTCCTGTCACCCTACCAGGGAGCCGGGAGTGGGAGCCGCAAGGGAGGCCTTCCTCTGCAATTCGGGCTCTCACCATCAGGTACGTGACACAGGGCCATGCCACAAGAGTCTTCTATTTCCATGGACACCCTGAGCTTGTCCTCGCCATGGCAATGCCAATCAACAATCCTGTTGATATGTGCGGCCCTATAATATGACCGAACATCTGGAAGAGCAAGGCCCCCTGAGACCTCCGGTAGCCATAATCTCTGCAGCGTCTGACGTGGTCTCTGATGTGTCCAGACGAATTTCCGGAACTGAGAGCCAATAGTGCGAAAGAAAAGCGGTGGAAGTCGAATTGGAAGAGCTTAAAGTAGAAGGAGGATCTGAGGTAGCACTCTCATTTTGAGGGCATTGCAACGGCCGAACCATGTCAGGGTTAAAGAATGCCAGTGCACCAGGTCCTCCTTGAATTTGATAAGAAGTGGCTCAAAGTTGGATTCATAAAGTTTGGATGGGTCAGAAGTGATGTTGGTGCCCAAGTATTAAATTGCCGTTGATGCCCACTGGAAAGGAAAAGAGGGCCGAAGGTTTCGGATCACGCCAGAGTCTACAGTGATGTTAAGGGCAGAGGATTTCCCGAAGTTAATTTTAAAGTGGGACAAAGTCCCATACACCTGCAAGGTCTGTAAGGAAAAAGATCAGGTCATCAGCGAACGCCGCCAACTTATGGTCCCCTGAGGATTTACGGTGACCGGTGATGCTGGGATCATCACGGACTGTGCAGTGGAAGGGTTCCAAAGTCAGTATAAATATCAGGGGTGAGAAGGGCTAGCCCTGTCGTGTCCCGTTCGATATGTCAAAGAAATCAGACCTGGTCTCGTTGACTTTTACAGCTGCACTGCCCATTGATTTCAATGGCAGGGGCAGTGGAGGAGTGGTGTATACACCGCTCCTCCACCACCCCAGGACTTTTTTTCCCATCCTGCAAGTGGTGCAGTGTGAAAGCACGCTGGGGTGGCTTGAGAGGCACTTTTCTGGCGCTTTACAGGTGCTATTTTTATCGCTAAAAGGCCTGAAAAGCGCCTTCAGTGTGAAAGGGGTCTTAGAGAAGTGGAGGGATATATAGCCATAGGCAAACAGTTTCTGCAACAGGGAAACATAATCATGCGGCAAGGTTTTCTGGCTTGCCTGATTGCTTTGTTCCTCGAGAACACTCCTACTGGATTCTGTATCACCCCATAGACTTGAAAGGAGGTGTTCTGTCTCAAGAACATATAGCTAAACCTTCTTGTCCCATAAACTTCAGATACCATATTTCTTTGATGTCAGTTTTATAAGAACAAGCCAGGTGAAACTACAAAATAACAGAAATAGACCTCAATAAGTACAATATTGCATACATTACAGCATACATTACAGAAACAACGAACTACAATATAGGATGAGATAGTAAAAACATACTTTTTAAGTTCTCTAAGGGGTGATGGCGATAGATTGAGAAATACATGTCTTGCTTCCTGAGTATCTTCTCAAAGAATGGTGGCTGCTTCACTTCCTGTGAAGATTCTACCCAGAATTCCCTGCTTACTAACAACTTCCTTAACTACACATAGTAAATCAAATAAACAGAACAATTGCAGCAATGCCAAAAAAGAACGCTAGATGGAGCCTGAACACCACATATGATTGTCTAATGTAAATTACACATCTTACATGTAAATTTAACAACACAAGTACGGATAATCAGCATAGACATCTGGTGGACAGAACAGGAGGCACTGATAACCCATGATATTTGTGTTACCTCTTATCTAGGTTATGCTTAACACATACTCATGTTCCCAGCGAATCCAGCATTGTCCTGCATTGTTCTTCTTTTCTGCTACTGCAGACTGGATTCTGTGCCACCTTCTAGCTCTCTGACAATGACAGGAGCTAGTTGAGTGGTCTCTTTCAGATTCTTGCAGCTGGCCCTCAATGACATGCCACAAGGTTTGCCCTCCAGCACTGTTTGTCCCTGCTTATGCAGCCTCCTACAATATGTTATATGCA
This sequence comes from Lithobates sylvaticus, assembly GCA_028564925.1. NCBI lineage: Eukaryota > Metazoa > Chordata > Amphibia > Anura > Ranidae > Lithobates > Lithobates sylvaticus. The sequence continues at coordinate 142,457,861 of CM053036.1, read as the reverse complement.
TATCCCAGGAGGCCTAAGTAATACAGACACAATATTCTTGCCTAGGTGAGAATGAAGGCAGGGGGCCTGGGAAGGAAGAGAGATACGGAGACCAATGGGGCAAAGGGTTTCTGGTGGGTGCAGGTTTGCTTTGAAGTGGTTTTAAACCTCTGAAATGAAAAAAAAAATAACAAAGTATATCCTTCTATAGTGTGTACATGCCTTCATCCAAAGCACCTAGTGTGATTCCTGTTTGCTCTGTCATTCCTTTGCTATCTGCACGAGTAACTTCACTGCATGAGACAATCTATGCCAACACCAAGTAATTCTGGGAGACAGCCCTGCCTTCCCTCCAGCACACAGCAGGTGATTGACAGCCTCAGCCTCACAGTTTCCCTGTGAGGCTAGGTTCACATCTGTAAATCACATGCATTCCTGCACTTGCATTCAGCCCCACACAAAACATGATACTTTAACGAAAACCCTCAGGGATGCCATTACCTCTTAATGGCACCTCCATGCGCTGAAAAATGTACTGTGGTCTCTTCCTGTGAGACTTTACCCAGAATACTTTGCTTTCCAATACGCGCAAAAACGCATAGTGCAAAAGTACCATGCGATTTCCATCTGATGGACAGAACACTCCCCGCCTGACGTCAAGTGACGTCACTAACAGAGTCCTCCGTAGAAAGTAACAGAACAAGTTCAGTCACTGGTCTCAAGAACACTTTGGCCTCATTCTGTTGAAAGGTCTTGACCTCGACCTTACGGACAAGATTATCTTTGCTTGGCAGTACTTTGGTGACTAGACCTAAAGGCCACATGTTCCTTAGTGTCTGGCAATCTCTCATGAGCACAACATCACCAAGTTTAAGGTTAGGTTTTTCTGAGTGCCACTTCCTCCTTAGTTGAAGAGTAGATGTGTATTGCTCCCTCCACCGACTCCAGAAGGTATTGGCAAGAGTTTGAACTTGTCTCCATTGACGTTTGTAAAGGTCCTTCTCACAAAACTCTCCAGCTGGAGTACCTACAGGACCAGTCTTTTGCGTGAGCAACATGGTAGGTGTGAGAACCATTGGATCTTCAGAGTCACTTGAAATTGAAGTTAAGGGTCTGGCGTTAATGATGGCTGTAACCTCTGCCATAAATGTCACTAAACACTCGTGAGTAAGCCTTGCAGTTCCTACTTGTAGGAAGATAGAGTCAAGAATTCTGCGGGCTATGCCTATCATTCTCTCCCACACACCTCCCATGTGAGAAGAGTGAGGTGGATTGAAGATCCACGTGCAGTCTTGCTTACTCAAATACCTTTTTACACTGGGGATGTCCAAGTTGGAAGGAATTTGCAGTTCTTTTACTGCTCCTACAAAGTTGGATCCTCTGTCAGAGCGAATGAGTTTCACTGGGCCTCGGATTGCAATGAAACGTCTAAGAGCATTAATGAAACTTGAAGTGTCCATTGACTCAATCACTTCAATGTGAACAGCTCGTATGGACATGCAAACGAATATGACTGCCCAGCGTTTACTGTTTGAGTGTCCCCCTTTTGTGTACCGGGTGGCAACAGACCAGGGACCAAAGACATCAAGTCCAACATTAGTGAAAGGCGGATCCATGCTAAGCCTGTCAGAAGGTAGATTGGCCATCTTTTGTGTCTGTAACATTCCTCGAAGCTTTCGACAGATAACACACTTGAAGAGGAACTTACTCACACATCTTTTGGCTCCGACTATCCAAAGTCCAGCAGCTCTTAGAGCTCCTTCAGTAAACAGTCGGCCCTGGTGTTTAGTTTGGTCATGGTAGTGTTGAATGAGTAAATAGGCAATATGATGGTGACCAGGGATCACTAAAGGATGTTTCTCTAAGAACTCTAACTTGCCTTCTTTTAAACGGCCTCCTACTCTCAACATGCCATTTTCATCAAGGATTGGATCAAGTTTCTTTAAAACACTGTCTTTAGGGATAGGTTTGTGATTGACAATACAATCAATCTCTTTGGCAAAGACTTCTCTCTGTACAACAGATATTAACCAGTTTTTAGACTGTTCTAGGTCAGTTGCTGAGTAGACTTTCCTACAGTGGTGCCAACTCCTGCAACCGTCATGAGTTGGTGGTTGTTTTTTGCAAGACTGAGCTATGTGGATTAAGCAAGTGATAGCTCTAACTAGTGACCTCCAGGTGGAGAACCTGCTGAAACGGTGGGTTTTAAACTGGTTGAGAGATGTTGTTGTGACTGCAGTAGAAACCTGAGGGCGGATTTCCTGATCCTTTTCTGCATCTATCAAGTCAAATGTGGCGAGATCATCATTGTTACAGTCAGGATTGCGTAGAAAGGTGGGACCTGTGAACCACGAAGTACTGTCAAGGCGACTGGCCGCTACAGATCTGGTCGCTAGGTCTGCGGGATTATAGTCTGTAGGCACAAAATGCCATTGCTCTGGGCGGGTGGATCTCCTTATTCTCAACACTCTGTTATTGACATAGACATAGAAACGCCTAGTTTCATTATGGATGTAACCCAGAACTACTTTACTGTCTGTGTAGAACTCGGCTTCCTGGATTTCTAGGTTTGTCTCTGTTGCTATTAGTTCCGCTAGCTCTGTAGCCAATACTGCAGCACAAAGTTCCAGCCTGGGTATGGTGTGTTCAGGCAGTGGTGCAAGTTTTGCTTTTCCCATTACAAACCCTATGTGGCTTTGTCCTTTAGTGTCTATGGTTTTCAGGTAAGCTACAGCAGCAATTGCTTTAACAGAAGCATCCGCAAACACACAAAGTCTTTGCATCCGAACATCTGCAGATGACAGAGGTGCATATGGGCGTGGAATTTTAAGATTGGATAGCGCTGTTAGTGAGTTCTTCCACTCTAGCCATAGGTTCTTCCTGTCGGTGGGGAGAGGGTGGTCCCAATCTAGCGACTCACAGGTTAAGTCTCTGAGTAGTGCCTTACCCTGGATGGTGACAGGTGCTGCAAAGCCTAAAGGATCGTATAGGCTGTTTATGGTAGACAGGACACCTCTACGGGTAAAGGGTTTTTTCCTCTGTGTTTACTTGGAAAGTGAAGGTGTCAGATCTTAAGTCCCAAAGCAAACCAAGGCTGCGTTGCATGGGGAGTGAGTCTGTGCCTAGATCTAAGTCCTTTAACTCGTTGGAATGGTCTTGGACAGGAAAGGCTTCTAAAACTTCTCTACTGTTGGAAGCAATCTTGTGGAGCCTTAAGTTGGAACACGCAAGCATTGCCTGAGTTCTTTTGAGGAGACTGATTGCGGCTTCATTTGTGGGTAGTGATTTCAAGCAATCATCTACATAGAAATCCTTGTCCACAAATTGTCTGACATCTGACCCATACTCTGACTCTCCCACTCTAGCAGAGTGTCTGAGGCCATATATAGCAACTGCAGGGGAAGGGCTGTTGCCAAATATGTGCACCTTCATGCGGTATTCTGTGATGTCTCCAAAGGGGTTGTTGTCCCTGAACCAGAGAAACCTCAAAAAGTTTCGGTGTTCTTCCTTAACAAGAAAGCAATAGAACATTTGTTGTATGTCTGCCATGAATGCGACTGAATCCTTGCGGAAGCGGAGAAGTACTCCCAATAGTCTGTTGTTGAGGTCAGGGCCAGAAAGAAGGACATCATTTAGAGAGACACCTTCATGCTTGGCGCTGGAATCAAACACCACTCTAATCTGCCCTGGCTTCTTAGGGTGATAGACGCCAAATATGGGTAAGTACCAACATTCTTCTGAGTCTTTGAGGTCTGGAGCTACCTCAGCATGGCCATTTTGGAATATTTTGCCCATGAAGGAAAAGAAATGTTCTCTCATCTCTGGTTTCCTTTGCAGATTGTGTCTTAAGGAAGTGAGGCGTTTATATGCTAGTTCCCTGTTGTTAGGCAAACGTTGTCTTTGTGGCCTAAAGGGAAGAGGTGCTACCCAGTTATTAGACACGTCTTTCTCCATACTGCTTTCCATAACCTCTAGGAAGATTCTATCCTCAATGGACATTGCTACCTGGTTGTCTTCCTTTGTTCTCCTGAACACTGAGTGTCCTAAGTCGCTTTGGTCATTGTCATAGGCATTGCTGTCACAGAGGGAACTTAGGAAAGGAAGAGGTACAGGGTTGTTGTGCGGTAGCTCCTTTATGAGGATGCGATTTTGACAGGGTTGGAACAGAGAAGGACGACCATTCTCGAGGGTACTAGTGAGCAGATTATTAACAGATGCCGGTTTGTAAGAGTACAAAATGTATTTATTTTGGATGAACTGTATCCCTTGAATGGAATGAAATAAATAAAGAATTTATAAAAAAAAAGAAGACTTTCCAAAAATACCTAGCAGAGGTTACCAAAGACTCAGAGAATTCAGTGACCTATGTATGGAGTTACAAGTTGCTAAAAGTGCGCCATATGCCCAAAAGCTGGATCTTGGGTGGGTCATTATAGGTGATGTTTGCCTGGGAGGTGCACACAAACCGGCATCTGTTAATAATCTGCTCACTAGTACCCTCGAGAATGGTCGTCCTTCTCTGTTCCAACCCTGTCAAAATCGCATCCTCATAAAGGAGCTACGGAGAGAAGGGGGGTGTGGCTCTGCAATGGCGGAGTAGAGGGAGAGTGAGAGCGTGCCGTGCACCCACCGCTCCCTCCAGCTGAAGGAAGGCTGCATTATAACTTCTCTATGGACTAATTGAGTAGAAATCACCGGGGCTGGAGATACCACGAACGACGAAGAAATCTCAGACTGGCCGCCAATAAGGGGATGAGTATTGAGAAGAAGAGGAACTTACACAGAGCCCCGGCGCAGCAGGAGATCAAGAGCTATTTCACCCGGGCGGCGATAGCACGAGCGACGGCATCCGAGCTCAGGGGGCCGGCGTGCGTGGAGACACCACGGGCGGCCCCGCGTTTGAGCCTGCCGCCATCCCTGACAGCGTTTACACAGGAGGAGCCGAGCCCGCAAGCTGCAGATACCGTGGATCATTCACTGGTAGGCGCTGAGATGGCGTCTCAGGAGCATGGAGGAGCGAGCTTAGATGATCTAAGAGCGATATTGCAGGCGCTCCCGACAAGAGGGGAGATGCAAGCGATGGTGGCACGGGTGGAAGAGGGCAACCGAAGCGAGCTACAGCTTATCAGGATGGAGATGCAAAGTTTAGTGGAGGCCCTCCGAGATGAGAAGAAAGTGACAGCTGAGCTGGATGCCCGGGTCAGTAAGATAGAGAAAGACCAGTCCTCCCAGCAGATACAAGCGTCTGCGATATACCTGAAATTAGAGGAAATTGAGGATAGAAGTAGAAGGAGTAACCTGAGATTTAGAGGGATTCCGGAGGAGATTGAGGGAAAACTGCTCGAGGAGACAGTGGGTCGGATATGCCAGAAACTATCCACGGGCTTACCACCGGGAGAAATTGATTTTGAGAGACTGCATAGAGCCCAAGGTTTACGTTCAATAGACCCCCACAGACCCAGAGACGTCATCGGACGATTCCACCGTTTCTCCCAGAAGGAACAGATCAGCAGGATGGCCTGGGAACAAGGCCCGATTGACTTGGAGGGGGCTATGATTAAAATCCTGCCGGACCTTTCCCGGGCCACCCTCCAGAGAAGGGCACAACTACGGCCATTATTGGAGCAGATTAAAAAGGCAGGCGCCTCATACCGTTGGGGGTATCCACTCTCGCTGAAGGTAAGGAAGGGCGCACAATCGTTCCCCGTTCGGTCCCAGGCAGACCTACCAGCTCTCTTTGCCTTCCTGGAGGTAGATCCGTGTGAGGTCTCGGACTGGCTTGCTCCACTAGAAACAAGGTCGCAGCGAAAGGCGAGTAGCCGGCAGCAATCGGGAGACAGTACTGCGGTAGACTGAAGTTGCTGGAAGTGAAAGTGAAAGTTTGATCCTGAGGATGGAACGTTGAAATCAGAACTGTAAGTAACCAGTCCAACCCCGCATAATGAAGCTGAATTGAATTACTTCACAAGACTGTATATACATTTTCATCTTTATATCTCCCCAGTCGGCTTAGCTCCCTCTCCTCCCGGTTAGCGCTTCTCTGCTGTATACGTATCCTGTTGACATTTTGCTGACATTCCACTTGGACCCCCTGGCCCCCGGGAAGGACACCCAATCCGTGCGGTTTTTTGGGTTCTTTTTTCTTTTTTTTTTTTTTTTTGTGGGGTTGTGTATTCCCTTTTTTCTCCCCCGCCGCCGCTTCCCACACATACCCCCCCCCCAGGACTCTCCATTAAGTAGACATTAAGAGGAGCTGGAGGACCCCAATAGGGCTTATTCCTCCCCTAGGGATACATCACTGCCCTGATTCCTTGGGGGGCCGTCTCCCCCCGTTTTTCCTTTTTTTTTTTTTTTTTTTTCCCCCACGGTGAGAGTGGTCCCTTCTGGTCCTGGGGACTTACTGGGAGGTGTCTTTTTTTTTTTTTTTTTTGAGTAATCTGGGACCAGGGGGGGCGTAACCTCACCCCTCCCCCCTGAACTGGAGAGAGACAGAGAAATTTACTATACTGTGTTAGATGTTTCAGAATGTGATAAAATGTGACAAAAAAATGTAAAATGTGACAAAATCTTGATATGAGTTGATATTGAAATGAATAGGAAGAACGAATAGGAAGAAGTAGAAGGTATAAAGGACAGGGAGGAGAGATGGGGGATGATATGGGGGGGGGGGCGGTGATCTGAAAATAAATTATGTAAGTAGAATAAAATAGAATTAGATACAGGGCAGAATAGGAAGAAGTGGAACTAGAGAAATAGAGGTAAAGAGAAGTAATAAACAAATGGGGGAATCCTTGGACTCGGAAGAGCCTACGGCTAAACGAGAGAGTTACACCAGAGGGGGGGGAGGGGATAAAAAGAGGGTAAAGGGAAATACACTAGGAAATGATTATGCTTTGCTGTGCTGGGTTTTTTCCGGTTTGTTTTTTTTTCTGTCCAATATCACTGTGGGTTGTGGGCTCTTAGCACTAAAGGTAAAGAAGGGGGGATGGGGGGTTGGGGGGGGGGGGGGCGGGAGGTGAAAAACTTGAGGTTTCTTGGGGTGAGCGGGGGGGGGTGGGGGGTAAATAGTTAAAAAAAAAAAGGGGAAAAAAAGGGGGGGTGGGGGGGGGAGTGACAGGGGGGGGGGGGGGAAGAGGGGAGGGAGGGGAGGAGGGAGGGGGGGGGGGGGGAATAAGACACTAAATTAATACACTTGGAGTACACTCAATTGCACATAACTGGATAAGCACATAAATATATAACTGTATATAAGTACATCATAAGTATATAAAACACAAACACATAGAAATTTAAATACACAATTACACACAAACACACCAAAGGGACTGAGTAGATAATTCACTCGGGTAAATAAGACTGGGGTAACTTATGTATGAATAGAATACGTAGAGAGAGGAGAGGAGAGGGGGGGGGGAGGGGGGGGAGACAGGCGGGAGGGGTTCAATAAGGGGGTGTAGGATGAAATTAAACTAAATGAAAGGGAAAGAAGGGGGGGAAGAGAGAGAGAAAAGAAAGAAACATTTACTACGAGGGAATAAGGAACAGTGGAGAGGGGGCGGAAGGGGTGAAGGGGGAAGAATATATCAGAGAAAGTACAGAGGGGAAAGAGGAAGTTCCCACAGAATTATGGTAATTAGAGGTTACTAAATTGTATTTTTATGTTGTGGGGGATGGGACGACGGGTTAATAAATGAAATGTGAAATGTATATGGTATATAAGGTATAAATGTATATATGATAATAATGTCGTTATAAAAAGGAAGTATATTAAGATGAATAATGGGAAATAAACAGAAGGAGATTGGATATAGTACAAGGTTGCGACAGAGCACGGGACTTAGAAATAGACTCAGAATCAATGAAAGTTATAATTATCAGCTGGAGGAGGTGAGTGGGGAGCGCGGCCCCACAAGCCAAAGCTAGCCACCCCCCGACTCAGCGCCTACGGGAAACTTAGTACCCTAAGGTAGGCACTGGGATCAGGCAGGTAGCTCGGGAATCCCTGAAGGGAGAAGTAAACCCCTAAGTTACTCCTTTTTTTTAATTCTTTTTTTTTTTTTTTTTTTTTTTTTTTTTTCTCGTTCCTCCTTCTCTTTCTCCCTCTCTCTCTCTCTCTTCCCTCCTCTCTCTGGACCTCGGCGGCAGGGGTCGGGCGTTCGTCGTCTCCTCCCTCTGGCTTTGTCACCCCCCATTCCAAGTCTAATACGAGATCTTGGGGCCAGCACGTGGATGGGTGGGGGGGCTGAGGACGAGGAAGGGATGGAGGGGCTGCGGCTGACTTCCCTAAATGTTAAAGGGCTTAATAGACCAGAGAAGCGAAGGATCCTAATAGATGACCTAAAACGCTTAAAAACAGACGTGGGAATGGTGCAGGAGACACATTTGAAAGTGGGAGCGGGCCGCTATCTGCAAAGTAGACAGTTCCCTAGTGTATATCACGCGAATGCACAGACTAGAACAAAAGGAGTGGCAATTCTGATCTCAAACCGATTGGAATGGTCTCTCCTAGAGAAAAGTGCGGATATAGGCGGGAGATTCCTGTTCGTGAAGGGATTTATAGGGAGTATAAAAGTGACCATAGCTACGATTTACGCTCCGAATGTACATCAGGATAGGTTCATGGAGAAAACACTGTCAAAATTAATGGACTTTAAAGAAGGTAAACTGATAATAGGGGGGGACTTCAATGCCCCTCTGGATCCAATATTGGACACCTCTACGGGAACATCCTCTGTACCAAAGGGAATTAGGAGAAATATTAAAAGGAAAATACAGGAATGCCAATTAATAGATACATGGCGGGTATTACATGAGGAGGAGAAGGATTTTACCTTCTTCTCAAATCCGCATCAATCGTACTCCCGGATAGACTTTTTCCTAGTACCACACCAGTTATTACCATCAGTGCAGGACATACTAATTGGGAATATAACTTGGTCGGACCATGCACCGGTCACGATGAGAATAGACCTGAAAGGGGCAACCCAACCAGTAGACTGGAAATGGAGCTTAAACGAAAGCTTATTACATCTCCCAGACATTAGAGAGGATATAATAAAAGAAATTAAATGGTATTTTGAGATAAATGATAATGGGGAGACCGACCCAGGAATGGTGTGGGAGGCCCACAAAGTAGTTCTTAGGGGAATCCTAATTAAACACGGTACCAGAATAAAGAAGGCCAGAGAAGAACGGGTAAGAAAATTATTAGAAGGAATACAAGAATTGGAAACTAAACATAAAAAGTCAGTAGACAGGGAGATGGGAAAGGAACTGGCGTCACTGAGGAGAGAGCTGGCGGACCTCCTGAGGTACAAAGCGAAAGCAGTAATACAGAGAGGCAGAAGGATGACATATGACTCGGGAGACAAGTGCGGTAAACTATTAGCAAACAAATTAAAAACACAACAAAAACGTTCATACATACCATACATTAAAACAAAGACTGGGCAGAAACGAGTACTCCCGAAGGAGATCGCAAATGAATTTAGAGAATACTATTCATCCCTATATAATCTGCCAGAAACAACTTCGCCACACGTCTCCCTAGAAGAATACCTCTCGACATCACAGTTAGTAAGACTTACGTCCCCCGAACGACGAGAGATAGAGAGACCAATAACAGTAGAAGAAGTGCTCAAAGTGATCAAGACATTTAAACAGGGAAAAGCACCAGGGCCGGATGGGTTCTCTATCCAGTATTTTAAAATTTTCTTCGAAAACTTAGGCCCACATATGGTCAAAATGTTCAACGAATTAGGACAAATAACAACCCCCCCCCTCAGATACCTTAAGAGCACACATCACGGTGATTCCGAAAGAGGGGAAAGATGGGTCGATATGTAGCAACTATCGACCGATATCGCTATTAAATGTGGACTTAAAAATATTCACGAAGACACTTGCTTCCAGGCTACAGAAACACCTGACCCAGTTGATAAACTGGGATCAGGTAGGGTTTATTCCAACAAGAGAGGCAAGAGACAGCACGATTAAAGTGCTGAATCTTGTCCAGTATGTAAACCAAAAGAAAATAGCAAGTGTCTTCGTGAATACGGACGCAGAGAAGGCCTTCGACCGGGTCAACTGGACATACATGATGGGGGTCCTGAGGTATTTCGGGATGGGAGATAGATTTACTCACTGGGTAGCGGGGGTTTACTCCTCCCCCCAAGCCCGAGTGAAAGTAAATGGGATATACTCTGAAAATTTTACTATATCGAATGGGACCCGCCAGGGATGCCCCCTTTCGCCTCTATTATTTGCCCTTACGCTGGAGCCATTGCTCAATAGAATTAGACAGAACCCGGATATAAAAGGCATACGAGTGGGAAAACAGGAATATAAGATCTCTGCGTATGCAGATGACTTACTTTTTTCACTAACGAGTCCACAAATCTCACTACCAAACTTGATGAAAGAAGTCGAGCGATACGGGGCTCTGTCTAATTTTAAAATAAATTATAGCAAGTCGGAGGCAATGGGGGTAGCCCTGGAGGCTCCCATACAAAATAACCTGCAGAGTAACTATAAGTTTAGATGGACTACAGAGGCCCTGAATTACCTGGGAATACAAATATCACCAAGACTAACAGATATGTTTGAGATAAACTTCCCACCATTATTTAAAGAAGTAAAGAAACTATTAGGGGGGTGGAATAAGGACAGGCATTCCTGGTTCGGGAGAAGCAACATCTTAAAAATGAGCATAGTACCAAAATTTTTGTACTTGTTCCAGGCAATGCCTGTCCATATTCCTATGAAATACTTTAGCCTAATACGGACCGAGTTCACAAAATTTATCTGGGCAAGTAAACACCCAAGGATAAAGAGAGAACTGCTGGTGATGCCGAAGGACGCAGGGGGTATAGCAGCACCGGACCTATTTAAATATTACCAAGCGGCCCATTTAAATAGAATTACTGACTGGAATAGACATGAGGAACAAAAACTTTGGATTAAGTTAGAAAAACAAGTAAGCCAAATACCGTTAAATAGAGCCATCTGGTGCTATGCAGAGATACCGCAGGAGCTAAAGAAACACCCCTTGATAGGTCCAACATTGCAAATAGGAGCAGGACTTATCCAGAAGCACAGACTTTCCTCTCCGAAATCACCCTTGTACCCGATCCTGGGGAATCCAAAATTCTTACCCGGCCTAGAGGCAGGGATGTTTATGAGACTGAGGGAGAAGGGAATCTATCAAGCCTCTCACTTTATGAAGACGGGGAGATGGTTATCATTAGAAGATTTAACAAAAGAAGGAGGACTGTTAGAAATCCCTTGGTGGCAGGCAAGACAACTGAGACACTTTTTAGAAACTTTAGGGCCGGAAGGAGAGTTTGAGAGACCCAGAACAAAGTTTGAGACACTCTGCGAGGAGAAAGAGCCTTTGACCCATACCATTTCCAAAATGTATGCACTCTTGACTGCCCCACCAGAAGGATATACACTGGGGAGTCTGGATAAATGGGGGAGAGACCTGGAAAAAGAATTTACTGGAGAACAGGGACAGAAAATAATACACTTAACAATGAGATCGTCAAGATGTATAAAAATGCAGGAACTAAATTTTAAAATACTAACAAGATGGTATCTGACCCCATCGAGGATGAATAAAATATTCCCAGAGGTTACAGAGAGTTGCTGGAGGGGATGTCAGAGTAGAGGAACGATATTACATATATTCTGGACATGTCCAGCAATCAAACATTTTTGGCAAGAAGTACATAGAATTACCCAAAGACTAACAGAGTTTCAGGTCCCATTTGAACCGGCGTTTTACCTACTACATTTGTCCCAGATCCCAACCAGGGCATATAAAAACTCAATAGTTTGTCATCTGGTAAATGCAGCGAAGAGCTGCATTCCCAGATGCTGGAAGGAATCACAGGCCCCTAGTATCCCCATGTGGCTTAATATAGTAAGAGGAATAGAAATAATGGAAAGTTTAATACCAAGATCGGTAGAGGGAAGAGAACGAGTTAAACAAACATGGGCCCCATGGGAGGAATATTTACAAACAGAAGAAGGCAAGAAATGGATGGAGGAGGACATGGGAGAATAAAGAAAGGGAAGAGGGGGAACGGGATGGGGAGGGAAGGGAGGGGAGAGCCCTCCGCGGATGGACAGGGGGGGGGGGCAGAGAGAGGAGAGATCCCCCCTCAGGCCCTTTTCCCTTTTTTTTTTTTTTTTTTTTTTTTTTTTTTTTTTTTTGTTTAGAGGGTAACCAGGGTATGGGGGTTTGCTCTACCTCCAGGGAGGGGATGGGCCTCTAGGGAACCCTAGGGAATAGGGCCCTCAAAATAAGAAGAGGCATAGGAAACCGAGCTAGATAGGAACTATATATATAAAATAGAGAGAAAAAGGGAAGAAAGGGACAGTGAGAATAATTAAGTAACTGAAAGATGACGAAAATATAATTTGTAACAAACGGAAGGAGAAGGATTTTGAATATTTGTAAGAGTACAAAATGTATTTATTTTGGATGAACTGTATCCCTTGAATGGAATGAAATAAATAAAGAATTTATAAAAAAAAAGAAGACTTTCCAAAAATACCTAGCAGAGGTTACCAAAGACTCAGAGAATTCAGTGACCTATGTATGGAGTTACAAGTTGCTAAAGCAGAAGGTGACTTACCTGGCCTTTCTTATCTTGACTCTGCTAGAGGTATTAACTCCTTAGCTCAAAAACTTCCTTATGAGTTACACGAAAGATGGATTGCTCATGGCTGTAACTACAAACGGAAACACAATGTGCCCTTTCCACCATTTAGTGAGTTTGTGGACTTTGTAGACAGACAAGCAGGGACGAAAGATGACCCCAGCTTCATTTTTCCAGTGTCTTACATCACTTCTGCTGGCCCTAAGCAACTCAGAGCTCCAGTAGCAGTGCACAAAACTAACATTTCTTCCCACAGATTTGCAGAGTCTCAGCCAGAGGATCAAGACAATGACCCAACGAAGTTCTGCCCTCTACATAAGATGCCACATCCTCTTCTGAAATGCAGAGCCTTCAGGACAAAGACCATCCAGGAACGCAAAGCTTTCCTCAAAGATAACAACATCTGTTACAAGTGCTGCTCTTCGTCTACACACTTCGCCAAGGACTGTAAGGTCAGTGTCAAATGCACAGAGTGTGACAGCACAGAGCACCACACAGCTTTACACCCAAAGCCTACTCCAAGAACCTTCCCACCTGTCCATGGTGACAAGGAGCAAGGCAGGGAGACCAAAGACTCTAGTACAGATACCACAGCAATCACTTCACAGTGCACTGAAGTCTGCAAAGGAAGTACAGGTGGCAGATCTTGCTCTAAAATCTGTCTAGTGAAAGTTTACCCAAAGGGACGCAGAGACAAAGCAGTCAAGCTCTACGTCATTTTGGATGATCAGAGTAATAAGTCACTAGCCAGACCTGTGTTTTTTGACATTCTAAACCTTAAAGGCCCCAGCAGCCCCTACTCCCTTAGGACTTGTGCAGGTACAGTGGAAACGGCGGGGAGAAGAGCTGACGGCCTACAAATTGAATCTATGGATGGTAAGACATGCCTACCCTTGCCGACCATAATAGAGTGCAACCAGATGCCAGACAACAGATCAGAGATTCCCACACCAGACGCAGCAGCTCACCAGACTCACTTGAAGCACATAGCACATCTCATACCAGAACTTGATGATCAGGCTCAGATAATCTTACTCCTAGGGAGGGATATCTTGCAAGTCCACAAAGTAAGGAAACTGATCAACGGTCCTAAAAGTGCGCCATATGCCCAAAAGCAGATTATTAACAGATGCCGGTTTGTGTGCACCTCCCAGGCAAACATCACCTATAATGACCCACCCAAGATCCAGCTTTTGGGCATATGGCGCACTTTAGCAACTTGTAACTCCATACATAGGTCACTGAATTCTCTGAGTCTTTGGTAACCTCTGCTAGGTATTTTTGGAAAGTCTTCTTTTTTTTTATAAATTCTTTATTTATTTCATTTATTTCATTTATTTATTTCAGTCTTTGGTAACCTCTGCTAGGTATTTTTGGAAAGTCTTCTATCCTTTTAAACAGTGTACTCTCTATAGCCTCTGGTGAGCCATAACATCTATCCAGTCTGTTCCAGATGTTTGTAAGGCCTATCTCAGGGTGGTTTATATTAATGTCTCTGATCCTTTTGGCGTGTTCAGCAGAATCATTGCCAAGCCACTTTACAAGGAGTTCTATTTGTTGTCTGCAAGATAGATCTAGACCTTGGATAACACTCTGGAAAGAGGATCGCCACGCCCTGTAATGTTGAGGGCGATCACTAAATTTGGCAAGTCCTTGGGTAACTAACTCGCGTTTGGCCAGGAACTTGGCAAAGTCTACAGTAGCCTGATTGGCATTGGGGTAGGCTGCTGGTGTATTGTGGTGCGGTGTAAAGGCATACCTGATAGAAGTCTCTTCTTTAGGCTCTCTGGGCTCAAACTTGCATGCGGTTGCCAGTTCGTACCGGCTCGTTGCATACACCTTTGGAGTGAAGACAGGTGTTTGATGTTTGTATGAAGGTTGAGTACCTTGTGGAGTAGAAGGTTTGGTTGGGACTGGAACGTCTGGAACACTGTCAGATTTTTCTTGCCTGTAGCACTGGGGTCTAAGGTCGTCTTGTTGCTGCTTGATTTGGTGTGACTCTCTGACATCATGTTTAATTTCTTGTTGTGGGATGCTGCTTGGGTCACAGTGCTGGTAGACATAATCCGACGTGCGTTGCAAGGAATCTTGGTGTTCTTCCTCTAGGCCTGGTATGCTGCTACCTGCTCTTGGCTCATCGTAGATGGCTGCTTCAAGAGCTTCTGCTTCTGCAATGGCGGCGGCAGCATCTCGTTCCACTGCCAGCTTCTCCATGTTAGCTTCTAAGATAGCTTGCTGCAGTTTCAGAGATGCCTCTTGCTGAGCTCTTTCGTCTTCCAGGCGTATTCTTTCCATCTCTCTCTCTTGTTCCATGCGTACTCTTTCTTGCTCTATGCGTACTCTTTCTTGCTCTCTCTCTTGTTCCTGTCTCACCCTTTCTGCTTCAAGGTGGGCCTTTTCTTTTTTCATCTGCAGCTCTTGGTCTGCAAATGCGGCCCTGGCTCTTGCTGCTTCAGCTTTTGAACGGGCGATAGCTGCTGCATTTGCGACAGATGACCTAGATGAGCTTGCTTGTGATCGTGTTTTGTAAGAAGATGTTCTACTGTGAGACATGGCTGCGGGGAAGAAGCTGTCTTGCTGTATAGAGACCGTTCTAGTGTCGGTACTGCTTGACAGAGCGCGTCTCTGTGTAGCGTGGCTGCTTGCTTTGCCTCCCACAGGCCTGCTTCTTAAAGGCTTCTGACTGTATGGTACTGTGTAGCCCCAGGCTGTACAGACTTCCGAAGTCAGCTTATCTTCCCTTCAGAGGTCAGCTTAAAAAATTTCACTGTTCTGTCTCAAGGACATTCAGCTAAACCATTCTTATCCCATAAACATGATACCATATTTCTTCGATCGCAGTTTATTGGAACAAGCTAGGTGAAACTACAAATAACAAGAATAAACCTTGATAAGTACAATATCCCATAAATTTAGCATACATTTCAAAGACAAATATACACAGTACAATATGAGACAGTAAAACTTACTTTTTTAAGTTCAATAAGGGATTGACGGTAAGAGATTGAAACAAGGTGCAGGGACCTTTTCCCTGCAGTAAATGCATTGGCTGCCATGCCCGCGCCTAAGCTCTGCAAATGATTCCTATAAAAGGTAACCACATTAAATGTCATTTACAACAACACAAAGGCAGATAATCAGAATATATCCATCTGATGGACAGAACAGTGTTATAAAAAAGGTGCAAGGACCTTTTCCCTGCAGTAAATGCATTGGCTGCCATGCCACATTGATATGAACCAGGCCTAACACTATTTAGAGGGGAGCGTGTCCATTTCCTCCACTCCACATCAGATCCCTGCCCCCTGCCTTCTGGAGCAATGCTGTGTAAATTTTGTAATTTGAACGGCTGTACAGTAGAGAGGGCTGCAGATAAACAAGTACAGTTTATGTAGAAGGAGACTTCTAGGACACTCATGGCAATTCAGTCCTTAGATTTATCAGCACCTTAAAAATGCATACTTATAAACAACAACATTCACACTGAGCTCCATACTGTAACCTGTTCCTGCCAGGCTTACGCATATATGCAGCCTCTCGGCGAGTGGGCTTTAACGCAGAGAGGCTCCATATACAGTACAGTATGTGGCCCTATGCAAACATCTTTCTATGCTGACAGCGCGTGCTGTGCGTGCTCCCAGCACAGAGACAGACAGGTGCCTGTATGCCTAATAACAGGGGGTCAATCGGCCCATCCATATTCAGAACCTCTTAAAGAGCCGGAAAGCAGTGGCGGGAAGGGGTTAATAACAGTTCCCCTGTAAGTGGCCATGTTCACTGCTGAGCTCTATATCAGGTTACTAAAGTTCTATCATACAGCCCCATCTAAAGGAGAACACCTAATGTAATAAGATTTTTCTTGTGTGATCGTTCACCCTAAATTTTTT
This sequence comes from Lithobates sylvaticus, assembly GCA_028564925.1. Lineage (NCBI taxonomy): Eukaryota > Metazoa > Chordata > Amphibia > Anura > Ranidae > Lithobates > Lithobates sylvaticus. Next base: position 142,441,330 of record CM053036.1, on the reverse strand, counting down.
TTTAGATGTGGTAGATGTAAACCACATAAAATGACAGGGCAACAGAAATGAACCTTGTAAGTAGGAACAAAGGTGCAAAAATGATTCAGTTTAGGTCTTGTGAATGTATATATGCATCCTATCTTAATAAACGCACATGTGGCAAACTTTATGTTTGGTGTGCATAATCATGACCAAGAATAACATGATAAAAAACCCTGAAAGACATACCCCCAAAAAGTAATTTAAAAACGTTCTTATTTGACGCGAGTAGCGCTCATGTTCCCCCCCAAAAAAACACAGTTTCCTCAGGTCCCCTGTTCTCAGTGCCTACGACTAAAAGAAGCACCACATCTCCAACACACGTAGGGCCTTAATGAACAGACCACACCAAAAGTAGTGCATGCACAGCAACCAGATAACATGGTACTATTGTACGATGCTATCAGGTACAGGGAAACTTTCTTGTAGCAAGGTCCTGGGGCCCAAGAGGCCTAATGGTGACCTCAAGGGTTGGCGAGAGCTGACATCCTTCCTTGTAAAGTGGGTTACCAGGCATGGTGGGTGTGATGCAAGAAGAATAATGGGTGCCAGTCACTTTGTGAATGCAAATAAGAGATTTGTTGTCTCTTAACAGAACTGTGGGAGAGCGGGTTAGGGCTAGGACACCCTTGAATAGATGCAATGATAATTGGCAGACTCAGACACTTCTATAGGTAGATAGCTATACAGTGGAAGGCCTCCAGCCGGATAACACTTCTGTATAGGTAGGAGCGCTGTCTCCTATGGCAACTAGTCTTGCAACAGTTACTAACGGTAGTTGTACATAACTCTTTGTAACACAGAAGGTACACAGCAACAATTGTAAGTCCCGGCATTGGACCAATGGGACGTCCATCAGTGCCGCAAGCTCCAGAAGGCAGGACCTGCTTTTTCACTCGGCCGCGCTCGGGATCAGATCGGTCCCTGCTCGGTGGCGGCGCTCAGGGCTAATAATAGAACAGTGCCCACCCGAGACCCAGGGCTTTTTGGGGACCCACTCGGAGGTTCAGCCACTGTCAGCCCCCCCTGCCGATGCCACTGGGAAGGGGGAACTTTTTTGGTGGCAATTTATCAGTCAGCGCAGTTAGTCAGTGTGTGTCACATTCCTGGTAGAAGCCTAGTTTATGAGAGGGCTTTCCTTACACCTCCTGCCTAGGTACCTAGTACCTTCTAGATTCGGAGACAGGGTGTAGAAGGGTTAGGAGCAGAACAGGTGCCTGCAATGGATTCAGATGCAGCAGAAGATCAGAAGACAGCTTGGGAGCTGCTGTGCCAATGGAGATGCTCGAACCAGGTATGCATAGGAAGCAGGGACACAGAGCAGGCACTCAAATTTCCAGGTGCAAAGAGAAGAGCCATAGTCAGGATGAGCCAGGCCAGCAACAGCGCGGGAACATAAGTTCCATGTAAGAGACAGGAACAAGGTCAAAGTCCAGGCCAATGTCAATAACAGAGGTCCTAAGGGCACCAGACAGAAGGCGTAGCCATGATATGTGCCAAGGTCAGCAACAGGAAATCAAAAAGCATCAGATGCAGCCAGGTCAAACAATGGAAGGAAGAATGCAGGTCAGGTCACACGTCACAGGTGCTAATGACCACTCCTCAACTCTCCTCAGTTATACTGTGCTATAAATAGGCACCACAGCAGCCCTTACTGAGTAGTGTTAGTGGGACTTTTGTAACTTGTTCTGGACATATTTGGCAAAGTAATACCATGTTATTTAGACTCTGGGCTACCAGTGTTTGGATCTGTGGCTGCCACTTACTTTAAAACTGTAATGCCAATTACACAGGTCTGTTGTGTACAATATATAGCTGAATGTTTATGAACCACTTTAGCATGTTCAGTAAAGTTTATGAGAAGCCATTACACGGTCTCATTATTGACCATGTATGCAAGACAATACAAGTAATATGGTAAAATGTATTGAAACGCATAGCTGCGGGAAAGGTGAGTGAAGTGCAGAGTTAAAAATATACTTTAAAGTGTAAAGTATAATCCTGATCAGCCTAGGTGTTGTTGGTGGTTAAGAAAAGGGGTTGCCCACCTGCAACGCAGGAAAAACTCTACCTCAATGTAACACGCACCAGGTGGCTTGAGCTCCAGTGTCTCTTTGGCATCAGGTGTTAAGCTAGACCTGTGGAGCCTTAACCTGTAATTACGATAAATTGCAGGACCCGCCGTGAAAGTGTGCTCCAGGCATGTGGGAAGTTGATATGAATGTAGAGCACCCCACAAGTGATGGTGGATTTTTCTGGAGTGTGTACCAGGTTTCAGCCCTCAGGCATGCCTGTGCAAATGGCAGCTGACCAGAGATTAGGACCAAAGTGTGGTATAAAGTTGACAGGCACATTCAGAAACAGAGATAGGCCAAAGGTCGAGGCAGGCAGGAAGTTTGGTCAAATACCAGGCAAACAGGATAACCAAAAAAGTAGGAATGCAGAACTACAAGAAGTAACACAGACAGAACCTCAGGCTAGGAAGTAAACTTTTCGCTTTAAGCAACAGGTGTTGGCCTGCACCCAGCTAAATAGTGGGGTTGATTGGCAGATTGGGAGGAGACTGGCTGTGTAACTGCTATATCAATCAGCAGGTGAAATCCAGCCATGCCTATACCTCCCAATTCTGTGGATCAGAGCAGGTTACAGCAGCAAGGTAAAAGATTACAACCGTAAACATACACAGAGTTGCAGATCAACTATACTGCTGATCTGTGACAATATCACTTTTGGGAAGTCTAGTAATTTACCTGTTTCACTTTTAAACTTTGAATAGGCCTTTGGCTTACAGTCTCGTAGTTGCCAGGTGTCCCAGATCCTGCAGAATAATCCTGGGAATTTGGACACTGTTCCTAAGGCCGGGTTCACACTATACTACACGACAGTAGTACGACTTGAGGCCGGGTTCACACTGGTGCGACACGACAGCCATCCTACTTTGGATCCGACTTTGCCCTGCGACTTGAAGCCGACATACATCCGACTTTCAATGAACAGGGATCCGACTTGGATCCCCGCCAATACCAGGCACTGTGTTTGGTATGAATCTTGAGGGGGAACTCCACGCCCAATTTTAAATAAAAAACTGGCATGGGTTCCCCCTCCAAGAGCATACCAGGCCCTTGGTTCTGGTATGGATTTTAAGGGCAACCCCTACGCCAAAAAAACGGCGTAGGGGTCCCCCCAAAATCCATACCAGACCCTTATCCGAGCATGCAGCCCGGCCGGTCAGGAAAAGGGGTGGGGACGAGCAAGCGCCCCCCCTCCTGAACTGTACCAGGCCATATGCCCTCAACATGGGGGATGGGTACTTTGGGACAGGGGGGCGCCCTGCGACCCCCACCACCCCAAAGCACCTTGTTCCCATGTTGATGAGGACAAGGGCCTCTTCCCAACAGCCCTGGCCGTTGGTTTTCGGGGTCTGCAGGCGGGGGGCTCATCGGAATCCAGGAGCCCCCTTTAATAAGGGGGCCTCCAGATCCCGGCCCACCACCCTATGTGAATGAGTATGGGGTACATCATACCCCTATCCATTCACCTGGGGAAAAAAAGTGTCAAGAAAAAAAACACACTAGCAGGTTTTTAAAGTAATTTATTAGGCAGCTCCGGGGGTCTTCTTACGACTTCAGGGGTCGCTTCCGACTTCTCTGGGCTTTGCGGTTCTTCTCCTGCTCTCTGGCCTCTTCTTCCAGCTCTTTTACTAGCGTTGGCCCGGTCTTCTCCTTCGTCGTCTTCTTCCCTCTTCTGTTCTTCTGATGTTGACACAACGCTCTTGTCAGAGAAATACTGCGCTCCAGCGCCGGCATTTTCCAATGTGCCTGCGGGGTAGAACAGCTCAGCGGCGCATACGGATGTGCGAGACAGCGGGTACGCGCACACGGTTGCGCGAGCTAAGGGTATGCGCACTCAACAGTTCGGCGTGGCGCACATCTGTGCGCGATCCAGGCAAAAAGCATGTGCGCATGCGCACGCCTATGCACACCACCTGACCACTTACCTGGCCTATAAAAGGCCTTCCTGTGCACTGTTTATTTGCTGGTTTGTTGTTTCAGCTCCTGAGTTCCAGTGTCTCATGTTCCTGTATTATCCAGTACCTTGTTCCTTGTTACCTGCCTGTTGTGACCCGGACTGCTCCTGACTACCTCTGAATACTCTCCTGTGCTTGACCCTCGGCCTGTCTCTTGGATTTCCTTCTGCTTGCTTACCAGTGTTTGACCCCCGGCCTGCCTCCTGGACTTTGCCTCTGCCTCTCCCCTGTATTTGATGGTTGGATTCTCGGATTGCCTTCCTGTGTATGACCCGGCCTGTTACCAAGATCCTGATTCTCTCCTCAGTGTTTGACCCCTGCCGGGTGTTTACCTCCAGTTGGTCCAAACCTCTGCACGGACTCCTGCTCTTCAGCAACCAAGCTGCAGCCACCTGCTGGTGACCCGTGCTCCTTCGGGCCCAGTGCCTACTGTACCCACTCCAGGGGCACTGTGCACCCAGCCACAAGGGAAGCAGCTCTCAGCATCTCGGCCTCGGTGAGTACTTGTGACAGCTCTCTCCCGATGTAATGCAGTGTGCGCGGTGCGCAACGATTTAAATAGGCATGGGGCGTGGTCACCGTGTGATGTCATCCGGTGACCCCGCCCCTTATGATGTCGCCACCCCATCATGCCCCGGATAAGGGTCTGGTATGGATTTTGGAGGGACCCCCATGCCGTTTTTTCGAGGTAGGGGGTTCCTCTTAAAATCCATACCAGACCCAAGGGCCTGGTATGCTCTTGGAGGAGGAACCTATGCCGGTTTTTCATTTAAAATTTGGCGTGCAGTTCCCCCTCAAGATTCATACCAAACACATAATCCTGGTATTGGTGGGGATCCAAGTTGATTCCCTGTTCATTGAAGTTGGATGGATGTAGGACCAATGTAGGATCAATGTAGGACTGATGTCACAGAGCAAAGTAGGATGAAAGTTGTACTACTGTCGTGTAGTATAGTGTAAACCCAGCCTAAAAGTCATACTACGTGTAGTATAGTGTGAACCCGGCCTAAAGTCACAACACAGGTTACTCTGATTGCACAATCTCCTTTAGATCTACCAAAAACTATTTTGTGCAATGGCCTGCCTGATTGGATAAATGAATAAAAATTGATGTTGCGCTGTCCCCAGTAAAGTGAGAAATTTAAGCAATAAATAATATATTATATACAAATGTGAACAAATAATTATTACTTTTAAATAAATATCAAATGGTAATATAGTGGCTAATACATTGAATAATAAAGGTGATAAATAAGTAGTCCCAGTGAAGGTGTTCTAGTTATTGCACATTCAAAAAGTGAGGTAAAAGGTGATTGGTGTCTCTTCTTATAGTGTATGTAACCAGGGCTGGCTATTATGCCTAAAATTCAGACATTTTCGGTGTTATTAACCGCTTCAGCCCGGAAGATTTTACCCCCTTCCTGACCAGAGCACTTTTTGCGATTCGGCACTGCATCGCTTTAACTGACAATTGCGCAGTTAGCGATGTTGCACCCAAACAAAATTGCCGTCCTTTTTTCCCCACAAATATAGCTTTATTTTGGTGCTATTTGATCACATCTGCGTTTTTTATTTTTTGCGCTAGAAACAAAAGAAATCGTGACAATTTTTAAAAAAATAACTATATTTTTACTTTTTGGTATAATAAATATCCCCAAAAAATATATAAAAAAACTATTTTTTTCCTAAGTTTAGTCTCATATGTATTCTTTTACATATTTTTGGTAAAAAAAAAAAAAAATCGCAATAAGCATATATTGATTGGTTTGCGCAAGTTATAGTGTCTACAAAATAGGGGATAGTTTTATGGCATTTTTATTATAATTTTTTTTTTTATTCGTATTTGCGGTGTTCTGTGATTCTTATCGGGACTGCGACATTATGGCGGACACATCGGAAACTTTTGACACTATTTTGGGACCATTGTCATTTATACAGAGATCAGTGCTATAAAAATGCACTGATTACTGTGTAAATGACACTGGCAGGGAAGGGGTTAACCACTAGAGGGCGATGAAGGGGTTAAGTATGGCTTCAATTCACATGACAGAGATCACTGCTCCCGATGACAGTCATGACACAAGACAGAACGGGGAAATGCCTTGTTTGCATAGGCACTTCCCCATTCTGTGACGTTGTGACACGATCGCTGGGACGTCCACCAGTCCCGCGGGCACGGTCACGCTGTACGCGGCCGGCGCACATGCGCCTCCTATCCCCGCCTCTTAAAGGGGACGTACATGTATGCCCATTTGCCCACCGCTGTCACTGTGCCAACGTATATCGGTGTGCAGCGGTCGGCAAGTGGTTAATGTGGGGTTGGCTCCCTCTAGTGTTTGCGGGACTCTGTGTGTTAATGAGAATGCTGAAGTGACTATGCCAGCAGGACTGATCTGAAATACAATTAACAAAATGCTGAATGGACAGAACAGATTGCTGGGAAAGGATTTAAAAGGGGCTGGCGCATCCTACATCGGCCTCTTGGGATGCTGTTTGACTCTGCCAGCAAGATATCTGTGTGACAGCGAGTTGCTGTTGATTCGTGGCCTACACAGCAGGGAGCCAGACAGCTATACCCAGAGGGACCTCTGCGGACAGCATTGTTTCTTCCCTGCAGCGGTCCGGAGGGTGTTCCAGCTCATCCAGAGCTTGTGAACAAGCAAGCTATCGCTTGTGAAATGCGTCAACTGCTTTCCCTGTCTGTCTGACAAATTTGTGACAATAATGGCAACATCAAGCAAACTTTGGAGTCTCAGAGTGCGACCATTCCTTTGTCTTATTCGTGTTGAACGGGGGTGAGCTGGGGTCTGCACCTGATATCTATCTTGCACCTGATCATTGCCTGGAGCGGTGTGTTTTTCTTTTGGTTTCAGCTCATCCAGAGATGCCTGCTCTTCAGATCCCAGTGGGCTGCAGCGTGGCACGGCGGGCACCATTTCCCAGAGCCAGGATACAGAGAAAGTTCCTGTGAGAGTCTTCTCATCATCTGCATCATTGCCAACTGTATCTGAGTTCCAGAGTGGTGAGCGGGCATAGCCCATATTATTGTTAAAGACACTGCTTTCAGACATCGTGACCAGTGTAGATAAGATGTACACCCCCCCTTTATAATGACTGCCGCCATTTATTTTATTCATTAATAACGAGACCACGCTTTAATTGGAGTATAACTGGCCATAGCAGCCTTTTATTCACAAATATAAAATATATAACATTTTAACCATAACAATACTCAAAATGTCAGTTTCTCCCACCCGGTGGTCTTTGACGGCACTTCCCCAAACAACTCAGTTCCACTTCTACACTGCGGGCCCTACCGTAATAGGCCTACGATAACATCAGCCCGGAGACAACTCATTACCCACAGTGTTACTATTAACATCTTCAGCTAACCCGTGTTAACTGTACACCAAGGGGGCCCATGCCGAAGGTACAGCTCCACATCCTTCTCCAACTCCCAGTGGTGGACAACCAACCCTCCGTTCCGTATAACAAATTGTCCCACCCTTTTGTTCACCTTAATGCGGGCCTTGTTCAAACGGTCCACAGACCTTGCCAACCTCTAAGTTGTCCTGGCCACAATATCGGACCAAACGATCAACATCCTAGGGAAGGAAGTTCTCAAGCGCAGGAAGTCAATCTTGACATCCTTGATAAGCTCCGGTATGGGATGACCCCCCCCAAGTCGTTATCTCCGACGTGAAGTACCAACACATCAGGCGGTCTGTCCAGGAGCGTAAAATGCTGCACCTCAGGCAGTACCCTAGCCCACTGCATTCCTGGCCTCCCTATCCAGCGGATACATGCCTCATCCCTGGAAATCCCAAATTGCCTGCCACTAGGTCTCATGTCTGCCCGCCTGGCCGCCCAGAACACATAAGAGTGGCCCAATATCCAGACGAGACCCATCTGGATTCCATCTGAAAAAAATTTAGAAAAACCACAGATAACCAAGGAAAACATAACAACTAGTGACCCCTCTTGTAACCCTTTCGCCACTAAACACCCTCCTCCCTTTCAAGTTCCAAATCAGTGGGCCGCTCTCTACTCGACCACCAAGTGCGGCCGAATGTATGTATGGAATCTCTGTGAGTCCCAGCGGCCAATCCTTTTTACTGCATCTTCGTCCAACCCGCATCGCGCGGCCTCTGTGGCCACGCCAATGCGGAAGGAGTGCGAAGCATACTGTGAACAATCCAGCCCGCTGCTTTCAAGCATTTCCTGAAAACTGCCACGAACTGAAATTTAGACAAAGGGGAACCATCCTTGTGAAGCAACAACTTTGGATGCCACGTCCTGGGCTCGCAAACCCCCCAGAACCCTCCTAGACATGCTAACCAACTCGCTAATCTGGAAGGCACCAAAAAAGGCCAGCGAAAACGCTGCCCGGAACAAGGACACCTCGTACTCTGAAGAGCATACCGTACCCAACTGACACAATAACACCCGCATGTTGCCAAAAGTCACCGGCCTCCTGACATCCCTATGTTTCCGTCTTGCCATGTCACTCGGCGGCACCCCCACTGATGCTTGCGGCGGTCGCCCACTCGTGTCCTGTGTAAAACGCTGTACGAGGTCCCGCAAGCCCCCCAACAAGGCCTGCAATTGTGTGACGGGCCCCGCAGGGGCGGGCACGAGTCCCACTGACCTGGGGTCCCCACCTGTGGCCACTAGAGACTGCGGCACACCCATTGCGGCCCCCGACCCCCCCTCAGCTGTTACACACATTAACCCTTGCAATGCTGTAGTAAGAGACAAAGAAGAAACTGAAGGCGACTTACCGGGCCGACCAGGGGATGTCCCCGCCACCGCTGCCCCTGACTCCACCGTTGCCGGGCGCTCCTGCCTCTCGTCTGCTTTAGATCCGCTCAGCTCACCCTCGGACCAATCACCGGGCGCCTGCAGGGGCTCTGTGTCATCCGTCCCCAGGGATTAGGGCCCAGATGCTACCATCTCAGTTATGCACTGGCCCCGCCTCCTGTCCTTGGCCCCCCCCCCCCGATTTTTCAGGCTCTGGACACTGTGCTGCTGGGCTGTCCTCTCCTGCCATCAGGGGATCGTCTCCTGGCCTGTATGCCACCGGCCGGGGATGGGGAAGGCCCTGCGGCCGTTGCCGTTATTCTCCCACGCTGAGGCCTCCCCCTCTTTGCAATAGCAGGGGAGAGGGTGCCCGTAGCTGACCGCTGACTCCGCCGAGCGGGCGGGGGGGCGCTAGCTCGCGCCGAGGCTCCGCCCACCGAGCTCCGCCTGTGATGAGGATTCCGTCCAGGCCCTACTGCGGCAGAAACCGGGTGTCGTTTCGCCGGGGGGCCTGATGGGTCCCACTCATGGAGGCTCCTGGCTTGGCGTGCCGCTCTGGGGGAGGCTCCTGGTGAGAAACGCTCCGGAGGCCGAGACCTCCGGGCACATGGGAGGTCCTTTCCTGCTGCCTCAGCTCCTAACTGATCTCTAATAAGCGGTGCCACTTGCCTGTGAAGCCAGTCAGGTCCATTGCAAACAGCGGCCGCCCGTAGCTGGGCGAACATAAAATATTCAAAGAGGTGATTACAATAATTGTGCGGTCATCCCAACATAGGACGACAACAAAATGGATTTCAATATAAACAATTTCAAACAGTATATATTTATATGTATATACCCGGGAGCTCCCCCTACTTTTGAAGCTATGCATGAGATCTCACTTAAAGTACTTAGTCCTTGGTCTTCTGGTCTTTGCTAGCTAAAGTAATTCCTTTATGATTTGTAATCCACAGTTTAAGGTAAGTTAAGTTGAGGTGAAGGTGCTCCTGGTGTAACTTTGATAACTATTTTACAATGCTTGAGACGTCAGAGTAGATAGGCCTCAAGCCTGCTCAGTGTCAGTTGTTCTGATGCTCCTCCGTGGAACTATAGATCCCAGTGAGGCCTGTGTATGAGTCTAACTGCATGTGAAAGTTAACAAAATGTGGGCCGTGGCCCGCTCACCAACTGGATCAGAGCTCCGTGTAGTAACTTTGGTCCGGTGACTGCAGCTTGCTTTTCCGTCAGCTGGGCCCGTCACTCCGTTCAGCTCCGCTGGGTGAGCCTGGTCCTCCGATGCTCAATCGAGTGTCTCTGGATGTCTCCAATACGGTCACTGTCTCTCTGGCACCGTCAGGTCACCTGCACAAACAAGCGGGGTTGCGCTCCGCAATGGCTGTAAGCCACTGTCTCCGGGAGGCCTTCCACACAGATCCTCACAGACAGGCCATGCGATCCCGAGACCTAAAATGGCTGCTCGGGTTCCTTTTATGTCCTACCCAGCATGCACTGCTTGAGAGAGTGTTCATGGGTAGGGCACTAAGCCTCCTGGGTAAAAAGGGTCAACCTTCTGATCAAAACAACAGTCACTTCCTGTATATGCCTTTTGTGCTTTCTTCAAACAATAATCATATAAGTGCATTACCAGTATTTGACTGCTAGATGGCGCCAAATACTAAACCAAAGAAATTGTCCATAGACTTTTGATTATAGCATGAAACACACATTAGTAAGCAAGGATGTCAGCGCTACACAATACATATACAGTACACTGTAATCTTACAGATTACATTACTTTATCAATTTATTTCACCTCCCCTTTGTCCCTAGTGGTTTGTCCAGTGTCCTACATGCACTTTTATATTATAAATACTGTTCTTTCTGCCTGGAACTGGAGATTGTTCATAGCAACCAAAACCATCCCTTTACATGAAAAGTGGTTTTAGACCAGCTAGAAAACAGCGATACCAAATTAGAATCACTTGCAGAATTGAGCGATAGTAATTTGTGGGGAAATCCGTCATCAAACACTGAAAGTAATGACAGCTACAATTCTGCAACTGAGCACATTTCTGTGTTTTTGATTTGATTACATTATTGAATAATTTTTATCATTATTATATTATTATTTGTTATAATTATTTATAGTTATGTATTATATTATAATTTATGATATCGTGTTTCCCGGGATGTCTACTAGACTCTTGTTTTGACAGATTTAAGTGAGTTATTCCTAAGAATTACAAGCCTACAATATAAAACGCCCAATTTTCATGCAAAATAATTGTACCGCTTTCAGCATCAAAAATCTGAAATAATCATACCGCCAGGGAGGTTAATACTGTGTGAGTCTCTATTTACTAATACAGTTGGTAATATGACTGAACCCAGGGTGCCAGAGGTAATGGAGGATTTGCAGAGTCATGGTAATCAGTGGGGTACATAGTCTATTAGCAGCCCTGACAGGGGTACCGCTACATGTATATGACACCTCCATGCTCACAAGCCTCTCACCTTACTGATGTGTCACATGACTTCATCAGGGAAACGTGACACGTAATGATACACACCAGGTTTGGGCAGCAGACTAGCCTGAATTGACGTAGGAGTACAAGCTCACCGCTCGTGTATTACATGCCTTGCTTTATTGTTTGAAATGTGAGTACATATCCGTTTTTATAATAAAATACTATTTAAAACTATAATACACTATTGGAGCCCCTTTGCTTATATATTACCTCATGGAAGGGACCAGGTGGATATCCCTGCATTTCACCTAAAGAGGTATCGCCACACATCCAGCCCCTAGGACAGCGTTTTACCACAGAGAGACCCCTAAAAGCTATGAAGGAGGCACAAGGTTCCCCCATGAAAGATATTTACCCAATGCTGTAACCTTACAGCAGTAAGGTGAGAGGCTTGTGAGCACGGAGGTGTCATATACACTATAAGAACAGACACCAATCACCTTTTACTTCACTCTTTGAATGCGCAATAACTAGGGCACCTTTACCTGTATTGCACCTTTTATGAAATCAAATTCTCTTCACTGGGACTACTCATTTATCACTTTTATTATTCAATGTATTAGCCACCATATTACCATTTGATATTCATTTAGAAGTAATAATTATTTGTTCACCTTTTTATATAATCTTATTTATTGCTTAAATTTATCACGTTACTGGGGGCAGAGCAACATCAATTTTTGTTCATACACTTAGAGCCACGGATTTTGCTTTTCGGTGTTTGCGGGAGTCCTATTCACTTTCATTGTTTGTTTAATAGCGTAGAAGTACTATTTACATATTTTTTGCCTGGTTGGATAGATATTGGTTGGATAATTTAGGCAGGTCCTCATATTACATACTTTTTTGGTAAATCTAAAGATTGTATGGTCAGATTGTAACACGTATGGTTGGTAACCCTTATGCCGCTTACACATGGTCGGATTTTCCAACGGGAAATGTTGGATGTTGTAACGCCGAGTGCTCCGGGTGCCCCATCCATCCCGGAGCGCTCACGGCGTTCTGTGTCATGCAGCACCTCGATCAGCTCTCCCGACCTTGTCCCTGCCGGCTCCTTCCGGCGCGCGCGCGCCCCTGCCCCTCAGGTGCGCGCGCGCAACACTGTCTGCATTTAAAGGGCCAGTGCACAGTTAATTGGTGCCTGGTCCAAAGTGCCGTTTTCTGAACCATACTTAAACCCACTTCCCCTTCCTGTCCTGGCCGGATCTTGAGTTGCCTACAGTGCCCAGTGAAAGCGTGTTTTGTGTTTGCTCCTACTGTGTATCCAGATCTCTGCCGTTGCCCCCAACTACGAACCTTTGCTACCTGCCCTGACCTTTTGCTACGTCTGACCTTGCCTCTGCCTTATCCTTGTGTACCGCGCCTGTCTCAGCTGTCAGTGGGGTCGAGTTGCTATTGGAAGACACGACCTGGTTGCTACCGCCGCTGCAAGTCCATCCCGCCTTGCGGCGGGCTCTGGTGAAAACCAGTAGCAACATTAGAACCGGTCCTCCAATACAACCCGTGCTATCGCCTCATTGACATAGGGGATCCACCTCCTGTTCCCCACCATACCCGGAACGTGACAGTTGTGAGCTTGTTGTCAGAAAGTCCGACCGTGTGTATGCTCCAGCGAACATTTGCTGTCAGAATTTCTGGCCACAAATGTTTGAGAGCAGGTTCTCAAATTTTCCGCCAACTTCACTTTGTTGTGGGAAATTTCGATCTTGTGTTCACAAGTCCGTCGCACAAAAGTTCAGGCATCTTCGGAATCAAGCAGAAGGAGCCACACTGGCTATTGAACTTCCTTTTTCTCGGCTCGTCGTACGCCTTGTACGTCACCACGTTCTCACGTTCCGAATTTCCAACAACATTTCTGTGACCATGTTTATGCAAGACAAGTTTGAGCCAACATCCTTTGGAAAAAAATGCACGGTTTTGTTGTCGGAAAGTCCGATCGCGTGTACGCGGCATTAGTGTTTGTGTCCAGCACCATCCAGGAAGGTAGGTATCCTGGTAGGCCAGCTCTGTCAAATGAAGTGATCTCCTGAACAACAGTAACAGCATATTTTCAGTCCCACATTTGGACTTATTCTTGCTTCTACTGTCATCAACAGCATGGGGTTTATTTTACTTCCAATGACACCAGAGAAATGGAATTTTATTTTGTTCACACTGACACCAACAATTGGGTTTATTTTACCTTTTTATTGATATCAATGAAGGTACTCCTTTACACCCGGTGGCACTGATATAGGGGACTATTTTTACCTACACTGAAACCAACTTCAGAATTTATTTTTACTGTTATTGATACCACAGATACTTGCTCCCACTGACACTAATGATGGCTTTATTTATACTCCCGCAGACACCAACAATGGAACATATTTTACTCCATACTGACACCAGTAATGGGACTTATTTATTCCCACAGACACCAATGGCATTTATTTTACTAGCATTGACACCAATGATGGGACGGATTTTATTTCCATAGAAACCAATGATGGAACTTATTTTACTCTGACAGATGATGATGATGGGTATTTTTTTGCTCTAACAGACAGCAATGGTTGGACTTATTTTGCTTCCACAGACAGCAACAATGAAACTTATTTTAGTCAGACAGACACCAATGATAGGGCTTACTTTACGCCCAGTGACACCAATAATGGGATTTTGTTTCTACTTTCTCTTTAACACATTCCTAGGACCTATTTTGCTTAAAACAAATAAAAGCATAAGGGGAAAAGTGCAACACTACAAGTCATATTCAGTGATGCATTGCACACTCTAATGCCACGTAGACACGGTCAGAATTTCCGATGGAAACAGTCCGATGGGAGCTTTTTATCAGATTTTTCGATCGTGTGTTTGCAATTCCGACATGCAAAATTCCGATGCATGCTTGGAAACAATTCGACGCATACTTGGAAGCATTAAACTTCCCTTTTATAGTGCCGTCGAACGTGTTGTATGTCGCAGTGTTATTGACCGTCGGAATTTGGTGTGACCGTGTGTAGGCAAGACAGTTTGAGCGAAATTCAGTGGGAATTCCGATGGGAAAACCATCAGAGCTTTTTACGACAAGAATTCCGACCATGTGTACGTGGCATAATAGGTAAGTCCACTTTTTGGCCACGTCTTGCATGTCAGTCTAAACATTTCCTATTCACCTTCGAGCTATATATTACTTTAATGCCGCATACACACGGTCGGAATTCTCGTCGGAAAAATTAAGAACAGGTTCTCAATCCAAAGTCCGTCGGAAACTCCAACAGAAATAGACCGATGGGCATACACATGGTCGGAAAATCCGATGAAAAGAATCCCATCGGATTGTATGCGGCATTAGTTATTTTCAGGTGTTGGCAGTTATGCAGGTACTATTCCTTCATAAACCTTCATAATTTGAATCTAGAAAAAAGATATACATTTTATTAAGTAGTTAATTTATAATTTTAGTTCACACATTAAAAAGGAAAGTGTGGGATTTCAAAAAAATAAACCTACAAACTCACCTAGATAGAAGCAGCATTGGTCAGATGCTGCATCTATCCCACACCACCTCTAAGGCAGAGAACTGAGCAATCAGTGGTCTTTGATCATTCAGTGAGCAGAGAGCCATTGACTGTCAGTCACCAGCTCTCTGCTCTGCCTCTCCGCTCAATGGAGCACCAGGCAGTGGAGGGGGCAGGAGTGGCTGGCTCAGGCCCTCAGCAGCACGCTGAGAGGCTAAGCAAGCTGCTTGTCAGGAATCTGGGTGTATCCTGACTTTAAAGTCGGGATCCTTCCAGAGTGTTGACCGGCTGAGAAATGTCAGCTATCAGAGGTTTTTAGTCTAGACTAACTAACAGAACTAACTGCACTTCTGTGACCCACAGAAGAAGCAGGGCCAAAGCCTAACTCTAGGTTTCTTGTGACTTTAGAAAGTTTGAACCCAGGTGGGACCAGGGCTCCCAGCACACATGGGAATCTGCCCATTGTTCCACCTTCCTCTGCCTCATTGGATCTGCTCTGACAGTGGTAAACACTCATCGCCCCCCCCTGCTCTCTGGCTCTTTCATGCTGAGAGCAGCCTGCCTAATAAACAGCAGGCAAACTAAAGCTTCCATGCTGCGCCCTCTCTTCTATGGGGCGCAGGGTGGAAGTTTCATTTTGCCTGCTGGAAGAACAGGTATTTTAAAAATCCAAATCCCCAGTGAGTGGCTGGGGATCTGGATTTTGACGCCTCCCCTTCCCTGGCGCCCTGGGTCAGACAAAGTGTATGTAGCGTGGCTACATCCAGTATACTTCACCCAGTTCCTGCAGTGGAATGGGGACTTCTCATCCCATTCTTGGAACAAAATCAAGTTGGGATGAGTTCTGCTCAGCCATTCACAGGGAGCATTGTATTTCCATCAATGAATGCAGGGCTTCCTTCGATTGGCTGAGATGGAGAGGCAGGTGGATTACGATCCTTACCTCAGCCAATCAGAGGAAGCCTTGTATTGATGGAAATGCAGTGCTCCCTGTGAATATCTGAGCAGCACTCATCCCGACATGATTTTGTGATCCGGAAATGGGATGGGAAGTCCCCATCCCGCTGCATGAACACAGTGCTGTATACTGCTGATGCTACATACAGTTTATCTCCTTAGCACCGACCGTACGTACATTTGCGGCCTGGGCTTTAAGGGGTTATACCGGCTGCAGGCATTACCCGGTACTGTTTTTTAGAGCGGGCGGTCGGCTCTAACAACCGATGCGGCTAAAAGCCACTTGGCTGTTTTTCTAAGGAACCAGGAGGGGACATGCCCCCATCCCGCCGTCTTCCACTGCTCTTACTGGGACTCCCGTCCCACCGATCCGGCACAGCTCTTCTGGCTAGAGTGAAACTGGAACAAAGCCAGAAACGGCTTTGTTCCAGTCTCCTATGTGAAAACACAGAAGTGACTTCACAGCATCACTTCTGGTTTGCTCGGCTGCTAATGGCATCGATTAAAAAAAAGATGACAGTATTCAGAATCACAATTTTTGGTGATCTGAATACTTTGAAGTGCAAAGGAGGGATTTGGGGTCTTTTAGACCCCGATCCCTCCATAAAGAGTACCTGTCACCAGGGCCATCTTAATAGCACCATGGGCCCCTGGGCAAAGTAATGCTATGGGGTCCCTAAAAGCCTGCCCAATTTACGCATCTACTCCTAAGAATTAAAGTACAATATTTTCTACTTTCTGCTATGAAACATATCAAATTAGAAAAAATTAAAACATGTCTTTATAAATGTAGGCCAAAATGTATTCTGCTACATGTCTTTAGTATAAAAAATCCCTGAGAGAGCTGTACTCCCCCCCTCACACTTGTATGTTCGCAGCCCCCCTTCACACCTGTACTCTCTCAGCCCCTCTCGCACCTGAACTGAACGCTCTCAACCCCTTTTCACACTTGTATCCCCTCAGCCCCCCTCACACTTGTACGCTTGCAGCCTCCCTTCACACCTGTACTCTCTCAGCCCCTCTCGCACCTGAACTGAACGCTCACAACCCCTTTTCACACTTGTATCCCCTCAGCCCCCCTCACACTTGTACGCTCGCAGCCCCCCTTCACACTTGTATCTTCGCAGCCCCCCTCACACCTGTACGCTCGCAGCCCCCCTTGCACCTGGACGCTCAAAGCCCCCCTTGCACCTGTACGCTCAAAGCCCCCCTTAAAACTTGCATGCTCTCAGCCCCCCTCACCCTTGTATGCTCTCAGCCCCCCTCACACTTGTATGTTTGCAGCCCCCCTTCACACCTGTACTCTCTCAGCCCCCCCTCACACCTGTACGCTCGCAGCCCCCCTTCACACTTGTATGCTCTCAGCTTCCCTTCACACATTGGGATAAAGGTTTTACAAAAATAAATAAAAGCTGATCATTGTAAGCACCCCTATCAGTAGTAAATGGTCTCAACCATCTAACGGCTACATCTGCAGGACAGCTTATTCTGTTGAAAAACAACAGACTTACTGGCAGGATCACCAGGTAAAAATGAAGGGAAAAAGGCCTAAAAAAAGAAAACCAATGCAGCCATCATTTCTAAAAAAATTTTACTTTTGGGTTTAATACTGCTTTAACTGCATATTCAGTCTTGTGCCGCGTACACATGATCGGAAATTCGGCCAGCAAAAGAAAGATGAGAGCTTTTGGTCAGAAAATGCGACCGTGTGTATACTCCATCGGACTTTTGTTGGCCGAATTTCCGCCAGCAAATGATTGAGAGCATGTTCTCTATTGTTGCTGATGGGGAATCTATTGTTGCTGGGGGGGGGGGGGGGGGGGGGGGGGGGGGGGGGGGGGGGGGGGGGCCTCTTATGTTGCTGGAAGGGATCTACTGTTGATGGAGAGGTCTATTTTTACTGGCTGCTGGAGGATCTATTGATGCTGGCTGCTGGGAGATCTGTTGTTGCTGCTGGGGTGGGGGGTCTAATAATGCTTGGGTGGATATTTTGTTACTGGGTGTGATAATTTGTTGTGGGTAGTTCACTGTTGCTGCAGGGAATCTATTGTTGTTGGGATGGAGTCCATTGTTGCTGGGGGAGTCTATTGTGTCATGTTCCATACAAATGATTTAGCGCCACAAAATGATACTTGGTTCTGTGTTCTCTAAAAGCGGCAGTACTGGTAAGTGGGTAGGGGGTGGAATCAAAGGACGGTGGTCAGAGGTGGGTAGGGGACAGAGACAAGGGGTGAATCAGACAGGGGGGAGTTCCTGCACCTATTCTCAGAGAAAAAAAGCCCTGGTTGTACGTCACCGCATTCTTGACGGTCGAAAGTTCAGCAAACTTTTGTGTGCCCGTGTGTATACAAGACAAGCTTGAGCAGAATTCCGTCGGAAAAACCATCCAAGATGTTTCCGACGGAAAATCCGCTCGTGTGTATGGGGCATAAGGGTGCAGGAATACGGTGTAATATTTACCTTTCTGCGAGCAGTCTCCTCTCCAAGGTGCTCCCTGCCACGATTACACTCCCACCTCCATGTACAATGCAGGTTTAATAGCCATTCATTGTACATGATGATGCTGAAGGACTTCCTGAAAAGGCAGACAGAGGAGGAGAACACTTGAGCTTTGTAGAAGTGCAGGAAAGGTAAGTTATGCAGCCTCTTCAGCTCCTTCTAGACCTATTGAACATTTAACACGTGCATGCAGTGCTGGGGGGGGGGGGGGGGGGGGGGGGGGTGCACTGCACTGCAGTTGGGCTTTAAGTACTTTGATCATCCATTATAGATTATACATACAGTATCGTGCTATATGTATTAGCTATAAAGTAAAAGAGAGTAGGTTTTCCGGAGTCGAATACAGCACAATATCCCTGGCAGTTCACTCAATTATCAGTCCAGGGCTTGTTTTAAAAGGAAAAAGCAAGAAGAATTCCATCCTTTGGTGTAGTCTGTAGGTGGTGTGATCACCTTATATATTGTATGTGTGTGCAGCCCTTCTGTGCTGGGCCCAGGCCCCATCAGTTCAAAATGGGGGCCCAGGCATCTGCTGAGCTAGTGGGCTGGCTGTACTGTTTTATTGCGGACACTGATCATCTTCTGCCTCCCCTGCAATGCTGCCAGCTTCTCCTGTGGACACACAGGGGGATGTTTTAAGATAGAGAGCGAGGCAAGTGGCCAGCAAATATGTCATTTACTGGCCTCTTTCTTTCCTGAATGAACACAGTGAGTGATCGGTACCAATCACTCCTGTGTCCATTCATCACCGAAGCATAGTAAACAATGTGTTTACTATGCTTCATTTTGTGAAAGAGCAGGAAGACTCAGAGTGCTTCCTATTCATTCCTCTGTGCAGCTGAGGCTACAGAGAAAGGGACTGATAAATGAACTACATGTCCTCAGTCACTTTCGGCTGGGGGGGATCCCTGTCAGGTAGGCTGTATGGGGCCCTGTGACTTCTAACAGCAGCCCTGTATGTGTGTGATATAAAAAATCATTCTCTGTCCCACAAAACAGAAGGCACTGTTCTAAAGTGTATGCTCACTATAGATCACTTTACAAATAACCGCATATTATGTTCAAGTATTTTTATAAACTTAGATATTCTTTTTTTTGCAGCAGGTTTGAAACCTTTAAAACAGCAACCAGTACTGTACAAAAAAAAAACAAGAGATCAAAAGATTTACATGAACCCACATAAATAGTATATGTGCATTGATTCTTTAAGTATTGAAATTCAGTTGCTGAAATCTGACTTAAAAAAAAAAGAAAATTGTAAAAACAAATCTGTTTGATCGTTGAAAATGATTTCTTAAAAATAAAAGGTTAAAGCATATGTGTTGTCATAGTGCCATCTAGTGGTAGAAATAAAAATAGGAAATAGAAAAACTGCCATTGCTCTATATTGCATAGTCATCTACAGGTTACATTGAAATGCAAATGTATTTGCAATTCTCCATTTTGCACAAAAAGTACATTAGAGACATGTTTATCAAGTGGCGGAGGACCCATTGTCTTCTCATTTGCTGTTGTTGAAGGATCTGTCACAACGAGACAGTTGCCATCCTCTTTTGCCAACAAATTTGTGCAATGGAGTCAGTCGCCGTTTTTCTGTCCATTCTTCAGTCTTCTCAATGATTAGCTTCTGCTTTTACAAACTTACCCCATCTGATCTGGTATTATTTATAAGTTCATATTTTCTGCACTAAAGAGAAGGATTTTAGCCCTTTCCCAGTGTTCTAATGCTTGCAAATTTCAGATGTAAGTGTTTGGATGGACAATGAAAGCAAGTAAAAATAAAAATGTGATCATTTCACTCTTTTTTATTTTTTTGGTTTTATGTGTATGAATGTTTATATCTTTCTTAGTCAAATCAGCACTATATAGTCAATGTCGATTTGTCTGTATAGATTTGGACAGTGAGTGGAGATTAAAAAAAGTAGGAAAACTGAGCTAGACATAAATTATGGAAGTGCCCTGACAATGGGGGTGACATATTATATCAATAATATTATATTTATGGTCTATTTGATGCTTGCTAAGCAATTAAAGCTGATGCCTAGGCTGCATGCACTTATTAACCAGACACCTTTATCATATAAAAAAAAGCCAGATTGGTGACCTCCACAGTACTGACAGCACAGCTCAGTCCAAAATACACCCCCCCCCTACCCTGCTTATTGGGCAAAAAAGGAGAAAATGTGATATGAAATTCTCAGTTTTAAGCATTTTCAGCACCTGATTTAATCACTTGCAGAGTATGCAGAGTATGCAGCTTCTGAATCTTTTAAACCTTGCCTATGTTCCAGTTTACGTTGGTGCCATGACTGCAGACTCTGTTTCCTCTTTTAGGGTGGCTCCTTTCTCTTACAGCATCCTATGAAGCCACCCTTGCATGCAGAGGCTAGAGCTGTGTCTCCCTATACTGTATGCATCAATAGAAACACACAAGGCCCAGCTCTGCTCTTCCCTTACCCTTCTTCAAGCTAACAGACTGACTGAAAACTGCACTGTCCACAGTTAAGTCTTTCCTGTGAAGATCAGAAGCTCGAACTTTGACAGTTGGTAAACTGCAAGTGCTGGTGTAAGAATTTAACAAATAGTTTACTAGGGAATACTAATTTTATTGTGCTCAGTGTGTTAAGCTAAAAATGCTGAGGGATTAATGCTACTTTAATGATGTCATACTTTTGCTGTGTCCTCCTAGCTGAAAAAGCCTGACTAGCTCTTAGTTCTGCTGTTAATAGAGTCATCAGAGGCTTCCTGTGGTAGACTGTTCCACATGCACAGCTATTACTGTAGTCAGTGGTGTAACTTGAACCTTCAGGGCCCCGGTGCAAGAAACCATGAAGGGCCCCCCTGAACCCCAGCCGAGGCCCTTCCCTCTGAGTTCGGTGGTGGAACTCCAGGGCTCGGTCCCAGGTACAACTTTTGTGAGCCCTGTAGTTCCACCACTGGTATCAGCAGTTTTTTAAATTATCTTTTACAATTTTTTAGGAGTCCCGTTGGGGGACTTTGTGAGATATCAGAGGTCTAAACAGACCTATGATGTTACACCTTTGAGACAAAGAGGAAGAAGGGAAAGGGAAATTGGGACCTGTCCTCTGGGGAGAAGTGGGCCCTGTCCCCAGGAGAGATTGTGTCCTTGTCCTTAGGGGAGATGGGGTCCCTGTCCCCACATAAGTAGGAGTACCTGTCCCTAAGGGAAATGGGGTCCCTGTCCTCTGGGGAGAAGTGGGCCCTGTCCCCAGGGGAGAGATGGGGTCCCTGACCTTAGGGGAGATGGGGTCCTTGTCCTCAGGTGAGAAAGGGGTCCTTGTCCCCAAGGGAAATGGGGTCCCTGTCCTCTGGGGAGAAGTGGGTCCTGTCCCCAGGGAAGATGGGGTCCCTGTCCTTAGGGGAGATGGGGTCCCTGTCCCCATGTGAGAAGGGGTTCCTGCCCCCAAGGAAAATGGGGTCCCTGTCCTCTGGGGAGAAGTGGGCCCTCTTCTCAGGGGAGATGGGGTCCCCATTGGAGATGGGGTCCCTGTCCCCAGGTCAGAAGAGGTCCCTGTCCTCAGGTGAGAAGGGGTCTCTGTCCTCAGGTGAGATGGGGTCCCTGTCCCCATGGAAAATGGGGTCCCTGTCCTGTGGGGAGAAGTTGGCTCTGTCCCCAGTGGAGATGGGGTCCTTGTCCCCAAGGGAAATGGGGTCCCTGTCCTTTAGGGAGAACTGGGCCCTGTCCCCAGGGGAGATGGGGTCCCTGTCCTTAGGAGACATATCTCCCAGAAAGACCTGTCAACATCGGTGTATGACGGGGAGGGGGGGTGGTGACAGACAAGCCTGCAGTGTCCTTTGGGGAGCCACCCCTCATAGGGCTGCACTGCATCTGTGTGCTTAAAGTTTGTTTGCCCAGAGAAGCATGCAGTGCAGTGTGAGCCGGACTCAGGGGGCGGGACTCTGGCTGGGGAGGACAGACACCGGACTGAGCAGCACTGCATGGAGCAGGAGAGGGGGACCCGGAGGAGCGGCAGAGGACACAGGTTGTGTGGGGAATGCACAACTAAAGAGTGCGGTAGTCGAGCATGTAGCTCTGCTAGTCACCCCCCACCTCCAGCCACCCAGGCCTAACCGCCTATGCTGCCACCGGCCATATGTAGAGGGGGTGGCATGGGCCCCTTGCAGCACAGGGCCCGGTTGCGCTTGCAACTGCTGCACCCCCAATAGTTACACCCCTGACTGTAGTTCATTTATTACAGGTACTTCTATAACACTGACATTTTACAGTATGCAGCATGTAGGCAGGTGCAGTCTACTTTCTGCACTGCAGGTGGCGCTCTTCTGCAGCGGCACGGCAGCTGGAGGGAAAGTCAAGGGGGACACAGTTCCTGTATGGTTTCCTGGGTCACTGGTAAAGCACCTGATTGGATGCTTATGCCCTATGCACCTGCAACAGTCATTTTGGGTCAGGAAGAGACTAAAGACCCTGTTTCTCAGGCTTGGCATGCTTTTTGTGAGTTAATATTGAAGGGGCAGATACCCTGCCTGTTAGGGACAGTACTAGCAGTAGGGAAAGGTCCATGACTGAGAGGGAAAGTGTAGGGTCCTTTGGACATCTTCACGCTTGGACACTGGACGGCCAGGCCGCATTCCTCCCTCTTAAAGTGTTACTAAACCGCTAAATACCCTTTCTCAATAGCAGTCTTGTGACTTCTATCAGTATCCAGCTGAGCACTGGCTAAAGCTTATGGGAGAAGTTTTCATTCTCCTCTGATTGTCCTATGCTGCATGACCCCTGGCCCTCTGTCTGGACAGTGCTGATTGGCCCTGTGCTGATCACATGCACCCTCCCAAGAAAAAAAAAAAATTAGCAATACACCAAACTGGGCATGTGCAGAGTGCCTCCAAGACTCTGTTCTATCACCAGATGAATTGGAGACAGTAAAATAAGGGGAGGATCAGAGAAGACAGTGGGTATAACAAGCATGCTTTACTGCATATATCTGTGAGCTGATCCCCTGCTGATCGGAGCAGAGCGGGCGGATGACAAATCCATGTCCACTCAGTATCTGCAGAGCGGACATGGGCAGTGCCCCTCAGTTCTATGGGAGGCCATGTGTAAATGCATACCTCCCAACATTTTGAGAAAGTATGTAGGCATAGGACACGCCCCCGTCACACCCCCTTAAAGGAGAATTAACTAAAAAAAAGGATTAGTTAAATCCACAAGGGCATTTTTTTTAACCACTACTATTCCTTTATATTGGCTTTTACATTTTACAAATGCAGCAATTTAGAATTTGGATGAAAGGTTTAGCACTTGGAAACACTTTTTGAATGATAAATAGTGCATTTTCTATACAACTTTATAGATCAGACCAAAATGAGGGACAAATGAGGAAGAAAGAGGGACAGATTGACATTGCTCCAAATCAGGGACAGTCCCTTTGAAATCAGGGACAGTTGGGAGCTATGGTAAATAGACTCTGTTGTCCATTTACACCTGGCTACCTCGGATCCACCCTGCTGAAACAGGAGAGGAAGAGTCCTCACCTATTTTTTTTGTGGGCCTGCTCAGACGTGGAGGACTCAAATTCATTCACACCCGTCTGTCCATAGGAATGCAGGCACTTTCTGATCAGGTCTGCCTGAAAATCTGACAGGCGGACCTGATCGAATCAGCCATCTAAAAGGGTCCTAACAGTTATCATTCATGGCAAGCCTTGCCCAAGCAGTTAAATTGATGGGTTTAGTCCCCCTTTAAGGGAGTATGATCACCTGCATCATTAGACCCTAAGACTCCTTTCACTGGGACCGTTGCTGCGTTCGCAGTATAGCGCCGCTTGTTTTAGTGGTGCTTTACTGCTGTTTAAACTGTGCTTTTCGGCTGCCAGCGGGTGCTTTTAACCCCAAAGAAGGGGTTAAAAAATCCTGTGTTACGGCGCTTCCGAAGCGCTTTTCAGGCACTTCGGAAGCGCTGCCCATTCATTCCAATGGGCAGGGCATTTTGGGAGCGCTAAATACAGCACTCCCAACCCGCCCCAAAGATGCTTCTTGCAGGACTTTTCGGAACGTCCAGAAAGCGCACCGCCCGAGTGTGAAAAGTCACTTGGGAGGCGGTTTTCAGGCGCTTAGCTGGGGCCATTTCCAGCGCTAAAGCACCTGAAAACCGCCTCAGTGTGAAAGGGGTCTAAGGACTTGTTCTTATATATGACAGCCCTTGTTGCCCCCAATGAAAAGCAATCTGTGCTGGAATGTTTCTCAGAGAGCTGTTGACAGGTGAATCAGAGGACATTAGTTCCCTCCTCACCACCTGATTTAACCCTAAGAAGGCCAAACCACTGCGTCAGTTGAGGTGCAGCCCTATTGCCTTTAATGGGTCGCATTCGGCACTGCTGAATGAATGCGAAAGCAGCTTGTCTACAGCCTTGAGCAGCTGCATATATTTGTTTAGGTGGGCAGTTAGGGGAAGGGGGGTGGGCAGTAAAACCTCAGCTCAATTGCCTGCTACCTTCCCCTGGCCACACTTCTGAACGATTCCTAATCATTGTAGATTTTCTTCATAGTCCTTAAACTGCTCTGTGATATACTGCAGTTTGCAAGTATTATTAAAAGATGAAGGTACCAATTAAGTACTGAGTAGACATGATTCATTGTTATAAATGCAAACACATAGATACCTCTCCTGCTCAAATAATCCTTAGACAAAATGCAAGTTATATAGGTCATGAAAACCGTATGAATCATCACATCCTTAGTCTATCTTTTAGTTACTTTCCAAGCTTCTACCTGTTTACGCTGCTGTAGGAAAAAAAGAGAAAATGTGATCAGCAATTTGGATACACCCTACTGTCAGGCTTCATTCACAGCTAAACGCTTCTCAACAGGCAGCTACCAAATTATTACTGCAGGAAACAGAATTGTCATAAAAATCGTTCATCCCAATTTGATATCCATGCTGTGCTTTATTGAAAATGCAGCCTGCCGCAATTTTACAGCTTTGGTGACCCTAAGAAAGTATTGTTTACATTTTGGAGAGCACATACTGTATTTTAAGGTAAATCTAGGTTCACCGTTATAAATAAATAAAAAAAATAAATGCACATATTTTTGCAGGAAAAACATTTTTTTTTATTATAGGAGACTGCAAAGCATTACACCTGTGATCAGGTTAAACACACTTCCTCCAGCTTTCTGCCCAAATCTCTATACAGGCTTTCAGTTAGCGTGCTAGAGGAATGCCCCGTACACACGATCGGAAATTCCGCCAGCAAAAGTCCGATGTGAGGTTTTTGTCGGAAATTGCGACCGTGTGTATGCTCCATTGTACTTTTGCTGGCGGAATTCCCATCAGCAAAAGATTCAGAGCATATTCTCTATTTTCCGATCGTCTGTACCAATTCTGACGTGCATAATTCCTACGCATGCTCAGGAACAATCCGACGCATGCTCGGAAGCACTGAACTTCATTTTCTTGGCTCGTCGTAGTGTTGTACCTCACCGCTTTCTTGACGGTCGAAAGTTCAGAGAACTTTTGTGTGACCGTGTGTAGGCAAGCCAAGCTTGAGCGGAATTCCGTCTAAAAAAAACATACAAGATTATTCTGACGAAAACTCAGATGTACGCGGCAGAAGTGTCAACGGACTATGAGTGTACTGGATACTGCATTTGTAGTCCTTTGTGAAATAAGTCAATTTGCTGCGGTCAGAGCTGGATTACCAAATAGGCAGAGTGGGCATTGTCCTATGGGCCCCCAGGCTGTTTAAGGGCCCCATGACAACAGGTCAAAATAATTTTAATTTGAACTTTAAAAAAAAATTACAATAAAGCTTTCCAAAAATAGTTTCCAAAATTTTGAAAAAATTAATCAACTCAAAGAAACAAAAACCTTACATTAAAGTGGATGTAAACCCCATTTTTTTTTTTTTTTTGATGTCATAATGTAGAGAATACGATTTCCTTTCATTTTGAGCCCAGTCTTGCCACACTGATTTACTCGAGGCCTGAGCAATCCTCTTTTATTGTTCAGTTATAGAAATCTTAACAAAGTCTTGAAAACTTTGTCAAAAACGCCCCCTTGCTGTGAGTGACAGGTGATTTACATATCTCATGCACTAGCCTGAGACAGGTTATCATCAGATCACTGGATGTTCTACTCTGCCCAGCTCTGACTACATACATGTCCCCTAAATCACTTGTCTGTCTATAGTCTGATGACTGTTCAATGCATCCCTTAATGAGAAGCATCCAGTCAAAACACAGTAAAGCTGGGAGAGCTGGAGGGGAGGGGAGGGGGATGTGAATTGTGAACTTTTTACACAGGATGTGCCTGTCTCAGGCTAGTGCATGATATGCAAATCACCTGTCACTCACAGCAAGGGGCGTTTTTGACAAAGTTTTCAAGACTTTGTCAAGATTTCTCTAACTGAACAATAAACGAGGATTGCTCAGGCCTCGAGTAAATCTCAAATGAAAGGAAATTCTTATCCTCTACATTATGACATTATGACAAAAAAAATCTTTGGGTTTACATCCACTTTAAAGACTCTATAGAGAAAATACTGTATTAATGTAATATACCCAGTAACAACTTAAAGTACATAAACCATAGATATCCGGTTCACATTATAGTTTGCCTCTTAAAAGCTTATCTTCTTCCATCTGTCAGTTTGTAAAAAATGTTGGTGCAACCTACATACATGTTATGTCCAGTAGTGATGGTCACCATCTAGTGGCCAACGTGCACACTATTTATTTCAATGTTATCCCACTAGAGTGTCCTCCAGAAACCTGCAAGTGTGGCCCCAAGGTTTTGACTGCCTAGAGGTCTCCACAGAGTTTAATCTGGCACTGGCTGTAGTGGCATATGGGACTTGTGGTTTATTCATTCACGGAACCCCAATTTTAAATGTGACATTGGCTCCCCTTCACAACTTAACAGCTCTTTATATGACAGCCACACAGGGAATTTGTAGTCCTGAAGGAGCTGCTGTATTGATCAGGCTCTTCTGTCCTTCTGCAAAGATGAAATTAAAAATTGCTGCGCTAAAGGTTCCAAGTGCTATGAGCCCTCTTATTACTATATAATGATACAAATCTGTATAAATCAATCCACAAATGTGCTCTAATTGGAGTCAGTAATAATTACTATAAAGCAACCACTACCCCAAACCAGTCATAACCCCGAATACTCAGGTAATCATTAAAGAATCACCACTTAGGCTGCTTTCACACTGGGGCGGTTTGCAGGCGCTATTGCGCTAAAAATAGCGCCTGCAAACCGACCCGAAACAGCTGTTGCTGTGTCTCCAGTGTGAAAGCCCTGAGGGCTTTCACACTGGAGCGGTGCGCTAGCAGGACGGTAAAAAAAGTCCTGCTAGCTGCATCTTTGGAGCGGTGAAGGAGCGGTGTGTTCACCGCTCCTATACCGCTCCTTCCCATTGAAATCAATGGGAGACCGCGGGGATACCGCCCGCAAAGCGCCGCTGCAGCTGCATAGGGTTTTAACCCTTTTTCGGGCCGCTAGCGGGGGTTAAAACCACCCCGCTAGCGGCCGCATACCGCGGGTAAAACGATGGTAAAGCAGCGCTAAATATAGCGCTGCTTTACCGTCCCCGCCCCGCACCGCCCCAGTGTGAAAGCAGCCTTAAGGTATTCAAGCCCAAACTGGTAAGTACTAAAAAATTGTCTAAAACAATTACATATGATGAGTTCCAAATCCAGTGCAACATGTATCGCTAATTCAAGTGAAAATATAAAGAATATAATTCAGTATATAAACATCCACAGTGAAAAAAAATGTCCAAAATCTTGCAAAGAATGGTTATGTCAGAAAGTGATCCAATCTCTGTTTTCAAGAGTTACTATTTATCTCAGAGTTAGCGCAGCAATTTTTAATTTTATGTTTGTTTTCCTTAGTGATATTTGATGGTTATTTGCTGCTGCTTTTGCTTTCTTTTTTCTCAAATATTTTTTCTATCGCGGTATTACTTTACTTTTTTCACTTCTGCAAAGATGATCTGCCCAGAGCTGACCCAAGACTTAGTTACAACCCTGTGGGTTTCAATGCCCTTTTAAAAAAACAAAAGCCCTGCAGGAGGAATGAGTAAGCAAATAACAATATGACACAATGAATGCAATTGCCAAATGCAATAAACATGACAACAGTTACGAGGCACAGTAAAATACTTCAGACTCAACTAAAGGTGAAAGAGGTCCTCTCTAGAGGTCAGAGAAACTTTAACTCTGTTGGTGTTGGGGCCTTTATGGTGGTGTGCTTAATCCCCTAGGGGAGCAGTTGTACTCCACAGTGGCAAAAAGGAACTATGGCTGAATTCCATTTTGGGCATTAGGATGGTATCTTGGGCAAAAGAGTACAAAGTGGGGAGTCCAACTGGTCTCCCACCACTCTGCAGCTGGTCTCTGGATCTCTGGCTGGCACAACAGTAGCAAGTGATCCTCTTCCTGAGCAATGAGAAAATAGGGCTGCCACTATGTACACATATAATTACAAACTATACAAAGTTTGTCTGTGACATTGGCATTGGGCAGTCCTCACTGTTGCACAGAACAGTGCTTACTCATGTCTTGGGATATGAGCAACATTCTCCACAGCCTACATAATGACATACTATTAGATGATAAATCTATGACAATCTGGGTTACCAGTGAGTGGGGATGAATGATACTGGGCCAAAGAGGCCAACGGAGAGCAAGAGGATGGAGTGTCTGCAGGGGAAAGAGCTAGAGAGCATTTGAACATTGCAAAAACAGCATTTTCAATTTTTACAGTTGTTGGGAAAATTCACTTTAATTTGTTATTAAACAAGATGCATATAATTTATGTAATTTATGTGATATATGATACATGATGGACTTATATGTCATTTTTATGGTCCTGTTAATATAATCTCAGTATAACTTTGCTTGTACCTTCAGGTGCTGATTGTGCAGGATTTCTAGCCATAACAATAATGGACACCTTGAATCTATGTTGTCATTAAAGTGGTTATAAAGGCTAAAGGTATTTATTTATTTTTTTACCTTAATGCACTTGGTGCATTAAGGTAAAAAAAAAAATCTTTCAAAAGTTGCTCCTGCCAGCCCCCCCCCCCCCCCTTTAACGCTTACCTGAACCCGATCTTGATCCTGCTCTGTGCCTGTATGCAGCAGCTCTTCTCCCCTCTCTTTTCTTATTTGTATGGGCATGTTGTTATACTCGATTTCTGATATATTGCAATGTTTTATGATTTTGACACATAGTACAAATAGTAGAAAATCCAAGTGGATCTTTTCTATATTTGCACATTAATCGATTTGAAAAAATTGCTTTTGACAGTAGTGCTGCTCAATATTTATTGTCTCTTGCTGAATTATTGCATCTACTGACACCAGTGTCGGGGGTTATTAATACATCCACTGACACCAGAGATTCCTGCACGCGGTTGCGGCGCGCCGGAGATTCGTGCACGCGGTTGCGGCGCGCCGGAGATTCATGCACGCGGTTGCGGCGCGCCGGAGATTCGTGCACGCGGTTGCGGCGCGATGCCGGAGCAAGATGCGCGTGTCCATCAGTTGCGATGACCGCCCGGCATCTGTGATCGCTCCACACAGAGACAGAATGGAGATCTGTCAATGTAAACAGACAGATCTATGAAGTGTATCTATGTAGTGTATCCGAACTTTATATCGATTATTTGTCAGTAGCTTTAGAATTAATTATAATTGGGTGGGGGGGGGGGGGGGCAGGAAGAAGGGGTGAGAGGGAAAGGTAAGAAAGAACAAAAAAAAAAAGAAGTACCAGAGGTAGATTCAGTCCTGCTAGTCTACCTTATTTGAATTATTATTTTTCCTTCTATTTTGTTCTCTCTACTCTGGAGGGAGCGAGAGAAGGTAAAATGTGGGAATGAAAAATAATAAAAAGATGTCCGTGTTTTTTTCAGAGGGGATATATAAAAGAATATAGCACCCTCTGTGTGGGTTTGTGGTCTAGTAAATTTGCTATAAGTTTGAGACCTGCACTTGTGGAGCAGCTGCATGTACTTGATGCGAGAAAAATATAGGGATGTGCGTGTACATAGATAGATGGGAGTGGAATGCTTGTTTACCTAGTATTGTTATATTTCTGGTATAGTTGTGTTTATCATTAATTACTTACGTTCTTTATGCTTTCCTTTTTTTCTTTTTCCTATCCCTGCTGCACCTTATTGGCATGTACCTTTTATATTAGATCGTAAATATACAGGATGTGTTTACAGGATTTATTATCTATTCTATATTGGTATCTATATGAACTCTATGTGGAATTGTATCACAACCGTTCAACCTTTTACCAGTTAACCACTTCAGCCCCGGAGGATCTGGCTGCTCAATGAAGGAGCACTTTTTACAATTTGGCACTGCGCTGCTTTAACTGGTAATTGCGCAGTCATGCAATGCTGTACCCAAACTAAATGTGCCTCCTTTTTCCCCACAAATAGAGCTTTATTTTGATGGTGTTTGATTGCTTCTGCGATTTTTATTTTTTGCCATATAAAAACGTAAAAAGACCGAAAATTTTGAAAAAAAAATATATTTTCTACTTTTTGTTATAAAAACTAAATTTTAGTCATACATTTAGGCCAAAATGTATTCAGCCACATGTCTTTGGTAGAAAAATGTCAATAAGCGTATATTTATTGGTTTTCGCAAAAGTTATAGCTTCTACAAACTAGGGTACATTTTCTGGAATTTACGCAACTTTTAGTTTATGACTACCTATCTAATTTCTTGAGGTGTTAAAATGGCAGGGCAATACAACCCCCCCCCCCCCCAAATGACCCCATCCTCATTGCTGGGAGGCATGTTGAGCCCATTGAATATTTAATTTTGTTGTCACAAGTGATTGAAAAATGACAAAAAAATTAAAAATTACACAAAGTTGTCACTAAATGATATATTGCTCACAAATGCTATGGTTATATCTGGAATTACACTTTTTGGGAGCCTAGCCGCGTACAGGACAACGGAAACAAAGCACCGCCTTCAGGATTTCTAAGGGTGTAAATGTTTGATTTCACTCCTCACTACCTATCACAGTTTTGAAGGCCATAAAATGCCAAGATAGCACAACCCCCCCCCCCCCAAATGACCCCATTTTGGAAAGTAGACACCCCAAGCTATTTGCTGAGAGGCATGTTGAGTCCATGGAATATTTTATATTTTGCCACAAGTTGCAGGAAAATTGAATTTTTTATTTTTTTTTGCACAAAGTTGTCACTCAATGATCTACTGCTCAAACATGCCATGGACATATGTGAAATTACACCCCAAAATATATTCTTCTACTTCTCCTGAGTACGGGGATACCACATGTGTGAGAATTTTTGGTAGCCTAGTCGTGTACAAGACCCCAAAATCAAGCACCGCTTTCAGGCTTTCGAAGGGCGTAAAATGGTGATTTCACTTCCTCACTACCAATCACAGTTTCGGAGGCCATGAAATGACAAGATAGCTCTGCCGTTTGTCATCGGACGTCCATCCAGCACCACTCCAGTCAACTGCCAGTCGGTTGTCAGGGCTGGGCTCAGCCCTTCCTTCTCTGAGCTGGCCGCTCAGTTGACAGCTAATTGCCAGCTCCTATCTCTCCACAGTGACTCACTTGTTGATGATATCCTGCTCGTCAGTCCTACTTACTTAAGCCATCCAGCCCAGATGATCTCTGACTTCGCCTTGGTCAACATCAGAGACTTTCTCCAGTGCTCCTGTTAAAGACTTGCTTGGCTGACATTCCTTCTGGCTCCAGATCCTACTTGCTGTTCTATTAGGCTGATACCTGGCTTCTTGACTTTCTGGCTTGTCTGACTATCCGTTCCGGTTACCGAACTTTGGCTATGTTTTGACTACGTTGTTCTATTTACTTTTATTATTAAACAATTATTAAACAGATTTAAAGAGGAAGTAAAGCCTCCTCCAAAAAAAAAAAAAAACGGAACCTGCAAGGCAAAGGCATAATGAGCTAGTATGCATTAGCATACTAGCTCATTATGAATAACTTACCTGAGAACGAAGCCCCCGAAGCGACCCTCATCCATGACCTTCTCCGCCGCCATCAAGACCGGAGTGACTTTCGGGTCTTGCCACTCCATCGCTGTCATTCGCTGGATCGGCGATGACGTCACTCCCGCGCATGCGCACGAAAGCGGCATATTAGCCTTCCTCACTACAAGAAACGTATTGTTTCACCCTACACCTAGTCTGATTACAGTTAATGAGCTTCTACGTACCGTTGAAGACTATCAGATCTGCAACGGGGACATTAATGCTATTACTGATACAAGGGCCCTTATATTACTTCCAGGCCTGATCTTCCTTAGGGTAACCGTTATAGGCTGGCCAGGTTCCATCTTCTGCAGAGTGTGAGTATAGTTTGTTAGCTGTATTCATCCTTTTAGGGGATAGCATTATTTTTTTAAGGAAGTGTGCATAACATACTGTTCATTTGTTAATATTTTGCTTTGTGTCATTTGGAGGGTTTCCTAGAACTCAGCAGATCTATCACATCCTTTTTGTGACAATATCTCTTTAATTGGTTCAAGTAAATATCATCATAACATAAATACATAGAGTTGTCTGATTTATGTTTTTACAGTGGTACAAGGATGTCTGAACCCAGAGTGTCAGGTGGGTTGGAATGTTCCCCAGGTCAAGGCAATGCAGATGAGCAGTCCAAGCAGTCCCTTAGGGGGTCATGCTACATTTGCATTAAATTAGCCTCAGAACTTGTGTAATTCATATGTTCGGGTTGAAAGGGATGAGGTGGCAATCCTAGCTGTCACACAGAGAGCTCCTCTACAGGTGGGCAGAACAAGAAGAAAACAGAACAGTGCAGCTCCGATCACTGCTTCCTGCCCTGCACACATCACAGCTCATCCCAGCATGAAGATGTCAGAGGATGGATGTCATATAGTTTTTTTCCATGTGACTCCCCACTGCTCTGCCTTCTAAAGTGTATCTGACTGTGCTGTAAACCTGCCCTGTACTTTACAGATCAGGTTTACTAATATATATAAATATACTGAGACATTTCAGTTGGTACTGGTCTTTGCTGATCTATCTAGTACTTGTGTATGGGGGGAGGGGATCCAGTGCTACAGGATATGTCCCACAGGATATGTCCCACTAACAGCAGCGTACCTACTCTATTATTTTCCTGATATTATCTGGGTGCAAGGAAAAAAAATATCTGTCCCTATTAGCCAAGCCTCCTGTCAGTCTGTTGAGCCTTCCCCCTGTTAGCCAACCAACAGTCATTGCCCCGCCCCTCTACCTCCATGTGTGTCAGAGCCCCCCGTGTGTCAGAGCTCCCTGTGTGTCAGAGCCCCCGTTTGTCAGAGGACCCCCTGTTTGTCAGATGCCCCCCGTGTGTCAAAACCCCCCCATGTGTCAAAGCCCTCTGTGTGTCAGAGCCTCCCTGTGTGTTTCAGAGCCTCCCTGTGTGTGTCAGAGCCCCCCATGTGTCAGAGTCCCCCATGTGTCAGAGCCCCCCATGTGTCAGAACCTTTCCTCCTCATTCTCTTTCCCATGTTGACTGTAGACAGCAGAGAAGAAAGTAGAGGAGTCCAGTGTGCTGAACTTTGGAACGATGGATCCTGTTTTCCATAGGCTAGTGAGTTTGGCTTCAACATGTTAGTGTTTCTAAATCTGCTAGTACATATAACCCTACCCTCCTTCCCAGACTGACCATGCTGCTGTGCCTCCTGTTCTCTTTTATTCAGACTGGAGGCACTCTACTACAGGACGTGGGCTACTGGCCAGATCACCAGGTGAAAACAGAGGGGTAAATGATTGTTAAGCTGCAATATATAACATTTTGGGTTTTGGGTTTTATACCAGTCCCCAGTTCATGCATACTAACATATTTCCCAGGGTTTCTTTCCGGTGACTAGTCTTGCTGCTGTGTTTTGGACGACTTGTAGGCGTGCAATCTGGTAATCCGGTAGTCCTATGTAGAGGGAATTTGCGTAGTCGAGTCACGAATTGATGATAGTTCCCACTACTACTGCTTTCTCCTTTTCTGAAGGAAGGAAAGGTATCAAATGAAATGGTTGCTATAGATCAGTGGCGGCCGGTGGTCATTTTTTAGGGGTGGTTGCAAACAGAACCAATACCACCCCCCCCCCCCCCCCCAGTTAGTCGGTCGGGTCTGGGGCACTTACCCCATCTATGGTGGCTTCTCCCCTGGCTTCACCAGGGGCTTCCCCTGCTCAGCGGTGGTGGCTTCCCCTTCCCCTGCTCTCCATGGGCATCGTGGCAGCTTCCGTTTCCTCCCTTATCCTCGGTGGCCAATTGGGATTCTTCTCTTTTCGGCCAATCAGAAAACGGGTCTCAGAGCCACTTCTGATTGACTGGATTGAGGATCAGTGTTTCAATAGCGAATATTTATTCACTGTTGTAACACCTGGGTGGGCTCGAAGCTCAATGCTTTGCGCCCCAAACCCACCCTATTTTGAAGCCTATTAGAGCCTCTGGCTCTGATCAAAAAAACACCCCGCCGCTGTAATTCATGCACCCGGCATCCTGAAAGGGGCCGGACGCATGAATAGGGGGTGGCGGTCATGGATATAGGGGGCGGCGCCCCTAATGGACAAGCCGTCACTGCTATAGATACTTTTGTATACCGTATACACTCGAGTATAAGCCGAGTTTTTCAGCACATTTTTTTGTGCTGAAAATGCCCCCCTCAGCTTATACTTGAGTCAAGCATTTTCTGCAGCAGAGAATAACATTTTCTGACCTGAATTTGGGGCCCCTTATCTCGGGGCCACTTAGTGCTAGGAACCCCAAATTTGGTGTGCAAACCCAGGGCAACTAGCACTACAACATATCCAAAGATGGGGTTCCTATACGGGGCCCCAAAGTCGGTTCGGAAAATGTCATTCTCTGCTGCAGAAAAGTGCTTGACATTTTCCGAACCAACTTTGGGGCCCCATATCTCGGGGCCACTTGATGATAGGAAACCCCATGGATATGTTGTACTGCTAGTTCCACCGGGTTTGCACACCAAAGTCGGTCAACTGTGTCCATCTGCAGCAATGTTATTTCGGGACCCTTTGGGGGCATCTAGGAACCCTTAACTACCAAGTTTGAAGTTTGGGGGACCTATGGCTGCAAATGGGCACAGTGAGGCATGCAAATGGGCACAGTGAGGCTGCAAATGGGCATTGTTGACCCTCCTTTCCACTTACAGTAGCTGCACATTTCTCACCCTAGGCTTATACTCGAGTCAATAAGTTTTCCCAGTTTTTTGTGGTACAATTAGGTGCCTCGGCTTATATTCGGGTCGGCTTATACTTGAGTATATACGGTACTTCGTAAAATGAGGTTCTAGCCTCATTTTTGATTATATAGTTTACCCTCAGACTAAATTCTCTCCACAGTAAATATATCAAACTAAAAGGAAGAACAGAAACTATTCCTAGTTAATTAAATTGCAGCATTTCATTATATGATAATTTTGCATAGCCCTTTGAAATGTCATTTTGATCAGGCAGGTTTTGTAATAATCATAATAAATATGAAGAAATGTATGTTGTACAATTACAGCACAAATCCCATAAGAATTTCCAAGGCAGAGCCTGAAAAAGAGACGAGTACTTTTCTATCCATACAGCACATTCTAGAATCCTTCTGTAATCAGGCAGCGACATTTCTAATTAACAATTTAATCAGAATGGTAAAAAAATGATTCTATGTGCAGTGTAAAGTTAAATATAATTAAATTACACAAGCAAAGGTGGGAGTAATTGACAGGAGCGAGTGGGACATGGCTCTGTGACATTTTCATAAATGTCAAATGAAATCCTTGCTCACTACTCAAGAATCCTGTTTGACCTACGATATTGGCAAATATTATACAGAATATATATTCTAGATGGCCACCTCTTTGAAATTTTTGCAGCATGTTCTTTAATTCAAATAAAATGGGTAAGATAGGGGCTGCTGTAACAGCAGAATAGGCTGCTTCAGATACATAAATCGGACATAGGACAAATCAAAAAGTAATGTTTACTGAACTTCTAAGAATTCTAACAGTTTGAAACCCAAAGAAATAAAATGTTATTTAGGGACCTAGCACATTTGGTCTTGTACCCCTTCCAAAGCATATTCCCCTCCCAAAGGGAATTATAAACAGCTGAGATTTGTACTTGCAATCTGAAAATCCAGTGTACATAGAAAATAACAGCTGTTCTTGTATAGTATGCTGGATTTTAGTACTTTCTGCCACTAGGTGGCATTGTCATATGTGTATTCCTTATTTACCCCAGTCCAAACACTTTTACCCCCTTCCAATCAAGGCCATTTTTCATTAGTGCTGTCGTGCTTTAAATCACAATTACTCAGTCACTTTTTAGACAGATAGAGCTTTTTTTCAGGTGGTATTTAAATACCACAGTTTTTTTTTTGTTCTATATAAATAAAAAAATACATTTTTTTTTTCTTTAGGGAGTAAAAAAAAACAACTTGTTTTTCTTTGTTTCTGTTATATAATTTTGCAAATAAATAATCTTTCTTCACAAATTTAGGTCAAAATGTATTCTACTATATTTCTTTAGTAAAAATAACCCACATCAGTGTATACTGTGTGAAAGGTATAGAGTCTACAAACTATGGTAAATACAGTATATTTGAAAACTGATCAATCCTGATGTACTGCTTATCTCATTTCTTGAGGTTCTAAAGTGCCAGGACAGTACAAATTCCCCCAAATTAACCCTTTTCGGAAAGTAGACAGTCCAAGGTATTTGGTAAGAGGTATTTGGTAAGAGGCATAGTGAGTTTTTTGAAGTTGTATTTTTCCCTAAAGCATCTTTCAGGACAGCCACCTCTGAGGTCCATGAGGTTTTGGTGGAGGCAGTCAAAAAACAGTGGTATGATCCCAAAAGGAAACCTTTATTCTCAACAAGGAAAAGACACCTACCCGAAGGTATGGAGAGCACTGCTCACCCCTAAAGGATAGAACAAGGAAAGAATTCCCCCACGTTGGGGTTTTTAGGCAGCATGCAAAAAAGGAGTCAAGGGTGGTGTATAAGAAACCAAAAAAAAATTTTATTGAAAAAAGTAGGACAACTAGATTAAAACATGAGCTCCAGTGGGAAAACAATTATGAAAACATGGATATACACTAAGCAGACTAATAATCTCGTGTCGACATGATACAGTAACTGTCGAGGGATGGGTCCGCTAAAAGAAACAACATCAATATCCTTTACATGATATGATTGCAACATGATTCTCAAGTATTCGCATACAGTACAATTGTTACATATAGTTACCACAAAGGTGTGTATCCTGGAGATAAAGAGAACGGAACTCCCACGTGGAGACCCCTTGATGTGGTGGTGCCTTACACCTCGCCTGGTATATGCCCGGTTGTTATCCATCCGCTAAAAGTCCCACGTGCTTGGGAGCGTCACTGTGTCTTACGAGAGGTCACACGTCACATATCCCCTCCTCCCTCCCCTGCTAGGGCGGAGATGTTGGGGGAAGAGAATACCCTGGAGATGGGCGGACGATGTGCAGGCAGCACCTGTGGCAAAAAGCCAAGGGATAAATAACTTTAGTTATTCCTACTAGAGGAATATCTAGATGGTAAAGTGTGGGTTAAGTAACCCCATGATATATATATGGAGGTAAACTGGTATATTATAGACAGTATCATGGAGTTAGGTTCGTCCATGCGGGGTAAAGAAGAAGGGTATCATGCACAACCACAGGGGAACATGAGGAGTGAGGGATGATGGGTGACGTTGATGGTGGATAGTTGTGGATGGTGTAGAATGCAGCCGGACAAGTGAGTGAATCGTGAGGAAGGTGAGGTGACAAGGTGAACAGTGTGGAAGTATGGGAAAGAAAGAAGAGGAGGGGAAAGAGATGAAAGGGGAATAGGGGAGAAGGAAAGGGAAGGAAGGGGGGGGGGGGGGGTCAGGGAGATGAGAGGATAGATGTGTGGAAAAGTAGAAAGGGAGAAAATGAAAAGAGTAGGGAGGAGAGAAGGGAAAGGGGAAAAGGGGGAGTGGGGGGAAGAAAGAAACAAAAGTGAGGGTTTGGGGGCAGGGAGACAGGGTGGGGGAACATGGGGTGGAAAAAGAGAACAAAACAGGCTGTAGTGTGGTGCACAAATAAAAGAAAAAGGGGGGGGGGAAGCAAGGGATAGATGTGGTGCCCAAATGAAAATAGGAGAAGTGATAACCACAAAGTGGGGAAAACCAGATGAGTGATGGCAACAAAGAAGTGATACTGAAAGAGAATTAAACAATGGAATATCTAATAGTGGGGTGACGTAAGGAAGGGGAGGTGGTGAGGGGGTGAATGAATGAAATGAATGGTTGGAATGTTACCTCAGTATTCAGGGCTGTATAAAAAAAAAAAAAAAAACTTTATAAAAGCTTGAGCCACCCACTGCTTGTAATGCTGGACTGGCGCCAGTGGTTAGGTCCCAGGTTTGTTAATCCCAAGCGCTGGTGAATTTATGGGAAAGGTTAATCCCAGACATAGTAAGACACCCAGTCTGAAAGTAAAAAAGCAGCATTTAAGAGACAATGGATGGATGGATTATGTCTGATGTATCGACATAATCCAATCAGACATGTTCTTATGTGGGGGCAAAGGCATAATCTAGTATAACAGTCCAGAAAAAAATTCAGTACATACTGCATGGAGATCTAAGGAACATGCACCCTATTGCTGTGATGGTGGAGGTAATGTGTATCCTCATCCATCCAGCTATATAAAGAGGGGATGATTAGAGCTAATTGGCGGAACCGTTGCCACAGGTGTGTGGTGCGCACATGAGCCGTCCAAACAGGATGGGGATGGCCGCCATGTTGGTCGGCTGCGTGTGGCTTCCCCGGCGTTCCTATCGGCTGAAAACAGCCCGCAACTGCGTCATATCCGACGCAACTGCGTGACGTGCACACGTCACGTGCACAGGCGGGGCCCCGCGCGTGCGCAATGAGGTGCGTCGTCCGGAAACATCTAGGGACGCCGCCAGCAAAGGGAAATGTCCACAGTTGGGCATATGGGACCAGCCCAGATACCCAAACCGAGAAACAAAGGGGAGGAACACAAGGTGAAGACATGCTCCTCCCCCCCTCCTCCTCGGCACTTTTATATTCTAACTCTATGTCCACTGGGAAGGCACAGAGAAGTCAAAACCCGCCCGAGGCGTGGCGGAGAGAGGGGGTAGGTCCCAGGGGAGGGAATGCTGGCCACAAAGGGAAAATGGTAATAGTAACAAAGCAGTCCATCTGCAGCACAACTAGCATATGATGGCGCAGCAATGTAATTAAAAATCAATCATATTACAAAAAATCTTGAGATCCTAGTATGAAAACAAGAATCATAATAACATTTGTAGATTCATGTTATGGTAATACATACTGCATTTGCAAAAAATACATGAGACATTGGTTACATAATAAATACTAGTCATCTGCATATGATATAATGGAGTGGTACTCCATTATAGGGAAGAACAATAATTCAAAAGTGATAATAATAATGATAAGATATTAAAGAGATTGATGCTGGTGAGGGGCTTTGGGTGGGGAGAGACAAAGCAGGGATTGCAAAGACGCATGTGGCCAAATTTATAAAGACATAAATGATCAGTACGAAAATGGACGGGAGTGAATGAGTAACATTACTGTGTTTTGCCCGAGGTAAAACCGTTAAGGAATGGGGCAAAGGAAATGGATTCATTCAGTCCCGAAATAGAGGTGGCATTTAACTTAAAAATACACCTCTGCTCATGCTGGAGTAGTGTCTTGTTCCAATCGCCGCCTCGATCGGGGATGTGAATTCGATGGAGCGCGGTGAAGGAGACATTAGGCATTTTGTAGTTGTGTGTAAGTACCACATGGCGCCCTAATGGCAAATAGTGATTGCCGATTTGCATACTATATATAAGCTTGGACATGCGTCGATGGAATTCCTGCGAGGGGTGAAACATTTCCCCATTGGGAAGAGGGAATGATTTCTCACGTCTAATATATCTACAGCACGAGCAGTGACTGCAGGAGAAAGAGCCTAGAGTGGAACAATGTTTGAGCCTTTTGGTCTCATCTTTAAACTCACTCTGTACAAGTTTGTCATGCAATGAGGTGGCCCGCTTGAGAGTGATTGCGGGAGTAGCAGAAATTAAGTTATTAACCTTAGGGTCATCCATTAGAATGGGCCAGTGTCGTAGAACAATGTTTTTGATGGCATGATGTTGTTTGGAGAATCTCATGATGATCCTGGCTGGATCCATGCCAGGGTCACTTTGGGCTCTCGTTTTAGATAGAAGGTCAAGCCGGGACTGCGCAAAGGTTCGATTATAGGCCCTGCGCAGACATGACCGGCTGTAGCCACGTGCCAATAACCTAGACTGAAGTTTGCCTGCCTCGAGTTTAAAAAGGGAAACATTAGAACAATTCCTACTTAGGCGAAGGTACTGCCCGTAAGGGATAGATAGTTTGAGTGTGGTCGGATGGAAACTTTCCGCGTGAAGGACCGTGTTGCCCGCGGTACTTTTGCGGAACAGAGTAGTACAGATTTGGTTGTCAGTCACTTGATTAGGGTCATATGTCATTGTGAATTTGAGGTTATGCTCATTTTGATTGATGTGAGCAAAGAACTGCAACAAGGGCACTGAAACGTAGGTTCCTTTTTCAGAGGATGCTGCGTCCGTGTGGAATAAAAGTCCTAAGCTAGACACAGCTTTTTCCCAGGGCTCCAGGCATTCTGACTTGGTCTTTGAAGACATAGGGGTGTTGTCAGATTCTATGGACAAGAGAATGGACTCTCTTTTGAACAAAAACCTGGGATTCTACCTTAGGGAATTTAAAGTCCCCAATGGCAGTTACAGCTGTGGCCCACAAATTAGAATATTGTCTATCGCAGGTAATTGCAGGAACACATACAATAGAAGCAGGGATGTCTAAAGCGACAGTCCTGTATTCATGTCCTATTTTCTTCAGAGTGTAGCTTATATTGCGGACTCATTGGCAGAGTCTGTTCGTATGTCAGCCAGATCAATCATCAGCCCTAGTCAATTTGGCTAGAAGGGCTTTGTGGTTTAAGACTTGACAGGGGGATAGTGCATCCAAAGTCAAGTTGTGTGGTATCCCACTCACAGGGGACTTACTTTTTGGTCCTGGGCTGGAGGCAGTACTAGCTTACACAGCAGGAAAGAAGTCCTTTCCCATCAAGTCCAAGGTGGCGGAGAGGTCTAGAAAGAAGGCTCACACTTATAGGTGCTTTGGGACTCCCAGGTCTGAGGGTCAAAAGAAGTCATGAGGACAGAGGGGCAAGGGCAAAGGGAGGGGAGCCCCCTCTCACTCCTGATTGGCAAGCTGACTTTGACAGCCACGGGAGCCAATGGCGTCGCTGCTGTGTCTCAGCCAATCAGGAGGAGAGTCCCGGATGGCCGAGGGACTCGTGGACATCGCTGGAGAGAGATGGGGCTCAGGTAAGTATTAGGGGTACTGGGGAGGCTGCTACACACAGAAGGTTTTTTATCTTAATGCATAGAATGCATTAAGATAAAAAACCTCCTACCTTTACAACTCCTTTCAGTTTAACTTGATAATCATGGGTTTTTGGTGCCCTGCACTATTGGTCTTTGTAAATGAGACTCTTTCTATACAGATGCGGGTGACCTGCCCCAATGTGGCTGTTTAGGATCTGGACACTAAGGATGGGCCCGGTGCTCGATTCGAACCCACGTTCGAATCGAGCACCGGGCGTTCGCTCGCTCGGCGAGCCAGAACTATTTGGGCCGTTCGCATCAAATTCGTGTGATGCGAGCGGCCCCGCAATGCATTGCGGCCGGCGCGGCCGGCGCAGTGCATTGCTGGCTGATGATTGGCCAAGCATGCACTGTGACCCCGCATGCTTGGCCAATCACAGCGCCGGAAACTCGGAGAGCAATAATTGGCTACAGGCAGGACGCCTGTAGCCAATTAAAGCTCAGGGGCTTTAGTACACGCCCCACCATTTAAAAGGCCGCCACGCCGTCGGCCCCGGTCACATGAGTTCCGGCTTTAGGACAGATCAGTCTGCTGATTCTGTCTTTGCTTGATTAATTGCTACAGAAAGATTTGCTCTTCTTTGCTAAACCATTGGCTATTTCTTTGCTAAACCATTGCTACCTAAGTCATTGATCGTTCATTGCTGCTGATTGCACAGTTAGTGTGTTATTAGCTGCTGCTGGGGATTAGTCTGGTGCGTGCTTACTGTTAGTACAGTATTGCAGTAGTACCAACCGCAGTGCTGTTAGCACAGCATTGCACCCCAACAGCACCCATAGGACTTCTAGTGTGTTAGTGGCAGCAACAGAGCTCCTATATTTTCTTCTCAGCAGCACCCACAGGACTTCTAGTGTGTTAGTGGCATCACACAGAGCTCCCATATTTTCTTCCCAGAAGCACCCACAGGACTTCTAGTGTGTTAGTGGCATCACACAGAGCTCCCATATTTTCTTCCCAGAAGCACCCACAGGACTTCTAGTGTGTTAGTGGCATCACACAGAGCTCCCATATTTTCTTCCCAGAAGCACCCATAGGACTTCTAGTGTGTTAGTGGCATCACACAGAGCTCCCATATTTTCTTCCCAGAAGCACCCATAGCACTTCTAGTGTGTTAGTGGCATCACACAGAGCTCCCATATTTTCTTCCCAGAAGCACCCATAGGACTTCTAGTGTGTTAGTGGCATCACACAGAGCTCCCATATTTTCTTCCCAGAAGCACCCATAGCACTTCTAGTGTGTTAGTGGCATCACACAGAGCTCCCATATTTTCTTCCCAGAAGCACCCATAGGACTTCTAGTGTGATAGTGGCATCACACAGAGCTCCCATATTTTCTTCCCAGAAGCACCCATAGGACTTCTAGTGTGTTAGTGGCATCACACAGAGCTCCCATATTTTCTTCCCAGAAGCACCCATAGGACTTCTAGTGTGTTAGTGGCATCACACAGAGCTCCCATATTTTCTTCCCAGAAGCACCCATAGGACTTCTAGTGTGTTAGTGGCATCACACATAGCTCCCATATTTTCTTCCCAGAAGCACCCATAGGACTTCTAGTGTGTTAGTGGCATCACACAGAGCTCCCATATGTTTTTCCCAGAAGCACCCATAGGACTTCTAGTCTGTTAGTGGCATCACACAGAGCTCCCATATTTTCTTCCCAGAAGCACCCATAGGACTTCTAGTGTGTTAGTGGCATCACACAGAGCTCCCATATTTTCTTCCCAGAAGCACCCATAGGACTTCTAGTGTGTTAGTGGCATCACACAGAGCTCCCATATTTTCTTCCCAGAAGCACCCATAGGACTTCTAATGTGTTAGTGGCATCACACAGAGCTCCCATATTTTCTTCCCAGCAGCACCCATAAGACTTCTAGTGTGTTAGTGGCATCACACAGAGCTCCTATATTTTCTTCTCAGCAGCGCCCATAGGACTTCTAGTGTGTTAGTGGCATCACACAGAGCTCCTATATTTTCTTCCCAGAAGCGCCCATAGGACTTCTAGTGTGTTAGTGGCATCACACAGAGCTCCCATATTTTCTTCCCAGAAGCACCCATAGGACTTCTAGTGTGTTAGTGGCATCACACAGAGCTCCTATATTTTCTTCCCAGAAGCACCCATAGGATTTCTAGTGTGTTAGTGGCATCACACAGAGCTCCTATATTTTCTTCCCAGAAGCACCCATAGGACTTCTAGTGTGTTAGTGGCATCACACAGAGCTCCTATATTTTCTTCTCAGCAGCACCCATAGGACTTCTAGTGTGTTAGTGGCATCACACAGAGCTCCTATATTTTCTTCTCAGCAGCACCCATAGGACTTCTAGTGTGTTAGTGGCATCACACAGAGCTCCTATATTTTCTTCCCAGAAGCACCCATAGGACTTCTAGTGTGTTAGTGGCATCACACAGAGCTCCTATATCTTCTTCTCAGCAGCACCCATAGGACTTCTAGTGTGTTAGTGGCATCACACAGAGCTCCTATATTTTCTTCCCAGAAGCACCCATAGGACTTCTAGTGTGTTAGTGGCATCACACAGAGCTCCCATATTTTCTTCCCAGAAGCACCCATAGGACTTCTAGTGTGTTAGTGGCATCACACAGAGCTCCTATATTTTCTTCCCAGAAGCACCCATAGGACTTCTAGTGTGTTAGTGGCATCACACAGAGCTCCTATATTTTCTTCCCAGAAGCACCCATAGGACTTCTAGTGTGTTAGTGGCATCACACAGAGCTCCTATATTTTCTTCCCAGAAGCACCCATAGGACTTCTAGTGTGTTAGTGGCATCACACAGAGCTCCTATATTTTCT
The DNA here is from genome assembly GCA_028564925.1 of Lithobates sylvaticus. NCBI lineage: Eukaryota > Metazoa > Chordata > Amphibia > Anura > Ranidae > Lithobates > Lithobates sylvaticus. The sequence continues at coordinate 142,396,695 of CM053036.1, read as the reverse complement.
TCTCAGCAGCACCCATAGGACTTCTAGTGTGTTAGTGGCATCACACAGAGCTCCTATATTTTCTTCTCAGCAGCACCCATAGGACTTCTAGTGTGTTAGTGGCATCACACAGAGTTCCTATATTTTCTTCCCAGAAGCACCCATAGGACTTCTAGTGTGTTAGTGGCATCACACAGAGCTCCTATATTTTCTTCCCAGAAGCACCCATAGGACTTCTAGTGTGTTAGTGGCATCACACAGAGCTCCTATATTTTCTTCTCAGCAGCACCCATAGGACTTCTAGTGTGTTAGTGGCATCACACAGAGCTCCCATATTTTCTTCCCAGATGCACCCATAGGACTTCTAGTGTGTTAGTGGCATCACACAGAGCTCCTATATTTTCTTCCCAGAAGCACCCATAGGACTTCTAGTGTGTTAGTGGCAGCACACAGAGCTCCTATAATTTCTTCTCAGCAGCACCCATTTTTTATACTATATACACTACCGACTACAATGGCTGGAAGACCGCCAAGGAGAGGCAGAGTGTGCCGAGGCAAGAACACAGGGCAGGCAGGCTCTATTTCTAGAGACAACAGTGCTGGCCGTGGACGTGGTCGTGCATCGTCATCAGCACGTGGCCATGGGACACGCTTGTCTTTGTTTTCGGCAGCTGGACATGTGGAGCCGCATCATGCCGAAGGCTTGGTAGAATGGATGACCAAGCCCTCCTCATCCTCCTCATCCTCTCTCACCCAGGCTGAGGGTACTGGCAGAGCAGCTGCCAACGCATACTCAATGGCATCATCAGCCACCCCTTCCCTAGACCCACCATGTCCTCCTGAGGAGTCCCCCGAACTCTTTGAGCACAGTGTTGGGTACATGCTCCAGGAGGATGCCCAACGATTCGAAGGCTCGGATGATGATACCCAGCTTGAGGAAGGCAGTAGTGTGCGCGCAGAGAGAGGGGATGCTGAAGGACAGCAATCTGGCAGTACTGTTCTACCAGCTGCAGCTTACTGCCAGGTTTGCTCTAGTGGTGAAGAGTGAGGGGATGATGAGGTCACTGACTCCACGTGGGTGCCTGAAGGGAGAGAGAGGAGGAGGAGGAGGAGGAGGATGCGGCGTCACATGTCCAACGAGGCAGGATGCCCCCTGGAGGCCAGCTAGAGGCCAGCACAGCAACTGTACCACACCGCAGAGCTCCGCCTGTGCAGGGCGCTGCCTCTGCACGTTATCACAAAAGTTCTTTGGTGTGGGCCTTTTTTGAGATGAGTGCATCAGATCGCACCACTGCTATTTGCAATATTTGTCTCAAGCGTATCTCGCGTGGCCAAAACATCAGCCGCTTGGGCACCACAAGCATGAGCAGACATATGTCGACCTGCCATGCAGCTCATTGGCAAGCACACATAAAAGACCCACACCAAAGAACAAAGCGGACCTCTCCTTGCTCCTCATCAGCTGGGATCTCCATCCCCACTATATCTTCAGTCCTCTCTGAAAGCTGCTCTGAGAGGACTGAAGGTGTAGAATTAGGTGTGTCACAACCAAGTACTTGCAGTACACCGACGTCCGATTGTAGCAGGCAAATTTCCCTGCCCCAGCTGCTGGACCGTCGAAAGAAGTATACTCCCAGCCATCCACATGCCCAGTGGTTGAATGCTAGCTTGGCTAAATTGCTAGCACTTCAACTGCTGCCTTTTCAGTTGGTAGACTCGGCCCCCTTCCGTGAGTTTGTTCAATGTGCGGTTCCTCAGTGGCAGGTTCCCAAACGCCACTTTTTCTCACGGAAGGCGATTCCGTCTCTCTACCGGCATGTGGAAGGCAATGTCCATGCCTCGCTGGACAGGGCGGTCAGCGGTAAGGTGCATATTACCGCTGACTCATGGTCCAGCAGGCATGGACAGGGACGTTATCTTTCTTTCACGGCCCATTGGGTCACTCTATTGGCAGCTGGGAGGGATGCAGGACAAGGTGCAGTAGTGTTGGAGGTTGTTCCGCCACCACGCCTCCAAAATGGTACTACTGGTTGTGACACACCTCTCTCCTCCACCCCCTCCTCTTCTTCTTCTTCCAGTGCTCTGTCCTCGGAACCAGCGGTGCTCCGTAGGCGTACAAGGGGCTACGCGAGTACGCAGGCAAAAAGATGCCATGCCGTGCTTGCGCTGGTGTGTTTTGGGGACAGGAGCCACACTGGGCCAGATGTTCTGGCAGCTCTGCAGGGGCAGGCCGAGAGGTGGTTGACGCCACGCCAGCTTAAGCCAGGAATGGTGGTTTCTGACAATGGCACCAACCTCCTCTCCGCCCTGCGACAGGGGCAGCTCACCCATGTGCCCTGTATGGCTCACGTCCTCAACCTGGTGGTGCAGCGGTTCTTGGGCAGGTTCCCAGGCTTACAGGATGTCCTGAGGCAGGCCAGGAAAGTCTGTGTGCATTTCCGCCGATCTTATAATGCCAGTGCTCGGCTGACTGAGCTGCAAAAGGAGCTGAACCTGCCCAAGAACCGCCTAATATGTGACATGCCCACCAGGTGGAACTCAACGTTGGCCATGCTGCAGCGACTGCACACGCAGCAGAGGGCCGACAATGAGTACCTTTGCGACTACGGCACCAGGACAGGGTCAGGGGAGCTTGGCTTTTTTTCCCCACGCCAGTGGAGCATGATCAGGGATGCATGCACTGTCCTCTCACCATTTGAGGAGGCCACGAGGATGGTGAGCAGTGAAAGTGCATGCATCAGTGACACTGTACCTCTTGTCCACCTGTTGGAGCATACGCTGCGTGGGATAATGGACAGGGCACTTGAGGCAGAACAGAGGCAGGAAGAGGAGGACTTCCTTGCCTCTCAAGGCCCCCTTTATCCAGACAGTGTTCCTTCTGTCCCACCCATCACACAGGAAGAGGATGAGGAGGAGGAGGATTGTGTGTGAGCATGGAGGTGGAGCCTGGCACTCAGCATCAGCAGCAGCAGTCTTTTAGGGATGATGTACAGTCCCAACAAACCAGTGGACTTGTACGTGGCTGGGAGGAGGTGGCTGGCGATCATGTCATCCTCAGTGACCCAGAAGACTCCGGACCGAATGCCTCAGCTAACCTACGCTGAATGGCCTCCCTGATCCTGCAAAGCCTGCGGAAGGATCCTCGTGTTCTTCGGATCAAGGAGAGGGACCATTACTGGCTGGCCACTCTCCTTGATCCACGGTACAAGGGTAAGGTTGCGGACCTTATCTTGCCGTCGCAGAGGGAGCAGAGGATGAGACATCTCAGGGAGGCCTTGCAGAAAGGTCTGTGCAACGCGTTCCCAGAAACTGGGAGGTTACAAACTCCTGGTCCTGGACGACGAGTTGCTGAGGCTTCGGTCAGTAGCAGAAGGAGCGGTGGGGAAGGTGGACGTCTGACCGATGCGTTCAGACAATTTTTTAGTCCGCAGCCCCAAGGTATGATCGGTTCCAGCAACCATCGCCAGCGTCTGATATACATGGTGCAGGAATACCTAGGGGCAAGGTCAGACTTGGACACCTTTCCCACCGAAAATCCTCTGGCTTACTGGGTCCTGAGGATGGATCACTGGCCAGAGCTTGCACAGTATGCAATTGAGCTACTGGCCTGTCCTGCATCCAGCGTTCTTTCCGAACGCACATTCAGTGCTGCTGGAGGATTTGTCACCGATCATAGGGTGCGCCTGTCCACCGACTCGGTTGATCGACTGACCTTCATAAAAATGAATCAGTCTTGGATCACCACCAGCTACCAGGCACCTGAAGTGGATATAACTGAATAATTTATAATGTCACATCCCTTCAAGACTGCCTATGCTGATGCTGAGTGACTGTCCTGTTATGTTCACTGACTATCCTCTTCCTCCTCCTCAATGATCCATGCCACCACACCAGTGCCTATGGCACAATTTTTCAGCCCCTGTATAACAGGGGCGTGTACTTACAATTTTTTAAAAAAATGCTTCGCAACAGGTGTGACTGCTGTGCTCCAAGTACAGTATCTGTGAGGGGTTGCAGTGTTGTGGCACCAGCACCAGTGCCTAAGGCACAATTTTCAGCCCCTGTTGGGGCGTGTAATTACAATTTTTAGGCAATGCTTTGCAACAGGTCTCATTGCTGTGCTCAGAGTACAGTATCTGTGAGGGGTTGCAGTGTTGTGGCACCAGCACCAATGCCTAAGGCACAATTTTTCAGCCCCTGTATAACAGGGGCGTGTACTTACAATTTTTTTTAAAAAATGCTTCGCAACAGGTGTGACTGCTGTGCTCCAAGTATAGTATCTGTGAGGGGTTGCAGTGTTGTGGCACCAGCACCAGTGCCTAAGGCACAATTTTTCAGCCCCTGTTGGGGCGTGTAATTACAATTTTTAGGCAATGCTTTGCAACAGGTCTCATTGCTGGGCTAAGAGTACAGTATCTGTGAGGGGTTGCAGTGTTGTGGCACCAGCACCAATGCCTAAGGCACAATTTTTCAGCCCCTGTTTAACAGGGGCGTGTAATTACAAATCTTGATCTAATAGTTCACAGCAGGGCCCATTCCTGCGCCCACCAAGAGTAACTATGAGGGCCTACAGTCTTGTGGCAACACCGTCCACCACCACCACCACCACCAAAGGCCCAATTTTTCTGCCCTGTTCAACAGGTGCATGCAATTACAAATCTTGATCTAATAACTCACAGCAGGGCCCATTCCTGCGCCCCACCAAGAGTAACTGTGAGGGCTTACAGTCCTGTGGCAAAACCGTCCACCACCACCACCACCACCAAAGGCCCAATTTTTCTGCCCTGTTCAACAGGTGCATGCAATTACAAATCTTGATATAATAACTCACAGCAGGGCCCATTCATGCGCCCACCAAGAGTAACTGTGAGGGCCTACAGTCTTGTGGCAACACCGTCCACCACTATCAGGGACCTGGTCCGCCGCGCGCCCCAGTGCGCAGACGCATAGGTCCGGCGCTGCGGCGCACAGTAGGAGTCAGAGGAACGATGTGGCGGCGCACGAACGTACGCGGCCCAGCTGAACGGCGCGCGCGCATGCGCGCTAGTGCACGTCCCATGTGACCTCCACCCGGCCTATAAAAGAGAGGCCCTTGGACCCAGACAGACGCTGGTTCGTCTCTCAGCTGTTCCCTTGTCCCTTGTACCTGTGCCTGCTGTATCTACTTGCCTACCCGTTGCCGACCCGGATTGTCTTGACCTTGTTACCTTCTCCAACCTTGACCTTTGGCTTGTTTACCCGGATCACCATCTCTCTCCTGTGTTTGACCCTCGGCCTGTATACCGGACTTCCACCGCCTGCTTAAGCAGTACTTGACCCTCAGCCTGCCTTGACCTCTTGCTTGTGTTTGACCATTCTATCTGGACTTGTCCTCCTGTGTTAACCTTCTGCTTGTGCCTGATTAATCTTGTGTTTGATCCTCAGCCTGCTGCCTGTTTACCCATCAGTGTTGGAGCCTCCGCCAGTCTGCCTGTATACCCAACTACACCTGGATCCACGCCTAGCCACCACCCAACAGGTGGCTTGTGCCTCTTGGTGCCAACCGTCCCCTGTACCATCTTCAGGGGTGGTAGGCGCTGAGTCGCAAGGGCAACCGCTCTCGGCATCTTGGCCTCGGTGAGTACTTAGTTCCTGATAGTACGAACCAGCCATGACAGAGGCCAACAGAGCGGGATCTCCTCTGGAGATGCTATGCCAACAGGTATCTGCCCTCATGGAAGCTGTACAAAAGCTACAAGAAGGCTATGTACAGGTGGACAACCGTCTTCAACAGTTGGCAACAGCCTCTCTCCCGACAAGGCCAGCTCCTGGATCAGCCAGTGGAAGTTCTGCACCGCAGGCCCAAGCGCCACCCGCCATGATGATGGCTGTACCCGAACCCAAGGTCCCAGTACCTGAGCGATTTTCAGGCGATCGCAGGAAGTTCAGGTCTTTCAAGAACGCCTGCACCTTGTACCTTGCCTTACAGCCCCGAACTTTCTCTTCAGAAATTGTAAAGGTGGGATTTGTCATGTCATTGCTATCAGAGGAACCCCAGACCTGGGCCCACGGTCTCATGGAGCAGAGGAACCCCCTGTTAAACACTGTGGACTCTTTCTTTGAAGCAATGGGCCAACTTTATGATGACCCTCAGCGTTCTGCCACTGCCGAAGCCACACTACATACTCTTTCCCAGGGCAAAAGGCTAGTAGAAGACTACACGGCAGAGTTTCGCAAATGGTCAGCCGACACTACCTGGAACGAGGCAGCCCTTCGTTATCAATATCGATTGGGGCTGAACGAAGTCCTGAAGGATGAGTTAGCTCGGGTGGAGACCCCCACAACCCTGGAGGAGTTAATCCAACTGGCCACCAAGTTGGACCGGCGCATGCGGGAACGGCGTTCCGAGCGCCTACAGAATCCCCGACCAGTGTGGGTACCCCCTAGGGCACCGCCTACATACCCTGCCTCCTCCTTTTCTCCAGGTACGCCGGCTCCGGAGGGGGAGCCCATGCAACTTGGCCTAGTTCGCCCCCGGCTTTCTCAGGAAGAAAGGCAACGCAGACGCAGGTCTAACCTGTGCCTCTACTGCGGGGGTTCTGGGCACTACCTACTGAACTGCCCCATCCGGCCCAGTAAGTTGCCCTCTCAAACTACTGTCAACTGTCAAACCATTAACCTTGTCCAGGCCTACGTGACTCTTTCTGTCTCCCTACAGCTGGCGGGAAAGGAGATTCGGCTCCCGGCCGTAATTGATTCAGGCGCCTGCAGTTGTTTTCTGGACATTTCCATCGCCAACGAATGGCACATCCCCCGTCTAAATAAAGAAAGACCTTTACTGGTCCACTTGGCTGATGGGTCCCTTCCACACTCAGGACCAGTAGTCCAGGAGACCCCACCTATCCTCACCACTACAGACTCCGGCCACCAGGAACTGCTACGTTTTGATTTGATTTCTTCCCCGATGTTTCCCATCATCCTGGGACTCCCTTGGTTACAGGCCCATGACCCTCAGATCCATTGGGACCGGAAGGAGGTCTCCTTCTCTTCTCCCTACTGTCATCAACATTGCATCTCCCCGGCTCCGAGCTGTCACCTGGCAGTCATCTCAGCACCAGAAAACCTCCAGCACATTCCACCTGCCTATCAAGACTTCAGGGATGTGTTTGACAAGAAGAAGGCCGACCATCTACCACCTCACCGGGCTTATGACTGCCCCATTGAGCTTTTGTCTGGCTCTGAGATTCCTTTCGGGCGTATATTCCCGTTATCTGAAACTGAGTTGAAAACATTGAAAGCCTACATTGACGAAAACCTTGAAAAGGGCTTCATTCGGCCCTCTACCTCCCCGGCTGGGGCTGGCATCTTTTTTGTAGGAAAAAAAGATGGGTCACTCCGACCTTGCATTGATTATAGGGAGCTTAATAAAATCACGGTGAAGAACCGGTACCCGCTACCTCTAATTCCCGAGCTCCTCCAACGTTTCCGATCGGCCAAAGTTTTTTCCAAGCTTGATTTAAGGGGCGCTTATAATCTTGTCAGGATCCGCGCAGGTGATGAATGGAAGACAGCCTTCAGGTCCAGGTTTGGCCACTATGAGTATTTGGTGATGCCCTTTGGCCTGTGTAATGCTCCAGCTACCTTCCAACATCTGGTGAATGACATCTTTAGGGAGCACCTGGACGACTTCTTGGTTGTATACCTGGACGATATCCTTATTTTTTCAGCCACCTTGGAAATGCATCGGAGCCACGTTAGGAGAGTACTTGCCATCCTTAGAGCCCACCAATTATATCTTAAGGCCGAAAAATGTGAATTTGAGAAAACTTCTGTACAGTTCTTGGGGTTCATCATCTCTACCGAAGGCACTGCAATGGATCCCCAAAAGGTCAAGGCGGTGATAGAATGGTCAGCTCCCAAGGACAAAAAGGCCGTCCAACGTTTCATCGGGTTTGCTAATTTTTATCGGAGGTTCATCATCGGGTTCTCCTCTATCGTTGCTCCCATCACCCGCCTAACTCAACAACATGGCCGTTTCCAATGGTCCCAGGAAGCCCAGGATGCTTTCACCAAACTAAAGACCCTCTTCACCTCTGCTCCTATTCTACGACACCCGGATCCTCTACTTCCCTTTGTACTGGAGGTTGACGCCTCGGAATCTGCCACAGGTGCCATCCTGTCACAACGCCACGGGCCAAAAGCCCTCCTTCACCCAGTGGCTTTTGCCTCCCGGAAATTGAGCCCATCCGAAAAAAATTATGATGTTGGGGATCGCGAGCTATTAGCCATTAAGGCCGCCTTGGAAGAATGGAGGTACCTTCTGGAGGGGGCAACTCATCCAATTACTATCTTTACGGATCATAAAAATCTCGAATATTTACGTACCGCCAAACGGTTGAGGCCTCGGCAAGCTCGCTGGGCACTTTTTTTTTTCTAGATTTACCTTTCATATTTCCTATCGGCCAGGGTCAAAGAATGGCAAAGCAGATGCCCTCTCCCGAATCTCTCCGGAATCTTCTCAAATATCGGAACCAAGTACCATTTTGGCTCCCCAAAATTTTCTGCTTCTCACTCCGGCAGATCTGTCTACCTCTCTCCTCACTGCCTCAGCTCATTGCCAGGACCCCATTGTGTCTACTCTGGAGAAACGTGAAGACCTATTCTGGTCTCGGAATAAAATTTTTGTACCCCTTGAAGTAAGACCTTTGGTCTTGAAGACTCTCCATGACCACAAACTGGCAGGTCACTTCGGGAACCGGAAGACGGCCGAACTCATCTCTCGTACCTTTTGGTGGCCAGGCTGGAGGCAGGACTGCCGTATTTACATCTCTTCCTGTGTCCCGTGCCAACGAAACAAGGGTCAAAAAACCAAACCCTGGGGGTTATTGAGGCCATTACCCATCCCGGAACGTCCATGGGCAGACATCTCAATGGATTTTATTGTGGAACTACCCCCCTCAGAAGGATTTTCCACCATTCTGGTAGTGGTTGATCGGCTGTCCAAAATGGCCCATTTCTTGCCTATGGTTGGTACTCCCTCTGCTCTCGAGACTGCCAACATCTTTACCAAAGAGGTCGTCAGGCTCCATGGGGTCCCCAGGAGCATTGTCTCTGACAGAGGTTCCCAATTCACCTCGAAGTTTTGGAAGGCACTCTGCAAAACCTTAGGAATCAAAATCTGTCTTTCTTCAGCCTATCACCCGCAAAGTAATGGCCAAACAGAGCGTACCAACCAGACGCTCGAGCAGTATTTGCGATGCTTCTGCTCCTCTGCTCAAGATGATTGGTCCTCCTTGCTGGCGTACGCGGAGTTCGCATATAATAATTCTTCCCACTCAGCTACCAACCAAACTCCTTTCTGGGCAAACTGTGGCTTCCACCCATCATTTCTGCCAAACTCAATTCCTGAATCACCAGTTCCTGCGGTACAAGAGCGTCTAGAGGCCATTCAAAACAACTTTCGAAAGCTCCAGGAGACCATGCAACAGGCTCAAGAGGGGTACGAAAGATACCACAACAGAGGCAGGAGGGAGAACCCCCATTTCAAAATTGGAGAAAAAGTGTGGTTGTCAACGGCTCATCTCAAGCTCTCTTGCCCCTCACGGAAACTGGGCCCCAAATTCATTGGGCCATTTGAGGTCAAAAAGGCAGTGAATCCCGTGGCCTTTGAGCTTTCGCTACCAAAAACTTACAAGATACATCCTGTTTTCCATGCATCTTTACTGAGACCTTTGGTTCCAAGTCCCTTCCCAGACAGGGAGGAACCTCCGCCACCACCTGTCACAATCGATGGCATGGAAGAATTCGAGGTGGAATCACTTCTAGGATGCAGGAAGGTGGGTCGTCAGCTACAGTATCTAGTGAAATGGAAGGGGTACCCATTGGAGGATAATTCCTGGGAGCCATCGGGAAATTTCCATGCACCAAGGTTAATTAAGATTTTCCAGCAGGAGCATCCTGAACTAATGGACAGCCTGGGCGTCCGGAGTCCGCCCCTTGGGGGGGGGCACTATCAGGGACCTGGTCCGCCGCGCGCCCCAGTGCGCAGACGCATAGGTCCGGCGCTGCGGCGCACAGTAGGAGTCAGAGGAACGATGTGGCGGCGCACGAACGTACGCGGCCCAGCTGAACGGCGCGCGCGCATGCGCGCTAGTGCACGTCCCATGTGACCTCCACCCGGCCTATAAAAGAGAGGCCCTTGGACCCAGACAGACGCTGGTTCGTCTCTCAGCTGTTCCCTTGTCCCTTGTACCTGTGCCTGCTGTATCTACTTGCCTACCCGTTGCCGACCCGGATTGTCTTGACCTTGTTACCTTCTCCAACCTTGACCTTTGGCTTGTTTACCCGGATCACCATCTCTCTCCTGTGTTTGACCCTCGGCCTGTATACCGGACTTCCACCGCCTGCTTAAGCAGTACTTGACCCTCAGCCTGCCTTGACCTCTTGCTTGTGTTTGACCATTCTATCTGGACTTGTCCTCCTGTGTTAACCTTCTGCTTGTGCCTGATTAATCTTGTGTTTGATCCTCAGCCTGCTGCCTGTTTACCCATCAGTGTTGGAGCCTCCGCCAGTCTGCCTGTATACCCAACTACACCTGGATCCACGCCTAGCCACCACCCAACAGGTGGCTTGTGCCTCTTGGTGCCAACCGTCCCCTGTACCATCTTCAGGGGTGGTAGGCGCTGAGTCGCAAGGGCAACCGCTCTCGGCATCTTGGCCTCGGTGAGTACTTAGTTCCTGATAACCACCACCACCACCAAAGGCCCAATTTTTCTGCCCTGTTCAACAGGTGCATGCAATTACAAATCTTGATATAATAACTCACAGCAGGGCCCATTCATGCGCCCACCAAGAGTAACTGTGAGGGCTTACAGTCCTGTGGCAACACCGTCCACCACCACCACCACCACCACCACCACTAAAGGCCCAATTTTTCTGCCCTGTTCAACAGGTGCATGCAATTGCAAATCTTGATCTAATAACTCACAGCAGGGCCCATTCCTGTGCCCACCAAGAGTAACTGTGAGGGCTTACAGTCTTGTGGCTACACCAACATCTAATGGGGCAAATTTCTGCAGAGTATATACGGCAGGCCCCTACTTTCAAACATCCAACTTACAAATGACTCCTACTTGCAAACGGAAAGAGAAAACAGGAAGTGAGAGGAAATCTACCCCTAGGAAGGGAAATTCGATCCTGTTAGATTTAATTTGGGAAAAAGGTATCTCCTCTCTACTGATGATTTATCACCAATCCTTGTTTCAATTAAAACCCCACTTTTCCAAAAACATTTGTCATTGGGACGGAAAGTGAGGTGAAATGTTTTGAACAGATGTGCAAAGACAGCAAATGTTACAGGGGTGATAACCCCTCCCTATGTTCTCCAAAAATGCTTAAAAATAGATTTTTTGCAGATGGAACTACACTTCATAATGTACCTGTTCAGATTCTACTTAAGAACAAACCTACAGTCCGTGTCTTGTTTGCACCGCCTGTATACTGCTGTTCAGAGTATATAGGGTTGTAGGTAAAGGGTTTTATTTTGGGTGCGGGGTCCCCCTTAATATCCATACAAGACCCAAAGGGGCTGGGGTTGGGGGGGGGGGGATGGGGTAGCCATGCCATTTTTCTCAAGGATTTTCAGCCATATGGCGGCCAGGACAAGACATGACATTAAAGCCGCAAGTGGTTTTAAATGGCTTATTTTTTTCCTTTACAAATGTCATTTTGTGCAAGGACAGTTCTAAACATGGGAAACACATGCCACTTCACAGGCATACTTTAGACACCCCCCACTTTCACTTTATGCATCATTAAAATGACTGCTCCCGAAAAAACTTTAGATTTTAAAAGTTCTTTTTGCATTGATATATGTCCCCTGGGGCAGGACCCGGGTCCCCAAACCTGTTTTATGACATTAACATGCATATTGGCCGTTGTAATTAGCAATTTTGATTTTGAACGTTCGCGTCCATTATAACGAATAGGGTTCGAAAATCCTCGCAAACTTTCGGTTCGTTCGAAGGTTCTGGTGCGAACCGAACCCGGGGGTGTTCGGCTCATCCCTACGGCCCGCGGGCCACATCCTGCCCGCTGGGACGTTTTTCCCGGCCCGCAGCTTGAGTCGCCGAAAGCTTAAAGGTATAACTGAATTTATTGGTGTTTGTTTTGTGTAATTGGTAAATTTTCCTTGAATGTAGTTGCCTGGCAATTTGAACAGTATTTTAATAATATCCAGTTATATTATCCTGTGCATTTGGGATCTTTTTTTCTGATGACTATGATGGGGACACAAATGTGCGGCGGGGGCTAGTTTATGTCCCTTTTATAGTATGTGGAAGGGGGCTCTAAGGGGGACACAATTGTGCCACTACAACACCATCTAGAGGACAAATAGGCTCCCAATATTACTAGCACACCAATTTTAGGTAAGTCACTTGGAAATATTTTGTTAACTTTTGCGCAGTCTGATGATATATATTTTCGCATACAACCATATGATCCATGTTTACTTTAAAGTTTTCATGGCCCCTCTACATGAGGTTCAGCATTTGGTCTCGATATTCCTGGCAGTGGGCCTGCGTGGTGCTACTGGACAAACTGTTTAGTACTTTCCCAAATCATATGCCTTGTTTTTTCCAAATACATGTAGAGGCAAGGATTTTTTGGAACCTAAGCTTGCCTGGAGGGTGTAACCAGGGGTGTTGCTAGGTGGGAAAAAGACCAGGGGCTTCAGCTCAAAGGTAAATTTGATAACCCCTCCCACATTTTAAAGTAAGTCCAGCCCAAGCTCCACCCAATGCCCCCCTCTCCCCTGCCCAATGTGGGCTGGGCTGCGGCCTGTTCCAGTGCTGCCGGCAGGCCTCAGTGACAACACATTAAGTCTGGGCTGAGGTGGCTGTGGAGTGTGTGCTGCCGCTGCAGCCTGTTACTGTGCTGTAGCACAGCAGATACGGAGGGGAGGGCTTTAAAACAGACCCTGAACCGGAACTGGATGGAGGCCACACTAAAGTAAGTGTAACTTTTTTCTGCGATTCCCGTTCTGGTGTGCTTTCATATCTTTCTCATCTATATAAAATACACTCTTCAAATGTGCTTTAAAATGCATGGTTTTCCCTTTTATGAACAAGAAAATAATGACGTTATGCTGTTGGGCTGGTATAATAATGCTATTGGGCTGGAATGAAATTATTCCCAGGGTTAGTTTTAGATATATATATACAGTTTTATATATATATATACAGTATAAGAGCAAATTACGGTTAAAAGTGGTAAAAGTGGAGCAATCATCAAGGGGGACCCCAGGAACTCTGGGAATCTGGGGGGTCTCTGCTGACCAGAGACCACCTTCCGCAGAAAGGATGCACTAAGGTAAAGGGAGGGTTACTGATATAAGGGGGAAACCTTTATATCAGGGTTGCCTTACATTACTGTACTCACACCCCCCATACATCAGTGACCCTCAGACTGGCCTGGCGGTGCTGTCACTGGCCTCTCAGGTGCACCATGCAGGGCTCAGGTTGGTGGCTCTGGTTTTATCCTATAGCTGTGATGGCGAACCTTGGCACCCCAGATGTTTTGGAACTACAATTCCCATGATGCTGAGCATCATGGGAAATGTAGTTCCAAAACATCTGGGGTGCCAAGGTTCGCCATCACTGTCCTATAGTCCCCTCTCCACAGTCTACACACATCTGACTTCTCCCATGACCCCCATCCCGGCATCACTCCCACTCTTGACTCCTCTCCAGACTCCCCCCTCAGAGACTGCAGACATGGTAAAAGACAAGAGATGGTTAGAGGCTGCAGACATGGTTCATGAGATGTCAGAGGCTGCAGACATGATACAGGAGATGGTCAGAGACTGCAGATATGATACAAAAGATGGTCAGAGATTGTGGACATGATACAAGAGATGGTCAGAGACAGCAGACATGATACAAGAGATCAATGCAGCCTCACTAGTGCCCATAAAATGCAGCATCATCAGTGCCCATCAAATGCAGCCCACCAGTACCCATCAAAGGCAGCCTCATAGTGCCCACCAAATGCAGCCTCATAGTGCCCACCAATGCACCTTACCAGCGCCCACCAATGTAGCCTACCGGTGCCCACCAATGTAGCCTACAAATGCCCATCAATGCAGCCTACCAGTACCCATCAGTGCAGCCTACCAGTGCCCACCAATGCAGCATACCAGTGCCTGGTTGGATCACACACAGAGCGGTAATCTCCCACTGTGTCACAGTCGGAGCTTGGATTTGAATATCCCGGCGGCCACTGTAACAAAATCCCACCTCCTAGACAGGCTCCTATGATACACGTCACACTGACTCAATTGGATCAGTATTCTGTCTATCACAGGAGCCAGTCTAGGAGGCGGGACTTTGTTACAGTGGCCGCCGAGCATTTCAAACCTAAGCTCCGTGACACAGCGTGATATTTCCGCTATGCATGATGTAAAACAAGGAGAGGAGGACTCTGGCACTTGAGCTTCAGGGGTCGGGCCACCCAGGATCAGCCCCCGTGCAGCCACAGTCAGGCCTAGGGTCAGCCCCCCACTCCTGATGCCACTGGGCGTAACATTACTAAATCATGATTTGTATATCTTTCAGTATGTTGATTTTTTTTTTTTTATTCTTTGTGCTGTTTTTTCTAAGTTTCATTAGTATCACTATCACACTTTTCCTGAAGAAGCTTGGATGACAAAACATGTAGCACTACAAGCGTGATGGGAGCCTCTCTTTGCCTGTTGAATACCAATATATGGTTGAACTAATTAATATATATAAAAATATATTTGTAAATAAAATGTATGCAGTTTTAACAGTGGTTTGTATATTAAGTTGTTTGCACCTAAACAATCCCATCCCTATTACCCTTTTGCTACCATTTTATGATTTAAATGGATGATGGTGCTTAATAGTTATTATTCTGTTCTTATACACAAGACCAAACTTCTGAGCTGAGCATGTCTATTACACATTAAGGAGTCTATCTGCTTGTAAGTTGTGTTTTTTAGACTTTAGTTCCAGTTTAGAGTTTAAGTCCACTTTGTGGAGAAAATAAATCCTCTGGGGGATCTATGCCAATTGCAAGGAATTTAACAAAGCTTGTTGCAGATTCCTGCCTTTTCTGTTCTCAAGAAATAGCTGTTGTTTCAAATTTTGGGTCTTGGTGCAGACTTTTGGAAAAAATCAATGGACCAATCGCACAAGCAGGGAATTACATCTCTGGAGACAATTACAGCAGCTGCAGATTGAAAAAGAAAGGTCATTTTTAATAACAATAAATTTAAGTATCTCCAAAAAAGTGGAGCAATGCTTTAGACCCCTTTCACACCAAGGGCGTTTTGCAGGCGATATAGCGTTAGAAATTGCGCCTGCAATCCGCCCTAAGACCCCTTTCACACCAAGGGCGTTTTGCAGGCGCTATAGCGTTAGAAATAGCGCCTGCAATCCGCCCTAAAACAGCTGCACCATTGTCTGCAGTGTGAAAGCTCGAGGGCTTTCACACTGCAGCGGTGCGCTGGCAGGACGTCAGGAAAAGTCCTGCCAGCAGCTTCTTTGGAGCGGTGAAGGAGCAGTGAACTCACCGCTCCTCCACCGCTCCTCCAGCGCTGCTCCCTATTGAAATCAATGGGGCAGCGCTTTAATACCGCCGGCAAAACGCCACTATTGCAGCGTTTTGCCGGGGGGTTTTAACCCTTTCTCGGCCGCCAGCTGGGGGTAAAAGCGCCCCGCTAGCGGCCGAAATGCGCCGCTAATCCAACGGTAAAACGCCGCTAAAAATAGCGGCGTTTTACCGCCGACGCTATGGGGGGTGGGGTGTGAAAGGGGTCTTAAGCTCTGTCAAAATTGCTATCATTAGAGAGGGGAAAAAAAAACATGAAAGAAAAACACCCTTTCTATGGGGTGCCCTGAACAGTGTGGTATATCTATTTTGCTGCCAAGGGAAATTCTCTAGTGTTTCAACCAACAAGGAACCAATGCCAAGCTATTTTGGCCAACAAAGGACCAATACTGTAGAGACAGGCGGGCATATTTTTTGCCCTCTCTATTAGTTATGTTACTGGTGAATTGCTGTCTCGAGCAACAGGACCACTAGTGTGATAACAGACTTTCAGACATGGGACAGCACTTCAGTCAAATGTCAAAGAAGTTATGTCCCTCAGTAAGCAATGTTCAATGCCTCTAATAACAGCTTGAATGGTCACAGTTGGCTCGCTCGTCAACAGTTGGACAGTCCTATTCAAAACCATATGTTGCTAAGAAATGTGATCCTCACCTTTGTATCGAAAAACCAAAACAGAAGCTGTCTTAAATTATAACTTAAAAATATGTGTCCAAAAGTGTTTTGAAAGGGCTACAATTTCATGGAAGAGCCAGCAGACCTTTGACAGCTATATGAATGTTGAGAGTTCAGCATCCTCAGAGCAACCGCTCGGCACGCTGCAGCACATCTCCTTAAAATGACCCAATACAGCCTACAGCTCTCCAAGCCAGCTTTGCCTGATAAAACAAATACCGTATTGCAGTCATATGGTCTCTATTTAAGAGCTCAGACATTTCACTTAGCAGATGCATTTTCATAAAATGAACAATGATTCAGTGTGTAAGGCTTATATTTTACAAATAAATCTGTAATATAGGTTTGGGAAAAATCTGGTTCTTGTTTGTGTTTAAGATATATCCTCTTATTCACTGTAGTCAGGATCAAAGCTTTTTTACAGGAAGTGTATGGACTAGGGTCTGAAATAGAAATACTTGTGTCCTTGCTATGCTGTACGTTAATTACCTGTAATTCAAACTTTTTTATATGTATGTATAAGTTCATCCAAATGTGGAGACTTCTAGATCCAATAATGTGTTAGCCTCTTATAACATTCAGGTCTCTTGGTGTGGAAATCCCATCCTCCACAATCAAAGTTCTGGCTCCGAATACAGAAAGAATACTGTCTATTTTGACCATCTGGATTGAGCAAAGCTGTGAAATGGGAGCCGCTTAAGCTTAGAAACGGAAGGAGGATTTCCAAGCCAGAGATCCCAAATCAGCGGTTAGCCAAACTAAAATGAAAATATAGTATTAGCCATTAAGCTCATAAAAACCATCATTCAACCTGGAGGACAGAGGACATCCTGTGAGTGTGGCATTAACACCACACTTTGCACTCACAGCAAAATGCTGCAGAAAATGGCAGTGATGTCATCATAACAACACAATTCTACTGATCATTGAGGATTGCCCAGCACAGAAGAGGCCAAGGCATAAAGGACCATGCTTGTTACATGAATGACTTAAAGATATCTAGAAAAGGTACTGTAGCACCCTCTACCAATATGTAGGTGCTAGTAATAGGATTTTTGTTAAATAGACTGTCAACACAGGTAAGTTTAGGCAGGCCTATGCTGCAAGCTAGACCTGTCTGTTTTGATCTGGGGCTGGGAGTGGTTAGAGTAGCAGTGGGTGTGGCCACCTGTTCTCTGGTTCTGAGGTGCCTCCCTGCTTCCAGGGAGAATATTCTGGAAGAGGGGCAGGGCCTGGAACTGGAGTGGCAGGCAGCTCATGTGGGAGCCCTGACCAATCCCCAACTGGAATTGGCAGGGGGCGGGCCTCCTATATAAGCTGAGTTAACATGCCACTGGAGAGGGTTGTTGGCTGAGTGAAGTGGAGAATGGAATACTAGACAGCAGCAGGAGGGCACCCTCATCTGGGGGGTGCGCAGATCGCAGGAGGAGGCCCAGGGAGAACTGTGAGGGAACTTCGCCTCTACACGGTCATTGGCGATGTCCTTATTACACGGTGATCGATAAGGAACTCCTGGAGCAGAGGGGCAGGTGAAGCTGTCGGAACGGTTGGTCCGGTCAAGTTCTCCATCAAGGACTCAGGGCAGAGAAATGTCGGTGAGTGTACCACAGTTGTGGGCTGGATGTACCAGGAAGTCTGTAAGGGAACTTTGCTTTTACACGATCATTGGCAAAGTCCTCATCATTACACGGTCAATGATGAGGAGTCCTGGATCAGAGGAGAGACTATGGGGATATGTGTCAAATCTATGTGGCCTGAGGGCACATGATTTGCAAGCTGGGCTAGCTGGGAACAGTAGTCCACCATCCAACATGTGCTTTTAACCTACTAGGCCTCCAGGGAGAGGTGCTGCAGGCCTCTGGCCTAGTAGCAGCGAGCAAACAGAGCCAGCTTAAGGAACTATTCAGAGTGGGTCCTTCTTGCTTACAGAAGAAGATGTGGCATTTACAGTACATTGAAAACTACAGGATAAGTTTGTGCAGGAGGAGAGGATTTCTGGGAACATCACCCTTACACGGTCAAGCGTGATGTCCTTATCCTTACACGGTAATGGTGAGGAAGTCTTGGAAAAAATGGTCTGCAGCAGTTAAGCAGAGGAGGAGCAATAGTCTGCATGGTGATGCAGGAGAAAGGTCATTGCAGTTAAATATGCACATCATCTCTTCAGGCTCTAACTATGTGCTAACCTGTGAAATCTACAAATATGATGGCAAAGTAAACTATTCTATGGGCATCCCATATACCCCTTTCCCCAACCAAGTTGTACCCCCCAATAAACAAAAAACAAAACCAGCAAAGAACTGTTTATTGTCTCTGCAAGTGATATATGGGGGTCTGGCAGCGGGGTGAATTGGGGGATGTTTGTTACTAGTGGCAACTACACCGCTACAGTACATTTATTTATTTTTAAAGCGGACCCTCCAGGGAGTGATTGGGGGAAGCATGGAGTTGAGCTTCAAGCAGGTTGAATGAACCTTACCCCTCTCCCTGTTGGAAGGCGCACTCCCTGTTGGAAGGCGCAATATTTTTTTATTTTATTTATACTATATTTCTGGACGGTTGAGACCAGGTTATTAAAGAGCCATCTCGCAAACTGTAAGTCATCTTGGAATGCCAGGAGAATCAGATTACACAGCAGGGTGCATATAACAAAAGATTGCATAACAGAATCCTGCCTCTGGAACAGAATTCATGCATACCCCCTAGCAGTGGGTCATGGAGATAAGAGAGCCTCACGTCAGACCTCCCTATGAGGCAGAGATTATAGTGACTGATTTAAGGGCCTGTGAATCCTTCACCGCTCTCTCTCAATTGTACTCACCAAATAATTGGATATACATATCAACTGGAGGAAGACACTCTCCACAAATGGTCATCAATCACAGTTTTTCTCTAAACGATTACAGCATATCATGGGAAAGACAGGCTGACCCCCCTTACCCCTTCAACCTCTACATCAATGCTGGCTACACTCATACGTCTATTTCCCAAAGACAACCTCTGTAAATAACGCTGAGCACGTGTACTCAACTTTTTTGTTCGACCATGGCGAGACCTGTTTTGAGTGGAACTTGTCCTGTTAAACCACTTTATGGTCTTGGCCACCATGCTTCAGCTCAGTTTCAGGGTCTTGGCAATCTTATTATAGCCTAGGCCATCTTTATGTAGCGCAACAATTCTATTTTTCAGATCCTCAGAGAGTACTTTGCCATGAGGTGCCATGTTGAACTTCCAGTGACCAGTATGAGAGAGTGAGAGCGAAAACACCAAATTTAACACACCTGCTCTCCATTTACACCTGAGACCTTATAACACTAACAGGTCACATGACATCAGGGAGGGAAAATGGCTAATTGGGCACAATTTGGAATTTTTCACTTACAGGTGTGCCAGCGGTTTAGACATTGGTGGCTGCGTGTTGAGTTATTTTGAGGGGACAGCAAATTTATACAAGCTGTACACTCACTACTTTACATTGTAGCAAAGTGTAATTTCTTCAGCGTAGTCACATTAAAAGATATAATACAATATTTACAAAAATGTGAGGGGTGTACTCACTTTTGTGAGATACTGTAGATATGTCATAGTGCTAGTTTAGAATACTGGATAGCACAGCTTACACAAGGATCAAAATTATACTGAAAGTCATATTAACGCTTCAGTTTTTCCTAATTAAAAATTAAAAAAAACATGTCATACTTACATGCTCTGTGTAATATGAAACCTTAAAAAGGATCTTCGCCCTGTAAACAAAAATGTAAAAGTCAGCAGCTACAAATACTGTAGCTGCTGACTTTTAAAAAGCACACACTTTCCTGTCCCAGGATCCAGCAATGTCCTTACCCGACCCAGCTCTTTGCTGGTCTTCTGGTCCCTCCTGCTGGCATCTTAGCTGTGAGCAACCAGCTGTGACTCCTTGTGGCTTCACAGCCAGTTGCTCACTGCACATGCGCAAGCCGGGGGCCCGTGAATGGTCCTGCAGTCTCCTGGGACCTGTGACGTGTCCTAAGAGGCTGTGGAGAGAGGTCGGGAAGGGGCAACTTCTTCTCTGATCGCTTAGGTGGTTGGAGCAGAAGTGGGAGCAGGTACCTGTCAAAATCATATACCCCCCCCCCCCAAATAAAAAAAAAGACAGAGGAGGAGAGTTTTTATGGCCATCTGTGACTTTTTTTGGAATTGATATCCACTCACCTCTTGTCACGGCAGGATGTAAAAGATGAATTTAGGAAAGCAGACTATCTATTTGTCTTAAGGGACTGTCCAATGAAAGATGCAATGGCCTCTTCAAAAGTAATATCGCCATGGATATTGAAGGTCCGCATATAGGAACCAAGACTTGACTTCTCCAACGAAAGTGAGAGCTCATTACATTAGGGGAATTTCAGCTTCATAGGTGGATTTTTTTCAGCTTCCAGCAGATATCTGCAAAACAGCCAATTGGAGTTATTTTTTGGCCTTTATTGGTCCACTACAAATTTGAAGTTGCCTTAACTCTCTTGCCTGCCTTTGGGTTTTCTGTTAATTCAGCAGCCTTACATCAAAATGAAATTGTTTACTCAGAATTTGGTGTCTTGTTCCTTTTCCTACTCAATACATTAGTTAGTTAGGTCCCACAGTATGCTGCTATGAGATGAGTCAGAAATAAGGAAACTTTTCATATACTTTTCATATACTTACCGTAATTTTCCTTTCCTGGTTTATCCTCATGGCGGCCTAGATTCCTAACCCTGGTGTCCTGTCACACTTTGGAATGGAACACTGGTGGGGGGGGGGGGGTTCTTCCTCTCTTTCTCTTTCAGGTTGAAGGTTGTCCTGGGGGGTCAAAGGGCAGAGATGACCCACAGTCTGCTGCCATGAGGAAAGTCAGGAAATTAAAATTGCATTAAGTATATAAAAACTTAAAACAAAAAAAAATTTTGTGTATTCTTCATGTTCACATGAAATTTATTGCATGGCTCAGAAGAAGAGGGCAGCATGTAGATGTTTTTGCTCTTGCATCAATTTGGATGAATTTGTAACAGAAGTTACCGAAAAATATCACCTAACATGACAAATGAAATGTCTCTAGATACCCATCAGTAGGGTTGTAGTGCAAATTGGTTATTTCAATAATTTAATATTCAACAGCCTTTAAGTGCTCATGAGTAGTTCTTGCCCTTCATCCACTGATTATTGACAGAGGTAGATCACTGATATTGCTATTTCATAAACAAATTTTTCTCCCCTAAATTTAAATTGGTATGCAGGTGACAAAGAGATACCTACTATTATATTAAATCATTGAAGAGGGACTTTAGTCCACCCCTATCTTCCCCCTTACCTGTTAAGCTCGATAGTCCTACATTTAGACACCCACCTGCCCAGTAGATCCAGCATGGTCCTGCTGTGAATCATTGTTAAAGCCTCTGTCCTGCATTGCCATCGATGGTCTGATATCCTCAGGTGCCAAGTACCTCCACCTAGTTCAGGTAGCCTGGCCCCTTAATGACATGCAGTAGGCCAGACCTCTTCCAACTTCTGTGCGTAGAAAGTTAGCCACAAAAAAAACAGAACATTTTTGAAAATGTTATACGTGGATGAGGGGAAAGGAGCACAAGTGGTGCATTCTGGGGGTGAAATTCCACTTTAAACATGTGCAAGGGAAAAAAAAGTAATCTACTTCACCCCTTTTGCTGTCAAAATATACTGCAAAAGCATAACAATAACACTCAAAACATTACTGTAATGCAGTGATAGTTAAAATAAAGTCTGAGATGTTAAAATAATACCACATCATTCAAGTAAAGCAGAATTCTCTTGCTGTACCTTTAGTCTATGACTATCTTGGGAATCCTAATTCCAGTCTCCAACAGCTCCAATACATATTTGTAGTATCTGACCTTCTCCTGTTGTATGTTTGCAGTCTCTGGCCATCTATTGTAACAAATGCCCATAATCTCTGATTATCTCCCTTTGCATGTCTGCAGTCTCTGACAAATCTCTGTATCCTTTACTTAGGAGTCTCCAAACTGTCCAAGCAAAGGGCCAATTTACTGTCCTTCAGACTTTAGGAGGGACTAATTGTGGCCAGTGGGGATAGAAAATGGCTCAGACTTGGTGGTTAGCGGGGGAAAAAAAATTACATAATGCCTGTGGGCAGGAGAAAGAGGAATAGTGCCTCGTCATTGGTATCAGTGGGAGGACTAGTGCCCCATCATTGATGTCAGTGGGAGGATTAGTGCCCCATCATTGGTATTAGTGGGAAGAATAGTGCCCCATCTATGTTGCAGGTGAAAGAAATAGTGCCCTACAGTATCTATAGTGTCAGTGAGAGGAATAGTGCTTCACCCTTGGTGTCAGTGGAATAAATAGTACCCCATTGTTGGTGTCAGTGGGAGGAATAGTGCCTTGTACCAGTGGGAGGTTTAGTGCCCTAAGGGCCAAATAAAGGCAAGCAAAGGGCCACTTCTGACCAGCAGGCCACAGTTTGGAGACCACTGCTTTACATTCACTGAATATTATGTGCAGCCTTTTGCAGATGCTAGGGGCTACACTTAAGGCCTGGTATATCAAAAAAAGTTGACCAAAGCTAGGGAAAGGAGAAAACAGTGCAAACCTCTGGTGTAGTAAAAAGATCAAAGAGCTTTATTAAAAACATCATATATACTCTCAAAATAAAATGTAAGAGCGTGCATATAGTCCATAAGAAAAAGCCCATCCAACACACAACACAGTCACAGGGAAAAGATGGATGACCAGCCACAGGGTCCAGATCACTGTGTAGCCAGCTGACAGATAAAGAGCTGGGCTGGGTGACAGAAGTCTCTGCTCCCGCTCTCCTTCCTTAATCCCAAGGATGGTGGATGGTGGGAACAGAAAGGGGGTCACAGGATGCGTTTCAAGGACTCTTCTTCAGTTAACTCTTATGAACTACCCTCTCTTGTTTAAATAGCCCCCCACAAGCTCCAAATCATGGCGCAGAGGCATGCTTTGAAGCTTGTGCTCCATAGCACAAAGGCCTTGCTGCTCCCGTTGTATCACTTTTTAGCAGAAACCGACCAACTTCTGTTGAACGGTCCTGCTGGAAAACCAGCAATTTATCAGCACTTGCAGCCAATGGCTGCAGTGCTGACCAAGCACTTGCAGCCAATAGCTGCAGTGCTCATCAGTGTATTCTGACTGTGGGGGGAGGGGGGTCTCTGCTATCAGAATATCAAAGCAAAGTGGGGGAGATCACTGCATCCACATCGTTTGTGTTGATGCAGGAATCTATCAGGTTTTTTTTGTTCAACCTAAGGTTGAAAAAAAAAACCCAAAAAACTATGCATGTATACCCTGCTTTAGAGTCAGATCATCTCCAAGGCAACCTAGGCCAGTGCATGTCCATGGGTCCCTGCTACAACACATATACTTCTGCAATAAACCAGGGTCATAGTCCAATTGGTCAATGCTATACATCCGCCACTTTACAAGGGAAGATACCTAGCATTGTGCAGGCAATTGGTGTCTGATAGGACTGTGTCAATACAGACAATGCAAACTGGGATTTCTCCGTGCCTGCTGGAATTCCTAATAATGTCAGTGAAAGGAAGGGGAAGGCCAAGACCATTACCTTGCCTAGGGCCTTGTTCCATCTTAGTCCTTCTTTGGGAAAGGGTTTCCTACATTTAAATGTGCTTTATATAAAAGTACATTTGGAGAATTTGGTGACATGATCTGTCTTCTAATATTACTATTATTATTTGTATTATTTTCATGTAAAGCTAAATTATGTTAAAGATGACTGGACAAGATAAAACTTTCTCCTCTGCTCTTAAACTAAACTACCCCTGCTCCAAGCACACTCAATACAACGAAGAGCCGATGCACACCGATGATGACACTGTAATTCAAGTTTATTATCCAAAGTAACCACAGTCTTTACAACTAAGCCCTATTGAGTGAAATGTGTTGAAGGGAGTGGTCCTTAGGTGCCAACTACTACTGTAGTTGCTTTTTGGAGTAAACTTAAATTACAGTCTTGTCATCATGTTGTGGCTTTTTAAGTTCTCCGGTATGTTGAACATGAGTTGAGAAATAGCTTTATATAGAAAAAGGCAACATGAACAATGTTTGCCTTGAAAAAAAAATTACAAGATGTGAATTTTAACAATTATAAATAGGCACTTAAAGTATTTTTACAATATTAAAGAGGAGCATGCCAAGGCCGGTAATCCATTGCAACCAACCAGTTATTACTGTACTGACTGCATCAAAACACCAGCCAGTTATAGGTAGCTCCAATATGTTCCAATACCCAGTACGTAAGCCTCAGATGAGGTTGACTTTCTCCCTCCAGTCAGAATGGTTCGGCTTGCAGTGATATGACTTCAGAAAAGAAACTGGTTTTGTTCAGTTTGCCTCCAGGTTTATTGAGCGTTAACATCATCACTCATAAGATTTTTCCATCTTAATCTGTAAAGCAATGCTTTGGCACCAACAGTCGTGACAGTTTTGAATGAAACAGCTCTGCCTTTTGGAGAAAGAATTGGAAACAAAAGAAAATATGTCTCAGTAAATCCTTCATCACCTCATTTTTTAACAATACCTGAGTAAAATGAAATGCATGATCTCATAGTTTCACATTTTTCTTTTGTTTCTTTTTCTCTGCTCAGAAATTGGAAACATTTAACAAAATGTCTCCATATCTAATATCACCAAGTTTGTTCAAACTAACTGTTCTTATGTTACATTAGCAACTCCTCTCTTTCACGTTTTCTTATACATATGTGACTTGGAACTAGGGTTGCCACTTTTTCTTCAAGCCAAACCCAAAACACATTATCAGCACACTAGTAGTTCATTACCTCTGTACAATGCAAGGCAATTTTTATGTAGTATACACTATACATATATTTTGTGATTAAATAACACTTCTAATCATAATGGATTAATCACAAGAGTCCCCTTTACATCAGAGTCAACAAAGTTGACACTCTTGGCTTACAATTGCAGTGAGCAACCCTGCTGGGTAGCCATAGTCTGGGCCAGGGGTGGACTGATAACTCTGGGCAATTGGAAATCATGGGTCCCCCAGGTTTAAAGATGGCTGCCTCATGGGAGCCAACATTAATGTGGCAGGCCGAAGCTTAGAGGCATCAATCTCTGCGACATTCAGAGTGGCAAAAGGAGTGTGTGGGGGGTATGATGGGGGCAGTATGTACCAGAGAGGAGTGTAGAGGGTATGATGGGGGCAGTATGTACAAGAGAGGAGAGTGGAGGGTATTATGGGGCAGTATGTACAGGAGAGGAGTATGGAGGGTATGATGGGGGCAGAATGTACAGTAGAGGAGTATGGAGGGTATGATGGGGGCAGTATGTACAGGAGTGGAGTGTGGAGGGTATGATGGGGGCAATATGTACAGTAGAGGAGTATGGAGGGTATGATAGGGGGCAGTATGTATAGGAGAGGAGTGTGGAGGGTATGATGGGGGCAGTATGTACAGTAGAGGAGTTTGGAGGGTATGATGGGGCAGTATGTATAGAAGAGGAGTATAGAGGGTATGATGGGGGCAGTATGTATAGGAGAGGAGTGTGGAGGGTATGATGGGGGCAGAATGTATAGGAGAGGAGTGTGGAAGGTATGATGGGGGAAGTATGTATAGGAGAGGAGTGTGGAGGGTATAATGGGGGCAGTATGTATAGGAGACTAGTCTGGATGGTATGATGGGGGCAGTATGTATAGGAGAGGACTGTGGAGGGTATGATGGGGCAGTATGTATAGGAGAGGAGTGTGGAGGGTATGATGGGGGCAGTATGTATAGGAGAGGAGTGTGGGGGGTATGATGGGGGTAGTATGTATAGGAGAGGAGTGTGGATGGTATGATGGTGGCAGTATGTATAGGAAAGGAGTGTGGAGGGTATGATGGGGGTAGTCTGTATATGAGAGGAGTGTGGAGGGTATGATGGGGGTAGTATGTACAGGAGAGGAGTGCGGCAGCTATGACAGTGGCAGAATGGGGAAGGGTCTCTTGCAGTGTCTATGGGGTGTCCAGGGAGTGATGTTGGGAAGGTAAGTGACCATGAAATGATATCCCTCAGCTGGGGGGTAGGAAGCAGCTCTTAGTGATGTCTGCCAGCTGGATGTATGAAGTGGCCTGGGGGTGAGGCACCTGGGGGGAGTTGGGGGCTGAGAAATAGTGATGTATATAATCAAACAAAAGCTATTGTGATCATCCACTAATATTTACAACAGTACAACTTAATAAAAACTGCCAGCTCCTAGTAATCTGTATGTCCAGATGATGTGAAGGTAATGTATGACCATTCATATAACCCTGTGTTATCCAAGCTCTGAGTCTGTACAGTCAGAAGTAAACACTCTCTACATACACACAGGGTTAATGAATGGTCACATTATCTGGACTGAGGTCCAATTATGGGGGCAGTATGTACATGAGAGGAGTGTAGAGGGTATTATGGGGGCAGTATGTACAAAAGAGGAGTGTGGAGGGTGTGATGGGGGCAGTATGTACAGTAGAGGAGTATGGAGGGTATGATGGGGCAGTATGTATAGGAGAGGAGTGTGGAGGGTATGATGGGGGCAGTATGTACAGTACCCTAGAGGTGGTTCTGGCCAGCTCAGTAGATTCTAGATTCCTTTAAAAAAGGCCTAAATTCTTTCCTAAATTTACATAATATAACTGGGTACTGACATCACTTCAGCCCCGGACCAATTGGCAGCCAAAAGACCAGGCCCCTTTTTGCGATTCGGCACTGCGTTGCTTTAACTGACATTTGCGCGGTCGTGCGACGTGGCCCAAAACAAAATTGGCGTCCTTTTTTTCCCACAAATAGATCCTTCTTTTGGTGGTATTTGATCGCCCCTGCGGTTTTTATTTTTTGCGCTATAAACAAAAATAGAGCGACAATTTTGAAAAAAATTCAATATTTTTTGCTTTTTGCTATAATAAATATCCCCAAAAAATATATAAAAAAAACATTTTTTTTCCTCAGTTTTGGGCGATACGTATTCTTCTACATATGTTTGGTAAAAAAAATCACAATTAGCGATTATTGATTGGTTTGCGCAAAGGTTATAGCGTTAGATAGTTTTATAGCATTTTTATTAATATTTTTTTTTTTACTAGTAATGGCGGCGATCGGCGATTTTTATTGTGACTGCGACATTATGGCGGACACATCGGCCATTTTTGACACATTTTTGGGACCATTGTCCTTTATACAGCAATCAATGCTATTTAAATGCATTGATTCCTGTATAAATGACAGTTGTAGTGAAGAGGTTAACCACTAGGGGGAGGGCAGGGGTTATGGGCTGTGACGTGTGTGTGTTTTTTTACATTAGGGGGCGGGGCTGACGTCTGACGTCATTGATCGGCTTTCCCGATGACCGGGAACAGCCAATCAATGACAGGCAGAGTAGGAAGCGCGGGGAGAGGTTTGTTTACACATACCTCTCCCCGTTCTTCAGCTCCGTGACCCGATCGCGGGACACCAGCGGCGATCGGGTCCACTGGTCCCACGGCCGGGGTCACGGAGCTCCCGACCGGGTCGCGAGCGCGCCGCTGGCGGCGTGCACGCGACCCACGGCAGGCGTTTAAAGGATCCCGTACAGGTACGGGATTTTGCCTGCCCGTGCCATTCTGCTCACGTATATGTACATGAGGCGGTCGGGAAGCGGTTAAGTTGATCCAGGGAATATCCGTTTGCCTCTTGAGGGTTTCGGAAATATTTTTTCCCCTGATGTAGCAAATTGGATCATGCGTTGCTGTTTTTTTTGCCTTCCACTGGATCAACTGGGTAAAGGATTGTGTGTTTTTTGAATTTTTTATTTTATTTTATTGGTTGAACTAGATGGACTTTTTTTTCTACTTGACTAGATGTTATGTTACTATATATATGTGTGTTTTTTATACTTTTGTGAGTATTCACTTAACTTTTCATTATAATTAAACCTTGTTGGCACTTACTACACCAGCGTTTTCACGCTGTCTCCCTCCCTTCCACTCTCTCCCTGTTTTACAAATGGAGTCCCTCCTCCATTATGACAGCAGCACCCCTAGGTCTTCAGTTCCTTTTGTCTAGTTATAAGGGCTACCCACTCATATAGCCCCCCCCCCTCCCAATTTTGGTCTGTATTATTTTGGTCTGTATTATTTTTGGTCTGTATCTTTGTCTTTGTTTATTCTATAGGTAATTTTTTAACTTTATCATTTACACTTCCCATGCATGGTTAAGCGCTGATAGCCTAGCGTCATTCCTGGCATTGGGGAAATAGTATTTTTTTTATTTCTAGAAGGATCCTGACCATATTGTTGGGATTTACCCAGATGCTGGATTGGCAGTTGGCTTAGCTGAGAGCCTTAGCCAGCTGCTCCCACCCCTCTACAGTCCAGTAGGGATGAGCCGAACACCCCCGGTTCGGTTCGCACCAGAACCTGCGAAACGGACCGAAAGTTTGTGCGAACATTCGAACCCTATTAGTTACAATGGACGGGAACGTTCGAAATCTAAAGTGCTAATTATAACGGCCAATATGCATGTTAATGTCATAAAACAGGTTTGGGGACCCGGGTCCTGCCCCAGGGGACATGTATCAATGCAAAAAGAAGTTTTAAAAACGGACTTTTTTTCGGGAGCAGTCATTTTAATGATGCATAAAGTGAAAAAAAAAGTGAAATATTCCTTTAAATATGGTACCTGGGGGGTGTCTAAAGTATGCCTGTGAAGTGGCATGTGTTTCCCGTGTTTAGAACTGTCCCTGCAACAAATGACATTTGTAAAGAAAAAAAAATAAGCCATTTAAAACTGCTTGCGGCTATAATGTCATGTCTTGTCCTGGCAATATGGATGAAAATCTTTGAGAAAAATGGCATGGCTACCCCATCACCCCCCACCCCCAGCCCATTACCAGCCCCTTTGGGTCTTGTATGGATATTAAGGGGAACCCCGCACCCAAAATAAAAGCCTATACCTACAACCCTATATACTCTGAACAGCAGTATACAGGTGGTGCAAACAAGACAGGGACTGTAGGTTTGTTCTTAAGTAGAATCTGTTTGTAATTTTGAACAGGTAAATTTTTAAGTGTAGCTCCATCCAAAAAAATCTATTTTTAAGCTTTTTGGAGAACATAGAAAAGGGTTATCACCCCTGTAACATTTGTTTTTCTGTCTGTGCACCTGTTCAGAACATTTCACCTCACTTTCCGTCCCAATGACAAATGTTTTTGGAAAAGTGTTTTTTTTATTGAAACAAGGATTGGTGCTAAAGCATCAGTAGAGAGGAGATACCTTTTTGACAACACGCCAGAAGAGCAGATACAGCATAATGTGGTTTAGTGTGCTGTGTTATAGTCACAGAGCACACACACACACACACTCCTGCATATGGCTGACTGGCTGGCTAGCTGGCTGCCTTAGATGACAACACGCCAGAAGAGCAGATACAGCGTAATGTGGTTTAGTGTGCTGTGTTATAGTCACAGAGCACACACACACACTCCTGCAGATGGCTGACTGGCTGGCTAGCTGGTTGCCTTATATGACAACACGCCAGAAGAGCAGATACAGGGAAAGGTGGTTTAGTGTGCTACTGCTGTGCTATATTAACACAGCACGCACACACACTAACTACTCCTGCAGATGGCTGGATTGGTAGAGATTGAGAACAGCACTGAGAAGAATAAACTACCCTGCCTATTTTTCCTCTTTCCCTACACTAATCCCCAGAATCCACAAGCAGACAATGCAGATGAATCACAAGCAGATAATGCAGATGAATCACAAGCAGATAATGCACAAGCAGACACTGTACAGTACAGTACAGTCTGCCACTGTTCCTAACACCGGAACACACTACATGAGGCTTTATATAGTGTGGGGCGTGTACTAAACCCCTGAGCTATAATTGGCCACAGGCATCCTGCCTGTAGCCAATTATTGCTCACCTCGCCACTGGCTCTATGGTTGGCCAAGCATGCAGGGTTACAGTGCATGCTTGGCCAATCATCAGCCAGCAATGCACTGCGACTGGCGCAGTGCATTGTGGACCGTTCGCATCACACAAATTTGATGCGAACGGCCCACATAGTTCTGGACTCGACAAGCAGACAAACGGCCGATGTTCGATTCGAACATGGGTTCGAATCGAACACCGGGCCCATCCCTACAGTCCAGCACTTTAGTGAGCATGAAAGGGCAGAGCAGAGAGCGGTGAATGAAGGTCACCACTCTCTGATCAGTGACGACCGAGAGCTGAGCAATCAGGGATCATGTGATCACTCAGTTCTCAGGCTTAGAGCCGGCAGGGACAACTGCAGCATCAGACCAACTAGGGCTTTTCTGGGTCCTAGCAGCTGGCCGCCTAATCATGTTCCACTACACATGCACAGTGAGGTGGATTTACTAAAGGCAAGCAGGGTGTTCACTGTGTATGGAAACTTTCCTTAGAGCCTAATGAATGAAGTGAAGCTTCGTTGACTTACATCATCCAAAAATGTGCAAGCAAAAATGCATTTTTTTTAAAAAAATTCCTTGCACATGATTGGTTAGTCTTTGCAAAGTGACATTTTGGGGGAGATTTACTAAAACGGGAGAGTGCAAAATCTGGTGCAGCTGTGCATAGTAGCCAAATTCCAGTCCCTGTGCTTGAATACATCAGAGGGGCTGATACTGAGATGAGCCCCCCACCCCGTTTTCCTCACGTACGTTTACCACCACCGTCAGAGACCAACAAGCAACACCGCCAAACCAAGTAACCGCATCCATGCTGTTATGAAGATCGTCTTCCCTCTGAAAGAAAGAAAAGAAAACCAACAGACCACCAATTTATAATGCACACATGCTCATAAAACAGGGAGGGAGGGTGGAAAAAACTGCCTCCTCCTGTGGTTTGTCCTTCCAACAGCCCCCTTCCTGGCACCTCATTCCACCTATATACAACCACTCCCCTTTCTCAACAAAGTTCCTTATCCTCCTTCCACTTCTTTACTCACACACTTTCTATATATGTTATCATTCCTTTCAGTCCTTTTCCACTCCGTGCTTCACTTACTGTTTGTGGGGTGCATACTGCCAGAAAAGGAAATTTCCCCTCAAAAAAAAATAATTGCAACCTCCTACATTGTGGGAGAATAGCAGTATGAGGTTTTTAAATGGAGGAGAGGGCAGAATTGGGCCGGGTGATCCGCACAACTCTTTACACTAGCAACTGCCGCTGTTAACTCACACTGAGCTGAAAGATAGAGCTCAGGGCAGTATCTGAAGGCTATGAAGGAGGCACTGAAGGGAAGATTTTAACAAGAAGCAGCAAGCTTCAGGAAATGTGACACCATTACACATAAGTAATGTGTTTAGTGCTGTACCCCCCCCCCCCCAAAAAAAAATTACAATTAAATGAGAAAACGAATGCAGCCACCACATCTAATAAGTTGCAAGTTGCAATATTTTAATGTTTTTGGTTTGGACACACTTCAACTTAATTTTCCTTGAACTTTTAGTTCTTTGTCCTTGAAATTTTAGTGACAAAACACTGGACCTTCTCTTCACAGAGCCAAGCTGCTGTCATAGAAAAGGCATTGCCTTTAGTGAGATATGACCAACGTTTGTTAGATTTCAAGCCAAGCAAATCTTACATGTCTGTAATGACAACTGATGGACATACTTAATGTGAAAAGGACAGCACATGGCCTTAATAGAAATGTATGTCTTCAGAATATTACAGTTCATAATAATTATATATTGCATAGTATCATATGATTAGCATATGATAAACAACAAACATATCTTATAAAAAAAAAGTGCAACCATGAGTTTTGTCAGGTATAAATGTCATATGATATTATTGGGGAAATTCATAAAACTCCTCCTCTCCATCTTATCGGTTCCTGTATCCCTGACTCCACAAATGGCACTATTAGGCCTTGACCTAGTATCCTGGCCTCGACCCGCACAAAATATTATCTCTCATGTTCTCAATGCTACACGCCTAGCCATCGCCAAACACTGGAAATCCCCTGCACCCCCCTCCACCATGGAAATAATCACACTCCTAAATAACCACTGCCTAATGGAATTTATGCACGCCAAGGCCCACCTCCAAACTCCTACCTTCCAAACAAACTGGGACCTCTGGCTTAAACATCCTAAATGCAAACCCCCTGTGAATGAACTCCCACATAACTGACGTCCCTTTCCCATCAACGTCTGAATCTTCTCACCCTGTTTACCTCAGTTGTTCCTTTTAGTTACTACGCTGGTTATGATTACTGTTAACTACTATAACTCATAGCTATACTATGTGTATTGCGATACACCCACAGCAAAAGTTTTATACTTTTCTTTCTTTTGTTCGTTAGTTAACACTGTTATAAGCCTATACTTTTGATATAGAGCTCCTCAGACCCTCACTAGGGTCGAAGGCAGGCCGCTCACTAGAGTTCCACCAAGAACCTACTCACAGCGTGTACCCAGATGGGGTGACAGGTTCTACCTCTTATTGGGGCCATGCTCTTCTATACCATGAGAAGCCTGCAAGCTTATGACATCGTTTGAACCTTGAGCTCCTCTCTTTTTGTTATCACTTTGTGTATCTACCTTGTTACATTGACTGTAACCTACCTTGTACTGTACATTGTGAAAATCAATAAAATTTTGATTATAAAAAATCTCCATACTGCCAGAAAAATGTGTTAGGGTTTTTTTTGATTGCACCAAATATTGTAAATAAAGTATAGTCTTTATAGATCATGCCAGGTGTAAAACATTTCTATGGGTCACTATATGGAGGTTCTTGTCTTGGAAATAGACTTTCTTTATTATTTGGTCCTCCTTGTATGTGAAGGGAGCAGAAAACCTTTATTCCGGTTCAAACTGAAAATACAGAACAAATGGAACAAGACACGATTACTGCTTTCTTAAATTACATGTGTAAGCTTTACCTCTATAATGCCAAAACGCTTTTATGAACTCAGATTTTTTGTGAAGTGAAATGGCACTTGAGATGCTCCTCTGTGTGATCAGGATAGTCCATCTGTAGCCACCATCTGTTATCAGAGGTCATGCATGAGTAACTGTACCAAATCATTTCTCTATTTACTGTTAATGTGGCATATTATGCAATGTTTATAAGAATAAAGTATGCTTGTATGCTTCACCGAGAGGATAATCTTTTAAAATGAGGATCTGATAGAATCGCTAAGTATAACAGTAACTTTTTGACCTATTTTGCTTGCAATGAGAAACCTATGCATACTGTGTACTACTATGCAGTCCAGGACCTTTCACCCTGAATCCACTGCACCTGTGCCTGCCTACATCATCATTAAAGTAGATCTCAACTAGCACTAAAATCTAAAATATAAGCCTAACGTAGAGCTATAGGCAAAACTTTTTTTTTTGATAGAGCTGTTAGATTTTTTTTCCGTCATATGTGTCCCATTGCAGAGATTTCCCTACACTTCCTGTCCCATTGCTATACAGGAAGTGAGAGGAAAGCCCTGCAGATTAAGGGAATTCCTTGGGGACCCCCTGGTCACCAGAACTAATGTTCCCATTGGAAGATTTCCCCTCTATTACTTTTCTGAAGACAACCCAAAATTTGTGATTTTCCTTTACTTTAATTGTCAATGACAATGGTAAACAGGATGGGTGAATCTCCTTAATCGGGGCACAGACAGCAATAAAATCTGACAGGTGTCATTTGTCGTATGTTTTTAAATGGCAGTAGAGTGGATCTGGTATTCTGGAGTGCCGTTTTTAAATAGTCCTGTACTTACACATTAGACAGAGCAGATACTAGGCAAAATGCACAGAGCCAATCAGAGTGGCTCTGTACCTTGTGATAGGCAATCACAGTTGTTACAAATGTAAACAGTACTGCTTACATTTGAGAACCCTCCCCTTCCTCCCAAAATGAGGGATGGAGAAAATTATGAATGGAGGGATCCTAGGGAGTTATGCAGCAGCATATCTAGGGTGGGTTGAAAAAATAATGTGTGATTGTTTTTTAACCCGTTTACCCCCCCTCTCCTGTACATCTCATCTCCTTCCTGTCTTTGTTGTGCTTGCGCCATCACCTCTCTAATTATGCACATTAACGCCATCATCTCCATCCTCTCACTGTATGTGATCTATTCACCTACACCTCCTTCTGTGTATGGCTTTACATTATTAACCACTTGACCTCTGAAAGATTTACCTCCCTTTATGACCAGGCCAATTTTTTGAGATACTGCACTGCGTTACTTTAATTGATAACTGCGTGTGATAATTTATGTAATTTTTTTCGCACAAATATAGCTTTCCTTTGGGTGTATTTGATCACCATTGTGTTTTTGGTGCTATAATTTTGAAAAAAAAAAAAAACAATATTTTTTACTTTCTCTGCTATAGAACACATCAAATACAAAAAAAATCGAATTTCTTCATAAATTTAGGTCAGTATGTATTCTGATACATGTTTTTGGTAAAAAAAAAATCCCAATAAGTGTATATTAATTGGTTTATGTGAACATTATAATGTCTACAAACTAGGGATATATTTATGGAATTTTTTACATTTTTTCATACGTAATGGTGGCAATCAGTGACTTATGGCAGGACTGCGATATTGCGGCAGCGATCGCACACTAAATTAAATTTTTGACACAGTGACACTAATACAGTGATCAGTGCTAAAAAATATGCACTGTCACTGTAAAATGACACTGGCTAGGTGTTAAACATCTAGATCAATCTAAGGGTTAACTGCGTGCCTAGCCAGTGTTTTTGTGTACTGTATGTGCTGCTTTTACTAGGGGAAGATATGGATTCTAGTCCCTTTCTGCTTGAAAAAAAATATATATACAACTATATATAAAAAAAAAACAATTATATAAAATTTTAATTATATAAAAATGTAATAAAATTATTTGGGTTCAGTGTTGCATGATGGGGTAGTTGTCAGTCAAACTATCACTGAAAATTTAAAAATGTCCTGGTAACGAAAGGTTATTACAGACTGGTACCTAAGTGGTAATAGAATACCTGCTTACCCTGCCATAAAGATCCCTGTTCAGGAGCTTCTATTAAAGACAATGCTCTCTCCTTTCTTCCAACATTGTCAGCATGTCACATACGTCCCCAATTGAGACTACAAATGGCCATGCCAACACAAATTGCTTGTGCATGATCCGCCATTGTCACTATCAGGAAGCTCACCCTAAGCAACAAATGTGCATCCAATGCTGAAGCATGTAGACAGGTGGTGCTTGAAAGAAGCTAGAGTAGATCAGTAGCACTGAACAACAAAGAATGGAATAAAAACGTGTCTGTAATACCCAACGCTTCAGAAAATAAAAACAGATCTAACAGCTAAACAGTGAAATTGAACAAATCACCAACTGAGGCTATGGTACTTTGATAGTCAGGCCTGCTAGTTACATAGTTAGTCAGGTTTAAAAAAAACACAAGTTCATCTAGTTAAACCAATAAAAGGGGGAAAATATATATATTTTTTACAATCCTATATACACAATCCCATACCCAGAATTGATCCAGAGGAAGGCAAAAAAAAAAACAAAAAACCAGCAAAGCATGCTCCAACTTGCTACCCCAGAGAGGCAAATGGATATTCCCTGGATAAACTTTACCTATAAATGTCAGTATCCAGTTATATTATGTACAAGCAGGAAATAATCCAGGCCTTTTTTAAAGGAATGTACTAAAATTGCCAGAAATACCTCTTGAGGAAGTATTTTTTCCACATTTTCACAGCTCTTAAATCTCTTTTTTTCCAGACAATGAGATTTCCTCTGTGATGACCTTAAAGTGAATAACTCAACACCTCAAGTTCACTATATGGACCCCTTATGTATTTGTACACGTTGATCATGTCCCCCTTAATCTCCTCTTCTCAAGAGAGAATAAATTCAGTCCCTCTAATCTTTCCTCATAGCTGAGTTCCTCCATGCCTCTTATCGGTTTGGTTGCCCTTCTCTGCACTTTCTCCAGTTCCCCGATATCCTTTTTGAGAACTGGTGCCCAAAACTGAACTGCATATTCCAGATGAGGTCTTACTAATGATTTGAACAGGGGCAAAATGATATCTCTCTCTCTGGAGTCCATACCTCTCTTAATACAAGAAAGGATTTTGCTCGCTTTGGAAACCGCAGCTTGGCATTGCATGACATTAATTGGAAGGCCGGGTACCGGCCTGAAGTTATGGGAGGAGCCCGGAGGGTATATAAGCAGCCCAAAGGCCGCCGGTCTTTGTCGGTTTCCTGTGCGTGATATCTGATACGTCAGACATCTAGGACCGACTCGTTCGAGACAAGCGCTGTTGGTGCCGGTTCGTGAGCTCCGTTTCGTCTGTCCGTCTCCTCTTGTTGCAGTCCCGTGTCCGTGTTCGTAAGTCGTGTTGTCCCTTCGTGTCGCACTCGTGTCGCCGAGTCGCAGTTTCGTACAAAGAGTCTGGTTTGGCTGTCGCAGGTAGGGCTTCGGCTCCCATGTTTTACGTTCTCATGCACTGCTTATCATGTCACTAAACTGTGGTCTGCGTAGCTCACGAACCACGCTCTGCTTGTCTCGAAAAAACTAAACACTTACTCGCACGTTTTTGGTTGTACACGATCGGGAGCCATCTAGCGGCACGCACATTCAGGGCCGCCCGCCACTACATTCCGACCGATGCCGCATCCGGCACTCAAGGGTTCCCCTTTCGCGGTCGTGCTACGCAGTCGTTCAAACGTGACTCATGCACGGGTGCCGTTCGCACTCACACGTATCGTTCATGTCCTGCCATTATTCGAATCGGTGGCGCCAGCGAGTGTGCCGAATCGCTATTCACTTTCCGAAGCACTGTTAGCATACTAATTGTACAAATCACTTCGACCGCGTCGAAACATTTCACGTGTTAGCATGACAATCATTTCATCATTTCAAACGTGGCCAACGTATCAGGCCATTCGGTCATGCTAAATCATTTCGCATCAGTTGCAACAGGGTGTTCATGCCATCGCTTCCATCTTGGTCCGGTCGCATCCATGCATGCTCCGATCGGGGCGACCCAGATGCACGACTACCCGGCCTCATTTCGATACATGCGCCAAGGGCAGAATCACATCACTGGTTACGTACGTTCTTGATTCTTGCCCCTGTCATGGTATATCATTTCTGTCACCTTACCACGCCCGGCTTGTATGCAGTCACTTCCCTTGCACTGATTCGGGTCGGCGTGCCCCAGGCCGGCCTCATTTCAATACATGCGCCAAGGGCGGAATCGCATCACTGGTTGCGTACATTCCTGATTCTTGCCCCTGTCATGGTATATTATTTCTGTCACCTTACCACGTCCGGCATGAATGCAGTCACTTCCCCGCACTAATTCGTGTCGGCGTGCCCCAGGCCCGGCCTCATTTCAATACATGCGCCAAGGGCGGAATCACATCACTGGTTTGCGTACATTCCTGATTCTTGCCCCTGTCATGGTATCTCATTTCTGTCACCTTACCACGCCCGGCATGAATGTAGTCACTTCTTCGCACTAAATTTGTGTCGGCGTGCCCTAGGCACGGCCTCATTTCAATACATGCCAAGGGCGGAATCGCATCACTGGTTTGCGTACATTCCTGATTCCTGCCCCTGTCATGGTATCTCATTTCTGTCACCTTACCACGCCCGGCGTGAATGAAGTCACTTCTTCGCACTTAATTCGTGTCGGCGTGCCCTAGGCACGGCCTCATTTCAATACATGCGCCAAGGGCGGAATCGCATCACTGGTTTGCGTACATTCCTGATTCCTGCCCCTGTCATGGTATCTCATTTCTGTCACCTTACCACGCCCGGCGTGAATGAAGTCACTTCTTCGCACTTAATTCGTGTCGGCGTGCCCTAGGCTCGGCCTCATTTCAATACATGCGCCAGGGGCGGAGTCGCAAAAAAAAAAAAAAAAAAAACTTTGATTCTTGCCCTTGTCATGTTATAGCATTTCTGTGTCACCTTACCACGCCCCGGCGTTAATTGGTCACCCGCTAGTACGAATTCGCGCCGGCGTGCCCTAGGCCGGCCGCATTTTTACAAAAAAAAAAAAAAAAGGGGGGGGGGGGGAGCTTGGAGTCGGACCCGGTGGCAGCTGGATGTCACAGTTCGGCCTCAGCGTACCTAGGCAGTCGGCCTAGTTTCATGGTGGCCTCATTCGGTACGGGCTCCAGAGTCCGGCCCACAGTCACCCCCATACGGTACGAACGGGCCGGGCCCTGTCACGAGAAGTTCATTCAGTTAAGGCAACGTGTCAAGTCAGTCGTTCGTGTTGTCATCTGCCATTTGATCCCATTGCGATCTCGGCAGTCGACTCAAGTCACTATCGCCTGTTGTTATCATCTACGTTGGGTTCCGTCGCTCTGGACGGCAGCAGTTTTAGGCTCTTAAATAGGTATTTTTTCTCACACTCTCTCAGGTCAGTCGGATTCAGTAGGTCCACCTGCGCCAACTTGATCAGGGTTCCAGCAGGTAAAAAAAAAAAAAAAAACACAGGGGCACGGGGGGCTCCTGCTTTCTTGTGGCAGGTACGTATATCATAGGTGACACGTCCAAACTCATTTCTTGTCACCTTTTAGGCCCAGCCTGCAGACACGTGACCAGTCTACCAAGTAACAGGTCTTGGCAGCCGCCATGTCGTCAGTTGGCAGCGATGACCTCACCACCCCGCTATCTCCGGCGTCAGCCTCCGAGGCTGGCAGTGTCCAGTCTCTTAGGGCGTGGACAATTCCCAGGCTGTCCGCCGAGCTGAGACGCAGAGGGATACCCTTCTCGTCCACGGCCAGGAAGGCGGAGTTATTCAGGCTTCTCTTCCCACCACCGGCCGCAGCAAGCCCCAGCAGCCAGCAGGCGTCTCTGGAATCGATTTCAGCCGCCGTTGCCCAGCTACACACCCTCGTATCTTCCTTGTCTTCCTCAATCATGGAGGTCCAGGACAGGGTGTCTCGTCTAGGGGCCAGCCCGGCTGCCACGGTTCCGGACCCCGCGGTGGTCCCAGCCGTCAGTGCACCGGCCGCAGGTAGTGAGCTTGCCACGCCTACCGTTCACCCTTCCCACCTGGTGCCACCCAGCGTAAGGAAGGACATTCTAGAGGGCAAAGACGTTAATCTGGCCTCACTCTTGATCTCGGTCCATGACTTGGCCGAGAACAAGGCCTACACCTGGGGGGATGTCTCGGTGGTGTTGAAAGCGAAGGATCCGAGGCTCAACAGGAAGCTCACGGTGCCCGAATTCACGCTCGCTTTCGGCATGTTTAGAGACGTGCTGTGCTCAGCCTCCCCCGGCAGACGGGAAGAGCTGGACCTCTACCTCCATTTGATCGTAGACCTGGGCCACAAATACGGTGGCTCAGCGTTCTACGACTATCATCGGTCCTTCTCGGCCAAAGCCGCAGCCAGATTCGCACAGTTCCATTTGCCAACGGACTGGAGCGTAGTGGACACGGAATTGTTCTGCCGCCACTTCGCAGGCCTTCGCTCCCCGCTATGTGCTGTCTGTCAGTCAGCATCCCACACCACGGTCTGGTGTGCCAACATAGCCTCTGTCCGTCCAATAGCTAGCACGACTTCTGCCAGCACGAGCCAGGCTCAGCAGGCCCCGGTGCAAGGGCAAAAGGTGGACAAGTTGGGACGTCCGGTGCGGATGGTTGGGGGAGCCGCTATCTGCAACAATTTTAATTATGGCTCCTGCAATTTCAGCCAGTGCCGGCTCTTGCACGTTTGCACCCTATGCCAGAGGGCGCACCCCAGGATCCTGTGTGAGGTCAAACAGAAGAGACCATGACTAAGCCGGGTCAATGTCCTTTGGCTCGGCGTTTACCTGACCTCACACCCCACTCCGTCGCTCGCCAGCTACCTCATCCGAGGCTTCACGGATGGGTTTCATACCGGGCTCATCACCCTGCCCCACTCCACCCACGAATGTCCGAACCTACGCTCAGCAGCAACAGATGAGCCAGCGATTGACGTCCTTTTGCAGACGGAGTTGGATCGGGACTTCATGATAGGCCCGTTCTGTCAATCTCCCTTCAGCTTCTGGAGGGTTAGCCCTATCGGGCTTGTGCAGGGAAAGTTTTCAAATAAAAAACGTCTGGTGTATGATCTGTCAGCGCCTCATTCTTCCGTCGTTCCCAGTCTCAACTCGCTCATCCCCTCCGAGGAGTTCTCGCTGAAGTACGCTTCGGTAGACATGGCTATCCAGGCCATTCTCAGGGCAGGGGTGGGTGCTTGGCTCTCGAAGGCAGACATATCTGACGCCTTCAAGCTGCTGCCCATCCATCCTTCCCTGTGGTGCTGGCACGGCATCAAGTGGAGGGAGCGATATTATTTCGCGACCAAATTGACCTTCGGGTCTAAAAGTAGTCCTTGGTTGTTTGACAAGTTCGCCGAGACCCTGGCGTGGATCCTTCTCCATGAGGCACAGTGCCACGAGGTCATCCATTATTTGGATGACTTCCTTCTGATAGAGCCGCCCGGGGTTCCCCCAGGGGACCTTGGAAAGTTGAGGACGGTTTTCGACAATCTGAACGTCCCCGTAGCGGAGCACAAGGTTGACGGCCCGGCACACAAGATCACGTTCTTGGGCGTCAACCTTGACACGTTGGCCATGCAGGCCAGCCTTCCAGCAGATAAGTTGGACCGTATCAGGACGGTTCTGCGAGAATTCACCCGGGTGGGGGGATGTACTCAGAAGCAACTTCAGTCTCTCCTCGGGATGCTGAACTTTGCTGTGAGGATCATCCCCCAGGGCCGCTCCTTCGTGTCCCGGTTGCTGGTCTTCCTGTCCTACACGCAGGACCCAGACCAGGTCATCAGGCTGGATTCTGCAGCCAGAGCAGATCTGGCCATGTGGGAGCACTTTCTGAGTGATTGGAACGGTGTGTCCCTGTTTATCCCAGTTGTGTCCACGCAGTCACCACAGGTGGTGACCGACGCGGCGGCATCCACAGGATGCGCCGCCATTTTTGGCCATTTGTGGTTCGCCGCCCCGTGGCCTCCTCAAGCACTAGCCACACCGGGCTTCACTACTACGTCAGCCCTCTTTGAGCTCTTCCCTATTGTAGCAGCCGCTCACCTATGGGGTCACCTTTGGTCTGGACGGACGGTGGCTTTCTCGACAGACAATCAAGCCACAGCCGAGATCATCAGCAAGGGCAGGTCTAAGTCCAGGCCCGTCATGTCCTTCCTCCGCAGACTGGTCCAGCTATCCCTACAGCATCAGTTCAATGTGTACTGCTCGTTCATTCCAGGGAAGTTCAACGCAGCAGCGGACGCACTCTCCCGTTTTAACTTTATTTCTTTCTTTGAACAGGTGCCGGGAGCCTGCCGTCATTCAGCCACTATCCCGGATTGGTCACAACTGACCTTGGACTAGCCCCACACCTACGCTCAGCCACCGACATCATTAACGCCTCACTCGCCCGCAACACCCGTCGGGCTTACCAGACGGCCTGGAGGGCGTTTAACAAGTTCCTGCCCCAGCGGCCTCGCGAGTCTTCCAGCCTCAAGCAGGTCTTGGCGTTCATCGCCTACTGCCATTCACACCTGGCACTGTCACACAGCACGATACGCCAGTACGTGGCCGGGGTGCAGCACTATTTGTCACTTCAAGACCCCGCAAGGCCTTCGGTGTTCTCCTGCCACGCGGTGAGGGCTCTACTACGTGGAGTTCAGAAACACCAGCCGCCAGTCAGCCCAAAGCGGCTGCCTATCACGGGGGAGATCTTAAAGGGGAGGTCTGACATCCTGGATAGGTCCCCATTCGGTCTCCTCCTCAGCACCGTCCTACAGGCTGCGATTCACATGGCGTTTTACGGGTTTCTGCGGCCCAGCGAGTTCACTCGCAGCCACCCAGCCGGGCCAGTTTTGCATAGAAATAATCTCTATCGCCACCAGGATCACTACGTCCTTCACTTGACGACATCCAAAACTCAGCAGCGAGGTTCCGGAGTAGATTTCCACCTGTACAGGACTCACAACAACTGGTGCCCAGTTGCCGTGTTGGACCGCCTGACGGCACTGCTGTCCGACTGCCCAGGGGCCAGTCCACTGCTACCCTTTCCGGTAAAACCCCTTAACTCGTCGCAGTTCGTGGAACATGTCCGGGTCCTTCTCGGCCATCTTCAGTTGGACCCCAGCCAGTACTCCGGGCATTCGTTCCGGATCGGGGCGGCCACGACAGCCTCAAGACAGGGGGTTCCGGACCACGTGATCAAGAAACTGGGTCGGTGGAAATCGGCCTGCTTCTCTCGCTACATTCCTAACCCACAGTTAGAGATGGCTCAGGCCTTTGCTCGACTCACTCAATGACATTACCTCTAATAAATAATTATCCCCTACCTGAAGGTTTTTGCCCCCTTATTTTTGGCGTACCATACGGTAGACCAAGGCACACTTTCAGGTCTATTTCATGTTGGTGAGTTTTGTATTGTTCCTATGTGTCATCGTTACTCATGTCGTCCGTAGGGCTCTAGACCATAAATTGGAAGGCCGGGTACCGGCCTGAAGTTATGGGAGGAGCCCGGAGGGTATATAAGCAGCCCAAAGGCCGCCGGTCTTTGTCGGTTTCCTGTGCGTGATACCCACCCACCCTCCCCTTTTTAAAAGCCTCTTCCAAGTATTCTTACCCCAGACTGAATACTCATTCCACATTATTCCATAACTACTTCTTATCATTCTTTATCTAGGGTATGCCCCCTTATTTTTGGCGTACCATACGGTAGACCAAGGCACACTTTCAGGTCTATTTCATGTTGGTGAGTTTTGTATTGTTCCTATGTGTCATCGTTACTCATGTCGTCCGTAGGGCTCTAGACCATAACTAAGCTTATGATCTACCAAAACAATCTGCTGGCTGTCAAATAGCCCAAACAGGGGTTGCACCTGATTGGTGTCACCCAACTACTTTGATTTTTCAATTAAGTCCCCTTTCACACGTGTGGAACATTCATTTAATCAGTTCAGTCAAAAACTGTACATTTGTCAGTTTACATCAATTTTTTGTCTGATCTGTTTTTCTAACTAAGGAAAAATTGACGTTTGATCAGTTTCAAAAAATTCATGTTGACGGATGTGGATGTAAACTGATGTAAATAGATGATCATCCATTTACATCCGTTTTTCCATAGAGAAGCATTGATGTCTGTTTTTTCATCCATCAACCGATGGATGAAAAATTGACAAACGGCCAGCATGTGTGAAAGGGCCCTAAAGCCTCATACACACGATCGGACTTTGTACAAACTTTCCCGAGGATTTTTGTACAAAGGGCGTTGGCAGTAAATTTGTATTGCATACACACAATCTGACTTTTTAGGCAACAAACACGAACATAGTGACGTTTCAACGTACTGACGACACTTCAAAAGGGGACATTCAATTACTCCAGCGCCAACCTTTGGTCAACTTCTTTATTGTCTGATCTTTTGCATTGGTTCTGAGCATGCGTGTTTGTACTTTGTACAAAAGTCTGATGGTTTTGTGTACACACGATCGGACTTTGCTCCATCGGACTTTTGTTGCCAGAAAGTTTGTCTGTTCGCACAGCCAACAAAAGTCAGACGAAAACCGAAAAAGTTTGTCTGATGGAGCGTACACACAGTCGGATGTTGCCTCAAAACAGCTAATTTGCATGTTTGTTGTCAAAAAGTCCAATCGTGTGTACGGTCCTTAAGGGATATTGGGCAGGAGGTGACTGACATGGACACACACTGAGTGAGTTTTGGCTGCTGTGTCAGGAATGGGCCAACATTCTAAAGCCTCATACACACGATCGGACTTCAAACA
Source organism: Lithobates sylvaticus (assembly GCA_028564925.1). Classification (NCBI taxonomy): domain Eukaryota; kingdom Metazoa; phylum Chordata; class Amphibia; order Anura; family Ranidae; genus Lithobates; species Lithobates sylvaticus. The sequence goes on along the minus strand of CM053036.1, from coordinate 142,352,648 downwards.
AACTTTTCCGTGGATTTCTGTCCAAAGGGCATTGGCCGTGAACTTGTTATGCATACACACAGCTCTTTTGCACATGATCTTTTGCATTGGTTCTGAGCATGCGTGTTTGTACTTTGGACTAAAGTCCTATGGACTTGTGTACACACAATAGGATTTTGCACCATAGGACTTTTGTTGCCGGAAAGTTTGTCTGTTTGCACAGCCAACATTTGTCCAATGAAAACCGAAAAAGTTTGTCCGATGGAGCTTACACGCGGTCAGATGTTGCCTTAAAACAGGTAATTTGCATGTTTGTTGTCAAAAAGTCAGATCGTGTGTATGGGCCTTTACAATGTATGTCACAGTTAGGGATGAGCCGAACACCCCCGGGTTCGGTTCGCACCAGAACCTTCGAACGGACCGAAAGTTCGCGCGAATTTTCGAACCCTATACGTTATAATGGACGCGAACGTTCGAAATCAAAAGTGCTAATTACAACGGCCAATATGCATGTTAATGTCATAAAACAGGTTTGGGGACCCGGGTCCTGCCCCAGGGGACATATATCAATGCAAAAAGAACTTTTAAAAACTAACGTTTTTTCGGGAGCAGTCATTTTAATGATGCATAAAGTGAAAAAAAAAAAGTTAAATTTTCCTTTAAATATGGTACCTGGGGGTGTCAAAAGTATGCCTGTGAAGTGGCATGTGTTTCCCGTGTTTAGAACTGTCCTTGCACAAAATGACATTTGTAAAGGAAAAAAAGAAGCCATTTAAAAACACTTGCGGCTTTAGGTTTGTTCTTAAGTAGAATCTGAACAGGTACATTATGAAGTGTAGCTCCATCCCAAAAAAATCTATTTTTAAGCTTTTTGGAGAACATAGGGAGGGGTTATCACCCCTGTAACATTTGCTGTCTTTGCACATCTGTTCAGAACATGTCACCTCACTTTCCGTCCCAATGACAAATGTTTTTGGAAAAGTGGGGTTTTAATTGAAACAAGGATTGGTGATAAAGTATCAGTAGAGAGGAGATACCTTTTTCCCAAATTAAATCTAACAGGATAGAATTTCCCTTCCTAGGGGTAGATTTCCTCTCACTTCCTGTTTTCCATTTGCAAGTAGGAGTCGTTTGTAAGTTGGATGTTTGAAAGTAGGGGCCTGGCGTATATACTCTGCAGAAATTTGCCCTATTAGATGTTGGTGTAGCCACAAGACTGGTGGGCACAAGAATGGGCCCTGCTGTGAGTTAATAGATCAAGATTTGTAATTGCATGCACCTGTTGAACAGGGCAGAAAAATTGGGGGTGGTGGTGGTGGTGGACGGTGTTGCCACAAGACTGTAAGCTCTCACAGTTACTCTTGGTGGGCGCAGGAATGGGCCCTGCTGTGAGTTATTAGATCAAGATTTGTAATTGCAAGCACCTGATGAACAGGGCAGAAAAATTGGGCCTTTGGCGGTGGTGGTGGACGGTGTTGCCACAAGACTGTAAGCTCTCACAGTTACTCTTGGTGGGCGCAGGAATGGGCCCTGCTGTGAGTCATTAGATCAAGATTTGTAATTGCAAGCACCTGATAAACAGGGCAGAAAAATTGGGCCTTTGGCGGTGGTGGTGGACGGTGTTGCCACAAGACTGTAAGCTCTCACAGTTACTCTTGGTGGGCGCAGGAATGGGCCCTGCTGTGAGTTATTAGATCAAGATTTGTAATTGCAAGCACCTGATGAACAGGGCAGAAAAATTGGGCCTTTGGCGGTGGTGGTGGACGGTGTTGCCACAAGACTGTAGGCCCTCATAGTTACTCTTGGTGGGCGCAGGAATGGGCCCTGCTGTGAACTATTAGATCAAGATTTGTAATTACCCGCCCCTGTTAAACAGGGGCTGAAAAATTGTGCCTTAGGCACTGGTGCTGGTGCCACAACACTGCAACCCCTCACAGATACTGTACTTGGAGCACAGCAGTCACACGTGTTGCAAAGCTTTTTTTTATAAAAATTGTATGTACACGCCCCTGTTAAACAGGGGCTGAAAAATTGTGCCTTAGGCACTGGTGCTGGTGCCACAACACTGCAACCCCTCACAGATACTGTACTTGGAGCACAGCAGTCACACGTGTTGCAAAGCTTTTTTTTATAAAAATTGTATGTACACGCCCCTGTTAAACAGGGGCTGAAAAATTGTGCCTTAGGCACTGGTGCTGGTGCCACAACACTGCAACCCCTCACAGATACTGTACTTGGAGCACAGCAGTCACACGTGTTGCGAAGCTTTTTTTTATAAAAATTGTATGTACACGCCCCTGTTAAACAGGGGCTGAAAAATTGTGCCTTAGGCACTGGTGCTGGTGCCACAACACTGCAACCCCTCACAGATACTGTACTTGGAGCACAGCAGTCACACGTGTTGCGAAGCTTTTTTTTTCTAAAAATTGTATGTACACGCCCCTGTTAAACAGGGGCTGAAAAATTGTGCCTTAGGCACTGGTGCTGGTGCCACAACACTGCAACCCCTCACAGATACTGTACTTGGAGCACAGCAGTCACACGTGTTGCGAAGCTTTTTTTTATAAAAATTGTATGTACACGCCCCTGTTAAACAGGGGCTGAAAAATTGTGCCTTAGGCACTGGTGCTGGTGCCACAACACTGCAACCCCTCACAGATACTGTACTTGGAGCACAGCAGTCACACGTGTTGCGAAGCTTTTTTTTATAAAAATTGTATGTACACGCCCCTGTTAAACAGGGGCTGAAAAATTGTGCCTTAGGCACTGGTGTGGTGGCATGGATCATTGAGGAGGAGGAAGAGGATAGTCAGTGAACATAAGAGGACAGTCACTCAGCATCAGCATAGGCAGTCTTGAAGGGATGTGACATTATAAATTATTCGGTTATATCCGCTTCAGGTGCCTGGTAGCTGGTGGTGATCCAAGACTGATTCATTTTGATGAAGGTCAGTCGATCAACCGAGGCGGTGGACAGGCGCACCCTATGATCGGTGACAAATCCTCCAGCAGTACTGAATGTGCGTTCGGAAAGAACGCTGGAGGCAGGACAGGCCAGTAGCTCAATTGCATACTGTGCAAGCTCTGGTCAGTGATCCATCCTCAGGACCCAGTAAGCCAGAGGATTTTCGGTGGGAAAGGTGTCCAAGTCTGACCTTGCCCCAAGGTATTCCTGCACCATGTATATCAGACGCTGGCGATGGTTGCTGGAACCGATCATACCTTGGGGCTGCGGACTAAAAAATTGTCTGAACGCATCGGTCAGACGTCCACCTTCCCCACCGCTCCTTCTGCTACTGACCGAAGCCTCAGCAACTCGTCGCCCAGGACCAGGAGTTTGTAACCTCCCAGTTTCTGGGAACGCGTTGCACAGACCTTTCTGCAAGGCCTCCCTGAGATGTCTCATCCTCTGCTCCCTCTGCGACGGCAAGATAAGGTCCGCAACCTTACCCTTGTACCGCGGATCAAGGAGAGTGGCCAGCCAGTAATGGTCCCTCTCCTTGATCCGAAGAACACGAGGATCCTTCCGCAGGCTTTGCAGGATCAGGGAGGCCATGCAGCGTAGGTTAGCTGAGGCATTCGGTCCGGAGTCTTCTGGGTCACTGAGGATGACATGATCGCCAGCCACCTCCTCCCAGCCACGTACAAGTCCACTGGTTTGTTGGGACTGTACATCTGATGCTGAGTGCCAGGCTCCACCTCCATGCTCACACAATCCTCCTCCTCCTCCTCCTCCTCCTCCCTCATCCTCTTCCTGTGTGATGGGTGGGACAGAAGGAACACTGTCCGGATAAAGGGGGCCTTGAGAGGCAAGGAAGTCCTCCTCTTCCTGCCTCTGTTCTGCCTCAAGTGCCCTGTCCATTATCCCACGCAGCGTATGCTCCAACAGGTGGACAAGAGGGACAGTGTCACTGATGCATGCACTGTCACTGCTCACCATCCTCGTGGCCTCCTCAAATGGTGAGAGGACAGTGCATGCATCCCTGATCATGCTCCACTGACGTGGGGAAAAAAAACCAAGCTCCCCTGACCCTGTCCTGGTGCCGTAGTCGCAAAGGTACTCATTGATGGCCCTCTGCTGCGTGTGCAGTCGCTGCAGCATGGCCAACGTTGAGTTCCACCTGGTGGGCATGTCACATATTAGGCGGTTCTTGGGCAGGTTCAGCTCCTTTTGCAGCTCAGTCAGCCGAGCACTGGCATTATAAGATCGGCGGAAATGCACACAGACTTTCCTGGCCTGCCTCAGGACATCCTGTAAGCCTGGGAACCTGCCCAAGAACCGCTGCACCACCAGGTTGAGGACGTGAGCCATGCAGGGCACATGGGTGAGCTGCCCCTGTCGCAGGGCGGAGAGGAGGTTGGTGCCATTGTCAGAAACGACCATTCCTGGCTTAAGCTGACGTGGCGTCAACCACCTCTCGGCCTGCCCCTGCAGAGCTGCCAGAACCTCTGGCCCAGTGTGGCTCCTGTCCCCCAAACACACCAGCGCAAGCACGGCATGGCATCTTTTTGCCTGCGTACTTGCGTAGCCCCTTGTACGCCTACGGAGCACCGCTGGTTCCAAGGACAGAGCACTGGAGGAAGAAGAAGAGGAGGGGGTGGAGGAGAGAGGTGTGTCACACCAGTAGCAGTAGTTGCGTTTTGGAGGCGTGGTGGCAGAACAACCTCCAAAACTACTGCACCTTGTCCTGCATCCCTCCCAGCTGCCAATAGAGTGACCCAATGGGCCGTGAAAGAAAGGTACCGTCCCTGTCCATGCCTGCTGGACCATGAGTCAGCGGTAATATGCACCTTACCGCTGACCGCCCTGTCCAGCGAGGCATGGACATTGCCTTCCACATGCCGGTAGAGAGACGGAATCGCCTTCCGTGAGAAAAAGTGGCGTTTGGGAACCTGCCACTGAGGAACCGCACATTGAACAAACTCACGGAAGGGGGCCGAGTCTACCAACTGAAAAGGCAGCAGTTGAAGTGCTAGCAATTTAGCCAAGCTAGCATTCAACCGCTGGGCATGTGGATGGCTGGGAGTGTACTTCTTTCTACGGTCCAGCAGCTGGGGCAGGGAAATTTGCCTGCTGCAATCGGACGTCGGTGTACTGCAAGTACTTGGTTGTGACACACCTAATTCTACACCTTCAGTCCTCTCAGAGCAGCTTTCAGAGAGCACTGAAGGTGTAGTGGGGATGGAGATCCCAGCTGATGAGGAGCAAGGAGAGGTCCGCTTAGTTCTTTGGTGTGGGTCTTTTATGTGTGCCTGCCAACGAGCTGCATGGCAGGTCGACATATGTCTGGTCATGCTTGTGGTGCCCAAGCGGCTGATGTTTTGGCCACGCGAGATACGCTTGAGACAAATATTGCAAATAGCAGTGGTGCGATCTGATGCACTCGTCTCAAAAAAGGCCCACACCAAAGAACTTTTCTGATAACGTGCAGAGGCAGCGCCCTGCACAGGCGGAGCTCTGCGGTGTTGTACAGTTGCTGTGCTGGCCTCTACCTGGCCTCCAGGGGGCATCCTGCCTCGTTGGACATGTGACGCCGCATCCTCCTCCTCCTCGTCCTCCTCCTCATCCTCTCTCCCTTCAGGCACCCACGTGGAGTCAGTGACCTCATCATCCCCTCCCTCTTCACCACTAGAGCAAACCTGGCAGTAAGCTGCAGCAGGTGGAACAGTATTGCCAGATTCCTCAAGCTGGGTATCATCATCCGAGCCTTCGAATCGTTGGGCATCCTCCTGGAGCATGTACCCAACACTGTGCTCAAAGAGTTCGGGGGACTCCTCAGGAGGACATGGTGGGTCTAGGGAAGGGGTGGCTGATGATGCCATTGAGTACGCGTTGGCAGCTGCTCTGCCAGTACCCTGAGCCTGGGTAAGAGAGGATGAGGAGGATGAGGAGGGCTTGGTCATCCATTCTACCAAGCCTTCAGCATGATGCGGCTCCACATGTCCAGCTGCCGAAAACAAAGACGCGCGTGTCCCATGGCCACGTGCTGATGACGATGCACGACCACGTCCACGGCCACGGCCACGGCCACGTCCACTAGAAACAGAGCCTGCCTGCCCTGTGTTCTTGGCTCTGCACGCTCTGCCTCCCCTTGGCGGTCTTCCAGCCATTGTAGTCGGTAGTCCTGTGGGTGCTGCTGAGAAGAATATATAGGAGCTCTGTGTGATGCCACTAACACACTAGAAGTCCTATGGGTGCTTCTGCAAAGAAAATATAGGAGCTCTGTGTGATGCCACTAACACACTAGAAGTCCTGTGGGTGCTGCTGAGAAGAATATATAGGAGCTCTGTGTGATGCCACTAACACACTAGAAGTCCTATGGGTGCTTCTGCAAAGAAAATATAGGAGCTCTGTGTGATGCCACTAACACACTAGAAGTCCTGTGGGTGCTGCTGAGAAGAAAATATAGGATCTCTGTGTGATGCCACTAACACACTAGAAGTCCTATGGGTGCTTCTGCAAAGAAAATAGAGGATCTCTGTGTGATGGGACTAACACACTTCAAGTCCTATAGGTGCTTCTGGGAAGAAAATATAGCTCTGTGTGATGGGACTAACACACTTCAAGTCCTATAGGTGCTTCTGGGAAGAAAATATAGCTCTGTGTGATGGGACTAACACACTTCAAGTCCTATAGGTGCTTCTGGGAACAAAATATAGGATCTCTGTGTGATGGGACTTACACACTTCAAGTCCTATAGGTGCTTCTGGGAACAAAATATAGGATCTCTGTGTGATGGGACTAACACACTTCAAGTCCTATAGGTGCTTCTGGGAACAAAATATATGATCTCTGTGTGATGGGACTAACACACTTCAAGTCCTATAGGTGCTTCTGGGAACAAAATATATGATCTCTGTGTGATGGGACTAACACACTTCAAGTCCTATAGGTGCTTCTGGGAACAAAATATAGCTCTGTGTGATGGGACTAACACACTTCAAGTCCTATAGGTGCTTCTAGGAACAAAATATAGGATCTCTGTGTGATGGGACTAACACACTTCAAGTCCTATGGGTGCTTCTGGGAACAAAATATATGATCTCTGTGTGATGGGACTAACACACTTCAAGTCCTATAGGTGCTTCTGGGAACAAAATATAGCTCTGTGTGATGGGACTAACACACTTCAAGTCCTATAGTTGCTTCTGGGAACAAAATATAGCTCTGTGTGATGGGACTAACACACTTCAAGTCCTATAGGTGCTTCTGGGAACAAAATATAGGATCTCTGTGTGATGGGACTAACACACTTCAAGTCCTATAGGTGCTTCTGGGAAGAAAATATAGCTCTGTGTGATGGGACTAACACACTTCAAGTCCTATAGGTGCTTCTGTGAACAAAATATAGGATCTCTGTGTGATGGGACTAACACACTTCAAGTCCTATAGGTGCTTCTGGGAAGAAAATATAGCTCTGTGTGATGGGACTAACACACTTCAAGTCCTATAGGTGCTTCTGGGAACAAAATATATGATCTCTGTGTGATGGGACTAACACACTTCAAGTCCTATAGGTGCTTCTGGGAACAAAATATAGCTCTGTGTGATGGGACTAACACACTTCAAGTCCTATAGGTGCTTCTGGGAACAAAATATAGGATCTCTGTGTGATGGGACTAACACACTTCAAGTCCTATAGGTGCTTCTGGGAACAAAATATATGATCTCTGTGTGATGGGACTAACACACTTCAAGTCCTATAGGTGCTTCTGGGAACAAAATATAGCTCTGTGTGATGGGACTAACACACTTCAAGTCCTATAGTTGCTTCTGGGAACAAAATATAGCTCTGTGTGATGGGACTAACACACTTCAAGTCCTATAGGTGCTTCTGGGAACAAAATATAGCTCTGTGTGATGGGACTAACACACTTCAAGTCCTATAGGTGCTTCTGGGAACAAAATATAGGATCTCTGTGTGATGGGACTAACACACTACAAGTCCTATAGGTGCTTCTGGGAACAAAATATAGGATCTCTGTGTGATGGGACTAACACACTTCAAGTCCTATAGGTGCTTCTGGGAAGAAAATATAGCTCTGTGTGATGGGACTAACACACTTCAAGTCCTATAGGTGCTTCTGGGAACAAAATATAGCTCTGTGTGATGGGACTAACACACTTCAAGTCCTATAGGTGCTTCTGGGAACAAAATATAGGATCTCTGTGTGATGGGACTAACACACTTCAAGTCCTATAGGTGCTTCTGGGAAGAAAATATAGCTCTGTGTGATGGGACTAACACACTTCAAGTCCTATAGGTGCTTCTGGGAACAAAATATAGCTCTGTGTGATGGGACTAACACACTTCAAGTCCTATAGGTGCTTCTGGGAACAAAATATAGGATCTCTGTGTGATGGGACTTACACACTTCAAGTCCTATAGGTGCTTCTGGGAAGAAAATATAGCTCTGTGTGATGGGACTAACACACTTCAAGTCCTATAGGTGCTTCTGGGAACAAAATATATGATCTCTGTGTGATGGGACTAACACACTTCAAGTCCTATAGGTGCTTCTGGGAACAAAATATAGCTCTGTGTGATGGGACTAACACACTTCAAGTCCTATAGGTGCTTCTGGGAACAAAATATAGGATCTCTGTGTGATGGGACTAACACACTTCAAGTCCTATAGGTGCTTCTGGGAACAAAATATATGATCTCTGTGTGATGGGACTAACACACTTCAAGTCCTATAGGTGCTTCTGGGAACAAAATATAGCTCTGTGTGATGGGACTAACACACTTCAAGTCCTATAGTTGCTTCTGGGAACAAAATATAGCTCTGTGTGATGGGACTAACACACTTCAAGTCCTATAGGTGCTTCTGGGAACAAAATATAGGATCTCTGTGTGATGGGACTAACACACTTCAAGTCCTATAGGTGCTTCTGGGAAGAAAATATAGCTCTGTGTGATGGGACTAACACACTTCAAGTCCTATAGGTGCTTCTGGGAACAAAATATAGGATCTCTGTGTGATGGGACTAACACACTTCAAGTCCTATAGGTGCTTCTGGGAAGAAAATATAGCTCTGTGTGATGGGACTAACACACTTCAAGTCCTATAGGTGCTTCTGGGAACAAAATATATGATCTCTGTGTGATGGGACTAACACACTTCAAGTCCTATAGGTGCTTCTGGGAACAAAATATAGCTCTGTGTGATGGGACTAACACACTTCAAGTCCTATAGGTGCTTCTGGGAACAAAATATAGGATCTCTGTGTGATGGGACTAACACACTTCAAGTCCTATAGGTGCTTCTGGGAACAAAATATATGATCTCTGTGTGATGGGACTAACACACTTCAAGTCCTATAGGTGCTTCTGGGAACAAAATATAGCTCTGTGTGATGGGACTAACACACTTCAAGTCCTATAGTTGCTTCTGGGAACAAAATATAGCTCTGTGTGATGGCACTAACACACTTCAAGTCCTATAGGTGCTTCTGGGAACAAAATATAGCTCTGTGTGATGGGACTAACACACTTCAAGTCCTATAGGTGCTTCTGGGAACAAAATATAGGATCTCTGTGTGATGGGACTAACACACTTCAAGTCCTATAGGTGCTTCTGGGGACAAAATATAGGATCTCTGTGTGATGGGACTAACACACTTCAAGTCCTATAGGTGCTTCTGGGAAGAAAATATAGCTCTGTGTGATGGGACTAACACACTTCAAGTCCTATAGGTGCTTCTGGGAAGAAAATATAGCTCTGTGTGATGGGACTAACACACTTCAAGTCCTATAGGTGCTTCTGGGAACAAAATATAGGATCTCTGTGTGATGGGACTAACACACTTCAAGTCCTATAGGTGCTTCTGGGAAGAAAATATAGCTCTGTGTGATGGGACTAACACACTTCAAGTCCTATAGGTGCTTCTGGGAACAAAATATAGGATCTCTGTGTGATGGGACTAACACACTTCAAGTCCTATAGGTGCTTCTGGGAAGAAAATATAGCTCTGTGTGATGGGACTAACACACTTCAAGTCCTATAGGTGCTTCTGGGAACAAAATATATGATCTCTGTGTGATGGGACTAACACACTACAAGTCCTATGGGTGCTTCTGGGAAGAAAATATAGCTCTGTGTGATGGGACTAACACACTTCAAGTCCTATAGGTGCTTCTGGGAACAAAATATATGATCTCTGTGTGATGGGACTAACACACTACAAGTCCTATAGGTGCTTCTGGGAAGAAAATATAGCTCTGTGTGATGGGACTAACACACTTCAAGTCCTATAGGTGCTTCTGGGAACAAAATATATATGATCTCTGTGTGATGGGACTAACACACTACAAGTCCTATAGGTGCTTCTGGGAACAAAATATATGATCTCTGTGTGATGGGACTAACACACTACAAGTCCTATAGGTGCTTCTGGGAACAAAATATATGATCTCTGTGTGATGGGACTAACACACTTCAAGTCCTATAGGTGCTTCTGGGAAGAAAATATAGCTCTGTGTGATGGGACTAACACACTTCAAGTCCTATAGGTGCTTCTGGGAACAAAATATAGGAGCTCTGTTTGCTGCCAGTGCCTGCCTGCCACGAACACACTACAAGTCCTATAGGTGCCTCTGGGAACAAAATATAGGAGCTCTGTTTGCTGCCACTGCCTGCCAGTGCCTGCCTGCCACGAACACACTACAAGCCCACACTACTACAATGAATCTTTCTAAATGAATCTATCTAATTAAATCTCTCTAACTAAATCTCTCTAACTAAATCTCTCTAACTAAATCTAGCAGAGTGACACAGAACGATCCTGCTCTCTCTACGCCGGAACAGCATGTGACCGGCGCCGACGGCGTGGCGGCCTTTTATAAGAGGGGGCGTGTACTAAAGCCCCTGAGCTGTAATTGGCTACAGGCGTCCTGCCTGTAGCCAATTATGGCTCTTCGAGTTTCCGGCGCTGTGATTGGCCAAGCATGCGGGGTCACAGTGCATGCTTGGCCAATCATCAGCCAGCAATGCACTGCGCCGCATTGCGAACGTGATGCGAGCGGCCAAAATAGTTCTGGGCTCGCCGAGCGAGCGAACACCCGGTGCTCGATGCGAACATGGGTTCGCATTGAGCACCGGGCCCATCCCTAGTCACAGTTACATGTTGCCTAATTTTTCTTCTTGATTCAGACCTCAGCTACGATACACTGAACAAAAAGAGTGACCGCACATACTGTATCCCTTTTATTTTAAAAGAGCTTATTTTTTACTGTTATTTTGCAAACGATCAATTGAAAAATCAGTTTTCAGTAGACTGACCCTTTAAGAACAAAAACGTAGAAAATGTTTTTTAGTTTCACACATACAGCAGCTCATACACATCCATATGTACATCCCTATATGCTCCAGTAACCTTAGGTTAGTGAAGGAATGTGCTGAAATATGAAGGTAAGCTGGGAATAAGCTGTTGCCATGAGAAGGTTAATCAGTAACATGGATGCTAGCGGCAGTGAAAAGTTGAAGTTGTAGGCCAGCCTGGCTTGGGATTTCAGGGGTTAGAATGTAACACAAACCTGCCTGGAGAAAAGTTTGGAATAAGGGTTGAATATTGATAAATCGCTCTGTTGGCCTATCTGACAAAAGTGACTGTGGTGAAAAGTGCAAGAATATCATTGCACATTCATACATATGGGTGGAAATTCATTATGGCCAGCTGTTTGCTGTTGACATTTCAACCTGCTGTGGCTGTGATGGAATATTTGTGAAATACCATGCATTTTTAAAATCAGACAAACAGATGGAAAAATTGGAACTTGATTATCTAGACTTTCTTTTACACTCCTGAGAAATAATATTTATCTGAGCTGTGTCGGACTCATAAATGTCATTGTATAGGGTCTGCTTTGGGTCTCCACGTAGTATCTTTCTATGCTGCATTAATATTTTTTGTCTAATGCCCCGTACACACGGTCTGATTTTCCGATGGAAAATGTCCTATCGGACCATGTTGTCGGAAATTCCGACCGTGTGTGGGCTCCATCGGACTTTTTCCGTCGGAATTTTTGACGGAAAAAGTTTGAGATCATGCTCTCAAATTTTCCGACAACAAAGTCCTATCGGACTTTTTCCGATCGTGTGTAGTGAATTCCGACGGACAAAGTGCCACGCATGCTCAGATCACATTACAAGACCAAAGCTATTGGCTACTAGCCTCTACATAGTCCTGTCGTACGCAACAAACGTCACCACGTTCAGGATGATCGGATTTTGCGACGGATTTTGTCCGACCGTGTGTTGCATACACCAGTGTCGGACAAAAATCCGTCGGAAAAAATCCGATGGATTTTGTGGTCGGAATTTCCGACCGTGTGTACGGGGCATTAGAGTGTTGCTCTACTTTTTTTTTTTTTTTTTTTTTTTCAATTTTTGGAAGTAAAATAAAAAGTTAAAGCACAACTCCACTTTTGTTGAGAAAAAAAAACATTCCCACTGGGTGATTGATGTACATTGCAAGGATTATACCAAACTTTGTTGCAGATTCCTACCTTTTGTTATTCTGAAGAAATCGCTGGGTGGGTCTAATGGGAGTGGTTTCATAATTATCTATCAGCTGTGCACCTACATAGCACTAATGAGGAAATTTGCTGGGCCTGCATTCCTTAAGGCCCCTTTCACACTGGGGCGGTTTTCAGGCGGTACAGCGCTAAAAATAGCGCCTGTATACCGCCTGAAAAAACCGGCCCCATTCACTCCAGTGTGAAAGCCGGCGGGCTTTCACACTGGAGCGGTGCGCTAGCAGGACCGCAACAAAAGTCCTGCTAGCAGCATCTTTGGAGCGGGATAGGAGCGGTGTATTTACCGCTCCTATACCGCTCCTTCCCATTGAAATCAATGGGAAACCGCGGGGATACCGCCCGCAAACCGCCGCTGCAGCGGCGCTTTGCGGAGGTTTTTAACCCTTTTGCGGCCGCTAGCGGGGGTTAAAACCACCCCGCTAGCGGCCGCATACCGCGGGTAAAACGATGGTAAAGCAGCGCTAAATATAGCGCTGCTTTACCGTCGCCGCCCCGCACCGCCCCAGTGTGAAAGGGGCCTTAGACATGTTCCTACAGGGCGTAGCTCACCAAAAATGAAATTTTTATTGCAAGGGATGACTGAAATCTGACTTGTATCTTAGGCAGACTTCTGGGAAAATTGGTAAGCCAATCACACAAGCAGGAAATTATGTTTCTGGGGAGTGGTCAGTACACACTCTGTATACAGAACAACTCCAGGAGCCATATTGTATTGCATTTCCAGAAAATTACAGTGGCTGCATATTGAAAAGGAAAGGAATTACAATATTGCTTTTGTCCCAATTGCATACGTTATATTATTTTTTCTTTATTTGCTATTCTTTTCCCCACGAAAGTGGAGTTACCCTTTAAAATTGCTGTTAGATTTTTATTGATACTGTCTGTGTCCCATCATGGAGATTTACCTACCCATCATATTTCCAGAAACTGGGCACTTTTAGCACCTCGTGTACAGGCCAATTTTCAGCTTTCGGAGCTGTCACACTTTGCATGACAATTGCGTGGTCATGCAACAGTGTACCCATATGACATTTTTATAATTTTTTTCAGACAAATAGAGCTTTCTTTTTTTGGTATTTAATCAGCACTGTTTTTTTTTTGCTGGGAGAACCTTTATATTTGCGTGGAGTCAGGTGATTAGGGTTCTGTGCCACCTGGACGGCTGTCTGGGTGGACGTGTGTTTTATTTCCCGGGCTGCTAGGCCGGAGTTTGGGCCTATCCCGGGCACATCTGGCTGCTAGGCTGTCTGAGGGCCTATCCAGAAGCAAGAGAGCAGCATAGGGTTGGGATTGCAGCTTGCAGTCCAAACAGAAGTGACGATTCTGCCGGCCAGAGAACCTGCCGTGGTCAGAGGTAGAGGTGAAGCTGTCGCCACTAAGGGACCAACCACCTTTTTACCAGGGACCACAGTGAGTAGCTGAAGCAAGTACCGGAGAGCTATTCTCACCAACAGGAGACGTTAAAGAATTGGAAAACTTCAGCAGGTGTCAAGCCAGGGACCCAGCCAGTGGAGGTGACGCTTGCAGAGCAGCCTTATGTATAAAGCCAGGGACAGAGCAGGTCAGTCCAGTGAAGGTTGAGAAGCATCTGGAGTGCCAAGCTAGGGACCCAGCAGGGACACGGGTGGATGCTTGTGGGAGGTACTTAAGTGAAGATTGGAAGAGCTCAAAGGATTCAGTGGCAGTAAATCATCAAGTCTAGTAAGAGAGAGACTGGAAGCTCAGTGGGTTGAGAACCTACAATAAGTGATTGTACAAGAGTAAAGGAGTTTGTTACAACTTGTGTTAGGATCTGTTCTAAGGCTGTTGCCATAGGAGACAGCATTCCTACACATGCAGATGTGGTGTCTTGCTGGATGTCTTTCCCTACATGGCTGTCTACTTGTAGAAGTCTCAGAGTCTGCCAAATAACATTGCAACTACCTTAAGTGTGTCCTGGCCCTAAACCCTCTCTCCCAAAGTTCTGTTCAAGAGAAATAAAATTTCTTTGCATTCAAGAAGTGTCTGGCGCCCATGAATATACCGTGCACTACACCCACTATGCCTTACAACCCACTCTACATAGAAGGATGTCAGCAGCCCTTGGATCTGGAGGTTCTCATTAGACTAAAAGAGGCCTGGGACCTTGCTACACTGATAATCAGTGCCCTGATTATTAATGTAGATGTCCCTTTCACACAAGCCAGTTATCAGCTCTCCCCTCTTCATGCTGACAGCATGAGGAAAGGAATGCCGATAATAGGCTTGTGTTTACATCATGATCAGCTGTGATTGGCCACAGCTGATCACGTGATGAAGGGCCGCTGTGATTGGCCCTTTACCCCGATCTGTGATCAGCTGTGTCCTAAGGACACAGCGATCACAGTGCGTGTCGCCGGCGCGCAGCAGTGAACCCCCAGCGGGCACGATCACAGGAGGACGTCATATGATGCCCTCCCAGAACTAGACGACCGCACTGTAGCTGTCATTCAGCTGTAGCATGGTTGGGAAGTGGTTAAAGCCCCAACTCCACCCAAGACGTATGTCTTATGACTATATCTTTTTTTTTGGTATAGAGCGAGACATGGTTGAAGCGTTTGCTAGGTTTTTATTGCCATCTGTATTACTGAATGAATGAATGAATGAATGATTTGTATAGCGCTGCAACTGCGAACTGAATCGCCTCGAGGCGCTTGACTGCTCATGTTGGGATGCCATGTATTAGAAGAGGTGGGTCTTGAGTTTTTTCCTGAAGGCCTGATGGTTTTCTTCCGTGCGGATGTTGTTTGGTAGAGCATTCCATAGCCGGGGTCCCTGTACTGCGAATCTTCGTTCTCCCTTCGATTTGTAGCGGGCTTTGGGGATGAGAAGGCGATTTTGGTTTGTTGATCGAAGTCTGCGATTCGGTATGTATTTTTCTATTTTCTCACAAAGGTATTGAGGCGCATTTCCTTGTGTACATTTGTGGGTGAGGCAGAGGGTCTTGAATGTGATCCTGTCTTTTACCTTGAGCCAATGGAGCATCCTTAGGGATGGGGAGATGGATTCCCAGGGTTTCTTTCCGGTGACTATTCTTGCTGCTGTGTTTTGGACAATTTGAAGGCGCGCAATCTGGTAATCCGGTAATCCTATGTAGAGTGAGTTTGCGTAGTCGAGCCGTGAATTGATGATCGTTCCTACTACTACCGCTTTTTCCTTTTCCGGGATGAAGGGGATGAGTCTGCGTAGCATGCGAAGGAGATGGTGGGATCCGCTGATTACGGATCCTATTTGTGCCTCCATTGTCATCTCTGAATCAAAGATTACTCCGAGGCTTTTGGCTTTGTTGCTTGGAAGGATGGTCTGTCCCAAGATGGTTGGTGGTGTCCAAGGGGTCTTCGTCTTTTTCCTTGAGTTTGCGTCGAGGAGCAGTAATTCTGTTTTTGATCCATTTAGTTTGAGGGAGCTAGTGGTCATCCAGTCATCTATCAATGTGAGACATTTTCCTAGTTCCTGGTATTGGTCTTTTTGTCCGGTGATCCGGAAGTACAGTTGAGTGTCGTCCGCGTATGAGTGGAAGCACAGATCCAATTTGCTAATAATTTTGAAGAGTGGTCGGATGTAAATGTTGAACAGTACTGGTGACAATGGTGATCCTTGAGGGACTCCATAAGTGATTGCCCGAGTTTCCGAAGTGAAGGCTCCTAGTTTCACTGTTTGTGACCGGTTTCCTAAGAAGGAAGCGAACCATGGCAGATCTCCATCTGTAACTCCTGCCACTTCCTTGAGGCGGCTGAGAAGCATGTTGTGGTCCACTGTGTCGAACGCCGCACTGAGATCCAGCAATACCAGAAGACACGATTCTCCCTCATCCGCTGCTTCTAGGGCGTCATCCCATATTTTCAGAAGTGCCGTTTCTGTGCCATGGCCTGGGCGGAAGCCCGATTGTAGTGGGTCTAGGAGCTTGTGTGTGTCCAGATGAAGTTGAAGCTGTTGTACTACTGCTTTCTCCATGATCTTGGAAATGGTGTTCAGGCTTGTTACCGGTCTGCGATTGTTCGGATCCTTGGGGTCGAGGTTGGGTTTCTTTAGTAATGGTTTGATGATGCCTTGCTTGAGGGAATTCGGAACCAATCCTTCTTTGAACGACTGATTTACTAGGTGTGTGATAGCGGGGGCCAGAATGTCGGAGCATTCTTTCAAGAGTTTTGTGGGGATGATGTCGTTTGGCGAGGTGCTGTCTCGGAGGCTCTTGATGACATTTTTGGTTTCATCCGTTGTGATCGGGGTAAGTGAAAAATGTGGTGCTTGTGCGCTGTGGATGTAAAATTCCTTACCTGGGTTGAGTTGAGTAGAGCTGGTTGTTGTTTTTTTTTTTGTTGAATTATTTTCTGAATGTTGTCTATTTTGTTGATGAAAAAATCTGATAATTTGTTGCAGTATTCTTGAGTTTCGTTTCCTAGGGGCTCAAGGCAGGTGGGGTTCATAGTCTGGGCGACTAGTTTGAAAAGTTCCCGTGGTCGGTTTAAGGCTTTTGAGAGGGTGTTTGAGACATGTTCTTTTTTTGCTGTGAAAATTGCTTTATGATATCTCTTGGTGAGTATTCTGTAGTTTGTGTGATTTTCCTTTGTGGTGTTTCTTCTCCATTACTGACTGGAAGATTTCACCTTACTTTCTTGTAAGTACAGGAAGTGACAGGAAATTTCTCCAACAGGGCCCAGTGGATTTGGGGTTAGAACTTTTGACAATTCACTCAATTCACTCAAATCACTAAGAGTTAAATGCAACATGAGTATTTGCGTTAAAATAACTCATGTGGCATTATACTTAGGAACATGAAATTCACAAAAAAAAAAAAAAAACACACACATTGAATACTATATGAGTTAAATTCTGTTTTGCAGTAGTTGATGTATGTTTCTGCACCTTATTTTAAAACAGAACAGACCTCCGGTTGCAGCAGGAAGTGAAACATTAAACAGTGATATACATACCACTGCTAATTGTGACAATTCAGCTCAGGGATGCTTGTAGTTAAGGAGCTGGCATCCACCATTGTCCTAATAACCATGACTGCTGTCAGCGAGGGACTTCTTGCTAACAGCAAAATGTAAACAAAATAGCTGACAGTAAAAAAAAAAAAAAAACAGCATGCGATTCCCCCCAATCCATACCAGGCTATGTTGTTGAGGACAAAGGCCTCTTTCCCACAACCCTTGTTCGGTGATTGTGGGGGTCCAGGGGTGGGTGACTTTTCTAGATCCCAGCCCCCTTTTTTTAATGAGTATGAGATACATAGTAACCCTACTCATTCACCCAAAAAATGACAAGTGTAAACAAAAACACAACACAGTTTTTGACAAGTCCTTTATTAAAAAGAAATGTAAAAAGTCCCCCAATGTACACCCATCACCAACCAAAATAAATACTGCTTGCATATGTAAACAAGGGGGTGAGGTCAATGACGTCATAAGGAGTGGGAATGCCCAGTGATGTCATACATGGACACATCCATGTTTGGTGAATGACATCATAAGGGGGCATGGCCACCCAGTGATGTCACTGATCAAACAAGGATGTGTCCATGTATGGCCGATGATGTCACCAGATTACCCCACCGCCTTATGATGTAATTTACCCCACCCCTTGTTTACTTAAGCGGTGGGGGGTAGCGGTATGTCAGTCATCGGGAGCCAAGCAATGTATCGGTCATGTCAGCGGGTGGCAGTTTTTTTTTTTCTTACGTGCAGCCAGTGGGGAGCATTCATTGTGATTCAAGCTGAATATACATCAGGAGACTTTTTTTTACATAGTTACATAGTTGGTAAGGTTGAATAAAGACAAACAGTCCATCCAGTTCAACCTGTGTAGGTGTGTATGTGCACGTGTGTGTAGAAAAATAATTTCCCATATCTCTGCATATTGTTTTCGCTAAGATGCACGTCCAAGAGTCTTTTAAAACTATCCATACTGCCTGCCAACACCACCGATTGTGGAAGAGAGTTCCATATCCTTACCGCCCTGACAGTGAAAAACATCCTATACAGCTTAAGGTTAAACCGCTTCTCTTCCAGTCTCATCGCGTGGCCCTGTGTACTCTTATACTCCGGGACTGAAAAGTTTCATACTTAGGCTGGGATCACCATTGAGATATTTGTATATTGCTATCATATCTCCTCTCAAGCATCACTTCTTCAAGGAGAATAAATTTAGCGCTTGTAGCGCTTAGCGCAGTCCCCATATTAATTGAGTTGCCCTTCTTTGGACCCTCTCCAGCTCCAGCACATCCTTTCTGTGGATTGGTGACCAGAACTGGACGGAATACTCCAGATGTGGCCAAACCAGAGTTTTATAAAGTGGCAGAATAATCGTTTTTATCTCTGGAGTAAATTCCCTTTTTAATGTATGCTAATATTCTTCTGGCTTTGGTAGCCACAGCTTGACACTGCATGCTATTGCTCAGTCTGTCTTTTGCTAGGACCCCTAGATCAGTGTTTCTCAACTCCAGTCCTCAAGGCGCCCCAACAGGTCATGTTTTCAGGCTTTTCCATTATTTTGCACAGGTGATTTGATCAGTTTCACTGCCTTAGTAATTACCACAGCTGCTTCATCTGAGGGAAATCCTGAAAACATGACCTGTTGGGGCGCCTTGAGGACTGGAGTTGAGAAACACTGCCCTAGATCCTTCTCCATCCTGGAAGCCCCTAGGGGTTTTTCTTCTTTAATAAAGGATTTGTCAAACATTTCAGTGTGTTTAATTCTAGGGCACAGTCTTTTTTTCTGATAAATGAGTAGAGAGAGGCTGGGATCTGGGGATCTTGTTAAAGGGGGCTTCCAGATTCTGATAAGTCGCAACCGCACCCCCACAACCACCAGGTCAGGGTTGTGGGTAAGAGGTCCTTGTTCTTATCAACATTAGGACAAGGTGGTTTGCCAGGGGTAATAACCTTGTTGAGAGAATGTAGCCTGGAATGATGGTTCAGGATGGGGGCCTGCTGGGTTTGGATAGGGGTCTGGTATTTATTTTGAGGTGACCTCATGCAATTTTTTTTATTGGCATGAGGTCCCCCCCAAAATCCATATCCCGAAGGGCCTGGTATGGAATGGGGGAACCACATGTTCTTTATTTTTTTTTTCATTGTGGTGCTTTTGTTCACATTCTGCTGTCAACTGGGAATCCCCACTGACGGCATTTGAGTCATTGGTTATTAAGAAATCAGGATGCAGTGGGTGGCAGCTCCTTAACAACCAGCTATAATTGTTTATATTTGTTAAATAGCATGCAGCTAGGCCACAACTTTTTTTAACAAATGCATCTGTTTACTTTTTTTTTTAATTGACTTTTAGGCAGGTTTATGTTGTATTTACTGAGGGTCTCTTATTTTTGCACAGAGCATGATCCCCTCCTTTCAGAGACTGGATCGCAGGGCAGTATTCCAACATGATAACGACCCCAAACACGCCTCCAAGACGACCACTGCCTTGCTAAAGAAGCTGAGGGTAAAGGTGATGGACTGGCCAAGCATGTCTCCAGACCTAAACCCTATTGAGCATCTGTGGGGCATACTCAAACAGAAGGTGGAGGAGCTCAAGGTCTCTAACATCCACCAGCTCTGTGATGTCATCATGGAGGAGCGGAAGAGGACTCCAGTGGCAACCTGTGAATTTCTGGTGAACTCTATGCCCAAGAGGGTCAAGGCAGTGCTGGAAAATAATGATGGCCACACAAAATATTGACACTTTGGGCCCAATTTGGACATTTGCACTTGGGAGTGTACTCAAATTTACAGCAAATTTACATTTACACTGTTATACAAGCTGTACACTCACTAATTTACATTGCAGTAAAGTGTCATTTCTTCAGTGTTGTCACATGAAAAGATATAATAAAATATTTACAAAATGTGAGGGGTGTACTCACTTTTGTGGGATACTGTAAACAGGCTCTTGGAACTGCTTAAGCCCTACCAGATGGTGGTAGCGGTGCCCAAAACAATGATTTTCAGCTTCCACAGGGATCCCCATTCATTTGAAATTCAACTTTAAGGCACACAGGGCTTTAAAAAAATGATCTGCAAAGCCAGTGCCAACGCCAGGAAAAAGCAGCTGTAAAAACATGCTTTTAGAAGTGTTTTGCATTGGTGTTAATGCACGTGTAGCACCCTCTAGCGTGCTAGAAGGATAGTGCAGGTTTTTATTTAGTAGGTAAATTTCCAGGCTTGGCTGGCAGCCAAGCCTGGTTGTCTTTTTTGTGATCTGGGTTCGGAGTGGCTCAGAGTAGTGCTGGGTGACTCACAGGTGGTGTCACTAGGACCTCCCACTTCTTTCCAGAATCTTCTAGTGCTTTCTGGAAAAAGAGGTGGAGAGGGGAGGTAGAGCCGTCTGTGGTATTCTGGGGGCTTCTTTAAATACCCAGGGTCAGCCCAGCTGGGCAGGAGTTGATTGGGTGGAAGATAGAGATGGAGTGTTAGGCCCCTTTCACACTGGGGCGTTTTTCATGCGGTACAGCACTAAAAATAGCACCTGTTCACCGCCTGAAAAAATCCGGCCCCTTTAACTCCAGTGTGAAAGCCGGCGGGCTTTCACACTGGAGCGGTGCGCTAGCAGGACGGCAAAAAAAGTCCTGCTAGCAGCATCTTTGGAGCGGTATAGGAGCGGTGTGTTCACCGCTCCTATACCACTCCTTCCCATTGATTTGAATGGGAAACCGCGGTAAAACCGCGGCAATACCGCCGCAAAGCGCCGCTACGGCGGCGCTCTGCGGGGGTGTTTAACCCTTTTTCGGCCGCTCGCGCCCCAGTGTGAAAAGGGCATTAGGCTGTCGGGGGCCTTTGAGATAGCTCCCCAGTCTGGGGGGGGGGGGGGGGCTTATATATCTAGATTTATAATATATACAGTATTCTATACATTGTCTTGATTTTGAGGTTGTAAGGACCCTAGGAGCGTGGTGGTACAGAAGCTGCTGGGACCAGTCTAGCTGCAGAGAGGAGCGGAGGATCAGGTAAGTATTTCATTGTTTTATTCCTTTTATTGTTCCTCCAGATGGGCCTTAAACATAAAACATTATAATTAGTTTCCACTGCTTCCACCATGTTGAATCATATTGTATTTCCACTTTATTTTAGTTGTTTATGTATTTCTCCAGCAAAGATACTGAGAAATAGAAAAAATTATATATATAAAACCCTGCAAAGTACAGTGAGTGGGTGGCATAAATCATGTGTCAAAGCACTGACTATCATATGTCTAAGAATTGAACATCACTCTCAGTTAAAGCACATTTGGATGACAATTCAAACCATACAGCTTTGCTTTCCAAAGGAGATTATCTAAGCCACTATAAAGCATGGATGAGATCTGTAGCACTGAGAGGATATTGCAACGTCCTGATGCAGACTAATATCTAAGCTCCTAATGTTTTGCAGATGAAAATCTGGATAGATCTTTCTTTGCATACATCTATATATTCTCATTATTGATGCTCTCCTCATTAATCTAAGTACTGTTGCCACATTTGCCAACATGTCATCCAGGGATTAAACCATATTTCTTTGTGCAATGCTTTGCTAAATCCAGATTTGTGTCCATCAAGTTACCCATTTTTTAAAAAGAGGGATTATCTCTATACATATGTGTATGGATAAATAATCATGTATCAAGAAGTTGCCAGTTTCTGAGCAGAAGATAGAACAGGTCAGAGCAAAACTACGTATATTGTGGCAAACCTGTTTTTTTACGGTTTACTGAAATCTACATGATCCAAAATAGTTGTGCCACTAAAAGCAGCAGCACTGACATGCCAGCCTCCCATTGCCACTTTTATACATGTTTCACCTAATACTAAGCCCCTACTATCAAGATAATGGACTATGGAAAAATGGTGCAAAGCATATACGACCACGATCCACATTTTAAATCTTGTGTTTTGCCATCCCTAGAGGGCTGTGCTTGGGGCACAGTTCAGACGTTTCTCTTTCTAGGAATTTTTTTAAAATTATGATTGCATTTAAAGTGTTTATTTACTTTAAATGCAGGCATTATTTTAATGCTGTGAGTAAATACAAAGTGCAGACACCTAGTGGTTCCTGGTAGTTCCTATTCGCCAGGGAGGCAGCTCATCATAGAGATAGCCAATAGGAATGTAGGCGAGGAGGGACAGACAATAAAGCTACTTGGATGTGTCAAAAGTGGCCTGGTATTTGGCCATAGCAGTGCTGAAAGAGAGCTACTGCGGTTTCTGTATGTACTGGTACCTCCAGCCAGCAGGTAAAGCTCCAGGTCCCCATTTTGATTTGTATTTTTTTTTTTAGGCTATCCTGCCTGCATTATAGAAAATGAAACATGTTGTATATAGAACTCAATGGGGGAGTTTTATTAAAACTGGCCACCATGCACAGCTGCACCAGATTCTGAGTTTTAGTAAACCTTCCTCTATAGCTTCAGCTTATTTTTACACACACAATTGAATGAATTTAGGGAGTGGCTCTTCTTCCTTTAGCCTCCATGTCTGCCTCTTCAAAAGGAACCCTACTGAGCTTCAGTAAGTGACAGGAGCCTGAAAGCAGACATGTCATGTGACACAAGGGTCATGGGTGTACACTCTATTAAAAGTTGATTTGTAAAATGTTATAAATATGATGAAAAAAAGGTATATTTTGCAAAGTATACATTTAAATTCACCATTATCATTATAGTTTATTTCAGCTGCAGTTATTAACCATGGACATGTGACTAAAGTAGTGTTCATTAGACATTAGGGATGAGCCTTATGTTCGGGTCGAACTTGAGTTCGACTCTAACATTGGCTGTTCGCCCGTTCAACGAATAGCGAACAATTTGGGGTGTTCGTGGCAAATTGCGAGGAACACCCTTTAAAAGTCTATGGGAGAAATCAAAAGTGATAATTTTAAAGGCTTATATGCATGGTATTGTCATAAAAAGTGTTTGGGGACCTGGGTCCTGCCCCAGGGGACATGTATCAATGCAAAAAAAGTTTTAAAAACTGCCGTTTTTTCGGGAGCAGTGATTTTAATAATACTTAAAGTGAAACAATAAAAGTGAAATATTCCTTTAAATTTCATACCTGGGGGGGGGGTCTATAGTATGCCTGTAAAGAGGCGCATATTTCCCGTGTTTAGAAGGGTCCGAGAGCAAAATTACATTTCTAAAGGAAAAAAAAATCATTTAAGTACTCACAAATTACTCGCGACTATAATGAATTGTCGGTCCTGGCAATACACTTAAAAGTTCATTGATAAAAACGGCATGGGATTTCCCCACAGTCCATTACCAGGCCCTTTGGGTCTGGTATAAATATTAAGAGGAACCCCCGAACCAAAATTAAAAAAAAATAAATGCGTGGCGGTCCCCCCAAATTTCATACCAGGCCCTTCAGGTCTGGTATGGATATTAAGGGGAACCCCACGCCAAAATTAAAAAATAAATAGCGGTGACCCCACCCCCTCTGACGCATGGGGGGTCACCTGTTTACGTAACGTTACGTATGGATTTTGAGGGGGACCCCCATGCCATTTTTTTAACATTTTGGCGTGGGGTTCCCCTTAATATCCATACCAGACCTGAAGGGCCTGGTATGGAATTTGGGGGGACCCCCACGCATTTTTTTTTTAATTTTGGTTCGGGGTTTCCCTTAATATTCATACCAGACCCAAAGGGCCTGGTAATGGACTGTGGGGGAATCCCATGCTGTTTTGATCAATTAACTTTTATGTGTACCGAAAATTCATTATAGCCGCAAGTACTTTTAAATGACTTTTTTCCTTTAGAAATGTAATTTTGCTCTCGGACTGTAAATACAGGAAACATGCGCCACTTTAGAGACATACTATAGACACCCCCCAGGTACGAAATTTAAAGGAATATTTCACTTTTATTGTTTCACTTTAAGCATTATTAAAATCACTGCTCCTCGAAAAAACGCCCGTTTTTAAAACTTGTTTTTGCATTGATACATGTCCCCCGGGGCAGGACCCAGGTCCCCAAACACTTTTTATGACAATAACTTGCATATAAGCCTTTAAAATTAGCACTTTTGATTATTCATGTTGACCAGGGTTACAAACCCACAAAATGATATTTGGTGTTATAGGGAGCAATCTAAATATTTGGTAAACACAATAAAAAAGGCTGCTGTATGATTTAAATGTTAAGGGAAAGTCAGGCCAGGAGGAAAAATACAGAATAAAAAAAGACGGAGGGACAGCATGAGGGTTAAAATAGAAGTGGAGGACAAGAGTGGAAAGTTTGGAAAGTTTGAAAGA
Organism: Lithobates sylvaticus; assembly: GCA_028564925.1. NCBI lineage: Eukaryota > Metazoa > Chordata > Amphibia > Anura > Ranidae > Lithobates > Lithobates sylvaticus. The sequence continues at coordinate 142,327,888 of CM053036.1, read as the reverse complement.
GGCAAGCAAGGAGGGGTATTGACCTGATTGGTGAAGTGGATGACGCAGGAGGGGTTTCCGATGGAAGTTGTAGGTAGGACGGTCCCAAGAAAGTTTCAGTAGGAAGACAGGAGACATTAGGGAATCTTACCACCCAGCCTCCCCTGAAATATTGGAGTTTTTCGGCCCTGTCATGGGTAAGTTGCTGGTGGATTGGGTATCTGTCACGGCAGCTGGCAGAGTTCAAGGCCCTAGAAGTTAGGCAGCAGTAAAGGTCAAAAGGATGGGGACCCATATTGGGTACGGCTTTCCCTAAGTTAGTACTTTTATGGCAATAAATGATGTACCTGACCCTGTCTCCGAGATGGTGGTGTGTGGCTGGAGATCTACTTTATTGGTCATAGGTATTACTTGGTTGCCTACAAGGAGCCTTGAGATTCCAAAATACATTCAGTCTTTTGCTTGTTATTTGTTATGTATATTTGGTATTTATATGGTTATTTATTTTGTTATTTATATTGATAATTTTGGTAATTAAAGTGGCTACTGTGGCCATTGAATCCCAGTTGGTGTCAGTGTGTCTTATTTCAGTGGTGGGGAGGGTAATGGAGTGGCAAGGCAGCTTTGGGAAGGCCTGAACTTCAACTTTTATACCTTAGTCAAGAATAATATTCTTGCACACTATTATTTTTGATCTTTGAATTTAGTTACTAGGAGGCAACACCAGAAACTATTTATTAATATAGTAAATACGATCAAAGTAAAGCAATTATTGCAACAGTCACAACTAAATTTGAGAAATTTGACATGATTAATTTTGCATATGTGTAAAGAAAAAATACAAATGTTCTCCATGGTGTCTTCCTGGACATTTTATATCAATTTACTAAAATATTAAATTTATTTTTAAGTGTTACTAGTGTAAGTACCACAATGTGTCTTTATAATGGACACCTGTAACTTCCTGCATAGCGGATCTCAGTCTAGAAGAAGGGCCAGCACAAGTAGCCAATAATGCTCTGTAACAGTGCATATGTGCTGATAATATACAAGAGGTCATTGCTGCTTGTTGTGTAATCAACAGGCTGGGAGTGTCTGTGTTGCTGCTGCATTGTAGGTCAATGACCTGGTTGTGCATTTTGGCAAGGGGTCTTGACCAGAAAACTAGCTTTACGGATTTTCAGATATGTTGGCAGGTAAAACAGACCCATAAATGCCTTTTAAATGTGTATTTTGGGTGTTTGTTGGGATTTCTGCTTTAACCTCCCTGGTGGTCTGATTTTTAAATGTCAAAGCAGTATATTGTTTTGCATGGAAATTTGTTGTTTTATATTGTAGGCCTGTGAAATCTGTCCAAACAAGAGTCTAGTAGACATCCCGGGTATAATAAAGTTTGAAACACAAAATCATAAATTATAATATAATAAATAACTATAATTAATTATAAAAAAATAATAATATAATTATAATACATTTTATTCAATAATGTAATTAAATCAAAAACACTGAAATTTGTCCAAACAAGGGTTTCAATATTACTAGTCACTGATACTAGACACTGTATATTGGTTTAGTAAACATCTTGGGTATGATAAATTTTGAAACATGGGACTGCACAAAGTCCGATGTCCCAATCAGGACAATGGAGCCTGGTTTCCTTTCAGATTTTATTTCCACTGTCATCTCGTTTCCAGCAACAAACCAGGCACATCCTTGCAGGTGCTGACTTTTTCTCGGTTGGTGGAATGTAGTCCATGTAGAGGCGTTGCTAGGGGGGTGCGGGGGGTGCGGTCCGCACCCGGGTGACACCCGCTAGAGGGGTGACACCCTCCCTGTTTTTTTTATTTATTTATTTATTTATTTTTAGCTGCCGTTCACCCCGCAGCCCGCTGGGCTGAAACAACACACCGCAGCCTGGGTGACACCCTCCCTGTTTTTATTTTTTTGGTTTATTTTTTTGGTTTATTTTTTTTTATTTTTTTTTAGCTGCCGTTCAACTTCACCCCGCAGCCCGCTGGGCTGAAACAACACACCGCAGCAGCGCCTGGTGTCCTCCTTCCTTCCTCCTTCTTCTTCCAGCCTCAGCCGGCCCTGTCACATCTCACAGAGTGCAGACGTGACGTCACAACACAGTGTCTCCGCACCGCCCGGGCGGCACGGCAGCTGCAAGTTGTGAAGCTGCCCTCCTCTCCAGACGCCCGGCGCCCGAATTGTAAACAGGTGTGGGGGGGTGTCCAAGCCAGCCCAGCCAGGTTGTTGAGTTGTGTGTGTGTGTGTGTGTGGTGGGGGGGGCCGCCGGCGGGGGGGGGGGGGGTTGCCGTCTCCTCTAGAGACTCAAGCTGCCGTCCAGATTCGGAACAGGTGCGGGGGGGGGGGAGGGGGGTCTTGCCGGTGTCCACCGCCGGCCCGAGCCCAGGGGGGGTGCTTGCCATGGTACCGACAGTACCAAAGAGAGCTGGTGTGGGAGGACTCAGTGTCTGGCGCCCTGGCCCCTAGCTGACCTGAGAGAGAGAGAAATCTGGTCCAGCTGCCCCCATCCCCACACCAGACCAGCTAACTCAGCTACTGTGCCTATTATATCTAATATAATATATCTGTGTCCAGCAGCACCCCCCCCCCCTTATCAGATAGACAACACTCACTATATATTAGCTGACTGAGCCACCCCCACCCTGAGCTGGTCTGATGATGATGATGGGTGAAGGGGGGAAGGGGGTGCTGCTGGACACAAATATATTAGATATAATAGGCACAGTAGCTGAGTGACACATCCACCCACCCTGAGCAAGCTGGTCTCATGGGGGGGTATTGTGTCCACAGTAACAAGGTAACAAGCGCCACCATAAAGAGAACCACGCTGCCCAGTGCCACCAGAGAGAGCACCACACTGTCCAGCGACACCAGAGAGAACTCCACACTGCCCGGCGCCACCAGAAAGAGAACCAAATTGCCCAGCGCCACCAGAAAGAGCGTCACACTGCCCAGCACCACCAGAAAAAGAACCACGCTGCCCAGCGCCACCGGAAAGAAAACCACACTGCCAAGCGCCACCAGAAAAGAACCACATGGGCCAGCGCCACCAGAGAGAGTGCCACACTGCCCAATGCCACCAGAGAGAGCGTGCCACGCTGCCCAGCGCCACCAGAGAGAGCCACGCTGCCCAGCGCCACCAGAGAGAGCGCCACACTGCCAAGCGCCACCAGAAAAAGAACCACGCGGCCAAGCGCCACCAGAGAGAACTCCACACTGCCCGGCGCCACCAGAAAGAGAGGGGGGGTATTGTGTCCACAGTAACAAGGTAGCTGAGCCCAGCTCCACCAGAAAGAGAACCACGCTGCCCGGCGCCACCAGAGAGAGCACCACACTGCCCAGCGACACCAGAGAGAACTCCACACTGCCCGGCGCCACCAGAAAGAGAACCAAACTGCCCAGCGCCACCAGAAAGAGCGTCACACTGCCCAGCACCACCAGAAAAAGAACCATGCTGCCCAGCGCCACCAGAAAGAAAACCACACTGCCAAGCGCCACCAGAAAAGAACCACGTGGCCCAGCGCCACCAGAGAGAGTGCCACACTGCCCAGCGCCACCAGAGAGAGCGTGCCACGCTGCCCAGCGCCACTAGAGAGTGCCACACTGCCCAGCGCCACCAGAGAGAGCGTGCCAAACTGCCCAGCGCCACCAGAGCGAGCGTGCCACACTGCCCAGCGCCACCAGAGAGAGCGTGCCACACTGCCCAGCGCCACCAGAGAGAGCCACGCTGCCCAGCGCCACCAGAGAGAGCGCCACACTGCCCAGCGCCACCAGAGAGAGCACCACACTGCCCAGCACCACCAGAAAGTGAACCACACTGCCCAGCACCACCAGAGAGAGAAAGACTAAGCCAGTGCCAAGGTACAGACGTGCTACACTTCTGACCAGTTTCGCCCTGGGCAACCCAGAGTGAGCAATTGTTCAGCAGGAGGGATCACTGCGCTGTTTCGCTGGGTCTGGTAAGTGGGCCTGTCAGCCATTATCCATTACTGATTCTAGGGAATGAGCAATTAGGAACTGCCTAACCTGCTATCCTCTAGCCCTAATACTGCCTGTAGGCCTTTCTGACCGATCCAACGTGCACCAACAATCTCCAACGCTGTGCTGCCACCTCGAAAATAGGGGGGTATGGGGGGGGTGACACCATGTTTTACCGCACCGGGTGACACCAACCCTAGTGACGCCACTGAGTCCATGAAGTGACAACCAGTCAGGCAGTTGACAATGCCAACAGCACGACGTTCAGCTCTATTCACAGCCATTGATGGTGTTTGGTGGTTCACAAAGATCCGTTCGGCAACTTTCCAAATGAAGTCAGAATGAATCACAGGCTTCTCACTCTTTTTTTTGAGCAGAATGTAAGCATTCTACAAGCATAGCTCAAGAAGATGCCTCATTGCTGAGTCGGCTCTGTCGACACCTCCCATGGTGTTATTATAGTCCAGGGATATGCAATTAGCAGACCTCCAGCTGTTGCAGAACTACAAGTCCCATGAGGCATAGCAAGACTCTGACAGCCACAAGCATGACACCCAGGGGCAGAGGCATGATGGGACTTGTAGTTTTGCAACAGCTGGAGGTCCGCTATTTGCATATTCCTGTTGTAGTCTATCACTACTTTCTTCCCCACCTTTTGTGCGTACCATAACAGTTGAGGTATTGTGAACTGTACTCATTAGGCACACATCTTTCTTGTCACGCCTTCGCAGTGCCATCATTTTGCCTTTCTGCTAGGCAACCATTTCTCCAGTATTCAGCTTCTTATTGCCAAACATTGGCAGCATGTCACGCCGGTTAGCCCTAACAGTTCCATAGGCATCTGTTTTGTTTTGCAGAGAAACTCATAAAGTTCAGGAGACGTATAAAAGTTGTCGGTTGTTACCCAATAGCCCTGATTTAGCAATGGCTCAATGAGTGAAAGAACGGAAGATGTTGTCGTTCCATAGTTGCTGTATTTTGGATTGAATTTTGTTCCTTTTCCAGTATATAGGACTGAATTACAAATGTAGCCAGTTGACGATTCGCATAGCATGAAGGATGGTACGCCAAATCGTGCTCTCCTTGATGCAATGTATTGTACCCAGCTGAGCCTTCCCTTGTAGGCCATTAGACTTTCCCAAATTACTTCCCAAATTGTATTTAGTTTTCATGCAGGATGAGTAGTTTCATCAAATTCTTTGTTGTTTTCAAAGTGTAAATATTTCAACAGGGAAAATCTGTATTTTGATATGACCATTATTAGATGTCCACTACCACTTCTGCAGGGGTTTCCCCAACACTCCCTGAAGTATTTTTAGGCCCAGAAATTTTCAAATGTCATCTTTGGTCACTAGTTCCCACTTTCTGCTTCTTGGAAACTTTGGATGCGTAGTAGCTAATTGTTGCTCTTGGTACCGGTTTGTCTCAGTAACAATTTTTCAGAAATAGTTCACAGTATGCCAAGTGGTTGTCGTCTTCAACGTCTACTTTCATACCATATGCCCCAATAAATGGGAACCTTGGGGGCGCCTTGCTCGATCCGTACCACAGTCAATAGAGCACCAAGTTCGCACATCACTGAGCTCAGTCGCAGAATCGTCGCTGTCATCAGTTTCAGTGTCTAAGGACGAATTTCACCACAAATCACTATCGCTCAAGTCTACAAGTGATTCTTATTCACTATCGCTGTTTTCTAGCTGATCAAAAAAACGCTTTTGACGTAGAGGGACGCTTTTTGGACGCCATGAATGTTCTCTGGTTTCCAAGCAGAAAGAATGGCAGAAAGAATGATAAAAGTGTAGGCAGGGCACTGGACAAAGCACTGGGAACAAACCAAGGTCCAATGAATTGATACAGTAATGTAATCCTAAGGTTACAATGTATTGTGTGTGTTATATTATTTGTACTTTTTGAAATTGCCGCCGGTTCCACCCACAATGCGTCGCGAGGCTCGCAGAGAATGGAACTCAGACACACTCAGGATTACCACCAAGGAGGTTAAAATTTAAGTTTTTAGTTTTATTCAGCTCTGACCATTTTAAAGCTAGAATTTAATGCTAAATACCAATGCCAGCCCGAAGAGCTTGTGAAAGTTAATAAGACCATTACTTTGGGTTATAGATCATCAGAATTTAGCATGCATTTCAATATTTTCATCAGAGAAATACCCATATTCCTATGTTTATTGAAAGTCACTTTATAAATTCACAAAGCTAGAGTCATCTGGGATTACCCAAATGAAGACGGTCCCATGGAGCTGCAGTGATCAAGATGTTGCTATATTACTGCTTGCAGTCAGTGATGATTGAGACATAACAGCAGCTTTTGAGCCAAGGCTACCTAGAATCATCTTCCCTTACAAATTACAGACACAGGTACAAAGAGCATATTGTTTCTGGGTGTAATAAATACTTTAGACATGTTGTGTAAGTTTATGCAAAGGAGAACTTTACCAATGTTTTTGGAAATCACTTCCCAAGGTTGTATGGGGAGTCAGTGCAGCTGTAAAAAGAGTTCTATCTTTTTTTGAATTTGGCTAAATTTTACACTGAAAATTTAATAGAAAATCAGCTTTAACTTTTGGTTGCAGGAAAACTTTATCTGTTCTGAAAAACCTATGTATGCAATTTACTTTGATATAAAGAGTTGTCAGCATTGTGGTTAACCGGTTCCCGACCGCGGCACGACGATATACATCGGCAGAATGGCACGTACAGGCAGGAGGGCGTATATATAAGTCCCTCCTTAATGCCTGCCGTGCCATCGGGAGCGCGCCAGGAGCGGCGCGCTCCCGCGCCAGTCGGGACCCCCGTGAGTCCGGTCGCGGGTCCCGCGGACCGGATACCCGCGATCGTCTCACGGGAAGGCAGAACGGGGAGATGCGGAAGTACACAGCATCTCCCCGTTCTGCCTAGCAACTAGTGACGCCGATCTCTGCTCCCTGTGATTGGAGCAGAGATCAGCATTCACTAGCTGACAGCCACGCCCCCCCACAGTAAGAAACACACCCCTAGGTATACTTAACCCATACACTGCCCCCTTGTGGTTAACCCCTTCACTGCCAGTGTCATTTATACAGGAATCAATGCATTTAAATAGCATTGATTGCTGTATAAATGACAATGGTCCCAAAAATGTGTCAAAAATGTCCGATGTGTCCGCCATAATGTCGCAGTCACAATAAAAATCGCTGATCGCCGCCATTACTAGTAAAAAAAAATTATTAATAAAAATGCTATAAAACTATCCCCTATCTTGTAAACGCTATAACTTCTGCGCAAACCAATCAATAATCGCTTATTGTGATTTTTTTTACCAAAAATTTGTAGAAGAATACGTATCGGCCTAAACTGAGGAAAAAAATGTTTTTTTATATATTTTTGGGGGATATTTATTATAGCAAAAAAATAAAAAATAATGCGTTTTTTTTCAAAATTGTCGCTCTTTTTTGTTTATAGCGCAAAAAATAAAAACCGCAGGGGCGATCAAATACCACCAAAAGAAAGCTCTATTTGTGGGAAAAAAAGGACGTCAATTTTGTTTGGGAGCCACGTCGCACAACCGCGCAATTGTCAGTTAAAGCGAGGCAGTGCCGAATCGCAAAAAGGGGCCTGGTCCTTTGGCTGCAAATTGGTCCGGTCTGAAAGTGGTTATACTATTCATAGGGGAAAACTGAAATGTGTCTTGTTCCAAAAGGTGTAAATTTGAAGGGGGCTGGTGGGAAGGGGGGATTGAGGGATAGATGTGAAGTGAAAAATTTTAAGGAGGCACCCATGAGTGCATACTCCAGTTGGGACCTGAGCTGGCCTATAGTCACACATATTACTTGTAGGCCATGCCCCGGCTCCCTCCTCACAGGAGTTTGCCTATGGCTCTACTACCTCCTGTTACTCCTACGAAAGCAGGAAATGAGGGGAGCGGTGCTGGAGCCAGAAACATTTAGTGACAGAGGAGGGTAGGACAGGTAGTGGGCATTGTTTACTTCAATGAACAGAATGCATTATGGCAAAACATTTTTAGAACTATTCTAAAGTGGCTGTGAAGGCAGAAGGATTTTTACTGTAATGCATTCTCTGCATTAAGGTGAATCCCCCCCACCCCCTGTTATACTTACCTTAGCCCGATCTACATCCAGCGATGTGCACGAGAGCAGATACTTTGTCTTCTCTCTCCCTGTTCATGGACTCAGAGGGAGCAGCTGGAGCTATTGGATCCTGCTGCTGTCAATCACAGCCAGTGACGAGGGAGCAGGAGGCGAGACTGAGTCATGCTGTCTGTGTCAAGCAAGCGGCTTGCTATGGGGGTACCTAGGTGGGGGGGAAGAGGCAGGATCGTCTGCTGGGGACCCGAGAAGAGGAGGATCGGAGCTGCTCTGTGCAAAACTATTGCATACCGCAGGTAAGTATAACATGCTTGTTATTTAAAAGAGAAAAAAAAATACATTTAGAATCACTTTAAGTTGTTCTTAATCCTTTAAATCCTGCCTAGATTTAAAAAAAAAATGCTTTCAATAGAATGTGAGTGAGTGAGTGCAAAATAGATAGACCTTCTATTGAGGTTTTTTATTTATTTATTTCTTTTATTTTTTTACTGTGACTCCACACATAATCCCTCAATGTGTGTCTCAGTTGGGCTGATTTACTTAAAGCGGAAGTAAACCCATCGATCTAACAGTTTGACCAAACTGTCAAACCATCCAATGGCTGGTGTCATAACTGATCACATGTGCAGCTTCATGGCAGTTAAAGATTAAACGGAAGCCAAGATGGCAGCTTCCTTGGCTAAAAACGATGAGAGGGTTTACTTCCACTTTAAACCGGAGAGTGCAAGATCTGGTGCAGCTCTGCATGGTGGCCAATCAGCTTCTAACTTCAGTTTGTTCAATTATGCTTTGACAATAAGACCTTGAAGCTGATTGGTTTCTATGCAGAGCTGCACCAGATGTTGTACTCTCCAATTTTATAAATCAACCCCCCATTGTCTCCAGGACAACAGGACAAGAAATGAGGGGAAAAGTGTTCACCAGGCCAGGAAGGCACACATAGCAATAAAAACCTTTCCCCTTTGTACTAAAAAAATATATATAAGTTTTTGTTGCAGATTTAAGTTTTAAGTGTGTTATTCCTAAGAATTACAGGCCTACAATATAAAACGCCAAATTTCAATACATTGTACCACTTTGAGCATCAAAAATCTGAAATAATCATACCGCCAGGGAGGTTAAAGCAAATGTGCAGCCAAATTAAATTTGTTCATTATTCTTTTCAGATGTTAGCAAAAAAAGATGTAACCCCTGGTCAAAGTCAAGGGAAGTTGTGATATGCACTATGAATTTTTCAAATGAGCAAACAAGAAAGATTCATGGGAATAAAGGACACATAAAACCTATACCATGTAACATTCTTAGTACTTGACTTGAATCTTCTGGGATTAGAACTGAATATATCAAACAGTGATCGCATTTCCTACAGCTTTCCACACAGGCAAATTACTGTAGCGCTCAGTGACTAATTAAAATCCTGTCTCATATTTTCGCAGTAATTTAATTCTGGGAATTTCTTTGAAGTCCAGATAGCCCACTTAAAGTTTTGCTGCTGGGTGGGATCTGTATCGGCACAGTTATAAAGAAATTAAAAGGACCATGTATTTCCTTCTGGTTCAATAAGCATCAGTCTCCTCTGGAACACTGTTAGCGGGTCATTCTTCCCATTAATATGTAACCAGCAACATATAGTGCCTATGGCACCAAGCGGCCTTTCAGACTCATTTCTTGTGCTAAGAGATTGATGTGAGCTGTACTTGTCACATTAGCTCTCGCTGCTTGCTTCCTTTTCTTGTTTTCATTAGTCTTTCCTCTACAGAGGAAAAAAGTCAAGAGCAAGGAAATTAATTAGCAATATAGCTATTAGTCGGGTAGTCCAGTGGCCTTAGACTTCCACTTAATTGGTCTTGATGAAAACTAAAAGCAGTTTTGGGCAACATGTTTAACCCTCTTTTGTCTCATGTAAAAAGCTGTGCAATGGGCTTGATTTTCTAAAGGCAAATAAGCTGTTTACTTTGCAAGAGAAGTTGCACTTTGCATGGGAATTTACTCCAGAGCTTAGTTAATGTGGTAAAATTTCACTTTGAAAAGAATACCCAATCACATGCAAGGAAAAAATAAAAGAATAAAATATGTTTGCTTGCACATGATTGGATGATGGAAGTCAGCAGAGCTTCACCTCATTCACTAAACTATGGGGATAATTCCCTTCCAAAGATCAACTTCCCTTGCAAAGTGAACAGTCTACAGGCATACCCCACTTTTAAGTACACCATGGGGTTTATTTACAAAAAAAAGTGCAAAATCAGGCTCACTTCTGCATAGAAACCAATGAGCTTCTAACCCCAGCTTGTTCAATTAAGCTTTGGTAATAAAACCTGGAAGCTCATTGGTTTCTATGCAGAAGTGAGCCTGATTTTGCACTTTCCAGCTTTAGTAAATAAACCCCATTGCGTACTTAAAAGTGGGGTATGCCTGTATTTGCCTTTAGTAAATCAACCCCAGTGTGTTTTTACTAAGACAGCAAACTACACTCACCGGCCACTTTATTAGGTCCACCTGTTCAATTGCTTGGTAACACAAATTGCTAATCAGCCAGTCACATGGCAGCAACTCAATGCATTTAGGCATCTAGATGTGGTGAAGTAGACTTGCTGAATTTCAAACGGAGCATCAGAATGGGAAATACAGGGGATTTAAGTGACTTTGGACGTGGCATGGTTGTTGGTGCCAGATGGGCTGGTCTAAGTATTTCAAAAACTTCTGATCTACTGGGATTTTCACACACAACCATCTCTAGGGCTTACAGAGAATGGTCTGAAAAAGAGAAAATATATAGTGAGCGATAGTTGTGTGGACCAAAATGCCTTGTTGATGGTCAGAGAATGTGCAGACGAAGGTTCGAGATGATAGCAAGGCAACAGTAACTCAAATATTCACTTGTTACAACCAAGGAATGCAGAGAACCATCTCTGAATACACAGCACATCGAACCTTAAAGCAAATGGGCTACAGCAGCAGAAGACCTCACCGGTTGCCACTCATGTCAGCTAAGAACAGGAAACTGAGGCTAAAATTCACACAGGCACAATTCGCACAGGCTCACCAATATTGGACAATAGAAGATTGGAAAACATTGCCTGGTCTGATGAGTCTCGATTTCAGCTACGACATTATGATGGTAGGGTCAGAATTTGGTGTAAACAACAAGGCAGCATGGATCCATCCTGCCTTGTATCAAAGGTTCAGGCTGGAGGTGTAATAGTGTGGGGGATATTTTCTTGGCACACTTTGGTACCAATTGAGCATTGTTTAAACACCACGGCCTACCTGAGTATTGTTGCTGACCATGTCCATCCCTTTATGACTACAGTGTACCCATCTTCTGATGGCTCCTTCCAGCAGGATAATGCACCATGTCACAAAGCTCAAATCATCTCACCGCTGGTTTCTTGAACATGACAATGATGTCACTGTACTCCGATGGCCTCCACAGTCACCAGATCTCGATCCAAAAAAAGCACCTTTGGGATGTAGTGGAATAGGAGATTCACATCATGGATGTGCAGCCAACAAAATCTGCAGCAACTACGTGATGTTATCATGTTAATATGGACCAAAATCTGAGGAATGTTTCCAGCACCTTGTTGAATCTATGCCATAAAGAATTAAGGCAAAAGGGGGTCCAAACTGGTACTAGCAAGGTGTACCTTATAAAGTGGCCGGTGAATGTATCTAGCCTGCTGCAGGATTTATTGCATTATAAACAAAACATATGGTACTACTGATTGGTATGTTATTTCCCTTGTAAATTTCCCACCTCATTTCTTTTGGATATTTGTACTACTGAACTAAATTTAAAGTATTCTGTGAACATTTTTACACCAAAACCCCCAAAAATTAACATGTTTGATACCGATAAATTTAACATAACCTTTGTCAATCTTCCAGAATTCAACATTTCTATTTTGGCACATAAATATTAGTTGTGTTAATTTTTTCAATGTTAAACATGCCCAGTACATATAGAAGGATCCATTTTTATTTAGATTTTGCAGTTCTTAACTACGACAGTTCCTTTTTACATATGATGCTTTGTTGTGCTGGCTCTGTCTCTGTGCCTCATATTTTCCACACCAAATTGAAAACAGTCAAATTAAAATGCACAGATAGCTGCTATAAACCTGGTATCCTCTTCTTCAGCGGGCAGTCGGCCTTTAGATAAAAGTGGTCTCTGCGGCGTATTGCTGCAAGATCACTTTTATTGGTGGCGGAAGTGACACCCCCCTACCGCCGCTCCGGTGGTCTCCGTTGCTTGCTTATTTTATTTCCTAGGGTGTTAAAAAAATATATATAATGTTTGGGGGTTCTAAGTAATTTTCTAGCAAAAAAAAAGATTTTATCTTGTAAACACTGAATCTGAAAAATAGGCCCGGTCCTTAAGTGGTTTCAGATGCTGGGAGGTTGGGTGGGGTTTATGATCATGTGACCACCATGGTTGGCTGTCATGGTGGTCACATGATTGGAAAGATTTCCGTTAGACGCCAGTAAATATATGCAAATGGCACGCAAATATGTAGCCGTTCTGCACCAAGGCCCACCCGCTGAGGAGCCGCATATTTACATGCAATCTATGCCAAGAGGTTAATGCAAATTTGTTCTTGGTACACTAAACTTGTTTATCTCCACCTTTTTAATGTACTCTCCTACATTTTTCGAAATTTAAAATAAAATGACCCTAAAAACTGTCTTTAGTTGGAATTTGGGTGTGTCTCGAGCACTATTGCTGATTGAAGATTTGCCATCTTTGAGCTGCTAAGTGGTATTTGAGACCCTCCGCCTGTAATGTGAGTGAATTTGGTGGCCTCTTCATGTTTAAGAACAAGAAAATTTGATTTTTGAGTAATGATTCCATGCCAGAAGGAGTGTGTGGTCATATCATTGCACTATATTGCCACTTTAGGCCATAAAGAGCAAATCTCTAGATTCCATCAAGACATTTGGAACACATTTAAGCCCCATACACACGCGCGGATTATCCGAGGACCAGGTCCGTCGGACCATGTCCGTCATACTTTGTCTGATGTTGGTTTTGCGTACACACGGTCGGACAAAGTTGTCGGAAAATCTGATCATTCTGAACGTGGTGACGTTTGTTGCCTACGACGGGACTACGTAGAGGCTAGTAGCCAATAGCTTTGGTCTTGTAATGTGATCTGAGCATGCGTAGCACTTTGTCCGGTCGGACAACCGTACACACGATCGGATTTGGTGTGATCGGACCGTGTTGTCGGAAAATCTATCCAGCAGGAGATAGGACTTTGTCCGTCGGACAATCCGACGTACACTGTCCGATGGTGCATACACACGGTCTGATTTTTCAACAACATTGTCCGATCGGACAGAATCCATGCAAAAATCCGACCGTGTGTATGGGGCTTTAGTTTTCTGTCTAAAACAGTTAAAATGAGTCACTTCCTAACAAGCGAATCAGAATTGAGCTGTTGAAGTCTTATCTCACATTAGGTACTGCATTATTAAATAAGCCTATGATGAAGATGCAACTAGAAGTCTAATGATTAGAAGTCTAATGATTTTTAGACCTGTTTTAGTTTTAATCTATTTTATCCCTGTTTATCTATTTTTTTTTATTTTATTTTACACAATAATAAAGGATTATAAGTCACAAAAGTTTATTGGTTAATTTTTACCTGTTTTATTATTTTCTTTTTGAAACATAGCATTTTTTGCTAGGTTAAATGGTTCCTTTTGATAAAAGCCGGAGAATTAAGCCTACGTTAATTCATAATCTGAGATCTTAATGTCAGACAATATTGATCTTGAACAACCCAATTTCCCATAATGATTTCATGAAAAATAAATGCATCTAATATACGAGAGAATAAATGTTAGCAGAGTACACTAATACGGAGCACAATGGTTTTCTGCAATTGCAATAAGCAGAATTCTCATACATAATTTAAAACATTAGAAAAAGTGATTTGTCTTGACTTTCAATGTACTATTCATGATAACATGTGCTGAAGCAAGACTGATCCATTTCATTAAATGTACCTATTAACCCAAGAACAAGTCTATAAACTTACAGCGTTGTACATATAAATATTGTTAAAAAAACTATTATTGGAATATACAGTAAACTGTTTGGGATCAGAACAAATATTGGGTCTTTTTTTAAGGCACAAATGTAATAGAATTGTTCTCAAGCTTTTGAATACCAAAGAAGAATAAGCATTTCCAAATGCTGCAACAGGCTTTAGAAGTTGGCAAACATCCGATCAGCACAGAGATAGTGAAGGAAAACCATCATCTAGAAAAAAATGATTCTAGAAGATGTTGCAGCTTCCTTTTGTGTCATAGAAGAGCATGGGGACCGTTTCATCCTAACTATCTTTTTGTGTGAGCAATTTTCCATGAATTGCCTCCACATTCAACTTAATTATAAGCTAATTAGGACCATTTCCTCTGAAATGGATTAGAATCGCAGACAGAGGAAGTTTATACTAGACAAGATGTGGGTTTCTTATGTAGAAGGCTTGTTAAAGTGGTTATAAAGCTTAAACATTTTTATATTAATGCATTTTTTGCATTAGGGCAAAAAATGTTTAGGAACAGGAACCTCCCCCTTTTTACTTAACTGAACCCTCATTGGATTCCGTGCTGTGCCCATCTACAGCTCTCCTCTCGTCTCACTTCCAGGTCTCACAGGCTTTGCTAAGACAGCCCTGCTGCTGTCAATCAAAGCCAGTGATGAGGGAGCGGGGGTCAGTGCCGAGGCCTGCTGTCTGTGTCTATAGACGCAGACAGCAAGGCTCAGGAGCAAGCACACATGAGTGCCTATATAGAAAGCAGCTTTCTATGGGGGCACTTGCTGAAGAGAAGGGGACAAAAGCGCCGGTGGGGGACCCAAGAAGAAGCAGTTTAGGGCTGCTCTGTGCAATTCCATTCTTCAAGTTCTTAAAAAGTTTGTTTAACCTCCCTGGCGGTATGATTATGTCAGATTTTTGAATGTCAATGCGGTACATTGTTTTGCATGGAAATTTGGCGTCCTATATTGTAGGCCTGTAATTCTCAGGAATAACTCACTTAAATCTGTCCAAACAAGAGTCTAGTAGACATCCCGGGTATGATAAAGTTTGACATCCCGGGTATGATAAAGTTTGAAACTCAAAATCATAAATTATAATATAATAAATAGCTATAAATAATTATAAAAAAAATAATATAATAATAATACATTTTATTCAATAACACAGAAATTTGCTCAGTTGCAGAATTGTCGCTGTCGTCACTGTGTATGATGACGAATTTCCCCAAGAATCACTATAGCTCAATTCTGCAAGTGATTCTAATTTACTATCGCTGTTTTCTAGCTGGTCTAAACCGCTTTTGACGTAGAGGGACGCTTTTTCGATGCCATGGCCAATCTCAAGTTTCCAGGCAGAAAGAATGGTACTGTATATATATATAATATAAAAGTGCAGGTAGGGCACTGGACAAAGCACTAGGGACAAAAGGGACATGAAATGGTTTGATACAATACAATGTAATCTGTAAGATTACATTACTGTATGTGTTATGTTTTGTGTACTTTTTTGAATTTGCTGCCGGGCTCCGCCCCTATGCGTCGCGACGCTCGCAGGGAACGAAGCCCGGAACATTAATGAATCGGGCAGAGGATCCGGCGGAGGATACAACGGGGGGACATCGCAGGATCCTGGGGACAAGGTAAGTATCCTGTACCAGGATACTAGGATGCAGTCCCAAGTGTGGCTTGGGATTACTGCTCTTGGTACTGAAGATTCACCCCGAGCCAACCTCGGGAATACCGCCAGGGAGGTTAAAGAATGTGTTTGTTTGTATGTATGTTCAGTATGTTTGGCATCATGCTCCAAAAAATGTTTTTGCAATTATATTAAAACATTTCTTTCTTGGAGAGCCTGCAGGTAACAACAATTCCTGTTGCAGGCTGACAACACTGCCTCTCAATTAGCAGCAGTGTTGTCGGCCTGCCAAGCAAGCTCATTCAATTTGTAGGCTGCTGGGCTAAATTTAGTTTTTGGCTTCACTGCAGTCAGTGGAGCAGTGATTTATTGTTTTTGTTTGGTCAGGGGTTCCTAGCTCAGTGTTTGATTTCACCTGCTTCTGGGAGAAGCTTCCAGATTATAGGGCAGGGAGAGTCAAAAGTCCAGTATGAATATTTATCATTACCCAGCCAATCCCTGGGACTGCTTCCCATGATAGATACAAGAAATTGCAGTCCGGGTCTCAGCAGGAGCTGAGCTGAGAGCCTGGAGAAGATTGCTGAAGGATTATTTGCTGGAGGGAATCATCCTGGAGTCCTGGACTGGAGAAGGAACTATTGTCTCCCTCACTGAGGAACTACCTGTGGATGCTAGGTGGCAGACAGCTTCTGGGATACTGTGAGTAAAGACCTTGCTGTGGACTCTTGGGTGTGCACGTGCTAGAAGGGAACTAAGTTGCAGAGGATGCCATATGGACTGAGATTGCTCTTATAGAGTCCTAGATATACTGGGCAATGTGGGCATCCCCTCTAGGAAACCTCCAGGAAAGGCTGCTTAAAGAAGACTAGTGAGAAGCTATCCTCCTGGTATTTCTACTATTGTTTGGAGTATCCTGATCCCTGAACCCCTCTCTTGTTTAAGGTTACTCAGCAATAAATTCTAAAAAGACATACCCTAGACTCAACTTGTATCAACGGTGTGCATGGAACTGTGCTTGTGACTAGCAGCCTCTGTACTAGCTAGGGGGACCTAGGCATATTCTCATTGGTGAGCGCTACTGATAGACCTGCCTATCAGGACTATCAGCTAGGCAGTCCAACATTGCCATCACTTTTCCATCTGTGCTTCAAAAATGCAGAGAAAAGGAGAAAATGAGGGATAAAAGACACAAGAGATCGTTCTGAGAGTAGATTTTGGTTGCAATTGTATGGAAAGTATAACAAAAGGCGTATAAGCATATATTTACATTATTAGGGTTACTGGATACCCATCCTAGTGTCAAGCTACCTGTTATAGTACATGTAGTGAATATGACTGTCTCCACACAGACTGTGCACACAGACTGTGCTAGTCTAGGTTTTATGGAGATTCCCGCACAGCTCTAAGCTGCAATCAGATCAGGTGAACAATGGTAAATGGGATGAGACCCCAAAATGAAACCAATGCGTCGTAAGCAGAGGAGTCCATTAATCTAAAAGGTGCTTCCAAGTGGATTCTTCAGGAAGGTCTTTATTTATTGATCATAAGTACAGGTTAAAACACACAACCAGTGCATTCTGTGGCTCTATAGTGGTTACCTTGTCTGGAAAAAGATATACAGTACACTAGATGAAATATAAAAAAATATATTTTCAAGGTGAGTCCAATGGGAATTAAAGGTCTGCTTACAGCCTTCAATTGCAAATGAAATACATTTATATAAGAATGCTATTTAAATAGAAAACATATATTATTATTATATTATATATATATATATATATATATATATATATATATATATATATATATTTTTTTTTTTTCAATCAAAAATATAAATAAAATTTGGCATACTATGCATTTGCATGATACGAATTACATAATACATGTCTTTTCTAACACTGGAACTCTTAAATAGTTAAGCTTGGCTTGTTCATTGAATTGCATGTATGTTACAAACTATTCTTTACTTCATGTTATAGTGCATATGGTCTGATCGCTCTGTGCCAGCAAAAGAGATTTTATTTCCAATCAGCTAATGTCTTCTCTCCACATGTGTCCAGCAATCTACTTACTATTGTTATAACATGAGGTTTTATACATTTTCCCAGGAGCTTTTCAGGAAGAATTAAAAGAGTGTGACAGATGGGAAAACAATTTCTTATATTTAAGAGGAGTGAATGAAGTGATGCTGCTTAACTCATTAATTTCCCATTACAAATCAAACTGAGGGATTATGTTCTAGAATCATTTAATATTATACAAGCAGAGAAACATAATTAGGAGGGCTGAAGCATGCAATACAGATTACCAGCCACGAGTGCCCACTCACAAAAGGCTTAGATTTAGTATTGTTCTAATACATAGCTCCCAACTGTCCCTGATTTGGAGGGACTGTCCCTTATTTGGAGCAATGTCCCTCTGTCCCTTTCCCCCCCCCTCATTTGTCCCTCATTTTGGTCTGATCTATATAGTTGTATATAAAATGCACTTTTTATCTTTTAAAAAGTGTTTCCCAGTGCTAAACCTTTCATCCAAATTCTAAATTGCTGCATTTGTAAATTTTAAGAGCCAATATAAAGGAATAGTGGTGGTAAAAAAAATGACCTTTTTTGGGTTAATTCTCCTTTAAGGGGGGGGGGTGGCAGGAGGCGTGTCCTATGCCTAAATACCTATATACGTTTGCTAATAGGTGTCCCTCATTACCATCTCAAAATGTTGGGAGGTATGCTAATATATACCGTATAAATGTCAACTGTTTCTTGGTGGCTGTAATTTCTATCAAGAAAAAGGTAACAGGGGCTTGTGGGGTCCTTATAAACAGGTATTAATTTTTTCTACCCATACTGGCACCAGGACCGCTACTAAGGCAGTACAACCAGTCCTGTTGTACTGGGCCCAGGCCCCATCAGATTAAAAGAGGGGCCCAGGACATCTTCAATGTTCATTTCTGCCTAAATTATTAAATGGTTCTGCTCCTACTTGCTTACCAGGACTTAAATTATATTTCCCTGAGCCCCATAAGGTCAACAGAGGGGCCCAGGAGGTGGGAGCATTTTTGGGGTCAGTGCTGCTGTTCCGCTGCACCCCAGGAAGGGGGGGTGGGTAGGGTGTAGGCAGGTTGGGAGGGCCTTCAGGAAGCCTGTATGGGGCCCCATGATTTCTTACAGTGGCCCTGACTGGCTTTGCCACCGCTAGCAGTGCGCTTTTAACCCCCCGAAGGGGTTAAAAAGGGGATAAAAGCGCTAGCAAAGCACCGCTGCCAAAGCGCTTTGCAGGCGCTTCGGCAGCACTGCCCATACATTCCAATGGGCAGGGGCTCTTCAGGAGCAGTGTATACACCGCTCCTCCACTGCCCCAAAGATGCTGCTTGCAGGACTTTTTTTAACGGCCCGCAAGCGCACCGCCCCAGTGTGAAAGCAATCGGCTTTCACACTGGAGTGACAGGAGAGGCAATTTACAAGCGCTTTGCAGGCGCTATTTTTAGCGCTAAAACTCCTGTAAAGCGACTTAGTGTGCAAATGGCCTTAAAGAAGAACTTCATTCTCTCTCACTGACTATTTTTTCCTTATGCTGCTAGCATTAGTAAATAGATCATATATCAATATATCGTATTTACTAGTTTTAAACTTTTTTTTTACATTTCTTTAGCTACTTCCTGGTTTCCAGACCTAGGGGGTTGATTTACTAAAACTGGAACATCTTTGCATGGTAGCCAATTAGCTTCTAACTTAAGCTTGTTCAATTAATCTTTGGCAAAAAACATGGAATCTGATTGGTTTATATACAGAGCTGCACCAGATTTTGCACTCTCCAGTTTTATTAAATCAACTCCATGATGTCATAGGAGTCTTCAGAAGGAAGGGGGGAGGTCTTCTCAGCTACCCTGTTTCCCCCGAAAATAAGACCTAGCGTGATTGTCGGTGTTGGCTGCAATATAAGCCCTACCCCCCAAATAAGCCCTAGTAAAAGTCCTTGTAGGTCTTGTTTTCAGGGTAGGGCTTATTTTCGGGGAAACAGGGTAGGGCTTAATTGGTGGGTAGGGGTTATATTGCAGCCATTACCGACAATCACGCTAGGTCTTATTTTAGGGGAAACAGGGTATGCACACCCTCCTACCTGCATGCCTGAACTAAGGACAGTTAGATTCCAGAAAGTAAATGCTACATGATGAATCATCTGCCCTTACTCAAGATGGCCCCTGCCAGAAATGGGTGTTTTTTTTTCAAAGTGATTTTTCAGCAAAATTAAGCATGGAGACATGCTTAATTTTGCTGTCAGAATCCCAGTAGAAATGCCTGGTTAAAAGCTGATCAAGCACAGTTTTGTGCTTGATTAGATGGAGTGGCGAACAGAGGAGACATTATGGGGCTAATAGTTTTAAAAAATGTAATCTGCCATGGTTTTATTTTACAGGGTCTCAGCTTTAAAAAAATTGTTTATAAATTGTTATAACTATTTTGGCGGTTGTACATTTCTAGCAAAAGATGAGGATTAAAATGTGTGCGAAAAATGTAACAAATTGTTTGGGTGGAAAAGCGGTTAGATTTACTTCTTCTGAGAAGACCTAGGTCACCTGTTCATCCCAGATCACCTCTCCAGGTATCTGATAAAATGTGATAATGATGATATAGGGCACGGTATGTTTAAGGGTACATTTACACCAGAAGCTACATTATAACACAGCTGCTGGTGTATGGTGGGGTGACAGCGTTGTTGATGCGCTTTGCACTGTTCGTTTTTTTTTTTTACAAACTTTATTGAAATGTCATAGTGACAATTTATTACGTTTGGTCGCTGTGTGGTGTGAGGAGGTGGATTGCATGCATGCAGTACTTTTTCAGCGCACAGCACCTCAACACAATGATGTGAACCGACTACATAGGAGACAAGGCGTTTTCCCTTGTCTTGCGGTGAGACTGCGATGGAATAGGCGTCCAGCACAGCCCTACTGCACCTGGTGGGAATGTACCCTTAGGCCCCTTTCACACTGGGGCGGTTTTCAGGCGGTACAGCGCTAAAAATAGCGCCTGTATACCGCCTGAAAAAACCGGCCCCATTCACTCCAGTGTGAAAGCCGGCGGCCTTTCACACTGGAGCGGTGCGCTAGCAGGACGGTAAAAAAAGTCCTGCTAGCAGCATCTTTGGAGCGGTGAAGGAGCGGTGTATTTACCGCTCCTATACCGCTCCTTCCCATTGAAATCAATGGGAAACCGCTGGGATACCGCCCGCAAACCGCCGCTGCAGCGGCGCTTTGCGGAGGTTTTTAACCCTTTTGCGGCCGCTAGCGGGGGTTAAAACCACCCCGCTAGCGGCCGCATACCGCGGGTAAAACGATGGTAAAGCAGCGCTAAATATAGCGCTGCTTTACCGTCGCCGCCCCGCACCGCCCCAGTGTGAAGCCAGCCTTAGGGATTGATTTACTAAAGGGAAAAAGACTGTGCACTTTACAAAATGCAGTTACACTCTGCAAGTGCATTTGCTCTAGGGCTTAGTAAATGAGCAGAAACTCTGTTGACTTCCATCATCCAATCAGGTCCCAGCAAAAATGCTTTTTGTTTTAATTTTCCTTGCACGTGATTGGGTATTCTTGGCAAAGTGAAATTTTACCTCATTTACTAAGACCTGGAGCAAATGCTATTTCAGAGTGCAACTGCATTTTGCAAAGTGCACAGTCTATTTGCCTTTACCTACTTTACTACTGTTTTGTATTTAATACATTTTGTATAGTTTTATACGCTTGTTACCCCCTGTTTTGGTTAACATCCTTTGCCCATAAAATCCCCCGGGGCACCCCCTTTTGCAATTTTCTCTTTTGTAATGGGATGTGGCAAAGTTTTCCAGCACTATACCTATAGGTGGTTTTCTTTTATCCATATTTTTTGTCTATTTTTCTTTAGTAAATCAACCCCTTAGTGTTGCTGTATTATAGATTTCATGTGAGCTACAGCATGCTTTGCACTATAGAAGGATTTACAAATATGTAACGCTGTGATATGGATTCTGTAATATAGCAAAGTTAAAACTTTTTTTTCTTTCGCTAAAATGGCTTTTTTTGTTGTCCAAAAAAATCTAAAGGGATGCTCGATACATTGTGTTTGATGCAACTACTGCTGTGTTGGAAGACAACTTCATACAGCTTTAGCAAGCATTTGGAAGCTAAAACTGGCAAAGTGGGTGAGGATTTAGCCAACAAAAGGAAAGCAGAAGAAAGGAAAAAGTTAAAGATATTCACTTTTTCCTGAAAATACTTATGAGCTAAAATGTATTAGCAGTGCCTATGTTCTTTGATATTTAAATATAAGCGAACACAGAAGTGAAGCGATGGAAACATCTTTGTATGGAGATGGGAGCAGAATGTTGACTGCCAAAGTGTATAGACGGATCCCTGTCTCCCGTTACATCTCCCAGCTTCTGGATCTGGGCAGACTGCCCTACCAGGGGGCTTTTTACTGTAGTATAGCAGTTAACTGGACTGCTGCTGAGGCTTTGGTAGAGGCTGATGTTTTTTTAATATAGTCATGGAAACTTTTTGGTCAACAGTTATATGGAGAAACACATATTTTGATCCTGAAAGAGACCTGCTCTTACCTTTATGATTCAAAAAAGCCTCTTCTTTATCCCTCTCTGATTTAATTATACGTTGTTACTGAAGCCTGACATTGCCTTACTTCATGGCTAAATCATGCCAACTGTCATTCCACTGTCCAATAATGTCTGCCTTGGGGGCAGTAAAGACACTCTCCTCAGACAGCGGAATTGCAGTTGGAAGGGCTTGGCCATAAAGTCAAGGAAAGCCAAGCTACAAAAACAAACTGACATTAGCTTGATGAGGCTAATAAAGGTAATAGTAAGGATCTTTGTTCTGCCTCCAGCAGGATATTAAGTTGCTTTGCCTGCAATATCAGATTTGACCACAAGATGGAGCTAGTAGTGAATTTACTGTTTTTGCAGAAACTAGAAACTGTTTACCTTTAACAAAAATTCCCATAATTTTTCAGCGTAAGGAAGAGAAACAGGTGCATCCTGGGAAACTGAAAGAATGAACCAGCTATCATAGCACATGTTGGATGAAAACTTGCATCCCCTAAACTCAGCATCGCTGGTGAGAATTACGTATCGCCATCTACAGTCTAGCTTATTCATTGTACAGTATTTTGTGTACATTTCATATACTGATTATATGTATTTGTATTTGTTTTTTCTCAATAGTTTCACCCT
Source organism: Lithobates sylvaticus (assembly GCA_028564925.1). Lineage (NCBI taxonomy): Eukaryota > Metazoa > Chordata > Amphibia > Anura > Ranidae > Lithobates > Lithobates sylvaticus. The sequence goes on along the minus strand of CM053036.1, from coordinate 142,304,896 downwards.
CCCTGTTTTGTTAATAAAGCTTCAAAATGACACTCAGTCTGGCTTATTGCAGAACAGGAGGGTTTAGCTGCATGTCGAGCTACACACAGGGAAACGTGTAGCGGGGACAGAACAATCTTCTTGTTAGATTGGGTAGGTCCTGACATTGCCAAATGCATTCTACCATTGGCCTGTCACTGTAATGCCGCGTACACACGGTCGGAATTCTCGTTGGAAAAAGCTCTGATGGTTTTCTCGTCGGAATTCCGACAGAATTTCGCTCAAACTGGCCTACACACGGTCACACCAAATTCCTACGGTCAATAACACCACGCCTTGAAAAACGTTCGACTGCACTATAAAAGGAAAGTTTAATGCTTCTGAGCTTCGAATTGTTTCCGAGCATGCTTCGCGTGCAATTTTGCGTGTCGGAATTGCATACACATGATCGGAAAATCCGATAGAAAGGTTTTCCGTCGGAAAAATTAAGAACAGGTTCTCAATCCAAAGTCCGTCGGAAATTCCGACAGAAAATCCGATGAAAAGCTCCATCGGACTGTTTCCATTGAAAATTCCGACCGTGTGTACGCGGCATAAAGGGAGCCCTTACTTACCAACAGTATGTAACATTCTGTGGTATTAAGCACCCAGGTTTAGAGAGCCCCAATGTACCATACATCAGACCTGAGACAGTGGCCATGGGCCTGGAGGCAAATGCTAACTGGTATAAGTGGTACTTTTTTGGGGCCAGATTGATACTAATGCGTTATAGTAACATGAAGTTAATTGTGTGTATTTTTTGTGTATTACTGCAAGTTCATGTTGTTAACGTATAGCTCTCTGTGCATTTTATTGTGGTACTATTCAAACCCCAACACACCTCCATGACTCACTACAATGCATATTGTGCCACAGAGAGCAAGTTTAAACCATTTGTGAATTGTAGTGCACTGCATTGAAAAAAAATGGGCATGTACAGTGAAACTTGCATCATGGTGCTTTGGGAGCCCATTTAAAATGAGAGCCTATCGGGCCAAAAAAAATCTCCCCTAAGCCTCCCTTGCTAAAAAGATATTGAAAGTCGCCCTCTCCCATTTGGTGACAGGAACCACTGAGTGCCATTGGACACAAAGAAGATCAAAACTCCTGGATGTACTTATCCTTTGCAGATACAGCTTAGAAAAAGTTGTTTTTGACCATACAATGTCACTTTACATCAACGCACCATGGCAGTATGAATCTTCTCCTCTGCTTTCCCACCAGCTACAACCACCAGGTTCACCGAAAAGTAGCTGAAAAATAAAACCGGGCTTACCTGATACATATTGGCTATTGTACTCGCAGTGACAGATCTTTGTTTTATTTTTCTGTATGCTCTGTCAGTAATATTACTATTCTGTGCACGTTAAAGAATGTTATTTTATCCACATGATAAATCTGGGAGTTTTAATAATGTTTCTTGAGAATTATACAAGATAGTCTGAAACGTAGTCTGGAATCTGTGATGAATTATTCACACTGTTACAGTATTTCCGTATCTCAATTTGCATTATAAAATGGTATGCCAGTTTTAAATTGTTCTGCACACCACAAATACGTGTGCTATCCAGTAGTTCTGAAATCAGATATATTATGCTGTCAAACTTAATATAATACTTACAAATAAAAACAAATACTTTTATAAAGTGAAACTTTAGCATGCATCTTGGATAGATTAATTCCACAAATTCAGTAGTCTGTTTGTCTGTCATCCCCCTCATTGCTGGATTCTATATTGAACCTGTCAGGGAGGGGTCTAGATCCAAAATGTGACCTTACACCCTCCCTAAATCAAGTATAAAAGTGATTTGTTGACCCCAGATTTCTCAAAATCATGAAGTTTATGTGTATTGCATCTTTTTTATTTTTTTTTATCTTTGTTCTTTGGATATTGATTCTGAATGGGAGGGTCTGATTCATTATAATCACCTGGTGCACTATAAGTGTTCTGATGAGAAAAGTTGCAATGTCTGCATTCCTTTAGAAGTAGTTCAGTAAAAGCAGTAAAGCATGCTTGTTATACTCACTGTAGAATCTAAGGGGTTAATCGTGTGCATTGCGTAAAAAGGCTGTTTGATCCTGTTTTCTCTGTTCCTCCCCTTCTTCCACTGTCCACAATCCATAATCCATATTCTGATAAGACAGAGCCTTTGGAGTCACTCTGCACATGCTCAGTTTGGTGTGTATTGCTAGAGAATTCTTTTTCTTGGGAGGGTGCATGTGATCAGCACTGTCCACGCAGAGGGTCAGGGGTCCTGCAGCCTCATTGGACAATCAGGGGAGAATAAAAACTCCTCCTACAAGCTATAAAGTGGTAGTAAACTCTTACAAGAGACAATTCACTGACAGGCAGGCTAGTAGCCTCTTCTGTCACAAATGCCCCCCCTGTCAGCGGATAATATGAACTGAGCCGCACATGCACAGCTCAGACCACATTTATGACATGCGCAGGAATGACGTCACCTACATAGCCATACAAGTTCCTGCAGTTCGGGAACCCGGAAGTAAAACCAGACAAAGATGGAAACTGCCGGAGACCAGGGAGAGCTCTGTCATCGCAACACTGGAGCTTTCTGTCTGCAGTTAAGTCTGTCATAATGTACTAGTATGCAGTGCATACTAGTACATTATGACCTAAGCCTGCACAGGGGACCATTTAACCACTTGCCGACACTGTATATATATATGTATGTATATGTATATATATATATGTATATGTATATATATATATATATGTATGCATATGTATGTATATGTACAATATATATATATATGTATATATATATATATATATATAAAGGCGGCTCTCCTGTGCAAAATCACATACACAGCTCAGCACATACTCATACTCATACACATACTCAGCTTGTCCACTCCTGAGAGAGACAGAACGGGGGTCTGCCTATGTAAACAAGGGGGGTCGCTGTTCTGTGAGAAGGGGAGGTAGTGATCCTGTGTTTCTGCTAAGCAGGAACACAGATATCTGCCTTCCCACAGTACAAGCACCCCCCACACAGTTAGCAAACACTCCTTAGCAACACATTTAACCCTTTGATCGCCCCTGATGTTAACCCCTTCCCTGCCAGTGTCATTAGTACAGTGACAGTGCATTTTTTTTTAGCACCGATCACTATATTGGTGTCACTTAGTCTCCGATTTGTCCTCCACAATGTTGCAGTCCCGCTATAAGGCACCGATTACCAGTGCCACCATTACTAGTAAAAAAATAAAGATTCCATAAATCGATGCTATAATTTGTAGATACTATAACTTTTGCACAAACCAATCTAATCAATATATGCTTATTGGGATTTTTTTTTAACCAAAAACATGTAGCAGAGTACATATTGGCCTAAATTGATGAAAAAATTTTTTTTTAAATTTTTTTATTGGGTGAGTTTTATAGCAGAAAGTAAGAAACATTGTTTGTTTGTTTTTTCAAAATTGTTGGTTATTTTTATTTTTATTTATTGGGCAAAATATAAAAACCGCAGAGGTGATCAAATACCACCAAAAGAAAGCTTTATTTGTGAGAAAAAAGGACGTCAATTTTGTTTGGGTACAACGTCGCAGGACCACGCAATTGTCAGTTAAAGCGACACAGTGCCGCATCGCAAATAAGGGCTTGGTCAAGAAGGGAGTGAATCCTTCCGGGGCTGAAGTGGTTAATGTTACAATGTGCTCTTAGTACATGTTGGCAACTACTGCTAATTCAAGATGCAAAATTTTAAAAGAGTTGTAAAGGCAAAAAATGTAATGGTTATATGGTTAATGGTTAATACCGCTTTAACCAGACACTGATAGAAGTCACAAGACGGCTATATACTGCTGGTGAGAAAAGGTATTTAGCAGTTTATATTCACTAAAATAATTGCATTTCCATGTACTGCGTACTGTGGGAGACCAGACATAGTGAATACAGGATCTGGGGTTTAGTAACACTTTAATGACATTAAAACAAGGGAGTTATTTGGAGCGCATTTATACACAGGGGTAGTTGTTAATTAAAGTGTATTAATAGGCAACATTTTTTTTTTTTTGTTTTTTTATTGAATATGTCCGGCTAAAAGTAGAACACCCAAGTATTTGGCACCTCATCCCAAGTAATCAATTTGTTTTTAGATGACCTCAAAATTTTCTTTGTCATAAGAAAAATGACAGTGGTTTTATCTCTTTTCTACTCTACTGAAAAGTAAAACAAAAAAATTTATGAAATGGGAAAGAGAAGGGGGATTGTCGCGGTGCTTAAAATTATATATATTTTTTTATAAATATACGGTTTCCATTATTATCTGTTAGCACCGCGACAATTCCCCTTCTCTTTTCCCATTTCATAATTTTTTATTTTTTTTTAACTTTTCAGTAGAGTAGAAAAGAGATAAAACCACTGTCATTTTTCTTATGACAAAGAAAATGTTGAGGTCATCTAAAAACAAATCCAATTTATGCTTCCTGGGACTCAATGTCAGTCCACTAAAAGGTATCATGACCTGCGAAACATTACATGAGATCAATAAGTCTATAATTTTCCAAAGTTGGAAGAAAAAAAAAAAATGTAATGGCACTGGCATGGTTGAAGCGCATTACAAACAAATGACACGCGTGCGGAAATATTAAAATGTGCACCTGCTCTATGGCGTGATGAATGCAGTATATAATGCAGTATATAATGCTCCCAGTAGCTGTAATGTTTGGGCTGCTCCTGGTTTAAAGTTAAAACGGTGATCGTGTATCTTTTAACTTGCCAGTTGGTGATTTATCGAGAGTCACTTGCTGGCTTCCGCAGACATAAATCGTAATGACACTTGGTTGTGGATGGCTTCCATATAATGTAAATATATTCTGAGCTCCACTTTTCTGACAGCTCCCACTTGCTTGAATGTATTCTCCCAGCACATTCCTTTTTAGATATCACATGTTTTAATGAGATTGCAGAGAGAAGGAGGGGGTCTATCCCAGCACTCTAGGGTATTAAATATGATCCACATCTAAACTGCACTTCCACTAATGCCGGATTATTGATATGATGAGGCCAGGTACCCTTTATCTGTATTGGAAAGGGCTCTACAAGAGTTAAGTGGGTGTCCCTCTCTCCCTCTCTGTCTATCATTCAGACCCTTATCCATCTGCAGATCTGCCAACAACTAACTCTTTAGTGAGCAGGAGAGCAGTCTAGCCACAAACTAGCAGGGGATACTGAGCCTTAGTTCTACCACAGGGGAATCTCCGGAAAAAAAAGCCATTCATTGCTCAATAGAGAGAAGAAGAAGAAAAAAAAAAAGCTTCATATCTGGAAGGAGACATCTTTCAAGCTGAAGGAGTCTTAAAGCGTCTCACCATGAAAAACTTCAATCGGTCTTGGAGGGTGTTTCATGTGACCCTCTCCTAGAAGGATAAACAGCTCTCACTTTACTAACTGGAGCCTAAGAGGTGTACATCAATGATGGGAAGTGAGTAGATTTTCTTTTCTATATGCTAAAGTGATAGATGTTTGCTCCGGGACCTGCCTTGTCCACTTTATGTCCTTTGTACTTTAATTGGAGAGATGACGTCAAAAAGTATATAAATAAAAAAATTCCCTCCTGGGTAATTATTTTTTAGACAACAGCTAATATCTTAGCAATAAGAATCGAATGCGTGCTCTGCAGCTTAAGAGATGAAAGTTTTAAAGCACAATGCGACAGCTCTACGCTTCTAATTTTATTTTAATTGTTTGACACTTACGCCGTAGCTGTAGTAATAATGTTGATAGTGGTAATGATTGTTATAAATGCTAATATTGTAATATTTTTTATTCTAATTAGCACTGCAGTGGTAGGATAATTAGTAGGAGTAGCAACTGTATTATTCATTCATTTTATACTAATTCATCTTGAACTAAAAACACAAGTCTTACCATCTTGTCACATTATAGTACTTTATCGGGGAACTGTAAAACCTCATCTGGCCCCAGAATAGGCGCAGGTATAATGCGGCGTACACACGGTCGGAATTTCCGATTGAAACCGTCCGATGGGAGCTTCTCAACGGATTTTCCGACCGTGTGTATGCCCAACGGTCTTTTTCTGTCGGAATTTCCGACGGACTTTGAATTGAGAACCTGTTCTCAATTTTTCCGACTGAAAACCTTTCTATCGGATTTTCCGATCGTGTGTATGCAATTCTGACACGCAAAATTCCAACGCATGCTCGGAAGCATTAAACTTCTCTTTTATAGTGCTGTCAAACGTGTTTTATGCCGCTGTGTTATTGACCGTCGGAATTTGGTGTGATCGTGTGTAGGCAACACAGCTTGAGCGGAATTCCGTCGGAAAAACCGTCGAGAATTCCGATCGTGTGTACGCAGCATAAGACATGTCCAGTAATGATAGTATGTAATGCATCAGGGCTCTGCCAGATTTTTTCACATATGCGTCACTTCTGTGCTCCTGCAATACTTTATGTCACACCGTATTTGCGCAGCGGTCTTACAAACGCAATTTTTTTTTTGGAAAAAATAAAAACATCTTAATTAAAAAAATTAGAAAACAGTAAAGTTAGCTAACAATTTTTGAATATTGCGAAATATAATGTTACGCCGTGTAAATTGATACCCAACATGTCATGCTTCAAAATTGTGCCTGGCATGGCGACAAACTTTGACCCTTAAAAATCTCCATAGGCGACGTTTAAAAATGTCTACAGGTTACCAGTTTTGAGTAACAGAGGTGGTCTAGGGCTAGAATTATTGCTCTCGCTCTAATGATCGCGGCGATACTGCACATGTGTGGTTTGAACTCCGTTTTCATATGCGGGCACGTATGCGTTCACTTATACACGCAAGCTTTTATTTTTACACTGTCTTTATAAGAAAACATTTTTGGGTCACTTTTATTCCTATTACAAGGAATGCAAACATCCTTTGTAATAGAAAAAAAGCATGACAGGACCTCTTTAATGGTGGCTTATTCACTAAAGCTGGAGAATGCAAAATCAGGCTCACTTCTGCATAGAAACCAATCAGCTTGTTCAATTAAGCTTTGGCAATACAACCTGGAAGCTGATTGGTTTCTATGCAAAAGTGAGTCTGATTTTGCATTTTCCAGCTTTAGTGAATAAATCACCATTAAAGAGGTCCTGTCATGCTTTTTTCCCCAGCTTTAGTAAATAAACCCCATAGAGTATTAAAAGATGTATAAATGATGATGGGTACCACTGTGATGAATATTTTGCTTTCAGTGCTGCTGATCATTCTTACATGTTGTTTATAAATGCTGGATATGATGTACTGTTAACCCGAATTGCAGATTATGTTCAAGTAGAGCAAATGATTATTATAATAATAAGAAAGGCTAAGACAATTTAGTGCAGAATTTCAAGTCATGTAAAACCCATCTGAATGGTTTGCCTATTTTTTTACATTAAAAAGTCGAATTTTTAAGTTAAAGCAGTATTAACTACGTAAGGACCAGGCCTATTTTTCAAACGTGTTGTTTACAAGTTAAAACAATTGTTTTTTTGTTAGAAAATTACTTAGAACCCCCAAACATTATATATTTTTTTAGACATCCTAGAGAATAAAATGGTGGTCGTTGCAATACTTTACTTTACTTTACTTTGTCTCACACTATTTGAGCAGTGGTCTGTCTTTTATATTGTGAAATATAAAGTTACGCCGAGTAAATTGATACCCCCAACATGTCACGCTTCAAAATCGCGCCTGCTTGTGAAATGGCGACAAACTTTGACCCTTTAAAATCTAGGTCTAGGACTAGAATTATTGCTCTAACTCTAACGATTGCGGCAATACCTCACATGTGTGGTCTTTTTAAGAACAGTTTTTTTCCCCTTTGAGACCATTGGGCGGAAGTGATGTTTAACGTTGCTTCCATCATCCAATGTTATGGAGCCGAGTGGGGGCCATCTTTCCCTCACTCAGTTCTCCCGCTGCCGAAAAAAGTGATCTTGCGCCATAGAGACCACTATTATCTGAAAGCGGACCGCCCGCCCTTTAAGAGGATACCGGAGTTATGGCAGCTGCCATAATAACGGTATTCCAAGTCAAAATGCAGACAAATTACAATGGTAGCTGGTCCGTAAGTGGTTAACCCAAAACCAAAAATGTAATATATTGAATCTACCTAGTAACACGCCTCTTGTAATAGCATGCCCCCACTCTGCATGAATGAGCAAAGGGTGCACCTTTAGATAGTAGCATTGTTAAAGGAGACGTACAGCCAAAGCTCGTTTGGCTGTACTTCTCCTGTGGATCACAGGAGTGCAGTTTGTTCTGCATTCCTGTGACCTATTTCAGCAGACAGCGGGCTGAAGCCTGCTGTCACAGATCCAGGCTCGGGCAAGATCCCGAGTCAGGATCCTCCCACATGCCAGGACCGGCACCCAGCTCAGCCTCTCAGCGAACCACTAATCTGAAGGCTCCCGCCCCCTCCACAGCCCAGTGCTCCAGTGAGCAAGGAGGGGGCAGAGCAGAGAGCCGGTGACTGACAGTCACCGGCTCTCTGCTCACAGAGCTCTGAGAACCGAGCAATTGGCTGTGTTTGATCGCTCGGTTCTCAGAATTAGAGCCGGAAGCTGAACTCCAGGTAACACTGTATAGGCAGTTACAGAAAACAGTTTTGTTCCTTTATAGGACCAAGTTTTTTCCTAACAAAACAAAAGCTGATCATTGTAAGCACACCTGTGGTTGTAAATGGTTTACCTCAAACTTGTAAATGCTGCATTTACAGAACAGCTTGTTTTGTTGAAAAACAACAGACTTACTCGCCAGATCACCAGGTGAAAATAAAGGGAAAAAAAGCCTAAAAAGGAAAACTAATGCAGCCATTACATCTAAGAATTTGTAAGCTGCAATATAATAAATGTTTGCATTTGGGTTTAATACTGCTTTAAAAATGTCAGTTTTGCAAACGTTATGTTACATTAAATGCACATAGGAGCGTGTTTGTGCTGGCCGGTCTGATCTCGGCTCATGCTTAGCTAAGATTTGATGGTGGTTGCTGTATTCAAAATACCTATGTTATTTGTCAGGAGCACACGGGTCATCATACTGAAAATAAAAGCATAATTAGAAATTAAAGTTGAACTTCTGGCAAGCAGCTAATTGCAAAGATGAAATACATATATGAGAGTTGTTTTATCGGCCAAAGAATTTCTATTTCTATACATCTATTCCTGAGATTTACATATCCTTCCTGCACAGAGCAGACAGGTGGATGACACCAGCAGTTAAAGAGGAACTTTGCCCACTCCCATTATATTAAACTGGTATATGCCACTTGCCTTTGGTAATCTTTTATCCAGGATAACATACTCACAGGTCTAAAGAATCCTGTGTTGTCCATTTTACCCCCTCCGCTCTAAGGCTGCACGTCCCACCCCACCCCATAATCTTTGTTTACTAGTCATCAGGGAGCTGACAGTCTCTTTTGATTTCTTGCAGCCACCCCCTGATGATGACGCACTAGATGAATATTGGTTTTACTTGTGCTGTGGGGAAGCCTTCTGCCGCCCCCCCCAGGATATGTGTTGTCCTTATTATAAGAGGCAGCAGGAGAAGGCTTTAAATCATTCTCACCTAGGTGAGATTGGTAGCGTGGGGGCAGGATCAGGGTTAAAAAAAATGCCATGAAGCCATAAAGAACAGGCCATCCACATAGCAGCTTGAATAGGGGCCAAGGGCCTGGTAAATGTCCAGTTGTGAGTAGGGTGCTGTACGGTGCATCGGTGGCAAAGAATACACTCGGAGACTGAGGAGGATGAAAACAGTATATTGTGAGAGTTCCAACAATGCACAAACAGGTCCGGTGGGAAGCTGACAGGGTCCATTTACATAGAGTAGCAGTGGATCGAGATCCTTGAATGATGCTGACAGCTTTTGCAGCAAGAAGCAGGGATGCGGCTTGGTCGGTCAACACCCCAAACTAGAGGCTTTCTACGAGGAGGTGGCATAGGCCCTGCACATTCCCCACTCCTCAGGAACCATAGTGCTCAATTAATGGCTTGGGAAGATCCTTCGGCGTCCAGTACAGTTTAAGCATTTTGAGGGACAACCCCTCTTCTTCAGAGCCAAAAGAATGAATGACTGGAGGCTGGTTTATATAGTATGCCTTTATTGAGCTAAAATGCCACAGGGGGCTCGGACCACAGATCATATGACCCCATTAATCTAAACAGTGTGATCACCATCACATCCTTGAAGGATCGTGGTCTGTAAAAATTACATACACACTGGACAACATTTACTACAAAAGACAGCATATATGGTGAAAAAAAATATTTTTTTTTGCATCCTCAATTGAACTGCCTGAACAACATTACTGATCCCTACCACATAACCTTGTACATACCAAAATTACTTTGAAATGTTCACACAGATCAGGTTCGGGGGCACCGAGTTTATATCAGTGTATGCATTCCTCAGGTGCTATATTGCAAAGTAGTGCTATAAAATACTTCAATCCAAAATGCCTGTACAGACTGTGGAATGCATGCCGGGATCACAAACCAAAAGTGTGGGCACCGTTTGCATTCCACCCACTTCTTCTGGTCTGCCGGACATCACTTCTGGTCCAGTCATGATGTCACATCCAGTCCCGCAGTGTCCGCTGAGCTCTATCATTGCCACCTGCCAGCTGATTACTGCCTAGAGGCCACATTGGATGCTGTGCATCCTTCCCAAGCCCTTAATTGAGCACTGTGGATCTGAAGGCAGTCTCATCTCAATTTTATGATATGCTTGTTACTGTCATGTATTTGTTAGTATATCACTTGATTGGTTCCTAAATAGACCTGGTTCTTAAATAGACCCTGCTTGACCCAAGAGGGCTGTCAAAGTCACATGGGGTGCCAGCGTCCAATCCGACACCATAGGAAGTCATAGAGGAACCAGGTTCCCCACAGCTTCCTTCCCCTTCCGGGGGTACAGACTGCACGTGCATACACATCGGACCAGCTGCAACTTTTATGCTCCTGTAGTAAACCATCAGGATAGCACAGCTGGTCAAAGCTGTGGACCTGCCTGTCCCTTCACAAGGAAGAAAGCACTTGTTGGCAGTTGGTGTCTGATGGGGCAATGTCAGTAAATACAATTCTTATGGTTGGCTACACTGGTCTTATTCATCAGTCATTGTCAAAGTCAATCAAAGGTATGAGGTGGGTCAAAGCTGTTATCTTGCCTAGGTCCCCATGGTTCTTTAATCCATCTCTAAGGACAGGGTGCTGTCTGTCTGCACAATGCACTGGACACATAAAAAGACAGGTGGAATAGAAAATGTAGTGGCAACTTTGTCATGCAAAGTACCGTATCTGCTCCAGCTGGAGAGAAGGGACGTTTAATCATTGACATGGAGAAGAGAGCCTTTTCTGCTGTCTTTTTAGTACTGATAGTAGAAAGCCAAGAATAAGCCTTCTCAGTGTAAATGAAATCCTGCAGATCCAATTGTACATCTAAGGCCTCATGCACACTGAGGGTTTGCACAGCTCCTTCAATCGCCTTTCTCCTGGCAGGAGAAAAGCTACTTAATAAATATGGTATAAGCCGTGTTTTGCACATGCGTTTATGCGCGTTCACACAAATGTATTTACAATTGCGCATTTTTAGCGCTATTGTATTCTTTTGGCCAGAATATAACTTTATTCTGCCTGCTAGAATGTATTAACACGAAATGCATCTAGCATTAACACGCACTTGCGCCTGTTTATGCGCATTCTCAAATTTTTTCTGCCCAAATGTTTAATTGTATGAAAAATGCATATACTGTACATTTGCCATATGAATGATTTTTAACTTAACATTTTCCAGCTTAATAAAATCTAAAGGGTCTTATTAAATTTTAGATTCTTTCATATGCGTAAGTCCAGATTTTAATAAGCTTGAAAAACATATTTTAATATTTTGGTTTCCGAAAATAGCTGATAATGAAGACTTTCATTAGCTGGATCTTTACTATATCTCCATTATGGTTAAAGCACCACAAACCGAAAACGCTATTCAATTCATTTTTAATATTCAATGCAAACTCACCCATCCGTCCATGTCTTCATGCTTTATTATGTTAAGAGATCACTTAGAAAACCCCTTTCCTTTGCAGTAAATATAATATACCTTTCTATCTATTTAACTAATATTATCAACATAAGGATTAAACATAATTAACAACTTCAGCCCTGGAAGGTTTTACCCCCTTAATGACCAGACCATTTTGTGCGATATGGCACAGCGTTAACTTAACTGACAATTGCGCGGTTGTGCGACGCTGTACCAAAATAAAATTGATGTTCTTTTTTTCCCACAAATAGAGCTTTCTTTTGGTGGGATTTGATCACCTCTGCGGTTTTTATTTTTTTGTGCTATAAACATAAAGAGAGTGACAATTTTGAAAAAAAAAAACAATATTTTTTACTTTCTGCTATAAAACACATCCAATAAAATAAAAAAAATAAATAAAATTTCTTCTAAAAATTTAGACCAATATGTATTCTGCTTCATATTTTTGTTAAAAAAAAATCCCAACAAGCGTATATTGATTGGTTTGCGCAAAAGTTTCAGAGTCTACAAACTATGGGATAGATTTATGGCATTTTTATTTATTTATTTTTCTACTGGTAATGGCGGCGATCAGCGATTTTTAGCTGGACTGTGACATTGCAGTGGACAAATCGGACACCTAACTGACGTTTTTTGGGAACCATATGCCCTGTTACTGTAACAATAACACTGTCAGGGAAGGGGTAAAGTCTTCTTCTTTTCGGGTCCTCCACCAGTGCTCCTGGCTTCTCCTCCAGAAGAGCCCCCAGAGAAAGCTGCTTGCTCTGGGGGCACCACAGCGTTCTCGCTCTCGAGTCACTGCTCTGGGCTTTCATAAGACACAAAGGGGTTGATTTACTAAAGGCAAATAGACTGTGCACTTTGCAAAATGTAGTTGCGCTCTGCCAGAGCAGTTGCTCCGGAGCTTAGTAAATAAAGCTCTGCTAACTTTTATCCAATCATGTGCAAGCAAAAATGCTTTTTTTTTTCAATTTTCCCTGCATGTGATTGGGTATTCTTTGCAAAGTGAAACTTTACCTTATTTACTAAGCTCTGGAGCAACTGAACTTGCAGACGGCAACTTTAGTCTATTTTCCTTTAGTAAATCAACCACATAGAGCCATGGTTTAGCCCTGCATCCCAGCTCTCTTCTCAGTGGCTCACTGGTTGTGATTGACAGCAGTGGGAGTCAATGGGCTTCCACTGCTGTCTCAGCCAATGAGGAGGGGGAGTCCTACAGCTAAGGTTATTGTGAACATCTCTGGATCAGAGATAGGGGGGGTGGGGGCTCATGTAAGGATGGGGGGCTGCTAAAAAAACCTTCAGCCTTTAGAAGCACTTTAGAGTAAAGTTCCACTTTAAAGTGTACATTGTGTGAAAACTTCAGCCTAAAATGTTTTCTAGTTTTGCAAAGACTGAGGAAGGGTAAGAGCCTCTGTAATGTTTTATTGCTTTCTGCATACCCCTTGGCTAGATCCACTTTGTCAGTTTGTCATGATTATCATTGTCACTGTAACAGTAAATAAAGGGGAACATCCTACATGTTGTTAAAGTTGTCACCAGAACAGAGCGTGAAGACAAATCTTTCAATGGAAACACTTCTTCTGGTGACAATTGTCTTTTAGGGGATTTTATCTCACTTCTCGTGTCTCTGGGAAAGGGTTGTACACTTTAAAATGGTGGGGTGGCTGGGGGAGTGTCATGTGTTGCCCCATACATAAAACTGCTGTGCGGAGCCACTGGGAAATACAAGGAAGGGAAGCTATAAAGGCAGTCCCCTAGTTACAAACATCTGACTTACAAACGACTCCTACTTACAAACGGAGGGAGACAACAGGAAGTGAGAGGAAATCTACCCATAGGAAGGGAAATTCACTACTGTGAGAGTTAATATGGGAAAAAGGTGTCTCCACTGATGCTTTATCACCAAGGCTTGTTTCTACAACAACCCAAAATTTTGAAAAAACAGTTGTCATTGGGACAGAAAGTAAGGTAAAATCATCTGAACAGGGGCACAGACAACAAAACAAACATTGCAGGGGTGTTAACCCTTCCCTATGCTATCCAAAAAGCTTGAAAATATTTTTTTTGGCTGGAGCTACACTTAAAAAATTTACCTGTTACGACTTACAAACAGATTCAACTTAAGAACAAACCTACAGTCCCTATCTTGTTTGTAACCCGGGGAACGCCTGTATAGCTATAGAGACCCTCTTACATAACGAACCATTTGTTTTGCATAGTATAGCTATTATGTTTCCTAATATGCCTAGTAAACTCCTGCTTTCTCTAATAGTCCCATAATAAACCCCCTTTTAACTCCTAAATTTTCTTCTTGAAGCATAACCGTTGAATTTATGACCAACTATTCAAGCATTAGTTCTAATTTATAGAAACTGAGTTTTGATTGATGCAGATGACTTTGTCAAGCTTGTCATTCTATTTCCCATCAAATCCATTAGGCATTTTGCCACACTAGATCTTAGTTTAAATATAAGTCAGTTCCTTCATCCTAATGAACTGTGTGCTGTATTTGTCATAAGGCATTTAGAAAATACTTAGCAGTGACAGTCAACTGACAAACTGTTACATTTTTATAGATATGTAAAAATACTTTCAGCCATCCTATGGCATAACACAGTGGTCTCCAAACTGCGGCCCAAGGGCAGGATGTGGCCCTTTGCTTGCCTTTTTCCTGGCTCTTGGGGCACTTTTTCTCCCACTGATATGAGACACTATTCTGCCACCTGACACCAACAATGGGGCACCATTTCTCCCACTGACACCAAAAATGGAGTACTATTCACCAAATGTGGCAATGTTTACTCCAACTGATGCCAAAATTTCCACTCCCACTAGCCAAAGTCTGGCCCTCCTAGAGTCTGAAGGACAATAAACCGGGCCTTTGTTTACAATGTTTGGAGACCCCTGGCATAACATATGATGTCATATTTCATTAGCTTAATCCGTATTACCTTCTTTCTTCAAACAAAGGGAATTCTGTTAGAAAATATCGATAAAACGAATGATAATTTCATATTTCTTCTATATTTAAGATTAAAACAGATCTTATGTGGAACCACCGATTATCATTTTTAAGTAATAGCAACAAAACAACAGGTAGAACTCTTAAATAACTGCATATGTTATGCTTGCTCCCCAACTCTTTTGCTTCTTCAAGGAAAAGAAAGCAAAAAAAAAACCCATAAATAAAACTTTTACAAAATGCGAAAGTCCTTCTCCTCCTCCACTCCCAAGATCTCATGAACTATCAACAACACCCCTCCAGTCCCCCTCCTTCCCTACCACTTCCATGCCAAACCATGCCACTGTGCCTTTTCTCATGTCCCTGCCTGCCCAGACAGTGTCACCAGTCCACCACACAGACATGGACCCCACACCTAAAGTCCCACCTGCTTACTAAATCTGTGCATTCTTTGTTGTTTATGTGGGAGATGGGGTCTATACTCAAAATGTGGACAGAAGATGTCTTAAATTGCAGGCTAAAGCTGCCAATTTGTCAGTATTGAACATTTTATATGTATGGGATTGGTTTTCTAAAGGCAAATAGGCTGTTCACTCAGCAAGCAAAACTACTGTCTTTGTTATTTCCCTTGCATGTGATTAGTTATACTTTGTGAATTGGATTTTCACTGCATTAACTGAACTAAGGTAAAATTCCCTTGCAAATTGAACAGCCTATGTGCCTTTAGTAAATCAATCCTTATGTTTCTTCTCTTGCACAAGTTTGTTGTATACAACAGCTGCTTGTTAAAAATGTATGAAATTTTTTTACATACTGTATATAGAGTATGGCTTATACTTCTTTTAAAGCCTTACAGTACCGTAGGCCTTATATGTTCAGAGCTGCTGATAGAAATCACAGGGCCCCGTACAACCTAACTGACAGGACCCCCCTCCTCTGAAAATATCAAATGATATATTTGCTAATATGCAACAGCTGTGATGCTATGCTTTGCAGCCATGGAAGAAATGATACCCCGAACAAGTCGAAAAAGACCCATTCAAGTGACCAGCAGCAGTGCAGGGTAAGAGGCACACAGGGGTCCCAGACAGCAGGGAGCGCAGTTACTAGAACCGATCTCTCTACAGCGCAGCTGGAGGGAGAAAAAAAAGTAAAGGCCGGCAGCACTACACAAGAGTCACAAGTGTCAGCAATAAGGCAGTACTGCCGGCCCGCCTGCTCAGCAGGGGGCCCCATTTGAACTGATGAGGCCTTGGGCCAGTACAGGAGGGCTGTCTGCTGGGCTGGAACAAGGGGTGGGCAGGAGGGGTAGCTGTCCTGGGCACGGTGGTGTCATGTGAAGTGGAGGGGGGCACCACAAGGAGATTGGAGGGAGGGGATTTGTGTTGGGACTAGGAAATTGGGGGTGGAAGGAGGTAAGAATGGTTCTAGGATGGAAAATTTGGGGAGGTGTGATTTGGGGGGGGGGGGGATTTGTGCTGGGAGAGGGTTTTTTTGGGGGGGGTGGATTTGTGCTATTAGGGATGATTTGGGGTATTTGTGCTACAAGAGAGACTTTGGGGGGAGGGATTTGTGCTAGGGTGGGGGATTGGGGGAGGGAAATATTTGCTGGGTGGCAAAGATTTGTTGCTGGCAAGGTTGATGGTGGTATTTGATCACCTCTGCGGTTTTTATTTTTTGACCGACAATTTTGAAAAATTAAACAATAGTTTTTACTTTCTTCTATAATACATATCCAAAAAAAAAATAAAAAAAAAAAAATATATATATATATATATATATATATATATATATATATATATATATATATATATATAAACAAATGTATTCATCAGTTTAGGCCAATTTGTATTCTTCTACATATTTTTGGTAAAAAAATTTGCAATAAGCGTATATTAATTGGTTTGCACAAAAGTTATAGCGTCTACAAAATAGGGGATAGATTTATGGACTTTTATTTAATTTTTTATTGTTTTTACTGGTAATGGTGGCGATCTGCAATTTTTAGCGGGACTGCGACATTGCAACAGACAAATCTGACCCTAAGTGACACTTTTTGGGGACCAGTGACACGAATACAGCGATCAGTGCTAAAAAATGCACTGATTACTGTATAAATGACACAGGGAAAGGGTTAACTTGAGGGGCGATGAAAGGGTTAACTGTGTTGCCTCACTGTGTTTCTAACTGTGTGGGGGAAGTGCTGACAGGAATAACACAGGGATCGCTGTTCCTGATCACTAGGAACAGCAGCTCTCCATGTTGTCCCTTGTCAGAACACATAGGCACAGTGGCGGCTGTTTTTTTTAGGTGGGGGGGGGGGGGGGGGGCAGCAAGCAACCACCATCGTGGTGGGTGGCAGGCAGCCTGAAGTGGCTCAGCTCTGAGTCCTGTCCTCCATGGCGGCAGGTGGCAGGCAGCATGTAGCGGCTCGGCTGGGCTCCGAGTCCTGTCCTCCATGGCGGCGGGTGGCAGGCAGCGTGAAGTGGCTCGGCTCCGAGTCCTGTCCTCCATGGCGGCGGGTGGCAGGCAGCATGTAGTGGCTCGGCTGGGCTCCAAGTCCTGTCCTCCATGGCGGCGGGTGGCAGGCAGCGTGAAGTGGCTCGGCTCCGAGTCCTGTCCTCCATGGCGGTGGGTAGCAGGCAGCGTGGAGTGGCTTGGCTGGGCTCTGAGTCCTGTCCTCCATGGCGGCGGGTTGCAGGCATCCTGTAGCGGCTCATCTGGGCTCTGAGTCCTGTCCTCTATGGCGGCAGGTGGCAGGCATCCTGTAGCGGCTCAGCTGGACTCCTCCTGCTGTCCTCCCTGGCAGTTTCCAGCTACTCCCCTCCTCCTGTTAGGCATCCAATATGATCGCTTGTCCTTTCAGCCATGAAAGGCTGGTCGGGTGACCAGTGTCAAAGCCTGCTTCCTGATTGGCCGGGAGGAGGATCAGTGTTACAATAACGAATATAATAATGAATATTCATTCGCTGTTGTAACACACCTGGGTGGGATCAGAGCGCACTCTCTGTGACCTGAGCCCACCCTATATGGAAGCCTATTAGAGCCTCTGATCCCCATTCTATCTCTCTGTACCATGATCGCGGGTGGCCGGCAGACATCGGGTCCTCATCCACAATGGCACGTGCATCTGCTCCTCCTCCATGCAGTGGGCACGTGCCCACATTAACGATTGCATAAAAATTATGTACAGGTACGTCGTTTCACACAATAGAGCCACCCTGCCGCAGTATATATGCAGTGGGCGGTCTATAAGTGGTTAAGCCCATGTCACTCCCTTGCTGACTGCATGAGCAAGGCCTTGTTCGCTCTCTGGATACATTTTGCAGCATTTTCACCAGAGAAGGAGTGATGCCTCTCTTGTTAACAGGTATATAGGAGTGACACATGCCAGCAGGAGAGCATTTCCCTACACATTTTTACAGTCATGTCACTTGCATCTTCTTGTCATTTTCAGGATCATTAGTGTGACATTATCCTTACCCTTTACTAAGTGAACAACCACTACCCCTTTAGTATATCATGTCATGCCAAGTATTTCCTGCCCTTACAAAAAAAAAAACTGTTAGGGCAGGTTTTTTGACAGATGCAGGAAATTAAATATTATTGGCTGTAGCATCCAATCCATCTAAATATATGTTCTCCTTTATTAAGCTGCGACAAAAGCATATTGCCACTTTTATAGAGAAACATTTTATTTTATTTTTTATGACTCACCTCATTGTTTCCAAACAGCAGTAATACCCACACTAACTGTAATGATTTTTTAGGTATAAAAACACATGGAATTCATTGGAGTGTTCTCGTCACTGTTCTGGCTGGATGTATGTGCCATTCCAATATACGAACATCTGACAACTATCGAAGAGACTTTTTCAACCCTTACCACTCACTTATTCTACCAGATGGCAGGGAAACCACGGCCTATTTATTGAAAGATATTACTAAAAGGTAAGAGAATTTCATTTAAGCGCAAACCCTTATATGTGATAGTGAATTTTTGAAAACATTCATACTCAATTTACAAAAATAAGAACTAACTATGGTGACAACAACTAATCTGATTAAAACTTTTATTTTCTGCTTATGCAAGTTTGAATTTGAATAATTGCTATAATACAATGCAGAAAAGAATTACTACTATTTAAAAACATTTTGAAAATGTGTTTTTTTATTTTTTATTTTATTGGTTCCAGTTATGGTTCTAATAATGATTAAGGATGGGCCCGGTGCTCGATGCGAACCCATGTTCGCATCGAGCACCGGGTGTTCGCTCGCTCGGCGAGCCCAGAACTATTTTGGCCGCTCGCATCACATTCGTGTGATGCGAGCGGCCCCGCAATGCATTGCGGCCGGCGCGGCCGGCGCAGTGCATTGCTGGCTGATGATTGGCCAAGCATGCACTGTGACCCCACATGCTTGGCCAATCACAGCGCCGGAAACTCGGAGAGCCATAATTGGCTACAGGCAGGACGCCTGTAGCCAATTACAGCTCAGGGGCTTTAGTACACGCCCCCTCTTATAAAAGGCCGCCACGCCGTCGGCGCCGGTCACATGCGTTCCGGCGTTAGAGAGAGCAGGCTCATTCTGTGTCACTCTGCTAGATTCATTTAGAAAGATTTATTTAGAAAGATTCATTTAGAAAGATTCATTTAGAAAGATTCATTTAGAAAGATTCATTTAGAAAGAGGGGCTTGTAGTGTGTTCGTGGCAGGCACTGGCAGCAAACAGAGCTCCTATATTTTGTTCCCAGAAGCACCTATAGGACTTGTAGTGTGTTCGTGGCAGGCACTGGCAGCAAACAGAGCTCCTATATTTTGTTCTCAGAAGCACCTATAGGACTTGAAGTGTGTTAGTCCCATCACACAGAGCTATATTTTCTTCCCAGAAGCACCTATAGGACTTGTAGTGTGTTAGTCCCATCACACAGAGATCCTATATTTTGTTCCCAGAAGCACCTATAGGACTTGAAGTGTGTTAGTCCCATCACACAGAGATTCTATATTTTGTTCCCAGAAGCACCTATAGGACTTTAAGTGTGTTAGTCCCAGAAGCACCCATAGGACTTGTAGTGTGTTAGTCCCATCACACAGAGATCATATATTTTTGTTCCCAGAAGCACCTATAGGACTTGAAGTGTGTTATTCCCAGAAGCACCCATAGGACTTGTAGTGTGTTAGTCCCATCACACAGAGATCATATATTTTGTTCCCAGAAGCACCTATAGGACTTGTAGTGTGTTAGTCCCATCACACAGACCTATATTTTCTTCCCAGAAGCACCTATAGGACTTGAAGTGTGTTAGTCCCATCACACAGAGATCCTATATTTTGTTCCCAGAAGCACCTATAGGACTTGAAGTGTGTTAGTCCCATCACACAGACCTATATTTTCTTCCCAGAAGCACCTATAGGACTTGAAGTGTGTTAGTCCCATCACACAGAGATCCTATATTTTGTTCCCAGAAGCACCTATAGGACTTGAAGCGTGTTAGTCCCATTACACAGAGCTATATTTTCTTCCCAGAAGCACCCATAGGACTTGTAGTGTGTTAGTCCCATCACACAGAGATCCTATATTTTGTTCCCAGAAGCACCTATAGGACTTGAAGTGTGTTAGTCCCATCACACAGACCTATATTTTCTTCCCAGAAGCACCCATAGGACTTGTAGTGTGTTAGTCCCATCACACAGAGATCCTATATTTTGTTCCCAGAAGCACCTATAGGACTTGAAGTGTGTTAGTCCCATCACACAGACCTATATTTTCTTCCCAGAAGCACCCATAGGACTTGTAGTGTGTTAGTCCCATCACACAGAGATCCTATATTTTGTTCCCAGAAGCACCTATAGGACTTGAAGTGTGTTAGTCCCATCACACAGAGATCCTATATTTTGTTCCCAGAAGCACCTATAGGACTTGAAGTGTGTTAGTCCCATCACACAGACCTATATTTTCTTCCCAGAAGCACCCATAGGACTTGTAGTGTGTTAGTCCCATCACACAGGGATCCTATATTTTGTTCCCAGAAGCACCTATAGGACTTGAAGTGTGTTAGTCCCATCACACAGAGCTACATTTTCTTCCCAGAAGCACCCATAGGACTTGTAGTGTGTTAGTCCCATCACACAGAGATCCTATATTTTGTTCCCAGAAGCACCTATAGGACTTGAAGTGTGTTAGTCCCATCACACAGACCTATATTTTCTTCCCAGAAGCACCCATAGGACTTGTAGTGTGTTAGTCCCATCACACAGAGATCCTATATTTTGTTCCCAGAAGCACCTATAGGACTTGAAGTGTGTTAGTCCCATCACACAGAGATCCTCTATTTTCTTTGCAGAAGCACCCATAGGACTTCTAGTGTGTTAGTGGCATCACACAGAGCTCCTATATTTTCTTCTCAGCAGCACCCACAGGACTTCTAGTGTGTTAGTGGCATCACACAGAGCTCCTATATTTTCTTTGCAGAAGCACCCATAGGACTTCTAGTGTGTTAGTGGCATCACACAGAGCTCCTATATATTCTTCTCAGCAGCACCCACAGGACTACCGACTACAATGGCTGGAAGACCGCCAAGGGGAGGCAGAGCGTGCAGAGCCAAGAACACAGGGCAGGCAGGCTCTGTTTCTAGTGGACGTGGCCGTGGCCGTGGACGTGGTCGTGCATCGTCATCAGCACGTGGCCATGGGACACGCGCGTCTTTGTTTTCGGCAGCTGGACATGTGGAGCCGCATCATGCTGAAGGCTTGGTAGAATGGATGACCAAGCCCTCCTCATCCTCCTCATCCTCTCTCACCCAGGCTCAGGGTACTGGCAGAGCAGCTGCCAATGCGTACTCAATGGCATCATCAGCCACCCCTTCCCTAGACCCACCATGTCCTCCTGAGGAGTCCCCCGAACTCTTTGAGCACAGTGTTGGGTACATGCTCCAGGAGGATGCCCAACGATTCGAAGGCTCGGATGATGATTACCCAGCTTGAGGAATCTGGCAGTACTGTTCCACCAGCTGCAGCTTACTGCCAGGTTTGCTCTAGTGGTGAAGAGGGAGGGGATGATGAGGTCACTGACTCCACGTGGGTGCCTGAAGGGAGAGAGGATGAGGAGGAGGACGAGGAGGAGGAGGATGCGGCGTCACATGTCCAACGAGGCAGGATGCCCCCTGGAGGCCAGGTAGAGGCCAGCACAGCAACTGTACAACACCGCAGAGCTCCGCCTGTGCAGGGCGCTGCCTCTGCACGCTATCAGAAAAGTTCTTTGGTGTGGGCCTTTTTTGAGACGAGTGCATCAGATCGCACCACTGCTATTTGCAATATTTGTCTCAAGCGTATCTCGCGTGGCCAAAACATCAGCCGCTTGGGCACCACAAGCATGAGCAGACATATGTCGACCTGCCATGCAGCTCGTTGGCAGGCACACATAAAAGACCCACACCAAAGAACTAAGCGGACCTCTCCTTGCTCCTCATCAGCTGGGATCTCCATCCCCAGTACAGCTTCAGTCCTCTCTGAAAGCTGCTGTGAGAGGACTGAAGGTGTAGAATTAGGTGTGTCATAACCAAGTACTTGCAGTACACCGACGTCCGATTCTACCAGGCAAATTTCCCTGCCCCAGCTGCTGGACCGTCGAAAGAAGTACACTCCCAGCCATCCACATGCCCAGCGGTTGAATGCTAGCTTGGCTAAATTGCTAGCACTTCAACTGCTGCCTTTTCAGTTGGTAGACTCGGCCCCCTTCCGTGAGTTTGTTCAATGTGCGGTTCCTCAGTGGCAGGTTCCCAAACGCCACTTTTTCTCACGGAAGGCGATGCCGTCTCTCTACCGGCATGTGGAAGGCATTGTCCATGCCTCGCTGGACAGGGCGGTCAGCGGTAAGGTGCATATTACCACTGACTCATGGTCCAGCAGGCATGGACAGGGACGTTACCTTTCTTTCACGGCCCATTGGGTCACTCTATTGGCAGCTGGGAGGGATGCAGGACAAGGTGCAGTAGTGTTGGAGGTTGTTCCGCCACCACGCCTCCAAAACGCTACTACTGCTACTGGTTGTGACACACCTCTCTCCTCCACCCCCTCCTCTTCTTCTTCCTCCAGTGCTCTGTCCTCGGAACCAGCGGTGCTCCGTAGGCGTACAAGGGGCTACGCAAGTACGCAGGCAAAAAGATGCCATGCCGTGCTTGCGCTGGTGTGTTTGGGGGACAGGAGCCACACTGGGCCAGAGGTTCTGGCAGCTCTGCAGGGGCAGGCCGAGAGGTGGTTGACGCCACGTCAGCTTAAGCCAGGAATGGTCGTTTCTGACAATGGCACCAACCTCCTCTCCGCCCTGCGACAGGGGCAGCTCACCCATGTGCCCTGTATGGCTCACGTCCTCAACCTGGTGGTGCAGCGGTTCTTGGGCAGGTTCCCAGGCTTACAGGATGTCCTGAGGCAGGCCAGGAAAGTCTGTGTGCATTTCCACCGATCTTATATTGCCAGTGCTCGGCTGACTGAGCTGCAAAAGGAGCTGAACCTGCCCAAGAACCGCCTAATATGTGACATGCCCACCAGGTGGAACTCAACGTTGGCCATGCTGCAGCGACTGCACACGCAGCAGAGGGCCATCAATGAGTACCTTTGCGACTACGGCACCAGGACAGGGTCAGGGGAGCTTGTTTTTTTTTCCCCACGTCAGTGGAGCATGATCAGGGATGCATGCACTGTCCTCTCACCATTTGAGGAGGCCACGAGGATGGTGAGCAGTGACAGTGCATGCATCAGTGACACTGTACCTCTTGTCCACCTGTTGGAGCATACGCTGCGTGGGATAATGGACAGGGCACTTGAGGCAGAACAGAGGCAGGAAGAGGAGGACTTCCTTGCCTCTCAAGGCCCCCTTTATCCAGACAGTGTTCCTTCTGTCCCACCCATCACACAGGAAGAGGATGAGGAGGAGGAGGAGGAGGAGGATTGTGTGAGCATGGAGGTGGAGCCTGGCACTCAGCATCAGCAGCAGCAGTCTTTTAGGGATGATGTACAGTCCCAACAAACCAGTGGACTTGTACGTGGCTGGGAGGAGGTGGCTGGCGATCATGTCATCCTCAGTGACCCAGAAGACTCCGGACCGAATGCCTCAGCTAACCTACGCTGCATGGCCTCCCTGATCCTGCAAAGCCTGCGGAAGGATCCTCGTGTTCTTTGGATTAAGGAGAGGGACCATTACTGGCTGGCCACTCTCCTTGATCCACGGTACAAGGGTAAGGTTGCGGACCTTATCTTGCCGTCGCAGAGGGAGCAGAGGATGAGACATCTCAGGGAGGCCTTGCAGAAAGGTCTGTGCAACGCGTTCCCAGAAACTGGGAGGTTACAAACTCCTGGTCCTGGGCGACGAGTTGCTGAGGCTTCGGTCAGTAGCAGAAGGAGCGGTGGGGAAGGTGGACGTCTGACCGATGCGTTCAGACAATTTTTTAGTCCGCAGCCCCAAGGTATGATCGGTTCCAGCAACCATCGCCAGCGTCTGATATACATGGTGCAGGAATACCTTGGGGCAAGGTCAGACTTGGACACCTTTCCCACCGAAAATCCTCTGGCTTACTGGGTCCTGAGGATGGATCACTGGCCAGAGCTTGCACAGTATGCAATTGAGCTACTGGCCTGTCCTGCCTCCAGCGTTCTTTCCGAACGCACATTCAGTGCTGCTGGAGGATTTGTCACCGATCATAGGGTGCGCCTGTCCACCGCCTCGGTTGATCGACTGACCTTCATCAAAATGAATCAGTCTTGGATCACCACCAGCTACCAGGCACCTGAAGCGGATATAACGGAATAATTTATAATGTCACATCCCTTCAAGACTGCCTATGCTGATGCTGAGTGACTGTCCTCTTATGTTCACTGACTATCCTCTTCCTCCTCCTCAATGATCCATGCCACCACACCAGTGCCTAAGGCACAATTTTTCAGCCCCTGTTTGACAGGGGCGTGTACTTACAATTTTTTTAAAAAATGCTTCGCAACACGTGTGACTGCTGTGCTCCAAGTACAGTATCTGTGAGGGGTTGCAGTGTTGTGGCACCAGCACCAGTGCCTAAGGCACAATTTTTCAGCCCCTGTTTAACAGGGGCGTGTACTTACAATTTTAAAAAAAAAATGCTTCGCAACACGTGTGACTGCTGTGCTCCAAGTACAGTATCTGTGAGGGGTTGCAGTGTTGTGGCACCAGCACCAGTGCCTAAGGCACAATTTTTCAGCCCCTGTTTAACAGGGGCGTGTACTTACAATTTTTTAAAAAAATGCTTCGCAACACGTGTGACTGCTGTGCTCCAAGTACAGTATCTGTGAGGGGTTGCAGTGTTGTGGCACCAGCACCAGTGCCTAAGGCACAATTTTTCAGCCCCTGTTTAACAGGGGCGTGTACTTACAATTTTTTTAAAAAATGCTTCGCAACACGTGTGACTGCTGTGCTCCAAGTACAGTATCTGTGAGGGGTTGCAGTGTTGTGGCACCAGCACCAGTGCCTAAGGCACAATTTTTCAGCCCCTGTTTAACAGGGGCGTGTACTTACAATTTTTTAAAAAAATGCTTCGCAACACGTGTGACTGCTGTGCTCCAAGTACAGTATCTGTGAGGGGTTGCATTGTTGTGGCACCAGCACCAGTGCCTAAGGCACAATTTTTCAGCCCCTGTTTAACAGGGGCGTGTACTTACAATTTTTTAAAAAAATGCTTCGCAACACGTGTGACTGCTGTGCTCCAAGTACAGTATCTGTGAGGGGTTGCAGTGTTGTGGCACCAGTGCCTAAGGCACAATTTTTCAGCCCCTGTTTAACAGGGGCGGGTAATTACAAATCTTGATCTAATAGTTCACAGCAGGGCCCATTCCTGCGCCCACCAAGAGTAACTATGAGGGCCTACAGTCTTGTGGCAACACCGTCCACCACCACCGCCAAAGGCCCAATTTTTCTGCCCTGTTCATCAGGTGCTTGCAATTACAAATCTTGATCTAATAACTCACAGCAGGGCCCATTCCTGCGCCCACCAAGAGTAACTGTGAGAGCTTACAGTCTTGTGGCAACACCGTCCACCACCACCACCACCACCACCGCCAAAGGCCCAATTTTTCTGCCCTGTTCAACAGGTGCATGCAATTACAAATCTTGATCTAATAACTCACAGCAGGGCCCATTCCTGCGCACACCAAGAGTAACTGTGAGAGCTTACAGTCTTGTGGCAACACCGTCCACCACCACCACCACCGCCAATTTTTCTGCCCGTTTCAACAGGTGCATGCAAGTACAAATCTTGATCTATTAACTCACAGCAGGGCCCATTCCTGTGCCCACCAGTCTTGTGGCTACACCAACATCTAATAGGGCAAATTTCTGCAGAGTATATACGCCAGGCCCCTACTTTCAAACATCCAACTTACAAACGACTCCTACTTGCAAATGGAAAGAGAAAACAGGAAGTGAGAGGAAATCTACCCCTAGGAAGGGAAATTCTATCCTGTTAGATTTAATTTGGGAAAAAGGTATCTCCTCTCTACTGATTCTTTATCACCAATCCTTGTTTCAATTCAAACCCCACTTTTCCAAAAACATTTGTCATTGGGACGGAAAGTGAGGTGACATGTTCTGAACAGATGTGCAAAGACAGCAAATGTTACAGGGGTGATAACCCCTCCCTATGTTCTCCAAAAAGCTTAAAAATAGATTTTTTTGGGATGGAGCTACACTTCATAATGTACCTGTTCAGATTCTACTTAAGAACAAACCTACAGTCCGTGTCTTGTTTGCACCACCTATATACTGCTGTTCAGAGTATATAGGGTTGTAGGTATAGGGTTTTATTTTGGGTGCGGGGTCCCCCTTAATATCCATACAAGACCCAAAGGGGCTGGGGTGGGGGGGGGGGGGGTGATGGGGTAGCCATGCCATTTTTCTCAAGGATTTTCAGCCATATGGCGGCCAGGACAAGACATGACATTAAAGCCACAAGTGGTTTTAAATGGCTTCTTTTTTTCCTTTATGAATGAATGAATGAATGACTTGTATAGCGCAACCTATGCGAACTGAATCGCCTCAGGGCGCTTTTTGCCACTGGTGTCCATCTGTGGTATAGTGCGGTCCTTGCCCTGTGGGGTCCTGACACGCTTACAAACACATACACATACAACATACACATGTTTGGCCAATTTTATTGACAGGATCTAATTAACCTACCAGCATGTCTTTGGAGTGTGGGAGGAAACCGGAGTACCCGGAGGAAACCCACGCAAGCACAGGGAGAACATGCAAACTCCAGGCAGAAGGTGTCATGGTCGGGATTTGAACCAGCGACCCTATTACTGCTAGGTGAAAGTGCTAACCACTACACCACTGTGCTGCCACTGTGCTGCCACAAATGTCATTTTGTGCAAGGACAGTTCTAAACACGGGAAACACATGCCACTTCACAGGCATACTTTAGACACCCCCCAGGTACCATATTTAAAGGAAAATTTCACTTTTTTTTTTCACTTTATGCATCATTAAAATGACTGCTCCCGAAAAAACGTTAGTTTTTAAAAGTTCTTTTTGCATTGATATATGTCCCCTGGGGCAGGACCCGGGTCCCCAAACCTGTTTTATGACATTAACATGCATATTGGCCGTTGTAATTAGCACTTTTGATTTCGAACGTTCGCGTCCATTATAACGTATAGGGTTCGAAAATTCGCGCAAACTTTCTGTCGGTTCGAAGGTTCTGGTGCGAACCGAACCCGGGGGTGTTCGGCTCATCCCTAATAATGATCATTTTATTAATAACTTTATTTAAGTATACAGTCAAAATACAGTATATAATGAAGCCAAAAAGCTTAACATACTGTAGAACATATATAAAACCAGTTTAAATCGAAAAGTAGCAGGGTATGTTGTTAGGTGCTGGGGTTTTCAACTAGGTAACCCATTGTGGATGAAAAAGTGTGTCTTTCAGGGTGAGGCCAGATCCAACATTAGTTTCAACTGGTGATGGTGGGGAATGTTTTTAATAATATGAGTTTTAGATGTGGGGGGCATAGCCAGAAGAAGTAGGTTCAGAGGTATAGGAAGAAAATAAAAGGGGGGTGGGTGGGTTAGTTGGGTTGAGGAAAAATGAGGAGTGGGGAAAGAATGAGATCTTCACGATACTACTGGTCATTGCATCAGTTAGGACAGGGCCCTGAAAAATTTCGTTAGCATTCCCTGCCCTTGCAGGGAGCTAAAGGCAAGGATGGGAAGGTTTTATCTAGTGTAGGGATGTAAGCCAAAGATCAGATGTTACAGGAGGAAAGCTTAGAAAGTAGCCGTAATAGCCATGTCAGAGACAGAGAGACCCGTACTATTGCATGGGCTTTTTCCATCTGAGCACTTTGATTTACTCTGCCCCACCATTCAATAATAGTAGGTGGTGGAGTAACTTCCCTGTGTCTGGGGATTAACATTTTGCCTGCTTTAAGAAGGTGAATACTTAGGGATCCTATGTACTCGCCCACTGGAAGAGCTTCATGTAAAAGATAGATCTGAGCACTAAAGGAGAGGCATGGTCAAGCAGTTTTGTAATGGCTTCGTAGATGGCTCAAATCAGGAGTGCCCAACTTTGCCTGTGCTTTCCACCCAGCAGCTCCATTCATAGTAGCTGTACTACTTTTTATTTTGCTACTCTTAGGCTTTGAAAAAAAATTGTAGTCTGTCCTCCAAGACTCAATTATTCCACGACTGGGCACTACCATCTTGGTTGGGGATAGAGATATTAGCTCAGCTACAGACTTACTGATCAAATAATATATATATATTTTTATCAATAATTTTTGATTGGTTTCAGAAATGAGTACAAAACAGCTGCCTATAAGACAGAATAAAAATAGATAAAATAAAGACGGCATAAACAATAGGAATAAAGGAACCAGAGTACAGAGTCCACACCTGCTCATTAGGAGAGTACATAATATTGATTAATATCAAAGAGAATTCGTGAAGGTTGTTTTTTTTTCAGTGGCCTTTCATGTGCAGTTTATCTAAATCAATAGTTTCAGATGGGTTGGGTGCCAATTGGTGTTAAAATGAAATAATTTGTAAAGAGACAAATGTGTTTATTGATATAAATCCTCAAGCCACAAACCAGTCACTGCTGCTTCCAAAACTTTTTTACAGAGCACTAAAAACTCAGATTTTGTGCTGTGATTGGTCATTGATTGACTTAGTGCCATAGTATAAACCCCTTCTGAGTTTCCTGGGTTGGTAATAATAAAATGTATGAAGTTGTGGTGCTTGATGTGTGGGACTCCAGGAAAAAAAGCCATGAGGAGACCCCAGTTCCATGACCAGTCAAAGGCATGGAACAACCTTTCCTCCAGTCATAGGATTCTGGGATTGTGTCTCTTAAATAAAACAAACTTACCTGTATGTTGGCAATTTTCTGTGGAATGTATGCACATGTCCAGCTTAGTGTACATACTCAGTACACCTTAGGGGCGGAATGAATGAACTCCACCAGGATTTATTCCAGCAGTTTATAGCAGAGAGCAATATCTGCCCTACGTTAAGTAGCCATCACTCTATCAGTGGCCATTGCTTAACACCAGCCATATTCCCTCAGACAGAAGATATTGTGGCCGAAAAACACACGCACACTTTTATATATGGCAGAGAGTTGTTGAGGATACATACTGAGGTTACTTTTGCCAACTTTTTCTCTTGCTAAAAGAAAAATAACTAAAATTAACAAATCAAGTAGATTTTCCTTAAAGTAGGTGTCTGGGCTCATTAGGGCTAACAGTAGATTGGCAGATACTTTATGTACACCTCAAAACAGTCTATCGTGTTGCACCAAGATGTTGCATGTCCTGTCCTTAGCACCTGGGGGAGCACGTACTATGGTACACAGCACTCCCCCAAACACCACCCTAGCCCTGGGCCACTAAAATAGAGAGGCTTCACATGTTGATGTTTCAAACATCTGTTCTCTTGGTTTCTTTCTTGAATGAGTTTTACAGTAAAGTCCAGGCTTGTGACAACAGTAGACTTCAGTTTCAGCAAAACTTTGAGCACAAGAGCAGTGTCATTGACGTAGAAGTTAAAATTGGACAGCCAGCCAGCGTGTAAAACCAGAAATTACTAAATGCACCAGAGGGGTAGCTAAAGCAACAAGGTTCCCAAGACACAATCTGTACTCACAAGGGCAGCAGAGCACACAGATTAGACCTTTACTAGCAGACAGTGAGCCAGAATTTGGGGAAAAGGAGGGATATGCCTGTTTTAAGGCCCCCCTTTTCCTCATGTGATCGTGGCAGCATCTGTTTCAAGACTCTCCCACTGTAATAATATAGTGGGGGATCAGGGATAGGTCGATCTAGGTCATATGACCTGGAATCTTCTAGAATTCAAGGGACCCTGGCTAGGATAGGTCAGTTTAGGGCCCAGAGCTGAGTCCATGGCTATAATGGGAATTTAGAATAGAATTTAGGCGCTAGTCACTTTAGGTATTTTTCAATGCTTTAATGAGAACTTTAGAAAAGTAGTAGGAGAGAGGGTTAGGGGAGGTTTCAGATACACTTTTTAGCAGATCACTTGCAAACTTCTTGAATCTAAAGGACAAAACAGCTTTCTTTTAAAAGATCTTGGATACCTGGGTAGGTCTCTCACACAGACCTAGCAACCGGTAGAATGTCTGGACAAGCCTCTCTCACAGACTTAGCAGCCAGCAGAACTCCTGGATAAGTCGCTCTCACAGACTTAGCAGCCAGGAGCTAGTTACCTTGTTTAGATTGTAGAACAACTTAACAGTACCAGAACCTTTATGCCGACCCAGCAATACTGTAAGGGTAGTTTAGCTATAGGTGCTTCCTCCAAACGAGTCACCAGGCCCTCCTGAGAGATCAGCCTTCATCCTGGCTCTCTCCAGCAAGGGTCCTCCCCTGGATCTCCTCAAGTTGGCTCGGCTTCTTCCACACAGGCAAGACAGCCTAAGGACCACCTCAGGATTAGTAGGCCCCAGACAGGGCCACGAGGGCCCTGAGGTAACGAATGACTAGAGTACATGGCATTTGTCCAATAAATAACCCTTCCCAGAATTCACAGCGGCCAGGAACCTCCTACTGGGCTGTTTCTGGAAAAAGAATATTCCTTACAGCTCAACCTACCCTGTTTCCCCCAAAATAAGACCTAGCGTGATTGTCAGTGATGGCTGGAATATAAGCTCTACCCCCCAAATAAGCCCTAGTTAAAGTCCTTGTAGGTATTATTTTAAGGGTAGGGCTTATTTTCGGGGAAACAGGGTAGGGCTTATTTGGTGGTAGGGCTTATATTGCAGCCATTACCGACAATCACGCTAGGTCTTATTTTCGGGCAAACAGGGTAGTTGTAATTCTCATACTGTCCTGTGGTACCAGTGACACCTACTGGCAACAGTGGAAAAATGCACAACTCAGCCAAGTTTAGAACAGAATCAAATATACAATCAAATCTGAGCTGTTTACAGCTCATCCAAAAACTAAATTTACACTATAGCCCCATTTTTAGGAATAGGGGGCTACGGATAACAGTTATGCTTTTAAATTATTTGTTATAAACCAGTTATATAGGCCGTGGCCAAATATGTCCAAATAAAGTTATGTTTTTTCATCAATAAACTGATTGTTTTGTTTTTTTCTTTATGCTGGCAGCGATCCCATATGCTTTTGCCTAACAGAAATTATCCACACTGTCAACAGTGTGGCAACTAAATGTACCCATCAAAACAAAACTAAAGCTAACCTATCCAATACCTAGCACTTGTCTAGGAGAGTGCTACATAGATTCTTGATAATGGTAGTTCAGAGTCTCAAAGAGAGAGCCTATGCCTTCGGGGAAAGGAGATTATTGGAAACTGTCAGTGGAGACACAATTTCATTACAATAGTACAACAAGCAGATGAATAGTAAATCAATTTATAAACAGTTAAATAGATTTCACTCCCACCGATCATTTGCATTTATAAATTACACGTATAACATACTGCTAATATCTCAATTGATATTAAAGTATACAGTGTCAAATCATTTATTTAGCTTAGTCGGTTTTCAGGAATTTTAGTTCATTAGTTGTTATACTATAAATGTGTTCACTTTACCTACACTACATCTAGCAAACATTGTCAGAGAAATACATTTCTCTGGACCAGTTCTCATGTGATGAATGCATGGGGTTTAGTGACTGGCCTACTGACTGCAGGTTTCCCCACATAATGAGCAAATATAGACATTTTAAGTGCTTCAGACATGCATTGGTGCCAGCTGCATAATTATTATACTGTATTTGGTATACGGGTATTGCTGACTTCTTCTCACCTGGTAAGCTGCAATGTATTATTTATTTATTTTTTGCTCTTGGGTTTAGTAATACTTTAAGGTGAACTTATTATAACGTTGGCCACTGGGTATCTATGGCATTGTATGGTGCTATCCATGGCTCATCACAAGTATGAGCTCTGTTTTTTACAAGTTATCTAAATAAATCTTTCACATTTCTGGTCTTTGTCAAAATACATGGTCAGCATTCCTCCACATTATAAATAACTTGAGAAGGGCTTGTCTGTTTACAATATATGTGCATAGTCAGCAAAGTAAACGTTCCCTGCTGTATTCTCAGCATTGCAAGTGTTTTCTTTACTAACCAATGGGGATTTTCTTCATTACAACTTGATTCTCAAACTTCTGAGGATCTTATAAGATAGGGTGCGTAAACTAGGTAAAACAAACAATGTAAGGCAAGCATTTGTTTTGTGGATGGAAGTTAGTTTTGGTACCCCTTCTTCTTCTAAAATAGTCCTTCACCCAACACTTTTGCCTTTTATCATTTGCCTTACATATGGGATTGCATGTCTGGGCACACCCTAATCACCCTGTTCAGTGTTGATTTCCCTTGCTTCCTGGTGCCCCCTGTCTCCCCCCTGCAGAGCTGCCAGCATCCCTCCTCTCCTCTCCTGCCGGCTGCCGTCAGTCACAGCTCTCTGCTCTTCTCCCTCCTCGCTCATTGGATCGCTGGGCTGTGGAGAGGGCGAGGGCAGCCAGCTCAGTCTCTCAGCGGTGTTGGTCCAGGCACCTGGGGGATTCCGACTTCCATTGTTGTGATGACACGGTGTCTGGACTGCGATGTGTGACGTCTGGCTGAAGTCCGCTCTCTGCTGAAAATGGGTCACAGGAGTGCAAAACGACCTGCACTCCTGTGATCCATAGGAGAAGTACAGCCAAACGAGTTTTGGCTATACTTCTCCTTTAATAGAAACACAGTAAACTTTGTTTACTGTGCCTCAGTTTGTGAATGAACAAGAAGCCTCTCAGCACAGAGTCCATTAGTTCACTGTCCAGTGCAACTGAGGCTGCAGAGAAAAAGACTGGGAAGCTCTGTCCTCAGTCCCTTTCTCTGTCTCAAAAGCGAGACAACAGGGGTCTGTTAAGACCCTTGATATTTCACCAATCCCCCCCCCCCCCATTGGGGCTCCTAAAATTAAAAAATTTAAAAAAAATTTAATAATTTCAAATAATATTCTAAAAAATTATAAAAAAAATTATAAAATTGTAAAAAAATAATAAAAACAAAAACTACTGACACCAATTTCTGATTTACTGACACTGTTCCCTGCTCTGCTGATATACACACATGTGTGCTTGTGCTCTGGGGTGCACTTTAATGCAATAGGCTGCGCACACCAATGTGGGATTGTATGCACCCACTATACCCACCTCACCTGAAAATCTAAGCAACTGCAGAACGAATTATAATTATTAAAACACAAAACACAGAGAATGGAAAAAAAAAAATGTCATGGTTCCTTTATTTGGAATTTAACTTGAATCGACCAGGCACCAGTCTTCATTTCACATTTTGTTTTTTAGTTGTATTGCCTATACATTTAGTTTATTAGTTGTCCTGATTTTATAAAAAAAAAGCTTCCTAGTACAGAATAATTGAATCCCCATATCATTTATTTAGAGTACCAATTTAATAGTGAGATAGCCATTGGAGAGATCCCAATGCATCTGCTGGCCATATTGAATTCTGCTAGAATTCAAAGAGAACACAGACTTTTTAAAGATTGGAAAGCTAAGAAGAAAAAAATGTAATTTGCCATATCCTGTGGAAGTGATGTGATTATCACACCCCTGATAAATTCCACAGGATAGAAACAAAAATGTTTAATAGTAAACATCGATGTAAAATCCCTCTCTACTATAAAGGCTGTATAGTTATAGTTTCATATAAATATTGCCATATGTCTCTCTTACAATTACCTGTTAATAATATGTAATGAAATTCAGATCCATCCTTCCATTTGCACTTTTTTTCTCTTCTTTCCATAAAAGTAAAAATCAGCTGTGTGTTGAAGGGATTTGATTTCAGTCATATACACATAAACCTTAGTCTAGAATTACGCACCAAACACTGTTTCCACTTTGGCCATCTGCACCTTTGGAAAACATCTACAAGTGTAAATTTCTCTCCAACAAGTCCTCAGTCTAGTTCTAAATGCTTTCAACAATAAACCTTCCCAACACCCAAGATTATACAAGAAGGTCTGCTCTATATGGTTTTAATAATATAGGAAGTACTGAGGTGGGAGTCATGTTTTTCTCTGGGACGGTGTAACCTTATCAGTATGTTTAAGCTATTTTCCTATTTTTACATCTGCAAGCATTGGCTGGTGTTGTTCTCTTGGCAGAGAATGTAGCATTATGGTACATACGTCTCACTTTTGCTTTGAATTCTGTGTAACCTCTATATTCCCACAGCAGTGGCGACTGGTGCTAAAAAAAATTGGGGGGGGCACAAACAAACCCCTCCAGGTCCGCACTCACTAACACACACACACACACGGGAAGTCTTCAAAAACTTTCTGCACTTTTAATACATTTAATGGAGTTAAAAAAAGTGTGGAAACTTTTTTAAGTCCCCTTGTAAACACACACACACCAAGACTTATAGCACTGACATATTCTGTGGCACCTTACAAAGAACCATATCCTCCAAGCTCACACATAAGCAACCTACAAACTCCATGCAGACAGGAATCAATCCTAGTACCCTGCAACTCAAACACAAGCAACCTACAAACTCCATGCAGGAAGCTATTAAACCCAGTACCCCACAGCTCAAACACAACAACCTACAAACTCTGTGCAAATGGGAATCAATCTTAGCACCCCACAGCTCAAACTCATGACCCACCAATGAGCTGAAAGCCCCCCTCAATACATCAAACCCAGCACAACTGCTAAAGAACCACAAGTCTCAGTAGAGCCACCATAACAATCTCCAGCAGCCAAGAACTACATCATTATAAAGGGAACCTGTCTTTGTCCATCAAACCCAGCCTGCCCCCAAAACTCAACAGCACCAACTTTACAGGAGAGCTGTAGTAACCCTGGCTGGCAGGACATGCTTCACTTGTAGTTCACCAGCAGCAGGTGACTGTACTGGTCCTGATCAGAGCCATGCTGGGGGATGTTATTGTTCATCCTACAGTTTGTATGTGCAGATTTTTCCCTGTTTAGTAAAGCATTAATACACTTCAGAAGTCTAGTCTTCCTTGGTCTTACCACAAGAACTTAATAGATAAACGCAGGCATAACAGGGGAACAGAGAGAGCTCACATCATCCATCAGCAAAGGGCACTACTGGACTACCCAGGCAGGGTTAACCCTGTCCATGCCACCTGAGCCAGCAGCATCAGATAGGCAGGCAGGTAAGGCTGGATCCCCCTCTTGCTGCCTGCAAGTCATACACTGGTGAACTAGGTCAGGCAGCCCCCCTCTACTGACCTGAATAGCAGATGCAGCCTGGTGGAAGGCCGGTCAGTGGGCACAGTGCGGGCCGGGACACCTCCTCTCCAGACAGTGCAGAGTGCTATTCTGAAATAGCTCCACTCGGGCCATGTGTTTCCTAAAGCTGCTGACGTCACTTCCGGTTTATCACTGACACAGGGAAACTGGAAGTGAAGTTGTAACTCAGAGGGAAAGCACCGCCCATGTCCTAGGGCGATGCCAATCTTGAACAAAGCACCCGTAGTGATACTATGGGCGGAAGTATTCTGGCGCAATGGATTGCGCCACAAGGCAGGTCAAAACTCTGTAAATGAAGCGTCTCGTCTGCAATCTTGTGATGGCATAGACATCACGCTTCCCATAGTGCACTGTGTCTGGCACCCGAACGCAGGCAGAGACAGTAGCAAAAGCAAGTTAATGTATTGGGTTGGGAAGTATTTTCATTGCTCCATTTGTCTTCTCGTTCCAGTGACACACACTCTTTCATTTCTTGGGGGGGGGATCTCCCAAAGAGGACACAGATAATGAAATATTGACAAAGGTTGCAATGTTATTGAAAATCCCAAAAAAGGTAATTTTGGCTGTAGTTCAATATGTGTTTAGTTCAACCACAGTTCACACAAAATATTTCTCAGTGACATATGTTAAATATTTCTTTCATTCTAAAATGAATTTACTACTACATATCTGACATAAAGTATAGCCTTTTGCATTTTGTTTGGCACAAAGGCCAGCATAAAACCGATAACCAAAGTAGTCCAGTTTACTTCTACTAAGATAGTTGCCAAGCTCTTTATGATGTATTTTCAGGAACATAAAGTCCTTGTAAGTCAATACCTAGGGAAGCAGTAACTCACTAAAAGTATAAATTGATGCTTTTTCCTTTATATACATATTTTTTTTTTCCCAATCTCTTGGTATTTTAGTTTAAATTCTACAAAAAAAAAACTGGAGAGCAATGAGACAGCACAAGTTGTTTAGAGGCGCTAGATGTTTATTTGTAGCTAAGACACTTCCAAACAAGCCAGGATCAATTCCTGAAAATCAGCATGTCATATAATAAATGGTTAAGGTAAAGCCAATGGTCAAGCCAGCAGGTTAGGTTAGTTTAGCCAAAGGTCAGTACAATGAGGTCAACTAGCCAGATATCTGTGAGGAAGCAGCCTTCGTCGTCTTGCTGAATTAGGTCAAGGATCAACACCACAACATCTGGTAAAGAATAAAATAACATACAAAACTTAAGAAACTGATTATTAAACATCTTTATAGACCATTATATGCTGTATATTGTATATACATAAAAGAAGGGAGCCCCTTAACCCAGTAGTACACTGATTTATTTCATATATCTGAGGGTGCAAATAGCAGTGCATTGGGGTACAGAGGAAGTAGCAGGCCACTGCTGTGGGAAAGAGCAGGAGAGAGCAGAAGGCTCAGGAGTAGAAGCAGAAGGCCTACAGATGCTGAAGCAGAATAAAAGAGAGCAGTCAGTGTCTGCTTTCACAGATATTCCATTAGTCTATAAGTGACTGGGAGATAATTGGTCATATGATCAGCTCATTTACAGAATTTCTAAGTATAACTTAATAAAAGCAAACGGAAAACTGCCCCTTAGTGGCGCCCAAAGGTGTCTGTGCTTTTGGCCCATTATTTTGGCCATTTCAAAGTGCTTTCCATGAATATATTACACATATTTTCTTTCTTAATTGGTCTGAGTTCTATGAAGTACATGCAAAAGAAGTAAAGAACAACAATGAACAGTCATACAACCGGAACATACTGTAAAATCCTGCTGCTGACCCACTGTAGAGCTGCTGCACATGAACCCTACAAATGGCAGCCAGTCAGGTACAAGAAACTGGCCTACCATCTGGCTGTGCGCAGGTTCTATTAGAATGCCAACAATTGAAAGCATATGTTTGTTGAACATGAAAGGGTCAGAACACAGTCAATGTTCATTAAATTGGTTGGTGCAAGTGTTACAGAGCCTGTCATTTGCAACTATGGTGCAAAAGATGATTTAACAGCCATATTGTGTAGCAATTCTCAATATATGAGCAGCAGACCCACTTCAATACTCTGACTACTAAGAGTTAGTATTTGAAGGGTTATAACCAAGCTATTCAATCTTAAGAGATATTTGGTGTTATTGCACTTGTCCCTCCTATTCCTTCTGTATTGAACTACATTGTAATTGTACTGTCCCCCCTCTACATTGTAGAGTGCTGCGTAAACTGTTGGCGCTATATAAATTCTGTATAATAATAATATTTGGTGTCATACACACTGTAGTGAGGCTAAATCCTACTCTCATACTCTACTCATGAGCTTATAGAGGAATAGCTACTTCAGTTAGTCACCTGGTTCTCTAATGCCGCGTACACACGATCGGACATTCTGACAACAAAATCCCATGTTTTTTTTCTGACGGATGTTGGCTCAAACTTGTGTTGCATAGACACGGTCGCACAAAGTTGGTTGGGAATTCCGAATGTCAAGAACGCGGTGACGTACAGCACGTACGACGAGCCAAGAAAAATTAAGTTCAATAGCCAGTGCTGCTCTTCTGCTTGATTCTGAGCATGCATGGCACTTTGTGCGTCGGAATTGTCTACACACGATCAGAATTTACGAGAACAGATTTTGTTGTCGGAAAATTTGAGAACCAGATCTCTGATGGAAACTGTCCGAAACTGTCCGATGGAGCCTACACATGGTCGGAATTTACGACAACAAGCTCCGATCGCACATTTGCCGTCGGAGAGTCCGACCATGTGTACACGGCATAACTCTTGCCCTCTCTCCTTCTGTGCATAGCTCAGAACTGCCTCTTTTGCTCTCTGAAGAACTATAAATTATGCATCCCTGCCGATTTTTTTTCTGCCTTCATAATTTTGTTCCCCCTACCCCCATAGAATGAGATACTGAATCTGCATGGTCACAAGCTGCTTCACAGTTTAGCATTCTGCTAATAACTCTGTTCAGCTACCACTACCAATGTGCTTTTCAACTTTCTTTGGTTTTCCCCTAGTGGGGGCCAATTGGACCCTGAGATGGACTCCTACTCATAGGAATAGGGAGTCCTTCCCAAGAGCAGGGCCACTGGGTACTT
This sequence comes from Lithobates sylvaticus, assembly GCA_028564925.1. Taxonomy (NCBI): domain Eukaryota; kingdom Metazoa; phylum Chordata; class Amphibia; order Anura; family Ranidae; genus Lithobates; species Lithobates sylvaticus. The sequence continues at coordinate 142,265,962 of CM053036.1, read as the reverse complement.
ATAATAAAAGGGAGCCGTGCAGTATATCCTATTACCCAAGCAATGCTAGCCTTTTCCCAATTCTTCATTTGTACACGGAAATTTGGAAGAACACAACATTAATGGACTTGTGTCTTTTTTCAACCTCGCCTAATATTTAACTATGACATGAAAACATTATTTTTTTTTCAAAAAAGGGTTAGTAGTTAACTAATTGCACTGTAACTGTATTATTGAAAACATTATAATAATAATAATAATAATACTTCACTAATGAGAGAATAGAGATTAAAATTGTCTAAAACAAATTCTCTTTCATTTCATACAATATAAAAACATATATTGCTATCTGCATGCATTTATGCATTAAAAACAAATGTACAGTTCAAATGTATAATTGTTCATAGATACTACAACTTTGTGAACCTAGCTATGTATGGGGGTAGAAATATACATATGACAGGCACAATCTGGGGGTAATGAAAAGTTTTACATTATATTTCATAATTAGTGCAGCTGACAAGTTGCTTATATCTGCTAAGTCAGCAGATAAGTTCTGAGGGACTTTGTTGTGCCCAGCACTTACTACATTGCTGGACTACTGTCCTGAAATCACTTGTGACAAATTAATGTGTGTCATATGTGGCCACCTTATTATCCTGCCTTCTCTGCTGTTGTAATGGCACCACAAGCGTGAAATGCATTTCTCGAGCATTCTGGAAAGAGTTTAATGGGGCCTTAAACAGTCAAAAATATGTTTTGAAATGCAGTTCTCAGATGTATCTGTATTTTGCATGTTACAGTAATCATCATTTTATATGTTTATATTTTTTTCAGGTACTATTTTTCATTGCAAGAAAACAGTTCTCACTTCTCAATCACTGTGACTCCTTGTGATGTACCTATTGAATGGAGTATTCTGCAGTACAGAGCATCACATGCATTCCACGGAAAATCAGCAGGTATGAATACATATGGTCTTGGGGTGATTATGCACATATGGCAGTTTTCAAATTAGTTATGACAGTCCAAGCGGCATTTTAGGGTGTGGCAGCCCACGTTTATTAAACAGAACAAAACCGTTAACATTGAAATCAGTTGCCCATGCAGGGCTTCCACCATCAACATCAGTCAACTGAACATGCCAAACTACCTAACTCTCTTGTCAGCAGCACTGCTGCTCTTCTTACCAGTCCCTTCAACTATATTTCCCAGCTCTGCTGGTTCACTCAGCTCACTAGCCTTTAGTTGCAGCACCCTGCTGCACAGCCTGCTGCACACTCCTGGTCTCTGGACAGGGATTCTCCAGACACCCCAATAGGAGCTGACCTGATTCATGAGACAAGACCTCTTGGCTTCTAGCTGGGCACTTCTGACCCCTGGTTGAGAGCTCCTGTCTCCAATATGAGAGCTGTCCCCACACAGAGAGCCCTTAGCTATCTTTAGACTTGAGTATATTATGACCCTGCATAGCTGTGTACTCGAACAGGATGCATCCAGTAAAATCCAGACACAGGATTAAAGGTTCAGTTCCACCCAAACCACTTTGGAACCTTCAAGCTCCAGGCCCCAATCCAGGTTTACAGAATCTAGAGAAAGACAAAAACACAGCTTTCTCTGTTCAGAAATGATAGTCTGGAACTTCACATTTAGTCTTAACATGAATTCTGTGTCATTTTCTCCTACATCTCCACAGTGGCAGGGCCTTGCACTGTCACAACATATAGAAGGTATTGGAAGGTCCACAAGAAATGCATATCCTACACTCAGACAAACCAGTTATCATAGTCATCATATCATACTGTCCACAGTGCGTGCAAAGACTTTCACATTTTCTCTAGCTCATGCCATTTTCCAGGTGAAAGTTTAATAAGAAATACTATTCTTTCCTCCACACTGCCAAGCAGACCTATTTTACAACTCTTATTAATATCTTTTCATCCAGTCCCCATAAACACTTCTCTACCTTCAACTCTCTACTTCGTCCTCCACCCACTGACTCACTCACTGCCCAGGAGATTGTTAATCACTTCAAAAACAAGATTGATACAATCTGTGATGAAATCTCCACTCTACAGGTATCTTCCCCAGTTGAGACCTCATGTCAACAGGTACAATTGACACTCCCATTATTCAAATCTGCTACTACAGACGAAGTTGCTTAACTCCTTTCTAACGCCCACCTAACCACCTGTCCCCTGGACCCTATTCCCTCTTAAATACTACGGTTGCTCTCTGACTCTATCCTACACTCTCTAACCCACATATTTAATCTCTCCCTCACCTCTGGCATCTTCCCCAATGCTCTGGTCACTCCCATACTTAAAAAGCCATCCTTGGACCCTACCAATCTTAACAACCTACACCCTATCTCCTTGCTCCCCTTTTCCTCTAAACTCCTTGAATGCCTGGTTTACAACCAACTGAGTGACCACCTCATTAAGAATAACCTTCTTGATCCCCTTCAATCTGGATTTCGCCCTCAACACTCCACAGAAACTGCTCTTTTAAAACTCACAAATGACCTACTAACTGCAAAAACCAACGGACACTATTCTGTACTCCTACTTCTGGACCTTTCAGCTGCCTTTGACCACCCCCTCCTCCTCAAAAATCTCCCTCGGTCTCCATGACTGTGCACTTAAGTGGCTCTCATTCTACCAATCCCAACACACCTTCAGTGTCACTTGCAATTCTATTTCCTCCACTCTTCTTCCCTTCTCTGTCGGGGTCCCCCAAGGTTCTGTACTTGGACCTCTTTTATTTTAAATCTACTTCCCTGTGCCACGGCTTTCAATATCATTTCTACGCCAACGACACCCAAATCTATCTCTCCACCCCTCAACTCACTCCATCAGTCTCTTCACGCATCAGTAACTTGCTAACAGACATATCTGGATGGATGCCACACCACTTCCTCAAACTCAACTTGTCCAAAACCGAGCTTATAAAATTTCCTTCCCCACGTGCCTCTTCTCCTGACTTATCTGTCAAGAGCAATGGCACAACCATCCACCCATCCCCACATGTCAGCGTGCTAGGTCTTATCCCAGACACTGAACACTCCTTTCGGCCCCACATCCAGTCACTTTCCAAAGCTTGCCGCCTCAACCTCCACAACATCTCCAAACTACGTCCCTTTCTAACCAATGACACCACAAAGCTCCTGATTGACTCCCTGGTTATCTCTTGCCTTGACTACTGCAACTCCCTCCTCATTGGCTTACCTTTAAATAGACTATGCTCCCTTCAGTCCATCATGAATGCTGCTGCCAGACTCATCCACCTTACAAACCGCTCAGTGTCTGCTACCCCTCTCTGCCAATCCCTCCATTGACTACCACTCGCCCAACAAATTCAAATCAAAATTTCAAATTCAATAAGTTACAAAGCCATCCACAACTCTGCCCCCAGCTACATCACTAGCCTAGTCTCAAATTACCAACCTAATCGCTCTCTTCGTTCCTCCCAAGACCTCCTGCTCTCTAGATCCCTCATAACCTCCTCCCATATCCGCCGTCAGGACTTCTCCTGGGCCTCGCCCATCCTCTGGAATTCCCTACCCCAATCTGTCAGACAAAATACCCACTTTTAGGCGATCCCTGAAAACTTTCCTCTTCAGAGAAGCCTAGCCTGCCTCCATCTAACTGCATTATTTTCTCCATTAGCTCATCCCCCACAGCTATTACACTTTTGTATAACTTGACCCTCCCTCCTAGATTGTAAGCTCTAACGAGCAGGACCCTCTGATTCCTCCTGTATTGAATTGTTTTGTAATTGTACTGTCTTCACTAATGTTGTAAAGCGCTGTGCAAACTGTCAAAACTATATAAATCCTGTATAATAATAATAATAAGAGCCTTGCCCTGCTGTATGGTTTTAAGTTCAGAAATGTAATGTTGGCTGGTGAACCAATTTCTAAAAGTCAAACTGACCTGCCTCACCCTTCCTGTCTGTATGTGTAACAATAGTGATATCACCATTCCTAAGCCATGGAATGGCAAGATATAAGATTGTGACAGCTTGTAATGAACACTGCAATTTACCAAATAAACATTTGCCATTCTTTTAGATATTTGAGAAGTGACCATAAGTAGTGACATGCTGCAGTAGTGAACTCTAAACTTCAAAGTGACAAGCAATCCTCAACACATTGGAGGTTGATTTACTAAATGTAAATATGTTATTCTCTTTGCACAGGAATTTCCCTTATCTTTGTGAATGAGATGAAGTTGTGCTGACTTCCACTATCCAATCATGTACAAGCAAATGTATAGTCTTTTTTGATTTTGTTTGCGCGCAATCGGGTATTCTTTGCAAACCATATTTACTGAGCTAAGAGAAAATTACCATGTGAAGTGAAAATTCCTTTGCAAAGTGGAAGTTCAAATTTCAGCCTGTGGGGTATTGTATTGAAAACCTGAACAGTACTTGTATCTGATGAGATGCAATCACTGCCCAGCCGAGAGGTAACAGACCCGCTTCTTCGACAAAAGACGACTGGGAGTGATGACAGGGATTCTGCAGGAATCGTCAGAAATGTTATCACTTTTATCAAACGCCATGGCATATACTTCCATACTAAACAGATAAATGTAGACAAAGTAGATGTAAATCCTAAATAGATACTGTAACATTTACTTTGCTAAAGTGCTGTGTATCAATTGTTTTCAGCAAGAAATCTTTAAGCCCCAAAAGATGAGAAAGTGGAGGCGCCCAAATGCAAAAGAAAAGCTTTAGATTAGAAGTAGATTTTTCATAAATTTTACATTTATTGCCCTAAAAATATTATAAAAACATTGTTAAAGGATTTCATGGCACTACACTGGCCACTTTCTTAGGATTGTGCAAAAAATTTTTTTTTGTTATTGTCTGTTAGAACACACTACCAGAGAGCAGGAGAGACAAATCACAGCTGCATACAATGCATTAAGGTAAAAAACGTTGTTCCTTTACAACCACTTTAGCCTATGTTCACATTGGAGCGATTTGTCATGCAATTTGAGAGATCAAATCGAATGACAAGTCACAGCCTATTGGAGGCAATGCCACTGTTCCAATCGGTGCGATTTTGCTGCGCCACACCGATTTGCAAAAGTAGTTCCTGCACTACTTTTACCGATTTCAGGTGCAACTTCAATGGACATCTGTGCATGAAGCCACACAGATGTCTATCAAGTAGCAGCTAAAACCGCGCTGACCTTGCTACTTTGAAATCACGCTACTTCAATAGCGCAATTTCAAAGTAGCATGTGAACCAGGGCTTAAGCTCAGTTTGATTTTCAGTGAAAAAAGCTTCAACTCGAACTGTCAAGCAATGGCATTTTTTCCAAAAATGTTTCTCCACTGACCACAGGGTGGACAACTAATTACCGATCTGCAATAATTATTTTAGCTTTTTGCTGATTAAATCAATGTACGTCATTGATTGAGTATAATTCATTACCGAAACTGCATAATTTACATTTGTCTTTAGTGATTGCTAAAGTTGAGTTTCTAAACTTGAAGGACATTTGGCAGGTTTACGTGCTTTGGATTCTAAATGAAGAACATCAGGCTGTGATGAGATTTTTATTCCTAACTGGCCAATTTATATTGAACAATATAAAATGCATATCTTTTAGAAGATTGTAAAAGATATGTTTATTTATTGTAATGTTTCTTTTTAGCAAGACATTTTTTTTATAGTTCTTAGCATTTTCCCCAAATTATCTATTCATATAAAGTAGCATTTTTCATCTTTTTTTTATTTGGTATATGGTTTGGCCATTTTGTTCCTTCTATTGGCTTTCGAGTATTGTGGGCATATCATGGTTTTCTGCATATTTTGAATCCATATTGTGTTTTCTATTACAGAAAAATACAGATCATTTGATGACCTAAAAGCTCGATCCTACTACAAGACCGTATCTATGTTCTTCCATTATAAAGGAAACTCAGTCGAAAACTATGTTGGTACATCTTCACATTCTTCAATTTTTGTCCTTGAATTTCTTTCAACAGAGAGAGACACTCACATCTCTGTGTATCTCACAACTGACTTAGCACATGGTAACCTATTTCCCGAGCTTCCAGGAGATCCTCGTATTGACGTCAGTTCAGTCAACCACAATTCTGTTTCGCTTGTCTGGAAACCAAGTCCATCTGCCACAAAGCAGAAGGAGAATGTTCAATACTGCGTTCTTGTCAATGAAAAGCATAATTACAAAAGTCTGTGTGCTGCTGACACTGCAATTCGATCTGCAACTAGAAAATGGCCAAAGTTACCAAGTTATCCTATTTCACAATATCTTGAGGACCATCATCGGGTTATGCTCCTTTCAAACAGTGATATTAGTGTTATTCACAGATCCAACAATATCGATGTAAGGCAAATGTGTATTGGAAACAAAAACACATACACAGTTTCCAATTTGAGCTCCAACACTCAGTATTATTTTGATGTTTTTGTTGTCAATCTTCTAACAAATGCCAGTGCTGCCTACACGGGAACCTTTGCAAAAACCTGGATGGAGCCAAAACCTAAAGTTATGCCTCTAAAAGATGGTAAAATAGTTCAAATCAAGTTTGATGGTAAAAACCAAAAAGTTTACAGCTTTCAATATCAGGCAATAAATAAAAAGGTCCAATTCACATTGCAGCCATGCAGGGGCCAAATACGAGCTCAGATATCAAGAAATGGTAAGTTGCTGGTATCAGAAACCATTCAAAATTTAAGACACATAACATTCAAAGGAAAAATTATGGATAACTACTTAGCTGTTTTCAAATCATCAGATGTAATGCCAAATTCTTCTGCCATGATTCAGGCATCATCCCATATCCACAAGACATTATTCCCATTTTTTCCAGCAAGTTTGAAGATTAAATCCTTCAACAAACTAAGAACCTGTGACTCAATAACAATTGCTTGGCTTGGTACACAGGAAAGGAACATGTATTGTGTCTACAAAAAGAAGATTCGAGAAGAAGAAATTCTGAGAGAAACTTCTAGTGTTGACCGATGCTTAGGACCTGAATCCCGGCCAAGATTTGAAAAAGTTCTCTGCAAGTACTTCCACGATATCAATGTCCAGAAAGCAGTGACTACAGAAACTATTGGTGGTCTAGAGAAAGGCACACCGTACCTATTTGATGTGTATCTTGTTGGATCCTCTGGAATACTGGTTAGATATCAGAGTAAAGTAGTTAAGACTAGAAAAACATGTTAAACACACATTTTTTTTTTTAACTTACTGACTTCATAAAACAGAAACATTTTATAGAAAGGAAATTTGCAAAATGGGGGATTTGTTTTTACTTTTCTATAGAAACACACTGAAGTTTTCTACCATTTACAATATAGAGCTGTTGATAATCTCTGTATTTACTGACACCCTTTGTATTTGATCTTTGTCTCTAGTAAAATTTTGTACTAACTAACATATTGCTTAATATATTGTGTCTGTTTAAATGGAAACTAATGTTATTCCTGCAAGACAGACTAGTACAAACTGAAAGATTTTCAAATCAGATAATTGCCAACTTGTTTGAGCTCTTAGAGGAACAGATATGCGTTTATGCAGAGCTGAATTTTTTTCTGTCACACGGCTTTCTTTTATATGGCTGTCCACATACATTTGGAAACCATGTATTTTATTAAAGAGGAGCTCCAGTCTCATGTGAAAAAAAATTAAAGTCAGCAGCTACAAAACAGCCACTCACCTGTCCCACAATCCAGCAGTGTGCTCACACCAGCAGCCAGTTTCACCTGCTGTCATATTTCCTTGGCGCGCACATCTTAATTAGAGCCTACCGGCTGTGACAGCTTGCAGCTTCACAGCCGGGTGCCCACTGCACATGCGCGAGCAGTTCTGCACATTGTGAATGGTCCCGATGTCTTCAGGGACCTGTCACGTGTCCCAGAAGACTGCAAGGCGGGGATGCGAACTTCTGCGAACTTCCGCTTCCAATCGCCTAGGCAGTCAGAGCGAAAGTGAGATCGGGTACCTGTCAAAATCGGGTATCCTCTCTCCCCCTCACCCCCCCCCAACTCCTCAAAAGTGCTAACTCTTCAAGAGGAGCGGGGGGGACAGGTCCTTAAAGCAGAACTTCCCCTTTTGGGTGGAGCTCCTCTTTAATAAATGCATTTCAATGTTAAATTATAGTTATAGTTCTAAAAAGACTTCCCTGCTCTGTCCATTTAAATGAAGTCTCAAAAAGTAAAGATTTTCTATGTTACAGGGAACATCTAGCAATTATATTGGTGCTACTAACTTCGACACAGTTGCTCATCCTAAATTGACAGGCATGTAGGTATCAGGCACCCGCTGTAGTCCTAGAGACAGACTTACATTGGCTGTCTGCACACAGCACCTGGCTGCTCCTGCCACATAAACAAATGGCCCATTTACAGTGTATGGGCCTCAGCACCTATATTAGAGTGCTTTCACACTGAAAGCACCAGCCGTTAGCGCTAAAGCGCTGCTTGTATAGTGCTGTTTAAGCAGTGCTTTTGCGCTGCTTTTCGGCAGCTAGCGGGGCCATTATAACTCCAAAAAAAGGTTAAAAACTCCTGTTTTGCAGCACTTTTCAGGCACTTTGAAAGTGCTACCCATTTATTCCAATGGGCATGGCGTTTTCGGAATGCTAAATTCCGTGCTCCCAACCTGCCCCAAAGATGCTGCTTGCAGGACTTTTCGTAACATCCCACAAGCGCACTGCCCCAGTGTGAAAAGTCACACTGGAATGAATGGGAGGCGTTTTCAGGCACTAAGTAGAGGCTATTTCCAGTGCTAAAGTGCCTGAAAACAGCCCCAGTGTGAAAGGGGCCTAAATGAGGCCTAAACAGTACCCTGAAAATATATCTGCAGTGTAGTTGATGCTTGGACAAGCTGACAGGCAGTCAACATGCTTGGGACAAACACAGGGCTGGGTTTCCCATTAAGCACTGTAGGCATGTGCCTACAGACACCCTTCCAACAGGGCGATGCCAGCATTAGGCAGCTGCCTTAGGTAAAATGCACTGCCCCCCATCCTGGCTCCCTGTGTAGACAGCCCTGAGGACAGGAAGAGGAGTTTAAGAACAGCAGAGAGTCCACCTGGCCCACTTCTCCCCCCCCCATGGGCCGCTTGAAAATTCTCTGCCTATAGGCTTCTGAGGTGTAAATCTGGCCCTGGACAAACATAGATCTATAATCTGACAAAATTGTTGGACCATGAGTCTTTTATGATGCTATGTTTCCCTGCCAAATCTGTCACTGTTCACATTCAAGTTGCCGTGTAATTTGTATTCAGTGTAAGCTTTGAATAATTATAACTATTTTCAATATCATGGCACAGAGCAGTGCAGATATCTGGTTATTTATTTGGTAGATCAGTCTACAGATATTTGTTACTTCAGTTGGTGTTTGATGCTGGAGAGTTTCTTTCGATTTCTCATGCTCAAGGTAACTGTCGCCATATTAGTGCATTTGCTAAACACAGTTTAGTACTCTCCATGATAATTTATTTTATTTGCACTAACAGTCCTTTTTTGGGACAGGCTTTCAGGGTCTATCCTCTTGTTCTAAGGTTCAAGTAGTAGGTTTTGTCCACAAAAGTAGTGGGGAGCTTTGCCAGTGAGGGCTATGCTCTTGACCACAAAGTTTTTCACATCTACCATGGCAAGAATTGTAAGGTTCCACCCTTCTGCTGGATGTTTACTTTATCTGTTATGATGTATAAGGGAACAGAAGGAGTGGGGACACTATTGTGTATAGGGGCACCTCAAACTCCCCAATGAGCAAAAATAGAACCAGAAATGGGGTTACCCAATTGTTAGAGATGCCATAAGATATTAGAAATCAGTGGGTGATTCATCCCTACAGACTCTACTTAGATATGAAATATTACTTTTAAATAGACTGACTTATTGATAGAAGCCACCCCTGTTGATTATTTGGCAACAAGAGCATGAATGTAATCCTGTTTTCTGCATTACTCTGCAGTGTTCAATAACACAATGCTCTAGTTTTACATGTAGCACTACCCCCTGGAGTCACTGGAGTAAGGGTTCACCACTGCTGCATAGCCAGTAACATAGAATTTTCCTTCATTCATTCCAACACAAAATACAGTCCTTGGCTTGTTTTTGTTGTTTTATTAGGGAATGATAACTTGGATGGGGTAGGGAATTGTGGGATGTCCAACTTAAAAATGTTGAAACACAGAACCAGGAACAACTCCCTCACAATTTACAAATGTCCTCTTCTTCCTTCCTCTTGCACAAACTTGGTTTCCACAGCACAGCACCTGCTGCTCCTGTTGAAACTAGCAGGATATTTTTTAGTTCAGCAAAGGCCCATACACGCAGGAACACTCCGTCCCATGACAAAGGTAGCACAGTTAGAGTGAACAGCATGACATTTCTCCTGCTTCCCTGTGGCCACTAATCCCAGATCCACTTGCTTGCAGAAAATGCTAGCCCATCTGTCTGCCACCAGCCACGCCTGGCTGATCTTCCTCTCAGTCCTCCCGACTGACTTTCTGCCCCATTCCTGCCTGATGCTCACACACATGAAGACCTCCCAGGGCAAGATTAGATGAAGTTTTGGCACTACGTGGTCCTCAAGGAAGCACTGTAACATCTGACAGTCTTTCCCCTTGTCTTGTCCTTACACCATGCTCATCTACTCACTGTGTCTCCTTGCTCCTTCCCCCTGCCTCTCTGGCATGAATCATTCTACCTCCTGTGTTAGGATCCTTCCAGGTCAGCTTTCCTGAGCTTCCAGCCTAAGGTAACCCCCCTCCCCCGCTAAGGGGTCCCTCAAGGACCACCAACTGCCTCTTTCCTCAGCACTGCTTCTCCATCTTCCACCCGACTCCCCTGCTAGCATGGCTCAGGCCTATTTATGGGGATCCCAGTTCTGCTGCTGGGGATTGGCTGAGAGCCCATGAATATTCAGGGCAGCCCCTCCTAACCCCTGCCCTCCTGTTCTAGAAGGTTCTCCAACCCTCCAGACACCAGGGGGAGGCACCAGAGAGCTGCAAGCTGCGAGTTATCCAGCCCTGGCCTCTAGTAACCCTGACCCAATTCATAGTTACATAGTTAGTCAGGTTGAAAAAAGACACAAGTTTAGTTCAACCAAAAATATTTCAGTGACTTGGGTTTATTCCTGGCCAGAAATATGCTTTAGCTACTCTCACTTCTAGAGATACAAAAAAAACACAGTCACTTCCAGCACTAATAGGTCTTCCAAGGTGAGGAGTAACAGATGTCAGATAAAATGGTGGTGTGAAAGGTATATATGGTATCCCAGAACTAGGTGGATGCTGCCTTCCTCAGATGGGGTAATCCGAAAGGAACTACAAGAAAAACAGAAATGGAAGGCGCACACCTATTGCATTACCAAAGATAATTTAATAATAAGAAATTTTTGTATAAAAGTGGGTACTCACAAAATGCAACTGACAAAAGGTCATAAACACAGTGCATGGACATGCCCAGAACACGGGGTACAGCTAACACATTTCGGGGGGCACACCCCCTTCCTCAGAGATAGACTCGAAATATGTTAGCTGTACCTCATGTTCTGTGCATGTCCATGCACTGTGTTTATGGCCTTTTGTCAGTTGCATAATGTGAGTACCCACTTTTATACCAAAAAAAAATTATTATTAAATTATCTCTGGTAATACACTAGGTGTGCGCGCCTTCCATTTCAGTTTTTTTTTGTAGTACACTACAAAAACGTCTCACTTCTAGTAGCACACACTAGAGGGTGCTACATACACATGACAAAATCACTTTAAATCTGAACTCTTGGCAAACTGATAATTACATAGTTCAAATGTATATATGGAAGCTGTTTTACCTGCAATAAAGGTTTGTATTTCTGTTCATCCAGTCCTGTGGTTTAGACAGCCCTGATAGAACATTTACCCTGGTGACCTTACTTTCCCCTGCTGCAGAGAAGCAACACATCTAGGTCCCCTGCCTGCCCCATCCTGTGATTGGACAGTGAAGTAGCAGCAACAGATTGTTGAGGTCATTTCTTTGCATTCTGCTCTTATCAGCATTTTCTTTGTCAGTTAATACGAATGCAGCACACCTTGATTCACATGTATTTGTCTTCTGGAATCCCTCAATAAATACGCTCAAATATGCATTAATAAGCTACAGCGACAAAACAAAATTTAACAACTAGATAGAATCATATTTTCCACCCCGCTGATGAAATCGAACAATCTCCACGAGCACTAAAGCAATCCACCAAAGATGTTTTGAATGAAATGTTATAGCTGCTGTAGGATCACACATTGTAGCTGCATAGTACACTGTCATGTCTCATAGCTCCAATGTAGGTTTATTGAAGGATGTAATGTATATATAATTTAGTAAACAGGGGACCGTTGCTATTGCAATACTATTGCTAATAGTGAGTTATTTGTTGTATTAAAAGTGTTACTTCTTCATTGTATTTTTTCATTTTCTGCATAGCATTTAATAGTTTAAAGACATACCGTATTTATTTCTTGACTGCACTCTTTATTGGATTGCCTGTCTGTATCGTGACTATGTATGCTGTATTTTGTATGTCTATGAATGTTTTGTATTAAATTTTTATAATCCCAGTGTGAGTGCCATTGAATGGACTAACGAAGCACATATTCTGTTGGTACAAAGGTCCAGCTGACAAGCTTTCATTCAGGACTTTACATGACAGGAAAACTATTTTAATTTGATAAAAAAAAAACCTGAGGCTGTACTTTGTTATTATCATCATGAGTGCAGTTATATTCAAGTAATAAAGAGTTTCTTTGTAGTAATAGATATATATTCAGTTTCTGAGAACCTTGCAAAACAGTACTGAGATCCCTCATAAAGTAAAAACAATGGAAGATACCTTTGCAAATCTTAGCATTAACAATGATTTAAATTTATTATACAAGACAGATGCATAAAAAAATAACAGAAAATTGTATCAAATACCACGTATGCTGCCATGTTGGTGCAAGAAAAATTGAAAATTGTATCAAATACTTACCATATTTTTCCTTTCCTGCCACCAATCCATTGCAGCATACATCTGGTCAGTATGCTGCTACTGTATGTTAGGGCCAAGAAACTGATATAGAAAAAAAATGAAGAACCCATTAAATGTTGCATTAGGCCACTATTTCCCAACCTTTTTTAAGTCAAGGCACTCTTAAAAATTATGGACAATCTCGAGGCACCCTTTGAAAATGATGTCACCAATTCTACAATGTAAAAACTATTCTAATAGTTTCACATATTGCAGCAACATCCACAAGTCCAAGTAGGACACAAAACATTAGAGGTGATTTATTCTTTCAAAGAAAAAACACTTTGGCAAACGGGTACTCACTAGTATTCTAATGTTTCTCTTCTCCCTCAGTTTTTTTCCATCACTTAGCTAATGTTACCCCAACGGTGATGGAGAGGGGCAGAGGAGAGTCAAACAAGGTTGTTATGTAGGTGATTAAAATCCTCCTCATCAACTGATGATGCCATTGGTCATTATGACGCCGGCAGCTAGAAGATTGTATAGGTGCACAATGAAAACCTGTGAATTAGTGTAACTAAAAGGCAGCCTTCATCCGCACACTGGCTTGTATACAATTTATGCACCCCTGAAGAAACCTCAAGGCCCCTAGGGTGCCTGGGCACCCTGGTTGAAAAAAGCTGCATTAGGCATTAGGTTGCAAAGGGCTGTGAATACACCTCAATACAGGAAAAAAAAAAAAGGCCCTGATCTATTTTTAAGAATGCTACGCAACACAACACACAGCATTTTCAACCGTGTATTGTAGTTCTGCATAGAGTGGGGAACAATCAAGTTCAATTTTTTTTTTTACCTGTGAAATCCTTTTCTTTGAGTACATCTTGGGACACAGTGCATAATTATATTCATAATTATAGGGTTATGTTGCCACCTTCAGGTGACTGGACACTTGCAAAAAAAGACAGGAAGCCCTCTTCCAAATTATACCTCTTTCCCGTTAGCTCAGGCTCCAGTTTTTGTGGCAAGCCATGAACCACAAAGGAAGAGGGGCAGGATCTCTGTTTCCCGTGATGTACTCAAAGAAAAGGTAAAACACAAATCCAATATTCTTTTTCGTACATTCCAGGATACAAAACCTCTTCATATTCATAACAATAGGGAAGGAACATCTCAAAGCAATGGAATGAGGGGAGGGCACACAGCAACCAACCACTAACCCCAAATAGGTAAGAACCTCACACAGCCACCTACAAAACACATCGACCCAAAAAAAGAAAAGCATCCTAAGTGAACATCCACATGGTAAAACTTTGTAAAGTATAAACCAAAGACGAGGTAACAGCTTTACAAACTTGAGCTACAGGAGCTCATGTTGATTAGTCAAGTGCCAAGACACACATAAGACACTAACAAAAAAACTGGAGCCTGGTCTAACAAGAAGAGGTTACTGTATATCAGGGATGATGCCAGCATAACCCTATCATTAGAAATATGAAGATGCACTGTGTCAGATGTATGCAATAGACATATTTTTTTCAGGTTCTGTCTGTGTCTGTCTGGAGAGATTCCCCCTCACATCTTGCTCCTGTGGCACCTGTATGAGAAATAGAGGGAGCAGCTGTCTGCGTATAGAAACGCACAGGGGGAGCAATAAAGGATTGATCATTTTTGTTTTTGTCGGTATCCCCGTTGGAGATATTTCCCAGCATTGTCCTGATGGGAAGTATAGGGAAATCGCTCTAATAGGAACAGAGGCAGTAATAATACCATGACAGAGATTCCAAATCCTCCCAATTCTATCTAAAACAAAAGAAAACATATTGGCTGGATTTAGGTTTTAAAACAGGACACATAAAACAATATTTAAAAAAAAGTTCTCTCTCTTAGCTTCCTGGCAATACGAAAAGAGTTGAAAGATGGAGAAACTGGAAGTCAGTTAAAAAGACGAAATTACAAAGTTTTGAGTTGTAGACAAAACAAAGTGAGAACAATGAAGTCAATCAATTCAAATTCCTTTTCATTAATTAAACACAGTGTAGAAATGTCAAGGCCTACCTACCTAAATATTTGAGATGGCATTCACTCTACTTATTGGGTACAATTTCAATTTTAGAAATGAGATAAAATGTAATAATAATCCCCATTAGAAAAAAAGCTGCTTGTAAAAAAAGAATGAATTTATCACAAAGAGAACCAACAGTATCTTTCTTTTAGGTAAGGCACATGTCTATCTTTCATATGCCCCTGGCTCAATATTGGCATGTCAAAATGAAGATTGGCAAATATCAGGAAGTGCCATTAAATGTAGTATACCTAAAGCCAATTTTTAAAAAAAAATAGAAGAATTGTAATTTTTTTTTCCCATTTTTGCCCCTGGCTCAATATTGGCATGTCAAAATGAAGATTGGCAAATATCAGGAAGTGCCATTAAATGTAGTATACCTAAAGCCAATTTTTAAAAATGTAAATTAGAGTTGCGAATGGTTAAAACCACTGTCAATTTTTTTCCATCTTTGCCCAATTGAGGATATTTACCTCAATTGGAGTTAAATATCCTAGCAAGACTGGTGTTTTCCTTTAAAGAAGAACTTTGTAGCTTTGAAATCATTTATACATCTTTTCCCTTAGGGTCTTCAGGCCAGTCATGTACTGTCTTTGGGGATTCTTCCTCTTCTCCCTATGACAATGGTAGGCTGCCTTTAACCACTTCAACACTGAGCCAATTCTGACACTTCTCATATACAGTATCTCACAAAAGTGAGTACACCCCTCACATTTTTGAAAATATTTTATTCTATCTTTTCATGTGACAACACTGAAGAAATAACACTTTGCTACAATGTAAAGTAGTGAGTGTACAGCTTGTATAACAGTGTACATTTGCTGTCCTCTCAAAATAACTCAACACACAGGCATTAATGTCTAAACCGCTGGCAACAAAAGTGAGTACACCCCTTAGTGAAAATTTCCAAATTGGGCCCAAAGTATCAATATTTTGTGTGACCACCATTATTTTCCAGCACTACCTTAACCCTTCTTAGGTATGTAGTTCACCAGAGCTTCACAGGTTGCCACTGGAGTCCTATTCCACTCCTCCATGATGACATCACAGAGGTGGTGGATGTTAGAGACCTTGCGCTCCTCTACCTTACCTTTGAGGATGCCCCACAGATGCTCAATAGAGTTTAGGTCTGGAGACATGCTTGGCCAGTCCATCACCTTTACCCTCAGCTTCTTTAGCAAGGCAGTGGTCATCTTGGAGGTGTGTTTGGGGTCATTATCATGTTGAAATACTGCCCTGAGGCCCAATCTTCGAAGGTAGGGGATTATGCTCTGCTTTAGTTTGTCACAGTACATCTTGGCATTTATGGTTCCCTCAATGAACTGTAGCTTCCCAGTGCCAGCAGCACTCATGCAGCCCCAGACCATGACACTCCCACCACCATGCTTGACTGTAGGCAAGACACACTTGTATTTGTACTCTTCACCTGGTTGCCGTCACGCACGCTTAACACCATCTGAACCAAATAAGTTTATCTTGATCTCATCAGAACATGGTTCCAGTAATCCATGTCCTTAGTCTGCTTGTCTTCAGAAAACTGTTTGCAGGCTTTATTGTGCATCATCTTTAGAAGAGGCTTCCTTCTGGGACGACAGCAATGCAGACCAATTTGATGCAGTGTGTGACGTATGGTCTGAGCACTGACAAGCTGACCCCCCACCCCTTCAACCTCTGCAGCAATACTGGCAGCACTCATATGTCTATTTCCCAAAGACAACCTCTGAATACGACACTGAGCACGTGCATGTAACTTCTTTGGTCGACTATGGCGAAGCCTGTTCTGAGTGGAACCTGTCCTGTTAAACTGCTGTATGGTCTTGGCCACCGTGCTGCAGCTCAGTTTCGGGGTCTTGGCAATCTTCTTATAGCCTAGGCCATCTTTATGTAGAGCAACAATTCTTCTTTTCATCAACAATTCTTCTTTCTTTTGACCAGTATGAGAGAGTGAGAGCGATAACACCAAATGTAACACACCTGCTCCCCATTCACCCCTGAGACCTTGTAACACTAACAAGTCACATAACACCGGGGAGGGAAATGGCTAATTGGGCCCAATTTGGACATTTTCACTTAGGGGTATACTCACTTTTGTTGCCAGCAGTTAAAACATTAATGGCTGTGTGTTGAGTTATTTTGAGGGGACAGCAAATTTACACTGTTATACAAGTTGTACACTCACTACTTTACACTCACTACTTTACACTGTAGCAAAGTGTCATTTCTTCAGTGTTGTCACATGAAAAGATATAATAAAATATTTACAAAAATGTGAGGGGTGTACTCACTTTTGTGAGATACTGTATATGAAAATGTTTCTTTTTTTGCAAGAAAATCTCTTAGAACCCACAAATATTGTATATTTTTTAAGCAGATCTAGTAGAGAATTAAGTGATGGGTGCAATTTTTTCGGTATTTGCACAGCGTTTTTTCAAACACAATTTTTTGGGGAAAAGATACACTTTAGTGAATTTTAATGCAAAAAAGCACACTATAATAACAAATTCTTTGGTAAAACATGAAAGATGGTGTTACGCTAAATAAGTAGATACCTAACATGTCATGCTTAAGAATTGTGCACACTCGTGAAATGGCGCCAAAATACAGTACCTAAAAACCTCCACAGGTGATGCTTTAAACTGGTAACCTGTAAAGGCTTTTAGAGTTACGCTGGAGGTCTGGTGCTAGAATCAATGACCGCTTGGGCTTACAGGAAGTTGGTTAAATGATGGGAGGTGGCAGAGCTAAATTTCTGTGGAGTAAAGCACTAAAGACAAGGTGACACCACAACAATCCCACAGAAAAAAATCAGCAGAAAGGCTGGGCATAATCATGCACTCTTGGCACTCTTGATGAGAGTTTTTGATAGCCCCCCTTAGTTATATTAACCCTCATGGCACTAGAAGATTAACAGAAGAGACATCAGCACAAAAGACACATCCTACTGACTATAATGCCCCTGTACACACGAGCGGAATTTCTGTCGGAAAAATGTTGGACGGTTTTTCCAACGCAACTCCGCTCAAGCTTGGCTTGCATACACACGGTCACACATAGGTTCGCTGAACTTTCGACCGTCAAGGACGTGGTGATGTACAACACTACGACAAGCAGAGAAAATGAAGTTCAATGCTTCCGAACATGCGTCAAATTGTTTTCGAGCATGCATAGGAATTTTGCACGTTGGAATTGGTACAGACGATCGGAATTCCGACCGAAAAATTGAGATTCTGCCAGCAAAAGTCCGATGGAGCATACACACGGTCGCATTTTCCAACCAAAAGCTCACATCGGTCTTTTGCTGGACGAATTTCCGATCGTGTGTACGCGGCATAAGTTATATCCCTGATTTTTTTTTTTTTTCTTGGCTGCACTTAGGCTTTAAGACACTTGGGAAAGCTATTAAAAAAGATGAAAATCTGCTTTACAGAAAAGTTGCGTATATCTTCTATAAAAAGAAAATAAAGTTGCTTGGCTGTCATGCTGTTCCAATGGGTTTAGTATTTTCCAAGGCACGGGCCTTGAACAATTATGCAGATCATAGAGTCCTGACATTGACTTTTTGATTTGCATGCTCGGTCCAGATCAGTGACTCAAAAAAAAAAAACTAAAGCAAGAGACAGGCAGGCAACTAGAATTTTCAGAAGGAGGTCAGCAATGGCAGCTCCCTGTTTTCCTCTCACTACAGGTTTCCATAGGAAATTATATCTGCCAACATCAATACAGGATGGTATAGAACATTCTTAAAAAAAAAAAAAGTTATCTTGGCTTTAATACTTTAAATAAGTGAGGTTATATGTGTGACATTGAGTTAATGGATTGTAGAAAAGATGCACTTTGATGTTCCATCAATGAGGCGTGTGATTGCTTTGGTGAATGAGATAAGCCTGTGCTATAAAATAAGCTGTGAAACAAGATAAATTGAAGAAAAGAAATTTGGAAAAAAAAAATGTTTAAATATGCCGTTCTAATAAACGCATCTGCTCATCATTTTTGCAGTGTTTCATGCATAAAGATGTGTTACCTTCCATTAGTATTGGACGACAAGATTACTCTATCTATTGTTTTACAACATTTCATATTAACAGAAAACTGATATATTCCTTTACTTTACCATGCATGGAATAATGGAGCTGTGAATGCAGAAACAGATTTTTAAAGAAGTATGAGGAATATACACTCACCGGCCACTTTATTAGGTACACCCTTTCAATTGCTTAGTAACACAAATTGCTAATCAGCAAATCACATGGCCACTCAATGCATTCAGGCATCTTGAGGTGGTGAAGACGACTTTGCTGAAGCTCAAACCGAGCATCAGAATGGTAAAAAAAAGGGGATTTAAGTGACTTTGAACATGGCATGGTTGTTGGTGCCAGACAGGCTGGTCTGAGTATTTCAAAAACTGCTGATCTACTGGGATTTATACACACAGCCATCTCTCGTGTTTACAGAGAATGGCCCAAAAAGAGAAAATAGCCAGTGAGCGGCAGTTGTGAGGACGAAAACGCCTCGTTGATGTCAGAGGAGAATGGGAAAAGTGGTTTGAGATGATAGAAAGGCAATAGGTAACTCAAATAACCAATCGTTACAACCAAGGTGTACAGAATACCATATCTGAACACACAACACATCGAACCTTGAAGCAGATGGGCTACAGCAGGGGAAGAACACACCGGGTGCCACTCCTGTCAGCTAAGAACAGGAAACTGAGGCTACAATTCACACAGGTTTACCAAAATTGGACAGTAGAAGACTGGAAAAATATTGCCTGGTCTGAGGAGTCTCGATTTCAGCTGCAACATTCAGATGGTAGGGTCAGAATTTGGTGTAAACAACATGAAAGCATGGATCCATCCTTCCTTGTATCAACGGTTCAGGCTGGTGGTGGTGGTGTACTGGTGTGAAGATATTTTCTTGGCACACTTTGGTCCCCTTAGTACCAATAGAGCATCGTTTAAACTCCACGGCCTACCTGAGTATTGTTGCTGACCATGTCCATTCCTTTTATGACTACAGTGTACCCATCTTCTGATGGCTACTTCCAGCAGGATAATGCACCATGTCACAAAGCTCAAATCGTCACTGTACTCCAATGGCCTCCACAGTCACCAGATCACAATCTAATAGAGCACCTTTGGGATGGGATGGGATGGGATGGAATGGGAGATTTGCATCATGGATGTGCAGCCAAAAAATCTGCAGCAGCTGCGTGATGCTAGCATGTCAATATGGACCAAAATCCCTGAGGAATGTTTCCAACACCTTGTTGAATATATGCCATGAAGAATGAAGGCAAAATGGGGTCTAAACTGGTACTAGCAAGTAGGGATGAGCCCGATGTTTGAGTCGGGTGTTCGCCAAATAGCGAACAATTTGGGGTGTTTGCGGCAAATTCGAAAGCCGCGGAACACCCTTTGAAAGTCTATGGGAGAAATCAAAAGTGCTAATTTTAAAGGCTTATATGCATGGTATTGTCATAAAAAGTGTTTGGGGACCCGGGTCCTGCCCCAGGGGACATGTATCAATGAAAATAAAAGTTTTAAAAACAGAAGTTTTTTTTGGAAGGAGTGATTTTATAAACAATAAAAGTGTAATATTCCTTTCAATTTCGTACCTGGGGGGTGTCTATAGTATGCCTGTACAGTGGCACATGTTTCCCATGTTTAGAACAGTCCGAGAGAAAAATGAAATTTCTAAAGGAAAAAAAGTATCTCAAAAGTACTCGCAGCTATAATGAATTGTCGGTCCCGGCAATACACATAAAAGTTCATTGATAAAAAACAGCAGGGGATTCCCCCACTGGGGAACCCCGAACCAAAATTTAAAACAAAAAAATGGCTTGGAGGTCCCCCTAAAAATCCATACTTTGGATTTTAAGGGGAACCCTGCACCAAAATAAAAAAAAAATGGCGTGGGGTCCCCCCAAAAAACCCTACCAGACCCTTATCCGAGCACGCAACCTGGCAGGCTGAAGGAAAAGAGGGGGGACGAGAGAGCACCCCCCCTCCTGAACCGTACCAGGTCACATGCCCTCAACATTGGGAGGGTGCTTTGGGGTAGCCTACCAAAGCACCTTGTCCCCATGTTGATAGGGTGAAGGGCCTCATCCCAACAACCCTTGCCCGGTGGTTGTGGGGATCTGCGGACCCTTAACAAGGGGAACCCCAGATCCCGGCCCCCCCTTGTGTGAAATGGTAACCGGGTACAAATGTACCCCCACCATTTAAAAAAAAAATATGTATAAATGGTAAAAAAAAAGACAATAAACAAGTCCTTTTTTAAAAAAATGTAAAAATAAAACTGTCCCACGAAGTCTACTTCTTCTTCTTCTATCGCTCCGTCTGACCGAAAAAAAAAAAAGCCGCAAGCCACCTACGGGAAAGCCATAGGGATGTCCCCGTGCATCAGAGGGGTTGGGGTCACCCGGCAATTTCATTGTGTGGCCTCGCCCTCAGTTATAAAAGAACTGTCATCTGAGAGGCCGGTCATTATGGTGGGTGCTCCCATGGAGGCATATCGTAGGCAGCTTTTTTTTTTGGTTCGTCGGAGCGAGAGAAGAAGAAGACTTTGTGGGACAGTTTTATTTTGAATTTTTTTAATAAAGGACTTGTCCCAAGGCATGTATTGTCTTTTTTTTACCATTTTCACACATTTTTTGTGAAATGGTAGGGGTACATTTGTACCCTGCTACTATTTCACACAGGGGGGTGGGATCTGAGGTCCCCTTGTTAAAGGGGGCTTCCAGATTCCAATAAGCCCCCCGCCCGCAGACCCCCACAACCACTGAGCAAGGGTTGTGGGGATGAGGCCCTTCTCCCCATCAACATGGGGACAAGGTGCTTTGGGGGGCTACCCCAAAGCACCCTCCCAATGTTTAGGGTACGGTTCAGAAGGAGGGGGCGCTCTCTCATCCCCCCTCTTTTTCTGCGGCCTGCCAGTTTGCGTGCTCGGATAAGGGTCTGGTATGAATTTTGGAGCGGGGTTCCCCTTAAAATCCATACCTTTTGAGGGGACCCCCACAACATTTTTTTTTAAATTTTGGCGTGGGGTTCCCCTTAACCACTTGGCAAATCACTGCTCCTGAAAAAACGGACATTTTTAAAGCTTTTTGTGCATTTATACATGTCCACTGGGGCAGGACCCAGGTCCCCAAACACTTTTTAAGACAATAACTTGCATACAAGCCTTTAAAATAAGCACTTTTGATTTTCCATGTTCGTGTCCCATAGACTTTAACGGTGTTTGCATGTTCGAACAAATTTTTTTCCCGTTTGCATGTTCTGCTGCGAACCAAACAGGGGGTGTTTGGCTCATCTCTACTAACAAGGTGTAAGTAATAATGTGGCCGGTAAGTGTACATTGCGAGAGTTTTTCTAAAAAGGCAAAAAAGGCTTTGATTTGCAAAGCCCCCCTTTCACTAAAATTAAATGTGCAGTAATAGATCTCCCAAAGAATATAGTATTTTACTCACTGCCTGACTCACCAAACACCTCTCTAATGCAGGGAAATCATGCTCTGTAATCATTGCACTTCCAGAAGTGTCATACTCCTGCATCCCCCAGAAAGTGAGGCCCGGAACGGAAAAGAACAAAGAAACAAGTAGTGGAGGGCCGGGCATGACAAGGTGGAAAGTGAGACAACAAGGGGTTAGGGTAGATGAGTAGTGAATGGGAGGTTGCAGAATCTAGACGTGTTGTAAGGGGGAGGAGCTATATAAAAGGGGAGGCGGGGACTTACGGGAGCAGTACAGTCGGTGTGAGACGGAAGACACACATTAATAATGGAAAACAGACATCTTTGTCTTTTACTTTTTTGAACACGGTGCCTGCTTGCTATGGCTTGGATACTAGGGAGATAGCTTGGATTCTGGGAAGAGAACGATACTATGGGTTGGGTGGCAGGGAGTGAGCTGTATTTGTCAGAATGAAGATCTTGCTGTTGATTGGCTTAGTCGCAGAAGACTGATATTTGAAAAGTGTATGTGAAAAGTAGATTTGAACGGCCCCAAAAACATACCACAAAATGTATAAAAATTCTATTTCACGTTTTTATTATATGTACAGTAATGAATGGCTGATTAAACAGACAGGAACTCAACACTCATAATATCTACAGATTCATAATGCGCAAAATGTCCATACGGAAACCATCGCAGATACTTTAAATGGCAAAGCAAATTTCACTCAATGTAATGATTGTAGAAGAGGTAATGAGGCAACCTTTGTTACCTATTTTACAATCATCACATTGAGTGAAATTTGCTTTGCCATTTACAGTATCTGCGATGGTTTCCGTATGGACATTTCGCGCATTATGAGTCTGTAAATATGATAAAAGTTGAGGTCTTGTCTGTTTAATCAGACATTCATTTTAAATGATTTTACTTCATGTACTGTATAAGGAAAGGTGAAATCGATTTTTAAACATTTTGTGTTATGTTTTTGGTGCCATTCAAATCCCATTTACCCATACACTTTTCAAATATGTGATTCTGGCAGGGTGGCACCTTTTCGGGTACCAGTCATTCCCCATATGTAACCAAATATCACAAAAGAGTGCCATGTACAGGGGGTCCCCGAATTACGAACGTCCGACCTACGAACATCCCCTACTTACGAACGGGGCGCTGCGGGGACCCTCCGCCATTTTCCGCCGTCCTCCGGCCATTCTGCGCATGCGCGGCCATACGGAGCCTCGGAAAATGCCGGCAAACTTCGGAAATGTCCGTAATTTGCCGCGCATGCGCAGAACGGCAATAGACGGAACATCGGAAATGTCCGGAAATGTCCGTAATTGTCGGTCGGCCGACTTACGAACAATTCCGACTTAAGAACAGGCGGGCAGTCCCTAACGAGTTTGTAACTCGGGGACCCCCTGTATGTGCTAAAGTACAAAACCTACAGATACTGTGGATTGTGAATAGAGATGGAAGAACAATGAAACGTTCGTAGAAGTCCCTTTGTGTGGCATTACTGCAACTACCAAGCTCCACCTACGGTATATCCCTAGCACCTGCATCTTCAGGCCGGTGGAAAACCTGCAGTGAAGTAGCCTTTTACCTTAAGAAATGCCACAATACCAGTCCAATATATACCCAGGCCCAGATAAACAATTCGTTATTCTGTGTGTGGCTGACAGCAAGGAGGGTCTTCCAGTATCATATATATGGAAAGGGTTGGTAGACCTACTAATCACATAATCGCATAGATCACATATACAATAAATACTGTCATATTTATTGTATATGTGATCTATGCGATTATGTGATTAGTAGGTCTACCAACCCTTTCCATATATATGATCTTTTGATTCACAATCCATTTGATTTATCATATTTGTTTGTTCACTATTTTTAGTGACACACATTCATATATTAATTTTTATTTTTGGATACTGTATCATAATTTAGTATCATCACTTTTAGACATTGATTGTTATTTTTCGTGCTCTATGAGCGCCGCACTTTTTTATATTCAAATTTTATTCACTCATTACAGTTACCTGTTGTGCAGGCCGCTAGTATACATATATTTTTCAATATCTTTATAAGACAGCGCAGTTTTTCTTTCCTTTTGCACTATTCACGGGTCTTCCAGTATCAGCAGCAGATATGTGCCTGGATCACCATATTACATACAAAAGTGGGATGGATGATAAACTGAACTAATCTGACAGTAGGCTTTACTTATTTTATATATGTATTTTAATTTTGTCTTAAGTGTACCAATAATATAAATACACTATATTATCAAAAGTATTAGGACACCTGCTTTTGCACGCACATGAACTTTAATGGCATCCCAGTCTTAGTCCATCAGGTTCAACGTTGAGTTGGCCCACCCTTTGCAGTTATAACAGCTTCAACTCTTCTGGGAAAGCTGTCCACAAGGTTTAGGAGTGTGTATATGGGAATGTTTGACCATTCTTCCAGAAGCGCATTTGTGAGGTCAGGCTTGGCTCGCAGTCTCTGCTCTAATTCATCCCAAAGGTGTTCTATCAAGTTGAGGTCAGGACTCTGTGCAGGCAAGTCAAGTTCCTCCACCCCAAACTCACTCATCCATGTCTTTATGGACCTTGCTTTGTGCACTGGTCCAAATCATTTGGTAGAGGGGGGATTATGGTTTGGGGTTGTTTTTCAGGGGTGTGGCTTGGCCTCTTAGTTCCAGTGAAGGGAATTCTTAAGGCGTCAGCATACCAAGACATTTTCATGCTCCCAACTTTGTAGGAACAGTTTGAGCATGGTCAATTCCTGTTCCAACATGACTGCGTACCAGTGCACAAAGCAAGGTCCATAAAGACATGGATGAGCGAGTTTGGGGTGGAGGAACTTGACTGGCCTGCACAGAGTCCTGACCTTAACCTGATAGAATAGCTTTGGGATGATTTAGAGCGGAGACTGCGAGTTAGACCTTCTCTTCCATCAGTGCCTAACAAATGCGCTTCTGGAAGAATGGTCAAACATTCCCATAGACACACTCCTAAACCTCGTGGACAGCCCTCCCAAAAGAGTTGAAGCATTTATGGTTGCAAAGGGTGGGCCAACTCAATATTGAACCCTACGGACTAAGACTGGTATGTCATTAAAGTTCATGTGCATGTAAAGGCAGGCGTCCCAATACTATTGGAGCTGCTATACTAATGGTATGTGTTAAGCCCCATACACACGGTCGGACTTTTTCATGGATTCTGTCCGATCGGACAATGTTGTTGAAAAATCAGACCGTGTGTAGGCACCATCGGACAGTGTACGTCGGATTGTCCGACGGACAAAGTCTTATCTCCTGCTGGATAGATTTGCCGACAACCCGGTCCGATCACACCAAATCCGATCGTGTGTACGGTTGTCCGACCGGACAAAGTGCTACGCATGCTCAGATCACATTACAAGACCAAAGCTATTGGCTACTAGCCTCTACGTAGTCCCGTCGTAGGCAACAAACGTCACCACGTTCAGAATGATCGGATTTTCCGACAACTTTGTCCAACCGTGTGTACGCAAAACCAACATCAGACAGGATCCGACCGACCTGGTCCGCGGATTGTCCGACCGTGTGTATGGGGCTTTACATGTTACTAGCAACCCTGTTGTTAGTGTGTGAAAGCCTATTTCACTGTTCTCTGTACAGTAAAGTCTGTTTTAGGCCGGCTTCACACTGGGGCGGTGCGGGCGGCGACGGTAAAGCAGCGTTATATATTATCGCTGCTTTACCATCGTTTTAGCTGCGGTATGCGGCCGCTAGCGGGGTCGTTTTAACCCCGCTAGCGGCCGAAAAAGGGTTAAAAACCGCTGCATCGGCGCTTTGCCGGCGGTATCCCCGCGGTGTCCCATTGATTTCAATGGGTAGGAGCGGTATAGGAGCGGTGAATACACGGCTCCTTCACCGCTCCAAAGATGCTGCTAGCAGGACTTTTTTTTACCGTCCTGCTAGCGCACCGCTCCAGTGTGAAAGCCCCCAGGGCTTTCACACTGGAGACACAGCAGCAGCTGTTTCGGGTCGGTTTGCAGGCGCTATTTTCAGCGCAATAGCGCCTGCAAACCGCCCCAGTGTGAAAGCAGCCTTAGTGAGTTTAGGTGTATAGGCAGAGTGTCTAGAAAAGTTGCGCTAAATAAATGATATAGTGAAAATATTACACCAACGTGCTAATCGTGTAAAGAAATCACTTATAGCATAGCTGTAAAGAAAAAAATTACAAACAATGATCGTGTGACATAAATAATAAATAAGTCACAAATTGTCAGTGTGACTTATTTATTATTTATGTCACACGATCATTGTTTGTAATTTTTTTCTTTACAGCTATGCTATAAGTGATTTCTTTACACGATTAGCACGTTGGTGTAATATTTTCACTATATCATTTATTTAGCGCGACTTTTCTAGATTTCCTATATTTTTGTGTTATATCACACTTGTTGTTGCTGCTAATTTTAAATTTTATTTTTTTAATTTTTATTTTTTAATTTTTATTTTTTATTTTGTATGGTCCAGCGCAGTTTTCCTAGAAATAATAGGTGTATAGGCTGTCCAGGGAGGTAGGAAGGGGTGACTCCCGTGTGTTCATGGTCCTGCCTCTGTGGCCCATTAATACAAGGGGAGGTAACCTTTAGAGAGAGAACTAGCAGGAATTCCTGCTGCAAGATGTAGCTCCTCTAGGAACACGTGGCCACCCTTTTGGGGTACCCAGTCGGGGTAGTGAAGCCAAAACATGGTCTCTGATAAGAGGACTCTATCTTGCATAATAGGTAAGACATGGGCAGCCTGAAATAGCCTGAATCAGCCTAGTCAGTTAGAATGAAGTGCAAAGGAGTCTGTAATGAACTAAGAAAGACTGTGAACTGGTAACCCTGTATTTGCAAGCACCTTCAGTATTTGTTCTCCAAGTTACAAAGTGCCAGGTCTGAAGTTCTTAAAAGGGGTGCATTAAGGTACACGGTGTACCCAAAAGTACAGGGCATGTAACAGATTCAAGAGGGGTGTAAAGGAGAAGTAAGAGAGCCACTATGAAGGGGTTAATAATACAGTGGATTTGCTGGGAAGATGTCTAACATGCCATTGCTATGAGTAAAAGAAAAAATGGCTGCGCTGGAAATTAAAACATGTGAAAATTCTATCACCTAAATGAATATTGTGGTGCATAAAAATTCAATCCAGCCCTAAGCTGGCAGTGTTACACGTGAAATGCACTACAACAGGCATCCGCTGGATGCAGTCCTGAACCCACCGTTCCAATATAATTCAAAATAATATAATCAAACAGTGAAATGAAAAAAATGACATAAACAATATGTAATAAAAAATTGGAGTGATTTCAGACATCCGTGATCTAATATAGTGGCATAGTGAACAACAGAGGACAAGGATAAGACATCACTTGTTGGAAAGTTCAAAGCATGCAAAAGTCCACCATATAGGTTTAGGGTTCTGTGGTTGTTGATTCACAGTGCTATAGCTTTTATCACCCACGAAACCAGTGATTGGATAGCCAGATAAGAGTCCTCCACCAAATAAAAAATGAGCAGCTTACCAGCTGTTCTGATCTCTGTGTCAAAGAGATCAGATAGGCCTGTGGCATGAACCCCTGCCCGGGTCTCTATCCAAGGTCTCCCAGATGGCACTCCAATATCCAAATCTCTCCTGGGTCCTCCTTGCTTTCCTCCAAACCATTTACATGGAAGAAAAAGGAACACCCATAGCACAATACCGTTTTGACCTTTTATTTATAAAAACTCTCATAGGTAGTACACTTACATTTAAAATGCATCAAATAGGCAAATGTGTTTGTTTAAAAAGAAAAACTGTCGAGCCGGCCGGCTCTCTTACTCGCTGCCCATAGCTTCCTGGATGGACGGGGAATGGAGGTGACGTCAGCACGCCGCTTACCCTACGCCGTTTCGTTAAAAGATAACGTCTTCCTGGGGCACGAGTAACCAGGTCTGGTGGGAGTGCTGTAGCAGCCAGTCAAGTGGAAGGGTGGTGCCAGGCATGGGTGACAGTGTCCCCTTGTGGTGAGGGGGTTGGTGATCTGATCTACTCCTTGGCGTTCGGTGCCCCACATGCACCTGGGACCGATATCACAGCACGGGGAACCTATGGGCCTGGCCGGAGGTGCTGAGAGGGAGAAAGAAGTAGATCCACAGGGAGTTGACGCTGTTCTGCATTGCCAATAGGAGTGGGGTGGCAAGTTGTGGCTGAGCTAATGGAGTGGGACACAGGTTCCCCTCAAAATGTTGCATTTGGGAAGGAAACTGTACAGAGTCACTGGAATAGTGCTTCACAGTAAAGTGCTGTGTGTATTAAGTGTATCTGTGCAAGGTGAACATACTAAATGAATTATGTACAGTGACATTGAATTTGACCTCTTTGTGTGTATGTTGGATCTTGTTAACATTTTAAATTTGATTTATTAGTAATTGTATTTTCAGTTGCAGGATGAATGAAACCAAGGGGGAGACTGATCTGTTCATTTTGTATATCCCTGCAGCAGCAAAATAATTTAAATTAGTTTTCCTTTGACCACAAATAGCAATAGAATACTATTCTAAGTGATCTGCCATTAAAGAGATATCGGGATATCCGGATCAGCTCTGTTCAAATGTTTTAAAGTTCCACCGCCAGTACAGGAAATGCTAGAAAAGTCACAGAGATGCCATTGGAATTTCTATGACAACCCAAACGCGGAAACTCTTTGAGTGAGTGATATTTTCCAAATGCAAAATCTTAAAAACGCAAGGTTCCATTGGTTTTAAATGAAATCTTGTGATCTTTGCCTTGACCATACTTATGTCTTAAATAGACAATTGGAATTATTACATTTGATCACTCAAGGGGCTATCCTTACTTGCTCTGGGCACCTAGCTGTCCAACTTAAGAAGTCTTCTGCTTGCCTCCATCCTTGCTTTTTTTGTCTTGACAAAAGGCAAACCATATCATTCTTTTTTCCAAGCATCATTTCCATACATTCAGAGGAATATGTTGCAAAACACAGAATCATGGCAGAAGAGACGTCATTTGCACTACCTAGATAATTTGGTAGCAATGGATCCTTTAAAATGTGAATTACAATTATACATCTCCTGACTGTATTGTACACTGGAAGGAATTCACAGTTCACTGATTAGTTAACTCATTGTCCGATGTTACTTGAGAAGGCAATTAGTTCATATATATTACATGGAAATGTTAGAAGCTTTGATTAGATGGCAGAACCAAGGTCCCACCTATTCTGGGACCTTGGAATCTTATTTTCCTGTACTGCATATCTTATAGACATGTCCATTAGTTTTCGTCCAAATGCATTTTTGTCCGAATTTCGGGTATTTTCATTGTCGTTTTAACAAATGATAACGAACGTGCAGAATCCGAAAACCGAAAGATCGAACATAAACAAATGATTTATTTTCGTTTTCATTGCAACGGTTCGATTTAGATAGGAGATTCGACTTGAAGCTGACAATATCGATCTGTGTCCATCGAACCTGTGGTCGAATGTGCCTAACCTTAGCTCTATTAGTTCAAGATTATTCTACATAGAGAGAAAAGATTCGACATTATAGAGACAATAGCAAAAAAAAAGGTTGAATGTGCCTAAACTAACTCTATTAGTCCAAGATTATTCAACATAGAGAGAAAAGATTCAACATGAAGATTCGACGAAGCAGTCGGCGCGAGCGGACATTTATGGTCATATAGGCTATAGAAGAATTCTAATGTTGGTTGACTAGTAATAATAATTAATAAATATAATTATTACTAGTGCCATACAACATTAGAATTCTACTATAGCTTGTAAGCAGAACATTCGACCGGAAATGTACGATTGCGGCGTTGTACAGTTTAGCTGCTCCGTCGAATCTTCTTAGAACATTCGACAGACACCATAAGCCTTCAATAACAGATTCAACCTTAATTATTTCGGATTTTCGGACGAATGCATTTTTTAACGAAACTCGGGAGTAACTAAATAAATTAATTTTTCGGACGAAAATGAAATTCCGAAACGAAATGTTCATGTCTAATATCTTACCGTGCATGAGAATTGATTAATTTCTATAAATATAATTTGAATGCATACTTACTAATAAAATCCCCTTAAATATACTGAAAAAAACATTTTGTGTCCATGTTGAGTTAATATATCAATCAGTATTAAAGATGTTGTTATTACAATGTTAAAGTGCACCGGTGGCCAGACTATGGACATTAAACTATTTACATCTCATCAGGTAAAACCTTTTACTACATGTTGGTAAATCAAATTCCGCTTACGTCTAAATAAAAATGATCCAACTGATACAACACTGTCCAAAATGTACTAATTTATTGGATCTTCTGTGAACCCACACAACCTTAGATTTATGTACAATTCTGTCTAAACTCAGAAGGTTGCGCAATCAGATTGTAACATGTATAGGAAAATGTAATACAAAATTCTCCAAAGCTGACCATTCATGGTACAAACTCATGGTACAATCTTCTTAAAATCTCCCAGCATCTATGTAGTCAAGAGTTTGTCTATTTGTTTTAAAGTGAATAAGTAATTAATATAGCACCTTATATTACATTGTTTTCATAAAAATAAAAAAAAAGATTGTACAATCAGTTATTAACATGCCTGGCCAGCATTAGGCTAAGTTCACACTAGCATTAAAAGCAGGTGTTTGAGAGGCGTTAAAAACACCCCTCAAGCGCCTATGCACAAGATACAATTGACAGCACACAGTGCTGTTCACACTATCAATACATGAAGAATTAGCTTTGCTTCAAATTTGAAGCCTCATGTTGAGTCTGGAGTTAAGTCTATGGTAACATTAAAAGAAAAAAAACTAAAAGTGCAAATCTAGGCTAACTCTAATTGACTAAATGAGAAGCTGCCAACATAGAAAAGTGTTCCCACACAAAGTATCAAATAATAAAAATAAATAAGTGGCGCTGACTCAAAGATGTGTATACACTAAAATATTAATACTAGAAATGTGCTAATGCTAAGGAGTTATTTTTAGCTTTAGCACATTTCTAGTATTAATATTTTAGTGTATACACATTTTTGAGTCAGAGTCAGAGCCTAAGTCTATGGTAACACTTTGCCAGGCAGTTGCAGCGCGGTTTGTGGGGCGTTAAGATTAGTTCATTTACTATAATGGAATAGGCATTTTTGGAGCAGTTTTAACGCACCTTAATGCTTGTCAAACGCTTCAAAACGGCCCATAGGGCATTTGGGGAGCATTTTTAACTCATCATTATCGCTTGTAAAATGCCAGTCTAATGCCCATACTAAAGCTCATTAACGAAAGTCTAACGTCAATACTAACGCTATAGGAGCATTTGTTAAGCGTTAGAAATTTAGTCACGTGTGAACAAGCTCTTTGACTTCACCATGTTTTCCAAACTCACACCTGCAAAAATCCAACTCTAAATCTCAAGTAATTTATTGTATGCTAGCCTCTTGTGCCTTTGTATTTAACAAAGACATCATTTTTTTTTAATCCAGAATATTGATGCACACAAGTTTCAACTTGTGTAGTAAAATGTAAATCTACAAAGTTAGGAAAATGGCCCCAAAAATGTAATATCTAACAAGAAAAAAAGAAAATAAACGTTGCAGAATGTGTTCAGCATTAGTCTGGCCACACATACTACAATCTCATTTTTCAATATCTTTTTGAATGAATGAATGAACTAAACCCTCTGTTAATCTGGGGGCTTGTGATTGGCTGATGACTGGCACCAAATGGTACAAGTCACTGCCCCGCTTCTCCTATGATAGTATAACAACTCAACTGTTGGTAGCCCCTTTACCTCCACAATCTTGTGCCCATCTCCTTGCCAGAGGCCTTCCCATGACATCTCTGGCCATTAGCCTTTATATTTAGAAGAAAGGAATGTCCACACAAATGGTATAGTTTCTGCACGTTACTGGTGTTCTTAAGAAGATGGTATTGACACATCACAGACATACTATCTGGGGTCGTTTGGCATTACTTTGCCAGTCATACATGTGGATGCACCGTAGCAGTCATTATGCATCACCTTACACATCACTCCCAAGCCAACTTCCCTTTTGTCTTTCTCCTTTCCAGGGTCATTAGTACTCACTCAGAGGGCTTTGACTTTGAAAGGGCTCTATGCATCCTGCTCATGACTCCCTGCATATCGTTCCAGAGACAGGACTGCTGCAGCTGCTCCTCTAGCTCAGTACAGTTCTCCCAGGACCCCCTGAAGGAAAAACACCTACAACAGAGAATACTTAGTCTGGCTTAAAAGGCTTTTTGCAACCCACTCGTAGCCTCCACCAACCATAAAGAGACAGCAAGACTACACCCGGCTTTTCTGGGTGTGGGACTATCCTACCCTGTCCAGGGCCAAAGTCCAAAAGACAACTAATGCATGTACAATAATCAATCACCATATAGACTATATGCCAGCAATACACCTCTGAGTTTTGTACAGCAGGAACATCGTTGCATATAGTATTAAGGTATCAATGATGTAATCACTGTGAGGATTTTGCCCATCAGGTGCTCTTATACATTTTTTGGGCGAAATTTACCTTTTTATGATTGGATGTTTGATGTGAACACAGGTGGACTTTGCATTTATTTGCACATTTCTTTTACAAAGATTAACATGGTTTCCATATGGGTACATTAGCACATTTTCCAATGTCCTAGCACAGTGGTTCTCAACTCTTTTCCTCAGGACCCACTAACAGGCCAGACTTTAAGTATTACCTCGGGGAGATGTAGACTAGAATATTGCAATCACTGAGCAGCAAATTATATCACCTGTGATGTATTTCAGTTATCTTGCAAACCTGGCCTGTTAGTGGGTCCCAAGGATAGGAGTTGAGAACCACTGTCCTAGCATATTACTTAGGCCTCGTACACACGATCGGACTTTCCGATGGGAATTGTGTGATAACAGGCTGTTGGCAGAAAATCCGACTGTGTGTACGCTCCATTGGACAATTGATGTTGGATTTTCCGCGGACAAGTGTTGGATAGCATGTTTTAAAATTTTCCGCGGACAAATGCCTGTTGTCGGATTTTCCGAGCGTGTGTACACAAGTCCGTTGGACAAAAGTCCAAAGTACAAACATGCATGCACGGTAGCAAAAACGAGCCAGAAGCAGTCGTTCTTGTAAACTAGCGTTCGTAATGGAGAATTAACATTCCTGACGTGGCAAATTATTCATAATTATTCATTATTCATATATCATTCTCTTCTTCTTTAATGGGATAATAATGAAGCTGCTTTGCTGGTGATACTGATGGAGTTATTTTTTTTCCTAGTGATATCAAGAATAATATTAATATACTTTTTTATTTTTTTTATTTGGGCAAGTTACCACAACACCATTATCCTGTAGTTTTTAAGATCAAAGATACAACTATGTTGGTGTCCCTTGTCAATTTTAGATTGTATTTTTTTTAAATGTAACTGCCTATTCAAATCATTATTCAACCAAAAAATAAAAGAAAAGCCTCATGCGTGTGTCCTGCTTCTTAATATAGGTGGTCAACAATGCCAAGAGTTGGTGAAAGCAGGGGTCCGTCATCGGGAGAAAATTACGAAAAACATCTGAATTATTCTCCTGGAGCTCCCGCAGCAAAAGGCATATGACATAATTGGTCATGATTAATAAAGCAACCAATTTTTGGTCCAAGAAATCCTCCTGTTCCTGGACTGGACTTGGGTCAAAGCAATAACTCCAAGGCCAATAACACGTTATCTCCTCTGATGCCGCAACATGGCTGGTTGATGAACGGCCATTCAGAAACGAAAAGCGCAACATGAAAAGCGCAAAATGAAAAGCGTGAAATGAAAAGCGCAAAATGAAAAGTGCGAAATGAAAAGTGAGAATCAACACTCACCAAACTTCTACTAACACGAAATTAGCAGAAGGAGCCCAAAGGGTGCCGCTAAAGAGCTGAAAAACAACGTAGTACGTCACTATGTTTGTATTTGTTGGCCAACAATTCCTTGCTGTTTGTATGCAAGACAAGTTTGGGGCCAACGCCCTTCGAACAAAAGTCCACGGTTTTGTTGGCCAACAATCCGATCGTGTGTATGAGGCTTAATTATAAATAAATATCTATGAGCAGGGCATGTACACGTGGGGAATTTTTTACTAGCCCTGATCTTCAGTCAGAAGAGAATTCAAAAGAGAAATTCTTAAGTAACTATTCAGGAGCTATAGTACCTGAGCTATATGACCACTGTATGGAAAGTTTTATCCAACGTTGAGCACCAGAATTTTATGTCTGGTATCTAAACTAAAATACAGCTAAACAATGTGCCTGCCTATATGAAACAAATGTGCAAAGATTGGATACAAAATAGAGAAGAAAAAAAAAAGAAGGGAATAGTATAGACTTGGAGGATCTCAGAACAGAAGATTATAGTGAGAAATTGGAGGGGGGAGGTCGTCTGTTATCGAAGAACAAAGATTACCCACCTTCATCAACAAAACACAAACAATTATCATCAACCTGGTCTTTAGTGGTTTTCAAATGTCAGATCAATATACGGGTTAGGTTGGGTGTGTGTTCTGTAAACTACCCCTATATTTAGGAATTTGAAGATGACCCATCAAGTTTGTGTTTGTTAAAGGCGATGCTGTTATCTGTGGCAATGGCCATGTGAAGCCATTCTGTTATGGAGGGTGGAAAAGAGGAATTCGAATTTATATGAATTATAGTTTTTGCTGCATAAGGAAGATGTAAGGCTAGTGACAATTTAACATTTTGAGAGATAGATTGGAGACATGTAGTAAGTAGGTAGCTGGGGAGAAATTAGTTTCTGTCTCTTTGATTTAGTTCAAAAAGCCTTTAATAATATTTCTCCAATAGGGGGAGCGACAGGGGTTTTCTCAGCCTATACAGACCATTGATCCAGAGTCCTGCTGGCATCTCCAACATGTATTGGATGTAGTACATTTCACATTTTAGTCAGCTTGGGCCACAGTATGTAGAATGGACATTTTTTGTGTGTGTTCCTGGGGGCTCCTTTAGAAAATGCTAAAAAAATGCCTTATTTTTACCACATATTAGTCACATTCTAGTAAAGCACCCCCTTGGTGTGAAATAGCTAACAACGTTTTTGGTTCAAATGTAAAAACAAGCTGTGAAGACATGAACAATGTTTCTCTGTTTTGCAGCTGTGTGCACAGAATGTAATTTGTATTAGCCTCATTGTGGGTCCTTAAATAGCCCCCTGAGAGATGCTCTGACCCACATCAACCTATTGCACCTAATTTTTCTTTGATCTGACATTTAATTGGTTGCTCTAGGTCAGGGGTACCCAACCCCCAGGTCGTGGACTGGTGCTGGTCCATGGCCTTTTGATGACTGGCCGCACAGCAAGAGATGAGAAGCGACCACGGTCCACACAGGGCTATCACAGACCGCGGTTGCCGCTCACCTCCTGCTGTGTGGCCATGCCTGTGCCTCCTCTCCTGGCTGCTCTGCTCACCCAGCCGATGATGTCATCCTATCAACAGGGCAGGGGGCGGGAGAAACTGCAGATCAGAATGGAGAGCTCCTCCGCCCCCTGCCCTGCTGATAGGATGACATCATCAGGGGGGCGGAGGGAGACAGGAGAGGGCACACAAACTGATCCCAGCCTCTGCCCCGCCAAAGGTCGGAGTCCTGTGCAGGGGAGGCAGAGATTGGAATGGGAAAGTGTGAAGTTAGAGAGGAAAGGGGAAGGGGGCAGACTGAAGGGGGACTGTGATTGCTGGGGCACAGTAATATTAAGGGGAATGCACTGTAAAGGGGCACTGTATTCATTACCCCCCCATAACCCCCCACCCTCTGGGAAAATTTGCTGGCCCCTGCTGCCAAAAAGGTTGGGAACCACTGCTCTAGGTTATGGCACTGTTTATACGTCCCTTATTTAATAAATAAACCAGTGAGCATGAAAGATACATTTATATGTTGTTTTTTCCTTTTATTGCTAATATTTTCTCAACAATAAAACTCATTCTGAAGGTAGCTACATTGTGATATGCATTACACCTCTAATAGCTAAACTTCATATAACCATCATACATATAATAAAATAAGGTACAGCTTAGATCTTCTCTACTGAAGACAGGTGCCTCCTCAGGTGTGAGATAAAATCGGCCTGGGACTGGGACAAGACCCGTTCTGTTATTGATTGAGGTATCCAGCCCTGTTGGAGATGGAAAAATAAAGCCCAAGTAGCTGATTTAGACAGTATTTTGAGTAAATATGTACCAAGAAAATATTAGGCAGTGCTAAGACCTTTGTTCACAAGTGGCATGAGCATTCATGTATTTGCGTTCATTTTTTACTTATGTAGAAATGTACCATTAGCAAATTTTTTCACACTTATGCAGTTATAACAGCACACCTAAAATCTTAAGGGAAATAAAACCTCATTCACACAGGCGGCACTCTTTACCACCTCCCTGAAAAGCAATCTGCGATGGATCGCATTTTAAAGGGTGGTAGTATGGTGGCTGCCAGGCATTCAGGATGAGATACTGCTGCCTCCAGAATACCCTTTGTTTTCTTTTTCTATTGAAATATTAATTTGCATGGGTGGCATTTTGGGGGGGAGGGGGGGGGGACAATGCAGATCAACCTTCTGTTTTTACTGCCCCCTGGCTGCCTGTGTAAATGAGGCCTTAACCAACTCAATACAGGGCACTTTCACCCCCTTCCTGCCTAGGCCATTTATCAGCTTTCAGCGCTGTCACACTTTGAATGACAATTATGCGGTCATGCAACACTGTACCCAAATTAATATTTAATCATTTTCTTCACACAAACAGAGCTTTCTTTTGATGGTATTTAATCACTGCTGGGTTTTTTATTTTTTACTAAAAAAAAAAAAAAAAAGGTTTTCGTTTCTGTCAGTAAGCGTTGTAAATAACTACATTTTCTCCTTTACTGATGTGCGCTGTGGGGGTGGCACTTATGGGCACTGCTGAGGAGGCACTATTATGTGGCACTGATGAGCACTGATAGGTGGCACTGATATGCGGCACTGATGAGCACTGATGGGCACTGATACGTGGCACTGATGGGCACTGATACGTGGCACTGATGGGCAGCACTGATATGAGAATTGATGGGCAGCACTGATGAGCAGGCACTGATTGGCACTAAAAGGCAGCACTGACTAGCACCAGTAATGGGCACTGATTTGTGTCACTCATGGGCACTGATTTGTGTCACTCATGGGCACTCTTGGGCACTGATTGGTGGCACTCATGGGCATTGATTGGTGGCACTTCTGGGGCTTTACTGTAATCAGGGCACTGATGATCAGTGCCCTGATTACATGCCCTGTTCTCCCCTGCGAGGAAATGCCACTGACTGGCTCTCCTCGACGCACACTCTGTCAGTGTGAGGCGATGAGAGCTGATTAGCGGCACTTCCTGTATTTACATGTGAACAGCTGTGATTGGACACAGCCGATCACATGGTTAAAGAGATCGGGGTTGCGCCCTGTCCTAGAAGCATGGTGCACTGCTTTCCCCCATGGGCGCGGCCATTCGGGTGCACCGTCATATGACGTTCACCCAGAATGAGAGCGGCACCGTCCCTCATTTGATGGTGGGCGGGCGGCAAGTGGTTAAAGTCCACATGAATCCTAAAAAATGCAAATTTGCTCAAGTATTCATCATGGTATCATCTATAAAAATCTATGTAAATAACTTTTTTTGGGTTATAAATTGGTCATGTGATTTAACCAAAATTCCATAGTTTATCAGTGGCCAGTGAGGGCGGTGCATGAGATTAATGGTGAAAGTGACCATGCACATCCGCACAGTCTCCTCACAGAAGCTGCTGTCACTCAATGAAGGAAAGGCAGGTATGATGTCACAGGCTGACTAGAGAACTACAGACTTGACACCCGGCATCCTGCTGTTCCTTTTAAAAGATGAACTTAGCATGTCTGTCAACACTACCACAGGTCTGAATCCATGGATAGTGTTGACAGAATACAGCAGAAAGATGTGGAAAGAGGAAGGAGACTGACAGGATCTTTTAAAGCCAAAGCCCAACAAAAGGGGAGGGGCATTATAGGGATAAAAAACAGTTTAAAGGGTTAAAGTGATTTATTTTTTGTGTTCATATACACTTTAAAATTGTTTCAAATATTTTCCTACCACTCAGAGCACATATCCTGTGGGTCTGAGGTCAGTGATTCCCACTGGCCCTTTCTGAACACAACAGATAAAGGAACCAGAAATGTATATTACAGAGCTGTGATTGGATGCCTCACCCTGAGAAGACATCTAATGGATTTGCCTCTCTTCCCAGACTGCTAGCCACAAAGTTATCCTGTCATATCCAGATAGAGAGCACTTCAGTGATAGGCAAATATCGTTGGCGACATGAAGTCCAGGCTAACCTAATGTCACTTTTTGACTCTACGTCTGCTTTAATGTTGTCTTTACATTAAAAACATGTAAACCCCCAGTACTGCATCCATGCAGCTTCCTTCAACCACTGGCTTGGTTGGAAATTTGTTTAGTGTTTGGTGGCAGCTTGAGATTTTGGGAGTTGGCAGCTTATTGATTTCCCTGTCCTAAGAGCCTTTCACAATAAGTTAATTATGCATAAGTTTTAGCACCCAGCTAACAGACTGTCGGTAGGTTTGTATTTTGCAAATATCCCATCTCATAATTGGCCATAATTGCAAATTGCCATAGTGATCGGTGCATATTCCACCCGTCTCCCTACAGTTTAGGCAATCCAACTATACAGGTTTATGTAAGTATCTACTGCTTCATATATATATATATATATATATATATATATATATATATATATATATATATATATATATATATATATATATATACTGTACATATACACACACACACATTATATATATATATATATATATATATATATATATATATATATATATATATATATCTCACACAGTCATGGCCAAAATTATTGCATTTCTTTCAAATAATGAACCACTTTGCCCAGAAAATTGTTGCAATTACAAAAGTTTAGGCATTCTCATGTTTATTTCTTTTAATTTGAAATTTGAAATGTTTATTGTTTCACTTTAAGCATTATTAAAATCACTACTCCTGAAAAAAAACGTCCATTCTTAAAACTTTATTTTGCATTGATACATGTCCCCTGGGCAGGACCCAGGTCTCCATACACTTTTTATGACAATAACTTGCATATAAGCCTTTAAAATTAGCACTTTTGGTTTTTCACGTTAGTGTCCCATAAACTTTAACGGCGTACCGCGGCTTCTCGAATTTGCCACGAATGCAGCATAATGTTCGCTGTTCGATGAACGGGCGAACACCCGATGTATAAGTCGAACTTACATTTGACTCCAACATCGGGCTCATCCCTAATGGCCAACCTTAGTATCATCACTGTCTAGTTAAATAATAGAATATATATATAGTCTTACCTTAAGATCTAAACTTAGAAGCCAAGTGAAATGTGTTTTCCTCCTGTCACCTTCAACGGGCCTTAAAATAATACAGGTGAGTTTGGCTTTTGCCCTGTAGAGAAGCATAAATGTATTACTTACTTACTATTAGGAAATATTTGTGTAGACAACAAATAAAGGAAAGCTTTAAAGCAATGTTTTAAAAATGAAGGTTGATAATCTTTTACCTATCTGTCTGGTATGGTAAGGTTTAAAGATGAATTCCAGGTATGGCTGTTTTATACATAGTTACATTGGTCCAGCTTGGACCAATGTAACTATGTGTATATCGTATCTGGCTGATGCCCTTTGGGATTTGGAAATCACTGAAGTAGACACCACTACTCCAGTGATCTCCACTAGCATCTGGGTCTCATACTGAGCAGCTGCCCTGCCTCATTCTCAGCACAGGCGGTTGGCTGCTTGGCACAGGTGCCATTGAGAGAATTCTTAGCACCTTCTGAATGAATGTAAACGTCCACTGATTGAACAAGAAGCTTGACATCACCACCTCACCTCATTCAATCAGACAACACTTTGCATTCATAGAACATACAAAGCATTATTAGAATGGAACCTGTGCCAATCAACCAACCTCCTGCATTCACAATGCTTCAGGCGAGCCACTCAACACAGGACCCAGGAGCAAGTGGAGATTGAACATGTGTGATTTGTT
This sequence comes from Lithobates sylvaticus, assembly GCA_028564925.1. Lineage (NCBI taxonomy): Eukaryota > Metazoa > Chordata > Amphibia > Anura > Ranidae > Lithobates > Lithobates sylvaticus. Next base: position 142,225,312 of record CM053036.1, on the reverse strand, counting down.
TTGTTGCGAATGAAAATTTGGACTAAATTTGCATTATTCAGAGGTTCCGATGGATCCGAAGTTTCCGAATCACAATAGTAAAGAATTTCAACAAATCCGAAACAAATTATAACATAACGAATTATCCAAATTTAAATATGAATTTGAATTAGAAAATTAACTTACATTTTAAATGGAAACATAAAACATATTGCAATAAATACAGTAAGGTATAAAAGTGAAATAAGATGATGATTCCTACAAAGGCTGCTTAATAGAAAAGAATAGAACAGAATAAAACAGAAATGAATAGAAAAGAATATAATAGAATAAAACAGAATAGCATAGAATATAAAGGGATAGAATAGCATGGCATAGAATAGAAATTAAAAGCATAGAATAGAATAAATGGAATAGTTTAAAATAGAATAAAATTGAACAAATATAACCATCTTCTGAAGTTCTAATTTCAAATCAATTAGAAAAAAAAACGAATATACGAAACAAATACGAATTTACGAAACAAATTCCGAAAACAAATCATTCTAACATAATGAATATAATGAAACTAAATTATTGACTTAACAAACGAATCCAAAACTAAACAAAATTCTCCATTGTGCATCTCTAGTGGAGATCACTGGAATAGTGGTGTCTAATTCAGTCATTTCCAACTTCCGGGGGCATCGGCCAAGTATGGCATATACTGTACATACTTACTTTGGTCCAAGCTGGACCATTGTAACTAAAGTATCTCACAAAAGTAAGTACACCCCTCACATTTTTGAAAATATTTTATTATATCTTTTCATGTGACAACACCAAAGAAATAACACTTTGCTACAATGTAAAGTAGTGAGTGTACAGCTTGTATAACAGTGCAAATTTGCTGTCCCCTCAAAATAACTCAACACACAGCCATTAATGTCTAAACCGCTGGCAACAAAAGTGAGTACACCCCTAAGTGAAAATGTGCAAATTGGGCCCAAAGTGTCAACATTTTGTGTGGCCACCATTATTTTCCAGCACTGCCTTAACCCTCTTGGGCATGGAGTTCACTAAGTGGATCTAAAACAAGACAAGAAATGAGGGAAGCAGTTGTCCCTGGGATAGGAACACGCAGGCAGTAATAATAACCTAACAGGTTCTAATTCTTTTTTATTTTACTGAAAAAAGTTTCATTGCAATATTAAAAATCCCTATTTGTAACCTAAAATATTAAAACATTTTAATTCAGCTCTTTGTGCTCACTAGCTGTGAGTGTGCTGGGGAACTTTTGTGCTGCTCCAACCAGAGTGATTTGCAAACAGTTCCTGTCTCAGTAGAAAGTGAGGAGAAATCTCCTCACTGGGTTAAAAAAATAAAACATTGCAGAGGCTTTAAGCATTCCCTATTTTACCCAAAGCTAGAGTTGAGCCTCAAACTTCAGACCTCTTTACAACATCTGCACTCTGCACCATACATACCTAATCATTTCTTTTTGCGGCGGCATCAAGTTTGAATGAGCTTCAGTTCCAATGAGGTATAAAGAGGAGCCTGACCTGCAGCAATGTTGCACATTGACAAAGTCTCTTTGGCTGACCATGTGTGCCGGGTTCTGTGCGGTCACTTCCCTCGTGAGTAATGTGTTCTTTCCAATTCTTTGAAGGATCTGCCGAATAAAAAAGACAATTCACCTGTGTTCATTTTCCATGTTAGCTTGTGGAGATTGACTATGATGATTTTCATTATGGCGGTCAGAGCAATAATCCTAACTTTTGCTAACTTCTCTATTCATCTTCTTTCAATGCTGTCAAATTATGAGCCAATTGACTTGAATACCAAGTCAATTAGCAAACACTTTGTAAACATTTTTACATACATTTATGCATGAAAATCTCTTCAGCAGTGTTTCTCATCTTTTTCAGTTTAAAATTATGGACAATTTCAAGGCACTCGTCAAAATTATGGACAATCTCGAGGCACCCTTCAAAGTTATGGACAATCTTGAGGCACCCTTCAAATTTATGGAAAATCTTGAGGCACCCTTCAAAATTATGGACAGTCTCAAGGCATCCTTTAAAACTATGGACAGTCTTGAGGCACCCCATTCTAAAATGTAAAAACTATTTTAATAGTTTTACATAATGCAGTAACATCCACACACATAGGACACCCAATATTGGAGGTGCAAACTTGTACTGACTAGTATTCCAGTGTTTCTCTTCTTCCTCAGTTTTTCTCCATCACTCAGCTAATGTGACCCCAAAGCTGATGGAGAGAGGCAGGGAAGGTCAAACAAGGATGCTATGCAGGCAACAGACATCCTCCTTATCAACTGTGATGTCATTCGTCGTTAGACGGTCAACAGCTAGAAGGTTGTGATGGTGCACAATGAAAACCTGTGGCTTTGTGTAACTAAAAGGCAGGCTTCATCCACACACCGCCTGTATACAATTTTTGGGCAATTATTTGGCATTTTGCCAAGAAACCTCAACGCACCCTGGTTGAAAAAGGCTGGTCTACAGAGAATCACAGGATTCACAAATCTTGATAGGCTGGATCCTCATGCTGGGTGATTTTCAGATTTGACAGATCTACTTGGAAATATTCACCCAAAACAAAAATGGATGAATCCATAATTCTTCCAATTGGATCAACCGGCGGCATTGAAGAAGACTGCGGTGGCAAAGAAGAAGAAGAAGACGGCAGCGGCGAGGAAGAAGAAGATGGTGGCGGTGAGGAAAGGAAGAAGAAGTTTGCGGCGAGGAAGAAGACAGCTCTGCGGGAGAAGACAGCACAAGAAGAAGATGGCACCGGGAGATGATGGCACCAGTAGATGACGGCTCAGGGAGAAGATGGCTGTTGTCAAAAAGGACTTGTCAAAAACTGCCTCTTGTAGTTTCTTAACATTTCACAAACCCCGAAAACCACAGGCCAGGGTTGTGGGGAAGAGGCCCATGTCTTCATCAACATGGGGCAAGGTGCTCGCTTCTCCCCTCCCTTTCCTGACCTATGGGGCAGCATGCTTGGATAAGGATCTGGTATGGAGACCCCACGCCAACATTTAAAAGACTAGACCGGAAGGAACCCCACACCTTTTTTTCGCAATTTTTTTTTTGCCTGCAATTTTTTTTTTTTTTTTTACATTCAGCTTTCAGCGGGGTAGCCCACTGACAGCTGTTTACTCATCAGTTGTTAAGGACACAGTGGCCGGCTTCCTAGCCCCCTCCTTAGCAACCAGCTATATACAATGTGTTTACAGTGCGTTTAAAGAGAAAACAAATGTTAAAATGCAAAATGCATGAAAACTGCATGCAAAAACGCATACAAAATGCAGGTTTAAAAAATCAAAACAAACTGCAAAACATGCCTGAAAAATGCATCAAGCACAGCTGCATAGATGTGAACCCAGACTAAAGGTAGTTTTTTAGGCTGTTATACTGGAGCACCAGCTTTTCCTTGCATGTATTCAGCTTTGAAGGTGGGTTGAAGCCTGTTCAGCCTGAGCACCCAGCCCGGAGCCATTTTATCTCTGGATTTACTCCAGAGATAAAACAATAATTCTGCCACTCTACAAGACACTGGTCTGGCCACATCTTGGGTATGCCATCCAGTTCTGGTCACCGGTCCTCAGGAAGGTTGTGCTTGAACTGGAGAGAGCCCAGAGAAGGGCAAAAGAGCTAATAAAGGGGCTGGAGGACCTCAGTTATGGGGAAAGACTACAAGCAATAAACGTAATCTCTCTGGAGAAGAGACGCTTGAGAGGGGATATGATAGCCAGCATAGGAAAAAAATGTTTCAGTGGGAGGGAGCTTAAAAAGACACGCGGCCATTCATTGCACCTGAAGGAGAAGCAGTTTAACCTTAAAGAGCCACCGTGTGGATTTGGATTCAAACAAGGAAGATGCCACTCCAGGTAATCAGTCACTACAGTCCGGATGCGCTGGGTGCAAGCCACGGCTCACCCTTGGTGATCAATAGGAAGAAAAGAATGGCTGTACACCACAAGAACGTTCCACCGATTTTATTCCAAAAATAGCAAATGACAGCCAACAAAGACAGAGTGTCTGAACCCAGGAGGTGACGCGTGCCTTTCACACTGACTTCAGTGCTTCTTCAAACCAGAAGAAGGTTTGAAGAAGCACTGAGCTCAGTGTGAAACGCACGCGTCACCTCCAAGCAGTGGTATCAGCAGGGAGTGGCGCTAGTTTCCAAAGACTTTTAGAAGGGCATCTTAACGATCGCAACATACATGGATATGGAATTTACTATTGATGTAAACTCATGCACACACACCACAAGTTGAACTGGATGAACTGGTGTCTTTATTCAACCTTCACAACTATGTAACTATGTATAATCAAGTATTCACATTGAAACAGCTGCCAGGTGGTGCCAAATGTCACATAATAGAATACATACAATTCAATCTCAGGCCCTTTTGAAAACTGAGTTATGCCACGTACACACGACCGGACGTTTTTCCGACGGAATTCCGCTCAAGCTTGGCTTGCATACACATGGTCACACAAAAGTTCGCTGGACTTTCGACCGTCAAGAACGCAGTGACGTACAACACTACGACGAGCTGAGAAAATTAAGTTCAATGCTTCCGAGCATGCGTCGAATTGTTTCCGAGCATGCGTAGGAATTTTGTGCATCGGAATTGGTACAGACGATCGGAATTTCCGATGTGAACTTTTAAAAGTCCGATGGAGCATACACGCAGTTGCATTTTCTGACCAAAATCTCTCATCTGTCTTTTGCTGGCTGAATTTCCGATCGTGTGTACGCGGCATTACACGTTCATAGCTCAATCTCAATATATTAACCACAGACTACACATTAAAAATAAAATTACACGCAGAGCTATTATTTTCATTGAAAAATATGGAACTGGGACAATGTGTAGAATTTGTTGGTATGGACAGATCAGATATCATGAAAATTGTTACCTGCACTTTACTGACGTTTGGGTTCCACTGGTCGATGTGTTCAAGTTTTTCAAATAGCTGAGTGTAGATGTGTTCTGGCGGGGAGTCAATTACAGCTTCCGCACGAAATACTTTTCCTATCTTTGGGAATGATTTACTGAGAATCCAATCTTCATTTTTCTGTATAAATGAATGGCCACATTATTAGCGATCTTTGAGTTGGCCCTGATAACTTGACCTTGAACATACATAACAATGATGCAATTTGCTAAGTAGTTTCTGTTCAAGATTACATAATAAAGTAGCATTTATAATCTCTATAGTTATAACACACCTGGCAAATGCAATATACATTTTTATGTGAAAGGAAGCTAAATGATAATCCTAAAGTTACTGTAACATGATAACGTGTCCCCTGCACTAAAGCACTACCAAACACTAAAAGTGGTTCTAAAGGCAAAAGTTTTTTTTTACTTTAATGTATTCTCTGCATTAAAGCCTAACTTCACCCAAAGAGGGAACTTCCACTTTAACCACTTCAGCCCCGGACCAATTGGCAGCCAAAGGACCAGGCCCCTTTTTGCGATTCGGCACTGCGTCGCTTTAACTGACAATTGTGCGGTCGTGCGACGTGGCTCCCAAACAAAATTGGCGTCCTTTTTTTCCCACTAATAGAGCTTTCTTTTGGTGGTATTTGATCGCCCCTGCGGTTTTATTTTTTTTGCGCTATAAACAAAAATAGAGCGACAATTTTGAAAACAATGCAATATTTTTTGCTTTTTGCTATAATAAATATCCCCAAAAAATATATAAAAAAAACATTTTTTTTTCCTCAGTTTAGGCCGATACGTATTCTTCTACATATTTTTGGTAAAAAAAATCGCAATTAGCGATTATTGATTGGTTTGCGCAAAAGTTATAGTGTTTACAAAATAGGGGATAGTTTTATAGCATTTTTATTAATATTTTTTTTTTACTAGTAATGGCGGCGATCAGCGATTTTTATTGTGACTGCGACATTATGGCGGACACATCGGACATTTTTGACACATTTTTGGGACCATTGTCATTTATACAGCAATCAATGCTATTTAAATGCATTGATTCCTGTATAAATGACAGTTGTAGTGAAAGAGTTAACCACTAGGGGGAGGGGTTATGGGCTGTGACGTGTGTGTGTTTTTACATTAGGGGGCGGGGCTGACGTCTGACGTCATTGATCGGCTTTCCCGATGACCGGGAACAGCCAATCAATGACAGGCAGAGTAGGAAGCGCGGGGAGAGGTTTGTTTACACAAACCTCTCCCCGTTCTTCAGCTCTGTGACCCGATCGCGGGACACCAGCGGCGATCGGGTCCGCTGGTCCCGCGGCCGGGGTCACGGAGCTCCTGACCGGGTCACGAGCGTGCCGCTGGCAGGCAAATAAAGGGCCACGTACAGGTACGTGATTTTGCCTGCCCGTGCCATTCTGCCGCAGTATATCTGCGTGAGGCGGTCGGGAAGCGGTTAAGGCCTCGTTCCCCCCTCCTCTATACCATTTGGCAATTTCTTTTTGCAGGGGTGGAGCGGATACCCAGTTTTGACAGGTACCCACTCGCCTAGGTGATCTGAGCAGAAGTTCTCCTTCCCGCCTCTCTTCCAGCAAATGTCACAGGTCCCAGAAGACTATGGGGCCATTCACAATGCACAGCAAGTCTTGTCCATATGCAGTGGCTTGCGGCTTCACAGTTGGGATGCCAGCGTCGGCGATCGAAGATGGTGTCTGCCGCCCCCTCGGGTGAACACAGCGCTGGATTGTGGGACAGGTGAGTGTCTGTTTATTAAAAGTCAGCAGCTACCGTTTTTGTAACTGCTGACTTTAAATTTTTCACAAAAATTAGGTAAAAAAAAAACCTTCAATGTCTGTGCCTCCCCTCCCACCTAAACACTCATCTGTCACCTCTCTTGATCCAACGATGTGATGTGCCTGCTGGCAGCCCTGATCTTCTTTCCTCCTGCATTCACATGACACAGCAGCGAGAGCCATTGGCTCCTGCTGCTGTCAATTAAATCCTATGAGGAAGAAGCAGGGGGCAGGGCCCAGCTACACTGTGTGTGTATATGGATGCAAGGGAGTGAGCCCCCATAGCACACAGCTTGCTATGGACTAACTCGGAAGAGAGGAGGAGCCAAGAGCAGCAACGGGGGACCCCAAAAGAGGAGGTTCGGGAAAACTCTGTACTATTGCACAGAACAGGTAAGTATGACATGTTTATTATTGTAATTTAAAAAAAACCTGAAGGTTTAACCTAAGCCCTGGCTCACATGTATATAGTCCCTGCATTTTTTTTTTTTAAAGCGGAGCACGGCCGACCACCGTCTCCCCACACCCCTGATTTTTATTTTTTTGGCCCTGCTTACCTGAAGGGTGTATCTGCACATTTCAGATACTTACCCATCCAATGGATCCAGTGTTGTCCTGCAACCGCTTTGTTCTGCGTCACCATGTTCTCTCAGACGTCACGATGACGTGCCGATAGGCAGACACCCTCCTCCTTTCCTTGAATGAAAGGCTATGCCTCCTGGGAAATGTGACATGCATATACTGGGAGCCACAGCGGGCAGTGTGCGTGTCAGTCGGGGCTGGACATTTAAACAAATAACAACACTTCTGCAGGATGGGGGGAGTGGAAGGAATGTGTAGAAGAGGGTAAAGGTCAGCTTTAAACGCAGCTACACGGAAATCGCTTAGTGCTTTTGCACTATGCGATTGCCGTGTGTGGGAAACTGCATCGCATTTTTCAGTGCCTGGGGGAGCCATTAAGAATTAATGGCACCCCCACAAGTTTTCTGTGCAGCACCACATTTTCTGTGTGGCTGCATGCGATTGTGAGAATGCATGCGATTTACACGCACTCCGGTACCTGCATATATGTGAGCATAGCCTAACTGCTAAACTAACATTACTTTACCTTAAGCTCTTCTTTGCACAGTCACCTAGATCTATACACTGGTCCTATACCCTGAAATCCCAAAGTGCGCACACTGAATCCTCACAATATTGAATAGGACTGAAAGTATCTGCGGCATGAAAATACCTATATACTAATCAATATCTTTTGACTTTCAGCATTAATGCAGCATTTTCATAAGAACTTGTATGTACAAGCATGTATTGGTCTGCCTGAATGAATGCATCCAAAGAATGTATACATAATATAAAAAAGTAAGAGTAAAGCCAGCTGTCCTTATCTGTATACTTTTTCCAGGTCATTGACTCAAATTATTAAAGTCGGCAACTGCGGCCTCCATTTTTTCCTAAAGACAGGTTTCCTTTAAGGTGGAATCAACTACATCTGTTGTAAAGTTGTTTGGCCAAACAGGGGATGCTACAGTGACCATGCCCATCATTTCTATGCCTGAGAAGGCTGCAGTACTCATTAGGTATAGAACACAAGAATACCCACAGTGCCACCCAAGAACGAGTATTGGAGTTGGACACTGTCATATTAAGGGATCTATGTATAAAAAAACCTAATGTGCGAACGTGTCAATCATGCGCACAGGCACAATGAATCTTTAAATTTGCATATACTTTTATTTCCAATGATGGCCAGCACCATTTAGTGGCAATAATGCAGTATTTTGTCTGATGCAGTATTTCAGAAAAAAATGCATTATTGCCACTAGATGGCAGTAATGAACCTAGGACCTAGGAAATAAAAACATTAACCACTTCAATACATTGCATTTTCACCCTCTTCCTGCCCAAGCCATTTTTCAGCTTTCAGTGATGTCACACTTTGAATGACAATTGCGCGGTCATACAATACTGTACCCAATTTTCTTGACACAAATAGAGCTTTCTTTCGGTGGTGTTTAATCACTGCTGGGATTTCAATTTTTTTTTACTGATGTGCGCTGAGGCTGCACTTATGGGCACTGATTAGGTGGCACTGATGAGGAGGCACTAATATGCAGCACTTATGGGCACTAATAGGCGGCACAGATAGGGGGCACTGATGGGTGGCACCAGTGGGCACCGATAGGTGGCACTGATAGGTAGCACTGATAGGTGGCACTGGTGGGCACTAATAGGCGGCCCAGTTAGGGGGCACTGATGGGCATTTATGGGCAGCACTGATGAGCAGGCACTGAAAGGCAGCACTGACTGGCACTGATTGGTGGCACTGATGGGCACAGCTAGGGCTTTACTGTAATCAGGGCACTAATGATCAGTGCCCCAATTACCTGTCCTGGTGCCCCCTGCGAGGAGATGCTGCTGATCAGCTCTCATCGCCACACACGCTGTCAGTGTGAGGCGATGAGAGCCGATTACCGGCACTTCCGCACTTACATGTGAACGAGGGCCGCACCGCTCCTCCATCATTTGGCGGTAGGCGGGCAGCAAGTGGTTAAAGAGGAAGTAAACTGGGATGTTTTTTTATTTATTTTTTGTTCCCTGCAAAGTAAAGGCAAAATGTGCTAGTATGCATCGCATACTAGAACATTATGTGACACTTACCTGCAAACGAAGCCTGCGTCGTCCCCACTGGAGGCCGCGTCCATCTTCGCCCGCCTTCCTTCCCGGGGCTGCAGACTCCAGCTCTGTGACTGGCCGGAGCCGTATGATTTCACTCCCGCGCACGTGGGAGTCACCGGTCATGGCATACGCTTCTAAAGAAATGGCAGGGGCGGCCATTACTTCAAAGCGAATGCGCAGATGACATCTTCGGCATAGTAAACAGTAAATATCTCCTAAACGGTGCACATTTAGGAGATATTTACAATACCTATAGGTAAGCCTTATTCTAGGCTTACCTAGAGGTACAAAGTACACAGGAAGGTTTACAACATCTTCAAGCAAATTACCATGAAGATTTATTGCGCCTGTGCAAATTATTGACACTTCCGCGCAGCAAATTTTTTATGCATAGGTTTTAGATAAGAAGTGCACTTACCTGTTCAGTCTGCCAACCTTCCTGTTGCAGCATTGACTTTGCCTTGTGAAGTGTTTCTTTAATTTGATTTAAATAAAACATATCTCTGCTAGAAAGCATTGCAGTCGTTTCAAGGTTGGGATTGGCATTAATTCCTATATAAACACAAACAAGTTTCGTCAATCTAATATATCCTCCTAAATATGTTTACAGTTACCTTACATACATAATTATAGCAAGGAATGACCAGCAGTGTATAACTGAAGAAGTTACTTACGATTAACATTGCACTTTATATAAATAATCAAAAGATTTAGACTGTTAGTTGCAGTGTAATGCGGCATACACACGGTCGGAATTTCCGATGGAAACATCCCATGCTGTGTTATTTTGTGTATTTTGAGCCCATGTTGTTTGTTTCCTGTTTTTTGTTATTGACCTTTGACCCTCTCTGTTGTAGAGTCCCCTGTCCCTTCTGTGGGGGGTAAAGCATGAGGTGGAGAGTATATTTATATGTGGCAGTCAGGACAGCCATCAGAAATGTTGGGACCCCTTACACAGCTTTAGGCCTGGGGCCCCCGGGCCTAACCACCAACATTCCCCATGGTCCGCCCATTGACTGTCCCACCGAAATCTGCCAACTGATCATCCCACCAAGTCCTTCAGTTTTATTTTAACGCTCTTACAACTAAAAGGGAGCTCCGGGCTCCCCCAAAAATTTAAAAGTCAGCAGCTATAATTACTGCAGCTGCTGACTTCTAATAAGGACACTTTTCTGTCTAGGGATCCAGCGATGTCCTCATCCGAGCCGATTCTTCAATTGGCTTCGGGTGCAGGCATTGGCATCTCAAGTAAGGGAAACAGGCAGTGAACTTCTGTCAGATGGCTGAGGCAAAAAACAGGTACCCACTCCCCCTCAAAAAGTGTCAAATGTGGCAGTGGAGGGGGGGGGGATGCAAACAAGCAGAACTTCCCCTTTTGGGTGAAGTTACGCTTTAATGTATGAAAATGAAAGAAGTACAGCTCTCTTGGTTGTACTTCTATGGATCACAGGATTGCAGTGCTTTCTGCACTCCTGTGACATGTTTTCAGCTGACAGCAGAGTCGGTCCAGGCTGGGGAAAGATCCCGACTTTAAAGTCAGGATCCACCCAGATCCCTGAACCAGCACCTGGCTCTGCCTCTCAGCGGGCCCATGCTGCATCAACCTAGATATATATGATTCTGAAAAAAAAACTATTCTTTTAAAAGTGTATTTTTCAAGTCATCGGTGCTTAGTACTTTTCAGTTATTGCAAAGAGGTGGCCCAATCAAACAAAGAGACATCCCCATATATTCAACGGACAGCCCAATCCAGAAAAGAAACATCCCTCCCCATATATTCAGCAAAGAGATGGCCCAATCCAGCAAAGAGACATCCCAATCCAGCAAAGAGACAGCCCAATCCAGCAGAGACATCTCCATATATACAGCAAAGAGACATCCCCATAAAGATATTGTTAATAAAAGATGGCACGTTTAACACACAGACAGGTCCTTCTACACATACATAAATAGTGATATTCACAATATATGGACAGGCGTTAAATCTGTTTCAAAATATAACAATAATAAAAGTGCCCACATATAAAAAATATGTATGAATCTAAACAAACATAACGTTAATATGGAGGCATAGAGGAGACTCTGGCCACCGCAGGCAGTAGCAATTTAAAAAAACCCTACCTAGCCAAGCGGACTGTTTCTTCATTTTCAGGTGCCAGTGTAATAGTATCCTGTGCCAGACAAGTACATTACAGTCCCGGCCTCTTCTATATAAATCCGCCAGGTAGGCCTGGACTGTTGTGTACTTGTCTGGCACAGGATATTACTACACCGGCACCCAAAAATGAAGAAACAGTCTGCTTGGCTAGGGAACGTTTTTTGAGTCAAACACTGGCTTCCATGAAATCTCCGTCACTCCATCAGGTAATTGATCGGCTTGCAAATATGGAAAGCAATAAAACTCCTCATTGTGTAGTATAAACAACTATTTTATTAAAATTAATGCAGAGACTTACAATTTAAAATCTGGCATTCAGCAAGATCTGAGACCAAGGGGTTACACACTCACACATTTCACAGAGGCCAGTGTTTGACTCATTGCCTGATATTCTCTGTATTAAGGTGAGCGGCCATTGCACTTATTGGTGGAGTTTACTCTTAAGCACCTGACTGCATGAGCAATATTTCTACCACTGGATTCCGAATATACTTTATAGCACTGTCACTTATAACTGTGCTCTCTTGACACCTGTTTGCCCTGGACTATTACTTACCACACATTTATGGTCACCTTTGATCATTATTTGACAATTTATTTGTGTTGCATTTTCCTTCACTGGATCTTCGTTTATTATTGTTTATGGTCACCTATGATTGTTTTTTTTCACTTGGCATATTGACATTATGTTTGTTTAGATTCATACATATTTTTATATGTTTTTTTTTTATTATTGTTTTATTTTGAAATAGATTCAGCGCCTTTCCATATATTGTGAATATGAAAAATCCCGGAGCAGAACCAGTTGGCCAAGCAAAAACAGGTTCTGCTCATCAGGAATTTTACATAATTGGATAAATGAATTGAATATTCACTCAGTTTATTGTGTTACTCTACTTAGGCTGGCCCATACATTATGCAGAAGAGATTCTAGGCACCGTGATCTACAGGCTTTAGCAATTTTAAAAAATAACTTTCCCTAGCTAAGCGGACTGTTTCTTCATTTTCGGGTGCCAGTCCTGTGCCAGACAAGTACATGACAATCCCAGCCTGCCTGGCAAAATGATAAGGAAGAGGCAGGGACTTGCACCGACACTCGAAAGTGAAAAACAGTCCACTTGGCTAAGGAAATTAGTTTTTTACATTCTTACTACCTGCAGATTGCAGTGCCCAAAGTCTCCTCTCTGCCTCAGCCCACCCTCTTTCCCTGCGGAATTGGCTGGGCTGGACCTGGAAAGTAGTAGTAAAACTTTGCGCTGCACATCAGACAAAGCAGCCGGGGGGGGGGGGGCTCCAGTCATGGCAGGCCCCTCGGGATGCCTGGGCCCCCTACATGTGTACAGGCCAACCCCCCCCCCCCGATGGCAGCCCTGGTGGCAGTATGTGTGCTGGTCAGCTCAACTCTGAGGAAGGGAGCATGCTCCCTAAATGTGTCAGATAGCCAGCGTTGAGGCATTGCACGTCAGGTCACACAATTTCTGCACTGGACTTTGCCTAGCGTCAATCATGTTAATTTATCTTCTACCTTTGTGAGCATTCATTTTGTCATTTTTCTATGATTTTACAATAAAATTTCCATCAATGCACTAGGCGTTTACACCCTCCTGTGTTTTCTTTTTGGTTTTCTACTGGCTTTCCTGATCTGAGGAGCACTGCGCCAGCTGAGCATTTCTGACAGATGTCCTCTTGTTACTACCTACAGCCTGGTGTGTCGCAAGACTTTTGGGCAGTACTCTAAGCGCTGGGAGTGATTGTGTATTTTGCACCATGGAAATTGTTTAAAAATGAATTTCAGGAAGAAATGTGGTTTAGATCGATTTCCAATTTTGGCCTCTCAAAACTGGGAACCAAATGTCCTCAGGTGTGTAAGACAAGGGTAGGGCCAATAAAAGCTGCAGCCATCTGAATTAAAGTTATTTATCTTGGGTTGATGCACTCCACTACTGTACCATATATCATTATGTAAGCTTGTATATAGTAAAAAAAACTTATTAATATGCTATGTACAGTTGTGTGAAAAAGTATTTGCCCCCTTTCTGATTTTTAATATTTTTTTGAATATTTCTCACACTTAACTGACTCAGATCTTCAAACAAATTTTATTATTACACAAAGATAACCTGAGTAAATACAAAATGAAGTTTTTAAATGATGGTTTCCTTTATTAAAGCAAAAAAGCTGTCCAAACCTGTCTGTCTATGTAAAACAGTAATAGCCCCCTAAATCTAATAACTGGTTGTGCCACCCTTGGCGGCAACAACTGCAATCAAGCATTTGCAATAACTGGCAATGAGTCTTTCACATTACTGTGGAGCAATTTTGGCCCACTCTTCTTTGCAAAATTGTTTTAATTCAGCTACATTGGAAGGTTTTCTAGCATGAACGGCCTGTGTAAGTTCATGATACAGCATCTCAATTGAAATTAAGTCCGGTCTTTGACTAGGCCACTCCAAAACCTAAATTTTAATTTGTTTGAGCCATTTGGAGGTGGACTTGCTGTTGTGTTTTGGATCATTGTCCTGCTGCATAACCCAAGTATCACTTGAGCTTGAAAAACATATATATAGATGGCACTGTTGCTCTGTATTCGATATTTTGCAATTCCCTTATGTTAAATAACTAATAGCATAACAGAACTATCATAGTATGTAAACATATTTTGTATTCTACAAGAAATAATGATAATGGAGGGAACAAAACCTTTGATCTGTGGCATGCAAGCTAATTAACAGTCCAAGGCAGCCTTCAGAACAGGAAGTTGAGAGCAAACTCCAAAGTACATGTAAAAGAAAGCACAGAAGAGAGGCGCCACCGAGTTAAGATAGTAAGCATTTTATTCCACAAAAATAAGGTGCATATAACCACTTACATTTAAGTAGAGGTAATTCAGCACAATAAGAAAGTCCTCTGGAGCGTCATGTGTGCACCAAGTCCGTTTGTTTTAGTCCAGTGCGGCGTCCTGTCCAGCAGGATATCCTAACGTTGGTGATACTGGCTTGTTGGACCTAGAGCGAGGCTTGGCTCCGGTCAGATGATTCAAACAAACGTCGGGCGTGATGACATCACAGCTAAGCCTACAGCGTTTCGGAGCATGCACACTGATGAAGGAGTGCGCCTGTTCCTTCCATCTACAGTGTGCATGCTCCGAAACGCTGTAGGCTTAGCTGTGATGTCATCACGCACGACGTTTGTTTGAATCATCTGACCGGAGCCAAGCCTCGCTCTCGGTCCAACAAGCCAGTATCACCAACGTTAGGATATCCTGCTGGACAGGACGCCGCACTGGACTAAAACAAACGGACTTGGTGCACACATGACGCTCCAGAGGACTTTCTTATTGTGCTGAATTACCTCTACTTAAATGTAAGTGGTTATATGCACCTTATTTTTGTGGAATAAAATGCTTACTATCTTAACTCAGTGGCGCCTCTCTTCTGTGCTTTCTTTTACATGCACTTGAGCTTGAGGTCATGAACTGATGGCCGGATATTCTCCTTTAGGATTTTCTGGTACAGCTCAGAATTCATGGTTCCATCAATTATGGTAAGTCGTCCAGGTCCTGAAGCTGCAAAGCAGCCCCAGACCATCACGCTACCACCACCACCATGTCTGACTATTGGTATGATGTTCTTGTTATAAAATGCTGTATTAGTTTTATGCCAGATGTAACGGGAAAGTAAAATTTTTGTCTCATCAGTCCACAGAATATTTGCCTAAAAGTCTTGGAGATAATCAAGATGTTTTTTGGTAAATGTGAGATCAGCCTTTATGTTCTTTTTGGTCAGCAGTGGCTTTGGCCTTGGAACTCTCCCATGAATGCCATTTTTGCCCAGTCTCTTTCTTATTGTTGAAAAATGAACACCGATCTTACCTGAGGCAAGTGAGGCCTGCAGTTCTTTAGATGTTGTTCTGGGTTCTTTTATAACCTCCTGGATGAGTTGTCATCATGCTCTTGGAGTAATTTTTGTAGGCCGGCCACTCCTAAGAAGGTTCACCACTGTTCCAAGTTATCTCCATTTGTGGATAATGGCTCTCCCCGTGGTTCACTGGAGTTCCAAAGCCTTAGAAATGGCTTTGAAACCCTTCCTAGACCGATACATTTACATTAATTGTTTCTGATTTGATGAAGCAAGTTCTTGAACTCCTCCTGTTCTTAAATGTTTTTAGATTGTGTCAGGATGTGTGGCTTTTTGTGATCTATTAGCATTCTTCACTTTGCCAGACAACTTCTATTTATGTAATTTCTTGATTCAACAGGTCTGGCAGTAATCCGGCCTAGTTGTGGCAAGTGAAATGTAACTCAGCTGTAACTCAGCTTTCCAAAAAATTGTGGTTAATCACAGTGATTCAGCATGGAAGGGGGCAATTACTTTTTCACATAGAGCCAGGCAGGTTTGAACAGCTTTTTTCTCTTAAAGCAGAGTTCCACTCAAATGTGAAACTTCCACTCATCTGATTCCTCCCCCCCTCTGGTGCCACAATTGGCACCTTTCGGGGGGAGGGGAGACAGGATTCCTGTCTTTGACAAGTATCCTTTCCCACTTCTGGGAGCCTCAGCCGCGGCTATTGACATCACGGCTGTGGCTCCCTCCTCCTTCCCCTGTCCCCTGGCCAGTAGGAGAGAGGAGCTGGCCTTGCTGATGCGCAGTAAGGGTTCTCTGCATGAACATTGCATCTTGAATTTACTATATGCAACAGAAATTAAAAATCAGGAAGAGAGCAAATACCTTTTCACGCAACTGTAAGAACTTCATGGTTAATTTCCCCAGTCTGTTCAGTGATCTGAAATTTACTATGTACAGTTAAACTATGTATAGCACATGTATAGCGTAATTTTCTAGTGCAAAGCCCAAACCCTGTATACATTTTAGTGTAATGTTTGTGAATATGACCATTGGCAGCAAAGCAAATCAGTTCCAGTGTTTTTTGATGCATAATTCAAGTTCTTACTGCCTAAAAAAAATAAATAATTGCAGCCAAAATTTTGAAGTGGTTAATACACGTGTAAATTACCTTTAATAACCCTATGCATGAACATGAGATATTGTTACTGAAGGGTTTAGCCAATTCTTCTTCTTTCAGCTGTAATTTTAGATGAAGAAAAAACAGAGCTCCAGATAGTAATTTTATTTTCTGCTTGGCCAACTGGTTCTGCTCCAGGATTTTTAAGCTCTTCAATTCACTGTGATGGAAATCGAAAGCAGCAGCTACTGAAACTTGTCACCATGATATAATGGTACACAGTCTGCTCTTACAAACTACTGATAATTTCTTCCTTCAAAAGCTGAACAAGAATATTACCAGCACTGCAGATGTGTTGTCTTTTTATACAATAAATGGCTGATTTAGTAAAGAGAATCCTGTACTGTACTCTATAAATCGTTGTCATGTTCACTATTAAGTGGAACTCAACTGCTTCCATATTACTTCCCCTCCACCCCTGCTCCATGCTGCCATTAAAAAAAAGGCACGTGCGCAGATATTCCACCAGCTTCTTCCAGGTATTTGGGAGCTGGCAAAGACCACGGTGCATCAGGGCACATGAAGTCTATTTCTGGGCGTGCGCACAAATGCCGCCATCTTCTGGTGGATGTTCACTGTAATGCTCAGCGGCATTTGTGCACATGGGGACATCTTCTACACATGTGCAAAAATTGGGACGTACTAAGGCCTTCTTCACACAGGCTTCAACTTGTATAAGCAGTGTGAACATCAAGTTTTTACAAAGCATTTGCAGAACTTTTAGCAAGCTTTGTTGAAACATTTAAAGCTCCCTTCAGATCCAGTGTTGAACACAGATCCTAATGGGAGTGCTGATTGTAACAAGCTGCTAGCAGGCTTCAGCACTATTCAAAGCTTGTTGAAAGACAGCTAGCAGCTTGTTTAAAGTGACAATCAGCACTCCCCTTAACCACTTGACCACTGGGCACTTAAACCCCCTTCCTAACCAGACCAATTTTCAGCTTTCGGTGCTCTCACACTTTGAAAGACAATTACTCTGTACTCATATGACATTTTTGTCCTTTTTTCCCACACAAATAGAGCTTTATTTTGGTGGTATTTAATCACTGCTGGTTTTTTTATTTTTTGCGCTATAAATAAAAAAAGACAGAAAATTTGGTAAAAAAAAAAAATCTTTGTTTCAGTTAAAATTTATTGTAGAGTATTGGCGAGTATTGGCAGAGTATTGCATAGCATTGCAGAGTATTGGCAGAGTATTGCAGAGTACTGCAGAGTATTGGCAGAGTATTAGCAGAGTATTAGCAGAGTATTGCAGAGTATTGCAGAGTATTGCAGAGTATTGGCAGAGTATTGGCAGAGTACTACAGAGTATTGGCAGAGTATTGCAGCGTATTGGCAGATTATTGCAGAGTATTGGCAGATTATTGCAGAGTATGGGCAGAGTATGGGCACTGAGCAGCGCTGTGGGCACTACAGATCCAGCCCACAGCGCTGCAGCAAATGATCTCTCCCCCTCTCACCCTCTCCCCTCGCACTGTACAGATCGGTGCAGAGAGGGGGGGAGGAACCAGCGTCATTACATGACGTCGGTTTGTTTACAGGTGATCGCTCCGTCATTTGACGTAGTGATCACGTGGTAAACAGTCGCTACTAGCGGCCATTTACCGTGATCCGTGATGCGCCGGGTCTTCCGGACCCGGCAGTCACAGATATATCCGGGAGCGCGCCCCAGGGGGTGCACGAGAGCAAGATTCTGGGAGGACGTCCATGGATGCCCTCCAAGAATAAGCCGACCGCAATGTAACCGTCTTTCGGCTATGGCCCGGTTGGCAAGTGGTTAAGATACGTGCATACCATTTCGCAAAGAGGAGCTAAAGGTTACTTTAATGGCTTTTACAAGCTGCTGAAAGTTTGTTGAAAGCTTTATCAAAAGCTTGCTGAAAGTTTCATAAAAGCAATAGTGCATGAAGTGAAAAGATTAATTATCAATACCCTGCACTTACAGATTCCAAACAGAGACAAGCTTAAAGAGCAAACAATTCACAGACTGCACACTGCCCCAGTGTAGGCCCCTGCACGATGACGTCACTGCCTCAACTTCAACTGACACATTTCACCCAATAGCATCTGCAGGGCAATTTGGATTTATGGTGTGTGGTCTGTGGATTGTTTGATCTTTAAGCTTAAGAGGAGGGATCTAAGAGGCCCCTGATCTCTCCATAAAGAGTACCTGTCACTGCAAAAGCTATCACAAAGGGGTGTTGTTCAAGTTGAATGACGCAAGCAAGTTAAATAAGAAAAAAGTTTTTAAAAAAGTGTAAAAAATAAATAAAAAAATGTAATAAAAAAATAAAAACACCCCTGTCCCCCTGTGCTACAGCAGAAATACAACAGAGTAAAAGCAATAATTCTAGTGCCAGAGCTCACGTTTAACTCTAAACAGTAAACCTGTAAAGGCTTTTAAAGCATCACTCATGGATAATTTGAAGTACCATAGTTTGTTGCTCATGGGCATTTGCAATTTTAAATATTTACATATATGGGATCTATTTACTCAGCGCAACATCATCTTTTATATTTTACGAAAATAAATGGGTATTATTTTGTGTTTGTGTGCGCGCAAATTTATTTAAGTGTATTATTTCCTGAAAATTTGTGTAAAAATCATGGGGCATACAAAAATGTCTACAACTACCACTTTATTCTGCAGGAACTCTGCTTTCAGAAAATATATAATGTTCTGGGTAATCTTCTAAACAAAAAAAAAATTGTTAATTTTAACGGCTTCAGAACCGCCTGCCCGCATTGTACTGCAGACGGGGGGGGGGGGGCGCCAGGGAGATGGAACACATTTTTTCGTTAGTAAAAGCAGCACATTACACACACATCAACACTTGTTAGACACACACTAAACCCCTTGATTACCCTGGAATGTTAACCCCTTCCCAGCCAGTGTCATTAGTACAGTGACAGTGTATAGTATTATCACTGATCAATGTATTGGTGATGTCAGTGTTAGTTAGTCAGTTCCCACCCAGAGTCAGTTAGTGTCAGATTATTAGCCGCACTAACACAGTCACTGATTACCACATTCACAAGTATAAAAAAAAAATGTATTAAAATATATATAAATATATATATATATATATATATATATATTCTAATCAAAAATTGAGCGAGATTCCAATATAATGTCAAAAAACCACTCCCTCAGCGCCTATGGAATACAATAATCAATGTATATCAGCAGCTACTATACAGAATCACAGTACAAAAAAAAATTATATCATCAGCAAAAAATAGATCTTATTAAGGATATTAGCAGCGCTTCACTATAAAATCAAACATATATTAATGTTGATGGATAATATGCATAAATATTAAACCAAGATGGAGATCTTCATTTAAATATTTCAAGAGTGATAGATAGTCCAAACAATCTTAGTGCCAAACGTGCAGAAATTCAGAGATGAATGGAGGTTCCACTCGTGAGCAAACAAATCCTTCACCCCACCTTCTGTGCAGACCGATAGGAATTGCACTTACCAGACTGGTTTGAAAGCATGTATCACAAATAGATGGAACTTCTTACACCGCAACTCTTCTTCTGCGGCTTTAACCTTTTTGGCACTAAGATTGTGAAAGAACTGTTTGGACTATCTATCACTCTTGAAATATTTAAAGCGGTTCTGCACTCGTTTTTTTTTTTTTTGGGGCTATATGCCAAGGGCATATAGCTCAATTGGGGGACTTACCTGTTCCATCTTCCATCTCGATTGCCGCCGGTTTTCGTCCGATGAAGTTCTTTATCTTCTTCTTTTGTGCTGGGGGCCATCTTGCCTGTGGGCATGTGAAACCCCACAGGCACTTTAGATGGCCCAGCATGCACCGCCGTTACTCGCGCGTGCGCAGTAACGGCACATCTGCCGACATCTCACGAGATTTCGGAAGATGTGGCCGAAATCTCGCGAGATTTCGGAAGATGCCCGCACTGACTCCTGGGATCAATGACACCAGATCCCAGGAGACAGTGCGGCGTGACGAGGATCCCCGCAAGACCCCGCCCACCCCCGAAGAGACAGAAGACAGGAAGTCATCGATTACAAGGTAAGTAAAAAAAAAAAAAAAAAACACATTTCATTTAGTACTCTTTGCCTGATTTGGAAGGCAAAGAGATTTACTAAATGAAATGTGTGCAGAACCGCTTTAAATGAAGATTTCCATCTTGGTTTAATATTTATGCATATTATCCATCAACATTAATATATGTTTGATTTTATAGAGAAGCGCTGCTAATATCCTTAGTAAGATCTATTTTTTGCTGATGATATAATTTGTTTATTTTATTTATATCATAGTTTGTAGACGCTATAACTTTTACACAAACCAATTATTATACACTTATTAGTTATTTTTTATCAAAGACATGTAGCAGAATACATTTTGTCCTAAATTTATGAAGACATTTTTTTTTTTAATTGGATATGTTTTATAGCAGAAAGAAAAAAATATTGCTTTTATTTTCAAAATTGTTGGTATTTTTTAGTTTATATAATAAAAACGAAAAAACCCAGTGGTGATCAAATACCACAAAAGAAAGCTCTATTTGTATAAAAAAATGATATAAATTTCATTTTGTACAACGTTGCAGGACTGTGCAATTACCAATTAAAGTAGCGCAGTGCCAAATAGCATAACATGCCCTGGTCATGAAGGGGGGGGAGTAAAACCTTCTGGCGCTCAAGTAGTATGTGAACAAATATCAAAATTGCCCTGGAGAGCAAGTAGTAAATATATTTCTCAATAGCCACAAAAGATTTAAAACCCCTTTTTTGTGCACCAAATGCCTTTGTGATACCGAATATTACTTTGTAAAAGTAGCAGTGACATCATCACTATGCTGTACATAGTCTGGATGGACCCATCATGTCCACCCAATACAGGCTTCCTGAAAAAAACTAGAGGAGGGGGCGGAGACAAGACCAGTCACCCTGCACAAGTAGAGAGAACAGCAGTGAGAGGGCTTTATTACAGGAAGCTCCTTCACAGAGGAAACGTTTTACACTGAATTGCTGAGCACAAAGCACACCAAAAAACAAATAAGAATACACATGCTTCTTGTATTTAGACAATGTTTCATGTTGAGGGGGGAGAACGGCAATGAAAACGAAGGCCCCTCTCACATGGGGTGGAATCTGTCCAAGCGGAACCACCTGCTCAGTGGGGGATCTCTCCACTGATCCCCGTAGAGCAGGCAGATGACAGGTCCGTGTCCACTCTATGCAGAGCAGACACGGACACAACCCGCTGTTCTCTATGGGGCGGTTGGATGGAAACAGACTGCATTTTCGATTTTATCCAATTGTCATCTGATCTGATCCACCGGAACACCACCACCGGAACATCCATCTGTTTTTAGCATGTGGGTGACAGCGGGCACGTGTACGCTGATATACGCCCCCCTATAGAGCACAATGGGTGGTGCAATGAGGTCCGCCTGAAAACAGACAAGCGGACCCGTTCAGTCCTCTGATGTGAAAGGAGCCTACAGTAAATGTTGAATTGTTTTCATTCAGGGTTCATTTTAAAATGATAGAGAGATACAGTATAAAGAATCCAATTGAGCTAATGTATAATGAATGACAGCTCGATTCTTTCACTCTAATGCCTTGTACACACAATCGAACATTCCGACCAGAAAATCCATCTGATTTTTTCCGACAGATTTTGGCCGAAACTTGTGTTGCATACACACGGTCGGACAAAGTTGTCGGAAAATCTGATCGTTCCGAACGAGGTGACGCACAAAACGTACGACGGGACTACGTAGAGGCCAGTAGCCAATAGCTTTCGTCTCCAAATTTCTTCTGAGCATGCGTGGCACTTTGTGCGTCGGAATTCTCTACACACGATCGGAAAAAGTCAGATCCGATTTTGTTGTTGGAAAATTTTAGATCATGCTCTCAAATTTTTTCTGTCGGAAAATCCGACGGAAAAAGTCCGCTAGAGCCCACACACGATCGGATTTTCCAACAACATAATCCGATCTGACTTTTTCCATCTGAATATCCGACCCTGTGTACGGGGCATTAGAGGTATTGGCTGTATTAATTTCCTTTTACAGGCTTTCTTTCTTCTATTTTCATCTGGTGATCCAGCCAGCAAATCTGTTCTTTTTCGCATCCCAAACACTCCAGTAGAATGTACCAGTTTACATGGATGAGACAAACCACTTAACACTGGCAGGGGTGCTTATAACGATCAACTTTTACTTATTCATGCAAAACGTTTATCCCAAAAGGAAAAAAACTGCTGGCTTTAACTACCGTATTTATCGGTGTATAACACGCACCCCAAGTTTAGGGGGGCATTTTAACCTCCCTGGCGGTATGATTCTGTCTGGAATTTTGTGCTGAAAGCGGTACAATTATTTTGCATGGAAATGTGATGCTATGTATTATAGGCCTGCAATTCTTAGTAATTACTTACTTAAACCTGACCAAACAAGACTCTAGTAGACATCCCAGATGTGATAAAGTTTAAAACACAAAATCATGATATAAATTTTTAAATAATATAATTTTATTCAAAAAAAAAATAATACAAACTAAAGAAATTTGTCAGACAAAGAAAATTTAATAAACATCCTGAGTGTGATAAATTTTAAAACAGGGTACAGCACACAGTCCGACGTCACAATCCGGACAATAGAACCGGCTTTCTTTTCGGATTTTTTTTCCCTTGTCATCTCTGTTGGAACAGCAAACCACGCCGCACATCCTGGTAGGTGCTGCCTTTTTTGCGGTTGGTGGTATATAGTCCAGAAAGTGACGACCTGTTGCATTCTGGGCTGGCAACACCAACAGCACGTCGTCCAGGTCTGTTCGCATCTACTGATGGCGTCTGGTGTTTGACGAAAATTTGCTCAGCCACCTTCCAGATAAAATCCGAATGAACAAGAGGCTTGTCACTCTCTGCTCTGTACAAGATGTACGCATTCCAAAGGCATTGTTCCAGAAGATGCCTGAAAATCTTTTTGTAGTATTTTTTCTGCTGTTTCCGCATAGTCGGATAAAAGGTCATTGCCTGATCAGCTCGGTCGACACCTCCCATAGTGCAATTATAGTCTATCACGACTTCAGCACATCTTTCCCACCTTTTGCGTGGACCATGGCAGTGGAGGTATTGTGGACAGTGCTCATGAGACAAACGTCCTTCTTGTCTCGCCAACGTATTGCCATCATCTTACCCTTCTGCCAGGCAACACTTTCACCGGTTTTTAGTTTTTTTTTGCCAAACATAGATGGCATGTCACGTCGGTTAGGCCTAACCGTACAATAATCATCAGTTTTGTTTTGGATCAGAAATTGTCCATGGTGGCACAATATCCCTGGTTCAGTAATGGCTCCAGTAGTGTTAGGACAGATGATGTGGCCATCCCATAGCCGCTGTACCTGGGGTTGAATTTCGTGCCTTTACCGGTGTAAATGACCGAGTTCCATATGTACCCAGTGGATGACTCGCAGAGCATGTATGATTTGATGCCAAACTGTGCTCTTTTGGATGCAATATACTGGATCCAGCTTAGGCGTCCCTTATAGGCCGTCAAACTCTCATCCACGCTGACGTCCCTTTCTGGCACGTAGGTCCGCTGGAAATTGTTCCCAATAATTTGGCATACCTCCCAGATTTTTTTTAGCTTGGGCGCAGGATGCGTGGCCTCATCAAACTCTTCATTGTTAGTGAAGTGAAAATATTTCATGATGAGGGAAAACCGGTATTCCGACATCACAGTACCAAAAAACGGAGTGGCCAGTAACTTGTTGGTGGTCCAGTATCATCCCCACCACCCCCTGAAGAATAATGAGTCAGAGAAACAGCCAGATGTCCTCTTTAGTCACCGGTTCCCACTTTCTGCTTCGGGAAAACCTGGCATGCAGCGTAGCGGATTGCTGCTCTTGGTAGCGATTTGTCTCAATTTTTTGAATTACCTCCTCTGTGAGAAATAATTCCAGGTATGCCAGAGGGTTGCCACGCTCAACTTCGACCTTCATCCCAGGTGATCCAGTGAAGGGAAATCTTGGGGGCGCTACCTGGTCCGTATCGCACTCAATAGGGCACCAAGTGCGCACATCGCTGATGTCAGGTGCAGGATCATCACCGATGTCACCGCTGTCACCGCTGTCACTTGTCAGATCCGTGTCAGATGACAAATCTCCCCACGACTCACTATCGCTCAGTTCTGGGAGCAACTCCGTGTCGCTGTCATTCAACTGCTCCAAAGGCGATTTTGTAGCGAGATGGCGCTTTTTGGATTCCATCTTTTCAAAATGTTATTGGAGGCAAGTGGCACTGGGGCAAGGGGCACTGTATCAGTAAGATCTGAGATGATACAGTGTAATCCTATCAGATTACACTGTATCACCTCTATTTATATGTGTGTGTTGTGTTGAACTTGTGAACTTTTGAATCTCCCGCCCAGTTCCGCTCCCTTGCGCCGCTGCTGCTCGCAGGGAACGGAACCAGGAAGTGAGATGCGGTGATCGCGCTGGCGATCACAGCCGAGGACAGTGGAGGGCATCGCTGGAACCCAGGACAAGGTAAGGGCTCCGCTGTATGCTCTGCACTGCTACCCCGAGCGTGACTCGGGGTTACCGCTCCTGACAGAAAAAGTCAGACCCGAGTCACGCTCGGGATTACCGCCAAGGAGATTAAGGAAAAAAAGTTTTAGGAGGGAAGTTTAGGGGAAAAAAAAAAAAAACTTACATTTAAGCATCATTTGCAGCTTGCCCAGCGTCATTTTCAGCTTGCCCAGCGTCATTTGCAGCCTTGCCCAGCGTCATTTGCAGCCTTGCCCAGCGTCATTTGCAGCTTTCCCAGCGACATTTGCAGCCTTGCCCAGTGTCATTTGCAGCTTGCCCAGCGTCATTTGCAGCTTTCCCAGCGTCATTTGCAGCCTTGCCCATCATTTGCAGCCTTGCCCAGTGTCATTTGCAGCCTTGCCCAGTGTCATTTGCAGCTTGCCCAGTGTCCTTTGTAGCTTGCCCAGTGTCATTTGCAGCTTGTCGGCGTCATTTGCAGCCTTGCCCACGTTTAAATTTCCCGCTGCCGAGAAAAAGACCGAAGCGCCGCCGAAAAAGACCGAAGCGCCGCCGAAAAAGACCGAGCCGACTGTTCGGCTCCGCTCGCAGTCCCGCCTCCCTGCTGTTTCGGGAGCGAGCGCAGGGAGGTGGGACTGCGAGCGGAGCCGGCTCGGTCTTTTTCAGCGGCGCTTCGGTCTTTTTCGGCGGCGTTCGCTATTTTTCAGCGCCGCTCTATTTTTTTGTCTCTTTTTTTGGGGGGATTGGCGTATAACACGCACCCACGACTTTCCCCCGATTCTAAGGGGGAAAAAGTGCCTGTTATACGCCGATAAATACGATAATTATAAAGTGTGAGCTGCAGTTTGGCTTCCGTTTGTTGGTGTATCTAAATCTGTTAATATATTTAACACTACCCTCCCCCCAGACTGACAATGCTGCTGTGTGTTGTGCCTCCTGTACTCATCCCTCCAGAGTTGTATCTCACTAATACAGGAAGTGAATTACTGGCCAGATCACCAGGTGAATATAGAGTACAAAAGCCAAAGAAAAGAAAACTGACGCAGCCACCAGATCTAATGATTGGTAAGCTGGGATATATTACATTTTTGGTTTTGGGTTGAATATCAACTTAATTATGTTACAGGAATGACATCACTACCCTCCAAACTGCAGTATGACCCTACTGCTCCAGTAAGGTGGGCCCACACTTTACATAATACATACACCAGGGCACATTCAATGCATGCTTTGATAATTACCTATTTTCGTACATAGAAGATTCTGCAGGGAATGAGGTATATTTTGGAAACAGTTGTCCGCATTGCTTAAGATGAATTTTGACATTTCTTTTCCAAATGCACCAACAGCAGGCTGCTGAAGACCTAAAGGCAAGTAAACAAGCAACATTCAGATACTATAGGAATCATGCCTACATTATATAACCATTTTTGTTTAGACAGTGTTTTGTTGGCACATTGGTTTCCGGTATCCATACCATTTTGGCCCATGCCTACAGGAAGGCGACGTCACCCTCATTTAAGAACTGCAGGGGGGTAAAGGGAAAAATATCATCTGACCTTTCCCCCCACAGTTTTTTTGCACTTTCTTCCAGCCCTTTAGGAAAAATAAAAAGGGGGGGGGGGGGGGGGGGGGGGGGCGGTCTTGAATAAGCGAACCCTGTCACTGAGGTGCAAGGTCCACTGTAAACTAACAATGCCCTCAAACCTAAACTGTAAAGATGACCATTTACAACAGGAATCCTCAAACTACGGCCCTCTAGCTGTTGCAGAACTACACATCCCATGAGGCATTGTAAAACTCTGACATTCACAGACATGACTAGGCATGATGGGAATTGTAGTTCCTGAACAACTGGAGGGCCGTAGTTTGAAGACCCCTGATTTACAACATGCATTGCAACTGGACTTATGACTGGATACAAGTTGAATAAAATGTTTGGCTAGCTTACCATACACAGGTTTGGTAAACCTAAAGGCTCATGAATTTGCAGGCATATGAGCGTACGCATGAAATCCGACTGTATCAGAAGCGCCCAGTAACCCCAGTTGCTGCGTAATTCTTCCCAAAGAAATAATTTACAAAATATGCTGCTATGATGTCTAGTGAATCTACAAGTTTTTTTGTCATCCGTGTTCAATTGGGGAGATTTCCCTTCATTTCCTGTCCCATAACCAAAACAGGAAGTTAGAGGATATCCGCCCAAAGTGAGTGAATCCATTGTTGTCACCAGAACTAGTGTCCCCTCTATTTCTTTTCCGGTGACAACCCCAAGTTTTTGATGTTCTTTCACTTTAACTTTTGGTGATAACGGTAAAAAGGACAAATAGGAAGGGTAAACCTCCCAAACTGGGGGCACAGACAGCAATACAAACCTGACAGGATTTCTAATCCCTCTCCACTATCCAAAACTAAAAGCAAAAGGTTTTGCTTTAGTTATACTTTTATGACAAAAATAAAGGTTGTCACAAAGTTTTCTGTGCACAATGAAACTTATTTTACTATATTTTGTTATGTCTATTAAATATTACCAGTAATAGTCTAATCAAGTGGTCTCCTAACTGTGGTCCGAGGGCCAGATGCAGCACTTTGCTTGTCTTTATGCGGCCCTTGGGACACTATTCCTCTCATTGATTCAAAGCATCATTTCCTCCTACTAACACCAATGATGAAGCACCATTCTTTCCACTGACACCAACAGTGGGGCATAATTCCTCTCATTGATGACAACAGTGAGGCCCTGTTGCTTCTACTGGCACCAATGATGGGGCATACTTCCTTCCACTAATATAAATGTTGGAACACTATTCATGCAAGGGACACCAATGATGGGGCACCATCCCACCCACTGACGCCAATGATTGGGCACTATTCTTTCCACTGATACCAAAGATGGGGCACTATTCCTGCCACTGACACCAGTGATGGGGCACTATTCCTGTCATTGAAACCAGTGATGGGGCACTATTCCTGTCACTGACACCAATGATTGGGCACTATTCTTTCCACTGACACCAAAGATGGGGCACTATTCCTGCCACTGACACCAGTGATGGGGGACTATTCCTGCCACTGACACCAATGATTGGGCACTATTCCTGCCACTGACACCAAAGATGGGGCACTATTCCTGCCACTGACACCAATGATCGGGCACTATTCCTGCCACTGACACCAAAGATGGGGCACTATTCCTGCCACTGACACCAGTGATGGGGCACTATTCCTCCCACTGACACCAGTGATGGGGCACTATTTCTCCCACTAACACCAACGGTGGGGCACTATTCCTGCCACTGACACCAAAGATGGGACACTATTCCTCCCACTGACACCAATGATGGGACACTATTCCTGCCACTGACACCAGTGATGGGGCACTATTCCTGCCACTGACACCAAAGATGGAGCACTATTCCTGCCACTGACACCAAAGATGGGGCACTATTCCTGCCACTGACACCAAAGATGGGGCACTATTTCTCCCACTGATACCAACAATGGGGCCTGATTCCTCCTCCTACTGATCACAGAGACAATGTCATTTGTTTACTCCCACTGACCACCAAGTCCGAGGCACTTCTACTTTCTACTCCCACTGGCCCTCCTAAAGTCTGAAGGACAGTAAACTGGCGCTTTGTTTAAAAAGTTTGGAGACCCCTGGTCTAATATAAAAATGCAGTACACAAAGCAACAATGATGTGCAAAGTGCAGTATCCCCTGACAAACCAAATGAATTACCATTTCAACAATTCCTGACATTCTGAAAACGAAAGGGTGATTATTGATATATTCTTGATTGCACTTTTTGCTCCATAATAATTTGTCTACACTACATATACTGAACATCTTCCATTCACAATAAAATATTACAATGGATATTTAGCAGGCATATCAATGATGATATCATCATTACAGGTCCAGTCCAGAGTAAACATTTGTAGCACTGACCCCCGAAGGAGCTGCTGGTTTAATTTTGGCTTACCGTTACCTTTTTGACCTCGTATGCGTTGAGGGGTTTCCCGAGGTAGATGGCCCAAAGAACTGCAGAAACCGACACTGGATCCACTTTGGGATTTTTATTTGCAAAAAATGGTAGACAAAACACAGTCTCTCAATAAAGGATAGAGGGTATAGGTAGGAAGTTCAGGTACTCTTGGAACTGCTTGAAACTGAATGTCTCTCACTATAAAATCCAGAGAATAGCCATTCACAACTGAATATTGCAAATCTCCTCTCTAGATTTAGCAGCCGACAGATTATTCAGATAGAACAAAGTCTCTGCCACAGACTTGGTTGTAGAACTTGTAAATGAAAAGTCTCTGCCACAGACTTGGTTGTAACTGAAGGATAGATAAACTTTTAGAACCCTCATATAATACCAGTATCTTGCAGCCGGTCCGGCTATACCGTACGAGTGTGGATTCACCTGGTGTCTTCCAACTTAGCTTCCAGGCTCTTACCGAGGCACCAGCCTTTTTGCATGGCCCTCTCCCGAAGAGTCCTCCCCTGGTTGCGTTCTCAGTTGCTGGGCCTCTCCAAAGCCGAGACGGCACCCGACCACCTTAGAATCCTCCTTCCAGTTACTGTGCCTCGGGCTAGCCAGCCCCGAGACTCGGAAATGGATGGATCCGCCCCCCAGGCCATGAGGGCTCCTGAGGGCTGGTCAGGAGGACCAGGACCAAACAGGCATAAAGATCTTCTGGACCGGACCCCGTAGCACGTGATCTCAGTACCTTAAGTACCCTCTCCCAGAATGCCCAGCAAGACTATACTCTCACTGATTGGTTCCGAGAGAGATTGGCACCCAATGCGTCCAGCCAGACTGCGTTCCCATACCTGCCAGAGGTGACGACAACTATGGCCAAGCAGAACACAGAGCAATCCAGCCAAGCTGGTACTGAAACCATAATTTAGAACAATTAACCCTAAAACCCAACTGTGGTTTTAGGAACATTAAATTTGCAAAACATATAGCGCATGCTCATCAGGAGCCCGGCGCTACACATTGTTTTGTTTACTTTCTTTATGTTTGCTGTCTGGGCTGACCAAGACCAGAATATGACAAGACACATCTGATTCTGCAGACCAGGAATGACAACAAGAAGGGAAGCAGAGATATTTCTATCTGTACATTCTGATTTTCACAGCTAGCTGTCAGAGGTACATGGGATGGAGCATAGGCAGGCAGGGGAGGCAGGGACGTGTTTAATAGGGATTGGACCCTGGGCAAAAATTGCCATGCAATTTAACTCTCCACCTGCTCTGAGACTTACAATAAATATTTGGTGGCAGCGGTTACAGCCCATCATTACTGCTTACTGACTGGTTGCTAGAGGTTACAGCACACATTATGGCTCACTGATTAGTTGCTAGAGGTTACAGCAAAAGATTTCTGCTTGTTAATTGGTTGCTAGAGATTACTGTACAGTTTTACTGCTCACTGATTGGTTGCTAGAGGTTACAGCACATCATCTCCTCGCTGCAGGGGGGCATGATATACATATGAATGTCACCTTTATTTACATATCAATGCCGCTGGCCGCAGCTATTTACTTATGAATGCCGCCGCTATTTACATATGAATGCCGGTTATTTACATGTAAACACAGGGTCTGCAGGTGAATCTGTACACAACAATAAGGCAGAGCTGGGCAGCATTAGTACCAGCACTTCACACTGAGATATTGGGACACAGCACAGGACTGAAACTTCAAAGGACAAGGGAATTTAAACTGGGATAGTTGTCAAGTATGAGGCAGCTGCTTTGGGCCCCACAACAATGACAGGGCCCAGGGCAGCTGCCCCTTTTGCCCTGCCTTAAAGATGGCCCTGAGGGGAGGGCTATCTGCTTTTCCATGTATATTTGTGTGCACCTCCATTTAAAAACATAATTTAGGGGACCTAACCATAAGTGATAGTTTGACTCAAAAGGTTTAAGGAGAAGATATCTTCCCTGTTCTTTTCAGTCCTGGTCTACAGACATGTCTCTGTCTACACTGACTGTTGATCAGTGCAGACCGCAGACAGGCTGACTGTAAATAAAGCAATATTTACACTATCCAGGACCTCTGATGACAGGTCTTCAAGCACAAGTAAAGCGGAAGTAAGAGTTTATATTTGTAAAATTGCTTAGTATCAATGGATAGATTAATGGAGCCTGTTGGGTTGGTTTTCTAAAACTGCAGAGTACAAAATCTGGTGCAGCTGTGCATGGTAGCCAATCAGCTCCTAACTTCAGCTTGTTTAGCCACTTCACATCCTGGCTATTGTCAAATGACGTCCGCCTGGGCGGGCATCATATGACATCCTGGGCTTCCCGACCGTCTAGGGGGCACCCGCCTGCCACGTCACTCGGGAGCTGGTGCGCTTCCCAAGGGACCGCGATGTCCACCAGGCACCCGTGATTCCCCGTAACAGAGCCGGGACCTGGATCTCTGTGTGTAAACACAGAGATCCATGTCCTGTCAGGGGAGAGGAGACCAATCATGTGTTCCCAGTACAGAGGAACACTGATAGTTCTCCTCCCCTTGTGAGTCCCTTCCCCCTAAAGTTAGAATCACTCCCTAGGTAACACATTTAACCCCTTGATCGCCCCTAGTGTTAACCCCTTCCCTGCCAGTGACATTTATACAGTAATCAGTGCATTTTTATAGCACTGATCACTGAATAAATGTGAATGGTCCCAAATTAGTGTCAAAAGTGTCTGATGTGCTGCCGCAATGTCACAGATCGCCGCCATTACTAGTAAAATATGCCATAAATCTATCCCCAATTTTGTAGACGCTATAACTTTTGCGCAAACCAATAAATATACGCTTATTGCGATTTTTTTTTACCAAAAATATGTAGAAAAATATATATATCGGCCTAAATTGAGGAAAACATTTTTTTTTTAATTGGCATATTTATTATAGCAAAAAGTAAAAAATATTGTGTTTTTTTTTTTCAAACTTGTCACTTCTCTTGTTTATAGTGCAAGAAATAAAAGCAGCAGAGGTGATCAAATACCACCAAAAGAAAGCTCTATTTGTGGGGGGAAAAAAAATAATTTGGGTACAGTGTTGCATGACGTGCAATTGTCATTCAAAATGCGACAGCGCTAAAAACTGAAAATTGGCCTGGGCAGGAAGGGGGTGAATATGCCCTGTATTGAAGTGGTTAAATAAGCTTTAGACAATAAAACCTGAAAGCTGATTGGTTTCTAAGCACAGCTGCACCAGATTTTGCACTGTCCAGTTTTAGAAAATCAACCCCTATATGTTTTAGAAACATGATTATCCTTTTAAATAAAATGAAAATGTAATTCTAAGTAAAATATGTTTGTTATAATGCCAGACATGAGCCATACAAAAATAATACATATCACAGGCTTGCATATACAATGATAAGAACAAGATACAGTACCGGTCAGGCTGCGGAGAGGCTGATGAGAAATGCCACAGCATAGTTTGAGAGTCGCAGGAAGCATAGTCAGTAGGATGGGATGTGCAGTCCGGCCTTCCAAGCTGGAGAGGCTGTGCACTCTACACTCTCCTATCTTTATAGTTATCCTGAAGGACAGCACCTGATGATAGGAAGCAAGTTTCCAGATAGAAAATGGGAATGGAGAGAGTCCAAGGACGGAGAACGCTCAGAGGAGGAGACCAACTGGCAGAATAAAGAAATCATTTAGTTCACAAGCCAACTGATACATCTGCTGCTGCCGCATATAAAATATTATCTAATTAAGACGTTGAGGTTGCCTCAAAAAAAGGACATTTAAATATGAACTTTTCCTAAGTATACATATATTATCTGGCTATAATGGGCCATGCGTAAGAGAAAGTTTAGTCAAATAAGAGAAATATATTGGGAACGTCAACATAATCTAATACAAAATGCCAAAGACTACTATTATTTCCACGTAAGCAATAATCTTAGAGCAGCTGCAAACTGATCAGCTGCGCTTTGGCCACAGCACAGTGTATCTTGGCAAAGGGCAGTGGGTTAGCATAGATTTATGATCTATTTGCCATAAACTTAGACCTATTATATCCAAGGTTTTGGTGTGTTTTCTGTAATGCCGCATACACACGATCTGACTTTTTTTTTTTACTCAAAATGATCCGCCAGACTCGGCAGTCTTGGCGGACTTGCCCCACACACTCCAGGTAGACAGGACTAGGGAAGGAAGTAAATTTCACCGCCTTGATCGGCGAGATTGACACCTTGCTAGCCCCGTCACCTGGTATGGATTTAAAGGGGTATCCCTACACCGAAAAAATGGCGTGGGGGTCCCCCCCAAATCCATATCAGACCCTTATGCGAGCACGCAGCCCAAACAGTCAGGAAAGGGGGTGGGGACGAGCGAGTGCCCCCCCTCTTGAGCCGTACCAGGCCGTGTGCCCTCAACATGGGGAGAAGGAGAAGAAGCAGAAGCAGAAGCAGGGCCGGACTGGCCTACCGGGATACCGGGATATTTCCCGGTAGGCTGCCTGCCCTGGGGCCGTTTTGCGGCTACAGTGCTCCCCTGTCTCCACGCCTGTGATCTCGGAGCTGGCCGGGTCAGTGTTCTGCGGCCGCGCACCGCGCTGTAACATGGCCCCGCCCCCCTAGAACGGCTCGTGTGATAGTATCTAGAATCAGTGTTCCACCTATCACACAGCCGATCTGGGGGGGGCGGGATCATGTTACAGCGCGGTGCGCCGCCGCCCAACACTGACCCGGCCAGCTCCGAGATCACAGGAGGAGAGATGGCTGTGAGTACTACTCAGTACAGCCCTAACTGTGTGCCTGGATAGGGGGATCAGCGGGGGCAGCATATAGAGGAGATTAGCTTTCTATATTCCTCCATGCAGCCGCTGAATGCTTGGAGGAGGGAGAGGAGGAGAATAAAGCATTCAGCGGCTGCATGGAGGAATAATAGAAAGCTCATTTCCTCTATATGCCGCCTCCTGCTGATCCCCCTATCCAAATTATTTTACTGCCCCCCCCCCCCCCCCCCAGTTCTCCTTGTGCTCCCCCAGTGCTCTCCTCCCCCACCACACTCTCCACTGTCTCCTGCCCCCCCCCCAGTTCTCTCAACCCCTGTTATTTCTGCCTCCCCTGCTCTCCAGGTCCTTGTCTAGCCCCCACCCCAGTGGTCTCCACCCCCACAGTGCTCTCCAGCCCCCCACCCCCCACAGTGCTGTCCAGCCCCCCCCCATGCTCCCCACCCCCCACAGTGGTCTCAAGCCCCCCACCCCCCACAGTGCTGTCCAGCCCCCCCCCCGTGCTCCCCCCCCACAGTGCTGTCCAGCCCCCACCCCAGTGCTCCCCACCCCCCACAGTGCTGTCCAGCCCCCACCCCATTGCTCTCCACCCCCCACAGTGCTCTCCAGCCCCCCACCCCCCACAGTGCTGTCCAGCCCCCCCCCATGCTCCCCACCCCTCACAGTGGTCTCAAGCCCCCCACCCCCCACAGTGCTGTCCAGCCCCCACCCCAGTGCTCCCCACCCCCCACAGTGCTGTCCAGCCCCCACCCCATTGCTCTCCACCCCCCACAGTGCTCTCCAGCCCCCCCACCCCTGTTCTTTCTACCCCTGATGCTCTCCAGGTCTCCCCATCATTCTCCAGCCCCCACCCCAGTGCTCTCCACCCCCCACAGTGCTCTTCAGCCCCCCCCCCCATGCTCCCCAGCCCCCCGTGCTCCCCACCCTGTTCTTTCTGCCCCCGGTGCTCTCCGACTCCAGCCCCCCCCCCCACAGTGCTGTCCAGCCCCCCCGTGCTCCCCACCCCTGTTCTTTCTGCCCCCAGTGCTCTCCAGCTCTCCCCATCAGTCTCCAGCTCCCACCACAGTGCTCTCCACCCCCCACATTGCTCTCCAGCCCCCTGTGCTCCCCACCCCCACAGTGCTCTCTAGCCCCCCCGTGCTCCCCACCCCTCACAGTGCTGTCCAGCCCCCCGTGCTCCCCACCCCTGTTCTGTCTGCCCCCATCAGTCTCCAGCTCTCCCCATCAGTCTCCAGCTCCCACCACAGTGCTCTCCACCCCCCACAGTGCTCTCCAGCCCCCCCATGCACCCCACCCCCACAGTGCTCTCCACACCCCACAGTGCTCTCCAGCCCCCACCCCGTGCTCCCCACCCCCACAGTGCTGTCCAGCCCCCACCCCAGTGCTCCCCCCCCCCGCCCCCCCACCCCCACAGTGCTGTCCAGCCCCCACCCCATTGCTCTCCACCCCCCACAGTGCTCTCCAGCCCCCCCACCCCTGTTCTTTCTACCCCGGTGCTCTCCAGCTCTCCCCATCATTTTCCAGCCCCCACCCCAGTGCTCTCCACCCCCCACAGTGCTCTTCAGCCCCCCCATGCTCCCCAGCCCCCCCGTGCTCCCCACCCTTGTTCTTTCTGCCCCCGGTGCTCTCCGACTCCAGCCCCCCCCCCAAAGTGCTGTCCAGCCCCCCGTGCTCCCCACCCCTGTTCTTTCTGCCCCCAGTGCTCTCCAGCTCTCCCCATCAGTCTCTAGCTCCCACCACAGTGCTCTCCACCCCCCACATTGCTCTCCAGCCCCCTGTGCTCCCTACCCCTCACAGTGCTCTCTAGCCCCCCTGTGCTCCCCACCCCTCACAGTGCTGTCCAGCCCCCCCGTGCTCCCCACCCCTCACAGTGCTGTCCAGCCCCCCGTGCTCCCCACCCCCACAGTGCTCTCCAGACCCCACCCCAGTGCAGCCCGATTTCATATCTGTCTTTTCTGTATATAATACAGTCTTCAAATGTGCTTTAAAATGGTTTTCCCTTTCATGAACCAGAAAATAATGACGTTATGTTGTTGCGCTGGTATAATAATGCTGTGGGGCTGGTATGAAATTTTTTCCAGGGCTGAATTTTATTCCCAGTCCGGCCCTGAGCAGAAGGCAGCGGCGACAGCGACAGAAGACCAAGCCAACGCTAGTAAAAGAGCTGCAAGATAGCGGAGGCCCGGCAGAACAAACAAAGAGCGGGACAAGACCCCCCAAGTCAGAAGAAGACCCCCCCGGACGGCGGCGGCGGCGAAGGAGAAAGCCGGGCTCCTCCGCTAGTAAAAGAGCTAGCAGAAGATATCGGAGAAATCCGTCGAGAAGACCCCCCAAGACGGAAGAAGACCCCGGAGCTGACTAATAAAGTATTTTAAAAACTTGTGTTTTGTTTTTTTTATTTACACTTTTTTCACCAGGTGAATGGGTAGGGGTACATCGTACCCCATACTTATTCACATAGGGTGGGGGCTCCCGGATTCTGATAAGCCCCCCGCCCACAGACCCCGACAACCAACATCCAGGGTTGTCGGGAAGAGGCCCTTGTCCTCATTAACATGGGGACAAGGTGCTTTGGGGTGGGAAGGCCGCAGGGCTTCCCTTCCCCAAAGCACCCCCCCATGTTGAGGGCACGTGGCCTCGTACGGCTCAGGAGGGGGGGCGCACGCTTGTCCCCATCCCCTTTCCTGACCGCCGGGCTGCGTGCTCGGATAAGGGTCTGATATGGATTTGGGGGGACCCCCACGCTGTTTTTTCGGTGTAGGGATTCCCCTTTAAATTCATACCAGGCGACGGGGCTAGCAAGGTATCAATTTTGCCGATGGAGGCGGCGGCATTGACTTCCTTCGCCAGTCTTCCCTTCCCATCTACCTGAAGTCACGTTCAAAATGAACAGACTTTACTTTTTTGTATCGGCAAGTGCGATCATTTCAAAAGTCCCGCGGACTTCCGCCAAAACTCCGTGTGGGCAAGTCCGCACGTTCGGAAAGTCCGGCGGACCTCCGCTAGAAAATCTGATGGATTTTCCGCCGGATTAAGTCCGCCAGATAGTCCGCTCAAAAAGTCTGATCGTGTGTACGTGGCATAAGAGTAACAAAAACCCTGCATGCAGGACATTCTGAAAGCTCACCAAAACCACTGGACGTAATAGAAATGTATGGCAAAGCGCAGCTAATCCGCACCAAAACTGAAGGTACACTGCACTGCACCTGCGCGGCCAAAGAGTAGAGAATCAGTGTGAAGCCGCCCTAAGATGCCACAAATTGCATTTAAAAAATGAAATACAGCTCAACAAAAACATGTAATCAGTAGGGCTAGTTCACACCGTAGGGTTCATTTACTAAAGGCAAACAGGTTGTCCACTTTGCAAGGGCATTCCCTCCCAAGCTTAGTGAAGGTGGGGACATTTAAAGTGTTACTAAACCCAAGACACTGCATTCACTATATCTGGTCTCCCACAGTACACGGAACATGAAAATGCAATTATTTTTAGTAAATATAAACGGCTAAATACCTTTTCTCATCAGCAGTAAATAGCAGTCTTGTGACTTTTATCAGTGTATGGTTAAAGCTTGTAAAGCTACTCTGACTGTCCTATGAGGCTGTAGGAACTCGAACCCTCTGTCTGGACAGTGCTGATTGGCCCTGTGCTTATTACATACACCCTCCCAAGAAAATAAATAAATACATTTAGCAATACACACCAAACTGAGCATGTGCAGAGTGACTCCAAAGGCGCTGTCTTATCTGAATATTGAGATTGGGGACAGTGGAAGAAGAAGAAGATCAGAGAGGACAGGATCAAACAGCCTTTTTACATAATGAGCAGGATTAACCTCTTAGAATCCACAGTGAGTATAACAAGCATGCTTTACTGCATATACAGACTGATTTTACTGTTGTAGGTTTAGTAACACTTTAACTTTGCAAAGAATATCCAATTACATTCAAGGAAAAAAATTATAATAATTTTTACTTGGGCATGTTCCAATGATGGAAGTGAAAATTTCTTTACAAAGAGTTTTTTTGCCATTAGTAAATAGCATGCATTTTTTCTGCACCGGACCAATGCATGTTTTTTGCCCCTGATCAACACGTGTTCTGTCCCCGCTACATGTTTCCCTGTGTGTAGCTCAACATGCAGCTAAACCCTCCTGTTCTGCAAAAAGCCATTTATCCCTTATGTTATCGCAAAGTCCCAATTTTTCCCCCATGTGGGTTTACCTAGTGCAATAAGCCAGACTAAGTGTAATCTTGAATCTTTATTAACTAAACAGGGTGGGTAAAACTGTTGAGGATACTTATAATCAGTATATAAAGTATACAGAAATACAATGAATAAGCTAGGCTGTAGATGACAATAAGTAATTCTTACCAGCGATGCTGCATTTAGCGGATGCAAGTTTTAGTCCAACATAGCTGGTTCCTTCTTTCAGCCCCTAAGATGGAGTCTGGGTTCCCAGGATGCACCTGTTTCTCTTCCTTAGACTGAAGAATGATGGGATCTTTTGTTAAAGATGAACAGTTTCTAGTTTCTGCAAAAACAGTAAATTTACCATTGGCTCCATCTTGTGGTCAAATCTGATATTGCAGACAAAAACTTCTTCTTTAATATCTTGCTGGTGGCAGAACAACATGTGTTCACATGGGCATATAGAAAACAGTTGTTTTCTATGTGCCCCATTTGTACCACAAGTAGTGGAGAGGTGAGGAAAAATGCAGTGTGTCTGCAAATTTCTGCACCAGAGCTCACCCGAGTCTCTGTCAATCTCCACACCACAGCGGCCGCTTTATGACATTTAAATACTGTAAAAAAAATTAAAAAAAACACCACCACACAGAACTGGCACCAGTCTGCAAGCTAAAATGAATTGATTTAGTGACTGGGCTGGTGTGAATGAGCCCTAATGCCGCGTACACACGAGCAGATTTTCTGTCAGAAAAATCTTGGATGGTTTTTCTGACGGAATTCCGCTCAAGCTTGGTTTGCATACACACGGTCACAACTTTCGGCCGTCAAGAACGTGGTGACGTACAACACTACGACGAGCCGAGAAAATAAAGTTTAATGCTTCTGAGCATGCGTCAAATTGTTTCCGAGCATGCGTAGGAATTTCGTGCGTCGGAATTGCTACAGACGATCGGAACTTTTTGCGACCGAAAAATTGAGAACATGCTCTCAATCTTTTGCTGGCTGAAATTCGGCCAGCAAAAGCTCTCGTCGGTCTTTAGCTGGCCGAATTTCTGATCGTGTGTACGCAGCATTAGAGATGTAAATATATGTAGTTAGATTTGCATTTCTTCTCTTGCTAGTAACCAAAGAATATGGTTAATAGTCAAATCCTTCTAAATTTGCAAGTGCATCTAATGCTACACTCTCCAGAGGGTGAAAATGTTGCTGTCCAAGAGTGGCTCCAATGTTCCTTCATAGAGTGGAGTCTCCATAATTTAGGTGTGTGTTACTGGCCAAATCACTGGGTGAAAATAAAATAAAAGAGCCTCAAAATTAAATTAAATGCAGCCACCACATTTAAAGATTGGTAAGCTGCAATATATTACATTTTTTATAGTAAAATCTCAGTAAGCGCTTAAGATGTGGAGCTGCTAGAACAAAGGTGACTAACCCCATATTCAAAATGAATAATATACAAAGAGTGCAGCGCTAAAAGTATCAAACAACAAAGTGTCATAAAACATGAAACAGATGTGTAATAATGAATAATTCATTAAACAAACTCATCAGTCTCAGAAAAAGTCCAAGTGCAAACTGTGCTGTAGGTGAATGGGAATCATCCAATGTTGGGATATTCCCATGTGATAACATACAGTGCTCAGCATAAATGAGTACACCCCTTTTGAAAAGTAAGATTTTATCAATATCTCAATGAACACAAGAACAATTTCCAAATGTTTTACTTTTTTTTTTAGAACATTTGTTAAGCTCATTAAATAAGGCAAGTAAGGTAAATAATATAACTTGGATAACAAAATCTTCAGTTTTACTCAAATTAGTTGATGCAAAAACGAATACACCCCACAACAAAAACTACTGTGTCTAGTATTTTGTATGACCTCCATGATTTGCAAGGAGAGCACCAAGTCTTCTAGGCATGGAATGAACAAGTTGGCGACATATATTGCAACATCTGTCTTTTTCCATTCTTCAAGAATGACCTCTTTTGGAGCCTGGATGCTGGATGGAGAGTGATGCACATCTTGTCTCTTCAGAACTCCCCATAGGTGTTCGATTGTGGCCTTAGATGTGTTTTGGATCATTGTCATGTTGAAAAGTGCACAACGACCAAGGGCACAGAGTGATAGTAGCATCTTCTCTTTCAATATAGAGCAGTACATCTGTGAATTCATGATACCATCAATGAAATGCAGCTCCCCGACACCAGCAGCACTCCTGCAGCCCCACAGAAGGACACTGCCACCCCCATGTTTCACTGTAGGCACCATGGATTTTTCTTCGTACTTCTCACCTTTGCAACGCCATACAGTTTTAAAGTGATCAGTTCCAGAAACATTTACCTTGGTCTCATCACTCCAGAGTACATAGACCCAGTAGTCTTCTTTTTCAGCATGGGCCCTGGCAAATTCTAGGCAGGCTTTTTTGTGCATGGGCTTTAGGAGAGGCTTCCTTCGTGGACGACACCCATGCATGCCATTCCTCTGCAGGTACTTCTGCTTCTCCCAGAAGTGGCCGCGGCCATCCTGGGGGAGGGGCCTGCGCCATTACCCGCAGAACATCCACGCCGGGCCACGCCATGAGCAGGGGAAGGCCCTGCATGGCTTGCGGCCAAGTCCTGATCCAGCACCAGTGGAGGCCTGGAGGGGGGTGGAGAGGAGACCCTCCTGGCCGGGTTCCGCCGATGCCGAGGATTTCTGGAGGGTCCTAAATCGGGCTCCCTGTGTGACGGCTCACCCTGGGGGACCTGGGGCTAAAGCGTGCAGGAGGCCGAGATCTCACACTTGGCGACACAGGGGCAGGAGTAGCAGGAGTAGCAGGTCCCTGCCCCGGCCCCTGAAGCACAGCAGACAGCTGGGAATTCAACCACTGCGGGCCATTAGCAAGCCAAGCGCAGCTGCCCCAGGTGTCTGTCCAGATGCTCCATAATGTGAGCAGCACAGAAAGAAAGAAAAAACTTCCTGTGCTGTTACCTCTCTGTCCTGCCGCCCCCACCTAATGAAACTACCACCCCCACCCCCCGGGGATAATCCAATACCCAGGCCGCACCCCCTGCCCTTCCACTGCTCCAGTATAAGCCGACGTGTACATTCACAGGAACTGGCCAGTGCAACCTGCCCAGCGACCCCCAGTCATGTGGGCCCTACACCTAGGTTCCCTTTTTCTTTTTTGTGTGTGCAAATTAAAAAAAATCTTTGTTGCAGTCGATGGCCCACATTTGTGGGAACATTTTGTATTTGTAGTATAGTGTCCCATAGAAAATGTTGATTCTGAAAGGAACATAAAGGTTTTCTGACAAACCTGTTGGGGTGTACTCATTTATGCTGAGCACTCTATATATAAAGTGACTTCAGTGCTTCTCTGCATAAAGTAACTCTACTGCTTTTCCTTCGCCAATATGAACTCACCAAAATTGGTAAACGGCATTATATCAATACAATCTGGAGGAATTCCCAGCAGTCATCCAGCCACTCCTCCCAAAAGGTGATTTATAGTGTAGCACTTTATTTAAGATTTAAGCATATAAATACAGTTTCAGGCTGAGTTCTCACTGAAGCTCAGAGTGGCTCACAGCAGGAGTACGTTGTGTCCCTGTTCACCGTTTCAGGTCCGATTTCAGACCGAATTTTTGTCTTAATTCGGACCTGAAACTGAGCAGAAGATGCACAGGGCTCCTGTGCAATATGCACTGGAGCCGCTTCGGTGTTGTGTGAACTAGCTCCATAGAGAGCCGGTCACAATCTCCTGACATGCGAATTGAATGCAGAGAAATCTGCATCCAATTCGCAATAGTGTGAACCCAGTCTGAAACAAGAGATGTACCTCCAAATGCACGTCAGCAGGGGATATACCTACCTAAGATATTTTGTTTTAGTTTTTTGCGGTTTACTACCGCTTTATGCTGTGGGTGGAGGTTAAAGGGTAAGATTAGGCTTTTATGGGGTAGATTCACAATAAAGCCTAGTACACACTATTGTTTTTTTTTTCGTTCAACCCAGCAGAGCTGAATGAAAAAAAACTGACAGCTCTGGAGGAGCTGCTGTACTAACCATGCAATGTTAGTACAGCGATCTCCTCTGCTGAGCTATTGTGTTCTGACAGGGAGACCATTCCCCTGTCAGAACACTCCGGTCAGTGCTCTCAGCCATTGGCTGAGAGCGCTAATCGTGAGCCGATCAGCAGACTTTTTTCGATCATGTCCCATCGACAGAAGCCAGCCAAACAGCCGGCTACTGGCCACATGGGCTGAATGTCAGCTGGTTTCTATTGAACTAGTTTGTACTAGGCTTAAGGGTTACATTTAAGCTGGCCATAGATGAGTCCAATTTAAATTTTTTTCAACCAGCGAGTTCAACAAACTGATTCCCCCATCCAAACATTTGAGGTGGATTGGGAATCCTCCCCACTGTGTCTTTTCATTCTGACAGCGAGGA
The DNA here is from genome assembly GCA_028564925.1 of Lithobates sylvaticus. NCBI lineage: Eukaryota > Metazoa > Chordata > Amphibia > Anura > Ranidae > Lithobates > Lithobates sylvaticus. The sequence goes on along the minus strand of CM053036.1, from coordinate 142,182,800 downwards.
GACTTCCCCTCCATCAGACTACACTGATCAGCGCTGCAGGTTAAATATTTGCATAGTTTTAGTTGCAAATTTTCCAACAGGGTGGATGAAGAGAAGTGGATCAATAGATCGACTTCTCTTTAAGCACAGTACCCATACATGGATAGAAATTCAGCTGGTTCCTGCTGAACCTGACAAATTTTGATCCATGTACGGCCAGCTCTAGGCATACATTTAGGGATAAAGTAAGATTTGGATTTGGTCAAAGCCCAGGATTTAGGATTAGGTGTTACACTAGTAGAATTTTATTGGAAAATTTTAATTCTAAGAACATTCACTCGATTATCTAATGGTTAATGGGGTCAAATCAATGGTAATTTTTGTTTATAGTGATGAGAAAATTCTAAGTTGCAGATTAGAGACTTTTACTTGAACAAACACATTTCTAACAGTGAATAGTTACATAGTAACCTAGTAGGTGAGGTTGAAAAAAGACGCAAGTCCATCAAGTTCAACCTGTGTGTGTTCTTTTATGTCAATATTACATTGTATATCCCTGTATGTTGTGGTCGTTTAGGTGCCTATCTAATAGTTTTTTGAAATTATCTATGCTCCCTGCTGAAACCACTGCTTGTGGAAGAGAATTCCACATCCTTACCGCTCTTACCATAAAGAACACTCTACGCAGTTTAAGTGGGTTGCGTTTTTTTATTCAGGGAAAGTCAGGTCACTCAAAAATGTAATGTTAAAGGCAAACAACATTTTGAAGCACTGAACCACATTTGTCAAGTCATCGAAGGTACTGAGAATTTTTCGTATAAATATATGCAAGAATGTTTGTATCAAGGTTGGTTCGAAAATCTACTAGTGTATGGCCAGCTTTAGGTCGAGTCAAATGCCATTTTTCTATTTTGCAATATATTTTCAGGATTTTAAAGGTACGTATCTAAGTATGATAACTTGGTTTACCAGGTGTATGTTTTGTTAGTGCTGAAAATGTATGGGCTAAAAAATACCACAACAAATTTAATTCACCAAAAAAAATGTAGTGGGTGCATGCTGCTAATATAGTCATATGCACATTATTATGCTGACAGTATTGTGGGGTGACTAATTTGTATGGCTGAAGCCCAATTTGTAATCTTTTACTTCTGTTTGTCCTTCTGCACTAGACAAAAAGCCTTCAACTTTATCCTTTATTCTATTCATCTGCTTTTGGCCGGGATCATTCAGACAATAGTGAAGGTGATCCTGTATGGAGGATCAGAAAAATTAGAGCTGCATCACTGTTCAGGCTACATCATGCTAAAAGGCCCCCAAAACCTAGTGTGATGGCAACTTAGGGTGAGCCTTTCTACTGCCTACACGGAAACATTTAAAAGCTCTAGGCTAAACCCTGTCCACCTACATCTATAAGCACCCGTTCACATTGACTGCGGCTTTGAATTCGTGCAACGTCATCTGAAATTGCACGATTTCAAAGCTGCGTGTCAGTGCGACTTCGGGTGCAACTTGGAAGACATCTTTGGGGCTTCATGCACAGATGTCTATGCAAGTCGCACCCGAAAATCTGAAAATCTCCAAAAGTAGTGCAGGTACAACTTTTTCAAATCAGTGCAGAGCCGTACCTATTTTAACAGCGAGATTCCTGGCAATAGGCAAAAGTTGTTACCGCACCAATTCAGCACCACATTGATTTGAACAGTGCGATTGCCGGTAATACACTATGACTTGTCATGCAATTTTACCTGTCAAATCGCATGACAAGTCGCTCCAGTGTGAACGGGGGCTAAGCACTGCTGATTCCCAGATACTTGCCCATTGGAATGGTCTTGCTGGCTTGGGAACTTTTCTGAACTAGAGAGGTAATAGATACAGGTGTAGACATGTATATAGCGTCATCTTTTGCAAAAAGATGAACAGAAATGATTTACAAATGGTACAGGTTTTAGAGCAATAGGGTTGATTTATTAAAGGCAAATAGACTGTGCACAGGTTGCTCCAGAGCTTAGTAAATGAGCAGAAGCTCTACTGGACTTCCATCATCCAGTCATGTGCAAGCAAACATTCTGTTTTTTTTTTTTTACCTGATTGGGTATTTTTTACAGAGTGAAGCTTCACCTCATTTACTAAGCTCTGGAGCAATTGCACTTGCAGAGTGCCACTGTACTTTACAAAGTGCACAGTCTATTCCCCTTTAGTAAATCAACCCCTATGTGACCACTGGGTGGTATTGTTCAACTGGTATATGAGTACTGGATGTTAACTAAGTTATGTGTCTATGTAAATGCACTCCAATCTCTATTGGAGTATCTGTGTCAATCTGCAATACAGGGGGTCCCCGAGTTACGAACTCGTTAGGGACTGGCCGCCTGTACGGAAGTCGGAAATGTTCGTAAGTCGGCCGCGCATGAGCAGACCGACAAATACGGAGATTTCCCGACATTTCCGATGTTCCGTCTAATGCCGCTCTGCGAATGCGCGGCAAATTACAGACATTTCCGGCATTTTCCGAGGCTCCGTATGGCCGCGCATGCGCAGAACGGCCGAAAGACGGCGAAAGAGGAGGAAAAATGCCGGAGGGTCCCCGCAGCGCCCCGTTCGTAAGTAGGGGTTGTTCGTAGGTCGGGTGTTCGTAAGTCGGGGACCCCCTGTATATGTTTGTAGGGTTTCCGCACAATTTAGAAATAACAAACAAAACAGTATTTCCAACACAAGAGCTCCATTAACTAAAGCATATGGCATGCGGTATTTGGGTCATGTGACACTTTTTTTTTTCCATATATCGCATACGCTACTGAAAATGTAAATTCACTATTACCTTATGTGATATTTACCTCAAAAAGCAAACATGCTTGGTAAATACTGCATAAAACAGCATTAAAGTCAATTCACTAAAGGAAATAAATAAATGCATGCATCTAGGTCCAGGCATGTGATATTGAAGGAATGTAAAAATATAATAGCCAATTTGGAGTGGTCTTTAAGGGCCGGTTTACACTGCTGTGTTGGGCGAGATCGCATGTGATTCCCACCGCAGTGCAAATCACATGCGATGTCCATGCAATGCAAATTCAACCACAGATAGTATGGCTGAATTTGCGTCGCATTCGGAGCAAACTCGCACAGGACCCTTTTTTGGTCTGCAGCAGAATCAGATCGCATGGGTGTTCACACCCATGCGATCTGATTCCTGTATGAATTTGCAGATCACACTGCTATATGCAAACTGATTTGGAGGTGTCATTAACTTTTTTTTTTTTTTTTTTAATCAATAGATTTTTATTGAGAAAAAGTTTTTTAACAATATAGTAAAGAAAAGGTATTACATACCAAATTACAAGTAATCATAGGCATTGTTGGAAATACATACCATTAAATATTTCTAGACTAAAATTAACCAACATTTGTATAATTAGTCAAAATATGCAAATGTAGAAGTACCAACATATTAACTGTAATCAATAGGTAGGTGCCCCGGGCTGTCCACCCCCAGGGCGCCCCATTCGGGATCATGCTGCGCCCCCGAGAGCTTGCAACTCAGAGCCCTTAAGTGTCCATCTGTAGCTTTGGTATGAAGCTTGAGGCTTTCTAGTGACATTGAATTATCACAAATTTCCCTGAAAATGAACATCGTTAACTGGAAAATCAATATGTAAAAGGAAAGAAAATGTAATTTTAACTGGGGGGGATAAAGAGAGGGATGGGGAGGAAGAGAGCCTATAATGAGGCTCTAATTGGCAGGAAGATTGTCAATAAGGAGGAGTTGAGCTCCTGTGTATAATGAGTCTCATCTATTCGTATCTATTCGTGAGGTCTCTATGTTATTTCTTATAGGATTTGTACCAGTCTGTCCATGGTTGCCAGTTATTCAGAAATACAGTGTGTTTTCCTGCAATAGATGCTAAAATGGATTCATAGGTGTAATGGGTGGAAAGGGTTTGTATGACATTGTGAACGTCTGGGGGGTCGGGTGATTTCCAGATTCTGAGTATGACCAATTTTGCTGCTAAAAAAAGGTGGGTGGTGAATTGGCGTAGTGTTGGTGGGATATCCTCTATGCCAATATTTAGTAGGGCAAGGGAAGGAGAGATAGGAATATTCAGACCTGTCACTTTTCGATAGATTGCAAATATTGCTAACCAAAATTATGCAAGTTTACTACATGACCATAGTATGTGGAAGAGATTGCCTACTTGGGAGCATTGCCTCCAGCAAAGAGGGGAGGTTGTAGAACTACATTTAGAAATTCTGTAGGGTGTCAAGTACCATCTCTGTGTGACCTTATGGGATAATTCCCAGAGGGAAGTACTTTTTGTGGCAGAGTGTGCGTGATGAGTAGCTTTACTCCATTGTTCTATTGAAAAGCTAGTATCTAAGTCCCTTTCCCAGGCCAGCATAGATTCAGATTTAACCATAACTGATTTATTGTGTAAAATGTTGTAGAATAGGGATATTCCACCTCTACGACATTCATTGGAGGTTAGATACTTTTTAATTTGCCAATGTATTTCATACGGTGGTATATAGTTACTTGTAGTATATGATTGTAGTCGAATATAAGTGAAGTGTTCGTGTCATTAACTTTTAATTGACACTCCCAGAAGTTCACATAGGGCAGTGTGAACTGCCGCAGGTAGACATGCAATGCGGTAACCCGCAGGGGATTTGCCGGGTTCCCGCATCGCTGCAGTGTGAACTGAGCCTTAGGATCACTAGCCTCTTAACTGTAATGCATAGAAATCAAAATATAAACACAGAAATGTTACATTTAGTGAAATCAGGGACTTGTTTTGTGTATATACAATCATGTGCATCATTTGCTGCAAAAACCTCCCAATCACTCCAAACATAATACAATGTACATGCATATGACAAAGGTCGAATCCCTTGTTAGAACATACAGTATATCATATGTAGTGGGAAGACTTTACTTTTTCACTATTATCTTTGAAAATATTTTTGGCGAAAATGTTTGCAAGACAGAATGGGATTAGGAAAAGACAAGTATTCTTAAGGTGGATACACACTATACAATTTTCTGTAGATTTTTTCCTTCAGATTTACCAAAACCATATAATATGAGGTCAAACCTTAAGAGTTTCAATTTGTATGCAATCAGGCAGGCCCTTGCACTACATGGTTTTGGTAAATCTAAAGCAAATCAGACAACAAAAGTTGTATAGTGTGTATTGGGTCTTAAGCCTCGTATACACGCTTAGATTTTCGGACGACCAAACGTCCGATTTTTGTCAAAAGCGTGTGTCCATGATTTTGGAGATGATATTGACCATCCGAAATTTACGTAACGTAGCTACGTACTACGAGAGTATAAAGAGGAAGTTCTTTTTTGTGTGTGACCCCTCTGGGCCCCTTCTGCTAATTCCGTGATCAAGCTTCTGCCATAATCTGTTCTTTCGAGGGAGGACCAGTTAATATGGCAGATAAAAGAACTCTTGCTATTGTAATGATAGGAGTAATTGCTCTGACCCGTGTCCTTTGCAAGAAAAAGAGGACCTCCTGGACCAAAAATTGGTTGCTCAACCGTGAACAATTTTGCCACATTCCCTTGCTGTGGGAGCTTCAGGAGAATAATCCAGATGATTTCTGGAATTATCTCTGGATGAAGGATCCCTGTTTTCACTGCCTGTTAGCCTTGGTGTCCCCCTATATCCGGAAGCAGAACACATGCGGATTTCCATTAATCCTGAACAGAGGCAAATAGCAACCATGCGATATCTAGCCACAGGAAAAAGCCTCCAGTATCTAAAATTTACCACAGCTATCTCCCCCCAAGCTCTGGGAGTGATCATTCCAGAGACATGTTCAGCTATTATTCAAGTGCTGCAGAAGGACTATATCAAGGTAGGTTTTATCTTTATACAACTTTCATTCCATGTGCTTGTGCTTGCAAATGTTTTTCTGTCAATTTTTTGAATTACATATTTGTCAATATTGTAATATGTTGTGATTGTCCTCTTTGAAATCATGCATACTGTAAGGGTTTCTGGCTCCTTTTTGTGGGCTACAGGCATATTTTACAACAGGAACCTCCCCAGCATGTTATCCTGTGTCCATACAAACCTAGCCTGTTAACTTTCCAGTGTTTTTTCCCAGACACATTTAGTGCTTAACAAAAAAAATACTAAATGTGGCTTTAGAGAGGATTTTTTTAATCTGAAAAATCACACAGAGTGCATGAGACCTTATTATTATGCAAAAGCAGTTTGCCCTTCTGCCCCAGGCCAAAATACTAAGTCAGCGAATCCAAATACTGTAGCTGATGACTTTAAAGATTATGACATTTCTTAACTGTCCACTGGGCCAGCAATAGAGGAACGAGGAGGGCCAAACTACCACGGAATCTTGCTGCATCAAGCTCTCATGGAAGTTGTGAGGGGTACCTGTCCAAAACAGATACCCATTACCCCCTCCCCCTGAAAGGTGCCAAATGTGGCACCAGAGGGGGGGGGGGGTGAGCAAGCAGATAAGCAGAGCCTCCACTTTTGTCTTGCAGTCCTCTTTAAAGTAGAACAAAAGGCCAAACTTTGTGCATTTTTGGACAGAGTGGAGAGGGATTTGAGCCCCTGTCAGTTTTTATTGCAGTCTGTGCCCCCATTAAGAAGATTCACCCTCTCTATTTGTCCTGTTTACCATTATCAATGAAAGTTAAAGTAATCAGAAAGCCCCAAATTTGGGGTTGTCCCCAGAAAAGTAATAGCTGGGAAATTTTCCAATGGGGACACTAGTTCTTGTGATTTTGGTGTCCCCAAGAAATTCCTTTAATTTGCAGAGATTTTCTTTCACTTACTGTTTGGCTATGGAACAGGAAGTGAAGGGAAATCTCTGCAATGGGACAGTGATGGGGCCCAAAAATTCTGACAGGGTTTAGAACCCACCCTTGCTCTATCCAAACTGAAAAAACAAAGTTGGGCCCCTAGTCCTACTTTAAGTGTATCTTTATGTTGCCTAAGCATTTGTGTGTCAAATATGTTTGCAATGTTATGTGCTGAAGTAGTAATTTTCTCCACAGTTCCCATCCAACCCAAAGCAATGGCAGGAAGTAGCAGGCCAGTTTCTGGAGCAATGGGATTTCCAAACTGCGGGGGTGCTATCGATGGAAAGCAGGTGCACATTGTCCCACCGCCCATTTCGGGCTCTTATTATTTCAACTACAAAGGGTTTTGTAGTATAGTAATGCTTGCTGTTGTCAATGCAAATTATGAGTTCCTTTATCTGGACATTGGCAAGAATGGGCGACACTCAGATGTAGGAGTCATTATGCAAACAGAGTTCTATCGCCGGCTCCAGAATGGCTCGTTAAACTTGCCATCCTGCGCCAAAAATGTTGATTGCCTTAATTTTGTTTTTGTGGCAGATGAGGCCTTTGCTCTTGGGAAACATCTTCCCAAGCCCTTTCCTCAGCGCAACCTCACCCCAGAGCAAAGAATTTTCAGTTATCGCCTATTCTATGCCCGAAGGGTGGTGGAGAATGCTTTTGTGTTATTGGCAAACCGGATTTGGCTCTTTCTGACACCTATAAATATTGCATTATATAAGATAAACCATATTAAAACATGCAGACTCCCTACCAACTGATAGAGACCATGTAATACCAGGGCCTAATGTAGAGGCTGAAGGACGTCAGGCTGTTGAGGGGATGTCAGCCATTGAAATTGCCTGTGTTGGCTTGTCCACTAGAAGTGCACGTGAATTGTGCCAAAAATACATGGACTATTTTGTGGGGAGAGGGGCAGTTTCTTGACTGCAATTTCTTTCTGATCCAGTGTAAAGTGTTCTTTTTTTTGTTTTGTTTTTTGAGGGGGGGATGTTGGTTTTGTTGTGAAATGAACAATAAAAACTGTTTTTTGTTTTAAACATGTCCTTTTGTTATGCTTTTTGGATAAATGAATAATTTGGTTTATCTACTGTTGTCTCTTCTTCTATGTGTAAGATATATTCCAAAATGTGAGTTTGGTTTGACACTTGCTCCAATAGGGAAATTGTACCTTTATTTAGCCATCAGGTCACAACATCCTCTTCAGCTAAGTGTTTGGGGGAGCTGGGAGGCTGCTACACACACACAATGTTTTTGTTCTTAATGCTTTAAATGCATTAAGCTCCAAAACAGTATGCCTTTACAACTCATTTAAAATATCATGTACTAAGAGCACATTGTTACATTAACCACTTCAGCCCCGGAAGAATTTACCCCTTTCCTGACCAAGCCCTTTTTTGCCATACGGCACTGTGTCGCTTTAACTGACAATTGCGCGGTTGTGCAACATTATACCTAAACAAAATTGACGTCCTTTTTTTCCCCACAAATAGAGCTTTCTTTTGGTTGTATTTGATCACCTCTGCGGTTTTTTTTGCGCTATAAACAAAAAAAGAGCGTCAATTTTGAAAAAAAAAATGCAATATTTTTTTACTTTTTGCTATAATAAATATCCCCAAAAAATATATAAAAAAACGAATTTCTTCCACAGTTTAGGCCAATATGTATTCTTCTACATATTTTTGGTAAAAAAAAATAACAATAAGTGCATATTGATCGCATCTACAAAATAGGGGATAGATTTGTGGCATTTTTATTATTATTTTTTTTTTTAATAGTAATGGCGGAGATCTGTGATTTTTATAGTGACTGTAACATTGCGGCGGACAGATCAGACACTTTTGACACTATTTTGGGAGCATTGGCATTTATACAGCGAGTGCTATAAGAATGCACTGATGACTGTGTAAATGTCACTGGCAGGGAAGGGGTTAAACACTAGGGAGTGATCAAGGGGTTAACTGTGTTCCCTCAGCGTGTTCTAACTGTAGGGGAAATGGGCTCATTAGAACATGACAGGGATCACCGCTCCCAAACACTGGGAGCAGTAGATCCCTGTCATGTGCCCAGCTAGGCAGAACAGGGAAATGCGTTGTTTACATAGGCATCTCCCCGTTCTGCCTCTCCATGCCACGATCGCGGGCCACTGGTGGACATCGAGTCCGCGGGCACCTTCCCGTGGCAAGGCTGCATTGATTGGCACTGGTGAGCCAGGAAGCAACCAGCATGTTAGCTTTAACCCTTAACTTCAACCTGAAGCCCCTGGTCTTTTTCCCACCTAGCAACACCCCTGTCTGTGGATTCATGATTTAGGGATTTAATTTTGCACTTACCTGTTTATGTGTTTCCTCCATAGTTGATGGCCGAGAGATGGTAGATTCCCTTGTTCCCTTGCAGGTGGCTTTTTTTGGAGCTGCATTTATTTCTTTTCCTGTTTAAAGTGAAAAAATAAAATAATGAAAAGATAGGAATGAATTTAGCAAAACATTAACAACTAATATTCTTCATATATGCTTTAGATTAGCTTCATCTTTTCAAATGAAAAAGTAATAAAAATAAAAAAGTTGTTGAGCTTAGCTATAATTCTCTCTAGCTTCTTTTACAAAGAACATATACATACACATAATTTACACATATAAATATTGTTCACAACTATTGCTTACTTTTGTTAAGGATATGATGGATGTGATCTAGCTGGTCTGGTTCACGGTGCTTGAGATTGGACCATTTTTTCCTGATTTGGTCCTTCGCTCACTCCACACCATATTTATTATGAAGAACTGCGATCACCTTCTCCAGAATTAGGTCCTTTCTGGTGTTGGGCCTTTCATAATTATTCATCTTGCAGTCGTAGTCCTTTTTTTCGAGTATGGCCACCATCTCACCCTTACTTATAGGTGTGGCTTTAGCTCATCTCCCAGCTCCACCACCGCAGTGCTGGCTGGAACTGGCCGAATCCGCCATATCCTTCATGAACGTTCCGCTCGACTAGCGTGTCTGTGTCTGTGTCGCATGCAGGATAATATTCGAGCCGTGTATAAATCCCAGAGCGATCGTAAGATGAAATGCCGTCGGAAAGATCTGTGAGTGGAGGAAGATTGATCAGCAATGCACGAAACCTGTCATAAAACAAAGGTACCACTTTATATTGGGACATAGGTGTTTAGTGGATTATATTGGGGCCTACATCGAGGTTAAGTGGCCTATACTGCTTATATTAAGGCCTATATAGAGGTTAAAGGGGTTGTAAACCCTTGTTTAAAAAAAAAAAACAACAATAGAGGTTAAAGGGGTTGTAAACCCTTGATTAAAAAAAAAAACAACAAACATATCATACTTACCTCCACTGTATAGTTTGTTTTGCACAGAGTGGCCCAGAGAAGCACTCTCCCAGGGGGTTACTGCGCGGGTCCATAGACACAGAATGCCGAGAACCCGGGCAGAGATGTAGAGCACGTCTCGGCCGTTGGTAACACAGGGCTCAGGTGAATATAAGTTGGGGGGCTACACGGAGACAGAAGTTTTTTCACCTTAATGCATAGAATGCATTAGGGTGAAAAAACATGAGGGTTTACAACCCCTTTAAGTGGCCTATACTGCTTACAGTGCCTTGCAAAAGTATTCACCCCCTTGGCATTTTTCATGTTTTGTTGCCTCACAACCTGGACTTAACATGGATTGTTTGAGGATTTACATCATTTAATTTACAGAACATGCCCACAACTTTGAAGATGTTTTTTTTTTTTTTAAATTGTGAAGCAAACAACAAATAGGACAAAATAACAGAAAAAGTCAATGTGCATAACGATTCACTCCCCTGAAGTCAATACTTTGTAGAGCCACCTTTTGCGGCTATCACAGCTCCAAGTCGCTTTGGATAAGTCTCTATGAGCTTGCCACATCTTACCACTGGGATTTTTGCCAATTCCTCCTTGCAAAACTGCTCCAGCTCTTTCAAGTTGAATGGTTTGTACTTGTGAACAGCAATCTTTAAGTCTGACCACAGATTTTCTATTGTAACGAGGTCTGGGCTTTGACTAGGCCATTCCAACACATTTACATGTTTCCCCTTAAACCACTCAAGTGTTGCTTTAGCAGTGTGTTTGGGGTCATTGTCAATGTAACAAAAAAGGTAAAAAGCCAAGGGGGTGAATACTTTTGCAAGGCACTGTATATTGGGGTCTACATAGAGGTTAAGTGGCCTATAACATTATATTAGATAAACCATATTGTCCTGTGCTGCTGTAGCCTGCATAACTATTTAAGGAAACATGCAGACAACGATCTGCCGATTTTATGATCGTTAGTATGCTGCTTTTGACAGACGATTACAAATTTCCGTCAGACAAAAACTGGATGTGCAGGCTTCAAAAATTTTGTCTGATGTGAACACAACGTCCAATTTTCTTTCATTAGTATGGTTTCCAACCCAAAAAATTAGACTAGGCATGTTCAGAAATGAAAAAACACATCCAAACAATTCAACACATTACGTCACTTCTGACGTTGAATTCTGTCGTACGAAATTTTTCTGATGGTGTGTATCCTCTTCACTTTCGATTTGAGACTAGCATGCAACAAAAAACTGACAAAAAATCATCCAATAATCTGATCGTGTGTACAAGGCTTTAGATTTTCTGCAGATTTTTGTCTTCAGATTTACCAAAACCATATAATATGAGGTCAAACCTTAAGAATTTCAATTTGTATGAAATCAGGCAGGCCCTTGCACTATAGTATAGTGCAATATAGTGCAAGGGCCTGCCTGATTTCATACAAATTGAAATTCTTAAGGTTTGACCTCATATTATGGTTTTGGTAAATCTGAAGAAAAAAATCTGCAGAAAATCTAATAGGGGCTGATTGTTGGCCAACCAAGAGTCTGATATTTGTCTTACGGGCACCAAGATCTTGTCTTGCATACTAATGATACACAATTGTCGTGCAACAAACACGAACGTAGTGACGTACTACGAGAAATTTCAGCTCTTGAGCGCCACCCTTTGGGCCCCTTCTGCTAATTTCATGTTTAGTGAGCACTGATTCCAAGCATGCATGTTTGCACTTATGACTTTTGTGTGATGGATTTGTGTACTGACCGTATGAGAATCTGACAACAGACCATTGCCCCCCGAAAATTTACTAGCCTGCCATCCAACATTTGTTGGCCAAAAGTTGGACAACAATTGACAAAAGGAGCGTACTAATGGTAAGATTTTAGGGCAACAGTTTGTTAACAGACAACCCCCTGCCAACAATCGCATTATGCGTACAAGGCTTTACTCTGGTATCCATCTGCCAAACCTTCAAATTGATGACGCCCCTCTCCTAACAGCTCAAGTTCTACACCTTTGTATAAGGCTGGGTTCACACTTGTGCGATCACAGACATTGCATGAGATTCACACCGCATTGCTGTGCAGATCACATACGATGTCTTTGCAATGTGAATTCAGCCATACAATTTGTATGGCTGAAATCGCATCGCATTGGCACCAAATGGTGCAGGACCCTTTTTTTGGTCCGCACTGGAATCGGATTATATGAGTGTTCACACCGATGCGATCTGATTCCTGCACCATTTCACAGTTTGCACTGCGATCTGCAAACCGTTCTGGGGGTGTCATTAACTTTACATTGACACCTGCAGCGTCAGTGTGAACCACTGGTAATTCAGGTGTGATGCCTGAACCCGCTCAGGAATTGCGCTGGTTCCTGCATCGCACAAGTTTAAACCCAGCCCAACACTTTGAAGAACATCAGAGAATGACAATGGGGGAGCAACTGGAGCTCCAAGAATCTGCTGCGGCTCTGCATAGTAACCAATCTGCTACTAGGTTTAAGGGTCCTTTCACACAGGCAGTCCACTCGTGGGATCGATCTGCTGATCCCCGCTGAGCAGGTGGATGACAGGTCTGTCTCTGCTCAGTGTGCTGAGACAAACCTGTCAGAGCCCCGCTCTACTCTATGGGGAGATCGATTGAAAATGGACCGATCCCATCTGATCCGATCCTCCAGACGGATGGAAAATAGGGTCACCATCCGTCTGGATTTCACGGACAGGATTGTATCGAATAGTAGCGGGTGTCAGCTGACATGTCACCGCTGACATCCGTCGCTCCATAGGAGTGAATGGAGTGTCCGATCAGGCCCACCTGAAAAACTGACAGGTGGACCTGATCAGAAAGCCTGTGTGAAATGGGCCTAAGCCTGGGTTCACACTTGTATGACAAACGCTCCGACATTGCGAGCTCATGTGAAAATCAATGTTTCCCTATAGGAGCCGTCTTAACTGGTCCGAAACAAGTCGATCCGACTTTGAAAATGCTCCCTGCACTACTTTGGTCTGACTTTGATCCCACTTCAGCCCATTGAATATCACTGTAGTCGTATCAAAGTCGGATCACCATTTTAACTGACCCTGACTGAGGATGTTGAAGGGAAACTACATGCCAAATAAGAAAAAAATGGCATGGGTTCCCCTCTAAGAGCATACCAGGCCCTTCGGTCTGGTATGGACTCTCATGGAAACCCCCATGCCGAAAAAACGTAGTTGGGGTCCCCCCATGATCCATACCAGACCCTTATCCGAGCACACAGCAAGGCAGATAAGCAAAGGGGGATTGTGAGGTCAGGCACTGACTTTCCGAAAGGCCCAGGAAGAAGAGTGCATGGGGCGGATCTCCGATCTCCTTTAAAGGCTTTCCCAGAAGTCTCCTGCCATCCCCAAACTGTTCCCACAAAGCTGGGAGAATGAAATTGTCCAAAATGTCTTGGTATTCTGACACCTTAAGAGTTCCCTTCACTGGAACTAAGAGGCCAAGCCCAACCCCTTTAAAACAACCCCACACCAACACAATCCCCCCTCCACCAAATGATTTGGACCAGTGCACAAAGCAAGGTCCATAAAGACATGGACGAGCGAGTTTGGGGTGGAGGAACTTGACTGAGTCCTCAACCCGATAGAACACCTTTGGGATTAATTAGAGAGCAGACTGCGAGCCAGGCCTTCTCATCCAACATCAGTGCCTGACCTCACAAATGGGCTGTTATAGCTACAAAGTATGGGCCAACTCAATATTGAACCTTATGGACCAAGACTGGGATGACATTAAAGTTCATGTGCGTGTAAATGCAGGCGTCACAATACATTTGGTAATATAGTGTATATAGCGCAGGGGTTTTGCCACCCAAGCTATCATGTTAAACAGTGTGATGTTCTTTAAGTAAGAGTTTGGCTCCCTCTAGTGTCCTTTTGCTGTTAATGCTGTTAGGACTTTTCTTACAATTCTTGAGAAACAGTTCTGTAAAGCATTAAGGGAAATGTAGTTCAATGTTCAAGTGACTCATGTGTTTGGCTCAGTCAAGGAACTACATACCCACAATGCCCAGTTCACCTACCCACAATGCCAGGTCACAGAACAGCCTACTGGGTAAGGAAATAAAAAGGACAGGCGTGGCATGCTTTCTCTCTCTCCGGACGCCATTCAACACACAGCAGGAGGCCTGTGTGTGTGCCTAGGGCTGGGAGAGCCTGGGGCCTACAGCGGAGAGTGGATCGCCTGCCCCAGAGGGATCCTTGTGAACTGCCCTGCTGATCGAGCAGGAGGATCGTTCTGCGCTTAAGAGCATCTGAAGCCATCTGCTTTTACAGTCGCCGGCTAAGGAGCGGTGCAGTGTGACGGCGCCAGCTTGGATCGGGACTGAGATATCAGGAAAGGAACCTTGCAAGCATCTGGGCCTGGTGGGGTGAGTGGACACTTGATCAGTTGTGTCCCTCATTAAGGAAGAAGTTCTACAGGTGTCTTACATGTGCACGCACTCGGTTGCCAGCATGCCATTTCTACTATAATTTGCTACCTACTTGTTTCTTACCTGGATTTACAAATACTGCAGTTTAATACATTGAGCTAGCTGAAGAGGAAGAAGACAAGAGACTTTGTCATTTGCTATCAAACAGCACAACTTCGTATATTCGTTTGTAGAGTGTCTTGCAACCTAGGGGGAGCCCTTGAGTATATGATACAAAGTTATATTGTATTGTGCGGTTGTATGTTCATAGCATTGTGCTGCAGAATTGGTATGTGTGTGTGTGCTCGGAGGTTTCAGTGGGAAGGTGCTCAATATAGCTGCTGATTGGTATTGGGTACCTGTCCCACTGTGCACCTGTTTGCATGCGCTATCTATGGTGATCCTTGAATACAGTTTCACATTTACATTGACTGTTATATTGCCATTTACTGTCTCTGAGTTATCACACTGTTAATTGTGTTAAACTTTCACCTCAGTAAACTTTCAGATGGTTAATTGATACCCTGTGTGAGATTCTATCTATTATTACAGCTGGTGAAGTGACAAGTACCAAGGTGACGGTATATATACTGTGTGTTGTACCATTACTGTATTTTTCCTTACTAGTAGGTCTCACACTAACATCACCATACAGGTGTGCCAGAGGGGTTGAGTCTGTTCTTGGGGTTGATAGGCAGAGTACAGGATTATACATTAATCAGCAGCTCCTACGGGGGTAGTGCTACATGTATATGTGAGAAGTGTCAGAATTGGCCTAGGGCTCAAGTGGTTAAAGTAGAAAAATATTCACAGTAGCTTCAATTGGGAAGCTAGGAGTTGTATAATTGACAAACACACTCAGGCTGGGTTCACAACTGAGTGTAGCGGAAAAGTGTTCTTGCTCTTTTTTTGTTTTGGAGCCTTTCCGCTTGTTGTGCACAGGGCAGTCCCATCATTTGAATTGGCTGCCCCATATGCGCAACAAACGCCCCAAAAAAAGCTGCCAGAGCAAAGCATGGCACATGCAGGTTTTGGTGCATTTGTAGCATGTTTGCTACCCACACACTTAAGGTGTTACATGGTGCATTATCCTGCTGGAAGTAGCCATCAGAAGATGGGTACTCTGTAGCCATAAAGAGATGGACATCGTAATCAACAATACTCAGGTAGGCCTGGCGTTTAAACAATGCTCAGTTGGTACTAAGGGGCCCAAAGTGTGCCAAGAAAATATCCCCCACATCATTACACCACCACCAGCCTGAACCGTTGATGTATGGATCCATGTTTTCGTGTTGTTTGTGCTAAATCCTGACCTTTCCATCTGAATGTTGCAGTTAAAATTGAGACTCATCAGATCAGGCAACGTTTTTACAATCTTCAATTGTCCAATTTTGGTGAGCCTGTGTGAATTGTAACCTCTTCTTAGCTGACAGGTTGTTTCCTGTTCTTAGCTGACAGGTGTGGGGTCTTCTGCTGCTGTAGCTGCTTAAAGGTTCAATGTGTTGTGCATTCAGAGATGGTATTCTGCATACCTTGGTTGTAACGGGTGGTTATTTGAGTTACTGTTGCGATTCTATCATCTCAAACCAGTCTGCCCATTCTCCTCTGAAATCAACAACAAATTTTCGTCCACATAACTGCTGCTCACTGGATATTTACTCTTTTACGGACCATTCTCTGTAAACCCTAGAGATGGTTGTGCATGAAAATTCCAGTAGATCAGCAGTTTTTTTAGATACTCAGACCAGCCGTCTGGCATCAACAACCATGCCATGTTCAAAGTCACTTAAATCCCCTTTCTCAGTTTGAACTTCAGCAAATTATCTTCACCACGTCTAGATACATAAATGCACTGAGTTGCTGCCATGTGATTGGCTGATTAACAATTTGTGTTACCAAGCAATTGAACAGGTGTACCTAATAAAGTGGCCAGTGAGTGTATGTGCCACACTCTCAAGGGTCTGCTATTTTTACAAATAAGAGGTTGGCAAGTTTGCAAGAGTAGAGGCAGAGGAACTAGAGATCAAATTGCCAACATTCACTGGATCATGGAAAAAGCAAGGGAGTTCCAGAAGAATGTCTACTTCTACTTTATTGACTACAGTAAAGTCTTCGTGGATCACAACAAGATGTCGCAAATACTGAAAGAAATGGGAATACCAGATCACCCTGCCTGTCTTCTGAAACACCTGTATGTCAAGTAAAGAAGCAACAGTTAGAATAGGACATGGAACAACTGACTGGTTCAAAATTGAGAAAGAAGTGCGGCGAGGATGTATATTGTCACCTTACTTATTTAACTTCTATGCAGAGTACATGATGCGAAATGCCAGGATCGATGAATCACAAGCTGGAATTAAGATTGCAGGGAGAAATATCAACAACCTGAGATATGCAGATGATACCACACTCATGGCAGAAAGTGAAGAGTCTCTAAAGAGTCTCTTAATGAAGGTGAAAGAGGAGAGTGCAAAGGCTGCCCTGAAATTGAACATTAAGAAAACTAAGATCATGGCAACCAGTCCCATCACTCCTTGGCAAATAGAAGGAGAAAAAATTGAAACAATGAAAGATTTTATCTTCCTACGCTCCAGGATCACGGCAGACGGTCATGTAGCCATGAAATTAGGAGACGCTTGCTTCCTGGGAGGAAAGCAATGGCAAACCTAGACAACATTATAAAAAGCAGAAACATCACCCTACCAAAAAAGTATGGTGTTTCTAGTAGTAACCTATGACTGTGAAAGTTGGACCATAAGAAAGGCTGAACGGTGAAGAATTGATGCTTTTGAACTATGGTGTTGGAGAAGACTCTTGAAGATAAAGCAAGAAGATAAAACCAGTCAATCTTCAAGGAAATCAACCCTGAATATTCACTGGAAGGACAGATCTTGAAGCTGAAACTCAAATACCTTGGCCACCTAATGCAAAGAGAGGACACATTGGAAAAGACCCTGATGCTGGTAAACATGGAAGGAAAAAGAAGAGGACGACAGAAAACAAGATGGATAGATAGCATCGTCGAATCAATGAACATGAAGTTAAGAAAGCTCTGGGAGGCAGTGGAGGACAGAAAAGCCTTCCACGCTATGGTCCAAGAGGTCATGAAGAGTCGGACACGACTAAACAACTGAACAACAACATGCATTGCAATGTGTGCGAACTAAGACTCCCCATTTTATATGTAAGGGTTAAGTGGCAACATCTCTTTATTATATCATGTGTTGTATATATGGAAGCTATTTAGGATGTAAACACTCATATCTCCATTTCTACTGCATGTAGGTGCAAGTAATTAAGTAATTAAAAAAGTTATTAAAGTTAATTAAAGTTACTATATTTTTTTTAGATGACGATAAAGCCTAGTACACACTATGAGAAAATCGGACGAACAATCGTCCGATTTTCCACGAAGATACATATAATCATTACTGAAAATTATATGAACATGTACAAAAATTACGTAGCTGCGTACTAACGTAGTAGCAGAGGAAGTGATATAGTGTACGTGACCCTTCCAGCCATGTCCACTAAATGCATTTGATTATTTCCATGCAATTACTGTACACATTGATAGAAAATTGAACGTTGTGTTACAATAATTCTCACTAACACACGCGCTTGGATCTCTAAGTTGAAATAGCAGCTTACACAATTTATTGACAACAAACCTCAAAACCAAGTTATACAGGTTTCGTTGGACCACCTCCGCATACGCCTGGAATTTAATTCTCACCAGAGATCTAAAGGCTCCCATTAGCATGGACAGTATCTTCAGGGAGGACTGCAAGTCCCAGCAATCTCCCTTAATAGTGGGAACTCCAAATTCGGAATGGCACTTCTCAACCCCAGATCCAGACTGCCAATGGCAATGAACTATTCCCACATGTCTCTCCCTGTGTGTGAGTCCCCCTGGGTCTGGGCCCTTGTCCCTTTTTATAGCACACAGGACTGGAGGGTTGGACCCAAGAAAACCCACCAAGAAAAACCTGGGAACATAATTAACACTAGCCTTCCTGGCTGGGGCAGCATTAAACTCTACCTACCTGTATTTTATCATCTGCTGTTTTTAATTACCGGTAGTTAGGTTTCCTGGTTTGATGATATATGATTAATTATTTACCACATATTTTGACTATGTTTGATCACCAATATATATGAAATATTTATGAATTATTTTTGCCATCCCCAAGCTACAAACTTGCAAGTAACCTCTACCATGCTTCACTGTTGCCTGCAGACACTCATTATTGTACCGCTCTCCAGCCCTTTGTTAACAAACTGCCTTTTGCTACAGCCAAATATTTAAAATTTTACTCATCAGTCCAGAGCATCTGCTACCATTTTTCTGCACCCCAATTCCTGTTTTCGTGCATAGTTGAGTCGCTTAGCCTTGTCCTATGCACAAAAACATAGGAAATGGGGTGCAGAAAAATGGTAGCAGGTGCTGTGGACTGATGAGTCAAAATGTAAAAATATTTGGCTGTAGCAGGAGGTAGTTTGTTCAAAGAAGGTCTGGAGAGAGGTACAATAATGAGTGTCTACAGGCAACAGTGAAGCATGGTGGAGGTTCCTGTACATGCCATTCTTCCGGCGGTTGGGGGGTCCGATCGGACCCCCCTCCGCCGGCGGGGACGGTCGGCATCGCTTCAGGAGCGATCCGGGACGAGGGGACGGCCAGTGGTTTCTGGCCACCCCCTCGCGATCGCTCCTGGCGAATGAAAAGCTTCCCCTTCCTGTCTATTGTATAGACAGGAAGGCGGAAGTGATGTCACGCTCGGTGCGCCGGTCTATGTGACCGGAACGCCGAGCAGAGAAGATGTAAAGGTTAGTGCACAAACAGTACACTGACACCAGTACACATAGGCACACAATCCACCCCCCTGTCACCCCCAGATCACCCCCCAGATCACCCCCTCCCCCCCCAGTCACAGTGTCACTAATTGCAGTGATCATTTATTTACTGATCACTGCATTTAGTGTCAGTGTGACTGTAATAACTGTCAGGGCAGTTAGTTTTAGGTCCTAGGTAGCCCCCTACCCCCCCCTAATAAAGGTTTAACCCCCTGATTGCCCCTAGTTAACCCCTTCACCCCCTTTTGCCAGTGTCACTAAGCGATCGTTTTTCTGATCGCTGCATTGTGTCGCTAGGTAACCATTTTTTTTTTATTTTAACCGCCATGTTTTATATAGGTTCATAAATAGTTTTATAGGTCAGGTACCCCCATATTACAACCTAAATAAAGGTTTTAACCCCTGATTGCCCCTAGAGTTAACCCTTTCACCAGTAATCACCGTATAACTGTCACTGGTGACGCTGGTTAGCCAGTTAGTTATTTCGTTATTTAGGTTCCCCGTCAGGTTTTTATATAGCGTCAGGTACCCCCATATATTACCTAATAAAGGTTTAACCCCCTGATTGCCCCTAGTTAACCCTTTCACCCCCTTTTGCCAGTGTCACTAAGCGATCGTTTTTCTGATCGCTGCATTAGTGTCGCTAGGTAACCAGTTTTTTTTTAGGTTAACCGCCATGTTTATATAGGTTCATAAATAGGTTTATAGGTCAGGTACCCCCATATTACAACCTAAATAAAGGTTTTAACCCCCTGATTGCCCCTAGAGTTAACCCTTTCACCAGTGATCACTGTATAACTGTCACTGGTGACGCTGGTTAGCCAGTTAGTTATTTCGTTATTTAGGTTCCCCGTCAGGTTTTTATATAGCGTCAGGTACCCCCATATATTACCTAATAAAGGTTTAACCCCCTGATTGCCCCTAGTTAACCCTTTCACCCCCTTTTGCCAGTGTCACTAAGCGATCGTTTTTCTGATCGCTGCATTAGTGTCGCTAGGTAACCAGTTTTTTTTTGTATTACTGTTACGGGTGACGCTGGTTAGTTAGCTTGTTTTTTATACTGTCAGGGCACCCGCCATTTATTACCCAATAACGGTTTAACCCCCTGATCGCCCGGCGGGTGATATCAATTAGGTTTTAGGGTCAAATAAGGTCTGCGTCGCCCCAGGTTAGTGCCAGTACCGCAAACACCCACGCGCAAAGCATACACCTCCCTTAGTGGTATAGTATCTGAACAGATCAATATCTGATCTGATCAGATCTATACTAGCGTCCCAGCAGTTTAGGGTTCCAAAAAAACGCATTGTTAGCGGGATCAGCCCAGATACCTGCTAGCACCTGCGTTTTCCCCCTCCGCCCAGCCCAGCCCAGCCCACCCAAGTGCAGTATCGATCGATCACTGTCACTTACAAAACACTAAGCACACATAACTGCAGCGTTCGCAGAGTCAGGCCTGATCCCTGCGATCGCTAACATTTTTTTTGTGGTAGCGTTTTGATTCAGTCGCTAACAGTCAGGAGCTTTTTTACCTGTGAATCTCAAAAAAATAAAAAAAACAAAAATAGTTGTCGTTTTATTGTTCTCTCTCTCTCTCTATTGTTGCTCTTTTTTTACTCCATTCTATTCTGCAATGTTTTATTATGTTTTATCATGTTTTATCATGCTTGCTTTTCAGGTATGTAATTTTGTTTACTGTGTTTTAGTGTTAAGCATTTTTTTGTTTTCAGGTGCGCCATTCAGTTGCAGCGCGGATTTATTTATCTTGACAGCAACAGCGTTTGCTCCCACGATACATAAAGCCGCGACTCCAACGCTGTAGGAGGTGATTTCACCACCACAGTTAAAAAAAAGAGCATATGTGCCGAAGCATGGGGGCAGCAGGGGGGGCGGAGGAGCGATTGGCTCCTAATGCCACGTACATACGGTCGAAATTCCGACCGTGTGTACACGGCATAACTTTTGCGGGAGGATGCCCCCATGCATCGGCATATATAAATGGTGCATGTATGCCCATCATTAGAAGTGGGTGGATGAAGGGAGGTATTCTAATGGTGGGCATACCCACCAATCAATCTCTTTTTTTCGTTCAGCCAAGAGGCTGCATGAAAAAAAAAAAAGATTACAATATATGTCCAGTATGTTGCTGGACTTTGAATGGTTATACCAGAATGATGCCTGCAGGTTTAGGTATCATCTTGGTATCATTCTTTTCAGCCAGTGATCGGCTTTCATGTAAAAGCAATTCTAGCGGGTAATTAGCCTCTAGACTGCTTTTACAAGCAGTGGGAGGGAATGTCCCCCCTCCCGGATATAAACCGCGCCATTGGGAAATTGGGAAAGCATTTTATCACACCAATCTTGGTGTGGTCAGATGCTTTGAGGGCAGAGGAAAGATCTAGGGTCTAATAGACCCCAATTTTTTCAAAAAAAGAGTACCTGTCACTGCCTATTGCTATCATAGGGGATATTTACATTCCCTGAGATAACAATAAAAATCATAACAAAGAAAAAAAATGGAAGGAACAGTTTAAAAATAGAATAAAAAAGCTAAATAAATAAAAAAAAAACTAAAAAAAAAAAAAAAAAAAGCACCCCTGCCCCCCCTTCTCTTGCGCAAAGGCGTACACAAGCGTTGGTCTGGCGTCATATGTAAACAGCAATTGCAGCATGCATGTGAGGTATCACCGCGAAGGTCAGATCGAGGGCAGTAATTTTAGCAGTAGACCTCCTCCGTGAATCTAATGTGGTATCATGTAAAGGCTTTTAAAGGCTTTTAAAAATGTATGTAGTTTGTCGCCACTGCGTGTTTGTGCGCAATTTTAAAGCATGTCGTGTTTGGTATCCATGTACTCGGCCTAAGATCATATTTTTTATTTCATCAAAAATTTGAGCAATATAGTGTGTTTTAGTGCATTAAAATAAAAAAAAAGTGTATTTTTTCCACAAAAAATGCGTTTGAAAAATCGCTGCGCAAATACTGTGTGGAAAAAAAAAATGCAACACCCACCATTTTAATCTGTAGGGCCTTTGCTTTAACAATATATATAGTGTTTGGGGGTTCAACGTAATTTTCTTGCAAAAAAAAAATATGTTTTCATGTAAACAAAAAGTGTCAGAAAGGGCTTTGTCTTCAAGTGGTTAGAAGAGTGGGTGACGTGTGACATAGGCTTCTAAATGTTGTGCATAAAATGCCAGGACAGTTCAAACCCCCCCCAAATGACCCCATTTTGGAAAGTAGACACCCCAAGCTATTTGCTGAGAGCAATGTTGAGCCCATTAAATATTTTTTTTTTTTGTCCCAAGAGATTGAATAATGAAAAAAAAAAAATATATATATTTTTTTTACAAAAAGTTGTCACTAAATGATATATTGCTCAAACATGTCATGGGCATATGTGGAAATACACCCCAAAATACATTCTGTTGCTTCTCCTGAGTACGGGGATACCACATGTGTGGGACTTTTTGGGAGCCTAGCTGCGTACGGAACCCAAAAACCAAGCACCGCCTTCAGGCTTTCTAAGGGAGTAATTTTTTTATTTCACTTCTCACTGCCAATCACAGTTTCGGAGGCCATGGAATGCCCAGATGGCATAAAACCCCCCAAAATGACCCCATTTTGGAAAGTAGACACCCCAAGCTATTTGCTGAGAGGTATTGTGAGTATTTTGCAGATGTCGCTTTTTGTCACAAAGTTTTGAAAATTGAAAAAAGAAAAAAAAAATTTTTTTTTCTTTACTTTCTTCATTTTCAAAAACAAATGAGAGCTGTAAAATACTCACCATGCCTCTCAACAAATAGCTTGGGGTGTCTACTTTCCAAAATGGGGTCATTTGGGGGGGTTTTGTGCTATTTTGGCATTTTATGGCCTTCGAAACTGTGATAGGTAGTGAGGAGTGAAATCAAAAATTTGCACCCTTAGAAATCCTGAAGGCGGTGCTTTGGTTTCGGGGCCCCGTACGCGGCTAGGCTCCCAAAAAGTCCCACACATGTGGTATCCCCATACTCAGGAGAAGCAGCAAAATGTATTTTGGGGTGCAATTCCACATATAACTATGGCATGTGTGAGCAATATATCATTTAGTGACAACTTTTTGAAGAAAAAAAAAAATTATTTTTTATTTTTGTCTTTATTCAATCACTTGGGACTAAAAAAAAAATATTCAATGGGCTCAACATGCCTCTCAGCAAATAGCTTGGGGTGTCTACTTTCCAAAATGGGGTCATTTGGGGGGGTTTTGTACTTCTCTGCCATTTTAGCACCTCAAGAAATGAAATAGGCAGTCATAAATTAAAAGCGGTGTAAATTCCAGAAAATGTACTCTAGTTTGTAGACGCTATAACTTTTGCGCAAACCAATCAATATACGCTTATTGGCATTTTTTTTACTAAAGACATGTGGCTGAATACATTTTGGCCCAAATGTTTGACTAAAATTGAGTTTATTAGATTTTTCTTATAACAAAAAGTAGAAAATCTCTTTTTTTTTCAAAATTTTCGCTCTTTTTCCGTTTATATCGCAAAAAATAAAAATCACAGAGGCAATCAAATACCATCAAAAGAAAGCTCTATTTGTGGGAAGAAAAGGACGCAAATTTCGTTTCGTTACAAAATTGCATGACCGCACAATTACCAGTTAAAGTAGTGCAGTGCGAAATTGAAAAAAGACCTCTGGTCCTTAAGCTGACAATTGGTCCGGGGCTGAAGTGGTTAAAGTAGAGTGCCCACAAAAATTTTTTTTTTTTTTAAAGTCAGCAGCTACAAATACTGCAGCTGCTGACTTTAATAATCGGACACTTACCTGTCCCAGGGTCCAGCGATGCGGGGGAACAAGACCCCCCCCTCGTTCCCCACTCCGCTCATGGCGCCGGCATTCTTAATTAGAAATCAAAAGGAAGAACTCCGGACAGCCGCACACCGGGAAAATAAAATCCAAAGGGTTTATTTAAAAGCAAAAAGACACTACAATCCAAACACGGCAAAAAGGTGGGTACAGAGCTGACGCGTTTCACACTGTATTTCAG
Organism: Lithobates sylvaticus; assembly: GCA_028564925.1. Taxonomy (NCBI): domain Eukaryota; kingdom Metazoa; phylum Chordata; class Amphibia; order Anura; family Ranidae; genus Lithobates; species Lithobates sylvaticus. Next base: position 142,158,315 of record CM053036.1, on the reverse strand, counting down.
TGCTTACTCACAGCTATGAGTAAGCACTGAAATACAGTGCGAAACGCGTCAGCTCTGTACCCCCCTTTTTGCCATGTTTGGATTGTAGTGTCTTTTTGCTTTTAAATAAACCCTTTGGATTTTATTTTCCCGGTGTGCGGCTGTCCGGAGTTCTTCCTTTTGATTTCTAATCATTGTGCTATTAGCCAGCACCTGGGGCTCCCACACAGGAGCAGGAGCATTCGCTTGTAAGGAGAGTCTTGGAGCGGTGGTTGTTTGTTTTTCGCCGGCATTCTTAATGTGGGAATCCGGCAGTGGCTTCACAGCCAGGGCACCCACTGCGCATGCGTGAGCGGCGCCGTGCGCCGTGATTCGACGCTCACTCATCTGGGACACATGACAGGTCCAAGATGACTGTGCGGTGCCTACAGGAAGTGACGTTTAGCCCGGGCAATGAAGGTGGCAGACTACAAGGGACCCCCTAGCAACAGGCATTTAGAGGTGAGTAAAACATTTTTTTCCAATTATTTTTTTTTAATTTTTTTTATGATTTTTAAGCCACATTTTTTTTTTTGGTCGCAACCCCACTTTATTACAAGAAAGGACTTTGCTCGCTTTGGAAAACACAGCTTGGCACTCCACCATTGACTCCCCCAGTTGTACTCCCCCTAGTATGTATGATGCATGCATATTCTTAGCCCCCAAGTGCATAACTTTACATGTATCAACATTAAACCTCATTTGCCACTTAGTTGCCCAGTTAGTGCATTGAGGTGGGCTTGTAAATTGGAGACATCCTGTAAGGACGTTATTCCACTGCATAGCTTGGTGTCATCTGCAAATACTGAAATGTTACTTTTGATCCCAGACCCAATATCATTTATAAAGATATTAAAAAGTAAGGGTCCCAGCACTGAACCTTGGGGTACACCACTGATAACCTTAGACCATTCAGAGTAAGAATCATTAACCACTACTCTCTGAATTCTGTCTTTTAGACAGTTTTCTATACCTTACACATGAGCCGTGTGTGGGGAACTGTGTTGAATGCTTTTGCAAAGTCCAAGTATACCACGTCCACAGCCACGCCTCTGTCCAAGGTTTTACTTACCACCTCATAAAAAGAAATCAGGTTTGTCTGACAACTTATGTCTTTCATGAATCCATGCTGTCTGTTGCTTAAAATATTTTTTTCCAACAAGAACTCATCTATGTGATCTTTTATTAAACTCTCCAGTATCTTTCCGATAGAAGTTAAACTAACAAGTCTATAGTTACTTGGTAAAAACTTTGATCCCTTTGTAAATATGGGCAACACATTGCCCCTGCGCCAATCAACTCAAGAACAATCCCATTGCTAAAGTGCTGTTGCAAAAATTTAACAAATATTGCATTGACATACCACATATATCATATATACTGCATGTAAAGTGCTAAAAATATATATATAATGTGAAAAATAATACATAAAGTGCTAGTGTGAAATCCACATTACTTATTATAAACATTTAATTTAATTAATTTAAGAAAAATTTTTTAAAAAAAGTCTGTGTTATTCCCAATTGTAAAGTCCCAATTCTATCCACATAACATGCTGTGTATAAATGTATAACAATAAACTCCACTCCAGTCCAGGCTGTGTAATAATACCTCTCATATACCCCGTCATTCATAGAAGGAGGATAAAGACAAGGAAGCTCCTATAGTGTAAAATCATTAAAACCAGGCTATTTTATTAAAACATATGCATTTCCACTCACATTAACCCCTTGATCGCCCCTGATGTTAACCCCTTCCCAGCCAGTGCCATTAATACAGAGGCAGTGCCTATTTCTAGCATTGATCACTGTATTAGTGTCACTGGTTCCTAAAAAGTGTCAGTTAGTGTCCAAATGTCCGCCGCAATATTGCAGTCCCGCTGTAAGTTGCTGATTGCCGCCATTACTAGTAAAATAAATAAATAAAAGTTCCAGTATATATCTCTTAGTTGTAGATGCTATAACTTTTGCGCAAACCAATCAATAAATGCTTAACACATTTTGGCCTAAAATTATCAAGAAATTAGATTTTTTACATTTTTTTATTGGATGTGTTTTATAGTAGAAAGTAAAAAATATTGTTTTTTTTTCAAAATTGTCAGTCTTTTTTTGTTGATAGTGCAAGGTGAAAAAATTATCAAATATCACCAAAATAAATCTCTATTTGTGGGGAAAAAACGGGCATAAATGTTGTTTGTGTAAGGTTTTGCAGGTCGGCACAATTGTCAAAGTAATGCAGTGCCGTATCGCAAAAAATAGCCTGGTCATAAAAGGGGAAAATCTTCCAAAAGTCAAGTGGATAATTATACATACATTAGAAGTATAAGGATAATAGAAAAATGTGCGCCCCCCGGGTTAGCCGTAGGTTAAGCATTAAAATCTCAATCTTATGTGCCTCTTACCATGAATTAGTTCCATTAAAAAGATAATTCAGGATTATTACCAGGTCTATTTTACACAGGCATTTATTTTCAGTAATAACTTAGTTTCCACTTTGGCCGGCAAAAGAGAAAAGACATTTACTTTAGAACACAAATGATCAAAGGTCAGTAGGTACAGTAACCACATGGCAAATGTTTTGTAATATATTAAAAACCACACCACAAGTAAAAATGTGTGGTTACGTCAGCTGAAGTAATTTGTTATGTCTGCTCAGCTCAAACAAGCCAGGGACACAGCGTGTGAGGGGAGGGATTGGTCATGTGTGTGATTATATACAGTTGGCCCAGTTTCAGCCTGGATCATAGATTCAGACGCGTGGGATACTTCTGCCGAGATGAAAGCCTGACCATGAGACTTCAAGAGGAAGTACAGACATAACCGATATCTCTGTTGGTTTATTTTTTTTATTGTACCTCAGATCTCACCATACTAGTCACGTGGTGGGTTTTATACCATGGCTGAAGTGGTTGTAAAGAGAAGGTTTTTTAACATAATGCATTCTCTGCGTTAGGGTATTAAACCTTCTGTGTTCAACTTCCCCCCCACCTCCCCCTAAATACTTACCTAATCTCGATCCAGTGATGTGCCCCAGAGCACCAGCTCACTCCTCTCTCTTGCTCCTCACTGGACGTGGAGGCAGCTATAGGAGTCATTTGCTCATGCAGCTGTCAATCACAGCTTGTAAAGAGAGAGGGGGGATTTAGGGCTGAGGACACACACAGCCCAGCTTAGGATCAAGCCTACATTAGTGCCTCCTTAGCAGAAGTGGGCAGGAGCCCAGAAGAGGATCCGGGCTGCCTTGTGCAAAACCATTGCATAGAGCAGGTAAGTATGACAGGCTTGTTATTTTAAAAAATACCTTTAAAATCACAAGTAGATTACCAGTTAGTGTTTATGACATTTTTAACCACTTTCTGACCACCCTATCGCAGTTTTACTGCTACAGGGTGGCAGCTGTGTGCAGGATCGCATATATTTATACACACACACACACACACACACACACACATACACAGTATCTCACGTGAGTACACCCCTCACATTTTTTTAAATATTTTATTATACCTTTTCATATTACAACACCAAAGAAATTACACTTTGCTACAATGTTAAGTAGTGAGTGTACAGCTTGTATAACAGTGTACATTTTCTGTCCCCTCAAAATAACTCAACACACAGCCATTCATGTCTAAACCACTGGCAACAAAAGTGAGTACACCCCTAAGTGAAAATGTCCAAATTGGGCCCAATTAGCAATTTTCCCTCCCCGGTGTCATGTGACTCGTTAGTGTTACAAGGTCTCAGGTGTGAATGGGGAGCAGGTGTGTTAAATTTGGTGTTAGCGCTCTCACTCTCTCATACTGGTGGTCACTGGAAGTTCAACATGGCACCTCATGGCAAAGTACTCTCTGAGGATCTGAAAAAGTGAATTGTTGCTCCACATAAAGATGGCCTAGGCTATAAGAAGATTGCCAAGATCCTGTAACTGAACTGCATGGTGGCTAAAACCATATAGCGGTTTAACAGGACAAGTTCCACTCAGAACAGGCCTCACCATGGTAGACCAAAGAAGTTGAGTGCACATGCTCAGCATCATATCCAGAGAAGCCCGGAGCTGGAACGAAGGGATAGAGGAGGGCTGGCATGACTAGCAAACAGGAGGCAATCAGATTGGCCAAATTCGGCCAAGTGGGAAGTTTACGTGTGTTTTGAGGGCCCCCTGGGAGCTCATCTGAAGCCAGAGGTACGGGAACGGATTTGGAAAGGTGAGTATGTGGAAATCTTTTAATTGCTGCCACTGGAAAAGTTAAACCTGGATAGGGTGAATCCAGAGGAGTCCAAGAAGGAGGACGAGGAGAAGAGGCGGTACAGGTCGATACCGCGTACGTTCCCCAACTGGTTGCAGGCGTTCGCCATTATGGCCAGCGTAATTGGGGAAAAGAGCCCTGAGCACTGCTCGGCACTGTTCTGCTACCTGGACGCCGTGGGTGAAGCCTATAGAGTCCACAGGGGTACCGCATGGCTGCGATATGACAAGCAGTTCCGGCAGCGCAGAGCCATGCTTCCGTCGTTGAGGTGGGATCACAAGGACATTAGTCAATGGACGAGGCTCATGACGTCGGCGCGGGCTCCGAATAATTTTTTTCAGGGGGGGGGGGGCAGTGGAGTTGCTATCCCGAGACAATGGGCCGGAAAAAAGAAAGGGGTGTGCTGGCAGTACAACAAGGGTACTTGCAAATTCGGGAGCGCATGCCACTACAAACGTGATTGCTCAGGGTTCAGAGGTGCCCACCCAATGTCCCACTGTTTTAAACAAGGAAAAGGGCGTTCTGGTGAGTCTGGTAACAAAAGGAAAGACACCAGTGAGGGTGGAAAAGATGCAACCTTTTCTCGATAGGTACCCAGACAGAGAGGCAGCACGGGTGTTGGGACTGTTTTTTTCGGAGGGGTTTCGCATACCTTGTACGTTGGCTGAGGCTCCTCCCAGGTCCCGGAACTTGCGCTCGGCTATGCAACATTCTGAGGTGGTTTCTGAGAAACTACAGAAAGAAGTAGCTCTGGGGCGCATGAGTGACCCTTTCCCATCTGTCCCGCTAGCTAATTTGGTGGTGTCCCCTTGGGGGTGGTGCCGAAGAAAGAGTGCAATAAATTCCGGCTCATCCACCATCTCACTTTCCCAAAAGGGGGGTCGGTTAATGATGCTCTCAACTCGGAAGAGCGTACCGTCAGTTATACTTCCTTGGTCGCGGAAGTTTTTTGGGTAAGCCATTACGGACAAGGGGCCTTGATGGCGAAGGCAGATGTTGAGTCAGCATTCCGTCTGCTGCCTGTCCACCCCCATAGTTTTCGGTTGCTGGGATGCTACTGGGAGGACGTATTCTACATAGATTGCTGCCTGCCCATGGGCTGTTCGATTTCCTGTGCCTTGTTTGAACAGTTCAGCTCGTTTGTAGAATGGGTGGTTAGGGACGTGTCAGGGGTGAATTTGATCATTCATTATTTGGATGACTTCCTGTGTGTGGGCCCAGCCACTTCAAAGATCTGCGCGGTGCTATTGACCATGTTGGAACATATTGCAGACTGTTTTGGGATCCTGCTGGCACCAGAGAAGACGGAGGGTCCGACCACGGTTCTCAGTTTTTTAGGCATTGGCTGGACCCTGGAGCCATGGAATGCCGGCGGCCGGAGGACAAGTTATTGGCCCTCAAGGAGGCAATTCAAGGTTTGCTAGGGTTGCGCAAGGTTCAACTGCGAAGGTTGCAGTCGCTGCTAGGGAAGTTGAATTTTGCATTTTGCATCCTGGCGATGGGAAGAGTATTTTTGCAGACAACTGTCTGCGAGTACAGCAGGGGTCAAGGTTCCTACCCATTATGTTCGATTGGTTCGGGAACATAGGGAAGATCTGAGGGTGTGGCACTAGTTCTTGGAGTCATATAACGGTTGGGCTTTGTGGAAGTCCGGGACAGTGAGTAATTTTGATCTGGAACTCTACACAGATGCGGCCGGTGCATCAGGGTTCGGGGCATTTTTTTAAGGCAAATGGAGTGCCGGCCTGTGGCTGGATACTTGGAAGGAGGCTGGTTTTACTTGCAATTTGGTGCTACTGGAATTGTTTCCGGTAGTGCTGGCTGTGGAGTTGTGGGGGGAGTCTTTCAGGGACCTGAAAGTGTGATTCCACGGGGATAATCTCGGGGTGGTTCAGGTTATCATCAGGGTCTCCCCCTCGTCTCCACGCCTTTTACAGCACTTGGAGTTACATTGTATGCAACTGAATGTTTTTATCTATGCGGTGCACCTTCCAGGAGTGGAGAATGTCATAGCTGACGCCTTGTCTCGCTTTCAGTGGGACAGGTTCCGGGAGTTGGCGCCGGGGGCGGAGCAACACGGGGTTCCTTGTCAATGAGTGAGGCTACCTGGCCGGCTTACAACGAGGTATGGCAAGAATGGCTAACTTTGATTCAGCAATTGGAGGTGGACCAGGAGGGGCCAGAGGTTCATCTTCTAGTTCTTTACTTTGTGTCACGGAACCTGGAAAAACGGGGTGTCAGTGTCGGTGCTGGATAAGAAGTTGACCGGATTGGCGTTCTTATTCAAACTGAAGGGGTGTCAGGATTTCACCAAAGATTTCTGGGTAAAGCAAGCGTTGAAGGTGTATAGACGCTCTCAGAGGCCTAAGGACACCAGGCGTCCAGTGTCGTTTGAAATTTTTCATAAGTTGTTAGTCCAGCTGGTGGGTTTCTGTTCATCGGCCTACAAGGCTGCGCTATTTAGGGCAACTTTTACACTGGCATTTTTTGGGAGCGTTCAGGATCGGGGAGCTGGTTAGCCCATCTAGAGCGGTGCATGGGGGTATGTTGGCTCATGAGGTCTGCTGCACGGAGGATGAGGTATCCCTCATTCTCCGTTGATCTAAAATGGGTAGGGGTAAGAAGGTTCATATTTTTCTCTGCCCTGGTCCTCGTTGTATCCGGTGTAGGCGGTGAAGGAGTTTATGGCTATACGACCGGGGTCGGAGGGGGCCTTTCTTATACACGTGGATGGGTCCCTCCTGTCCCTCCTGTCTCTCCTGTGTTCCAAAAATGTTTACAGGCATTGGGCTTGGAGGAAAAGAAGTTCTCCTCCCACTCCTTCAGAATAGGGGCGGCTACGGAAGTGGCGAGATGAGAGTTAGATGATGATGCAGTAAAGCGCATCGGCAGGCCCCAATTATTGGTGGATTGAGAATGGGGGGGCAGCGGGGACATATGACAGTTGTGATGGTAAGAGACTGTGGTTTCAGATGGAAGGCAAGGACTGGTCTGGATACTAGGCCACTCGTATGTGTTTTGGGGGGCAAATCGGGCTGATGTTAGTCCTGACGGGAGGCAGTTGGGCATTTCCAGGTGTGAAGCCTGTATCCGGTGGTCGGGGGTGCCAGGAATGTTATGGAGTAGGATGGTCCCAGAAGTGCACAAATTTGCGTGATTGGACAGGCCGCCGGACGTATTAGTTCTACACGTAGACGGTAATGACTTGGGGGTCCAGTCCATGTTGGACATCACGAGAGACATCAAGTTTGATTTCTTGCATCTCCGCATGGCCTTCCCAGATATGCTGATTGCGTGGTCCGACATGATTGCTCGGACAAATTGGCGATTAGCTAGATCGGTGGAGAGAATTAATAAGGCGCGTAAGAAAGTTAACAGGGATGTAAGCAGATTTGAAGTTTTATAATGGGGGGTTGGCTATCCATCATTTGGAATTGGAGGTGGAAACCTGAAGATACCTGAGAGGGGACGGGGTACACCTGAATGCTGTGGGAATTGAAATGTGGGCCCTGGGTTTGCAAGATGGCATCCAGAGAGCGTTGAGGGTGTGGAGGGGCACCCAAGGGTAAGATTTTTCCCTTGGGCTTTGTGGCAGGTGTTGATCTTTGCGGGAGAAGGAAGACACTTCGGAAAGATGATTTTGGGACCCAGCGGTGGTATGGGTCCCGATGGTGGTATTCCAGTTAACAGTGGTTTAACTAGAAGTTGGTTAATGGGTGCACTGCGGTCAGTGGGTTGTCTCAGAGCCAGCATGTCGGCAAGAGGCCTATTAACATATTTAAAGGTACCACAGTGCCAGATTAAACAAATGGTAGATGAAGGTGTCCGGCAAAGACCAACGCTAGTAAGGAATATTTCTTGATAACAGATATTTTACGGATATGTTAAAGTTAAATTTTTTTGGTTAATAAAAGAGGTTGGTTGCTACGGCCAATGTTTACTCCAAAATTGGTGTGGTCTCATTTAATGGGAGCAAGGCTATGGGTTAGTGGTGTAACAAGATGGGTCGGGTAGTATGGTATAGGACATCTGTTATACAATGTCATGAGGTTGTCTTTGGAAAACAGAGGTATGAGTGCTTCTAACATTGCTTCAGAGGTTGAAGGGGTGGGGGGTCAGCCTGTCAGTGCTCCGACCAGTGGCGGAACTACCGCCATAGCGACACATTCGGTCGCTATGGGGCCCGCAGCCAATCAAGGGCCCGGTGAGCGGCATTGCTAGGTGGGTGCGGGCCGCGCCGGGTGACACCCGCTAGCGGGGGTGACACCCGTGGGTAGCGGCAGCCGCACCACTAACGCCGCTCACCGTGCCTTCTATGCTGCACTGAGCGCAGGAGGGAGAACAGCGGCGCGGACCGAAGCCGCCTCCCCTCCTCTCTGTTTACATCCAGAGAGGAGGAGGAGCCTGCGCTCGAGCCTCGAGGGACACGCGCCGCTGTTCTGAGGTATGTAAAGGGGGAGCGTCTGCTGTTGGGTCTGCACTACTCAGGGGGGGCAGTTTGCACTACCCGGGGGGGGTCTGTAATGGGTGGGGGTGTCTGTACTAAGGGGGTGTCTGCATTGCTGGGGGGTGTCTACTGATGGGGGTCTGCACTGAGGTGGGGATGTCTGTACTAAGGGGGTCTGCACTTGGGTGGAGGGTCTGTACTAAGGGGGTGTCTGCATTGCTGGGGGGTGTCTAAACTGATGGGGGGTCTGTAATGGGGGTGTCTTTACTAAGGGGGTCTGCACTGAGGTGGGGGGTCTGTAATGGGGGATTGTCTGTACTGAGGGGGGCCTGCACTGAGATGGGGGGTCTGCACTGAGGTGGGGGGCGTCTGTACTGATGGGGGGTCTGAACTTGGATGGGGGGGTCTGTAATGGGGGTGGGTGTCTGTACTAAGGGGGTCTGCACTGAGGTGGGGGGCGTATGTACTGATGGGAGGTCTGAACTTGGATGGGAGGTCTGTAATAGGGGGTGTCTGTACTGATAGGGGGTCTGCACTGAGGTGGGGGGGTGTCTGTACTGATGGGGGTCTGCACTGAGGTGGGGGGGTCTGTACTGATGGGGGGTTGTCTGTACTGGGGGTGTCTGTACTGATGGGGGTCTGCACTGAGGTGGGGGGTGTCTGTACTGATGGGGGTCTGAACTGAGGGGGGTCTGTAATGGGGGTGGGGTCTGTACTAAGGGGGTCTGCACTGGGGGGGGGGCGTCTGTACTGATGGGAGGTCTGCACTGAGGTCTGTAATAGGGGGTGTCTGTACTGATAGGGGTCTGCACTGAGGTTGGGGGGTGTCTGTACTATGGGGGTCTGCACTGAGGTCGGGGGTGTCTGTACTGGGGGGGTCTGCACTGAGGTCGGGGGTGTCTGTACTGATGGGGGTCTGTACTGAGGTGGGGGGTGTCTGTACTGATGGGGGTCTGCACTGAGGTGGGGGGTGTCTGTACTGATGGGGGGGGTCTGCACTTGGGTGGGGGGTCTGTAATGGGGGGTGGGTGTCTGTACTAAGGGGGTCTGCACTGAGGTGGGGGGTGTCTGTACTGATGGGGGGTCTGAACTGATGGGGGTCTGTAATGGGGTGGGGTGTCTGTACTGGGGGTCTGCACTGGGGGGGGGCGTCTGTACTGATGGGAGGTCTGCACTTGGATGGGGGGTCTGTAATGGGGGGTGTCTGCACTGATGGGGGTCTGCACTGAGGTCGGGGGGTGTCTGTACTGATGGGGGTCTGCACTGGGGTGGGGGGTGTCTGTACTGATGGGGGTCTGCACTGAGGTCGGGGGGGGTCTGTACTGCTGGGGGTCTGCACTAGGGGGGGTGTCTGCACTGATGGGGGGTGTCTGCACTGAGTGGGGGGTCTGTACTGAGGTGGGGGGGGGGTTCTGGGGGGGTCTGTACTGCTGGGGTGTCTGCACTAGGGGGGGTGTCTGTACTACTGGGGGGGGTCTGTACTACTGGGGGGTTCTGTACTACTGAGGGGGGTCTGCACTGAGGGGGGTGGGTCTGCACTTCTGGGGGGTCCTGCACTGAGGGGGGGGGCTGTAATGTTGGGGAGGTCTGCACTGGGAGGGTGTCTGTATTGAGGGGGGTGGTCTGCACTGGGGGGTGTCTGTACTGCTAGGGGGGGGGGGGTCCTGCACTGAGGGGGTGTCTGCACTGAGGTGGGGTCTGTAATGCTGTGGGGTGTCTGTACTTAGGACGGTGTCTGTACTGCTGGGGGGTCTTTACTGATGGGGGTATGCATGTGTGTCCTTCAGGGGCTGCATACAGTAGACTGCATACTTTGTTGTTCAAAATTAAGCTGTTGCCTGGGTACTGTGCCTCATGAGTGTGGTAATCTGTTGTTTGATGGCATTAGTTCATTTTTTTTTTGTTGTGGTGGTGGGGGGGGCATACAACATTTTGCTATGGGGCCCTGTGATTTCTAGTTACGCCCCTGGCTCCGACCTAATGCCGCACACTGCAACAAATTGGTCTGCATGGCTGTCGTCCCAGAAGGAAGCCTCTTCTAAAGATGATGCACAAGAAAGCCTGCAAACGGTTTGCTAAAGACAAGCAGACTAAGGACATGGATTACTGGTACCATGTCCTGTGGTCTGATGAGACCAAGATAAACGTATTTGGTTCAGATGGTGTCAAACGTGTGACGGCAACCAGGTGAGGAGTACAAAGACAAGTGTGTCTTGCTTACAGTCAAAAATGGTGGTGGGAGTGTCATGGTCTGGGGCTGTATGAGTGCTGTCGACACTGGGGAGCTACAGTGCATTGAAGGAACCATGAATGCCAACATGTATTGTGACATACTGAAGCAGAGCATGATCCCCTCCCTTTGGAGACTGGGCCACAGGGCAGTATTCCAACATGATTACGACCCCAAACACACCTCCAAGACGACCACTGCCTTGCTAAAGAAGCTGAGGGTAAAGGTGATGGATTGGCCAAGCATGTCTCCTAAACCTAAACCCTATTGAGCATCTGTGGGGCATCCTCAATGGAAGGTGGAGGAGCGCAAGGTCTCTAACATCCACCAGCTCCGTGATGTCATCATGGAGGAGTGGAAGAGGACTCCAGTGGCAACATGTGAAGCTCTGCTGAACTCCATGCTCAAGACGGCATGGCAGCGTTGGAAAATAATGGTGGCCACACAAAATATTGACACTTTGGGACAAATTTGGAAATTTTCACTTTTGTTGCCAGCGGTTTAGACATTAATGGCTGTGTGTTGAGTTATTTTGAGGGGACAGCAAATTTACACCATTATACAAGCTGTACACTTACTACATTACATTGTAGCAAAGTGTAATTTCTTCAGTGTTGTCACATGAAAAGCTATAATAAAATATTTACAAAAATGTGAGGGTGTACTCACTTTTGTGAGATACTGTGTATATATATATATATATATATATATATATATATATATATATATATAATAAATGACTAGCACCAAATATAGGGCTTTAAGGACACCGCCACTCGCTGGTTCTTCTATTTAAGGGCTTTGTTTGCCCATTTTTATTAAAATCAAGTTCAGCAAACAAACATAGGTTTCCCTTGCAGGGGTTTTCAGCATTCCTTTTTCCATCAACAAAATGACATTCAGCCTAGTTGGCTCTCACTTGCAGCACTGCTGCTCTGGCCTTACACTCCAGGCCCTTGTCTGTCTCGTGTTTCACTGACCACCTTGGTGCATATAGCTAGCAGCCTCTTGCTGCACTGGCTCCCATGTGGAGCCCTCCTGGTACTCAGACTTTCTATCTGCTGGGGTGGAGCCCAGAACCATGGTCAGGCAATTACTAAAAGCCCAGCACACACCTGACCCATCAGTATGCTGGCTGTTCTGAATACCTGGATCCAGAATCGGAGATTTCATCCCACCTGGACCACTTTGAAATCTCCAATCTCCAGGTCCCAAAACAAACTTTAAAAAACACTGAGGAAACTGAAAAGCCACTTTCCTCTTCATGTCACAACCTCTCTGGAGCCCCTCAACCATTCTGGTGGAGAATATATATACACACACATGATCCCGCACTTCCGCCTGCAGGGAGCACGCAGCTTCTGCTGTGACAATTCTGCGATCGGTGAGAATTCAATGCCCACCGGCACCCACCAATCATCAGGCAGAAACTCAGAACAGAGCTCTGCCTATGTAAAGGCAGAGCTCCGTTCTGACAGGGAGGAGGTTGTGGATTCTGTGTTCCTGGAAAGCAGAGACTCAAATCCATTTGGTCCCCTAATAAAAGCAGCACCGATAGTAAACACAAACACTGGCTAGGCACACATTTAACCCCTTGATCACCCTAGATGTTTAACCCTTTCCAGCCAGTGTCATTGGTATAGTGACTATAGTCACTGGTTCCCACAAAGTGTCAGTTAGTGTCCGATAGTCCGACGCAATAATGAAGTCCTGCTATAAGTGGCTAATCGACACCATTATTAGTATTAAAGATATTATGAAACATAAACAAAAAATTCCAATATATATTCCATAGTTTTTAGACGCTATAACGTTTGCATAAACCAATCAATATACGCGCATTAGGATTTTGTTTACTAAAAATATGTAGCAGAATACATATTGGCCTAAATTTATGAATAAATTTGTTTTTTTTACTGTTTTTTATATTGGATATGTTTTTTAGCAGAAAGAAAAAAAATTTCTTTTCTTTTTTTATAGCACAAGAAATAAAAAACGCAGAGGTGATCAAATACCACCAAAAGAAAGCTCTATTTAAGGGAAAAAAATTCCATAAATTTTATTTGTGTACAGTGTCGCATGACCGCACATTTGTCAGTAAAATGAACGCAGTGCAGTATTGCTAAAAGTGGCCTGGTCATGAAGGGGGGTAAATCTTCCAGAGATAAAGTGGTTAATAACACTGCACAATAAATATGGAAATATTTCAGGGACATATCCTAACTGAATTTATTTCAAAGGAAGTGTATAATGGAGATAAATGTTTTCTAGTGTGCAGCTGACAACTCCCAGTAATCCCACTCAGCAATAATGAGCTGAAATGACAGATAACAACAAGAACAAGAGGCTATACAGAAATTCTATATACAAGTCAAACTTCTTTTGTGTTAAAATAATTTGCTTTATTTGTGTATTTCTTAAGTTACAATACAAACTTTTGATTTTAGTTTTGAAAGCAGTAGAGAAATGTTACAATTTCTGCCAATCTTTTTGATGTTGTCTGTGTTTTGTTTGGGCACTGGGCAGTCCCCTTATCTTCCAATGTGGTCACCAGTACAGGTCAGGAAGGGAAATCTATCCAGACCTGGTCAGGATGCGATCTGTATGGAGCCATTTTCTAGGCTTATAAGCAAAGGATTTTCAAACAAATGCCATAGGAGGCTGGACAGTGCCCTTGGGGATCCTTGTGATGTCACTGACCAAATATGGTCATGTCCATATATGACCAATGATGTTACCCGGAGATATGGTTGCCACCTCATCCCTTTAAACCCGAATAGATATTAATTACACAGGTTCTGTGGCTGATTAAGGTGGTAATTAAACTCACTTGGTGCCTTATCTGCATTTAATTAGCCTCAGAACCTGTGTAATTCAAAGGTGTTCAGGATTAAAGGGATGAGGTGGTAACTCTACCTGGAGACCCCGTCCCTTAGTTTAATAAGTCCAGAAGATGTAGTTTGGAATGAATGAAGTGACGGGATTGGGCTTCATTCCTCGTGATTGACATATCTGTATTACTGGATGGTGTGATTGAAAGTGGGTTTACATTGGGGGGACAATTGTGTTTTTTTATTAAATTACTTTTCAAAAACTCTGTGTGGGTGTGTGTTTGTGTTAATTAACTTTTCACTTTTTTAGGTAGGGCAGCCATCAGAAAATGTGGGGTCCCTTACACAGCTTTAGGCCTGGGCAACCCATCCTGACCACCAAAATTCCCCAGGGCCCACCCACTGGCTGTCCTACCGAATCGGCCCACTGGCTTCCTTCAGTGCACCCACTTTTATTTTATTTTAATACTCTTACAACTAATATATGAAAGTAAAAAGTGTATTCCAAGTTATCAGTGCTTTCAAGATTTAACAGTAAGGAATTATATTTTGGCCATTGGGAGCTTGGATGCGGAAGGTACCCTCTTAAACCCACAAAGAGGTGTCCTGACCAGTGGCACGGGTGCAGGTGTGAGAACAGCAGGGGGAGAACACTGCTGGGCAAATCTTCAGGGAGGAAGACAGCCGGCTGGCTGGTGAGTGTTACAGTCAGGAGGACTGAAAGGCAATCTGAGAAGACTGGGTGAGAGCGGTCTGGGATAGACGCAGAGTCAGTCTGGATAACCGTGGAAGAGTAGCCTGGTGGGCCGGTGAAAGGGGCAGCTGCAGCCAGCTGGGCTGGCAGTGCCTGAAGAGGTGGTGCTGGGATCAGTAGCCACAGAAAGTCAGCTGGGCACTAGGACTTTGCTACACAAACAAGGGGCCCATGGTCCCTGCCTGCATTTACTACCAATCTAACAGTGCCAGCTGGTCCTGGGAGTTGTAGTGCTTCAAGCAAGTGTTGTGCTGGAGGTAGCTGAGGAGTGTAAATAGTTTGCACAGAAGAAGTTGTCCCTGAAAAGTTCTGCTAAAGTCCAGTGGGCATCCTATAGGACCCTTTTCCACATCCAAGATACCCCCCCCCCCCCAATAAAAATACAAAACAAAGCACTGGACTGTTCCTTGCCTCAAGTGTGCTGTGTGCCTGCCTGTAAATAATGGGGGATAACTTTCTAATTGCGGCTCCTTAGGGTGCCAGGGGTCTTATATAGAGGTAGGTAGGTGTCAGGGTTCTTATATAGAGGTAGGTAGGTGTCTGGAGTCTTATATAGAGGTCGGTAGGTGTCAGGGGACTTAAATAGAGGTCATTGTGACGAAGGGTCTTATAAATAGGTCAGTGTCTCGGGGTCTTATATAGAGGTCAGTAGATTTCAGGGGTACTTATATAGAGGTCTCTGTATTGGAGGGTCTTATATAGAGAACAGTGTCTTGGGGGTCTTATGTAGTTTGCATAACACAGATATATATATATATTTTTTGGAGAGTTCTATTTATATAACGAGCTCCGGACGGTTTTACTCCCTTCATGACCAGGCCATTTTTTGCTATTCGGCGCTGCGCTACTTTAACTGGCAATTGCGCAGTCATGCAATACTCTAACTAAAGACATTTATATAATTTTTTCACACAAATAGAGCTTTCTTTTGGTGGTATTTGATCACCACTGTTTTTTTTTTTTTTTTTATATAAATGAAAAAAGACAGAAAATTTGTGAAAAGAACCAATATTTTCTACTTTATGTTATTTTGTTATAAAACAAATCCAATAAAATCAAATTTCTTCAAAAATTTAGGCCAAAATATATTTTGATACATGTCTCTTTAAAATAAAAATCACAATAAGTGTGTATTAATTGCCTCGTGTGAAAGTTATAGCATCTGCACACTATGGTATATACAGTATATTTGAAAATTCATCAATCCTGGTGTACTGACTGCCTATCTCATTTCTTGAAACCCTTAAAATGCCAAGGCAGTACAAATACCCTCAAAATTACCGCTGTTTGGAAATAGACAGTCTGAGGTATTTATTAAAAAGTGTGGCGAGTTTTTTAAAGTTGTGATTTTTTTGTCACAATTTTTTAGAAAATGAAGAAATTAACCGCTTCAGCACCGGGCCATTTTACACCCTTCCTTACCAGAGCACTTTTTGCGATTCGGCACTGCGTCGCTTTAACTAACAATTGCGCGGTCGTGCGATGTTACACCCAAACAAAATTGACGTCCTTTTTTTCCGACAAATAGATCTTTCTTTTGGTGGTATTTGATCACCTCTGTGGTTTTTATTTTTTGTGCTATAAACAAAAGAAGAGCCACAATTTTGAAAAAAAAAACACAATATTTTTTACTTTTTGCTATAATAAATATCCCATTTAAAAAAAAAAATATGTTTTTTTTACTCAGTTTAGGCCGATACGTATTCTTCTACATATTTTTGGTAAAAAAAATCGCAATAAGCGTATATTGATCGGTTTGCGCAAAAGTTATAGCGTCTACAAAATAGGGGATAGATTTATTGCATTTTTTTTTTTACGAGTAATGGCGGCGATCTGCGATTTTTTTTCGTGACTGCGACATTGTAGCGGACACTTCGGACACTTTTGACACATTTTTGGGACCATTCACATTTACACAGCGATCGTTGCTATAAAATTGCATTGATTACTGTGTAAATGTGACTGGCAGGGAAGGGGTTAACACTAGGGGGCGCTGCAGGGGTTAATGTGTTCCCTATAGGAGTGATTCTAACTGTGGGGGGAGGGGACTCACAAGGGGAGGAGACCGATCAGTGTTCCTCCGTACTGGGATCACATGATCGGTCTCCTCGCCACTGACAGGACGTGGAGCTGTGTGTTTACACACACAGCTCCACGGTCCCGCACGGTCCCGTTGTTTTAACGGGCAATCGCGGGTGCCCGGCGGACATCGCGGCCGCCGGGCACTCGTGTCGTGTCCCGAGCGACGCCGTGGGCGAGCGCGCGCCGCCGGCGCCCGGGAATGGGGGGACGTCATATGACGCCCACCCAGGATGGGAGATCCACCTTGTGGGCGTCATATGACTATGGGCGGGTATTGAAGTGGTTAAATTTTTTTTTTCTACATACTGCCACCAGTGGAACACAGCATCATCATATGACTGGTATGGTGGTGATCATGGATGCTGAGTAGTGACAGTATGTAAAAAAAAAAAAAACATTTTTGTACATCCTGTCATCACAGTAGTTTAGTGTCACTATAGTTACACTGTACTCTGGGGGATGACGGTTTTAGCTGTCATAAATGGGTTAACATTCATGAGCAGCTTGCTTATGGTTGTGATTGGCTACAGCTAATCACATGGTACAGGTAGCCAGGTACCATGTGATTGCTGTAGGCCAATCACAGATCACAACTGTAAGCAAGCTGTTCATGAATGGAAATCTGGATCAGTGAAACGCACATTGGTCACATCTAGAGAGCCGTGGTTTAAAGCTTATAACACACAAGCTGTTTGTGCTGATGCAGCTTAGGACACAATACATTGTAAGTGCAATTGGTGGCATATTTTTATTGCTCAAATCTCAATAAATGTACTACACTATCAATATCCTTATTTTTTGGATGTATGGTTCCTATTTACACATGGCAGAGATGTCACACAGGAGCGCATGATAGATGCTGGGGATCTTACCTGTCTGGTTAACACAACCTAAAAGCCGAGTAGGTCTATATGGCCGTGCAGATCTGGTGAGTGGTTCATCTTACCACACGTGGTGGAGCACTTTGTTGCGTGCAGAAACAGTCATGGATATTTTCATGGTGTATGGGATTATTGTATGGACACTGAACTAAACTGCATAAAAGCTTTGAATGTATGTTATGTATAGTTGTATGGACACTGGTGGAAGAAATCTTTTATGGACGCTAATTGAAAACAATTTGGCCATTTGTCTGCAAGTAATTTTCATATTTATTTTTCATCATTTTTGTTCATTTCACTTTTGTTTTATTTAATGAGGACTGTATTTAAGGATGTGCATATAGAGATAGAAGTAGCGCCCACTATTATGATCTGAACAGTTTGCATAGTGTTTTTTGCACCTAAAGTGGCAGCTGCTAACTGCACTGAATACTGTATACTGAAGGAAGATTGGCGCCCTTTATATGATACATTTTTTATTTTAGGAATATATGATCTTACATTTTGAACATAGATACTCTTTAACATTGACCAATGTCTATGTAAAATCAAGTTTTTACGGTAAATCCAACTGGCGGCAATCAAACATTTCCACGCCTGCACAAAAGATGAATCATCATTCTGTCGTGACATAATGTAGCAATATAAATGTTATTTCTAAAGCGGAACATTTCGGTGTCCTGTCCGAGAATATGACTGTTATTAGAAAAGCACAGTTTTACTTTTGATACTAATTTCTTTTTTATCCTTCTTTTGCTCCATGCAGTGATTTCCATATTTCCCAGATTCTGTCTGATTGGCTGCTATACACAGCTACTTTTCCTTGAGGCCTGTTGTCACTCATGCCATGCTGTCCTTGAATTACACTGCTAACTTGCAGGGAGGAAATAGGAACTACTGATTTTCTCAAGATCACACAATTGTGGTAACTACTGAGCTGATTCATTCCCATGGATATCTACCAGGGGGTAGTCTGAAAAGAAGTAGCGGTTCGCTAAAAAGAAATAAAAAAAAAAAAAAAACTCCTGGTTCCTCCTGCAAACATCATTTTTTTTTTTTTAAGCAAAAGAGACACTTTGGTGATGTATATTTGTAGTGTATGCATTTTTGGGATATACTGGATGTACAGTATCTGTTAAACTGGCAATTTGAAAAAGAAATGTATTACAAAGGTTTCATGAGACATGATACAAGAGGGAATACAGGGATCCAGTCTTGAACATTTCATCAGTCAGAGGAAAAGAATGTAAATACCACTGTGCACCAGGTGAAAGGGGGAGAATACAAGTCCATAAGCTTCAGAAAGACAAAATGTGTTTCAAAGAGGCCACTAAGGGCTTGTTCACATGGGAAGCCAGGGGGGTGGCAAAAGTAGACCATAAAAAACATGGGGCTTAGCTGTGATTTTACTGCATTCCCTCAAACCAAAGAAGAGCTTGCAGCCGCTGAGGGCTGCACACATATGTTGTGCCCATGATACTTTGTGGCAAGATCAAAAATGAAACATTTCGCATTTGGCAGCCAGTACGGCCGCTGAATGTAATATGTTTACAGTGGGTATAGAAAAGAATCACCCCCTTTAGCCATGTAATCCTGCATTGACACTGTAGAGTGTGTCCAGCACAGAGCGCAGTGATCTCCTCCTCCATGACACAGCCTTGAGAGCCTCTACTTCGTTCTAAAACTAGCTTTCCCCACACTGGATCCCCGGGATCTGCCCAGGATTACACCGACATCTTGACCCTCCCAGGTGGGGTGCCCGGGGAGCAAAGCCCAGCATCCAGACAGCGGATTTCACAACTTCCTGTTATGCTTGCCCATTGGTGGTATCCAAAGGTTTGAGAGAGCAGTCTGTGAAGTGCATTAGGGGCTTTGAGTGATTACACATGCTTTATATGGCTTCTCTTGTAATAAGAGGGTCATGGCAATTTGGTAAGCAGACACTCCTACTACACTTTGGGTGATGGTGAATGTTGGTGACACCTTTGGATTTAAACATTATATCATGATTTAACTGGATTTTTTTTGGACTTTTTCATGAATTACAAGTACACCATATAATTGACTCATTCCTTACATAATAGCCATCTTTCACATTGAATTTATGTACCCACTTAGTGTGCTATTTATTACTGTCCTTTTATATATGTTTTTTTTTTAGCACAACACTTTATTATATTCACTGGGAAGGATACCTTCTTTAAGTGTTTGCAGCTTCTAGGATGAATATGGTTGGCGTATTTTGAGGTGCATATGTTTGCGGTTATTTTTTTATTTAATGAAAGTTTACTGTCCTGCAAAGCATCATTGTATATTATGGCATTGCGGAAAAAAATGTCTATTATTATTATGTTCTTTTAAAAAACAGAGACTTTTAATGAAGTTGTGTCTTTATTAAAATTCATGTCAAGCAACATCAACTGGGAGGACCTATATATTAGGTGAAATATTAAAAAGATTATTTCCTAGAGTCTTCGAGACTATAGCTTGTTCTCTTGTCTTCAGAAAGACAAACATTTCTCCAACAATGGAAGCACACCTTAAACCTCACCTTCATATAGAGCAACTCAACACAGGGTGATTTTCCTTCACAATGGATTTTATTGACCTCTTCAAATTACAAAGTCATCGTGCAGCTGTGTAACAAGTTTTGTCGCCATGCCTGGTAATTAGCAGGGCTCAGTACATGGCTGTGGGAGATATACATCTGTCACTGTCATGCTGTCAATTTTGTGATTACATCCTCCTCTGCCTTCATTAAGCCACACATCTCTGAGTTAGCACAGTGAAAGGGGAAATCTCGCCCCCTCAATGTTGATTTTCTTCCTTTTCGCACAGTATGGGTTGTGTGTGCCTCTGGATAGGTTTCTGTTATAATGTATGTCTCTCTGCAGGGAGAAAGAGGAAAATAGATGTTAGTTATGAGCAGCAGATAGACATGGTATTTGTACATGCTGTTAAAAGCGTTACAAACATTTTATCAGCCTGAATCTCATGGCTTAAATACACCTCAACATCACCACACCGCAACGTGTGTTGTGTTCATTTAGAATAACACCCCGATGCACCGGCACATCGCAGCTCTGACGCACATGCATTGCGCCACACCACAAAGCATAGCAACCCACTACACTGTGTTATGATGTACTGCCTCAGAAAAAATGCTGCCTGTCCATTTTTGTTCTGTTTCTATCCCAGATAGCAAGCAATTGTGCTGCAAGTTTGAAAATGACTTGCTAAATTATTGCTAGACTTTCCAGGCTTCATAAGTTTGTTGCACAATTGCAGCAAGTCCGCATTGCATGACTCCAGAACAAGTTTCTTTGCAAACAATCTGCATGTCTGCTGCAAGTTCTGGATCAGTTATATTATGCAATAGTCATCCCACCACAGGGGTCACTGTGGCTGCATTTTCATGCTGTAGAATTGTAGAGCTCTTGCTGCAGGCTCACCACTGCAACTTTGATTTTGCTAGGGACTTGCCACACAAATTTGCTACAAATTGGAAAAGTGTCAACTAGTACTTGTGCTTTAAGATCTCTGCAAGTGCAGCAAGTTAACAGACTTACAATTAAACACCGCCACAAATTTGTGGCAAGTTACCCTTGCTATCTGGTTATATGTTGGCAAGCCCATTCAAAATTAAAAGGCCTTAATGCAACACCCATATGTTGCATTAATGCAATGCATGAAAACAGAGAAGTGTAAATGGGCCCTAAAAGAGCTTTTGATGGCATGTTTTAGCAGTTTAGCAATACTGATCTGTTATACATTCCTGTAATACTCGCTGTCACGCCACAAAGGGATATGAGAGAGGTTAAAATTTTAGTAGCGCTCTTCAAAGAGACAGGAATTCTTTAGTGACAGTTGCAGGGGAGAAGGATTGCAGGGGATGCAGACCAAGAAGATGTAGTGTGCAGGATCTCCGATTCTCCAACCAGGCACTGCTCATCACCTGTCCAATACAGTCCCAACAGTGAAGCATGGTGGTGGCAGCATAATGCTGTGGGGGTGTTTTTCAGCTGCAGGGACAGGACAACTGGTTGCAATCGAGGGAAAGATGAATGCGGCCAAATACAGGGATATCCTGGACAAAAACCT
Organism: Lithobates sylvaticus; assembly: GCA_028564925.1. Lineage (NCBI taxonomy): Eukaryota > Metazoa > Chordata > Amphibia > Anura > Ranidae > Lithobates > Lithobates sylvaticus. The sequence goes on along the minus strand of CM053036.1, from coordinate 142,136,722 downwards.
TCTCCAGAGTGCTCAGGACCTCAGACTGGGCCGAAGGTTTACCCTCCAACAATACAATGACCCTAAGCACACATCTAAAATAAAGAAGGAGTGGCTTCACAACAACTCTGTGACTGTTCTTGAATGGCCCAGCCAGAGCCCTGACTTAAAACCAATTGAGCATCTCTGGAGAGACCTAAAAAATGGCTGTCCACCAACGTTTACCATCCAACCTGACAGAACTAGAGAGGATCTGCAAGGAGGAATGGCAGAGGATCCCCAAATCCAGGTGTGAAAAATGGGTCTGAATACTTAGGACCATGTGATATTTCAGTTTTTCTTTTTTAATAAATCTGCAAAAATGTCATCAATTCTGTGTTTTTCTGTCAATATGGGGTACTGTGTGTACATTAATGAGGACAAAAAATGAACTTAAATGATTTTAGCAAATGGCTGCAATATAACAAAGAGTAAAAATTTTAAGGGGGTCTGAATACTTTCTGTCCCCACTGTATACACGCATACACACACTCCGCATCCAGTGTAGCCTATATCTACAGTGCATTTGGTGGTGTACTGTTTCTAATACACTTCAGGCGGTGTACACAGTATCTAATACAGTGTGTACAGTTTCTACTACACATCTGGTGGTGTACACAATACAGTGCAGCTGTAGTACAGTTTCTAATACAGTGCAGGTGGTGTACACAATATCTAATACAGTGTGTACAGTTTCTACTACACTTCTAGTGTTGTACACAGTACACAATACAGTGCAGCCATAGTAAAGTTTCTAATACAGTGCAGGTGGTGAACGCAGTATCTAATACAGTGTGTACAGTTTCTATTACACTTCTAGTGGTGTACACAATACAGTGCAGCTGTAGGAAAGTTTCTAATACAGTGCAGGCGGTGTACACAGTATCTAATACAGTGTGTACAGTTTCTACTACACTTCTGGTGGTGTACTAAGTATCTAATACAGTGTAGTGTGGTGTTGCAAAACAAAAAATACATCATGTCCACCAAGGAGAGGCAGACGCTCACAGGCCACTAAAACAGGGCAAGCAGCCTCTGTGTCTACAGTCAACAGTGGTGGCCGTGGACATCTGCAGGTGGCCGTGGGGCACACATGACCTTTTTTTCTGCTGCTGGCCGTGTTGAGCCACAGCATGCAGAAGAGTTGTTGGAGTAGAAGCACTTGAAAGACCCACATCAAAACAAAAACAAAGGCGGACTTCTCCTTGCTCCTCATCTGGGATCTTCAACCCTACTATTCCACCAGTCCTCTCAAAAACCTGCACTGAGAGGAATGAAGGTATAGCAATAGGTGTCCAATGTACTTGCAGCCAATCTGCTAGCAGTACACCATCTGATTTTAGCAGGCAAATTTCCCTACCTCAGTTGCTGAACCGTAAAAAGAAATTCGGTCCCAGCCATCCACATGCTCAGTGTCTAAATGCTAGCTTGGCAAAATTGCTAGCATTGCAACTGCTGCCTTTTCAGCTGGTAGACTCTGCCCCCTTTCGTGAATTTGTGAAATGTGCTGTACCTGTACATGTTCCAAAACGCCATTCCTTTTCACGGAAGGCCATTCCGGTTCGCTACCGGCATGTGGAAGGCAATGTTTTGGCATTGGACAGGGCGCTCAGCAGTAAGGTTCATATTACCGCTGACTCATGGTCCAGCAGGCATTGGCAGTGATGTTACCTTTCCTTCACGGCGCACTGGGTCACTGCTGGTAGCTAGGAAGGATGCAGGACAGGGTTCAGTGTTGTTGGAGCTTGTTCTGCCACCACGCCTCCAAAATGCTAGTGGTGATGCTGCCACAGCTCTCTCCTCCACCCTCCTCCTCTTCTTCCTCTATGGCCTCTTCTGCAGATTTGGCCTCTGAACCAATGGTGCTCCGTAAGCGCTCAAGGGGCTACGCAAGCAGTTAGGCTAAAAGATGTCATGCAGTGCTTGAGTTGGTCTGCCTAGGGGACAGGAGCCACACTGGGGCAGAGATTCTCTCAGCTCTACAGGGGCAGGCTCAGAGGTGGTTGACACCATGCCAGCTTCAGCCAGGAATGGTTGTATACGACAATGGCACCAACCTTCTCCGACAGGGACACTTGACCCATGTTCCATGCTTGGCACACGTCCTGAATTTGGTGGTGCAGCGGTTCTTGAGCAGGTACTCAGGCTTACAGGATCTCCTGAGGCAGGCCAGAGAAGTCGGTGGCAATTTTCTCCGGTCATACAATGCCAGTGTTCGGCTTGGTTGACATTCGAAGGAAATGCAACCTGCCCACCAACCGCCTCATTTGTGACATGCCCACCAGGTGGAACTCAACGTTGACAATGCTGCAGCGGCTGCACACACAGCAGACGACCATCAATGAGTACCTGTGCGAGTATGGCACCAGGACAGGTTCCTGGGAGCTTGGCTTCTTTTCACCATGTCAGTGGCTACTGATCAAGGATGCATGCACTGTCCTGTCACCATTTTAGGAGGCCACAAGGATGGTGAGCAGCGACAATGCATGCATCAGTGACACTGTCCCTCTAGTCTTCCTGTTGGAGCACACGTTTTGGGGAATCATGGCCAGGGTACTTGAGGAAAAACAGCGGGAGCAAGAGTTGGATTCCTTACCTCTCAAGGCCCCCCTTTATCCACATAGCATTCCTTCGGGCCAGCCAAACACAGAGGAAGAAGAAGAGAAGGAGGATTGTGTCAGCATGGATGTAGAGCAGGGGTGTCAAACTCAATTTCATCGTGGGCCGCATCAGCATTATGATTGTCCTCAAAAGGGCCGGTTGTATCTGTAAGATTAGGTGTCCAGTGCATCCCCTCCCCTTACATTAGATGTCAAGAGCCACCCCACCATCAGGATTCCATCACTCTCCCTAACATCACAGTGCGCCCCCTTTCCTTATGCTGCTGCTGGTAAGAAGCTGAATGCATTGCTTAAAAGCAGGACGTATGGGTCTGGAGGAGGATCAGAGGAGGGCTGGAGAGGTGCGAGGGCCACATGAAATGGCCTGGAGGGCCGGATTCGGCCTGCGGGCATTGTGTTTGACACCTGTGATGTAGAGGATAACACTCAGCAGCAGTCTTCAAGGGATGGTTTTGAGTCCCCAGAAACCCAAGGAGTTGTACGTGGCTGGGAGGAGGTAGGTACGGATCATGTGATCCTTAATGACCCAGAGGACTCAGAATTGAATGCCTTTTCAAACTTACGCTGCATGGCCTCCCTGATTCTGCAAAGTCTGCAAAAGGACCCTAGGTTTCGTGGTATCAAGGAGAGGGATCATTATTGGCTGTCAACCCTTCTTGATCCAGGGTACAAGGGTAAGGTTGCAGAACGCATCCTGCCTTCGCAGAGGATGAAACATCTTCAGGAGTAGGGATGAGCCGAACACCCCCGGGTTCGGTTCGAACCAGAACCTTCGAACGGACCGAAAGTTCGCGCGAATTTTCGAACCCTATACGTTATAATGGACGCGAACGTTCGAAATCAAAAGTGCTAATTACAACGGCCAATATGCATGTTAATGTCATAAAACAGGTTTGGGGACCCGGGTCCTGCCCCAGGGGACATATATCAATGCAAAAAGAACTTTTAAAAACTAACGTTTTTTCGGGAGCAGTCATTTTAATGATGCATAAAGTGAAAAAAAAAAAGTGACATTTTCCTTTAAATATGGTACCTGGGGGGTGTCCAAAGTATGCCTGTGAAGTGGCATGTGTTTCCGTGTTTAGAACTGTCCTTGCACAAAATGACATTTGTAAAGGAAAAAAAGAAGCCATTTAAAACCACTTGCGGCTTTAGGTTTGATCTTAAGTAGAATCTGAACAGGTACATTATGAAGTGTAGCTCCATCCCAAAAAAAATCTATTTTTAAGCTTTTTGGAGAACATAGGAGGGGTTATCACCCCTGTAACATTTGCTGTCTTTGCACATCTGTTCAGAACATGTCACCTCACTTTCCGTCCCAATGACAAATGTTTTTGGAAAAGTGGGGTTTTAATTGAAACAAGGATTGGTGATAAAGTATCAGTAGAGAGGAGATACCTTTTTCCCAAATTAAATCTAACAGGATAGAATTTCCCTTCCTAGGGGTAGATTTCCTCTCACTTCCTGTTTTCTCTTTCCATTTGCAAGTAGGAGTCGTTTGTAAGTTGGATGTTTGAAAGTAGGGGCCTGGCGTATATACTCTGCAGAAATTTGCCCTATTAGATGTTGGTGTAGCCACAAGACTGGTGGGCACAGGAATGGGCCCTGCTGTGAGTTAATAGATCAAGATTTGTAATTGCATGCACCTGTTGAACAGGCAGAAAAATTGGGGGTGGTGGTGGTGGTGGTGGTGGACGGTTTTGCCACAAGACTGTAAGCTCTCACAGTTACTCTTGGTGGGCGCAGGAATGGGCCCTGCTGTGAGTTATTAGATCAAGATTTGTAATTGCAAGCACCTGATGAACAGGGCAGAAAAATTGGGCCTTTGGCGTGGTGGTGGACGGTGTTGCCACAAGACTGTAGGCCCTCATAGTTACTCTTGGTGGGCGCAGGAATGGGCCCTGCTGTGAGTTATTAGATCAAGATTTGTAATTGCAAGCACCTGATGAACAGGGCAGAAAAATTGGGCCTTTGGCGGTGGTGGTGGACGGTGTTGCCACAAGACTGCAGGCCCTCATAGTTACTCTTGGTGGGCGCAGGAATGGGCCCTGCTGTGAACTATTAGATCAAGATTTGTAATTACCCGCCCCTGTTAAACAGGGGCTGAAAAATTGTGCCTTAGGCACTGGTGCTGGTGCACAACACTGCAACCCCTCACAGATACTGTACTTGGAGCACAGCAGTCACACGTGTTGCGAAGCATTTTTTTAAAAAATTGCAAGTACACGCCCCTGTTAAACAGGGGCTGAAAAATTGTGCCTTAGGCACTGGTGCTGGTGCCACAACACTGCAACCCGGCCCTCACAGATACTGTACTTGGAGCACAGCAGTCACACGTGTTGCGAAGCATTTTTTTAAAAAAATTGTAAGTACACGCCCCTGTTAAACAGGGGCTGAAAAATTGTGCCTTAGGCACTGGTGCTGGTGCCACAACACTGCAACACGGCCCTCACAGAGACTGTACTTGGAGCACAGCAGTCACACGTGTTGCGAAGCATTTTTAAAAAAATTGTAAGTACACGCCCCTGTTAAACAGGGGCTGAAAAATTGTGCCTTAGGCACTGGTGCTGGTGCCACAACACTGCAACACGGCCCTCACAGAGACTGTACTTGGAGCACAGCAGTCACACGTGTTGCGAAGCATTTTTTTTAAAAATTGTAAGTACACGCCCCTGTTAAACAGGGGCTGAAAAATTGTGCCTTAGGCACTGGTGCTGGTGCCACAACACTGCAACACGGCCCTCACAGAGACTGTACTTGGAGCACAGCAGTCACACGTGTTGCGAAGCATTTTTAAAAAAAATTGTAAGTACACGCCCCTGTTAAACAGGGGCTGAAAAATTGTGCCTTAGGCACTGGTGCTGGTGCCACAACACTGCAACACGGCCCTCACAGAGACTGTACTTGGAGCACAGCAGTCACACGTGTTGCGAAGCATTTTTTAAAAAAATTGTAAGTACACGCCCCTGTTAAACAGGGGCTGAAAAATTGTGCCTTAGGCACTGGTGCTGGTGCCACAACACTGCAACACGGCCCTCACAGAGACTGTACTTGGAGCACAGCAGTCACACGTGTTGCGAAGCATTTTTTTTAAAAAATTGTAAGTACACGCCCCTGTTAAACAGGGCTGAAAAATTGTGCCTTAGGCACTGGTGCTGTGGCATGGATCATTGAGGAGGAGGAAGAGGATAGTCAGTGAACATAAGAGGACAGTCACTCAGCATCAGCATAGGCAGTCTTGAAGGGATGTGACATTAAAAATTATTCGGTTATATCCGCCTCAGGTGCCTGGTAGCTGGTGGTGATCAAGACTGATTCATTTTGATGAATGTCAGTCGATCAACCGAGGCGGTGGACAGGCGCACCCTATGATCAGTCACAAATCCTCCAGCAGCACTGAATGTGCGTTCGGAAAGAACGCTGGAGGCAGGACAGGCCAGTAGCTCAATTGCATACTGTGCAAGCTCTGGCCAGTGATCCATCCTCAGGACCCAGTAAGCCAAGGATTTTCGGTGGGAAAGGTGTCCAAGTCTGACCTTGCCCCAAGGTATTCCTGCACCATGTATATCAGACGCTGGCGATGGTTGCTGGAACCGATCATACCTTGGGGCTGCGGACTAAAAAATTGTCTGAACGCATCGGTCAGACGTCCACCTTCCCCACCGCTCCTTCTGCCACTGACCGAAGCCTCAGCAACTCGTCGCCCAGGACCAGGAGTTTTTAGCCTCCCAGTTTCTGGGAACGCGTTGCACAGACCTTTCTGCAAGGCCTCCCTGAGATGTCTCATCCTCTGCTCCCTCTGCGACGGCAAGATAAGGTCCGCAACCTTACCCTTGTACCGCGGATCCGCAAGCACGGCATGGGAAGAAGCTGGCACCTTGTCCTGCATGCATTGCTTGAAAGCAGGACGTATTGGTCTGATGCTTGTCGTGCCCAAGCGGCTATGTTTTGGCCACGCGAGATACGCTTGAAAGCAGGACGTATTGGTCTGGAGGGTGACCAGAGGAGGGCTGGAGCTCTCCTGCAGCTGCAGGAGATGTGCGAGGGCCACATGAAATGGCCTGGAGGGCCAGATTCGGCCTACGGGCATTGTGTTTGACACCTGTGATATACACTCAGCAGCAGTCTTCAAGGGATGGTTTTGAGTCTCCAGAAACCCAAGGAGTTGTACGTGGCTGGGAGGCGGTAGGTACGGATCATGTGATCTTTAATGACCCAGAGGACTCAGAATTGAATGCCTTTTCAAACTTACGCTGCATGGCCTCCCTGATTCTGCAAAGTCTGTGAAAGGACCCTAGGTTTCGTGGTATCAAGGAGAGGGATCATTACTGGCTGTCAACCCTTCTTGATCCAGGTTACAAGGGTAAGGTTGCAGAACGCCTTGAAGAAATTGAGGCCTTGAAGAAATATTTGTGCAACGCATTTCCAGACCCTGAGAGGTTACAATTTCCTGGTGCTAGACAACGTGTTGCTGAGGCTTCGTTCAGTCAGAGGAAGAGCGGTGGAGAAAGTGGCCGGCTGACCGATGCCTTTAAACAATTTTTCAGTCTTTTTCAGTCCTCAGCGCCAATGTCTAATCAGTTCAAGCAACCATCACCAGCGTCTGCATTGATGCTGGTGATCCACTGGGTTAGAGCATCCACTGGGTTACTGGGTCTTGAGAATGGACCACTGGCCAGAACTTGCTCAATATGCAATTGAGCTATTGGCCTGTCCTGCATCCAGCGTGCTTTCTGAATGCACATTCAGTGCTACTGGAGGGTTTGTAATGGATCAAAGAGTGCGCCTTTCCACAGACTCCGTTGATAGGCTCACATTCATAAAAATGAATCAGTCTTGGATCAGTAGCTATCAAGCACCTGATGCTGATGTAACTGATTGGATTTGCTATGTATGTGGGATCCCTTGAAGACTACCTATGCTAACTATCCTATTCCTCCTCAATCTTGATGATGCAAGTTCCAAACAATATTTTTGGTTTAGGGCACCACCACCACAGGCCCAATTTTTCTGCCCCTGTTTAACAGGGGCATGTAATTACATTTTTTGATATAATATTTCAATGCAGGTCCCGTTCCTGCACACAACAAGATTAACTGTTTACAGTGTTCTGGTACCACCAACTGCCAGCTGGGCTCAGCCCTTCCTTCTCTGAGCTGGCCACTAATTGCCAGCCCCTATCTCTCCACAGTGACTCACCTGTTGATGATATCCTGCTCGTCAGTCCTGCCTACTTAAGCCGTCCAGCCCAGATGATCTCTGCCTTGGCCCTGGTCACATCTCTAGAGACGCTCTCCTGTGTTCCTGTTAAAGACTTGCTTGGCTGACATTCCTTCTGGCTCCAGATACTGCTTGCTGTTCTACTACGCTCATCTCTGGCTCCCTGACGTTTTGGCTTGTCTGACTATGCGTTCGGGTTCCTGAACTCGTTTTGACTACGTTTACTCTGTTTACCTTTTTTTTATTATTATTAAACAAGTGAGATTTAACTGTACTTCTGTCTCAGTCTGATTCATGGTTTCTGACACCAACACATAAGGCCCAATTTTCTGCAGAGTATATAGGGCAGGCCGTATAGTGTACATATACTGCTGTTCAGAGTATATAGTGCCTGGGGGTCCCCCACACCATTTTTTTTTTTAAATTTGCCTGCGGGGTTGCCCTTAATATCCATACCAGCCCTGAAGGGCCTGGTACGGATTATGGGGGTGACATGCACGCCATTTTTTTTTTGGTATTTTTCTCTATATTGCTGGGATCCGACAATACATTACAGCCACAAGCAGTTTTAAATGATTTTTTTTTTGCCGTGGCACTGTTATAAAAATGGGAAAGGTGCGCTACTTTACAGGCATACTAAGGACAGCCCCAGGCACGACATTTAAAGGAATATTTCATTTTTATTGTTTCACTTATTGCATTATTAAAGACACTGCCCCCGAAAAAAGGGCAGTTTTTAAAGCTTTTTTTTGCATTGATACATGTCCCCTGGGGCAGTACCCGGGTCTCCAAACACTTTTTTATGGCAATAACTTGTATATAAGCCTTTAAAATTAGTACTTTTGATTTTTTACGTTCGTGTCCCATAGACTTTAACGGTGTTTGAACACATTTTTTGCCTGTTCGCATGTTCTGCTGCGAACCGAACCAGGGGGTGGGGTGTATTTGGCTCATCCCTACTCAAGCCTGTGCTTGCATTGGGGCTGAGGGCTCTTGAGAGGAGTACTATAGCAAGGTGTTGTGATGTTTTCAGGGAGTCATGTACCGCACCCTCTCCCCCAGCAACTATCTGCCTACATTGCATAAATAAGCACAGTCACCTACTGATTATGCCACTGGATCTAACACACTCAGTCCTGGTGCAATGAAAGAACTTGTATTGAAATAATGCCAAAACAATTCACAATTACCCAGTGGGAAGGCTGCACAACAGGGAACACTCACAGTTCCAACAGTGTGTAGAGAGAGACGAGCTGACAACGTCTATAGAGAGGGGAAGAATGAAGCTTGGCCATCTTGTGCCTAACAGGTAGGTGTCTAGAGAGGTTGCAAGCCCTACACTTTCTCTTCTCATCAGGAACCTTTCCATTAGGCTAGTACTGTCCCAACCGGGGGGGGGGGGGTGGGGGCTACCTGTCCCTACTTAACCAACTTGCAAATGCGTGCCAAACCTGGGAGCCAGGGCCTTTAATAGGCTCTGTCTAAACTAAGATGGCTCCCAGAGTCACCTGGGGCTGCAGCATCCATATAGATGCTTCCCCAGTGACCCAGGAGACCATACAGCAACTGTGTTCCTCTTGACTCCTTCTCCAACTGTAGTGCCGCTGCGGAATGGTACCACCTGCAGTGAAGAAAGTAGACTGCACCTGCCTTAAAAGCTTACCAATAATTACATGGGCTGGCTGCATTTATTTTCTAGGCTATTTTGCCTCGGATTTCACCTGGTGATTTGGCCAGGAACACACCTCCTGTATTAGAATATCTCTACTCTGGATGAAGGAGCACAGGAGGCACCTTTGGACAGCAATATTGTCAGTCTAGGAGAAGGGGAGTGTTAGATGTAATGTTAGATTTAAATACAGTAACAAATCGAAGCCAAACTCCAGCTAACACTTAGACCCCTTTCACACAGCACCGCCCATAGCATCGGCGGTAAAACGCAGCTATTTTTAGCTGCATTTTACTGTCGGATTTGCGGCGCATTTCGGCCGCTAGCGGTGCGCTTTTACTCCCCACTGGCGGCCGAGAAAGGGTTAAACCCCCCCGCAAAACACTGCAATAGTGGCGTTTTGCCGGCGGTATTACAGCGCTGCCCCATTGATTTCAATGGGGAGCAGCGGTGGAGGAGCGTTGAGTTCACCGCTCCTTCACTGCTCCAAAGAAGCTGCTGGCAGGACTTTTTGTGACGCCCTGCCAGCGCACTGCTGCAGTGTGAAAGCCCTCGGGCTTTCACACTGCAGACAATGGTGCAGCAGTTTGAGGGCGGATTGCAGGTGCTATTTCTAACGCTAATAGCGCCTGCAATACGCCCTCTGTGTGAAAGGGCTCTTATAAGCAGTTACAGCAAACTGTTTTTTTTTTTTTATCATTTTGGGTTAAAGGTTTAAAAAACTGACCTTTGTAAGCACCCCTATCAGTGTTTTAGGCATGCACCTATATATACAGTATATATACTCATACACACACATACACACGCATGTGTGTTTGAGCTTTGGGGTGCACACCCTAATGCAATAAGCATATGGTCAATGTTGAATGGTTTGTCTCCTCCCTGTAACAGATACAGTGCCTTGAAAAAGTATTCATACCCCTTGACATTTTCCACATTTTGTCATGTTACAACCAAAAACAAATGTATTTTATTGGGATTTTATGTGATAGACCAACACAAATGTTTTTCAAAATTGTTTACAAAAAAACATGTGAAAAGTGTGGCGTGCATTTGTATTCAGCCCCCCCTGAGTCAATACTTTGTAGAACCACCTTTCACTGCAATTACAACTGCAAGTCTTTTTGGGTATGTCTCTACCAGCTTTGCAGAGTGCCATTTTTGCCCATTCTTTGCAAAATAGCTCAATCTCTGTCAGATTGGATGGGTCTGTGAACAGCAATTTTCAAGTCTTGCCGCAGATTCTCAATTGGATTTAGGTATGGACTTTGACTGGGCCATTCTAAACCCTGAATATGCTTTTATATAAACTATTCCATTGTAGCTCTGGCTGTATGTTTAGGGTCACTGTCCCGCTAGAAGGTGAACCTCTGCCCCAGTCTGAAGTCTTTTGCAGACTCTAACGCCGCGTACACACGACTGGACTTTGACGAACTAGGTCCGACGGTCTTCCCGACGGACTTTTGGCGGAGTTCCGACGGACTTTACGAATGAACGGACTTGGCCACACACAATCACATCAAAGTCTGATGGATTCGAACATGATGACATACGACCGGACTAGAATAAGGACGTTTATAGCCAGTAGCTGCCCTAGAGAAGTTTTTTGTCCTTCGGAGTAGCATACACACGGATTTCTCCATAGGAACTGGGTCCAGTACAGTTCCGGCGGAAAAATTTGAAACATGTTCTATTTCTAAAGTCCGTTGGATTTTTGGTCAGCAAAGATCTGATGGAGCCCACACACGATCGAATTGTCCGACGATTCGTTCCGTCTGACATTTGCTGTCGAAAAGTCCGGTCCTGTGTACGTGGCATTACAGGTTTTCTTCTAAGATTGCCCTGTATTTGGCTCCATCCCTCTTCCCATCAACTCTGACCAGCTTCCCTGTCTCTGCTGAAGAAAAGCATCCCCACAACATGACGATGCCACCACCATGTTTCACAGTGAGAATGGTTATGTGAAGTGTTAGTTTTCTGCAAACACTTAGCATTTTGCTTTTAAGCCAGTAAGTTCAATTTTGATCTCAACTGACCAGAGCACATTCTTCCACATGTTTGTTGTGTCCCCCACATGGCTTCTCACAAACTGCAAATGGGACTTCTCATGGCTTTCTTTCAACAATAGCTTTCTTCTTGTCACTCTTCCATAAAGGCCAGATTTGTGGAGTGCACGACTAATGCGCGTACACACGATCGGATTTTCCGATGGGAAATGTTGGATGTCAGGCTGTTGGCGGAAAATCCGACCATGTGTATGCTTCATCGGACATTTGTTGTTGGACTTTCCACCAACAAATGTTGGCTAGCATGTTCTCAAATTTCCCAACAAATGTGTGCTGTCGGTATTTCCGAGCGTGTGTACACAAGTCCATCGGACAAAAGTCCAAAGTACAAACACGCATGCTCGGAAGCAGAAGCGGTCGTTCTTGTAAACTAGCGTTCGTCATGGAGAATTAACATTTGTGACGTGGCAAACTATGAAATCTCCAAATGCAGCACACAATTCTCTTCTTCATTAATGGGATAATAATGAAGCTGCTTTGCTGGTGATACTGATGGGGTTATTGCAAACAAATTTTCAAAGGCTTTTTTTTTCTACTTATATCAAGAATAATATTATTATGTTTTTTTTTTTTTTTTATTTGTGCAAGTTACCACAACACTAATATCCCGTAGTTTATAAGACAAAAGATACTATGTTGGTGTCCCTTGTCAATTTTAAATTATATTTTTTAAGATGTAACTGCCTACTCCCAAACTGTCATTTGAAGTAAAACACATAGCCAAGTATTATTCGCCACAATTTTTTTATTGTGCATTAAAAAAAAAAAAAAATTAGACATGCTATCTGCCAATAGAACTTAACCCAAAAGTGCATTCTATGCATCCAAAAATATACCAAATCCAGCCATTATTCAACCAAAAAAATAATATCAAAGCAATAACTTCAAAGCCAATAATAAATAACACGTTATCTCCTCCGATTGGATTGACGAACCAGACACAAACTAAAAAGCGCAACATGAAAAAAGCAAAAAGAAAAGTGCAAATCAACACTCAAACTTCTACTAACACGAAATTAGCAGAAGGAGCCCAAAGGGTGGCGTTAAAGAGCTGAAAAAACACGTAGTACGTCTAGTACGTCACTACCTTTGTAATTGTTGGCCAACATTTGTGTGACCGTGTGTATGCAAGACAAGTTGGAGCCAACACCCGGACAAAATTCCACGGTTTTGTTGTCGGAAAGTCAGATCGTGTGTACGTGGCATAATAGTTGTCCTGTGGACAGATTCTCCTACCTGAGCTGTGGATCTCTGCAGCTCCTCCAGGGTTACCATGGGCCTCTTGGCTGCTTCTCTGATTAATGCTCTCCTTGCCTGGCCTGTGAGTTTAGGCGGACAGCCATGTCTTGGTAGGTTTGCAGTTGTGCCATACTCTTTGATTTCGGATGATGGATTGAACAGTGCTCTGTGAGATGTTCAAAGCTTGGGATATTTTTTTTATAACCTAACCCTGCTTTTAAAAACTTCACCACAACTTTATCCCTGACCTGTCTGCTGTGTTCCTTGGCCTTCATGATGGTCTTTGTTCACTAAGGTTCTCTAACAAAACTCTGAGGGCTTCACAGAACAGTTGTATTTATACTGAGATTAAATTACACACAGGTGGACTCCATTTACTAATTAGGGGACTTTTGAAGGCATTTGGTTCCACTAGATTTTAGTTAGGGGCATCAGAGTAAAAGGGGCTGAATACAAATGCACGCCACACTTTTCACATATTTATTTGTAATAATTTTGGAAAAACATTTATCATTTTCCTTCCACTTCACAACTGTGTGCCACTTTGTGTTGGTCTATCACATAAAATAGATTTAAGTTTTTGGTTGTAACATGACAAATTGTGGAAAATTTTAAAGGGTATGAATACTTTTTTAAGGCACTGTACATCTGCAAGATAGCTGTTGAAAACAGCAGACCTATTGTCCAGATCACCAGATGAAAAAAAAATAAAAAATAATGCCAACATCAAATCTAAGAATTGGTAAGCTGAAATATAATAAAGGTTTGCATTTGGGTTTAATACCAATTTAATAAATAACACAAATCACATATAATTTGTAAACTTGTGGAACTTTAAATGGGAATGCTTGTTTGGTGGTGCAGTTTATAAACTGCCCAGTGCAATGTATATTTAGAAGCAGCCATCTATTTGTGAGACAGTGCCATTAGTGATGCTTTTTGCTGCCATAGGGCAGATGTACTATTCTCTGGAAGCAGTAATATCTCTTCTTTGTGGCTTGTGATAAAGCAGACTATTGGTAAACCAGGCCCCTCTCATCTGCTTTTTATCAGCAATCTAATAGGAACACGAGTCATATTTTGTCTGGGGAAATATAATTCTGGGTGGCTTTTACAGCATAAAAATCTGGACGACTGTTAAATAATTCAAGAGATGAAGTGATTCAAGGTTTTCACTGCAAATATTATTATTTTATATATAATTATCTATAAAGCAGCTGTAAGCCTTAAAGAAACAGGAATAGATTAAAGTATGAGCCCTGAATTAAAAAAATAAATAAATAAATGATCTGTGGTCTTTTGGAAATACCTTTCGAAGAATTATGTATATTTTTTTATTGGGCTTACAAATTAAATTTGGGTTTTACAAATATTATGTTACTGCTCTATTAGCAAAACATTAGAAAAAAAAAAAAAAAATCTGTGTTCAATTGCTTGGTAACACAAATCACTAATCAGCCAATCACATGGCAGCAAATCAATACATTTAGGCATGTAGACGTGGTGAAGATGACTTCAAACCGAGCATCAGAATGGGAAAGAAAGGGTATTTAAGTGACTTTGAACGTGGCATAGTCGTTGGTGCCAGACGGGCTGGTCTGCGTATTATAAAAACTGCTGATCTACTGGGATTTTCACACATAGCCATCTCTAGGGGTTCACAGAGAATGGTCCAAAAAAAGAGAAAAAATATCCAGTGAGCGGCAGCAGTGTGGATGAAAATGCCTTGTTGATGTCAGTAGTCAGAGGATAATGGGCAGACTGGTTTGAGGTGATAGAAAGACAACAGTAGCTCAAATAACCAATTGTTACAAATGGTATGCAGAATACCATCTCTGAACACACAACACATAGAACCTTGAAGCAGATGGGCTACAGCAGCAGAAGACCACACTGGGTGCCACTCCTGTCAGCTAAGAACAGGAAACTGAGGCTGCAATTCGCACAGGCTCACCAAAATTGGGCAATAGAAGACTGGAAAAATTCTGCCTGGTCTGATGAGTCTTGATTTCAGCTGCAACATTCAGATGGTAGGGTCAGAATTCGGTGTAAACAACATGAAAGCACGGATCCATCCTTCCTTGTATCAACGGTTCAGGTTTTTAAAGTAATTTATTAGGCAGCTTCGGGGGTCTCTTCTGACTCATTTGCGCTCTCCGGCTTCTTGTCCCGGTCTCTGGCCTCTTCTCCCGGTCTCTGGTTCTTCTGCCGGGCTCCTCCGCTATCGTCTTCCAGCTCTTTTACTAGCGTTGGCCCGGTCTTCTCTGTCCTTCTTACCTCTTCTCTTCTTCCGATGTTGACACGACGCTCTCTCCCGCAATAATACCATGCGCGAGGTGCGCAACAACTTATATAGGCATGGGGCGTGGTCACCGGGTGATGTCACCTGGTGACCCCGCCCCTTATGACGTCAAGTCATGGGGCATGCTGGGACTGTGACGTCATAAGGGGCGAGGTCACCTGGTGACATCACCCGGTGACCATGCCCCATGCCTATATAAATCGTTGTGCACCTCGCACACAGCATTACAGCGGGAGAGAGCGTTGTGTCAACATCGGAAGAAGAGAAGAGGGAAGAAGGACGGAGAAGACCGGGCCAACGCTAGTAAAAGAGCTGAAAGAAGATAGCGGAGGAGCGCGACTTGAGGCGACTAGGGGCGACTTGAAGTCGGATCCAAAGTTGCCCCTGTGTGAATGGACTCTTACTCTAGCAAAAATTAAAAAAAAAAGTTGTTTTGCCTCTAGCTCTACTCGGAATTGCCACAGACGATCGGAATTTCCGATAGAAACTTTTTCTGTCGGAAAAATTGAGAACCTGCTCTCAATCTTTTGCTGGCCGAAATTCCGCCAGCAAAAGTCAGATGAAGCCTACACACGGTCGCATTTTCTGACCAAAAGCTCACTTCGGTCTTTTTCTAGCGAAATTTCCGATCGTGTGTATGTGGCATAAGGCCCCTTTCACGCGGGTGGACCATTCAGGTCCGCCTGTCAGTTTTTTAGGCGGACCTGAACGGACGCTCCATACAGGTCTATGGAGCGACGGATGTCAGCGGTGACATGTCCACTGACATCCGACACGCTCCCATCTGAAAAAGTGTGAAGGAGGAAAACCCAATTTTTCCTTCCGTCTGAGGATCGGATGAAAACAGACTCTACGGTCCGTCTTCATCCAATCCCCCATAGAGGAGAGCTGCGCTCTGACAGGTCGGTCCCTGCACAGTGTGCATAGACAGACCTGTCATCTGCCTGCTCAGTGGGGATCGATGGAGCGACCCCCCGCTGAGCAAAGCGGAGCCCGTTCACAGACACTTCCGTGTGAAAGGGCCCTTACACATACCCAGGGACGTAACTGGCCACAGGTGAGACACAGAGAGGAAACATATCCTCCTACATAAATTGTACCTGATTATCTGCAGCCCTCTCTTTACATCTGTTCAATGTGCTGAATTTATAAACTTGTGTGAGAGTTCAGAAAACAGGGGGCGGAGAGCTGAAGTTACACACTGCAAAGTTCAGTGATAAGAGCTCTGAGAGCTGATTGGAGGGACAATACACTCCCCCTCCCCCCCACACACAGGAACAGCACTCAGGCTGTCAATCTGCTGAAGCTCCCTCCCCGGTCACCTTTTTTCTCTTGGTGTCAGGAAAACTTGTCAGAAGTGATTCATGCTGATAGCAGAGGAATGAATCAGCAGACAAATGACTCATAGTGCTCTTAATTGAAACAAGTACACACTATAGAGGCATATGTTTTGTTCATATTTCATGTCTGAGTTTCACAACCACTTTCAAGTAAACCCATTCTTTCCCAGTTCAAAACACAATCTAATCTAACCAGAAGCACATGGAGTATATACCTTTCCTTTGATCCTTTGCTGAAGGTGATAAACAGTGATCCTTGTGAAGTCTTTCCCACCTCCATGGGACAAAACTGGGTGCTGAGGAGGCCAACTGTCTAGCCCCAGTGCTTTCACATGGGAAGGAAGGTAAGCGAGTCACATAATACACCTTACCTGCAAATACGAGGTACTTTCTTTCTCTCCCAATAGCAAAACAGAGTTATGAGATGTTGGAAAAGCAACAGCAAGCAGGTTTTTATACTGTGAAATATATATACTGTATGCATTATACCTATCTGTGCAGCAGGTGGTGCTGTAGTGTTATAGTGTGTTATCTATGGTAATGTAATCACAGGATGCTCTGTCTTTGTTCAGTGTGCACTTGTTTGTATTTAGTTCCTGTCTCTATGATAAAAGAGATGTTCTGATATTCCTCCATGAAAGTAAAGCATATTGCTGTATACAACAAGCTTCCAGCGCATTATATCAATAGTGTGTTGTGATACCCAGCATATGCATTACACAATTTTACTTTAAAGCATAATCCACTGCTCCAAATGCTCCAGCTAGTCTGTAGCATCTGCTTGCAGCTGGTTATTAAGCCAGTTCCCACAGCAAGGCCTACTGTTATAGTTTTCAGTGATGGCGGGTCCCAGGGATCCGCCAACCCTCCGGTTTACTACATTTCAAAAAGTTCCTCACTAAAGACGGCCTCAGGGCCATGTCAGGAATCAACATGCTTACAAAAGGCTTCTCTGATTCCAATGGTTGCAGGCCCAGTTCACAGGGGTCCCACAAATCACCCGAGGCCCATGAGACATTGTGACCCAGGTCACCAGGTACATGCACCCAAGTGAACCTTTTCCCACCACCAGGTAGGTGGTCTCTTCTGTTCTAGGCTACCACTCATTCATGCCTTGAACCAAACTAGCTGCTAATCTTGGCTTATCCGCGCTGCTAGTCTTCACTGAACACATCACAGAGGTATTTTTACTTTTTTTTTTTAGCACATGTGAACATGAATTTAAGTGGCCAATGATGCCCTATTTCTTTCCAAAAATATGGCAAAGTATCAGATGCATATTTAAAATTTGTGCATAACTCGTCCCATTGTCGAGTGTTACAGGAAGAGTGCTGAGGTCTCATACGATAAGGTATTAATTCTTCACTCTACTCTAAGGGTCTGATGGACTAATTTTTTGCCTGAAGGAGAAAACAAAAGTGGCTGCTGTGTTCCCTACATGCTGCTTTTTCCAACTTCCTTTTCCACCCATTGACCATGCTACCCTTAAATACCCTGCTCCTACCTTACATGAGTGACACAGGCTGCACCACTATAAAACAGGGAGACATAGCTAACAGGGGACTCCCCCGCTACAAGTCTCTCTCTACTTCTGGACAATTGCAAAGACCTCTCATTCATCCCTTGTCTTTATGGACCTTGCTTTGTACACTGGTGCACTTTGTGCATTTGGTGGAGGTGGGATTATGTTGGGTTGTTTTTCAGGGGTTGGGCTTGGCTCCTTAGTTCCAGTGAAGGGAACTCTTAAAGCATCAGCATACCAAGACATTTTGGACAATTTCATGCTCCCAACATTGTGGGAACAGTTTGGGGATGGGTTCTTCCTGTTCAAACAGGACTGGGCACCAGTGCACAGAGCAAGGTCCATAAAGACATGGATGAGTGAGTTTGGGGTATAGGAACTTGACTGCCCTGCAAGAGTACTGACCTCAACCCGATAGAATGACTTTGGGACGAATTAGAGCAGAGACTGCGAGCCAGGCCTTCTCGTCCACATCAGTGCCTGGCCTCACAAATGCGCTTCTGGAAGAATTGTCAAAAATTCCCATAAACATAATCCTAAACCTTGTGGACAGCCTTTCCACAAGAGTTGAAGCGGTTATAGCTGCAAAGGGTGGGCCAACTCAATATTGAACCTTACGGACTAAGACTGGGATGCCATTAAAGTTCATGTGTGTGTGTAAAGGCAGGCGTCTCAATACTTTTAGTAATATAGTGTATATAGGCATGTATACATATGACTAGACTTTATGTATGGTTATGGTTAGGCCCCTTTCACACTGGGGCGGTGCGGTGTCGGCGGTAAAGCAGCGCTATATTTATCGCTGCTTTACCGTTTTAGCCGCGGTATTCGGCCGCTAGCGGGGCGGTTTTAACCCCGCTAGCAGCCGAAAAAGGGTTAAACCGCTGCAGCGGAGCTTTGCTGAAGGTATTGCCGCGCTGTCCCATTGATATCAATGGGTAGGAGCGGTATAGGAGTGGTGAATACACCGCTTTTTCACCGCTCCAAAGATGCTGCTAGCAGGACGTTTTTTACCGTCCTGCAAGCGCACCGCTCCAGTGTGAAAGCCCTCACACTGGAGTGAAAGGACCTACTTTTTTCAGGCGCTATACAGGCGCTATTTTTAGCGCTGTAGCGCCTGAAAAACGCTTCGTGTGAAAGGGACCTTAAGGAAGAGGGAATATGAATACTGAGTGATTTTTGTATTCTCCCCTCTTATCTTTTACATCTTTTTTCTGTTTTTGTACTTTTTTCTCTGTCAATGAAGATTTAATAAAGAAAAAAAAATGGAGTTAAAAAAAAATGTAACTGAACTTGAGCAGTTCTGCAAATAAGAGTGGGCAAATTTTGCAAAAGTCTAGACATGCAAAGTTAATAGAGACATAACAACAGACTAAAAGCTGTAATTAAAGAGGAGGTCCACCTAAAAAAAAAAAAAATTAAAAGCCAGCAGCTACAAATACTGCAGCTGCTGACTTTTAATAAATGGACACTTACCTGTCCCAGGGTCCAGCGATGTCGGCAGCCGAAGCCGATCAATGGCTCGACTCTCGGCAGCTGCCACAACCATCCTCGGTGAGGGAATCCAGGAAGTGAAGCGTTGCGGCCTTACTTCCCGGGTTCCCTACTGCGCATGTGCGTGTCACGCTGCGTGTCCAAACTGGTCCCCGCCATCCCCTGGGACCTGTGTGTTTCCCAGGAGACAGCAGGGGGGGGGGGAGGGAAGGGACGTGGCCGTGGGAGTCTATACCTGGAAGTGGGTGCAAATACCTGTATTATACAGGTATCTGCACCCCCCCTCCCCCCTGAAAGGTGCCAAATGTGACACCGGAGGTTCCATTTTTGTGTGAACCTCCGCTTTTAAAGCCCCATACACACGGTCGGACTTTTTCATCAATTTGGTCCGATCGGACAAGGTTGTTGAAAAATCAGACCGTGTGTATGCACCATCGGACAGTGTTCGTCGGTTTGTCCGTCGGACAAAGTCTTATCTCCTGCTGGAAAGATTTCCCGTCAACCCGGTCCGATCACACCAAATCCGAGCGTGTGTACGCTTGTCCGACGGACAAAGTGCTACGCATGCTCAGAAGAAATTCTGTGACGGAAGCGCTCGGTCAGGTAAAACTACCTTTCCTAATCGACACAGCACATTCGTCACGCTGCAATGTTAAAATGTCTTTAATGCAGCGCATTCTCTTTTTCTTTACAATGCAACAAGAATGACATCTTTTAGCTGCTCCTATTCACCCGCACTTCTCACAAACTTACTTCTTTATTACTTTGCACCATTTATACACTACATGTTTATTTTTACTCTGAACGGAAAAGAATCTTTGTTATTTTTTTACCATGATTTGTCTTTTTTTTTTTTGGGGGGGAATACATATTTGAATGTTTTTTTTTTTTTTTTTTTTTTGGAGGGGGGTTGTGTGTCTCAAATTACCAAAAACACATTATTTACATTTGTATTTCTTGCTTACATTTACTAGGAGTTTGTTTGTTGTTGGTGCCCCTTGTTAATTCTACTTTAGGATTAGTGAAATGTACCAGCCTACTCAAAGAAAAACTGTCATTGTAGCAAAGTAAAACACAATAGTCAATGATTATTTCAAATCAAAAAAACCTTTATTTAGGTCACACCAACAAACCAAAGAGGAACGCAGCCATGGTGAAACTTGGGGAATTTGCAAAGTCTTGGCCCCCCACGGCAACCATCATTGTTCAAGCGTAGAAAATTGGGGGCCTGAGGAGTACGTATATTAAGGGGAGTGCAATCTGGTCGTGAAGTCCAAAGTATCCGGAACTGCAGCAGATGCCATCTAGGTCCCCAGGCTCTGGTACTACAAGAGGCTCCATCTTCTCTCAGACCAGACTGATTCCAGGTCGTCACTCTCAGGTCTTCCTTCCACGCTTCCTTGCACGCTGGGGCTGTCGTGCTGGTGGGGTGGCAGAAGGAGGAGGAGGAGGAGGAGGAGGTGGAGCATGGTAGCTATGGCAAACATGTGTGACTGGGGTCATCTCCCCAGCCCTACCCTTATTTAGGACATGGAGGATGAGCCCCTCACACATGTTGCGTTGCCTCACCTCCATACCCATCATTTTGGTGACAACCACCGAGCCAAAGGTCTCCTCGTCGGCGGGTGTGGCATGTAGGGAGTCTGAAGCCTCTCTTATCATCCGGAGCGCTGACTGTGCCGCATAACCCCCCCTTCTCGCCCTTTTGTACGGAGGGCGGAGGGGAGGGGTTTGGGTGTCAGTCAGGCTCCGAGGCCTAGCCCCCTCTTGGCTGCCACTACCCAGCTGGTGGCTGCCACTAACCCCTGCCTCCTCCTGACTGCCACCTTCCACAGCCACCTCCTGGCTGAGGTCTTCCTGTGTAGGAAAAAGGGACATAGTTTCAGTTATTTGTTCATCAAACACACACAATTCTCATCTAGTGACTGGTGCAAAATGGTTACAAATAGAAAACCATACAATTCTCAGCCCAGCAGTTTAGATTCTGGCCCCAAATGTCTCCCACACCACTGTCTGTTGATATGTCAAACACGTTAGGAACTAAGCAATTGGCGATCCTGAATTAAGTGAACATCATTCATTATTCCCATAAATGGTAACAAAAATACTATACCTGGAACAAGCTGGGCTCCTCCACCTCTTCCAGACTGGAAGGCCCAGGTTGCTCCTCGGAAGCCTCATCAGGGGTGGGCTGTGCGCAAGGAAGCGTGGAAGGAGGAGTTGAGGTTGGCTCCGTGACATCAGCCTGGTCCTTCAGAAAATGGAGACTCTGATAGTACCAGAGCTTGGGGACATAGACCTCATCTGCTGAAGTTGCAGTTTCCTCAGACTTCACGACCTTCTTCCTCTCCCTGATATACGCACTCCTCAGGCTGCCAATTTTCTTTCTAATATCATCAACAGTTGCCGTGGGGAACTTTGGCTTGACAAATTCCACAAGTTCCTCCAGGGCTGCGTGCCTCTTTGGTTTGTTGGTGTAATGTGGGTGTATACCCTGCCACAATATGGGAAAATCCCTGTATTTGGCAATGAAGAGGGGGAGAAAACTCATGTCGTTGAATCCCTTCATATCAATCTCTGCAAGACACAACAACACACAAAACCCTCAAAATTCTGTCAGGCTAAACTCTCCTAATCTTCTCCCTAAAGAAGCCTCAAGTTCAAATCAGTCTAGGCTAGTTATGTACCAACGTTAAATTGTACCTTCGTTTGTAGCGATCGTCTCGTGTGAGTTTTCTCTCCCCTCGTCTCCCAGATCGTGGCTACGACACAGGCGTGTGACGTTTTATATACACTGCGCATGCTTCAAACTCCGCCCGCCCCTGACGATCTTTCTCGTCTATTCCCCACCCCTTCTCTTTACGGCGTAGTGGGGAGAGCACATGGCGGGGACACAGCAGGTGCGCCACAAATATCCCACCAACGAGGAGGAGGACGAGGAAAGTCCGGAGGCAGAAACGTCCCGATCCCGGAACCTGAAATTCAAGGCCTCCAATATGTCATTTGGAGAAATGTTGGAGATGGTGGACATATTAAAGAGGAGCGACTATGATGGGAAGTATGGGCCTTACCTCAACCCCAATGTCCGCAAGGCCAAGATCATGTCTAAAGTTGTGAGGAGGCTGTACAATAATTTTGGGGTACAACGATCCAAGGAGCAACTCAGGAAACGCTGGTCAGACCTGAAACTGAGGGAGGCCGATCAGTACAGAAAGATCAAGCGAATTCTTCAAAAAAAGTAAGTAGTTGTGTTTTGTGTTTGATTTCTTGCTTGCATACTGCTCCATTGTGTTTTGATTTTTACCAAGTTGTACATTCCAAAATGGCCACTTTCAGGTTCGTCTGTGCATTCGATCGTACTCAGCCTCGATCTTTCTGCCACTGTCATGGTCGTGTGTGTGTGCATTCGATCGTACGCAACCTCGATCGTTCGGCCACTTATAATACGATGTTTGGTGTTTTTTTGGGGAAAGGAAGTTTGTTCTCACTAGAAATGTCATCAAGAATGTAAAGCCAATTTATTCAATGTAAAGGAGAGGTCACTCAGTAGCTGTTTACCCATCTGGACTCTAGAGCACTAGTGCTGGGACACCCAAACCCCCTTTTTATTATGCTTTTCCACACATGTGCTCCAGTGGATACTAGAGGGGGGTCTCCATCACACAAACTTCTACCAAAAAGCTAGTCAGTTTAGCACCTTTACAAAGTGACTTCATTCATGTAGTTGACATTTGTAACTGGCCAAACTAAAATAGTGTCCGTCACTTTCAAGCAATGTTTGTCACTTCCTATTTCTGCCCTCAATAGCTTGTGTTGCTAAATCTTCCTTTTGGACATTCTCATAGGGGAGCGAAAACTTGGGCCGTCTGAGGAAACCCCCAAACCAACACCTCCCAAAAAAGTGGAAAGAGCAGAAGCAGAGGAGGAGGAGGAGGAAGGAGAGATCATCGAACTTGGAGAAATTGTCACCACAACAGGTGAGTGTGGGAGAACACAGCTACTGGTAAGCTAATCCATGTATGGCTGCCTCATTTCCAACACCCCATTTTTTTTGTTTGTGGTTTTTAGGTGACGTGGATGTTGTGGAAGAAAAATCGCACTTTACCACAGAGAGTGCCCACGTACTCATCGGAGAGATAATGGTCTGCAATCGAGATCTAGATTACATAAAGCAAAACATCAATGATGTTCAACAAAAATTGAAGAACATCATTGATGTTTTAGGAAAAATATGAAAAAGCACCAAGTAATTTACACACATTTGTGCCAGCTTCTGAACACATTTGCAACTTAAAAACTGTGTGAAATTTGGAACATGCACACATTGTGTCCACATGTGCTAGCTCCCATCATGGTGGATGAATGGCAACGTTTTTTTGGGGGTGCAAACACTTTACGAACTACGAAAGTGGTTGTGGTGAAGGGGTTGCACCCCCAAAAAACGTACATTCATCCCCATGATGGAAAATGGCACTTTTGAAGCTTCTAGGCATGTGTTTTACCATCTAATGACCATTTTCTGAACCAAATTGTGTGCATGTTCCAAATTTCCACTTTTCGGGGGTGACCCCCCCATGTGATGAAGGCAAGATCAAACACACTTTGAACATATAGTCATGTCTGATCTTGTCTTCACTTTACAAAGTTGAACTTTCCTACTTCATAGGTTCTGCTTAGCTCCATGCCTGGTTTTACCAATTGCGTAATCTTTGTAAATAATGTTGTAAATAACCAAGATG
Source organism: Lithobates sylvaticus (assembly GCA_028564925.1). Taxonomy (NCBI): domain Eukaryota; kingdom Metazoa; phylum Chordata; class Amphibia; order Anura; family Ranidae; genus Lithobates; species Lithobates sylvaticus. The sequence continues at coordinate 142,112,492 of CM053036.1, read as the reverse complement.
TTGTCAGTTTTGGCGTGAAGATTGTAAACGCACTTGTGAATGTTTTCCAAGTAAACTTTTTTACTTTTCAAAATGTGTGGCTTCCTTATTTAACTAAAACAATGCATTATGTATGTAAAATGTAAAGGATATGGGGGGCAATGGGTGTTATTTACTAAAGGCAAATCCACTTTGCACTGCAATTTCCTTTCCCAGGGAACTTTTTCAATGCACTTGTAGAGCATAGCGGATTTGACTTATGTAAATGACACCCACAGTGCTTTGTACGAAAACACGGAGCACAGCATTTTGGAGAATACACACATGTCAGACCTGGTGCTGAAAAGGAGTATTTTGGGTGTCAGTTATGCAGGACAAACCTTCTCTAGACCAAAGATTAGGTAGCAAACACACATGAGAATAATCTTTTTGGGAAGAAGAGACTGTTACCTCCTTTTGCCCAGAAAGTGCATTACCACTGTCGAAGGCAAAGGGAAAAAATGACAAAGTAAAATAAGCTAAAAAGAAGACTGAAATGACAAGAAATCAGAGGTTGTTTAAAATATCAGATTTATTAAAAAATGCCTCTCACACATCGTCAGGCAGAGCAATGGCCCCCCTACCCACAAAGTATTCCATATATTGGTCCCGGACCACGCGGGCATTGAGAGGGGGCAAGCCTGGACGTGCCACTCGAAGGGCTGTGAGGTCCGCATTTGGAGGGCCCTCCACATCTGGGCCAACGGGCACCACATAGTTCCTGTTATGTCTTTTGAGGAAGTTGTGCAATATGCAACAGGCAAGAACTATGTGGTTCAGTTTGTATTCCGCCAAGTTAAATGCCGTCAGGAACAGGCGGAAGCGGCTGGCCAGGATGCCAAAAGCGTTCTCCACCACTCTTCTGGCTCTGGACAGCCTGTAGTTGAAGACCCTCTGGTCCGGGGTGAGGGTCCTCATCGGGAACGGCCTCATCACATGGGGAGTCAGCGCAAACGCTTCATCTGCGACAAAGACGAAGGGGAGTCCTTCGGCATTCTCCTCTGGAGGTGGCAAGCACAGACTGCCACTTTGGAGACGCCAGTAGAACTCCGTGTGCGTAATGGCCCCACCATCCGATATCCGGCCGTTCATCCCCACGTCCACATACATAAACTCGTATGTTGCCGACACCACCGCCAACATCACTACACTATTAAACCCTTTATAATTATAATAGTAGGACCCCGAGTTGGGCGGTGGGACGATGCGGACGTGTTTCCCATCAATTGCCCCTCCGCAGTTAGGAAAGTCCCAACGGCTGGCAAAGTGGGAGGCCACAGTCTGCCATTCCTGTGGCGTGGAAGGGAACTGTGGAGTGAAACAAGAAAAAAAAAAATTAGTCACTTTGCACCTAAACATTGCAAGCAGATTAGACAATCAACATCTTGGAACAAGAGCATTGTATAAAATTGGAGGCTGGAAAGTATTTACACAGAAAAGTAGAGGCTCCCCTTCACAGATTACTCACCCCCCCATCAATCCCCCCACTTCTGATGGGACATTGGCAATAACTAGGGTTTTGGGGGGGGGGGGGGGGGGGGGGGGTGGGCAGGTAACCCTCTGCACTTCATTGATTGGCAAATGGCTCAATAATGTGGGCTAGTTTGGCCAGACCCTCTGTACTTAACACTATTGGCAGGCCACAGGAAAGATCAAATAACATTTCCCCCCCCCCCCCCCCAAAAAGGCAGGCACAGTGTGACATTATTAAATTACCAAGCAAGCTAATAGGAGGGAAAGAAGACAAAAAATTAGGAAATGGAATGTATGGAGGCAGCCCCTTGCACTACATGCTTTGCTGAATTCATCCCTAAAGATGCGCACTATAAAGAGGTAGGTATATAGTGTGTATTGACCTTGGGAAAGCCAGCAGATAAAGGATTGGTACCATCTGACAGAGCAGTTGGGGGAGGGGGTTCCTAATGAGTTTGCCCCCCCCCCCCCACCAAAAGAAAAAAAAAAAAAAAAAAAAGGGGCTCTACATGAAGTAAACCACACAGCAAACATTTGTGCATATTTTAGGGGGTGTTTGGGGGCAAACAATACTATGCAGCAGACAAAAGACATTGCTTAAGTGAGTACGCCATAGGTGTCTATTGGGGCAGAAGAGCATGCTGGTGAGGTAAGTGAAGGGAAAAATGCATGAAGGAGAAAAGGGGCACAGCATATTAGAACATATTGCAATCAGGGTAATTAGGGAAGGAGGTCAAAAATACAAGTCATTAGCAAACAGAGCATACATAGAAGGGAATAGTAAAGTAGAAATGTTACCTTAATATAGTCCTCCTGCAGGACCTGAATGATGGCAGAACAGGTCTCTGGAATAATGATTCCCAGGGCCTGGGGAGAGATACCTGAAGAGAACTTCAAATCCTGAAGACTTCTCCCTGTCGCCAAGTACCTCAACGTGGCAACAAGCCTCTGCTCCGGAGTAATGGCTTGTCTCATGCAGGTATCCTGCCGGCTGATAAAGGGGGTCAGCAAAGCCAAAAGACGGTGAAAATCGGGGTCCGTCATCCTGAGAAAGTTCCTGAAATCATCAGGATTATTCTCCCGGATCTCACGAAGCAAAGGCATGTGCGAGAACTGGTCACGCTGAAGCAACCAATTCTTGGTCCACATACTCCTCATCACTCTGTTCATGGACGGGTCTTGGGTCAAAGCTAAAAGCCCGACACCAATTCCGCGTACAGCACGAACTCGGCGACGAGTACGCACGGGAAACATCGCTCAGAAGGTCACAAAAGGTCGGCTGGTCAGAACGGACAAACAGAAAGCACCGATAAACAGCAAGGCCTGAAAGAACGAAGTGAATACCAGCAACGAGCAGACAATAAGCAGTGCAAATCAAAGCGTCCTATATCAAGATATAGGCCGCAATGACCAACAAATGCGAACTGACTACACGCACTAATAAACAGATACGCACGACAAGCACAAACTGAAGAGCAGTAACGATCTGAGTCAGAAAACTGAGAAGCGCGAATCTTAAGTCACCAAACTTCCACTAACTCTCGATAAACACGGGATCAGCAGAAGGAGCCCAACGGGTGCCTGACGTGGTGCTGAACTTCCCTTTTGTAATCTCGTGGACGACGACTTACGTCACGACGTTCTTCCGGACCGGATATTCCGACAACGTAGTCCGACCGTGTGTACGCAACGCCAACATCGGACAAAGTACGTCGGACAAAGTCCGACCGACCTTGTCCGCGGATTGTCCGAGCGTGTGTATGGGGCTTTAGGGGTGTCAAGAGAACCCCAATTCTTAGGCCAGAGGTGGGCCATGCAGCAGGGCACTGCGACTGAAGGCTAGAGAGCCAAGTGTTCTGAGAGAGCTGAATGACACAGTCAAAGGACTGGTAATAGGAGCAGCCGTTCTGCCAATACGTAAGCCAGGTGGCTTAGTATTTTCATTAATTCATGTTATATTATAACACGCGCATTCATTTTAAGAGGGAAGTTTCAGGAAAAAAAAAACATACAATTTTTAATAAGGAACTTTGAAGCAAAATAAGGGTCAGTGCCCATCTGCAGCCTCACCATTGCCATCAATGCAGCCTGATCAATGCCCCTTCTGCAGCATCACAAGTGCCATCAATGCAGCAGCCTCACCAATGCCATCAGTGCAGCAGCCTCACCATTGCCATCAATGCTCTTCTGCAGCCTAGAGGGGACAGGGAGGGGGACGGGATGAGCGCCGACAGATTACATACAGTGAGAATCTCCTATGATAGACAGAACAGTGGATCAATGGCGGCCCAGGAGATGGGACTTCCTATTACAGAGGACGCCAAGTAAACAGGAGATTCTCACTGTATGTAATCTGACGACACTCGTCCTGCCCCCCCCCCCCCTCCCTGTCCTCTCCAAGGCAGCTAAAATTAAAGTATTGGCGTATAACACGCACACGCTATTTGCACCCAATTTACAGGGTGAAAAAGTGTGTGTTATATGCCAATAAATACAGTGTGTATACACACATATACAGCTAGGTCCATATATATTTAGACACAGGCATGATTTTCATACTTTTGGCTCTGTATGCCACCAGCATAAAATTAAAACAATACAAATTAATTTGAAGTGTAGACTTTCAGCTTTAATTCAAGGGGTTGAACATAAATATCAAGTACAAATTTTAGAAACTGCAACTATTTTTATACACAGCCCCCCCCCCCCATTTTCAGGGGCTCAAATGTAATTGGATAAATATGATCATAAATAAAATGTTAATTTTTTATATTTTGTTGAAAATCCTTTACTGGCAATGACTGCCTGAAGTCTGGAACCCATGGACATTACAAAAAACTGTCTTTCCTCCTTTCTGATGCTTTGCCAGGCTCTAACCGCAGCTGTCTTCAGTTGTTCTTTGTTTGTGGGTCTTTTTGCCTTTAGTTTTGCCTTCAGCAAGTTGAATGCATGCTCAATTGGGTTGAGATCAGGTGATTGACTCCGCCAATGCAGAATATTCCACTTCTTTTCCTTCAAAATCTCCTGGGTTTCTTTTGCAGGGTGTTTTATTTCATTGTCCATCTGTACTGTGAAGCGCCGTCCAATCAACTTTGCTGCATTTGGCTGAATTTGGGCTGATAGTATATCTCTAAACACTGCAGAATTCATCAGGCTGCTTCTGTCTTCTGTCACATCATCAATAAACACCAATGACCCAGTGCCACTGGAAGCCATGCATGTCCATGCCATCACACTGCCTCCACCATGCCTTCTCCACACTTTTTTCTTCCCATTATTCTGGTATGGCTTTTTTTAGATGTTTTTTGGCAAAGTCTAATCTGGCTTTTCTATTCTTCGGGCTTATGAATGGTTTACACCTTGTGGTGAACCCTCTGTATTTGCTCTTGGGAAGTCTCTTGATTGTAGACTTTGACAATGATATACCCACCTCCTGGAGAGTGTCCTTCACTTGTCTGGATGTTGTGCATGGGTTTTTCTTTACCACAGAGAGGATCCTGCAATCATCCACTACTGTTGTCTTCCATTGACGTCTAGGTCTTTTTATGTTGCTGAGCTCAGCAGTGCTTTCTTCTTTCCTCAGAATGTACCAACTGTTGATTTGGCCACTCCTAATGTTGCTGATATCTCTGATGGACTTGTTTCCTTTTTGAAGCCTTACAATGGCCTGTTTCACTTGCATGGACAGCTCCTTTGAACACATGACGTAGGTTCACAGCAATAGATTCCTAATGCATATACCACACTTCAGACCTTTTACATGCTTAATTGATGAAGAAATAATAAAGTAGCCAACATCTGACCATGAAGCAGCTTTTGATTCAATTGTCCAATTACTTTTGGTCCCTTGAAAAAGGGGGATAGCTATTCTTAAGAGCTGTAATTCCTAAACCCTTCCTCTGATTTGCCCTCAAATTAAACCTGAGAGTGTGCACTTTCTGCCCATATCCATTATATAACGATAGCTTAAATATGTTTTGGTAAATAACTGAAAAAAATCGTAACTGCCTGTGTATGTATAATCACACACACACACATATGTATTTATATTATACACATACACACACACTATTTATTTGTGCTGATCATAGCACAGAACCTCTTAAATAAAAATTATTAACTGTACGCTCTTTACCTTGTCATAATAAGTTTGTCAGTGGGATTCCAGTGAACACAGAATCCTGCTGGCAATTTTGTGATATAACCTTGTAGTACTGCAGTTACAAGTCTATTAACATAATTTTTTTTACTGCAGCTCACATGAAACTAACATTTCCAATGCTATTGAAATCTATTTTCCTCTCAGCAGGCAGATTGCACTATACCACCTACATTCCCTGACACAGCCTATTGCATTTTATAGGACCAGTAAATCTAATACAAACTTCTACTACAGAGACTCAGTACTTTCACCCGTCAAAGAGTCTTCTGAGTGACTCACTTTTTTTGTTTTTATCAAATCAACAAAAAGTTATGGAATATTTTATTGTGAATGTATTGTTTAGGTGGCCACTGGGATCAATCTATGACTTTGTGTCAAATTTTAGGCCACCCAAAGACATTAGATGATGGCCCCTCAATGCAGCCCTTTTGGATGGATTAGGATACAATGTTATGTGTGTAGGGCAACCCCTGACCCATAGTTATTTGGAGGACAAAAGGAAATTGGATTGGTTAAAAAAAACCTTTACAGTACATGATTTCTTCTGTTTCCCCAAAATGAGGCAGTGTCAGATCTGTTGTACATGCCTCCTCCCTGTGGTGCCTTAGGCAAATAACAGCTGGTAAGAAGGAGTTTAATGTGTTTCCTTTAAGGATGGCCGCCTCCTGATACCCCCAGGAAATGATGTCTCAAGCGTGTGAGTTGGTCTAGTGCACTACTGCAGGTGACTGGATTGGCACGACTCATATAGGCATCACTAGTGGAGTATGCAGGTTCCTGAACACAAGTGACATGTGTAAACCTTTTTTGGACAGAAGATGGAGCCTTAGTTTGCAACCACAGATTCACAATACAAAGCCCTGTGAAGATGTAACTCCCAAACTCTATTGGGGAGGGGGGGGGGGGGTTGGGGATGCATTGAATTAGGGTGGTGTAGTCCTGGGGTACAGCCCACAATATGTACACATGGTAAGCATATAAGGTGACTCAGGTAGATGGAGTGATTGAAAGCAGTTCCCTCCCAGTGGGTGACATCTCAATTTTGCCCTCTCTGGCAGGACTCCATATAAATAGTGGATAGTATGGTTGGGGTGTAGCAAAAGTGGCATCATGGAATATTAGGACTGTGTCTTTGGCATTCCCATGTGGGCTTCCCCTGGAGCGGGTTTCTCCTGGAGCTGAGCTCATTCACCAAAGTGCACCCCGACCACGAGAACAAGGGACTCGTATCTTGCCACTGAAGATGGCTGAAGATTGTTATATTTGTTACCCTAATGTTTGTCTACTAGACATGATGCTTCATAATGAAAAAATTCATTAGTATTCATTAGTAAAAGACATGAACTTTGATTTAGACTGGAGCAATGTTATTCAAAGGGAATGCCTGAATACCTGGAGGGAAGAATGTGAAGTGTACACTGTTAAGCCATAGGTGGCATGATAGGCACAACCCATAATAGGCTGCACTGTTATACTGGATCCGGAAATCAAGTGTAAACATGGTTGGGCAGGGCATTGGTGGTGGCTAGTGGAAGGAGATCTACACTCCTGTTGATAAGTGTGGACCCCTCAAATGGAACACACAGCAGGTGACCTGAGCCCCTATGTCACATGGACCCCAGATGCACAGTGAAATTGTTAGAACCACAGCCTGCAACTGCAACTGCAACCATAAAACCAGAATACAAGACCTCGTGAAGGAACAACTCAAAACTAGAGGGATTGGTGCCGAGTTGGACAGGGGGATGGTTTCCTGGGGCTTCAGGCCACCACATGAACACACGGTAAGCAGATAAGCTGGAAAGCAGCTTGGGAGAGCCGCATAAGTCTGTAGGCCCCTAGCTGAGCAATGACATTGTGGGATAATTAGCAATCTACTTACAAGCAAAGGGAGCGGAGAGGGAGCTCTGGCAAGTGGGTATTAGTGGTCACGCTGTCACCTTTCGTGGAATGGGCAAGGGGAGCAAGGTGACAGTGTCTCTTTAGGGAAGAAGTTAGGCCATAATACATGGTGAGATAGTCAGATTGTGCTTGCATTGACAACCCTATACTGATGTATGTGGCGAGCTTTACTCTGTGTTACTGCTAGCAGCAAGACTTGCAGCATAGGAGTCTGGTAACTGACTGGTGTGGACAGCTGCAAAAACAGTAAAAAAAAAAAAAAACACAGGCATAGTTAATGAATAACATACACATCTATGGCCATAATGCTAACCCTCTGCAATCTCCTGGGAGTGTTTTGTGTTTTTGCCCGCACAACCATATGACAAATTTGCAGCTGCTATAAAGTCACTGATAGGATGACAACCCAGTTATTATAAAGGGTGTTTAAAAGTGACATTTGGAAGTATTAAATTACATGACTGAACAGGAATCATCTGTGTCTTTGAAATAAGCTACCCGCCATGGCATCTTCGTTACATATGTACTCAGTCCCTTAGGGCTTATTCAGACGGCAGATTAGTGCCATCCTCTTAGCAGAGCTGCTGGCAGGTGTGTGTGCATTCACCTTGGAGCTGTGTGAAGGCAGCCTATAGAAGTGGATGAACATGCACAGACACAAGTTGACATGTGGGCAGGAGCGGGTAAACAGATCCAAATTCAGAGCCTCCATGCACCTGCTCTTGCCCACATGTCAAACTTTGACATGTGTTTGTGTCCATGGCACTTCTGCATGTGCACCCACTTCTATGGGCTGCCTTCACACAGCTCCAAGGTGAGTGCACACGCATCTGCCAACGGCTCTGCATTAAGGATGGCATTAATCTGTCATCTGGATGAGCCTTAAATTCCTGAAACTTTTACATAGTACATGTATATGTACTAATCCTGGCATTGAGGAAACTGTTGTAAACATTTTCATATACATGCAACCTTCATTTAACTATTTCCAAAGCACATATCCATTACCTGTAAGGAATATCATCATGCCGCAGCTCAATACACATTGACACTGGAGAGGTAGAAACCTTTGTTGTGGTGTCTTGGTCAATAGTACCTTCTGCTTCAAGCTTAGCGGTCATGTCAACATGGAAGAAGGAGGTGTCAACTTCTGTCTTCAACTCAAACACAAGACCAGCTCTGTCATAAAAGAAAACACATGGTCACATCCAGTGGCGAAGCTAGACATTCTTTCACCCAGGGCAAAGACTTAGTTCAACGTTCCAAAGAGGATGGTGTCAGTAGTTTTTATTTTTATTATTTTTTACAATCCCTGTTGGGGGGCTTTATTGGGATATCAGGGGTCTAAACAGAACCCCGTTGTCTCACTTATTAGACACAGAAATTGACTGAGGACAGATTCTCCAGTCGCTTTCTCTGCAGCCTTCCTGGGCTGCCAACGTCACAGGAGGGCGGTGTCACCAGGTGATGTCGCCGGGTGGCCCCGCCCCTTAGCTATTTAAGAAATGTCACACAGCGGAGCAGGCAGACCACGGGAGCATATGTTGCGAGCAGAGCTTTTTCTTTCTTCGTGTTCGGCTGTGGCAGCGGGCATTGTGTTTGATGATGGATCTACATCGGAGGACATTATTAAAAAAAAAAAAAAAACCTCTTGTACTACCTTTATTCACTTTTACACTTTTTTTGGTGAATGGGTAGGAGTACTATGTAACCCATACTCATTCACATAGGGGGGCCGGGATCTGGGGGCCCCTTCATGCAACCTGGTATGGTTCAGGAGGGGGGCACTTGCTCATCTCCTCCCTTTCCTGACCTTTCCCAGGCTGCATGCTCGGATAAGGGTCTAGTATGGATTTGGGGGGGGGGGGGGGAACACATGCCGTTTAAAAAAAAAAATAATAATTTTGCAGCAATTCTTTTTTTTTTTTTCCATTCAGCTGTCAGCTGATGAACCCCCACTGACAGCTGATGACTCTTCAGCTCTTAGGCCGGTTTCACACTGGGGTGGCTGCGGTATTCGGCCGCTAGCGGGGTGGTTTTAACCCCCACTAGCGTCCGAAAAAGGGTTAAAAACCCCCGCAAAGCGCTGCTGAAGTGCTTTCAATGGGTAGGAGCGGTGAATACACCGCTCCTTCACCGTTCCAAAGATGCTGCTAGCAGGACTTTTTTTACCGTCCTGCTAGCGCACCGCTCCAGTGTGAAAGCCCTCCGGCTTTCACACTGGAGTTATTACAGTGTAATTACAGGCGCTATTTTTAGCACTGTAGCGCCTGAAAAACGCTTAGGTGTGAAAGGGGCCTAAAGGACACAATGGCCGGCTGCTCCTTAGCAACCAGCTATATACAGAGTTTTTATAGGGGAAAGAAAAAAAAAACACACAAAATGCATCAGAAACACAACACTTGCGTTTTTGGTGTGACTCCATTGAAGTCTATTAAACGCAAAACGCAATCTGCTGGGGGGATAAAAAGTCCTTGACACCTTTCAAAAAATGCAGCACCACAAAACGCACAGATGTGAACTACATCAAAAGAACTACAGTTAAATGGACTGTAGTGTATTTCTGCAAAATGCACCAAAAGGCGCCCAGTGTTTACATAACAAAAAAACTGTGCTAATGTGAATGAGTAACAAAATTAATTCTGTAAGATATATACAGTACAAATATTATATTTTAAAATGAGTCGCGCTAACACAATCCTAATAATTAGTGAAAAATTCATAAATTAGAAAAAGTCCACATGTGTAGAAATAAGATGATAATTTATTGAATAGCAAACGGCATCCACCACCATAACTGGAAGAAATCCTCCTGTGATATCACCACCACAAAATGCCAAAATGCTTGCTTACCAGCTGCTGTTGACCCTGTGTTATAGGAGGTCAAACACGCTTTGGCTTAATACCCAGCCAGGGCCTTTGCTCGCCTATGAGTCCTCTTGGGAGTCTACATCGATCCTCCCTGTAGCAAGGTCATATAAGCATCCAAAAACAAAAAGAGCTTCACATAGCGTAAAACCATATGTAATTTATTAAAAGCTACTTTAGATTGCACTCATACAGCACCCGTCCTTCCGGGTTTCCACAATCACGGTGACATCAGCACGTCATCCACCCTACGTGTTACGTCATGAGTTGACATCTTCCGGGTGGAAGACACCAAATTATGACGACACGCATAGGGTGGATGACGTGCAGACATCACCGTGATCGTGGAAACCCAGAAGGACGGGTGCTGTATGAGTGCCGACCGGTGCTTCTATTTTTAAAGGCGGTTTAAGACAATACTTGATTTAAGTGCAATCTAAAGTAGCAATCTAAAGTAGCTTTTGATAAAGTACATATGGCTTTAGGCTATGTGGAGCTCCATTTGTTTTTGGATGCTTATATGACCTCGCTACAGGGAGGATCGATGTAGACACCCAAGAGGACTCATAGGCGTGTGAAGGCCGTGGCTGGGTATTAGGCCAAAGCATGTTTGACCTCCTATAACACAGGGTCAACAGCAGTTGGTAAGCAAGCATTTTGGCATTTGGTGGTGGTGATATTACAGGAGGATTTCTTCCAGTCATGGTGGTCCAGCCATTTGCTATTCATTCAATTATCATCTTATTTCTACACATCTGGACTTTTTCTAATTTATGAAATTTTCACTAATTATTAAGATTGTGTTAGTGCGACTCATTTTGAAATATAGTGTTTACATAAGCAAGAAATATGTGTATCCCAAGGCTGTTTAGCTTGATTTTATGCAGCTAAATGCATGTACTGTACATTTAAATGTAGGCGACTAAATCTGGAAAATAGAACTTTTTTTTATACTTCCCAGGTCAGTTGCTTAATTTAATTGCATAAAGGCCAAGTGAATGAGGGCTAAGCCATGTTGCATGGCATAGCATGCAGTCCACCAACCACAAAGGTAACAGTATGTACCTTCTCTTATTATCAGTCACCTCTGTAGGCAGCCTCTGAGGTAATAAGGGCACTGATAATACTGCATGTGGTTCATACACTTATAAAATATGTATATACTCTGGACAAGTTTCATTTACATTTATATATTATACTGCATGTGACCCATGGAGCACATTCAATTCAATGGAAAGTCAGTCTGACAGGCTGCTGACAGGCTTTCTATTGAACTGAAGGGAGTCTATGGTATGCATGCCAAGATGTAATTGTGTAACTATTTGATGGCTTCAGGAGAAAAGGCTGAATGGTCCCAGTCATATGGAGATCTCACAGGAGTAGGATTGCAGGTCAGTCAATGGGAATTCCATCACTAGACTGGCAGCCTATAGGCAGGGCCTTCTACTGAAGTAAATGGAGTCTGCGGTGTACATGTGCAGGTACACAATTTTGAAAGGTCTGTAAGAAAATCTGCCACAAAGATAAAAATCTCACAGGAGCAAGGTTGCTGGACAGTATAAACTGACAAACTGCTGGGATGGGAAGCATTATGTAAAAGTGTGTTAACCACTTCAGGCCTGGAAGAATTTACCCCCTTCCTGACCAGGCCCTTTTTGCTATACGGCACTGCGTCGATTTAACTGACAATTGTGTGGTCGCGCGACATTGTACCCAAACAAAATCGATGTCCTTTTTCCCCCACAAATAGAGCTTTCTTTTGGTGGTATTTGATCACCTATGTGGTTTTTCATTTTTTGCGCTATAAACAAAAAAATAGCGACAATTTTGAAAAAAAAAAAAAACAATATTTTGTATTTTTTTGCTATAATAAATATCCCACATTTAAAAAAACAAAACACATTTTTTTCCTCAATTTAGGCCGACATGTATTGTTCTAAATATTTTTGGAAAAAAATTAATAAATAAATAAAATCGCAATAAGCGTATATTGATTGGTTTGTGCAAAAGTTATATTGTCTACAAAATAGGGGGTAGATTTATGGCATTTTTATTATTATATTATTACTAGTAATGGCGGTGATCAGCAATTTTTTTTTATCGTGACTGCGACAGATCGGACACTTTTTTGGGACCAGTGACATTTATACAGCGATCAGAGCTAAAAATAGCCATTGATTACTGTATAAATGTCATTGGCAGGGAAGGAGTTAACACTAGGGGGCGATCAAGGGGTTAATTGTGTTCCCTAGGTGTGTTCTAACTGTGGTGGGGGGGGGGGTGGGACTGACTAGGGGAGGAGACCGATCGGTGTCCCTACTTAGTAGGAGCACACAATCTGTCTGTAGTCCCCTGAGAGAACCGAGATTTGTGTGTTTACATACACACAGATCCTGGTTCTCGATCTGTCAGAAGCAAGCGTATCGGCTCAAGGGACACGCTAATGACACCCCCCAGATCGGTTCATATATCGCAGTGCGAGCTGTGAAATGATGCAGGAATCGTATAGCATAGGTGTGAACAACCATGCGATCCGATTCCAGTGCAGACCAAAAAAAGGTGCGAATGTAATTTTGGTGCGAATGCAATTTCAGCCATACAGTTTGGCTGAATTTGCATCGCATAGACATCGCATGTGATCTGCACAGCAATGCAGTGCAAATCACATGTGATGTCTGTGATCGCACAAGTGTGAACCCAGCCTTAAATACCATTGTACATAAATAGATGTGTCAAACATACCGGTATTTATTAAGATTTCCTTTATAAACTGTTTTGTTATTAATACACATACATACCACAAAAAGAACAAAATTAAAGTGGTTTTAAACCCAAAAGCAATCATTTATTATATTGCAGCTTACCAATTCTTGTGATTGCTGTATTAGTTTTCATTTTTAGGCTTTCTTCTATTCTCATCTGGTGATCCTGCCAGTAAGTCTGTTATTTTTCAAAAGAACAAGCTCTCTTGCAGATTGATTAATTATTGGGATGAGACAAACCATTTAACACTGGCAGGGGTGCTTACAATGATCAGTTTTTATTTATTTGATTAAAACTTTTATCCCAAAAGGAAAAATAAACAGTTTGCTGTAACAAATTAAAAAGTGTTAGCTGGAGTTTGGCTTCAACTTGTTAGTGTGTGGGAAGTAAACCCCCCTATCGTAATCTGCCATCTTGGCCTCTGTTTAATCTTCTAAACGGCTATGATGCTGCACATGTGATCAGCTATGATTGAGCCATTGGATGGTTTGACAGTTTGGTTGAGAGCACAACCAATGTGACAGTTATGTTCCTGGGACTTCCCCAGGTGTACAACTGTTTTTTGAGACTGTTAAATTCATAGTTTTACAGCAGAATTAAACCCATCAATTTAGGCCCCTTTCACACTTGTGCGACTTCAAAGTCGCGCGATTTTGCCGCGATTCGCGGCCACGATTTTGCCGCGATTTCTAGGAATGCCTGTGTAAGTGGCATCAAAATCGGACCAAAGTAGTGCTGGGACTACTTTGAAGTCGGAACGACTTGAAGTCGTACTATAATGAATGGATGTCATTGGAAATCATGGGGAACGACTTGTCATGCTACTTTGCAGTCCCAAATGGTGAGACAAGTCGTATAAGTGTGAAAGCGGACTTAACAGTTTCAAAAAACAGTTACATTATCAGCATGCCAGGACTGCTGACTTTCATATCTGCTTATGCTGTCAGTCAAACTGTCAAATCATCAAATGATTAGAGTCATGTGCAGAACCATGGCAGTTGCAGATCAAACAGAGGCTAAGATGGCAGCTTACTTGGCTGAAAAGGATAGGAGGGTTTAGTTCTGCTTTAAATCTCCTAGTACATCTGATGCCTCGTACACACGTACGGACTTTTCCCGGCGGACCTAAGTCCAGCGGACAATCCGCTGGACTTTCCGGCTAGGTCCGCTGGACTTTCCGAGGGTGTGGACTTGCCCACACACGCACGGACTTGTCCAGCGGATAATCCGCCGGCCAAAAGTCCGCGGGACTTTTGAAAATGAACGGACTTGCCCACACACGGAGCAGTCCGTTCATTTCGAACGTAACTTCAGGTTACGTAGCTAGCGTAGGCAGTAAATGCCGCCGCGCTAGCTCCGCAAGCTGGCATGGATTTAAAGGGAATCCCCACGCCGAAAAAACGGCGTGGGGGTTCCCCCCAAATCCATGTCAGACCCTCATCCGAGCACGCAGCCTGGCAGGCCAGGAAAGGGGTGGGGACGAACGAGCGCCCCCCCCCCCCTCCTGAGCCGTACCAGGCCGCGTGCCCTCAACATGGGGGGTGCCCTGGGGAAAGGGGGGCCGTGCGGCCCCCCCACCCCAAAGCACCTTGTCCCCATGTTGATGAGGACAAGGGCCTCTTCCCGACAACCCTGGCCGTTGGTTGTCGGGGTCTGCGGGCGGGGGCTTATCGGAATCTGGGAACCCCCTTTAATAAGGGGGCCCCCAGATACCGGCCCCCCACCCTATGTGAATGAGTATGGGGTACGATGTACCCCTACCCATTCACCTAAGGTGTAAAATGTAAAGTAAAAAAAAAAACACCCACACTTTTGAAAAAATAGTTTATTGCACTGCTCCGGGGGTCTTCTTCCGTCTTGGGGTCTTCTCGCCGGACTCCCCCGCCATTTACCAAGCTCTTTTACCGAGCGAGGGGAGTCCGGCTACCTTCTTCGTCGTCGCCGCCGTCTGGGGGTCTCGATCCGCCTTCGGGGGTCTTCTTCCGTCTTGGGGGTCTTCTCGCCGGACTCCTCCCCTCTCTTCTGCTCTTTTACCTAGCTCTTTCACGAGGGGAGGAGTCCGGCTACCTTCTTCGTCGTCGCCGCCGTCGTCTGGGGGTCTCGATCCGCCTTCGGGGGTCTTCCGGGGGTCTCTTCTGTTCTTGCGGCGGTCGTCGTCTTCCGCGCCGCCGGCGCCTTGTCCTTCTTCTTGTCCTTCTTGTTCTTCTTCTTCTTCCGATGTTGACCCGTCGCTGTCTCTGCCCGGAATGCCTGTGCCGATCTGCGCTCGGACTTATATAGGGACATGGGGGACAGGGTCACATGCACATGTCACATGGTGACCCCGCCCCCTTGTGTTGTCACAGTCCCGGAGGATGCTGGGACTGTGACATCGCAAGGGGGCGGGGTCACCATGTGACATGAACATGTGACCCTGTCCCCCATGTCCCTATATAAGTCCGAGCGCAGATCGGCACAGGCATTCCGGGCAGAGACAGCGACGGGTCAACATCGGAAGAAGAAGAAGAACAAGAAGAACAAGAAGGACAAGAAGAAGGACAAGGCGCCGGCGGCGCGGAAGACGACGACCGCCGCAAGAACAGAAGAGACCCCCGGAAGACCCCCGAAGGCGGATCGAGACCCCCAGACGACGGCGGCGACGACGAAGAAGGTAGCCGGACTCCTCCCCTCGTGAAAGAGCTAGGTAAAAGAGCAGAAGAGAGGGGAGGAGTCCGGCGAGAAGACCCCTAAGACGGAAGAAGACCCCCGAAGGCGGATCGAGACCCCCAGACGGCGGCGACGACGAAGAAGGTAGCCGGACTCCCTCGCTCGGTAAAAGAGCTTGGTAAATGGCGGGGGAGTCCGGCGAGAAGACCCCCAAGACGGAAGAAGACCCCCGGAGCAGTGCAATAAACTATTTTTTCAAAAGTGTGGGTGTTTTTTTTTTTTTTTTACTTTACATTTTACACCTTAGGTGAATGGGTAGGGGTACATCGTACCCCATACTCATTCACATAGGGTGGGGGGCCGGTATCTGGGGGCCCCCTTATTAAAGGGGGTTCCCAGATTCCGATAAGCCCCCGCCCGCAGACCCCGACAACCAACGGCCAGGGTTGTCGGGAAGAGGCCCTTGTCCTCATCAACATGGGGACAAGGTGCTTTGGGGTGGGGGGGGCCGCACGGCCCCCCTTTCCCCAGGGCACCCCCCATGGTGAGGGCACGCGGCCTGGTACGGCTCAGGAGGGGGGGGGGGCGCTCGTTCGTCCCCACCCCTTTCCTGGCCTGCCAGGCTGCGTGCTCGGATGAGGGTCTGACATGGATTTGGGGGGAACCCCCACGCCGTTTTTTCGGCGTGGGGATTCCCTTTAAATCCATGCCAGGTCACGGAGCTAGCGCGGCGGCAGTAACTGCCTACGCTAGCTACGTAACCTGAAGTCACGTGCTAAATGAACGGACTTGCCGATGAGCGGCAAGTCCCTTCATTTCAAAAGTCCCGCGGACTTGCCCACTAACGGCGGGACTGTCCGCTGGACTTCCAAGTCCAGCGGATAATTTGAAAACAAAACCTGAAACTTTAGTCCGCCGTACTTTGGCGCCAAAAAGTCCGCCGGCGCCCACACACGAGGGGATTATCCGCTGGACTTCAGTCCAGAGGATAATCCCGCGGGATTGTCCCTTCGTGTGTACGCGGCCTAACACTCCCCTCCCTCCAGACTGACAATGCTGCTGTCCAAGGTGCCCCCTGTGCTTCTTCATCCAGAGTGGAGGCACTCCAATACAGGAGTTGTGTTACTGGCCAGATCACTGGCTTCAGCCCGCTGTCTTCTGAAAATGGGTCACAGAAGTCATTGCTGTCAAACTTGGCATGCTGAGTTTAATTTGCCATGGAATGTTTACAGTCTCCTGTAGCTGCTTGTTAAGTTTTAAGTGGGTGGTCAGGGGGTGGTAAACCACAGCTCAATGGCCTGTTATCAGGGCTGCCATCAGGGGGGTACAGCCCACACACTTGTAAGGGGCCTGAGAGTCTAGAAGGGCCCAGCTGTCTGGCGGGGATGAGAGAAGGCAGGGAGGGGTGTATAAGAGCTCCGTGGCTGCGCTGGTTTTCAGAATGTGTGCAAGTTAGCAGCTGCTGCTATGTCACTGACATCGTTCTCTTTGCTGCCACCTCTGGTAAATTCCAGCATGTGCACTCCTCGTGTGTTTTGCACAAGAGCTGGGACCAGGAACAGCAACTTCCAAGTAAGGACTAATGTACAACTGAAGAGGAATGGGGGTGGGGTGGGGTGGTGTACATTTGTGTGTCTGTGTACATATGTGTGTGTGTGCGCGCATGTGTACATGTGTGTGTGCATGTGTGTGTCTGTGTACATATGTGTGTGTGCCTATTTGCATGTGTACATGTGTGTGCCTGTGTGTATGTGTGTGTGCCTGTGTTCATGTGTGTGTGTCTGTGTACATATGCATGTGTGTGCCTGTGTATATGTGTGTGTGTGTGTGCCTGTGTACATGTGTATGTGAGGGGGGGCTTAGAGCATACAGATGTGAAGGGGGCTAAGAGGGTACAGGTGTTAGGGGGCTGAGAGCATACAGGTGTGAGGGGGGCTGAGAGCGTAGAGTAGGGTGACCAGACATCCCCGGATTTGAAAAGGGGCTGGGGCAATTTCAAAGACAGTCAGTGCAGAATTAAAAAAAAAAAAATCTGAATTACACCCCTGCCCTGCCGCTCCTACTAGCTTAGGGGGTGGGGTGTATTTTTTTCATTATCTGTGCCCCTTTCTGATGATCATGTGCTGGTCGGAGCGGAGAGAATATTTCTTCAGTTTCGGGTGCATGCCGGTTCTGCTCCTGCTCGCATGTTCTTCTGCCTTGGCTGAAGTCCCGGCCAGCCACCTACCCATCTCCTTGCCTTTCCTGGCGGAGTGATCTTCCTCCACTCCCCACCCAGTAGTAGCCAGGGCCCAGAGAGTAAGACTTGACAGGCTGTGAGGCGGGTGGTGGCGGTGATGGGCAGAGAGTCGCTAATTGCCGCCATTACTAGTAACAAAAAAAAATATGTCCCAGGATTTCATTTAAAAAATCTGGTCACCTTAGCGTAGAGGTGTGAGGGTGCTGCGAGCATACAGGTGTTAGGGGGGCTGAGAGCGTACAGATGTTAGAGGGGCTGAGAGCGTACAGATGTTAGAGGGGCTGCGAGCATACAGGTGTGACTGGGGCTTTGAGCTTACAAGTGTGAGGGGGGCTGCAAGTGTACAGCTGCTGGTTTGGGGTGTCTCTTTTGGGCAAAATATAAATATGAAAGCGCTGATGACCAGTGATGTAAGTAACTGAGTTAAAATAAACTGAGTTACGTAACGCAGTTACTTTAGAGGGTAACGAGTAATCTAACTGATTACTTTTCCCCTCATGGTAACTCAGTTCCCATTACTTTGGCTTAGTTACCCCAATTACATCTACCGCCACTAGATGGCAGTAGTGTAATTCCGGTGTCCTGCCAAAAAAGTTCCCCCGCCGGATAAGGACCCCCTGTACTGCGCAGGCGCAGCGCTTGCGCAGTACGAAGGACTACGGAGCTTCCGAAAATTGCCGAACATAAACAGCTCTGAGTGAACTCTACACCGCGCAGGCGCAGTTAACATGTAATTGTACGAGGCGATGCCGCACGCTCCTGATGCTCGTGCTACTCTGCAAGGGGCGTCTATTGTGTAACTAAGGGGCGGGTCTAGTATTACTGTAACCAAGGGGCGCATTTATTATTATTGTTAAATATCAAGCTCTGCCCATTAATTTAACATTCGCCCTCTTCTGTAGCCATCCGCCCCTTATACGATATAATAATAATAATAGACCCGCCCTTGCTTACACGCTATAACAGATCTGCCCCTTGAGTAATAATAGACCCGCCCCTTGCTTACACGCTATAACAGATCCGCCCCTTGGTTAGAGTAATAATAGAGCAGCCCCTCGGTTACACGATATATAACAATAATAATAAATGCGCCCCTTGCTTACAGTAATACTAGACCCGCCCCTTAGTTACACGTATAGAATATAAAAAAAAAAGTCACAGTTACTTTGCTGAGTAACTAATTACTTTTCCAATGTAGTAACTGAGTTACTAACGCAATTACTTTTTGGGAGAAGTAATTTGTAACTTAACTAATTACTTTTTTAAAGTAAGATGACCAACACTGCTGATGACCTATAATACACTGTTTATTTTCATATATGACGTTATGTTAAAATAAAAGGTGTGTGCACGGAAGGACTTGATGGGATGGCTAGTGGGCGGATTCGGTGGGACGGCCAGTGAGCAGGCCCTGGGGAATGTTGGCAGTCATGCCTGGGGGGGCACAGGCCTAAAGCTGTCTAAGGGGCCCCACAATTTCTGATGGCTGCCCTGCCTGTTATACTGCCCCCTGACCACCCGTCTCAAAGAGGTCTAAATAGTTCCAACACACACTGTCATTATGGATGCTATGAGCCTACCTATTTATAGAAAGGGGAACTGGGTTGTGCATTCCATCAAATTTATGTGCATTTGTCTGTCACTCAACTGACTGGGGAAGAAGGATTTGCACTGCTACTTATTTCTGGTGGGGAACCTGCAAAACTTTTGACCAAAAGTTTGCAAATCAAGAACTGTGCGAATCCCAGAAATTTGCTGAAATCCCAGGCATGCAGTAACCCCTAATATCATTCCTATATAAGACCAATTTACATATAATGCCATCTTTTTTCAGTTTTTTTCATCCTTATTTATTAAATAACCTTCAAAAATACCACATCATTCCCTTTCCTCTTTCTCCCTCCCTATCTCCTGTGTACACCCACGCTTTTTTTCCCCCCACACCATTATTGAATCCCTGTAGATAATTGGGGAGTTATTGTTTTAGGGTCTTTTATGTTGAACCTTATGCCGCAAAACTGCATTTCATTGTGTTTGTGACTTTGATTGCATTCTGATTGTTTGTGACAACAGCCATGGACCATTGTTATGTGGTTGGTTTTTATTTAAAAAAAAAATAATTTTGTTAGAAAAAATTTAAAATAACACATCGTATTCCTCACATAGTGGTGAACGGATTGGTAAATCATGCAAATCCGAATATATTTTTTATCCTGCTGACTACATGCATGCTGATTAATGAAATCTGCAGCAGGTCATAACTCATGAGTCAATTTCACCTTAATTCCTGAATACTTCAGATAAAACATACATGCACATAGCATTCCGCTTAATCAAAATTGAGGAAATCGCAAATTCTCCTAAAGCAATCACCACCATTCATCATGGACCTTGTGCAAAAGACAGTACTGTGTGTTAAGTAAAGTGGATCTCAGCTATGTCTCCAGAATTTGATGTGCTTTGCATCAGCATACTTTACTGGCAGTGATATATATTTTATAAAGATATGACACATTATTTAATAGGATAAAGCATCACACAGAGACTGCTAAGTTAATGGGTTCACTTTCAAGTTTAAATCTCACAAAGATCATCTAAAACAGCATGTAAATTTATGACTCCTATCAATTTTAGCCATAGCGCTGCAAAATGCGGAAGTATCTGGAGATGTACCAATGGCTCCATCTTGTGGAAGCATGTAAAGTATACAGCCTGGTCAACTTAAAGGAATCTATACTATAAGAAGGTGGAGACTGCCATTGCTAGCTTGAGCTTCTCATATGAAGATGCTACTTTCTTCACTTTAGGGGTCTGTGCACACTGGGTATAAAAAATGCTGTTTATACAGGCGTTTTGTGTTTTTTTTTTTCTTCCGATTGTAGAAGCAGCTCTATGTTAGCCTATGTGTCTATGCATATTAGGAAGTTTACAGGCATATTTTCAAAGGAGCGTTTAGGGACAGTAAAAAAAAAAAAAACGTCAGAATCGTGTTTTTAAAAGGAGCTTTTGGGCAGAAAAAAAATGCTTAATACTCATAAATGTGCACAAATGAGCCTAAACACGATGTTTAGGAGTGTTTGGCGTTTTCAAGTGTACATTGATTATAATGAAAAATTAAAAAAAAAAAAGCTTAATACTCATAAATGTGCATAAATAAGCCTAAACACAATGTTTAGGATTGTTTGGCGTTTTCAAGTGTACGTTGATTATAATGAAAAATGAGCAGAGGGTAATGTTTTGGAAAAAAACGCTTGTAAAAACCACTGCCCATAAAAGTGCTGATAAACTCAGAGGTTCTAGCATTTTTTCTCTCCCTAGTGCACATGGATCCATACACTGATCAATGACTTCAGTACATTATTGTGGAGCAGGTATGCAGATCAGGAGATCCAACCTTTACTAATCTGCATACTCGCTCAAGCCCAGAAAGTACAATGTATTAAAGCCAAAAATAATATGAAACTGTAGAATATAAAACTAGCATTTTTTTAACCACTTTAATTCCAGAATATTTTCCTCCCCTTCATGATCAGGCCATTTTTTGCGATAAGGCACTGTATTACTTTGTCGCACAACTTTGCAATTGTCAGTCAATGTACCCAAATAAGATTTATGTCCTCTTGTTACTGCCTGAGTGCAGTATAAAGAGATGATCAGAACCCCTGAAGGTGGAGGTAATAAGAAGGTATTCTTTCAGGGCTTCCCCAACATCCAAAGGATGAACATCATCGGATCCTGCTGATCTGAAGGTAGGTAGAACGATCTCTTGGTTCTGATGGAACACCGAAGTTACCTTTGGGTTAGATCCCAACATAGGAATGAGGACCACTCGGTCCGGAAAAAAAGTCAGGAAGGGTTCTTCGAAGCCCAGGAACCCAATTTCCGAGACTCTTTTGGCCGAAGTGACTGCCACTAGAAAGGCGACTTTTTCCGAAAAGTCCTTGATGGAAAGCGGGGATGGCCCCGTCGTACTTAGTCCAGAGATTGAGTCAAGGACAAGGGGAAGATCCCATTTGGGGAATCTAGACTTTCTTTGGGGCTTAAGTCTTGAGGCCCCCCTGAAAAAACTGACGTATCAATGGATGGACTGCCCAGGAGGTACCGGAGAAGGCTGATAAAGCCGAAACTTGCACCCTGAGGGAGCCTACGGACAAAGGAAGATCAAGGCCAGTTTGTAAGAACCCGAGAATGTCCTGGACTCCTGGATGTTCAAAGGATCTATCTGTGGATGAGCAAAAGTCTACGAACTTGGACCAGATTCTGCCATAGACCTTGTTCGTGCTTGATCTCCTGGAGCTCAATAAGGTAGAAATTACACTTGAAGCACATCCGATAGACTCTAGCCTCTTCCTCTCAAGAACCAGACCATCAGTTTCAGTACTGCCGGGCAAGGGTGCAGTACCGCACCCTGAGAAAGAAGGTCCGGCCTGAGAGGGAGAGGTATCGGCTTCCGAACACTGAGCTGGACTAAGAGGGGAAACCAAGGCCTGTTGGGCCAATAAGGAGCTATTGTCACCACCTCTACTGCTTCTGTTTGGAGCCTCTGAAGGAACCTGAGAATTACTGGAAGTGGAGGGAAGGCATAAGCCCTCTTGAATTTCCATTGGTCCGTTAGGGCATCTATCCCGAAGGCCTGGCTGCAGCGATTCCGTGTGTAGAACTTCTCTATTTTGAAATTGCAGGGAGAGGCGAATAGGTCTACCTCGGGATTGACCCCCAGTGACAGGATCCACTCGAAGGACTGAACGTGGAGGGACCACTCGTTGTTGTCCAACTGAGTGCGTGACAGGAAGTCTGCTTGCGTGTTCTGAACCCCTGGGACAAAAACTGCAGAGATATTCACCAGGTTCTTCTGTGCCCATGATAGAATGGGTTCCACTTCCCGGAGGAGAGTAGAGCTCCGAGTGCCCCCTTGCCTTTTCACGTAGGAGACAGCTGTGGTGTTGTCCATCCGTAACAACACTGATTTCCCCTTCAAGAGGTGGGAGAAGTGCTGGAGAGCGCACCACGCTGCTCGGAGTTCCAAGACATTCAACCCCGGAACAGGGAGACCTGAATCCCATTTGCCCTGTGCAAGGTTCGATCCGCAGAGAGCCCCCCAACCGGTCCCACTGGCATCGGTCGTGACCGTCGCCCAAGAGATGGGAGTGATTGAGTGACACGTCAGCAGATTCCTGTGTTGGAGCCACCAGAAGAGGCTGTTCCTCATTGTTGAAGTTATAAGTATGTCTTGGTTTTTGTCTCCCGTCTTCCACTGTCTGAGAAACCCTGACTGGAACGGGCGTAGTCTCCACAAGGCCCACTTGACCATAGGAGTCGTTGAGACCATCGTCCCTATGATCTTGAGGCACTGAGAGGCCTTTAGATGCTGGGTGTGTAGAGCTCGAGAGACCCTTTCTCGTATGGTTGGAATTTTTTCCACCGGAAGAGAGATCGTACTCTGCAGAGTATCGAACTGGGCACCCAGATAAATTAGACGTTGTGTTGGCACTAGATGACTCTTTGCCATGTTTAGAAGCCACCCGAAGCTGGACAGTGTAGACATCACCTGCTCGCGATGCACCAGCAACTGTTCTTTGTCTTGCGACAGAACCAGAAGGTCGTCCAGGTAATGGTACAGCCTTACCCCTTTTAACCTGATCAGGGCCACAACTGCCAGGAGCACTTTTGAAAAGACCCGAGGGGAGGTCGTCAACCCGAAGGGGAGGCAAATAAATTGAAGATGGTCTTGACCGACATGGAATCTTAGGAATTTCTGGAAGCCTTCTTCTATCGGGACGTGAAAGTAAGCGTCCTTCAGGTCGATCGAAATCATCCAATCCCCTGGTTGGATGGCTTGCTGTATAGTTAAGAGGGTTTCCATCTTGAATTTCCCGTATTCTATAAACTGATTTAGATAGGTTAGATCTATCACCGGGCGCCAAGATCCACTTTTCTTTTGCACCAAGAAGAGGGGGGAGTAGATTCCCCGAGACTGTTCTTCCCTTGGTACCTGAACTACTGCGCCCTGAGCCTTTAACAGCTCCACGTATGAAAGCAGAACTTGTCTTTGTTCTTCCGAATGAGGAAGTAGGGTGGACACGAACCTGGGAGGAGGAATACTGGAGAAGGTCCATCTGTGACCTGACGAGACCGCCTTGACGACCCAGTCGTCCGAGATCGAGGCCACCCAGACGTGCCGGAAGAGGGATAGACGGGCCCCCACCCGACCCGTCTGAGCGGGCGCAATCTCAGAAGGACTTGGGTGGCTCACGTCCACCAGATGACTGGTTCTTGACGGACTTGCGAAAGGAACTCTGCCCTCTGCTCCAATTCCTCCTGAAGTCCCTTCCAGGCTTGTAGGAGCGCGCATCTCTTGAGCGCTCTGGACTGCGCCTTTTAAACTGGGGCTTCTTCCGACGAGCAGTCTTTTGTCCTGGGGAAGGAAGCCCGACTTACCGCCTGTCGCACGCGTTATAGCATCATCCAGCTTGTTACGGAATAGCGTAGAACCCTCAATGGGGATTTTACACCAAGCTTGTTTGGAAACCGGATCAGCGAGCCAGGGATGTAGCCACAATGCACGCTTAGCCGTAACTGAGGACAGCATAATGCGTGCTAGCAGACGGATCAGGTCAATGGACGCCTCCCTTAGGAAGACTGCCGCGAGCTTCAGTTCTGCTGCTGCCGAACTCCTGGCCAATTCTTCCGACACACCATTCAGGAAGGAGTCCACATTTTCAGTCCAGGCCTCCATGGCCTTGGACATTGCCGCTAGGGCTAAAGCTGGCTTACAGGCCATTCCGGCAAGACCATAGATTCTCTTAAGGTCTTGGTCAATCTTTCTCTCCAGACCCTCCTTAAAGGACACCGAGTCTTCCATCGGGAGAGTAACATGTTTAGCCAGGCGCATTAATGCTGCATCCACAAGCGGAGCGTTCTCTAGATGCTTCACCTCTTCCATTTTAAAGGGATATAGCCTGGACGTCTTGTTGGTCATGGAAGATTTTCTATCCACCTTGCTCCACTCTTCCTCTATAACATCCTTCAGCTCTGTAAGTAGAGGGAAGTTTGGCCGTTATTTACCCAGCTGCTTGAAGAACTTCTTCTGCTTAGCCGGGGGGGGTGGATGCTTTTTCCCACTTAAGGGCCCCCTTAATTGCCTTGATTAGTGGCGAGACCATGGCAAAGTCAAAGCCCCCGATCGCCTCATCACCTGGGAATTCGTCTCCAGAGGATTCACCAGAAGCCTCGTAGGGCTGGGACGTACCCAGATCATCACGGGCTTCGTCCGCCTGGGGACCAGATGCAGTCGTGGATTAACTTAATGATGTGTGAGGAACCTCCATGTCTTTAAGCGACTGCTGCACGACGCGCTTCACCAGGGATTCCATACGCCGGCTTTCCGTGTCAACCGCCTGGGCAAAACATCTGTCACACAGCGATTTGCCTTCCGGGACTCGAGTCCTACATCCCCAGCAGGCTCTGCGATCAGAGCGATCATCATGGCGGTGGTAGCGGTGTCTGGAGGAGCAATGTGAACTTCTCCTCTGGTGGTGAGATCCCTGCGGAGAGTCCCGCCTGGATCTGGAAGATTGTTTTTGTTGTGGCCTGGCAAGGTCCCTGTCTTGTGAATCCAGTCTTGACGGGCTAAAGCAAGAAAACACACAGGGGGAGGGGAAAACAATGGCATGAAAATGCAAACAAAATGCAGTTGCACCTCAACCCCTCCCTTACCAGCACATACCTAGTGCGTAAGGGCTGGCCACTTAAAGGCGGTGATTTGTCCATAATCTCTGTCACGTACCTGGTGGTGCGAGCCCGAGATTGCAGGGAGAGGCCTCCCTTGCGTCTCCCACTCCTGGTCCCCTGGTGTGGGAACAGGAGAGCCAGGAGTGAGGAGGAGCACGGGTGCCTGGCAGGATCAACAGACCGGTGGGAAGGAAACAGGTTAGCTGAGCAGGCAGGATCTCTGGGAAGCAGGTTCACAGGTAAACCGGATAGCAGAGCTGGCAGGATCACAGGAAGCAGGCTCACGGGTAAACTGGATAGCAGAGCTGGCAGGATCACAGGAAGCAGGCTCACAGGTAAACCGGATAGCAGAGCTGGCAGGATCACAGGATAGCAGAGCTGGCAGGATCACAGGATAGCAGAGCTGGCAGAATCACAGGAAACAGGCTCACAGGTAAACCGGATAGCAGAGCTGGCAGGATCACAGGAAACAGGCTCACGGGTAAACTGGATAGCCGAGCTGGCAGGATCACAGGAAGCAGGCTCACAGGTAAACTGGATAGCAGAGCTGGCAGGATCACAGGAAGCAGGCTCACAGGTAAACTGGATAGCAGATCTGGCAGGATCACAGGAAGCAGGCTCACAGGTAAACCGGATAGCAGAGCTGGCAGGATCACAGGAAGCAGGCTCACAGGTAAACCGGATAGCAGAGCTGGCAGGATCACAGGAAGCAGGCTCACAGGTAAACTGGATAGCAGAGCTGGCAGGATCACAGTAAACAGGCTCACAGGTAAACCGGGATAGCAGAGCTGGCAGGATCACAGGAAACAGGCTCACGGGTAAACTGGATAGCAGAGCTGGCAGGAACTGGACAACGGCTTGGCAAGTAAGTTCACAGGTAAGCTGGGATAGCAGAGCTGACAGGAACAGGACAACGGCTTGGCAAGCAGGTTCACAGGTACACTTGGATAGCAGAGCTGACAGGAACTGGACAACGGCTTGGCAAGTAAGTTCACAGGTAAGCTTGGATAGCAGTGCTGACAGGAACTGGACAACGGCTTGGCTAGCAGGTTCACAGGTACACTTGGATAGCAGAGCTGACAGGAACTGGACAACGGCTTGGCAAGTAAGTTCACAGGTAAGCTTGGATAGCAGAGCTGACAGGAACTGGACAACGGCTTGGCAAGCAGGTTCACAGGTAAGCTGGGATAGCAGAACTGACAGGAACTGAACACAGGAAACGGAACCACAGACTGGACTGGACCAGCAGGTGAACAGGCTCGTTACAGAGGGTCAGTCTGCAGACTGGACAAAGGCTAAACAAGGAACCAAAGTTCATCAAGAAGTCAGGTAAAGAATCTGAACTAGAGCAAGGTACAATGGATCAGGCAGGAGGATGGTCACTGGAAGCCGGGGTCGGGTACAGGCAGAAAGCAGGATAGTCTTATGGCAAGCCGGGTCAAAGGAACAGGTACAACAGGATCTGGTTTCTTTTACTACACCACAACGCTGTAGAGCAGACAGCAAAGACCGTCTGCTCAAGTCAGGCTTAAATAGGCCGGCTGGTGCTAACTAGGGCGCGCGCCCGTCTCCCTGTGCGCGGTTGTGCACGTGCCCGCGCCCGGGCGCGCATGCGCATGCGCAATGGAATCTGAGGGCCAGGACGGCCCGGGTTTAGATTTCTGGCAGGATCTTCATGACATTGCCCCCCTCCTAGGGCAACCTCCGGGTGCCCCTCTGGGCAAATCTCTCAGGGTGAGCTCTTTTGAAGGCTTGAACTAGACTCTTAGCATGGATATTACACTCGGGCTCCCAGGAATTTTCTTCAGGACCATATCCCTTCCATTTGATCAAAAACTGGTTCTGATTTCTCCTTTTTCTAACATTTAGTATGGCCTCTACCTCATATTCTTCCTCGCCTTCTACCAAGACTGGGTCCGGGGGTACCGTCCTTCTGTTGGAAAAGGGGTTGGAAGTAGAGGGCTTTAACAGGGAAACATGAAAGACTGGATGACCTTGAGGGAATCAGGAAGTTCCAACTCATAGGCTACTTCATTAATCTTTCGTTTGACTGGAAAGGGACCTAAGAATTTAGGGCCCAGTTTCTTTGAGGGACAAGCCAATTTCAGATTCAAGGTGGAGAGCCACACTGTGTCACCCGGTGCCAGTACCAATTCTCCACGCCTCTTTCGGTCAAAGACTGTTTTGTTATGTTCCTGGGTCCGGGCCATGGTGTCCTGCAGGAGTTGGTTATTGGAAGCAAAGAAGTCAATCTTCTCCTGGACTGCGGGCACAGTACATTCAGGAAGAGAGTTGGGCAGAAATGAAGGATGAAAGCCATAGTTGGCAAAAAAGGGTGTCTGTTGGGTGGCCGAATGGATAGCATTGTTATATGCAAACTCGGCAACTGGTAACAGGGAGATCCAATCGTCTTGGGAGAAGGAAGAAAAGCATCGAAGATATTGTTCCAGGGTCTGATTGGTTCTTTCGGTCTGCCCATTGGTTTGAGGGTGATAAGCGGAAGAAAACGATAGCTCAATATTGAGGGCCTTGCAGAGTGATTTCCAAAACCGAGAGGTGAATTGTACCCCTCGGTCGGACACTATGTTGGCTGGTACCCCATGGAGTCTGATGACTTCTCGGATGAACACTTGTGCGGTCTCTGAGGCAGAAGGGGTACCCTTCATGGGAACAAAGTGTGCCATCTTTGACAGACGATCAACTATCACGAAGATCGTAGTGTGGTCCTCTGCTGGGGGCAGTTCCACAATGAAATCTATGGACAGCATTTTCCAGGGGCGATCTGGGACTGGTAATGGCTTGAGTAAGCCCCAGGCTTTGGTTCTGTGACTCTTGCTCCGAATACACACAGTGCATGTTTCCACAAATTTCCTGCAGTCTTCCCTTAGCTGAGGCCACCAGAAGGTACGTTGTACCAATTCAGTGTTTTTGGTGACACCAAAGTGTCCGGCAAGCTTGTGATCATGGCACAATTCCAGGACGGTTACCCGCAGACCCTCGGGAATGAAAATCTTATCCCCATGCCACAATAGCCCATCCTTGGCCTGCAACCCAGGACCGGGAGTGGGTATGAGGCCACTGGAAGCCCGCCTGAGCTGGGACAGTAGGTCTTCCTGAAACAGGAGAAAGTTTCCAGGGGCAAGGTTAGTGTCTGGAGGGGAACCATCCTGGGATTTGTGATACATACGAGACAGAGCGTCTGGCTTCGCGTTTTTGGAACCCGGACGATATGTCACGTGAAAAGTAAAACGAGAGAAAAATAAGGCCCAACGGGCCTGTCTAGGTTTTAACCTCTTGGCAGTCTTCAGGTACTCTAGATTCTTGTGATCTGTGAAGATCAGGAATGGGTGAGTAGCCCCTTCTAGCAGGTAACGCCATTCCTCGAGGGCGGTCTTTATGGCCAGTAATTCCGATCCCCCACATCGTAGTTCTTCTCGGCTGGGGACAGTTTCCGTGAGAAGAATGCCACGGGTGTAGCAGGGCTTTGATGCCCTGTCTCTGGGACAGGATGGCCCCTACAGCTATCTCTGAGGCATCCACTTCGAGGACAAAGGGCAGAGAAGGATCAGGATGCTTCAGGATAGGGGCTGAGGTAAAGAGCCCCTTGAGGGCCTCGAAGGCCCCTTGGGCCTCAGGGGACCAATGAAAACGGGTACCTTGTTTGGTGAGTTGAGTAATGGGTGCCACTATGGCCGAGAATCCCTTGATGAATTTGCGATAAAAATTGGCAAAGCCAATGAATCGCTGGATCCCCTTTTTATCTGCGGGAACTGGCCAGTCCAGGATGGCTGAGATTTTCTGGGGGTCCATCCGGATGCCTCTACTGGAGATGATCAAACCTAGGAAGGGTATGCTTTCTACCTCAAAGAGACATTTTTCTGCCTTGGCATAGAGGCCATGTTGCCGGAGACGACCCAACACACTTTTAACATGTCCACGATGCAGCTCTAGGGAGGAAGAGAAAATTAGTATGTCATCAAGATAAACAACAGCAAAAACATCAAGGAAGTCCCGAAGTACATCATTTATAAAGGCCTGGAAGGTAGCGGGGGCGTTACAGAGTCCAAACGGCATCACCAGGTACTCGAAGTGCCCAAATCGAGACCGAAATGCCGTCTTCCATTCGTCCCCATCCTTTATACGTATCAAATTGTATGCCCCTCTGAGGTCCAGTTTAGAAAAGATGGAGGCCGTGCCAAGCCTCTGAAACAGTTCAGGTACCAGGAAAAGCGGGTAGCGATTTTTGACTGTGACCTCGTTTAGGGCACGGTAGTCCACACAGGGTCTGAGAGAATGGTCCTTCTTTTCTACAAAAAATATTCCTGCACCTGCAGGAGACGTAGATGGGCGGATAAACCCCTTTTTCAGGTTATCATCAATATAGTCCTTTTAATTTCCCCTGCTCCACCTCTGTTAACGGGAAAACCCTACCGAAGGGAATCTTGGCCCCGGGAAGGAGTTCAATGGGACAGTCATAGGGCCTATGTGGTGGCAGCACATCTGCCCTTTGTTTACTAAACACATCCAGGTATGCATGGTAGACTTCAGGGATGGACTGACGTAGACCTGCCTCGTTTTCGAGGCAGAGCAGAGCAGAGGGTCCTGCGGGGGCCAAGGAGCCGCAGGACCTTTGGCAGTAGGGAGAAGAAAAGGCCACCTCTCCTGTGGACCAGTTGATGACCGGTTTGTGTGCTTGCAGCCAGGGGATCCCTAGAATGACTGGAAACAAGGGAGAAGAAATTATGTCCAAACATAACAGTTCTTGATGTGACTCTGAGATTACTGTGTGCAATGGGGCAGTCTCCTGAGTCACTGGGCCAGATTTGATGGTGGACCCATCCGCCAGGTGGACAGCCAGGCCTTGTTTTCTCAGACGAAGAGGAATTCGATGCCGGGCAGCAAAAGCAGAGTCCATAAAGCAACTGCAGGCACCAGAGTCAATGATAGCTGTGGTTTGTAGGGTCCTTCCTGAGAACTGGAAGGAAACAGAAAGGGCAAGATGAGATGAAACCCCGGTCACAGGATCCACATAACTGGAGAGAATAGTGGGGAACTTATGGAGTTTAGCCGGGCAATTCCGAACATAATGACCAGGCTCTCCACAATACAGGCACAGATTGTTGCTGCGGCGTCTCTGACGTTCTGCTGGGGTGAGAGAAGGCCGCAGGAGTCCAAGTTGCATGGGTTCGGATGCTGATGAGGCATGAGTAGGTTTAACGGGGGAGCAGTGCGGAAGTGACTAGGACCCCTGGGAGCATCCAGGTAGGTCTTGGGACCCCAAGGTTCGTTCGGCCCTACGCTCCCGTAGGCGCCGGTCAATTTGGATGCTTAGGTCTATGAGGGAATTCAGGGTCTGGGGTACCCCCACTCTGGCGAGCTCGTCCTTGAGTGCGTCTGAGAGGCCCATGCGGAATTGATGACGGAGGGCAGCATCGTTCCAGTCGGTGTCGGCACCCCAACGCCTGAACTCAGCCACATAGTCCTCTGCTGGTCTTCGACCCTGTTGGAGAGAACGTAAGGCGGCCTCCGCAGTGGTTGAGAGTTGGGGGGTCCTCATAAAGCTGCGCCATGGCATCAAAAAAGGTGGAGAGACTGGTCAATGCTGCATCCTTTTGTTCCACGAGACGGTGGGCCCAGATTTGGGGATCCCCAGTCAGTAGGGCTACCACAAAACCCACCTTGGTGGTCTCTAAAGAGAAGGTCCTATGTTGCAGGGCAAAATGGAGTTCACAGGAGTTACGGAAAGTTCTGATGCTACCACGGGCACCCGTAAAATTCTCTGGAGTAGGTACCTTGGGCTCAGGTGGTAGCATCACTATAGTCTGGGTAGGTGCAGGCCCCGTTGGGGTATTGCTGGGTGAGGAGTCCCTTGGGTACTGGATGGACCAGAAAGGGCCAGTACCCGTTCCTCCAGCCGGGTATAACCCTGCTGGAGGTTCTTCACCGCTTCGGTCAGACCTGCCAGGTGTTGGCATAGCCCCTCCATGGCGGGGGCTCCCTGCTCGGGCTCAGACATGGCTGTCTGCTACTGTCACGTACCTGGTGGTGCGAGCCCGAGATTGCAGGGAGAGGCCTCCCTTGCGTCTCCCACTCCTGGTCCCCTGGTGTGGGAACAGGAGAGCCAGGAGTGAGGAGGAGCACGGGTGCCTGGCAGGATCAACAGACCGGTGGGAAGGAAACAGGTTAGCTGAGCAGGCAGGATCTCTGGGAAGCAGGTTCACAGGTAAACCGGATAGCAGAGCTGGCAGGATCACAGGACGCAGGCTCACGGGTAAACTGGATAGCAGAGCTGGCAGGATCACAGGAAGCAGGCTCACAGGTAAACCGGATAGCAGAGCTGGCAGGATCACAGGAAGCAGGCTCACAGGTAAACTGGATAGCAGAGCTGGCAGGATCACAGGAAACAGGCTCAAAGGTAAACCGGATAGCAGAGCTGGCAGGATCACAGGAAACAGGCTCACGGGTAAACTGGATAGCCGAGCTGGCAGGATCACAGGAAGCAGGCTCACAGGTAAACCTGGATAGCAGAGCTGGCAGGATCACAGGAAGCAGGCTCACAGGTAAACTGATAGCAGAGCTGGCAGGATCACAGGAAGCAGGCTCACAGGTAAACCGGATAGCAGAGCTGCAGGATCACAGGAAGCAGGCTCACAGGTAAACTGGATAGCAGAGCTGGCAGGATCACAGGAAACAGGCTCACAGGTAAAACCGATAGCAGAGCTGGCAGGATCACAGGAAACAGGCTCACGGGTAAACTGGATAGCAGAGCTGGCAGGAACTGGACAACGGCTTGGCAAGTAAGTTCACAGGTAAGCGTGGATAGCAGAGCTGACAGGAACTGGACAACGGCTTGGCAAGCAGGTTCACAGGTACACTTGGATAGCAGAGCTGACAGGAACTGGACAACGGCTTGGCAAGTAAGTTCACAGGTAAGCTTGGATAGCAGAGCTGACAGGAACTGGACAACGGCTTGGCAAGCAGGTTCACAGGTACACTTGGATAGCAGAGCTGACAGGAACTGGACAACGGCTTGGCAAGTAAGTTCACAGGTAAGCTTGGATAGCAGAGCTGACAGGAACTGGACAACGCTTGGCAAGCAGGTTCACAGGTAAGCTGGGATAGCAGAACTGACAGGAACTGAACACAGGAAACGGAACCACAGACTGGACTGGACCAGCAGGTGAACAGGCTCGTTACAGAGGGTCAGTCTGCAGACTGGACAAAGGCTAAACAAGGAACCAAAGTTCATCAAGAAGTCAGGTAAAGACCTCTACCTCATAATTCTTCCTCGTACCCAAATAAGATTATGTCCTCTTTTCCTTTTGTGGCAGTAACCAAATTCCCCACGGGGGTATTTGATCACTTCTGCGTTTCAGTAAGAGAGTTGGGCCTTCCTTTCTTTTTTTTTGCAAACATCGGCAACTGCGTCCAATCGCTTGGAGAATGAAAGAAAAGCATAAGATAAGGGTCTGAAAAAAAAAACGCTGACAATTTTGAAAAAAAAAGAAAGGGGTAACCCTTCATGAACCAAAGTACACAAATGTCGTTTACTTCAATCAAGCGAAATTTCCAGCAAAAACTAGGAAGGGTATGCACCTCAAAGAGACATTTTTCTGCCTTTGGCCATAGAGGCCATGATGCCAGGAGACGACCCCACACCACTTTTAACATGTCCAGTATGTCAGCAAGATTAAACAACAGCAAAAAACATAAAGATAGTCCCGGGGGGAAGTACATTCTCACTCAGTTACTCGAAGTGCCCAAAATCGAGACCGAAATGCAGTTCTTCCATTCGTCCCCAAATCCTTTATACGTATCAAATAGTATGCCCCTCTGACGTCCAGTTTAGAAAAGCATGGAGGCCGTGCCAAGCCCTCTGAAAAACAGTTCAGGTACCAGGGGAAGCGGGGGGTTAGCGATTTTTGACTGTGAACCCTCGTTTTAGGGTCACGGTTAGTCCCACCCACACAGGGTCTGAGAGAATGGTCCTTCTTTTCTACAAAAAATAATCTGCACCTGCAGGAGACGTAGATGGGCGGGGATAAACCCCTTTTTCAGGTTATTCATCAATATAGTCCTTTAATTTCCCCTGCTCCACCACCTCTGTTAACCGAGAAAACCCTACCGAAGGGAATCTAGGCGCCCCGGGAAGGAGTTCATTGGGACAGTCTTAGGGCATATGTGGGTGGCAGCACATCTGCCCTTTGAGTTTACAAAACCCATCCAGGTATGCATTAGACATCAAGCGATGGATCTGACGTAGACCTGCCTCGTTTTTCGACGCAAGAAGCAGAGCAGAGGGTCCTGCGGGGCCAAGGGAGCCGCAGGACCTTTGGGCAGTAGGGAGAAGAAAAGGCCACTCTCTCTGAGGACCAGTTGATGATCTCGGGGGTTCAGTGAGTTGCAGCCAGGGGATCCCTAGAATGACTGGAAACAAAGGGAGAAAGAACATTATGTCCAAACCATAACAGTATCTTGAGGTGACTCTGAGATTATCTGTTGTGCTAATGTGGCAGTCTCCTGGAGTCACTTGGGCCAGATTTGATGGTGGACCGCCATCCGCCGGTGGACAGACAGCCAATTTGCCTTTTCTCAGACGAAGAGGAATTCGATGCCGGAGGCAGCAAAAAGCAGCAGTCCCATAAAGCAACTGGCAGGCACCAGTATAGTCAATGATAGCTGTGGATTGGTATCCTTCCTTGAAACTGGAAGGAAACAGAAAGGGCAAGGATAGAGATGAAAACCCGGTCACAGGATCACATAACTGGAGGAGAATAGTGACTAATGGAGTTTAGCCGGGCCCCAATTCCGAACATAATGACTCTAGGCTCTCCACAATTGAACAGGAACAGATTGTTTCCACAAATTAGAGCTCTCTTTTGTTGGTATTTGATCACTTCTGCGTTTTCCTTCCTTTCTTTTTTTTTGCGTTATAAACAAAAAAAGCTGACAATTTTGAAAAAAAAAGAAAAGAAATACAAAATGTTTTACTTTCTGCTATAAAACATATCCAATAAAAAAAAATTTAAAAAAAATCTAATTTCTTTATCATTTTAGGTCAATGTGTATTCTGCTACATGTTTTTGGTAAAAAAAACCTCCATTAAGCGAATATTGATTGGTTTGCGCAAAAGTGATGTACAAACTATGGGATATATTTATATTGTATTATTTATTTATTTTACTAGTAATGGCAGCAATCAGTGACTTATAGCGGTATTGCAATATTGCGATGGACAATCGGTCACTGACAGTTTTTTGGGAACTAGTGACACTAATACAGTGATCAGTGCTAAAAATCTGCACTGTCACTGGACTAATGGCACTGTCTGGGAAGGGGTTAACATCAGGGGCAATCAAAGAGTTAACTGTGTGCCTAGCCTGATTTTTATTACAGTGTGAGGTGCTTTAACTAGGGGGAAGACATGGATCCTAGCCCCTGCTTTGCAGAGATACAGGATCCATGTCTTCCCTACTGTCAGAACGGCGATCTGCCTTGTTTACATAAGCAGACTGACATTCTGCCTCTCTGCAAAGTGATCGGCGGGTGCCGGCAGACATTGGGTCTGCGGTACCCGCTGATTGGCTCCCTCTGTGTATAATCACAGCGGGAGCGAGTTGCCGGTGGTGTGCATTCATGCCCCTTACCCTGAAGTGCAGGATTACGTATATATACAGTGGAAATAAAAAGTTTAAACACCCCTGTTAAAATGTCAGGTTTCTGTGATATATATATATATATATAAAAAATGAGAACTTTTTCCACCTTTAAATGTGACCTATAAACTGTCCAACTCAATTGAAAAACAAAGTGAAATCTTTTAGTGGGAGGAAGCAAGAATAAAAAAATAAAATAATGTGGTTGCATAAGTGTGCACACCCTCTTATAACTGGGGATGTAGCTGTGTTCAGAATTAAGCAATCACATTAAAACTTATGTTACATAGGAGTCAGTACACACCCACCATCAGTGCCTCTGATTAACCCCAAATAAAGTTCAGCTGTTCTAGCAGGCCTTTCCTGACATTTTCTTGGTTGCATCCTACAGCAAAAGCCATGGTCCGCAGAGAGCTTCCAAGCATCAGAGGGATCTCGTTGTTAAAAGTTATCAGTCAGGAGAAGGGTACAAAAGAATTTCCGAGGCATTAGATATATCATGGAACACAGTGAAGACAGTCATCATCAAGTGGAGAAAAATATGGCACAACCAACACATTACCAAGAACTGAGCGTCCCTCCAAAATTAATGAAAAGACGAGAAGAAAACTAGTCAGGGAGGCTGCCAAGATGCCTACAGAAACATTAAAGGAGCTGCAGGAATATCTGGCAAGTACTGGCTGTGCAGTATATGTGACAACATTCTCCCGTAATCTTCATATGTCTGGGCTATGGAGTAGAGTGGCAAGACAGAAGCATTTTCTTACGAAGAAAAATATCCAAGCCCGGCTAAATTTTGAAAAAACACATTTGAAGTCTCCCAAAAGCATGTGGGAAAATGTGTTATGGTCTGATGAAACTAAGGTTGAACTTTTTGGCCATAATTCCAAAAGATATGTTTGATGCAAAAACAACACTGCACATCACCAAAAGAACACCATCCCCACCGTGGTGGCAGCATTTTTCTTCAGCTGGAACAGGGGCCTTAGTCAAGGTAGAGGGAATTGTGGACAATTCCAAATATCAGTCAACATTGGCACAAAACTTTCAGGCTTCTGCTATAATAACTGAACATGAAGAGGAACTTCATCTTTCAGCACGACAAGGACCCAAAGCATGCATCCAAATCAACAAAGGAATGGCTTCACCGGAAGAAGATTAAAGTTTTGGAATGGTCCAGCCAGAGCCCAGACCTGAATCTGATTGAAAATCTGTGCAGTGATCTGAAGAGGGCTGTGCACAGGAGATGCCCTTGCAAGCTGACAGATGTAGCGGCGACACCTTTGTAAGGTGTCTGCTATTGTAAATTTAGTTATTTTTGTTTCTCAGAACAGTAAAGGGGTTCTGAGAGCTGATTGGATAGGGAAGCTTTGGCATCAGTTTGGCTGGGTTGTGTTGGGGTTCTGCTTGGTCATGTGTGCGGTGAGGTATACATGACAGGCTCAGAACCAGGCCTGGTTGGACGTTTGGGTACCGGCATTCCCCGGAGCCAATCAGGGGGTGCGTTTGGCCTCGCTGAGGAGTCTGGGGAAGGGTACTTAAGATGCTGGTGTCACGTGTTTGGGGTTCGTTAGGCCAGAGTGGCCTGTTCCTGGATCTGTGACGGGGTAGCCCCGCGAGGGGTCCCAATCAGGGTTGGGTTGTCAAGGACACTAGAAAATCCACGTTTCCTCAATACTGCCCAGGAGACGAATAACGTTCCAGGTACTGAGGAAAGGTTCCTGTTTTGTTCCTGAGTGCCACTTTGTTTCAAGGTTAGAGACTGTGCAAATTTCGTAATTCAAGTGCTGACTGCCATGATCTCTGGCTAGAGATTTGTTCGGCTTGGAGGCGCCCAGCTGCGAGTGGCTACTCTCTGGGTTAGCAAATAGAGACTTTCGTATACTTAGCAGTTCAAGGTGCCTGAGTTTTCTTCATCCTTGCCCTCTGTTCCCACATGTGACTGTGTCTGTTGGATGTTATCCCTGCAAATGAAAACCTTTCAAAAGGACTTTTATGGTGTCAGCGTGCAAAGTCTTGGGTACTAACTCTGGGAACCCCTAGACCTGGAGGAACAAGCCAAGCGGAGGTAACCGGTAAGCCCAAAAGTCAAGGCTGCCCCATCGAGGGTCATGGCCGATACACAGATTTGGATTGTTTTTGCAAAGAAGAGTGGGAAAATATTGGCAAGTCAAGATTTGCCATGCTGATAGACTTATACCCAAAAAGACAGAGTGCTGTAATAAAATCAAAAGGTGCTTCAACAAAGTATTAGTTTAAGGGTGTGCACACTTATGCAACCATATTAATTTAGTTTTTTACTTCCCTCCACCTCAGTTTGTTGTTCAACTGAGTTGTAGTTTATAGTTCACATTATAGGTGGAAAAAGTTCTGAAATAATTTCTTTGTCTCATTTTTTTACATCACAGAAACCTGACATTTTAACAGGGGTGTGTAGAATTTTTATATCCACTGTACATGCGGCCACCCTATAGCTATAAAACTGATATAGGGCGGTCGGCAAGTGGTTAAAAAGGCTTCAGCCTGTATAAGAACAGTGTGAACAGCAAGCTTTTACAAAGCATTTGCAGAGATTTGAGCAAGCTTTGTTGATGATTTTAAATACAGATAGTCCCGGAGCATCAGGACGCAGGCCGTTTGCATAGGGACGGCATGACAGTGCTGGACTTTGCAGCGCCACTTTAAGTGGAGTCAGTGGTGATGCAACCTTAAGAGTAGGGGAGTGGTTTCAGGGGCTAGGCGGCACTCAGGCAAAATAAAGTATTTAGAGGAGAGGGGAAGTGACGTCAGTCGCATACGGTGGAGGAAGCGATCCCCACCCACCCACCCATTAGGTAGGGGGTCGGTTTGGAATAAGGGTTCCCTCGTGAGGCAGTTTTTCTTGGGTCGCTGGAAGAGGAGAAGAAGGACATGTATGGA
The DNA here is from genome assembly GCA_028564925.1 of Lithobates sylvaticus. NCBI lineage: Eukaryota > Metazoa > Chordata > Amphibia > Anura > Ranidae > Lithobates > Lithobates sylvaticus. Next base: position 142,074,115 of record CM053036.1, on the reverse strand, counting down.
ACATGTAGTACTCATCCATTGGATGGGAGAGGATAGTGTACTTCCGGGTTAAGACGGGTTTAACCCAGAAGGGTGACAGGTTGGGTACCACCTCCGAGTCCGGGGTTTGCCGACTGGAGGCAAAAGTTAAAAAGTTAAACTTAGTTGTCTCAGTGACCAGTGGTTGTGTTTTTCCCCATAATAAGGACCCAGTTAATAAGGAATTTAAAGGGTTAAAAGAGTTATTTAAGAATTTACATTTATTAATAAAAGGCCGGCTGGCCATTTACTCCACACCTTGTCTGTCTTTTGTTATAAGTGGGCTATGTTTGGGCATTAGCATATAGTAGTCTATAGCTGGGATTAAGTCTTCCATATGTCATGAACACAGATCCTAATTGGAGTTGTGATTGTCACTTTAAAAAAGCTGCTAGCAGGCTTCAGTACTAGTTAAAGCTTGTTGAAAGCCTGATGAAGCCTGCTAGCAGCTTGTTTAAAGTAACTATCACACTCCCATTAAAGTCCGCCAGCGCCCACACACAGAGGGATTGTCCGGCGGACTTCAGTCCGGCGGACATTCCCGCGGGAAAGTCCCGCTCGTGTGTACGCGGCATTAGACTTACCAGCAGCTGCGATGCTAGACCTGATGATAAAATGGCTTGGGACTGAGTCAGCAGAGCATGCAAGAAGGATGCGCAGGATACACATATTTAACCCTTCAGCAGGATTTGATATGGCCCGGCAAAGGCTAGAGGAAAGATATGGATCACCAGAAGCAATTTAAGGTACTCTAATGAAAAGACTGGAGTCTTTCCCTAAGCTAAACAGCAGAGACAATTTGAAACTGCAAGAGCTGGGTGATATTCTTTGGGAAGGCCAGTGTGCCAAAGAAGAAGGCTATTTAAGAGGACTTGCACATTTAGATACCGCTAGCGGTACTAAGCCTATAGTGGAGAAACTACCTCACAACCTACAAGAAAAATGGTTAAGTGTTGGAGCCAAATACAAAGAAGATCATGATGTCCCCTTTCCCCCATTCTTTGTGTTTTCTAGGTTTGTGCAGCAGCAAGCTAAGATAAGGTGTGACCCCAATTTTTCCTTCATCACCAACAGTCAACTGCCAAAAGCAGAAAAGCCACCTAGAGCCTACAATAGGACATCCGTGATGGCCCATAAGACAACTGTACCCTCTGAGGACCCAGACTGTCTAAGCAGCTACAAGGTAAACACCTTTGAAGACCCTGATAGACTCTGCCCACTTCATAAAAAGCCCCATCCCCTAAACAAGTGCAAAGGGTTCAAATGTAAACCTATCAAGGAAATAATAGCCTTTCTTATGCTGGCCATACACCTATAGATTATCTGCAGATTTTCTATGGTTAGATGGAAAAAGTGGGAAATTCCTCCATCCACACAGTTTAGCAAACATGGAGAAATCTGTTGCACTTTTTCCATCTAACCATAGAAAATCTGCAGATAATCTATAGGTGTATGGCCAGCTTTTGACAAAACGGCATCTGCTTCAAGTGTTGTGGATCCACTAAACATATAGCCAAAGACTGCAAAATACAAGCAGATTGCTTCGAATGTGGCAGTAACAGACACGTCACAGCTTTACACCCTGATAATTTGCATCAACCATTAAAAGTCACTGAAGCCCCGAAAGATGGGGGCAGGGAGCAAAAAGATAATTCATCTACTCCAGTAATGTCCAAATGCACTGAAATCTGTGGTGACAGTATAAATCCACGTTCATGTTCTAAGATCTGCCTAGCAACAGTGTACCCCACAGGGGAAAAGCAAAAAGCAGTTAAGATGTATGTGGTTCTGGATGAACAGAGTAACAGGTCACTGGCAAGGTCAGACTTTTTTGATGCCTTCAACATTACATCGAGTGTAGTTCCATACACCCTAAAGACATGTGCAGGACTGATAGAAACTTCAGGAAGAAGAGCTACTGACTTTACTATCGAGTCTCTTGACAAGAGAGTCCATCTCTCACTTCCTACTTTGATAGAGTGTGATATGTTACCAGACGATAAAGCAGAGATCCCTTCACCAGAAGTGGCCCTTCATCACCCTCATCTCAATTCAATATCACAATTTATTCCAGCTATCAAGAAAGATGCCTCTATTTTACTTCTTGGAAGAGACATTCTACAGGTACATAAGGTACGCCAACAAATTAATGGGCCCTTTAATGCCCCCTATGCACAAAGACTTGACCTAGGTCCTGACAGCGTCAACACTTCAAAGACATCTGTGCTAGTGAATGGGCGCACGTCCCTTCTTAGTCCATGTCAGAACAGCCTTGTTGTTAAAGAAACCCTAAATACATACTGTGACCCTCCTTCTAATTACAATAGAGACATTAGTAGTGGCATGAAGACTGACACTTTAGGGAACTCAGTGTTCCAGAGAACAAAAGATGATGACAAACAAGCAATGACTATAGATGATCAAGCCTTTCTCAATATCATGGATAAAGAGACTTTCCAAGATGAAAACAATTGGGTAGCTCCTTAATACTTTTTGCACACCCAGGTGTTATTTACCTAGTAACAGAGAACAAGCCATGAAGCGCCTGAACGCACTACGTAAAACTTTGCAAAGAAAACCTGAAGTGAAAAAAGACTTTACAGAATTCATCAAAAGGATGCTTGACAACAATCATGCTGAAGTAGCACCATCACTGGATGAAGGTAAAGAACACTAGTATCTGCCAATGTTTGGCGTTTACCATCCACACAAGCCAGACTAAATAAGAGTTGTGTTTGATTCCAGTGCTCAACATGAAGGTGTTTCATTAAATGATGTTCTGCTGAGTGGCCCTGATCTAAACAACACACTTCTAGTGCCTCGTTTCCACTGAGCAGATCGGTTCGGTGTGGTTCGGTACGGTACGCTATTTTCGGTGTTTCCATTCGGAAAGCGGCCCATACAACCGAACCATACCGCACCATTCTGGGTCCTGCTTCAGATGTGGGGCCATAGAAAATGGAACAGTTCGGTTAGGGCGGAGTTACTCGCGTCACACGACACATGCCACTGATTGGCGGTCAGATGCAAGACAATGCTGACGTCAAAGGAAAGCGCCAAACAAACACCACGTCGCCGTTCAGTACAGATAAAAGAGAAACAACAAACAACAGCAGGGTCTGGTCATCTGAGGAACTATCCACTTTCCTGGCTATTATTGGTGATAGCGCTATTCAGAGTGAGCTTGATGGATCAGTGAGAAATGAGAAGGTATATAAAGATATTTCTCAGCGGATGTTAGCCGAGGGGTTTGAACGGACGTCGGGTCAGTGTAGGGCAAAGCTTAAGAAGCTCAAAGGCCAATACAAAAAAATTAAGGACACCAACTGCAGTAGTGGAAACAGTCAGAGTACTTGGAGGTGGTACGACGCCATGGACGCCATTTACGGTCATAGGCCAGCAAACCAAGGCAGGGAGGGAGGTCTGGACTCTGCAACTGCAATTCTGGAATCCATGATAGACCCCTTTAGTAAGTGTTTTTTTTGGTAGCATCAGTCCCATCACTGTAACCCCCTTTTTCATCTGCCCCTCCAGACTGTACCCCCCTTCTCTCCTGCTCCACCAATACACCTCCTTTCACACCTGCCACACTGTACATCTGCCACACACAGCTGAACCCCCTTCTCATCTCTTCCACCACTGTACCCCCTGCAAATCTGCCACACACAGCTGAACCCCCTTCTCATCTCTTCCACCACTGTACCCCCTGCAAATCTGCCACACACAGCTGAACCCCCTTCTCATCTGTTCCACCACTGTACCCCCATGCACATCTGTCACACTGCTGTTTTTTTTTATACTTGGCATACTTGCTCTGCTAACCATTTCAAATATATTTATATATAACCATATGTTTATTTTTACAAACAGGTGATGCACACTCCAATGATGCATCAAACTTTTCAGACGATGGAGCTTCAACGTCTTCCAGCAGCACCAGTACTATTTCATCAAGCCAACCACAGAGTAGCCAACCACAGAGTAGCCAACCACAGAGTACGCCCAATGCACCCCGGCACAATGGTAAGACATGATGATAATAGTGAAAGTTGTAATTGTGCATTTTCTTACAATAAATCAGCAGTGAAGCAGATGTACAGGTTCAGTTGTGTGTGGCAGATTTGCAGTGGGTACAGTGGTGGAAGAGATTAGAAGGAGGTTCAGTTGTGTGTGTGTCAGATTTGCAGTGGATACAGTAGTGGAAGAGATTAGAAGGAGGTTCAGCTGTGTGTGGCAGATTTGCAGGGGGTACAGTGGTGGAAGAGATGAGAAGTGGGTTCAGCTGTGTGTGGCTGATTTGCAGTGGGTACAGTGGTGGAAGAAATGAGAAGGGGGTTCAGCTGTGTGTGGCAGATTTGCAGTGGGTACAGTGGTGGAAGAGTTGAGAAGGGGGTTCAGCTGTGTGTGGCTGATTTGCAGTGGGTACAGTGGTGGAAGAAATGAGAAGGGGGTTCAGCTGTGTGTGGCAGATTTGCAGTGGGTACAGTGGTGGAAAAGTTGAGAAGGGGGTTCAGCTGTGTGTGGCAGATTTGCAGGGGGTACAGTGGTGGAAGAGATGAGAAGGGGGTTCAGCTGTGTGTCACAGATTTGCAGGGGGTACAGTGGTGGAAGAGATGAGAAGGGGGTTCAGTTGTGTGTGGCAGATTTGCAGTGGGTACAGTGGTGGGAGTGATTAGAAGGAGGTTCAGTTGTGTGGGGCAGATGTACAGTGTGGCAGGTGTGAAAGGAGAGAAGGGGGGTACAGTTTGGTGGGGCTGATGAAAAAGGGGGTTACAGTGGTGGGTCTGATGCTACCAAAAATTCTATTCTGGTCTTTTGTATATTACAGGTGAAAGGAGACAGTTGCAGCTGGATCTGCGCACAGTCATGGAGGATATGCGGGCAGCAGAGGAAAGGCAGCTGGAAAGGATTTAGAACCTTGCTGAGAGGCGGTTTCAAGAATTGAGTCAGGATGCACAGGAAGCTATGCGCCAGGAGGCCGAAATCTCCCGGCAGCAGATGGAGCAGTTGGCTACCTTCAACCAGGCCTTCCTCTGTGTCCTGGGTCAGCTTGTTCAAGTGCTTGGAGCCAGTCGTGATCCCAGGTCACCACCTAGACAGTAATGCCTTTCATGCAGCACAGGACCTGTGCACTTTTTTTTTTTAATTTAGTTAGGTTTTTGTAACAAAACTTTATTTTCTTTATATATTTTTTAGATTTTTAATGTACATAATGTATACAAAGATTATTATTTTGTATAATAAAAAAATAAAGAGACTTTTTTGGAGTATGTCTGATTTAATGTAAGACTTTATTAAAAATATATAGTAATACTTTTAAAAAAAAATATAAAAATTCAAGGTAAGAAATTAAACGTTGAGGTGACGCATTAGAGCCTGATGTATTTCACTGCACTCTTCTTCGATATCCTGTGCTGCTATTACTAGTACTGGCTCATCTGAAGATGTATTCCAATCTTGGTGGAAGTCTTCTCCATGACTTTCACAAAGATTGTGAAGAGCACAGCAAGCAAGGACCATGCATTTGGCAAGTTTTATGTCACTGTCATTTCTCTTCATAAGACACCGCCATCTACCCTTAAGTCTTCCAAAAGCATTTTCCACTACGACCCGTGCCCTGGATGTTTTCTTGTTGTAGGTTTGTTATTCTGGTGTCAGTCGGCCATTGTCAGGAAATGGTTTCAGGAGCCAATTTTGTAAAGGGTAGGCAGAGTCCCCGAGAACATAATAGCCAACATTCACCCCACAAATGTTCTTAGTGCAAACAGGATACAGACCTCCCTGACAAACCCAATCCCAAAATGTGGACAATCGTAGAACCTGAGCATCATGCAAACTCCCAGGCTTTCCTACATTCACATTCCAGAACAGTCCTTTTCCATCCACTACTCCCTGGAGGATGATGGAATGCCAGCCTTTTCTGTTGAAGTAGTCAGTGTGGTATTCTTGTGGTGCTATTATTGGTATGTGTGAGCCATCAATAGCACCAACACCTGTTCTCAAAGTAGTCAGCCATGTCTTTAAGCTTTTCCCGGTCCGGAAAACGAACAATTTCAGGAGCTAGCAATGTGCAGACAGCCTTACAGAAGTCCTGCACACACTGACACACTGATGATTTACTCACACCAAAAAGATGACCTATACTTCTGTATTCACTGTTGGTAGCCAGCTTCCACAGTGCAATGTCAACTCTTTTCCTCACAGGCAAACAGGCTCTGAAGGTGGTGTCTTGCTTCTCCATCGCTGGACGTAGCTTTGCACAAAAGTATGAGAAGGTTTCCTCAGACATTCTGAAATTGTGCACCCACTGTGTGTTTGTGAATCACGGGACGGTCACATCCCACCACTCATTGGCGCGGAGAGAGCCCAAATGACTGGTTGGTGGCGCTGCTTGGACAAAAGCAGAAGCAACTAGACAAAAAAAATGGTAACATATGACAATAAATACAACATATATAATATTAAAATTTTACTTATACTGTACTGTGTGTGTGTGTCAGGTAGGTGAGTCAGTGTGTGTGTCAGGTAGGTAGGTCAGTGTGTGTGTGTGTCAGGTAGGTAGGTCAGTGTGTGTGTGTGTGTGTGTCAGGTAGGTGAGTCAGTGTGTGTGTGTGTGTCAGGTAGGTGAGTCAGTGTGTGTGTGTGTCAGGTAGGTAGGTCAGTGTGTGTGTGTGTGTGTGTGTGTGTCAGGTAGGTGAGTCAGTGTGTGTGTGTGTGTGTGTGAGGTAGGTGAGTCAGTGTGTGTGTGTGTCAGGTAGGTGAGTCAGTGTGTGTGTGTGTCAGGTAGGTGAGTCAGTGTGTGTGTGTGTGTGTGTGTGTGTGTGTCAGGTAGGTAGATCAGTTTGTGAGTGTGTCAGGTAGGTGAGTCAGTGTGTGTGTGTGTCAGGTAGGTAGGTCAGTGTGTGTGTCAGGTAGGTGAGTCAGTGTGTGTGTGTGTCAGGTAGGTAGGTCAGTGTGTGTGTGTCAGGTAGGTGAGTCAGTGTGTGTGTGTGTCAGGTAGGTGAGTTAGTGTGTGTGTGTGTCAGGTAGGGGAGTCAGTGTGCGTGTGTGTCAGGTAGGTAGGTCAGTGTGTGTGTGTGTCAGGTAGGTGAGTCAGTGTGTGTGTGTGTGAGTGTCAGGTAGGTGAGTCAGTGTGTGTGTCAGGTAGATAGGTCAGTGTGTGTGTGTGTGTGTGTGTGTGTCAGTTGGTAGGTCAGTGTGTGTGTGTGTCCAGTAGGTGAGTCTGTGTGTGTGTGTGTGTGTGTGTGTGTCAGGTAGGTAGGTCAGTGTGTGTGTGTGTCAGGTAGGTGAGTCAGTGTGTGTCAGGTAGGTGAGTTAGTGTGTGTGTGTGTCAGGTAGGTAGGTCAGTGTGTGTGTGTGTCAGGTAGGTCAGTGTGTGTGTGTCAGGTAGGTAGGTCAGTGTGTGTGTGTGTGTGTGTGTCAGGTAGGTAGGTCAGTGTGTGTGTGTGTCAGGTAGGTCAGTGTGTGTGTGTCAGGTAGGTAGGTCAGTGTGTGTGTGTGTCAGGTAGGTAGGTCAGTGTGTGTGTGTCAGGTAGGTAGGTCAGTGTGTGTGTGTGTGTGTGTGTGTCAGGTAGGTGAGTCAGTGTGCCTCAGGTAGGTGGGTCAGCTTACCCTATAGCGCTGCCGTCTTTGTCTTTGCCGCACAAAGGTGTACTTTTCCTGGCTAAATATCCAAGCTATAATTTTCTTTTTTTTTCTGCTGTTTTTCTCTTTGCCGCTCGCAACCTTCTCTCATACAGTACGGCATGTATTTTAAGCACAATGAACCAAAAGGCAACTAGAGGAAAGACAAGCTGCTGGATGACCTCCATTGTTGTTTTTCTGGTTTCTAGTCGCACTAGTGTGACGTCACGCTAGGCATTTTTTCGAAACCTCATATGGCCCCTAGCGTTCCCACTTGCAGTGGAAACGCTCACCAGAATAGACCAGACCATTCTAGGCCGTTCAAACTGTACCGACCCGAACCGATCCGCTCAGTGGAAACGAGGCATAGTCCTCTTACGCTTCAGGAAAGAGCCTATTGCCTTCACAGGGGATGTGCAACAGATGTTTTATTGTTTTCTAGTGAGAGAGGACCATTGTGATTACCTGCGTTTCCTGTAGTACAAGGATAACGACACAGATAAAGAGGTGACAGAGTATAGAATGAGGGTGCATGTTTTTGGTAACAGCCCTTCTCCTGCTGTTGCCATATACTGCATGCGCAAAGCTGCCCAGAAAGGTGCAGAACATTATGGTCAAGATGCCAAACACCTTGTGATGAGACATTTCTATGTAGACGATGGACTTGCTTCAGCTAACACACCTGAAGGGGGCAATCAACATTCTCAACAAAGCAAAACAAATGCTGGCAGAGTCTAATTTGTGACTACATAAGATAGCCTCTAACAGCAAACAAGTCATGGAAGATTTCACCACGGAAGACAGAACTAAGGATCTCAAAGACCTTTGCCTGGGAACAGATGCCCTTCCTTTACAGAAGAGTTTGGGCCTAAGCTGGGATATAAAGACTGTTTTGTTTTTCAGGTTTCTTCAGCAGAAAAGCCATTCACGAGAAGAGGAATGATATCCACTGTGAACAGTCTCTACGATCCACTCAGGTTTGTAGCACCTGTCACCATAAAAGGTAAGGCCTTAGTTCGTGAACTGTCAAGTGGAGAAAGTGAGTGGGATGCCTTACTTCCACAAGAGGGACTCCATGAGTGGGTCCAACGGAAAGAGTCTTTATAAGCCTTACAATGTTTACGGTACAAATAACCAGATGTTATGTTCCTGTTTCATTGTCACAAGCCTGCAAAAGAGAACTGTCCATTTTTTCAGATGCATCTGTTACAGCAATAGGTGCAGTTACTTACTTGAAGGTAAACAATGCAGGAAATGTCTGTCATGTTGGATTTGTTATGGGAAAATCCAAACTGAGTCCTAGGCCAGCACATACAATTCCACGCCTGGAGTTATGTGCAGCTGTACTAGCGGTTGAACTGTATGAGCTAGTGAGAGATGAGATGGACCTAAGCCTAGATGCTGTGAAATTCTTTACAGACAGTAAAACAGTCTTAGGGTATATCTGTAACACTACCAAGAGATTCTTCTTATATGTTTCCAATCGGATGAATAGGATCAGGCAAGCAACCTGTCCAGAGCAATGGTTCTATGTGCCCTCAGAACAAAATCAGGACCACCAGGGATGTCCAGCACTTATGGATGACCAGGTATGCCCCCCATGGCCACCAGGGATGCCACACAGTGCCCTAAAAGATGCCAATCAGTGCCCAGAAATGGTGTTAGTCAGTGCCCACTACAAACCAGATGTCTCCTCATCAGTGATGCCCAGCAGTGCCACCCATCAGTGTCCATCAGTGCCACCTATCAGTGCCCATCCATGCCCATCAGTGCCCACCTATCAGTGCCCATCAGTGCCACCTATCAGTGTCACCCATAAGTACCCATCAGTGCAGCCTTTCAATGCCCATCAGTGCCGCCTATGAGTGCCTATCAGTGCCGTCTATGAGTGCCCATCAGTGCTGCATACCAGTGCCACCTATCAGTGCCCACCATCAGTGCCACCTCATCAGTGCCACCTCATCAGTGCCTCCTTATCAGAGCCCGTCAGTGCCGCCTCATCAATGCCCGTCAGTGAAGGCAAAAACGTACTTTTAAATTTTATAACAGAAGCAAGGAAAAACGTTTTTTTCCCTAAATTTTCATTTTTTTTATTGTCCTGGGATAAATCTATATAATTGATTCATAAACGATCTGGGACATAGGATAAACAGCTCAATCTCAGTATTTGCCGATGATACTAAGCTAAGCAAGGCAATAACTTCTACGCAGGATGTGGAAACCTTGCAAGAAGATCAAAACAAATTAATGGGGTGGGCAACTACATGACAAATGAGGTTTAATGTTGAGAAATGTAAAATAATGCATTTGGGTGCCAAAAATATAAATGCAATCAACTCACTAGGGGGAGAACCGACAAGCTCAGCAATGGCATGTAATGCCAGGCTGCTGCAAGCAAAGCCAACACAATATTGGCATGCATTAAAAATGGGATTCATTTCGGAGATAAAATTATAATTCTCCCACTCTACAAGACTCTGGTCTGGCTGCACCTGGAGTATGCCATCCCGTTCTGGGCACCAGTCCTCAGAAGAGATGTGCTGGAGCTGGAGAATGTCCAGAGAAGGGCATCAAGGCTAATAAAGGGACTGGAGGATCTCAGCTATGGGGAAAGATTGCAAGCACTGAACTTATTCTCTCTGGAGAAGAGACACTTGAGAGGAGATATGATTTCAATGTACAAGATCGAATACTGGTGACTAGGGATGAGCCGAACACCCCCGGGTTCGGTTCGAACCAGAACCTTCGAACGGACCGAAAGTTCGCGCGAATTTTCGAACCCTATACGTTATAATGGACGCGAACGTTCGAAATCAAAAGTGCTAATTACAACGGCCAATATGCATGTTAATGTCATAAAACAGGTTTGGGGACCCGGGTCCTGCCCCAGGGGACATATATCAATGCAAAAAGAACTTTTAAAAACTAACGTTTTTTCGGGAGCAGTCATTTTAATGATGCATAAAGTGAAAAAAAAAAAGTGACATTTTCCTTTAAATATGGTACCTGGGGGGTGTCCAAAGTATGCCTGTGAAGTGGCATGTGTTTCCCGTGTTTAGAACTGTCCTTGCACAAAATGACATTTGTAAAGGAAAAAAAGAAGCCATTTAAAACCACTTGCGGCTTTAGGTTTGATCTTAAGTAGAATCTGAACAGGTACATTATGAAGTGTAGCTCCATCCCAAAAAAATCTATTTTTCAGCTTTTTGGAGAACATAGGGAGGGGTTATCACCCCTGTAACATTTGCTGTCTTTGCACATCTGTTCAGAACATGTCACCTCACTTTCCGTCCCAATGATAAATGTTTTTGGAAAAGTGGGGTTTTAATTGAAACAAGGATTGGTGATAAAGTATCAGTAGAGAGGAGATACCTTTTTCCCAAATTAAATCTAACAGGATAGAATTTCCCTTCCTAGGGGTAGATTTCCTCTCACTTCCTGTTTTCTCTTTCCATTTGCAAGTAGGAGTCGTTTGTAAGTTGGATGTTTGAAAGTAGGGGCCTGGCGTATATACTCTGCAGAAATTTGCCCTATTAGATGTTGGTGTAGCCACAAGACTGGTGGGCACAGGAATGGGCCCTGCTGTGAGTTAATAGATCAAGATTTGTAATTGCATGCACCTGTTGAACAGGGCAGAAAATTGGGGGTGGTGGTGGTGGTGGTGGTGGTGGTGGTGGACGGTTTTGCCACAAGACTGTAAGCTCTCACAGTTACTCTTGGTGGGCGCAGGAATGGGCCCTGCTGTGAGTTATTAGATCAAGATTTGTAATTGCAAGCACCTGATGAACAGGGCAGAAAAATTGGGCCTTTGGCGGTGGTGGTGGACGGTGTTGCCACAAGACTGTAGGCCCTCATAGTTACTCTTGGTGGGCGCAGGAATGGGCCCTGCTGTGAACTATTAGATCAAGATTTGTAATTACCCGCCCCTGTTAAACAGGGGCTGAAAAAATTGTGCCTTAGGCACTGGTGCTGGTGCCACAACACTGCAACACGGCCCTCACAGAGACTGTACTTGGAGCACAGCAGTCACACGTGTTGCGAAGCATTTTTTTAAAAAATTGTAAGTACACGCCCCTGTTAAACAGGGGCTGAAAAATTGTGCCTTAGGCACTGGTGCTGGTGCCACAACACTGCAACACGGCCCTCACAGAGACTGTACTTGGAGCACAGCAGTCACACGTGTTGCGAAGCATTTTTTTAAAAAATTGTAAGTACACGCCCCTGTTAAACAGGGGCTGAAAAATTGTGCCTTAGGCACTGGTGCTGGTGCCACAACACTGCAACACGGCCCTCACAGAGACTGTACTTGGAGCACAGCAGTCACACGTGTTGCGAAGCATTTTTTTAAAAAATTGTAAGTACACGCCCCTGTTAAACAGGGGCTGAAAAATTGTGCCTTAGGCACTGGTGCTGTGGCATGGATCATTGAGGAGTAAGAAGAGGATAGTCAGTGAACATAAGAGGACAGTCACTCAGCATCAGCATAGGCAGTCTTGAAGGGATGTGACATTAAAAATTATTCGGTTATATCCGCCTCAGGTGCCTGGTAGCTGGTGGTGATCCAAGACTGATTCATTTTGATGAATGTCAGTCGATCAACCGAGGCGGTGGACAGGCGCACCCTATGATCAGTCACAAATCCTCCAGCAGCACTGAATGTGCGTTCGGAAAGAACGCTGGAGGCAGGACAGGCCAGTAGCTCAATTGCATACTGTGCAAGCTCTGGCCAGTGATCCATCCTCAGGACCCAGTAAGCCAGAGGATTTTCGGTGGGAAAGGTGTCCAAGTCTGACCTTGCCCCAAGGTATTCCTGCACCATGTATATCAGACGCTGGCGATGGTTGCTGGAACCGATCATACCTTGGGGCTGCGGACTAAAAAATTGTCTGAACGCATCGGTCAGACGTCCACCTTCCCCACCGCTCCTTCTGCCACTGACCGAAGCCTCAGCAACTCGTCGCCCAGGACCAGGAGTTTGTAGCCTCCCAGTTTCTGGGAACGCGTTGCACAGACCTTTCTGCAAGGCCTCCCTGAGATGTCTCATCCTCTGCTCCCTCTGCGACGGCAAGATAAGGTCCGCAACCTTACCCTTGTACCGCGGATCAAGGAGAGTGGCCAGCCAGTAATGGTCCCTCTCCTTGATCCGAAGAACACGAGGATCCTTCCGCAGGCTTTGCAGGATCAGGGAGGCCATGCAGCGTAGGTTAGCTGAGGCATTCGGTCCGGAGTCTTCTGGGTCACTGAGGATGACATGATCGCCAGCCACCTCCTCCCAGCCACGTACAAGTCCACTGGCTTGTTGGGACTGTACATCATCCCTAAAAGACTGCTGCTGCTGATGCTGAGTGCCAGGCTCCACCTCCATGCTCACACAATCCTCCTCCTCCTCCTCCTCCTCCTCCTCCTCATCCTCTTCCTGTGTGATGGGTGGGACAGAAGGAACACTGTCCGGATAAAGGGGGCCTTGAGAGGCAAGGAAGTCCTCCTCTTCCTGCCTCTGTTCTGCCTCAAGTGCCCTGTCCATTATCCCACGCAGCGTATGCTCCAACAGGTGGACAAGAGGGACAGTGTCACTGATGCATGCACTGTCACTGCTCACCATCCTCGTGGCCTCCTCAAATGGTGAGAGGACAGTGCATGCATCCCTGATCATGCTCCACTGACGTGGGGAAAAAAACCCAAGCTCCCCTGACCCTGTCCTGGTGCCGTAGTCGCAAAGGTACTCATTGATGGCCCTCTGCTGCGTGTGCAGTCGCTGCAGCATGGCCAACGTTGAGTTCCACCTGGTGGGCATGTCAGATATTAGGCGGTTCTTGGGCAGGTTCAGCTCCTTTTGCAGCTCAGTCAGCCGAGCACTGGCATTATAAGATCGGCGGAAATGCACACAGACTTTCCTGGCCTGCCTCAGGACATCCTGTAAGCCTGGGAACCTGCCCAAGAACCGCTGCACCACCAGGTTGAGGACGTGAGCCATGCAGGGCACATGGGTGAGCTGCCCCTGTCGCAGGGCGGAGAGGAGGTTGGTGCCATTGTCAGAAACGACCATTCCTGGCTTAAGCTGACGTGGCGTCAACCACCTCTCGGCCTGCCCCTGCAGAGCTGCCAGAACCTCTGGCCCAGTGTGGCTCCTGTCCCCCAAACACACCAGCGCAAGCACGGCATGGCATCTTTTTGCCTGCGTACTTGCGTAGCCCCTTGTACGCCTACGGAGCACCGCTGGTTCCAAGGACAGAGCACTGGAGGAAGAAGAAGAGGAGGGGGTGGAGGAGAGAGGTGTGTCACAACCAGTAGCAGTAGTCGCGTTTTGGAGGCGTGGTGGCGGAACAACCTCCAACACTACTGCACCTTGTCCTGCATCCCTCCCAGCTGCCAATAGAGTGACCCAATGGGCCGTGAAAGAAAGGTACCGTCCCTGTCCATGCCTGCTGGACCATGAGTCAGCGGTAATATGCACCTTACCGCTGACCGCCCTGTCCAGCGAGGCATGGACATTGCCCTCCACATGCCGGTAGAGAGACGGAATCGCCTTCCGCGAGAAAAAGTGGCGTTTGGGAACCTGCCACTGAGGAACCGCACATTGAACAAACTCACGGAAGGGGGCCGAGTCTACCAACTGAAAAGGCAGCAGTTGAAGTGCTAGCAATTTAGCAAGGCTAGCATTCAACCGCTGGGCATGTGGATGGCTGGGAGTGTACTTCTTTCTACGGTCCAGCAGCTGGGGCAGGGAAATTTGCCTGCTGCATTCGGACGTCGGTGTACTGCAAGTACTTGGTTGTGACACACCGAATTCTACACCTTCAGTCCTCTCAGAGCAGCTTTCAGAGAGGACTGAAGGTGTAGTGGGGATGGAGATCCCAGCTGAGGAGGAGCAAGGAGAGGTCCGCTTAGTTCTTTGGTGTGGGTCTTTTATGTGTGCCTGCCAACGAGCTGCATGGCAGGTCGCCATATGTCTGGTCATGCTTGTCGTGCCCAAGCGGCTGATGTTTTGGCCACGCGAGATACGCTTGAGACAAATATTGCAAATAGCAGTGGTGCGATCTGCTGCACTCGTCTCAAAAAAGGCCCACACCAAAGAACTTTTCTGATAACGTGCAGAGGCAGCGCCCTGCACAGGCGGAGCTCTGCGGTGTTGTACAGTTGCTGTGCTGGCCTCTACCTGGCCTCCAGGGGGCATCCTGCCTCGTTGGACATGTGACGCCGCATCCTCCTCCTCCTCGTCCTCCTCCTCATCCTCTCTCCCTTGAGGCACCCACGTGGAGTCAGTGACCTCATCATCCCCTCCCTCTTCACCACTAGAGCAAACCTGGCAGTAAGCTGCAGCTGGTGGAACTGTACTGCCAGATTCCTCAAGCTGGGTATCGTCATCCGAGCCTTCGAATCGTTGGGCATCCTCCTGGAGCATGTACCCAACACTGTGCTCAAAGAGTTCGGGGGACTCCTCAGGAGGACATGGTGGGTCTAGGGAAGGGGTGGCTGATGATGCTCTGTCAGTACCCTGAGCCTGGGTGAGAGAGGATGAGGAGGATGAGGAGGGCTTGGTCATCCATTCTACCAAGCCTTCAGCATGATGCGGCTCCACATGTCCAGCTGCCGAAAACAAAGACGCGCGTGTCCCATGGCCACGTGCTGATGACGATGCACGACCACGTCCACGTCCACGGCCACGTCCACTAGAAACAGAGACTGTCTGCCCTGTGTTCTTGGCTCTGCACGCTCTGCCTCCCCTTGGCGGTCTTCCAGCCATTGTAGTCGGTAGTCCTGTGGGTGCTGCTGAGAAGAAAATATAGGAGCTCTGTGTGATGCCACTAACACACTAGAAGTCCTATAGGTGCTTCTGCAAAGAAAATATAGGAGCTCTGTGTGATGCCACTAACACACTAGAAGTCCTGTGGGTGCTGCTGAGAAGAAAATATAGGAGCTCTGTGTGATGCCACTAACACACTAGAAGTCCTATGGGTGCTTCTGCAAAGAAAATATAGGAGCTCTGTGTGATGCCACTAACACACTAGAAGTCCTGTGGGTGCTGCTGAGAAGAATATATAGGAGCTCTGTGTGATGCCACTAACACACTAGAAGTCCTGTGGGTGCTGCTGAGAAGAAAATATAGGAGCTCTGTGTGATGCCACTAACACACTAGAAGTCCTATGGGTGCTTCTGCAAAGAAAATATAGGAGCTCTGTGTGATGCCACTAACACACTAGAAGTCCTGTGGGTGCTGCTGAGAAGAAAATATAGGAGCTCTGTGTGATGCCACTAACACACTAGAAGTCCTATAGGTGCTTCTGCAAAGAAAATATAGGAGCTCTGTGTGATGCCACTAACACACTAGAAGTCCTGTGGGTGCTGCTGAGAAGAAAATATAGGAGCTCTGTGTGATGCCACTAACACACTAGAAGTCCTATGGGTGCTTCTGCAAAGAAAATATAGGAGCTCTGTGTGATGCCACTAACACACTAGAAGTCCTGTGGGTGCTGCTGAGAAGAATATATAGGAGCTCTGTGTGATGCCACTAACACACTAGAAGTCCTGTGGGTGCTTCTGCAAAGAAAATAGAGGAGCTCTGTGTGATGCCACTAACACACTAGAAGTCCTGTGGGTGCTTCTGCAAAGAAAATAGAGGAGCTCTGTGTGATGCCACTAACACACTAGAAGTCCTGTGGGTGCTGCTGAGAAGAATATATAGGAGCTCTGTGTGATGCCACTAACACACTAGAAGTCCTATGGGTGCTTCTGCAAAGAAAATAGAGGAGCTCTGTGTGATGCCACTAACACACTAGAAGTCCTGTGGGTGCTGCTGAGAAGAATATATAGGAGCTCTGTGTGATGCCACTAACACACTAGAAGTCCTGTGGGTGCTTCTGCAAAGAAAATAGAGGAGCTCTGTGTGATGCCACTAACACACTAGAAGTCCTGTGGGTGCTTCTGCAAAGAAAATAGAGGAGCTCTGTGTGATGCCACTAACACACTAGAAGTCCTGTGGGTGCTGCTGAGAAGAATATATAGGAGCTCTGTGTGATGCCACTAACACACTAGAAGTCCTATGGGTGCTTCTGCAAAGAAAATATAGGAGCTCTGTGTGATGCCACTAACACACTAGAAGTCCTGTGGGTGCTTCTGCAAAGAAAATAGAGGAGCTCTGTGTGATGCCACTAACACACTAGAAGTCCTGTGGGTGCTGCTGAGAAGAATATATAGGAGCTCTGTGTGATGCCACTAACACACTAGAAGTCCTATGGGTGCTTCTGCAAAGAAAATAGAGGAGCTCTGTGTGATGCCACTAACACACTAGAAGTCCTGTGGGTGCTTCTGCAAAGAAAATAGAGGAGCTCTGTGTGATGCCACTAACACACTAGAAGTCCTGTGGGTGCTGCTGAGAAGAATATATAGGAGCTCTGTGTGATGCCACTAACACACTAGAAGTCCTGTGGGTGCTTATGCAAAGAAAATAGAGGAGCTCTGTGTGATGGGACTAACACACTTCAAGTCCTATAGGTGCTTCTGGGAAGAAAATATTGCTCTGTGTGTGTAATGGGACTAACACACTTCAAGTCCTATAGGTGCTTCTGGGAACAAAATATAGCTCTGTGTGTGTAATGGGACTAACACACTTCAAGTCCTATAGGTGCTTCTGGGAACAAAATATAGCTCTGTGTGTGTAATGGGACTAACACACTTCAAGTCCTATAGGTGCTTCTGGGAACAAAATATAGCTCTGTGTGTGTAATGGGACTAACACACTTCAAGTCCTATAGGTGCTTCTGGGAACAAAATATAGCTCTTTGTGTGTAATGGGACTAACACACTTCAAGTCCTATAGGTGCTTCTGGGAACAAAATATAGCTCTGTGTGTGTAATGGGACTAACACACTTCAAGTCCTATAGGTGCTTCTGGGAACAAAGTATAGCTCTTTGTGTGTAATGGGACTAACACACTTCAAGTCCTATAGGTGCTTCTGGGAACAAAATATAGCTCTGTGTGTGTAATGGGACTAACACACTTCAAGTCCTATAGGTGCTTCTGGGAACAAAGTATAGCTCTTTGTGTGTAATGGGACTAACACACTTCAAGTCCTATAGGTGCTTCTGGGAACAAAATATAGCTCTGTGTGTGTAATGGGACTAACACACTTCAAGTCCTATAGGTGCTTCTGGGAACAAAATATAGCTCTTTGTGTGTAATGGGACTAACACACTTCAAGTCCTATAGGTGCTTCTGGGAACAAAATATAGCTCTGTGTGTGTAATGGGACTAACACACTTCAAGTCCTATAGGTGCTTCTGGGAACAAAGTATAGCTCTTTGTGTGTAATGGGACTAACACACTTCAAGTCCTATAGGTGCTTCTGGGAACAAAATATAGCTCTGTGTGTGTAATGGGACTAACACACTTCAAGTCCTATAGGTGCTTCTGGGAACAAAGTATAGCTCTTTGTGTGTAATGGGACTAACACACTTCAAGTCCTATAGGTGCTTCTGGGAACAAAATATAGCTCTGTGTGTGTAATGGGACTAACACACTTCAAGTCCTATAGGTGCTTCTGGGAACAAAGTATAGCTCTTTGTGTGTAATGGGACTAACACACTTCAAGTCCTATAGGTGCTTCTGGGAACAAAATATAGCTCTGTGTGTGTAATGGGACTAACACACTTCAAGTCCTATAGGTGCTTCTGGGAACAAAATATAGCTCTGTGTGTGTAATGGGACTAACACACTTCAAGTCCTATAGGTGCTTCTGGGAACAAAATATAGCTCTGTGTGTGTAATGGGACTAACACACTTCAAGTCCTATAGGTGCTTCTGGGAACAAAATATAGCTCTGTGTGTGTGTAATGGGACTAACACACTTCAAGTCCTATAGGTGCTTCTGGGAACAAAATATAGCTCTGTGTGTGTAATGGGACTAACACACTTCAAGTCCTATAGGTGCTTCTGGGAACAAAGTATAGCTCTTTGTGTGTAATGGGACTAACACACTTCAAGTCCTATAGGTGCTTCTGGGAACAAAATATAGCTCTGTGTGTGTAATGGGACTAACACACTTCAAGTCCTATAGGTGCTTCTGGGAACAAAGTATAGCTCTTTGTGTGTAATGGGACTAACACACTTCAAGTCCTATAGGTGCTTCTGGGAACAAAATATAGCTCTGTGTGTGTAATGGGACTAACACACTTCAAGTCCTATAGGTGCTTCTGGGAACAAAATATAGCTCTTTGTGTGTAATGGGACTAACACACTTCAAGTCCTATAGGTGCTTCTGGGAACAAAATATAGCTCTGTGTGTGTAATGGGACTAACACACTTCAAGTCCTATAGGTGCTTCTGGGAACAAAGTATAGCTCTTTGTGTGTAATGGGACTAACACACTTCAAGTCCTATAGGTGCTTCTGGGAACAAAATATAGCTCTGTGTGTGTAATGGGACTAACACACTTCAAGTCCTATAGGTGCTTCTGGGAACAAAGTATAGCTCTTTGTGTGTAATGGGACTAACACACTTCAAGTCCTATAGGTGCTTCTGGGAACAAAATATAGCTCTGTGTGTGTAATGGGACTAACACACTTCAAGTCCTATAGGTGCTTCTGGGAACAAAGTATAGCTCTTTGTGTGTAATGGGACTAACACACTTCAAGTCCTATAGGTGCTTCTGGGAAGAAAATATAGCTCTGTGTGTGTAATGGGACTAACACACTTCAAGTCCTATAGGTGCTTCTGGGAACAAAATATAGGAGCTCTGCCTGCCTGCCACGAACACACTACAAGTCCTATAGGTGCTTCTGGTAACAAAATATAGGAGCTCTGCCTGCCTGCCACTAACACACTACAAGTCCTATAGGTGCTTCTGGTAACAAAATATAGGAGCTCTGCCTGCCTGCCACTAACACACTACAAGTCCTATAGGTGCTTCTGGTAACAAAATATAGGAGCTCTGCCTGCCTGCCACTAACACACTACAAGTCCTATAGGTGCTTCTGGTAACAAAATATAGGAGCTCTGCCTGCCTGCCACGAACACACTACAAGTCCTATAGGTGCTTCTGGTAACAAAATATAGGAGCTCTGCCTGCCTGCCACTAACACACTACAAGTCCTATAGGTGCTTCTGGTAACAAAATATAGGAGCTCTGCCTGCCTGCCACGAACACACTACAAGTCCTATAGGTGCTTCTGGTAACAAAATATAGGAGCTCTGCCTGCCTGCCACTAACACACTACAAGTCCTATAGGTGCTTCTGGTAACAAAATATAGGAGCTCTGCCTGCCTGCCACGAACACACTACAAGTCCTATAGGTGCTTCTGGTAACAAAATATAGGAGCTCTGCCTGCCTGCCACGAGCACACTACAAGCCCCTCTTTGTCAATCAATCTTTGTAACTGAATCTATCTAACTCAATCTCTGTAAGTGAATCTATCTAACTATCTCAATGCAGCAGAGTGTCACAGAATCTGCCTGCTCAATCTGCGCCGGAACAGCATGTGACCGGCGCAGACGGCGTGGCGGCGTTTTATAGGGGGGGGGGGGGGCGTGTACTACAGCCCCTGAGCTGTAATTGGCTACAGGCGTCCTGCCTGTAGCCAATTATGGCTCTTCGATTTTCCGGGGCTGTGATTGGCCAAGCATGCGGGGTCACAGTGCATGCTTGGCCAATCATCAGCCAGCAATGCACTGCGTCGGCCGCGCCGGCCGCAATGCATTGCGGGGCCGCTCGCATCACACGAACGTGATGCGAGCGGCCAAAATAGTTCTGGGCTCGCAGAGCGAGCGAACGCCCGGTGCTCGATGCGAACGTGGGTTCGCATCGAGCACCGGGCCCATCCTTACTGGTGACCCCACAATAGGGATAAACTCTTCTGCATAAGGGAATTTAAAAGGACACACAGCCATTCACTAAATTTTGAAAATAAGCGATTTAACCTTAAATTACGTAGAGGGTTCTTTACTGTTAGTGCGTTAAGGATGTGGAATTCTCTTCCACAAGCAGTGGTTTCAGCTATGAGCATCGATAATTAAAAAAAAACATTAGATAGGCACCTTAATGACCACAACATACAGGGATATACAATGTAATATAAACATAAATGCACACACACAGGTTGGGCTTGTGGGACTTGTGTCTTTTTTCAACCTCACCAACTATATTACTACGTAAGGAATGTACATATCCCTTGTAATAGAAATAAGGATGACAGGTCCTCTTTATGGAGAGATCTGGGATCAAAATAACCCTGAATCCTTTCTTAACCTTTAAAAGCAAATAATAATAATTCTCGGGTGAACCGGTGGAAATGGTAAGCCAGAGAAACACCCAGGTGCGGCGGGAGGGGGAGGCCGTCCCTTCCTGCTGCTTTGGAAAGAGTTCCATTGGCTCATAAGCTGCTCAAACAGCTTTCTTGAGAAAGCCAGCCGCCGGCTGCAAAAAACTATTCTGGGGTTATGGCTATCGTCAGCCATAATCCCTGTAAACCATTTGCAAACATATATATATATACGTATTGCGGTCGTCAAGTGGTTAAATAAGTTGTAACATCAACAGTATGTTTTGGATATAGTTTCCTAAAACACGTAACCATAGAAAATTTTAAATAGTTAATTTTATCACATAAAAAAATCTCATCACACATTTATACATGTTGTAAAATCTGCAGATCCTTTAAAAAGTTATCTCCATGATAAAACATGCAGTGATTGTAATCAAGTATACAATCTTACATTACTTTTTTCACAATGTTTAAGCAGAAAATGACATCATACTTGGCATTGACGTTTGTTCTGAACTGTAATGCCATCATAGATTTTACATTGCATAGCACTCAAGATAATCAGGTTTTCTTAAAATGAAGCAAACATAGCTGTTTGTTTCACCCTGGAGTTGACTTACTAAAGACAAACAGGAATATTCACTGTGCAAAGGAATTTTCCAATATGCAATGGCAGTTTTAATAAGTTTGTAGCTGCATCTATGGTTAAACTCTATAGCCCCATACACACGCTCGGACAATCCGCGGACCAGGTCGGTCGGACTTTGTCCGACGTACTTTGTCCGATGTTGGCGTTGCGTACACACGGTCGGACTACGTTGTCGGAATATCCGGTCCGGAAGAACGTCGTGACGTAAGTCGTCGTCCACGAGATTACAAAAGGGAAGTTCAGCACCACGTCAGGCACCCGTTGGGCTCCTTCTGCTGATCCCGTGTTTATCGAGAGTTAGTGGAAGTTTGGTGACTTAAGATTCGCGCTTCTCAGTTTTCTGACTCAGATCGTTACTGCTCTTCAGTTTGTGCTTGTCGTGCGTATCTGTTTATTAGTGCGTGTAGTCAGTTCGCATTTGTTTGTCATTGCGGCCTATATCTTGATATAGGACGCTTTGATTTGCACTGCTTATTGTCTGCTCGTTGCTGGTATTCACTTCGTTCTTTCAGGCCTTGCTGTTTATCGGTGCTTTCTGTTTGTCCGTTCTGACCAGCCGACCTTTTGTGACCTTCTGAGCGATGTTTCCCGTGCGTACTCGTCGCCGAGTTCGTGCTGTACGCGGAATTGGTGTCGGGCTTTTAGCTTTGACCCAAGACCCGTCCATGAACAGAGTGACGAGGAGTATGTGGACCAAGAATTGGTTGCTTCAGCGTGACCAGTTCTCGCACATGCCTTTGCTTCGTGAGATCCGGGAGAATAATCCTGATGATTTCAGGAACTTTCTCAGGATGACGGACCCCGATTTTCACCGTCTTTTGGCTTTGCTGACCCCCTTTATCAGCCGGCAGGATACCTGCATGAGACAAGCCATTACTCCGGAGCAGAGGCTTGTTGCCACGTTGAGGTACTTGGCGACAGGGAGAAGTCTTCAGGATTTGAAGTTCTCTTCAGGTATCTCTCCCCAGGCCCTGGGAATCATTATTCCAGAGACCTGTTCTGCCATCATTCAGGTCCTGCAGGAGGACTATATTAAGGTAACATTTCTACTTTACTATTCCCTTCTATGTATGCTCTGTTTGCTAATGTCTTCTATTTTTGACCTCCTTCCCTAATTACCATGATTGCAATATGTTCTAATATGCTGTGCCCCTTTTCTCCTTCATGCATTTTTCCCTTCACTTACCTCCCCAGCATGCTCTTCTGCCCCAATAGACACCTATGGCCTAGTCACTTAAGCAATGTCTTTTGTCTGCTGCATAGTATTGTTTGCCCAAAACACCCCCTAAAATATGCACAAATGTTTGCTGTGTGGTTTACTTCATGTAGAGCCCCCTTTTTTTTTTTCTTTTGGTGGGGGGGGGGCAAACTCATTAGGAACCCCCCCCCCCAACTGCTCTGTCAGATGGTACCAATCCTTTATCTGCTGGCTTTCCCAAGGTCCATACACACTATATACCTACCTCTTTATAGTGGGCATCTTTAGGGATGAATTCAGCAAAGCATGTAGTGCAAGGGGCTGCCTCCATACATTCCATTTCCTATTTTTTTGTCTTCTTTCCCTCCTATTAGCTTGCTTGGTAATTTAATAATGTCACACTGTGCCTGCCTTTTTTTTTGGGGGGGGGGGGTTGAAATGTTATTTGATCTTTTCTGGGGCCTGCCAATAGTGTTAAGTACAGAGGGTCTGGCCAAACTAGCCCACATTATTGAGCCATTTGCCAATCAATGAAGTGCAGAGGGTTAGCTGTCCCCCCCCCAAAACCCTAGTTATTGCCAATGTCCCATCACTGGCGTCTCCAAAGTGGCAGTCTGTGCTTGCCACCTCCAGAGGAGAATGCCGAAGGACTCACCTTCGTCTTTTTCACAATGTTTAAGCAGAAAATGACATCATACTTGGCATTGACGTTTGTCTTTGTTTGCTGGTCCCAGATGTTGACAGCAATGTTGGTTAAGATGTCGAAACCAAGTCCACCCTGATACTGAACCATGGCCTGTAGCCCAGACTGCATTGGGAACCACTGAAAGAAAGGGAAACATAATGACCAAATTAAACCTGTATAATCTTTATGTATTTCAGGCATCTATGCCAGAAGGCATTTGAGATATATTATCAAAATGTTCTGAACTGTAATGCCATCATAGATTTTACATTGCATAGCACTCAAGATAATCAGGTTTTCTTAAAATGAAGCAAACATAGCTGTTTGTTTCACCCTGGAGTTGACTTACTAAAGACAAATAGGAATATTCACTGTGCAAAGGAATTTTCCAATATGCAATGGCAGTTTTAATAAGTTTGTAGCTGCATCTATGGTTAAACTCTATGTCTTTTATCTATAATAAAGTTCATTTTCCTGTCTGCAGCTAAACAGTAAAGCCCATGTGGACTGTGCAATCTCTGTCTGTTCTGTAGGGCTATATACATAATTTCTAACAGGGTATGGGCCCAGACATCCGCCCAGAGAAAAGCTGATAACCCAGACACCCAGAGAAAAGCTGAGAACCCAGTCATAGTCAGCTACAACATATAAGTTAAAAATACAGCAACAGAAAGAAGACTGCAAGAAAATAAAATGGCCAGTAACACAGCTGCAAGAAAGCTGTCATTTGCAAATTTGACAAACCAGAACTACCAGTAATGGAAATTCAAGATGAAAATGCTGCTAATAAGAGAATGTAGGTGTAAATGTATAAATAAAGTGAGGCCAGAACACCTTTAAAACGAGTTGATAGAGAAAGATCAGAAAGCTCAGAGCACAATCTCTTATAGCATAGAAGATTGATCAAATTATACATACAGTATATGTAAGTGTCAAACTGATAAATAAATATGGGAAGGATAACAAAAGGTGCACAGAAGAGCTAATCTCAGCAATAAACTGTATTTGATTAGAAAGCTATAGCAAACCAAGCTGATGAATGGCCAGAATATGCCGGATTACATAAAACACTCCTTGGAAATGGTTGAATTCCTGAGAGGTATAGGAGAAGGAAAAAAAATATTTACATGTCACAGCACTATTACTCAGTGGCTTACCAGAAAGTTATGAAATGCTTGTCACAGCACTTGATGCTCATCCAGATGATGAACTGGCAATGGAATATGTTAAGGGAAAGCTCAAGGATGAATATAAGCGTAAAACAGAAAGCATTATTAGTGACAGTACTTATGTCAGAGAGTTTGCTTTAACCGGTTCCCGACCGGCACACGACGATATACGTCGGCAGAATGGCACGGACAAGCAGGAGGGCGTATATATAAGTCCCTCCTTAATGCCGCCCGTGCCATCGGGAGCGGCGCTTTCCCGCGCCGGTCGGGACCCCCATGAGGCCGGTCGTGGGTCCCGCAGACTCGATTGCCGCGGGGACACCCGCGATTGTCTCAAGGGAAGGCAGAACGGGGAGATGTGGAAATAGACAGCATCTCCCCGTTCTGCCTAGCAACTAGTGACGCTGATCTCTGCTCCCTGTGATTGGAGCAGAGATCAGCATTCACTAACTGACAGCCACGCCCCCCCCCCCACAGTAAGAAACACACCCCCCTAGGCATACTTAACCCCTACACTGCCACCCCCTGGTTAACCCCTTCACTGCCAGTGTCATTTATACAGGAATCAATGCATTTAAATAGCATTGATTGCTGTATAAAGGACAATGGTCCCAAAAATGTGTCAAAAATGTCCGATGTGTCCGCCATAATGTCGCAGTAACAATAAAAATCGCTGATTACTAATAAAAAAAAAATATTAATAAAGATGCTATATATGGATATTATATGGATATTTATTATAGCAAAAAATAAAAAATAATGCGTTTTTTTTCAAAATTGTCGCACTTTTTTTTTATAGTGCAAAAAATAAAAATACGCAGGGGCGATCAAATACCACCAAAAGAAAGCTCTATTTGGGGGAAATAAAGGACGTCAATTTTGTTTGGGAGCCACGTCGCACGACCGCGCAATTGTCAGTTAAAGCGACGCAGTGCCGAATCGCAAAAAGGGGCCTGGTCCTTTGGCTGCAAATTGGTCCGGTCTGAAAGTGGTTAAGGATGAAAAATAGGAATAAAGACAGTAACATGCCACAAGAAACATGTGAATGTTTTGTGTGCAAGAAACAAGGTCATTTAAAAGCAGATTGCAAATCTGGATTTTGCTTCAGATAATAAAGATGTTTTTTAATCTAAAAGTCGCATCTTATCTTTGCAGGCATGGTGTGTTGATTCAGTAGCTACGAGTTACATGAGAAATAACAGAATTTTTTACTCACTTTAACCAGGGTAAAACAGAAAAAGTCACGACAGCTAATGGGCAAATATTGGGATCAGAGACAGTTTTCTTTACTGTCCTATTTTCCAGAGTATCACCATATCACCAAAAAGATAACTGTGAAAAATGTCTTCTATATCCCTACACTTAAAACAAATCTTTTGTCAGTGAGGAAGCTCACAAAGCAAGGCAATCAAGTGACTTTCCAAGATTACAATTGTGCCATCACAAAATGGGATATCTTATTTGCAAAAGCTAAAATTAGGTGGTTTATACTGCCAAGGAGGAAAAACGTTCAAACTGCATTCACACAGGGCACAGAAGACTTGTTCACAGAAGAAATTACCTGAGAATGACTATGCAAGTGGAATAAAAATTATTCCAGGCGATCAAACAATGAAATGCACCAGTTGTATAAAAAGGAAAAATGACAAGAAAAGCCTTTTCCAAAGCAGAGTAATAGCATAGCTAAGAAACCTGTACACTTAATTCATTCAGATCTTTGTGGTCCAATGGAATAATTGATTCCAGGAAAGAAGAGGTATTGTCTCACTTTCATAGATGATTACTACAGGTGTACTACACTATATCTCTTATACAACAGAAGTGAAGTACCAGAGAAACTTGTATTTGGCTCAAGTAAGCAACAAATTTGACAAAATGCAGAGGTTATTGCGCACATACAATGGAACTGAATATACAGGTGATAACACACAGGCAATTCTCAGAAAGTATGGCATAATATTTCAAACTACTGTACCATACAACCCAGAACAAAACGGGGCTGCAGAAAGATTGAACCATACTCTATGTGAGAGTGGAAGAACCATGCTGTTTGATGCAGATATGCAAACCACATACTGGGGGAGGCAATTATAACCGCAAAGGGGGAAATCGCTTATATTCCAGCCACTATATTGCCGACCCATTCGTCTGCAATATCCCCCTGCCAAACCTCAGTGAAGGACTGCAAACATCCCCCACCCAAGCAAGTAGTGGTGCTTCTTCATTGTGAAGAGAAGTTGTTTCCTGTCTTAGCAGACTTTAAAGTCCATAGTTTCTTACAAAACTGGGACATGGTTAGATTGGCAAAAGGAATGTTTTTATTGTAAAGGGAGCAGCAGGTTCTTGAACAATTGGTTCAGCCTTCTTTTTAAGCAGTAACAGACTACTATTACCTACAGTCACATTCTGTAATCATCCAAGGTAGGAGCAAACAAACAATCCTCATGAAAGTGTAAATTATCTACATATTCTGCTGATCAACACTTCATTAATGAGATCCTAAACATGTGTATATACATGACTCACAGATGAAAAAGTTGCTATATGGAGTCCTTGCAAGATAAACCGGATTTCCATAAAGCCATTGCAGGCTTATGCTCATGCACCGCTTATACTGCGAAACAGTTAGCGTGGCTCTTTCTGGTGCTGGGTAGCGTCCCTCTCTCTCTGTCGCTGGGCAGCGTGGCTCTCTCTGGTGACACTGGGCAGTGTGGCTCTCTCTGGCTTCCGCTCAGCTCACGACTCTCTTTGTCCTGTAGCACTCACTCCCTCAGCTTTTTTCCAGGCTGCAGTCTTTTAATCTCTCTCTTGATTGAGCTGTAGCCTCCTTCCTGTTGAAGATGGGGCTGCCAATCTTCGGGACTACATGTCCCATGATGCTCTCCTCTCCTAGTCTCCTTTTGTATAGGAATGGAGCACGCAGGAAGCTGGGCAGGGAACCTGGTGAGAGCCGCCATCTCTTATCCCTGACAGGAGAAAGGGGGGCGAGCGGGGTAAACCTCTGACAGCCCGCAGCTCACCTTTCTCCTGACACAGCGCCGCCAAGTTCTCTGCTGGACTGAGCAGGGAAAAGAGCCCGCAGTCACACTACACTGATGGGGGGCTTGACAGCACCTTGATGTTGTCACTACGCTGGCTGACCGCACCCCCATAGTGACGCCACTGTGCTGAATATGGCGATCCCATCCCTGATTCCGGGGGGGCACTTGACCCCCCTTGCCCCTACCTGCGGACGCCCATGCACCAGCACCCATCAAATACAGCCTCACCATCACCCATCAAATACAGCCTCACCAGCGCCCATCAAATACAGCCTAACCAGTGCCCATCAATGCCGCTTCACCAGCGCCCATCAAATTCCATCTCACCAGCACCCATCAAATACAGCCTCACCAGCGCCCATCAATGCCGCTTCATCAGCGCCCATCAAATTCCATCTCACCAGCGCCCATCAAATACAGCCTCACCAGCGCCCATCAAATACAGCCTCACCAGCGCCCATCAATGCCACTTCACCAGCACCCATCAATGCCGCTTCACCAGCACTCATCAAATTCCATCTCACCTGTGCCCCTCAAATATAGCCGAGGGGGGCTGGGCATTTGGCAGATCAGTCAATATAATACATATACACACACATTTTAAAATTAATTTCCATGTCATTGTCATCACATATACAATCTCATTAATTTAGAGAGAAAGCAACAGTTTTTACTTACCACACCAGTGTCACCAGGTGATGGTCTTGGGCTCAGCAAACTTCTGACAATGTGAATGGTGACCCTGTGATTGCTGCCAGCCTGTTCCTTGCTCAGGCCAACTCTGCTGTACTGTCTGTGTATACCTGCCTTCTGCTTCTGCTCTGTGTCGGTGCGGGTGCCGACTCCACCTGTCTTCAAGCCTGGAGAGACGCCGCCAGGTGCCACGCCATGCTTTATCCCATGATGCAGGCATCCTCCATGTACTCCGCTCCAGTGACACAGAGAGCATTGGGGGCGGGGGGGGGGCTTTGCTGCTGGATACAGGACACAGATACTGTAGAACGGAGAGCAGCCTCGATGCTGGACTGTGTGGACACATGACAGAGAGCAGAAAGGGAGGGGGGTTACTGGACACATCTGTGACACTGTCTGGAAACACATCAGAACGGAGAGCCAGATCCATGCGGGGGGGTGTGGCGGCGCTGCTTGACATGTCAGGGCGGTAGTTGCAAGCTCTGTGGAGGACAGTGCGGGAGTAGAAGTTGCCTAGTCCACCTAGTGGTAGCACTGGCCCTGCAGCTTGTGCCCATGCTCCTGAGACCTGATCCAGTGTATTTGCCTACCTGTGTATGACCCCTGCTACTCCTTGAACTTCACCTCTGCATGCTGCCTCAAACCCTGCTCATCTGGTTCCCCTTGACCTCAGCCTGATTACTGGACTATAATTTGCCTGCTGATTCTGTACTGTTCTTCCCAGCTGGTACCAACCTTGGCTTGTTTCCTGGGCTTGCACTGTCTGCTGACTCTGCACTGCTTTGCCTACCTTTGCTTTCTTCCTTCTGCCTGCTTCCCCGGCTTCTGCTACTACTCCTTGCTCTGGTGCCAAGCTGCTTCTGAATCTGGCCCTGAGGATTTTGACTTCATGCTCCACCCACTTACAGTGCAGACACCATCATTCAGCCACTCTTGTGCCTTCACACTCTCTGTCTCTGCCTTCAGGAGTGATGGGCAGGAGGTGCAAGAGAGGCCCCCACAATGTTCCAGTCTCTACGAGGTACACGATAGTCTTTCAAGGCATCCACTGAGAAGCTAAGGGCAAAACCTACAGGTTCCTGCTCATTTCGGTATCTCCACTAGTAGGATCCCTCTCTATTTCATGTGATGAGGTGAGACCTTAAGGCTTTGGCGCACTCCTACAGCTACAATTGCCAGCTGTAAATCTGCCCCATCAGAGGAAATGAGGGCTAAATAAAGCCTTCAGACGTTTGTCCGAGGCACCCCTAAATACTGAAACCTTGTCTTCTGGTCATGTAAGGGTCTTATTTAGATAACCAAAGGCATGTTCCATTTCTTAGAGAACTCACTCTCCATGGGGTATTGCTGAGCGAACATTTTCACAGAATGAATACATTATCAGGGTGACACCAGTCTGCGTACAAAACATCTTTTAACGGATGATGTATAGGAAAGGATAGAGAATGTTGTGATATCTACCATGATCCAAATCCTGAGACCTTTGGGGAAGAGGATTCGGGAAATGGGAACTTCAAATTAGTCTCGTCAACTTCTGTAAAAAAAAGTCATAAAGGCCTTTTGGGTTTGAGATAAACCCTGACCCTGAGTCCCCATCTACCACAACATTCTCTTCTTCCTCCACCTCATTCTCCATTGGTTCTTCCTGCATTAAGGGGGGTAGGGAAACGTTTACGATTACAACCAAGCGGATCCAAACGACAAGTATTCTGAAAATCTGCTGCTGTACCACAGCAATAGTGGATGTGTATTCCCCCTCATCAAAAAATACATGGAAGAAGGTGCCCCAGGAGCAGTGGAGGAAGTCAGAGCTATAGTTAACAAACTGACCCCCAGGGGATACATGGCTATACTTAGGTTCCTTCCTACCTGAAGAAGGTATTTGGGACCCCTCACCCCCCACATCCCCTCCCCTAATCTGTCAATGAGACATGGCCTGCTGATGCATAAATAGGGACCCTTGCTGGGAACAATGATTCAAGTCAGCCAAGAGGGCACTAAGCCAATAAGCAGCAGTGGGCTGGTTAACCCAAGAGATTTCCCACTAAATCTGCCAGTTGTCCCCACCCCCACAAGGAAAGATGGTGTGACCCCTCATTATTTGATGTAACCTGTAGTCCAACAAGGAATGGTCTGCCGGGACCTGTAGTTCTACATGGAAACCTTTGCTGCAACCTCTAGTCCCACAAGGAAGTTCTGCGGTGACTTGTGGTCCCACAAGGAAAACTTTGTTGTGACCTGTAGTCCCAGAAGGTATGCTGTGATGCAACGTGTAGTCCCACAAAAGGGCTCTGCTGTGACTTGTAGTCCCACAAAGAAGCTCTGCTATGAACCAGCATTGTCGATACATGTGCAATCCAAGTTGGCCGCAGCTGGAGATGTCATGGCCATACTGTGCATGTGTGCAAGTCCCTGATCGCTTCAGAGTGAATGCAGGGGGCGCAGAAAAATGCTCTGCCTCCTGCATTTGATGGCCAAAGCCACCCGGACTGTCCCTTACTATGTACTGATCAAGGTCCAGGAACCTAAACAGTGGACATCAAACACTACACTATATATAATTGTAGCACCCTGGTTTAGGCAGGGTTGTTCTTAAATTTACCTGCCAGGTATAGCTGCCTTGGATAATTGTTGAGGATCAATTGAATTCACTCTGTAATTGCTGCACTTCTCTCCTTTGCCGCTAGGTGGCTGGTAGGTGGCTGGTAGGTGGCCGGATGCCTGGTGGCATTAGATATGAGAAGGGCACTGCAAGGTCAGATTATGGGTATATGGGGCATCTCAGTCAATGGGCAGGGGTTTTCTTGGATCCCTTGGCCTGCTGGGAGAACCTATATATTTGGGTGGAGTCATGTGATCTGTGTTCTGTGTCACCTGGATGGCTGTCTGGGTGGACGTGTGTTGTATTGCCCGGGCTGCTAGGCCAGAGTTTGGGCCTATCCAGGGCACATCTGGTGCTAGGCTGTCTGGAATTGCGGCTTGCAGTCCAACCAGAAGTGGCGGTTCTGCCAGCCGGAGAAACTCTCATGGTCTGAGGTAGAGGGGAAGCTGACGCCACTAAGGAGCCATCTGGCTTATTACCAGGGACCACAGTGAGTAACTGAAGCAAGTAATGGAGCAGTATTCCGTGGATAGCAAGCCAGGGACCCAGCCAGCGGAGGTGACGCTTGCAGAGCAGCCTTGTGTGTTAAGCCAGGGACCGAGCAGACCAGTGGGGTGAAGCTTGAAAAGTATCTTGAGTGCCAAGCTAGGGACCCAGCAGAGAGGCGGGGGTGACGCTTGAGGAAGATACTACTGTCATGTGACACTGCGACTGGTGTGGTGGTGATCAGGAACACTGTTGCTGGCTGCACTGGCCTGGTGTGGAGGAAATCAGGAACCCTGTTTCTAGTGTGACAGGTACGATGGTGTTTGGAGATACCGTTACTGGCTGCACTATTAGGGTTTGTTTACACGTGAGGTTGGGAGGCATTAAAACTTGTGGTTGAGCCACAGTTTTACTGCCCATAACTGCTACCCCCTTTAGCTGCAACGACAACGGCCAGGGGTGTACACATACTGCGGCTGTGATGCTTTGCTTCTCAGCCATGGTAGGAATTATACCCGTTGTTGCTTTGAGTGGGCATAGCAACCATTGATTGCGGCCCATTGAAGTGAATGAGGGTGCTTGTGCAGCGATACAATGCATCCTCACTGCCTTTCAAACACTCTCTGAAGAGTTATCTGAACAAAAAGAATGGTGTGGTGGTGATTGGGGACACTGTGACTGACTGCACTGGTCTGTTATAATGCTGTAGCGTTGTTCAGAGACAATGGCTGCCCATATACAGTGATAACAGAGCAGTAAGCCATTGTACATGATCACCCCATAGTGACACCCCACTGCTCTGGTGACAGTATGCAGCGCCACTATGGTGACACTTTACTGCTATGGCTATTGATGAGAGACAGTGGTTGCTGCACTGGCATACAGTGTCATCAGTGTAGCAGCCAGTGTCTCTGATCACCAGGCAGAGCAGTACAATTTCACCATAGTGACACTATATTGTTTAGGGATCATTTTTCATTATTTATTTTTTTAAATGAATTGGTTACTACAGTACCAATGACTGTAGTAAGCAGTCCATTCCCTCTCAAAGCCAACTTCCATGAAAGGGAATGGCCTAAAGGCTGCAATCATGCAACCTTTGTATGGAAGAAAAACAGCTGCACACCACCAGGAGCTTGAATGAAGAAGAATTGTGGGGAAAAGATGTTTCAAGGCCTCCCTTTTCCTCATGGGAGCACAGCAGCAGGAGTTTCAAGCCCCCCCCCCCCCCCCCTCATGTCAGGGGCTCATGGTTTTGTGGGAGCCTTGTGCCTGCTGGGGAGGGGAGCCTTGAAAATAGATGGAAGGTTCTGGAACCCCTTGGGGGCCCTATATAAAGGGGTTACAGACAGGGCCTAGTGCCAGTCGCTGGTGGACGGTATAGGTGCAGGAGCTCAGGCAAAAGAGCTTCCCCTCTGAGCCCGCAGCTTTATATCTCCTGAAGCGGCATGAAGACCCTGCTTCTGCAGCTTATGGAAGGCGGTGATGGATGGATCCAGAGATGCCTTGCCCTACCTGTGGTTGAAGAGGCTCTGGAGGGAGGCGGGGGTCCCATCACGAAACAGCAGTTGCCAAAGTAGGAGAAGAGGATATGAACAGCGCCGTGGAGTGCCTCCGTGAAGAGCAGGAAGAGACTACAGAGTTTCTGGTTCCAGGACGGCGCAAAGGAACTGCTAGAGGAGGAGCTTTGAGGTTGCGAAGTGGGAGCGAAGAAGGAGGAGCCATGAGAGGCCGTACAGTCCACCAGCTCCCCCAGGAGAAGGGGTGGGAGTGAAGACGCAGCTGTCCAGAAGAAAGTCAGCAATGTCAGCCAAAAGAGGGTGGAGCCTGATCTGAGCCGGCCATGCCTGGCGGCATGGATTGGCCAATCATCGTCTGGACAACCTGTCATAAATGCCTGGAGTGACTGTGGGTTTTAATCCAGGCTTGGGCAAAGCAGTGCATTCAATATCCTCACTCCCAGCTGCTGCAGAATAGGGCCCTGCGACATCCATTGTGCGGAATGCTGGTGTTGCTGGTGAGTCTGATCAATTTAGCCTGTTATCCCCTTTGTCTTCTACTCTTTTGCAGTGGTTTCTAATCTATCTGCAGTTATACCTCAAGGTCAAATGATGTCAGACAAAGATGCGGCAGCTTCTGTGTGGGAAGGTAACTCGGGGGCTGTTGGGTTTGGACAGATTGCTAATACAACTATGATTGCTTCTTCCCCAGCACAGGTTCCTTCTCAGAGTAATTCTGCATTGAACAAGGATCCTAAGAGCTGTGGGAAAGAGTCTGGGCCTTGCAATGCTTATCCCCATTGGGTTTTCATTTGCCAGTCAGCACTAAAGAGATTTGGCGTGGGGAATATATGGACATTCTATTGATACTCCCTTCGCAAAAAGATTATTATTTTAGGTTGGATAAGGATAAAGGACAGGATGAGAAAAAAAGGGAGTTGCTAGGACATTTAATAATTGGCTTCAAGCCTTTTCTACTTATACAAGTATTTTGTTTGAAAGGTTTCTGGAGCGTAGCCTCTTTCAGCACATAATAATTTTGGAGGCATATAGGAATTTTGAAGGTTTATCGTGGTATTTCTACGATGAATATTTTAGACAAAAGTTGGCGGTGCATTCTAATATTCAGTGGGGTAATAAGGATATAGGGCTCTGGTTAAATGTATTAGTTCCCCAGAAACCTCCAGTGCCTCACCAAAACCTTCAACTCTGTCAGGTACCTATAAGAAAGGCATTTGCTTTTCTTTTAATGACACACAGTGCAAATGGCAAAAATTCTTGTAGATTCAAGCATGAGTGCCCTCATCCAGTCAGTAAATGTTTTAAAAAATCATCGATGAATACGCATCAGCTGTGTAAGAATTCCTTTCTTAAGAGCCAACAACCCAGTGATTCTGTCACACATGGAGCCATGGTTGCGTCTGCATCCAGACCAACAAATACTTGGGGGGCACACCCTAAAAAAATGCATTTTTAGGGTGTGCCCCCAAGTATTTGTTTGTCTATTGTATGGATCCTGACCAGATCCCTTGGGATGGAGCGCTCCACCCCTCTGCCATTACCTGTTATTAGTGTCCACCTGTGTTATAGGAGGAGATCTTTATTTCTCCCATATAGAGGAGTGTATTTCTCCCATGGTTCAGAGAAGCAGGATCTTTCATTCTTTGAATAGCATAGGACCGACTGATAATGGGGTACTTTGACGCAGTAAGTGGGCTTAAGCACCATATAGCCATTCTCCTATATAGAGGGATGTATTTCTCCCATGGTTCAGAGAAGAAGGTATGGTGTGACCAAATCGCCATATTTTTGAAAATGTTCAGGTGTTTTAAATAGCCTTGCAGGAGTTAAATTACATTTTTGTGTGCGCTGTAATATTTTGTTCTCTATCCAGACCAAATGACGGCCCAATTAATCACTGAGTGATTTCAAGAGGGTTTTAAATTGCCTAAATTTAGTGGTTCTGGTTGTGCATTCGTTAAAAATCTGAAATCTGTTGATGAGTTGTCAGTCATTGTTAGGGAGAACATTAGTAATGAACTACTAATTTGATGCCCCTCTATTTGATGATTTTTGCCCATCTTCACTGGGCATTGTTCCTAAAAAAGATCCAGGGAGTTATAGGCTTATACATCATTTGTCATACCCTTGTGATCATTCTCCTAATGATCAGATTGGAAATGATTTATGTTCAGTCTCTTATACATCATTTGAGGAATCTATTATTAAATTACAGAAGCACGGGCATGCAGCTTTAATTACGAAACCTGATATAAAGTCAGTCTTTAGACTCCTTCTTATTCACCCGGATAGCTTCAGCTCCCTAGGTTTTTCCGCTTGAAGGTCAATAATTTTTCGATAGATGTTTGCAGATGGGATGCTCACTTTCTTGTTTCTATTTTGAGAGCTTTTCATCCTTTATCAAATGGGTGGTGTCAAAGGTAGCACATACAGATAATATGTTACACTACCTGGATGATTTTTTATTTTTAGGTCCAGCAGATTTGGCTAATTGTGAGAAATTATTACATACCTTTTTTGTCATATGCAAGAAATTTGGCATCCTATTGGTGCACGACAAAACAGTTTATCCCACTACATGCCTAGCATTTTTAGGTATAACAATAGATACCATAGCTTTGGAGTTTAGGCTTCCTCAGGAAAAGATTGATAAAATCTGCATGTTAATATCTAGTATTATTTAGTAGTTTATCTGAAAATGATGCAGAACTTATTAGGCCTCCTCACATTTGCAGCTATGAGTCGTATATTTATAGTCGTATATTTATGAGAAGGCTTTACCTGGATATTTTCGGGGTTCGAAGAATCCTTACTCTCATGTAAGGGTGTCGCAGGACATGAAAGAAGATTTATTGGTCTGGCAAAAGTTTTTATTAGATTTTAATGGGAGATCAGTCTGGCAAGAAAATTTCATTTTAGATCAGGATTTTCAATTATTTACAGATTCTGCTGGATCTTTGGATTTTGCTGCAATTTGGCAACCACTACTGGTGTGCAGAAAAATGGGCATTGGATTGGAATAATAAGACCTTACTTAAAAATATAGTTTTATTGAGTTAATTCCCCTAATTGTAGCTATTGAAATTTGGGGGTTCACTTTAGGAATAAAAGACATATGCAGTACGGATAATAAGGGTGTTCTATATACTATACTATACTATATAAACTGCCTCTCTTCAAAATCTAGACCATCCATAGTTTTGCTACAGTATTTAGTTTATAAATGTCTGAGTTTGAATTTGTTGGTTAAAGCACGATATGTCCCTGGAAAAGACAATCTGATAGCAGATGATCTTTCTAGATTTCGAATTAATCGTTTTTTTCCAGCTATTTCCAGAGGCAGACGTGAGAGGAACTTCATGCCCACAGTAGCTTTGGAAAATAGTTTAGTCATGGACAACATTATCAATTCTTTGGCACCCTCTACGTGGTCGGGTTATTCTACAGCATGGTGGCTATGGCTATCTTTTCTTAATTCACACAACCAGAGTTTTCTAGAGTTTTCAGAACATTTAGTGTTATTATTTTTGAATGACTTAACGTCTTAAGCCCCATACACACGCGCGGACAATCCGTGGACCAGGTCCGTCGGACCATGTCCGTCATACTTTGTCTGATGTTGGTTTTGCGTACACACGATCGGACAAAGTTGTCGGAAAATCCGATCATTCTGAACGTGGTGACGTTTGTTGCCTACGACGGGACTACGTAGAGGCTAGTAGCCAATAGCTTTGGTCTTGTAATGTGATCTGAGCATGCGTAGCACTTTGTCCGGTCGGACAAGCGTACACACGCTCGGATTTGGTGTGATCGGACCGGGTTGACGGGAAATCTTTCCAGCAGGAGATAAGACTTTGTCCGACGGACAAACCGACGAACACTGTCCGATGGTGCATACACACGGTCTGATTTTTCAACAACCTTGTCCGATCGGACCAAATTGATGAAAAAGTCCGACCGTGTGTATGGGGCTTAAGAAATAGTCTTGGTCTCACACAAATAAAATCTTATCAGGAGTGTAATTTTTTCTTAAATTATATTCTTTACCATCCTGTTTTAGTTTCTTTTCAATACGTCAGGCAATGAAGGGTTAAAGGAAATTTCATTATTCTTTGGATAAGAGAAGACCCATTACTCTGGAAATTTTGATAGGTTTTATGTATTCTCTCAAATGTGGTCTGTTTATCCCCTTATGAGGCATGCTTATTTAAAGCTGCATTTTCTCTTTGTTTCTCTGCTGCTCTGAGAGTTTCCGAGTTAGTCCCAAATAATTCTATAAGCATGAAAAGGCCTTAGAATTAATGATGCCATCGCTAACCCCAAAAATATTAGGTTATTTATTAGTCAGTCAAAAACTGATCAGCTTAGGAAAGGCTCTTGGATCACACTTGCAGCATGTTCCAACAGGCTAATCTGTCCAGTTTTCTTATTAAATTCTTATCTCAAAATTAAACCATCTGTGGGTGAGTTTTTGTTTTTACACCTCAACGATTTTCCTCTGATAGTTTTTCAACTTCAGGCTGTTCTTCGTAAATCTTTGTGCCACCTTACTTTAGGTGATGTCGCTATATCATCCCATTCTTTCCACATTGGAGCTGCCACAGAAGCTGCTAGAATGGTTTGGATTCAATAAATATTTAGCAGTTACTAAGATGGAAATCTGATGCTTTTCAGTTATATGTGAGACCTAACAATGTTTTTTAATTACTTAGGTGAACAGCAAATAGTATGGATAATTGGACATTTCTTTAACTTTTGGGCGCACAGAAGAGCATCATCCCGGATTTATACGGAGTCTCTTGATCTGGATCTTAGTTTTTTTAAAGTGTATTGGCATGGTAAAAGAGGTATGGTTTGGGGGGAACATCTGATCGAGCTGGATACAATGGCATATGGTTATCCTCTCCCAGATATTTTGATCATTCATTTAGGGGGAAATGACATAGGTAACCAAAAAACTTTGAATCTAATATTTCAAATTAAACATTACATTTCAGACTATCAAATCATTGTATTCCAGTTCGGTAATTATTTTCTCCAAAATCATTCCTAGGTATAAGTGGCTGAGCTATATAGTTTTTCGCCTTTTTGAAAAAAATAGAGAATGTATAAATAGATTTTATTGAAAGGTTTATGGCTTTTGGTTATGGTTTCATATTGTCATCTAGAATCGGAGGGTGGTATCCCGGGCCTTTATCGAAAGGATGGAATTCACTTGTCCAATATCGGTTTGGATATAATGAACAATAATCTCCAGACATGTATTGAGCAGGCCGCGGTTTGGATGTAGTCAGGTGGGCTTGCAGCCCTCCTGTCTGTTTGGGGACAGTTTAATAAATACTGATGTTGTAATAGCTGAGCTGAGTAAATGGTTATTGTATGTTTAGGTTGGTTTAACTATCTATGGTGATTTTGTGTGAATAGTTTTTACAATTATATTAAAACCAATGATAAAGGCCGTGGCCAATTTTATTCCAAATGATCTTAGTGGTTTATTCATTTAACATGTCTGGTGATTGTTTTAAAATATTATATTGCTGCTTGTAAACCCATCCTTTATTCACATGTGCCAGAGGTAAACAGGATACACAGAATGCAAGGTAGAAGCGTTTCACACAAACTCAACGTGCTTGTTCGCTACCCTATCATGCAACCTTTATTTACAAGTATGAATGCCGTGATTGGTACAGAGCCAAATTAATTGGACCTATACCCAGATTTGTGATCTGCTGTTTCCAAGGGACACAGCAATCACAGAGCGCGCCGCTGCGCACCTTAGAGAAGTGGGAGCAGGAAGACGTACAGTTACTTTCTCACAAACCAGGGAAGCTCTCAATCAGTTATTTATATGCAGTGGCCGGGCGG
Organism: Lithobates sylvaticus; assembly: GCA_028564925.1. Classification (NCBI taxonomy): domain Eukaryota; kingdom Metazoa; phylum Chordata; class Amphibia; order Anura; family Ranidae; genus Lithobates; species Lithobates sylvaticus. Next base: position 142,035,308 of record CM053036.1, on the reverse strand, counting down.
GATGTGGGTAATGTTTAAGGGAACATCCCACAACTTTGGTTTATATTTCCCATACAAACTTGAAAGGGGTAATTTGAGATGTTGTGCAAATTCTTTAAGTGCAAGTTCCTTATTCACATTGAGAAGTGCAGAATCTCAGGAGTAGGTTGTTTTTAATAGGTATACCTATCTTTTGTATGTTTTTTTATTGTGTATCAGTAAATCTTTTTTATAAAACATCTGATTGAGGGTTTATATCAATTATCTTTATTTGTGAGTATTTTTGCAGTGTAGCATTATCTAGTATCCACGGTAGTCCAGTAGCAGTAGTTTTCTTAGAAAAATAACAGTGTTTGACAACTGCTAAAGAGAGCATTATCCTCACTTTTAAGACGTTGACTTTAATTTATTGTTGCTTCTACAGGATATGAAATGAAGGTAGATTTTCCCATTGGGACATAGGTGGCAAAAAAAAAAATTAAAAAAGTAATTTATCCATTTCCTATTCTATCGAAAATGTAAAAGCCTTAGATACACTTTAATATGGCATTGCAATATTGTAAATGCAATTGTGATGTAGATAGGACAGGAAGGGACAGAACTCAAGAAAAAGCAAATATTAGAGTTCACTTTCCTGTAGTCAGAAAATCTTATCAAAAGATTAATTCTGAGCAGGCTGCTACAGATTACCGCTAGCTTGTTATTGTGTTCAATACTGGCATGAGTCTGCCCATTTGTTATTTGGCAGAAGAGTAGGAAGGGAAAATTCTGTGTGAAGTATTTATGTGTTCTCTATGGAAAACTATACAAAACATGAATGAAGGAAAAAATTGTGAATATGCTGAGAAAAATTAATACAAATGGGATAGTCTTGGCAATGGCAATGTCATTACTCACCCTTTATTCACCATGATCATACATTGTTTAATGACATCAAGCTAAACGCATATACCTATCATTTTCTTCCTCATGTTACATTTGGGCAAAATATGAAACCCAGCTATGGGCAACTGTTTTCCATTTGCCTGCTGTATACATATATTTATAGCTCACTAATGTCATGTAAATAGGTTGCCTCCCACAGACTGACAATATATTCTACTAGTGGATCATCTTTTGAACACAAAGCCTAGACAGTGCCCTGCAACACATATGGCACAATTGAGGACAGCTTATTAAGTTGCCTTTTGCTTCTACATTTAGTTTCAGAACATTATCATAGCATACCTGGGGCCATTTTGAGACCAAGGTTACTGATTAATTTTTGTTTCATCACACTTACATCTCAGTCTGGGGTTTGCAGTATCCGATCTGGGATACTTTGTTAGCCAGGAAGGATAGGTGGCCTGATTTCAGAGAGGCATTGTGGGAAACAATGTTCAATATTTGAATGAGTTGGGGATGAGTGTGTTTTTATATACTGTAAATCTTTGAGTATATTACTTTGATTTATATAATTTTTTTACTTAAAGAAGAAGTAAACTCTCCCACTCTGATGCTTCTTTTCATTTAGTCCAATTATAATAAGTAATTATCAAACTATAGCCATTGTAATCCAGCCCAAATCGCATATTACTTACTGTTTAAAGAAACTTTAAAAAACTTGTTTCCAGGGGTAAGGCAGCGCCATCTTAAGTATTGTTTTCTGAGTCCACAGTAGAGTGTATTTCCGCCCTTACATTGAGCACTTCCTGTACTGGTAACCAAGCATCCTTCTCAATCCAACTTTTCTATGGCAACCCTGCTTCCCTGCTCATAGCTGACTTTTTATTGAGTTTTATTTCATAGTATTTACTTTTGCCGATTGTCTAGTGTTTGCCTATGTCAGTCTCATCAGCTTCAGCTGATAAGACTGCAGTCCGATGGCCAGGTTTATACTTCATGTGATGTCAAATGGTCACATGGGGTGTAGTAGGATGCTCTGAGTGATTATGCAGTCTCGTGTTGTGCCATAGGAAGTCCTGATAATAGACAGACAAGCACAGAGAGTGTGCCATAAATCAGGGGAGATATGGGCATGCTCAGTGACGTCATTCTAAAGAACAAAAAGGATTACAACAATACTAAGCAAGTAAGGAGATATCTACAAGCAGTGTTCATTAGGGTTTTTTATGCTGATTTACATTGGACAAAGTTGTGGGGGAGAGTTTACAACCACTTTAAATTGTGATACTGTGAACATTGGTTAGGATTTATTGCTTAGTGTGGTGTCTCCCTCCACAATTCTCTCTATTTGTATAGAATGCCTATATATTATATATATATATATATATATATATATATATATATATATATATACCAGAAAACTCCACAATAACTGGAGATATTAGTCATGATCATCAGTCTAGATCAGGGGTAGGCAATCTTTGAGAGGTGGAGATCTAGCTGGACAACATGGAAGAGATCAAATATCACCAGGGTGCCGCACTTTTGAGGATTAAGGAGGGCGACAAATGGAAAACTGCATTTAATACCGGAACGGGCCATTAATGCCATTTGGCATTTGCAATGCCCCAGCAGTTTTTCAGGAATTTATCAACGATGTCCTCTGAGATTTGTTGCAGCTATGTGTGGTGGTTTATCTCAAAGATATCCTCATAGTTTCCAAGTCCCTAGAGAGCCACCACACAGACCTCTGTCATGTGCTTCAGAGGCTGAGAGAAAAAAATCTCTATTGTAAATTGGAGAAGTGCGGGTTATGTCATTTCCACTGCTGGTTTTTTAATTGGACCCAGAGAAACTTTCTGCAGTCCTACAGTGGCCTGACCGATGGGTATACGTCCTCTGCAATGTTTCCTTGGCTTTGCCAATTATTATCGGAAGTTTATTCGTAACTTCTGGTCCCTGGTCAAACCCCTGACTGATATGACCAGAAAGGATGGTAACCCACAGAGTTGGTCTCAGTACTCCGTTTGGGCCTCTGAGAGTCTCAAGGCTGCCTTTGTTTCTGCTCCTGTGTTGGCACATCCTTTATCCTTGAGGTTGATGCTTCTGAGACTGGAGTTGGCGCTCCTTCAGTCTCAACGTCCCACCTCTGAGAGCGCTATGCATCCATGTGGCTACTTTTCCAAGAAATTGTCACCTGCGGAATGCAATTATAAGATTGGGGACAGAGTTGTTAGCGATCATTTTAACCCTTAATGAATGGAGGCATCTCCTTGAAGGTACCACTGTGCCGGTTCTCATTCTTACTGACCATAAGAATCTCATATTCTTGTCTGAGGCTAAACACTTCTCTCCCAGAAGGGTATGATTTTCTTGTCAAGCTTCAATTACATAGTCTCATTCTTACCCGGTACTAAGAATGTAAGGGCTGATGCTTTGTCTTGACAATTTTCCTCCACTTACAAGTTGGAATCCGTTCCTGTTCCAGTGATTCCTCCTGATCGTATTTTGGCTACAGTTCGCACCAGTCTCACTTCTCCTTTGGGTGACAAGATTCTTGCCGCTCAGATCCATGCTCCTCCCGAGAAACCCTGTGACAGCTGCTTTTGTCCCTGAGAGTCGCTGTACTGCCGTACTCCAGACTTACCATTCTCCCAAGGCTGCTGGTCACCAAGGGAAGAATCAACTCTTTTGGGCCATTTTCCAACAATTCTGGTTGCCTAGTCTACGTGCTGATGTAGCCACCTTCGTAGCTGCTTGTTCCGTGTGTGCTCAGAAAAAGACACCACGACATCTTCCAGTGGGCCTCCTACAACCCATATCCAATGGAGAGAGGCCTTGGACCCACCTGTCCATGGATTTCATTGTGGAGTTACCCAACTCTCAGGACAACACAGTTATCCTTATGGTGGTTTAAGTGCATTCCACTTATGACGTTGCCCACATCTAAGGAACTGGTTTCCATTTTTGCTCGGGAGATCTTGAGCTTACATGGACTACCCAAGGTGAGCGTCTCGGATAGGGGTAGTCAGTTTGTATTTTCCGGTTCTGGCAAGTCTTTTGTGCACAGTTGGGAATTCAGCTTGCTTTCTCCTCCGTGTATCACCCACAGGCTAATGGGGCCAGAGAACGAGCCAACCAGTCCTTGGAGCAGTTTCTACATTGCTATATTTCTGGCCATCACAACAACTGGTCATACCTCTTACCTTGGGCGGAGTTTGCTCACAATAATGCCTTGAATTCTGCTTCACGATTGTCCCCGTTTATGGCAAACTATGGTTTTTAAACTTCCATGTTGTCTGACTCATTTATTCTGCAGAGCATTCCTGCGTTAGAGGAGCATCTCCGTGGTTTTCGTTCCACTTGGGCACAAGTCCCGGAGGCTTTGCGACATGCCAATGATAGGTACAGACGCCATCCTGATCGCAGACGCTTGCCTGCGCCTTCCTACCAGGTTGGGGACTCTGTGTTCCCTCACTGAAGTTGGCACCTCGGTTTATTTGGCCTTTCCGTATTCTCCGCAGGATTAATGTCCTTTTTTAAAACCTTTGGTCTGCAACCGCTTTACCACCTCGTGATACGTCCTCACCCAGTACAGGTTGAGAACCATGAGGAGTATGATGTACAGTCCATTGTTGACTCCCGTTGGTTCCGTGGGCATATACAGTACCTGGTGCATTGGAAAGGGTACGGTCCAGAAGACCTCTCTTGGGTCTCATCCTTGGACATATATATGCCCCTATCCTCCTCCGTGCTTTCCATAGACATTTTCCCCTCAAACCTGGTGGTCCTCTGAGGGGAAGGGGTCATTGAGGACGGAGTACTGTCAGGGCTGGGCTCAGCCCTTCCTTCTCAGAGCAGGTCGCTTAGCTGACGGTTAATTGCCAGCTCCAATCTTTTCTATAGTGACTCACTTGATGAAGATATCCTGCTCGTCAGTCCTGCTGGTTACTTATCTTCTCTGCTTTCGCCTTGGTCAACATATCAGAGACTCTCTCCTGTGTACCTGTTAAAGACTCGCTTGGCTGATGTCCCTTCTGCTTCCTGATCCTGCTTGCTGTTCCACTACGCTGATTCTCCAGCTTCCCGATTTCCTTGCTTGTCCTGAAGTACACTGATCCCTGGCTCAATGATATCCTGGCTTGTCTGACTATCCGTTATGGTTACTGTACTCTGGCTATGTTTTGACTACATTTGCTGTTTACCTTTTACTATTATTATTATTATATTATGCAAGTAAAGGCGCAATAATCTGGAGAATATAAAGGAAAAAAACCTTTCCAAGCAAGCAAAGGCAAAACATAAAGTACAACAGTATTATGTTTAAATGACATGGGTGATTTTACAGATCTAGGTCGGAGTCCAAATAATACAGGATTATTCAGAGTCCAATGAGGGAGAGATGGTAAGGTGATTTCCACAAGCAGGGCTGCCTCCAAGGGGGAACTGAAACAGGTTCCAAATTCTACAAGAAAAACACAAAGAGAGGGGCGTCATTGCAGCCCGTACGCTCAGGAAACGTGTTGCTTACCAGTGACGTCATCTCCCTTCGCCAACTCCCCTCAGCGCTCCAAGCCTCGTTTTGAGTGAGCTTGCTCTCCACCGCGGCCGGCTTTGCCATTCAGCGGTGTCTGCAATACGGGACCAGGCGTCTAGTGAGCAGGAAGAGGCTGTGACAGACCTGACGATACCCATGATGGATGCTTTTCAATACCTTTGACCAACTTTCTAAATGTGAGTTGCCTGTATAACTAAATGTACAAATAGACTGTTGTTACGTCTGCACCCAGAGGCGCCCCTCTCTTTGTATTTTTATTATTATTATTAAACTAGTGCGATTTTTACTGCACTTCTGTCTCGATCTGATTCATGGTTTCTGTCAGGTTGGGCAGTGTACACAGGTCAGTAGTAGGGTGGCAGTGTCCAGGGGTCAGTAGTATGTAGGGCAGTGTACAGAGGTCAGTATTAGTTAAGGCAATGTACAGAGGTCAGTATAATGCTGGGCAGTGTACAGAGGTCAGTAGTAGGTAGAGCAGTGTACAGAGTTCAGTAGTAGGTAGGGCAGTGTACTGAGGCCAGTAGGATGTAGGGCAGTGTACAGAGGCCAGTAGTATGTAGGGCAGTGTACAGAGTCCAGTAGTATGTAGGGCAGGGTACAGAGGTAAGCAGGATGTTGAGCAGTGTACAAAGGTCAGTAGGTTGTTGGCCAGCGTACAGAGGTTAGTAGGATGCTTGCAAGTGAACAGAGGTTAATAGTAGGTAGGGCAATGTTCAAGGATCAGTAGTTTGTAGGGCAGTGTACAGAAATCAGTAGTAGGCAAGGCAGTGTACAGAGGGCAGTAGGATGCTGGGCAGTGTACAGAAGCCAGTAGGATGTAGGGAAGTGTACAGAGGTCAGTAGTATGTAGGGCAGTGTATAGAGGTCAGTAGTATGTAGGGCAGTGTACAGAGGTCAGTAGTATGTAAGGCAGTTTACAGAGGTCAGAAGTATGAAGGGCAGTGTACAGAGGGTAGTATACAGAGGTCAGTAGGATGTAGGGCAGTGTACAGAGTCCAGTGATGTGTAGGGCAGTGTACATAAGTCAGCAGGATGTTGGGCAGTGTACAAATATCAGTAGTGTGTAGGGCAGTGTAAAAATATCAGTAGTGTGTAGGGCAGTGTACAGAGGTCAGTAGGATGTTGGGCAGTGTACAGAGGTTAGTGGGATGTTGGGCAGTGTACAGAGGTTAGTGGGATGTTGGGCAGTGTACAGAGGTTAGTACGATGTTGGGCAGTGTGCAGAGGTTAGTAGTAGGTAGGGCAGTGTACAGAGGTCAGTAAAATGCTGGGCAGTATACAGAGGTCATTAGTATGTAGGGCAGTGTGCAGAGGTCAGTAGTAGGTAGGGCAGTGTACAAAGGTCTGTAGTAGGTAGGGAAATGTCCAGCGGTCAGTAGTATGTAGGGCAGTGTCCAGCAGTCAGTAGTATGTAGGGCAGTGTATAGAGGTCAGTAGTAGGTAGGGCAGTGTCCAGGGGTTAGTAGTATGTAGGGCAGTGTACAGAGGTCAGTAGAAGGTAGGGGAGTGTACAGAGGTCAATAGGATGAAAATAAGTGTACAGAGATCAGCAGTAGGAAGAGCAGTGTATAGAGTTCAATCGGACAGAGGACAGGGGTGAGCAGTTCAGAGGACAGGGGGTCAGGAGGGCCCAGTACAAGGGGGTCAGGAAGGTATGGTGCAGGGGGTCAGGAGGGTATGGTACTGGGTTGTCAGGACGGCACAGTGTAGGGAGGTCAGGAGGATACAGTACTGAGGGGTCAGGAGGGCATGTTGCAGAATGGGTTAAGAGGGCACAGTACTAGGAGCTCAGGAGGGCAGAGTACAGGGGGGTCAGAAGGATATGGTGCAGGGGGTTCAGGAGGGCACATCACTGGGGGATCAAGAGCGTGTGGGACCTGGGCGGAATCCTCTCTGTCCGGGGGACCGTTGTACCCCCCCCCTATGGGGCAGGGGGGGAGGGGTAGAATGGGGAAAGGGGTCTGAGCCTAACCTCTGAGAAGGAAGCCCAGAGGTGGAGAGGATTATTTCTGATCGGCCAATGGTCTGGAGGTCAATACTGACCATGAGGAAGGGAGAGGGGAGGGGGGGGGGTTGGGGGGGAGGGAGGCGGGGAGGGGGGGAGGGAAGGAGGGAGGGTGGGCTGGGGGAGTAAAGTGCCTCTCCGTAAAAAACAAAAACAAAAGAAAAGTTCTAGATTAGGTTCCTAACATATAATGTTCGAGGTCTGAATAACCCTATTAAAAGACACAAAATATTAACAGAGCTTAAACATTATCAGACAGACATAGTGTTTCTCCAGGAAACCCATCTCTTTCAGGGAGCTAATATAAAATTACATTCCAAAAAAATCCCTACTTGGATATATGCTGATTCAACCACTAGGAAGGCCAAAGGAGTCGCAATAGGTTTCTCGGAAGGAATCCAGTTTAGAGAACAGGGGAGAGTTGTAGACCCAGAAGAGCGGTTTCTTCTACTATGCGGTTATATCAACGGGGTGCAACTCACGTTAGCAAATATATATGCACCAAATAAAAAACCAATAGACTATGTCAAGAAAATGATAAATAAGCTTGCTAATTTTGGACAGGGGATGATTATAATGGCAGGGGACTTGAATCTATGCATGAATTCAGAAGAAGATAGTACGTCGCGTGTACGAGAGACAGGAAAGCAACCTTTAAAAAAATTTAAGAAAATCTTCCACCAAAATCAATTGGTGGATGTGTGGCGAACGATGAATTTAAAAACACGAGATTATACTTTCTTCTCCCCCGTACATGGGACATACACGCGTCTTGACTATTTTTTCGTGGATCATAAGACGTTATCCAGGGTCACGGACTCCCATATAAAGATATCTACAATATCAGACCACGCACCAGTTATGATGACAATAGAAGAAATTAGTGTATCAAAACTCCCTTCGAACTGGAGATTAAATGAAACCTTACTTTCTGAAAAACAAGATATTGAAAAAATACAGCAAGAATTAAGCCTTTTTTTCGAAGAGAACGAATCAATCGACATTACACACGCAACACTATGGGAAACACATAAGGCATATATGCGGGGCATATTTATTGCAATGGGTGCAGGGAAAACAAAAGAAAGAACTAAAAAAATTGAAAGGATATCTGAAGAAATATATAGCCTGGAGCAAATCCATAAGAAACAAGGGGGTCATCGGCAAGAGACATATCATAATCTTATAATGAAAAGAGAAGAATTAAGAGACATATTGACCCAGCACACAAAAAACGCTTTCAATGCAATGCAAACAGACAAATATGTAGGAGGCAATAAAATAGGAAAACATCTAGCTAAAACCCTGAGGAAAAAAAAAAAACAGGAACTACATTGAAAAAATCTGCAATGGACAGGGGGACCTAGTCTTTAAGTCCAACGAGATCGCAGAGACTTTTAAGCAGTACTACAAAACCCTGTACAATGTGAATAAAGACAATGTAGACTTGGGAAAAAAACACAATAAAATAAAAGAATTCCTAAAAAACGCAGGACTCACCCAAATATCTATGGAGGACAAGCTAGATCTGGAAACACCGATTTCGGAAAGAGAGATTATCCAAGCCATGGCAGACACAAAATCAGGGAAAAGCCCGGGACCGGATGGATACCCGATCCTCTACCTTAAAAGGTTTAGCAAAATCTTGGTACCTAGATTGTGTGAATATTTTAATGGATTGGGAACAGAATTCGGACTAAGCCGAGAGGCACAGAAGGCCTTAATAACCCTTATTCCAAAAGAAGGAAAAGATGATAGCTGCTGTTCAAGTTTTAGACCGATATCCCTTCTTAATTTCGATACTAAGCTTTATGCAAAAATACTCGCAAATAGATTAAAAAAACTCATGAAGGATCTGATCCATGCAGATCAGGTGGGCTTCATGGCCTCAAGAGAGGGACGGGATAATGGAATTAGAACCCTCCTACTGTTACAAAAATTAAAGACAGATGGGCCCCCAGGTCTATTCCTGTCGATAGATGCCGAAAAGGCCTTCGACAGGGTAGACTGGGGGCTCATGATGGAAACGTTAAGGTATATAGGTCTGGGCCCTAGGATGATACAGAGAATTAGAGTCTTGTACGAAGAACCAACTGCAATAATAAAGATTAACGGAGACTATTCATCCCCTTTCACTATGAGTAACGGGACGAGACAGGGATGTCCCCTTTCCCCGTTACTGTTCATTCTGTCATTGGAGCCACTTTTAGCCACTATTAGACGAGATAATAAAATAAAAGGAATTAAAATAGGGGAGACCGAACATAAAGTTGCAGCGTTCGCGGACGATCTACTATTTTATCTAACCGAACCAAAAACATCACTGCCAAAATTACTTGAGGTCCTGAAAGCTTATGGAGAAGTATCGAACTTTAAAATAAACATTAATAAGTCAGAAATTTTGAATATCAACATAAGGAAAAAAGAGGCTCTAGTGCTGCAAAGGGATTTTCAGCTCCCATTGAAACAAAAAGGTTTAAAATATCTAGGGGTCAAATTGGCAAATTCCATGGGAAAGCTTTATAGTGAGAATTTTCTCCCGCTATTAGAAGAAATAAGGAACGAAACTAAGAAGATACAGTATAGACCCCTCTCGTGGATAGGCCAAATAAATTCGGTGAAAATGGTGATTCTGCCAAAAATCACATATAAATTCCATATGATCCCTATCCCCCTCCCTGAATATTATTTCCAGATGGTAAAATCAATCATAAATAACTTTGTATGGCAAGGTAAGAAACCTAGGATAGCACGAGACATCTTGAAACAAAGTAAAGATCAGGGGGGCCTGGGGGTCCCGGACATAAAAAAATACTACCATGCGGTAATACTTTCAAGAGCGGTAGAGTGGACACGACAGGAAACTCAAAAACAATGGGTACACATAGAAAATGATATTAGTGAAATAAATTTGAGGGGTGCAATTTGGTGCCCACCGAAATTTAGAGATTTAGGAGTAAAGACACAGAGGATCACTAGACACGTTTTTAAAATATGGGATTTAACACATAAGCAACACGGCTGGAGCTATAATTCACTATTAATGCCACTGAAGAATAATGACTACTTCCCACCTGGGAAGAGAAAAATGGGTGGACACTGGATAGAAGAAAGTACACAATTAGGTGAGATAATAGAGAAAGGTAAAATAAAGACACTGGTAGAAATACAACAGACCACACCACACCTTAAGGTGAATGAATGGCGCTACCGCCAGCTGACAAACTTCGTAGGGAGCTTGCCACAACCGATAAGATCCGAAGATAACCCTACAGCTTTGGAAAAAATATGTAGAACAAAAGGATCAAAAAAAAAAAAAGATACATCTCAGCTGTATAAAATGCTCCTGGAAGAGGGCCGGCCGGAGGTACCTCCATTCTTCACAAAATGGGGAAACGAATTAGACTCACATGGATACAAACACAACATAAAAATTTTTTTGAAGTTAATACACAACTCAGCGATTGATAGTAAGACCGCCAAAATGAACTATAAATGTATTGCAAGATGGTATATTACACCAAATAGAATGAATAAAATTCAGCCGGGGAGGCCACAAGAATGCTGGAGGGGATGTGGGGAGCAAGGGAATATGGCCCATGTGTGGTGGAAATGTCCTAGGATAAGGGAATTCTGGAAAATTATTCTAGACTTAATAAAGGAAATTACAGGGACCAAAATAAAAGACGACCCCTGGATATGCCTATTTCACAATACATCAGATCCAATAAAAACTTACACGAACACCTTGATTCCCCATATGCTGAATGCCGCTAAGGCAGTGATACCAAGGAGGTGGCAGCAAGCCAAACCACCCTCAGATCTCGACTGGATAGGAAAGATGGAAGAGATATACCAGTTGGAGAATCTTAGAGATACTGGGGAGGAAAAGGAAGATGAAGAGAAGACCAAATGGAAAAAATGGCAAGAGTTCAAGCAGTCTTGGAAATACGCAGAAATATTAATGCAAGTAGGGTAAAAGCAGAAACCTAAACCTAGAAAGACAGAAGATAAAAAGGAGAGGCACAGGGGCGGGGAGGGAGGGATGGGTAGGGTGGGGTGGGAAGGGGAGGGAATACAAAGTTTTAAAAAGCAAGATAAAGATTAAAGATAACTAAATAAGAATGATACTATTGAGAGGAAGAGGCGAGATGTATACCTATGTCTGCTTGTTATGCGTTAAAAAGGATTTTTTTTTTCACAATGATGAATATAACACAAGAGACATGAATGAACCTTAAACATGAGCATTTCTTTCTCTCTTGAGGTGTTCTGAAGTGAAAAAAAAAAAAAAAAGAGCGTGTGGTATTGGGGGGTCAGAAGGGTACAGTACTATGGGCTCAGAATGGCGGTGTACAGAGGGATCAGGAGGGCTCTGTACTCTGGGATCAGGGGGGTGTGGTATTGGGGGTCAGGAAGGCATGGTACTGGGGGCTCAGGAGGGCAGAGTACAGGGGGAGGGGGGTCAGGAGGGCATGGTGCAGGGAGATCAAATGGGCATGGTGTTGGGAGGCCAGGAGGGTACCGTATTGGTGGTGAGGAAGGCACAAAAAATGTTTCCTTATGCAGAATTATGCATGGGAAACTGCCATGGCAAAACTGCATGTTCTGGTGCTGATCTCCGCTGGCTCTCCTCTCACATGATATCACCCGCAAGTGCCTTGGATGGATTGGAAGGAAAGGCCGGTGTGAAGGCACGCACTGTAGTTTCGGAGACTTTCCCCACCCAGCAGCTGCATGTATGCAATTAACAAACTTCTTTTGTTGCTTTAGACCATAGAACTGGCCTTCATAAGAGTTTTACTAGTGGGTCTAGAATCCCTCAAACTTACTACTAGCCATTCACTGTACATTATTCTTTTTTTTTTCTTTTTTTAGTTTATCTATTTTTTTATTATTCCACATCATACAGTTAATAAAATCTGACAGTTCCATCTTGATACAGTTTCCACTTTGCAATTTTTGTCTATAATGCAGATGCTTTAAAGCCTTGCTGATATGAAGTGACATAAATACGAAAATACATGAATTGCCTATATGAAAGAATAATAAGTAACATTGTGGAAATCAGTGTAAGATGTTGTTAAATGGTGTTGGAATCTATTGTTAAGGGCAAGGGTGGCATGGGTTATATGAGTTATATGGTGGTTCCATTATTATCATTAAAGCGGTGTTCCGGCCGAAATTATACTTTTTAAATAAAAATACCCCTATAATACACAAGCTTAATGTATTCTAGTAAAGTTAGTCTGTAAACTAAGGTCTGTTTTGTTAGTTTTTAGCAGTAGTTTGTTATTTTATAAACTTGCAGCAGGCCGTGGCCATCTTAAGTGTGGGCATCTGAAGCCAGACTGTATTTCTTCCTGGATCTCATCCTTGCAGATCTCGTACATGCTCAGTGCAGCATAAGCAGTATAATAGGGTTCAGGTCAGGTTTCCATAGCAACGGCAGTTTGAGAGGAAGTTGCTGCCCCTTCCCAGGAGGCATTGCAAACAGGAAATGATGCGATGGGCCGCGGCCAGGGAGGAGGAAGTGAAAAATTAATACAGCAGATATACAGTCTGTGCTGAAAAAAAAAATAAAAAAAATATCCAATTTGTTTACAGTGCACAGTTTAGTGAGGGATGCTGAAGAGTTGTAAAAGTGGGTGGAACTCCACTTTAAGAACAGCAAGGCTGTTATAAGTTATACGATATTTCCACTGTTATTGGTAAGAATAGTAAGGGTGATATATGTTTTATGGTGGTTCCATTGTTAGGGTAAGAATGGTGAGAGTGATATGGGTTATATGGTGGTTCCATTATTAGGAATAAGAATTATGGGGGTGAAAGGAGCCATGTGGCAATTCGCTAATTGAAAGGTGGGAAAGGGTGGAAAGAGCATTAAAGGTATTGTGGGAGGATAGATATGGGAAAGAAGAAAAATGTAAGGGTGGAGGGTGTTAGAGAAGGGAGGGAAGTGGTGATGTTAAGAGAAGGAAGAGGAGTATAAGGGAAAGGAAAAGGAAATAAAGGAGGGTTTGGGGGAGGTGGGATACTACCCTGAAAAAACCCAGAGTGCTGCGGCTAATTGAGCGGTCTCATGTTCCTACTATGATGTTTTTCTATTGAGTTGGTATAGTGCATTCGGGATGTCAATGCGGTTTTACAGTGTTCTTCCTTGTTGTAGAGAGTGGCTGTAGGGGGTTCCTTACGCATAATGTCGTTCACTTTATTAAACCAGAGGGGTAAATCTGGAGATGATGTTTATAGAAAGGGAATTTGTGCTTCTTCTTTTTTTTGCAGATGGTGACTTCTATAGCCACTAATGCTACCTCTTGGGTTATGTCTGACTGTGTCCCAGTAAGGTCTCAGCTTTTGGGAAGACACATGGGGTATATGGCTCAATTAAGTGTTATGTAAGCTTGAAAAAGAGGCTTGGGTGGCCTTGAAATGCATGGCTCCGCCCCTCTGGCATCCCGATGACATGACTTCTGCTCTGCTCTGCTCTGCATCCCACAAGAAGCCCTCTGCCATCATGTCAGTCCTTACTTCCTCATCTAAAGTGTCATCCAGCCTGACTTTCCAGGCTGCACGTTTTAGGAAGGGTCTCCCCATCCCAGATGCATGAGCCGACACGCTCACGGACTGCATACAAAATATAAATTTTCTCTTCTTCCCATGTGAGTTGCTAATTTACTAATGTTTCTCAGTACATTCATGCTGCACTTAGTTTGGCTCCCTCAGTGTGTTCTCTTGGTCTCTTGGTCCTGCAGGTGTATCCATCCACCCAGTTTTCCTATCCTAGTCTGAGGTTCCCTGTTGTGAGATTGAGTATCGGAAGCCTTTATTATGAGCCTGAGTTTAACTGTCACAATGTGAGTTGCCATTTGTCTTTTCACCCCAATAAATCTCTTACTATACTACACTCAAATTGCACCCTGATGTTCTTCTAGTCTATACAAATAGAATACCTGCTTCAAATTTAAATGTCCAGCATTCTAAAGGGACTAAAGAGATTGTGATGATACAGAGATAAAACGATAATTCTCCCGCTCTACAAGACTCTGGTTCGGCCACACCTAGAGTATGCTGTCCAGTTCTGGGCAACAGTCCTCAGGAAGGATGTACTGGAAATGAAGTGAGTACAAAGAAGGGCAACAAAACTAATAAAGGGTCTGGAGGATATTCGTTATGAAGAAAGGTTGCGAGCACTGTACTTATTCTCTCTGGAGAAGAGGCGATTTAGAGGGGATATGATTTCAATATACAAATACCATACTGGTTACCCCACAATAGAGATAAAACTTTTTCGCAGAAAGGAGTTTAACAAGATTTGTGGCCACTCATTAAAATTAGAAGAAAAGAGGTTTAACCTTAAACTACGTAGAGGGTTCTTTACTGTAAGAGCTGCAAGGATGTGGAATTCCCTTCCACAGGCGGTGGTCTCAGCGGGGGGTATTGGTAGTTTCAAGAAACTATTAGATAAGCACCTGAACGACCACAACATACAGGGATATACAATGTAATACTGACATATAATCACACACACAGGTTGGACTTGATGGACTTGTGTCTTTTTTCAACCTCACCTACTATGTAACTATGTAACTATGTAACTATGATCCGCTGAAACATGGTAACATTGGTACATACACTACGCTTTTAGACTGATGAGAATGTCCAGTGTTTGACACTTGTATAAACATAGATACAAGTGTTCCTTGCACAGACAGGCACAGTGATGTCACATAAGTCTTTAAACATGCAAATAACTTTTGAAAATGTACCTCCAGATAATCAGCTAGTAGAACATTCCCTTTCACCTCACTTAAAGGTTCTCCACTTCCCGAAAGCACTTTAGATATTAAGTCCATGTATCCTTGGAAATATATCACTGGTCGCAGCTGGACATCAAACAAGACAGTTGACAATACAGCTGATGCATCTTCTCCTTCATCCTCCCTTTCTTCATTGCCGATCAGAAATTCCAACCCTTGAGCTTCAACAGTGAACTACGAGTGAGAAGTATATGTATAAGTACCTTCATCATTTTAATTCAAATTCTGCTAGAAAATATAATATGTCGGTGGATGTGACATAAAAACTTTCAGCATAAAAATAATAGGCGATAACAGCAAAGAGGACGTTTTATAAACATTCATAATTGAATTCTCAAAGTGTGACCAGTGTAGTATCAGTTACTTCTGTCTTGCTATATGCACTTCTGTAATCTAAAGTGATGTGTTGTGATAAATTATTCTTAGCAACAGAAAGCAGTCCATATACACTCACCGGCCACTTTATTAGGTACACATTGCTAGTACCGGGTTGAGATCTGGTGACTGTGGAGGTCATTGGAGTGCAGTGACCTCATTGTCATGTTCAAGAAACCAGTGGTGAGATGATTTGAGCCTTGTGACATGGTGCATTATCCTGCTGGAAGGAGCCATCAGAAGATGGTACACTGTAGTCATAAAGGGATCGACATGGTCAGCAACAATACTCAAATGGTACTAAGGGGACTAAAATGTTCCAAGAAAATATTCCACACACCATTACACCCCCACCAGCCTGAACCGTTGATCCAAGGCAGGATGGATCACATTCATGTTGTTTACACCATCTGAATTTTTGCAGCTAAAATCAAGACTCATCAGACCAGGCAACATTTTTCCAATCTTCTGTTGTCCAGTTTTGGTGAGCCTGTGCGAATTGTAGCCTCCGTTTCCTGTTCTTAACTGACAGAAGTGGCACCCAGTGTGGTCTTCTGATGCTGTAGCCCATCTGCTTCAGGATTTGATGTGTTGTGCGCTCAGAGATGTTATTCTGCATACCTTGGTTGCAACGAGTGTTTATTTAAGTTACTGTTGCTTTTCTATCATCTTGAACCAGTCTGCCCATTCTCCTCTAACATCCAACATCAAAAAGGCTTTTTAAGGCCCCATGCACACAAGACGCAGATGCAAACTCTGTTGAACGCGTGTTTTAAAAAGCAGAAACCTGCGTTTAAAAACGCGCGTTTTGCTATGTTTTCATGCCGCGTTTAGATGCGTTTAGACGCGTTTAGACGCTTTTGCGTCTATAAGCATTTGTAAGGATAACATCATATAGACCCTCCCCAAGCTCAGAAAACATGTATTATTAACTATTTCTGCCATTTTGATCAGAGTGAGCAGCAGCAGCAGAGAGAGCAGTTGTGAACTTGCATTTGCCTCTCTTTCTGTGTTTTTTTTTTTTTTAAATGGATCCCATATTGAATACATGTCAGGAAATTCTCCTGATGTTGCTCTTGATGAGGCAGAAACGTAGTCGCAAATTTGCATGAGAGGTCCAGAATCAGAGCTTGTCGATATTGGACCCATCCGTTGATGGCACAGCGAATGTCCGTTGGATATTTCACAAACATGTATGCATTAGTGAGTATATATGCTCTATGAACTATCTAAACTAATTACGACATTTTAAACCAATTTTTCTAGTATTTTTTATGGTTTACCATCATATTTCTGAGTTTTCTGGTCCAAAAAATTGGGTTCCTTTAAAAAGGCTTATAAACGCAAACGCGGCTAAACGCAGGTGCCTGCGTTTAGCCGCGTTTAGCTGCGTTTTGCGTCTGAAACGTGGAAAAGCAAAGTGTCTGAACGCATTTTTTTGCTTCTGGAAAAACTAGGTTAAACGCAACTGCATAAAAACGGGAAAAAACTAGACTGTGTACATGGACACATAGGATAACATTGCATGCGTTCAGGTGCAGTTGAAAAAAGTGTCCAACTGCCTCTGAACGCGCGTTTAACAGCGTCTCGTGTGCATGGGGCCTTATGCACACAACTGCTGCTCACTGGATATTTTCTCTTTTTTTGACAATTCTCTGTAAACCCCTAGAGATGGTTGTGTGTGAATATCCCAGTAAATCAGCAGTTTTTGAAATACTCCAACCAGCCCATCTGGCATCAACAACCATGCCACGTTCAAAGTCACTCAAATCCCCTTTCTTCCCCATTCTGATGCTCGGTTTGAACTTTAGCAAGTTGTTTTCACCACATCTAGATACCTAAATGCATTGAGTTGCTGCCATGTGATTGGCTCATTAGCAATTTGTGTTACCAATCAATTGAACAGGTGTACCTAATAAAGTGTCCGGGAGTGTATGGTCCTCTTTGTGGACAATATCATAGGGGTATATTCACACAAAAAAATGCTGGATGAATATTCAAATCATTCAGCCAGCCAACACAACGCTCACTATATTTTGCCTAATACATCTATTTCCTATGATCGCATGCTCCATCTGGTGGCCAAAATGCAACATATTCCTGAAATCAGAAAAATATTGCATTGTGGCCACTAGATGGCGCTGACCATCCAATGAAATAAAAATTTTGGCCACAATGAAATAATAACCCACAATTCCCCCTAGTCTGTTTTACAAGAACTCAATCTAAAGGAACAACAAACTTGTCATAAGCGACACTGGAACCATTTCTTGGTGAAGGCCAACATTATATCTAAATGTGATATTGGCACAATACCATATGCTGTATGTAAAATCTGAAGCTGGAGCTTGCAATCCCAGTAGAATGAAAAAGCTACAGAGAGATTGGGGTCATTTATACTGCTTTACAGTGGCTAAGTGGCAGCTGTGGTTTTCTGTTTATTCTGGTAATCCCAAACTTTTATGCAAACAGTCCAATTTCAAATTCCTGATCTGAGTGTCAAATAAGAAAATAATGTATGAATGTATAATGTATTGTAATATAAAATGTATAATATAAAATGTGCCCTCTGTAAAAAGTTAATGGGTGTAAGAGGAACCCTGCTACTAGCCAAGGCTAAGGAATGTGCCAGTCTAGAACTAAGGCTCCAGTCACACCTGAGTGATCCCGAATCGCAGGTGGAATCCCCGCGATTCGAAATCGCAGCAAATCACGGGACGTTTGTGTGATGCCATTACTTCTAAAGCCTCATACACATGATTGGACATCAAACAAACTTTTCCGTGGATTTCTGTCCAAAGGGCGTTGGCGGTGAACTTGTATTGCATACACACGGCAGGACTTTTTCAGCCAACTGTCACCAAATCACGTGTTTTTTCTGCTCCTTACCGCCACCCTTTGGTCAACTTCTGTATTGTTGTTTGATCTTTTGCATGGGTTCTGAGCATGTGTGTTTGTACTTTAACTTAAGTCCGATGGATTTCTGTACACACGATCGGACTTTGCTCCATCAGACTTTTGTTGCCGAAAAGTTTGTCTGCACAGCCAACATTTGTCCGATGAAAACCGAAAAAGTTTGTCCGATGGAGCGTACACACAATCGGATGTTGCCTTAAAACAGCTAATTTGCATGTTTGTTGTCAAAAAGTCCAATCGTGTGTATGGGCCTTTAAGCAGAAATAGTAGAGGGCTTGTATACTGCAGTGAATTTTGCTATTAGAGCTTAGCTGATCACAGGAATGAATGCGTTGCTTCAGTGAGGAATGGAGGAAGGCAAAGGGGATTTCTGTCTTCTCACAGTCTTTATACCATTGTATCATATGTCATCATACAGTATATACAGCTTTAAATCAAACCTGCATTGTCTTGAGATGATGGTTGAGGTCAAATAATGTAATGTGAAATATACTTCTTTTCATTAGCCCAGAATCAGCGAAGAGAAGGTCAGCGCCATACGTGGAAGCCAGATCCTCTGTACCTAAACAAAGCAATACAAATATATCAAACTACCTTTGCCCAATTCAGCAAGCGTTTGCACCAGTTTCAGTAACGTTACCAACATGGAGGACAAATCCAAGTAGTTCTCACAACCGCCACTTAAACCACTTGAGCTCTGGAAGATTTTGCCCCCTTCATGACCAGGCCAATTTTTTTTTTGCTCTTCTGCACTGCGCTACTTTATTTGGCAATTGTGCGGTCATGCAGCACTGTACCTAACACATTTAAATTTATATAATTTTTTTCACTGCTACGTCTTGGGTAAAAGAAAAATCAGAATAAGTGTATATTGCTTGGTTTGCATGAAAATTATAGCGTCTACAGCAGGGGTAGAAACCTGGGGCCCTCCAGCTGTTGCAGAACTACAAGTCCCATCAAGCCTCTGGGAGTAATTGTAGCTGCCAGCATTGCAATGCCTCATGGGAAATGTAGTTCCACAACAGCTGCAGGGCCCCAGGTTGCCTACCCTTGGTCTACAAACTATGGTATATACAAGGTATACTGGAATTAAAAAAAAATGTTATACTAGTAATGACGGTGATCAGCGACTTATAGTAGGACTGCGATAGTGCAGCAGGCAATCTAACACTAACTGACACTGGGTGGGAACTGACTAACTGACACTGACATCACCAGTGACACCAGTACTGTGATTAGTGATAATCCTATACACTGTCACTGTACAAATGACACTGGCTGGGAAGGGGTTAAGATCTAGGGGCAATCAAGGGGTTAACTGTGTGCCTAACTATCTGTAATTTGTGCTGATTTTACTAATTAATGTGGTCGCAGGGAGAAAAAAAACAGCCACATTACTGCTCCGTGTAGATAACCCTGTGTTGTTAGTAAACACAGGGCTCTGTACTGTGATACGCTAAGCCGTCCAGCAGGTCCCAGCCATAAACCATTGGCCGGGACCTGCTGACCGACTTTTGCTGTACCGAATCACAGAACAGATGGGGTGTCAACGCACGCGCCCTCTACACATAAATGCCGAATCACATATGTGTACGTGATCTGACGTGGAGCGGCTGCTCTGTTGCAGTATTTTTGCAATGTTCTTAAAAACACAACTCTATGACAGCAACAGCTTTTTAAAGAATTGCTGCCATTTCACAGATTAAGAAACTGGTGTTAACTAAGACCAGCTTTAAGCTGGCATAGGGGGGTACACCAGTGGTGTACAGTATGTCCGCGCTGGGAAACAGCTTCATGCACAAGGCTCTATACCCGACCCCATTCAGCTGTCAACTGAGAGACTAGTGCCCCATCAGGTCCACTTGCCTGTTGATTGACTGTGCACAGCAGTGCTTGGATTCCAAAGTTGCTATTGGACTGATTAACAAACTATGGATCCTCCCACTGCCATACATTGTCAATCAGCAACCAGGCGGACCTGATGGGGAACTCGTTTCTTATTAGGCTCCTCTCACCCCAACTACAAAAGTTCAGCACTGTGACACACAAGATGTCACCTCCTGCTTCAGCCATGTGCTTCTGCTCTCTGTTCCCCCTCTTTTCAGTTTGTATTCAGCTCTGCCATACAGAGGATCTCCCCTCCTGTTACTTTCAGCCATGTGCTCCCGCCCAAGTATCAAGGCATTAAGTATCAGTGTGCAGAGAAAACAATATTGGGCGGATATAAATCTGCCACAATGCCACAATACTAAATACAATAAACCCTGCACTATGGTGTGTAAGCTAAGCGTAGCTGCCTGCACTATGATTACCCTGCTATGGGGTTAATCGCAATCAAAAACAGTAAATATGTGCAGCGCTAGCCCTAAATAAAGTGCTCAAATAAACTCGATAAATATGAAGCTGCTCACATAAATACAAAAAAACACATGAAATTAAATAAATATGGTACATAAATAAGATAAAGTGCTCTGTGCTTGTGAATAAATTCATATAAGTTCAATAATTGTATAATGTTCATACTGTATGCTTCAAAAAGAAGTGTGCTCAGTGCTTCAAAATAAATAAATACTTCAAGTGCAACATTCTGTAGATCTGAAAAAATTTTTTTAGGGGTTTCCCGACATTTCAAACTGTTTGCTAAGGGTTCCTACAAGGTAAAAAGTTTGAGAAACCCTGGTCAAGATACTTGAGGCCCTGGGCTCAGGGAGCCTCGCAGATGTTAGGAAAGGATAAGATAATGTCTAAGAAGAAGTACCAAAGGGGGCTCTACCACTTGAAGTCCTAAGGAAGAAGAACTCATGAAGAGGCTGCGAAAGCATCGAGATGGGATCACAGAGGCTACTGATCCTGCTACTGGGAAAGCATATATGGTTGCTAATAGATACAGCTGCGCCTATAGATGTACAGATTGCTGGATTTCTGCTTTCTGCTTCTGTACTGGAGTCTACTGTTGTGTTATTGTGTTGTGTTGGTGTGAGCTATTTTTTGTTTCTTTTCAAATTTTTTTCATTGAAAACAAGTTTACAGTAACAGCAAGGAAATACAAAAACAAACAGTATACGTGTAGATCTCAGTGTCGTACAGAGCATATGGCAATAGGTTACAAAAATAAACAGGAATTTTCCGGAAAAAACAACAGGAGATGGCTGGACACTGTGAGAATATAGCATAATCTCAGGTAAATCGTAACTGTAACTGGGGTCAAGCCCCAACATACACATACATACATTGGTCTCAGGATACTCTGTAGTAGAAAAGTATGGCAACAGTGGTGGTCAGTAAGGCTTGGGTATATCCATACCCTGATAGGGACTTCAAGTAGAGGGGGGGGGGATGGAGGGGGGACAAGGAAGGGAAAGTGAATAGAAGTGGGGGGCAGTGGGGAGAAGTAAGAGAAGCCTAGAGAGCTAGAGGGGACTAGCTAGATTGAAGAAGAAAGAGGCAAAGACAAGAAAAGGGGAAGAGCTTGAGTTTGGTCGGATGGCTCCCAGGAACCAGTAAATTTACACTGATAGTGAGAAAAATCTGAATGTGGATTAGGGTTCCAAAAGGGATTTGTCAAAGTCCTGGGGTAGGAAATGTTCCATCCAGGGGTGCCAAATCTTAAGGTGCTGAGGGATTCTATCTAGAACCTTGGCTTCTATCTTACTATGTATCATTGCTCGGGTAACTCTATTCTTAACTTCAGCAATATTGAGATTTGGGGTTTTCCAATTCCTTGCTATCGTCTGTTTAGCGGCCGTGGTAAGCTGTAGTAGGAGACGTAGTTGTGCCTTGGTGTAGTCATGTGCAGTGTAGTTTAGTATGGCCAGAGCAGGGTCTGGGGTGATGTTATGTCCGAGTAGGGTCGAGCCCATTTGAAATATGATCACCCAGAAGCGTTGGGCGATCGGGCATGTCCACCAGATATGGAGGTGGGTGCCTTGTTCGTTACATCCCCTAAAACAATTTGGGGAGTATGTTGGGGTGAACTTGGCAATCCTTGCAAGTACCACCGCATTAAAACTTTGTAATTAGCTTCTGATGCGATAATATTCTGAGATGCTATTTTGGTGTTTGACCAGATGGTTGACCAATCACCTAAATCCAGGTCAACATTCAGGTCTTTTGACCAAGCTAAAGCATATGGAGGCGTAGTTGTAAGGGGAGAGGTCAGATGCGCATAAAGTCTGGAAATTATACCTGGAGCATGCGGGTCTGGGTCGCAAACATCCTCAAATATAGACAGGCTGGCGTTAGCAATATTCGGGCCGAGAACGGTGCGAATGAAGTGTGAAATTTGGAGGTAACGAAAACACTCTCTAGAGGGCAGTTGTGAAAGTGCCTGTAGAACCGGGAAAGGTGTAACTGTACCGTGCGAGATTAGATCATGGAAGCGGTTCAGACCCGCCTGCGTCCAAGCCTGAAAAGAGATTGGTTCAGCGTGGGCAGGGTAAAATAGTGGGTGACCTGTAAAGGAAAGGAGTGGTAGGTGAGAGGAGATTAGTTTAAATGTTCTGGATAAGTTGTCCCAAAGTTTCAGCGAATTAAGTGTGGTTGGGTTAGTTATGGGCCCCCGGCTTGACGGTGGCAGCCAAAGCAGGTTGGATATGGAGACAGGGTGTATGTCTATCGCTTCCAATGCCACCCAGAGTGGGATTTCCGTTTTGGCATGGTAGAGGGATAATTGGGCTAACTGGGCTGCATGAAAGTAATGTGAAAAGTACGGTACCCCCAGGCCTCCCTGGAGATTACTACGGAGTAGGGTGGGTCTAGAGATTCTGGGTCTCTTGGTCCCCCATATATACTTATATACACGGTTTTGTGTCACCCTGTGAAAGTAAGTTGGGATTGATATTGGTAATACTCTATATAGCTAGAGAAGCTTAGGGAGCAGTGACATTTTCACCGCAGCTATTCTTCCCAACCAAGAGACACAGAGTGGTAGCCATGCGTTAAGCAGTGAGGATATTTGTTTCAGCATTGGAAGATAATTGGATTGAAAAAGATGTGAAGGGTTGCTCGTGAGTTTGATCCCTAAGTACGGGATCGAGGTAGAGGACCACAGAAATGGGAAATTTGCTTGCAAGAGTTGGAGTTCAGGTTGGGGTAAAGAGACGTTCAAGGCTCTAGATTTCGCTTGGTTAACTTCTAGCCCTGAGACTGTGGCAAACTTCTCTAGAAGTTGTAGGAGTTTAGGAAGGGTGGTGTGTGGTGAGGTGACAAACAAAAGCAATTTTTTGTTTGCATCTTAAAGGGTTACAAAAAACTGCCTATGCAGACAAGGGGTGCCTGTAGATAACAAAATGTGCAGTTTTGATTTAAATACAATATTTCCCTTGCTATAGGTCTAGGCAATTTATGTATCTCATGAAGCCTGCCTGGAAAATTCCCAAGAGAAGCCTAGTATTACTGTTCACCTTAAAGTGATTCTAAAATAAATAGTTTTTTTTTAAAATAACAAACATGTTACACTTTACTGCTCTGTGCAATGGTTTTGCACAGAGTAGCCCCGGTCCTCTTATTTTTGGGTCCCCCTCCGGTGGTCCTGACTCCTCCCCCTTGCCGAGTGCCCCCAACAGCAAGCCTCTTCCTATAGAGGCACTCGAGCAAGCTAACTCCCGAGCTGTGCTCTGTGTGTCTATTGACACACAGAGTTCATCTCGGCCCTGCCCCCCACTCTCTCCTCATTGGCTCATTGGCTGTGATTGACATCAGCAAGAGCCAATGGCTCCTGCTGCTGTGTGAGCCAGTGAGGAGCGAGAGACTCTGAGAGCCGCTGTTCTCATGCACATTGCTAAAAATCTTAAAGAGTAAAAATCTTAGCTCAGAGCTACTCGGGTGGGGGTGGGGTTTATTCAGAGAAAGAGCCCACTCGTGTTATGGTAAGGGTGAACAGCAACAGCTAGCTTAGCATTTCTTAGCAACACCCTGGGTGATGCCCCCTGGGTGATGCCATTGCTGACCATCTTATAAGAATACAAGTTGCGTGAAAAGCTTTTGTTTTCCGAAAGTTCAGCTTTAACACATTTACGTTATACATTTAAAGCTATTAAGGGTTAACTTTGCATTAATGTTGTACACGCTATAGGTCTTGTACTGGGATTGGAGACTGTTGCTGCATTTCATCATAAGATAAGTGTTCTTTTCAGTAATTTTTTTATATTTCTTGCATTTGCTGTAATTACTTTGGTAAGGAATATTAGAGCCCTATATGAGGATAGTTACATAGTTAGTCAGGTTGAAAAAAGACATCAGTCTATCTAGTTCAACCAAAAAATAATAATACAATCCCATATATGCAATCCTATACCCACAGTTGATCCAGAGAAAGCCAAAAAAAAATGAAAAGCATGATCCAATTTTCCTACAGCAGGGGAAAAAATCCTTCCTGATCCCCCGAGAGGCAATCAGACTTTCCTGGATATATTTTACCTATAACTGTTAGTACCCAGTTATATTATGTACATTTAGGAAAGTATCCAGGCCTTTTTTTAAAGCAGTCTACTGAGCTGGCCAGAACCACCTCTGGAGGGAGAGTGCAAAGCATACTAGCACATTATGACATTGGCTTGCAGGTTGCAAAAAAAAAAAACACAGGGGTTTACTACAGATTTAAGGATACTATTATTTTCTATCACAGTGTGGTACAATTTTCCCTGAGGAAGAATTTTGTATATGTGTATATTCAAAACGCTTTGGACTTTCCCATTAAAACGACTGGCTGTGAAAAAGATTACAGCAAGAACCAGACTGGGTGTACCACATCATGTATATTGGCGGTTCTGTGTTTTTAAAATAATGTATATGTTGATATGGCTGTATGGAATGAGCCTTTGCTATATATGACCTTTATATACTTTGGATTTTATTCTTTTTTAATATAGTTTCTATATTCTCTGGAACCATTTGGTTGCCCTTAAAATCCCATTGGAGGAACTTGGTAAAAATATGCATTCTCCACCTATTGCTAGTTATCTGTCACTTGATTCAGATTGATAGTTGGTGCATTATTAGGCAATATTCAGATCGAAACATGCTATTTTCATTCGTACCCCGACATACATCTGCTGATTTATATCATTCATTGTCTGATTCATCTCATACTGAATTTATTTTTTTTTTTAAACAATGCCTACTCTGCCAATAAGAGTTTAATTTAATTAAGCACGTCATCTTCAGACATTACTCATCACACATGCCAGTGCTTATATTTAGTGCACATGGATGTTAATTGTGACAGACCTAGCCGGGACACGGGCTTTTTGAGAGGACTACATGCTAGCCTCCTGCCAGCTGATCACGGGCCCCCCAAAATACACTCTCTGTATATGCATTTGGCATTAGAAATAGACTAGCATCTGACACCTTGTGTCCCATTCAATGTCATGATGAACTCAAGCCACCTGTCTATTGTGTAAATGAGGCTGGTCTGGCTTGTAAGGTGTATTCCACACACTGTCAGATGCTAATGTCGTCAACTCCAGACAGCCTGTCTGTTGCCTTGTGTAATTCTAAAGAATATTTCACCTATTGTTGTATGTGCTAATTAACCCTGCAATTGAATGAAGGAGTCCAGTGTTGATTAAGGTAATTAGCTCATGCTAATTAAGTTAGGTCTTAGTCATCTGGCTCTATAAAATTGTGTGACATGTCAAATAAAGATCAGTCCATGTTTTAGCAACTAAGCAAGTGTTGTCTCGTTTGGTGCTTGGGAGCGGTTGGAATATCTTATACCTATATCCAGACTGGAAGCAAGTGATATATGACGAACGCACTCAAGAGGAGTGTAGGGACGTTCCGTCACATTGTTGGCAAGCAGTGGGATGCTTCCTGCAGTCTGGGACATCCAAACCTCCACCTGGATCCAAGGTCCGGATAGCAGGAGAGGAGGAGAGGTACAGATACCAGCCGCCATGGAAGAGGAATTCAGGAGGAGGTTGCGAGAGATGCAGCTACAGCACAGAGGACCAGTATCAGAGCAGGTCCTGCTGGGATGGTTTGATTTTATTCGCTGCGAACTCTGGAAGGAAGCGCTAGCCCGTGAGCAGCGTCACCAGAGAAAAGTTCTCCCCTCCATCCAGGAAAGGTACTGGTCGCAGTATGGATTGCGGGTGCTGTTTTTGGGAGAAAAACCGCACAAGGAGCAGACAGCTGAATTAAGCAGGCTGGTCTGGGCAGAGATGAAGCTGGATGAGAGTTACAGAGCCCTCCGGTGGCATGTATCCCAAGCATGCCCTTGGATAGCAGATGACAGCCCAACGGAAGGCTTAAGCTACGGCGGCCTGGGACTGTTGTATGTGAAGCTGACAGGGGACTCTAACTTTGGGAGTGATTTGGAGTGGCGGTTGGATGAAATTATGGATTTCAGAAAAGGGCTACTGAACGTCTCGGAAGTGCACTGGGCACTGGAAGATTTGGAGTTTCTGGCCGATCAGGAATGGGAGCTGGAGATCGCCTACAGACGGCTGCTAGACTCTGCTCAGTGCCAGGGCTGGGCTCCCTTTGCCTGGGACTATACGGAACTACCAGTGGACAACTCTGAAATCCTGGCTGAAGAGTCAGCAATGTGGCAGAGTAACAGTGTGCTTTGCCAACCTGCCCCTGCAGCTATGGATGTGGAGGTCTTATGGCGGATGCAGCAAGTGCTGACTGACCTTGATGATCCTGTTTCTGCATGGGATGATCTTGGATGGAGGAATGTGCCTGTCCAGCAGCATGCCAGAGAATCGGCAGTGGAAAATCTGGAAATTGCCATCCCCAAAGCTGAAGTGCTGACAACCGGCCAGAGCTCGGCCAACCTCTGCTCAGCACTGATAGCATCTTCTGGGTTCCATGGACAGGAGATGGTGAACCTCTATCCCCAGACATCAGTTGTAGAGACTGGGGATTTGATAGACTTTTCTGCTGAGGAAAAACAACCTGATGAGCCTCCAGCAGAAGAGCTGGTATTAGGGCCGAACTTCACTGTGCTCTGCCCAGCACCAACGCCAGTATCCATGGAGTTGCAAGGAACTTCCCCAGCTGAAGCTCTGGTCACTGAACAGAGGGTCCAAGACCTCTGTCCCATACCTGTGGCAGTTCTGGAGGCCCAGGGTGAGGAGGTGGTGGTCACTCCCGAGCAGCAGCTCAG
Organism: Lithobates sylvaticus; assembly: GCA_028564925.1. Classification (NCBI taxonomy): domain Eukaryota; kingdom Metazoa; phylum Chordata; class Amphibia; order Anura; family Ranidae; genus Lithobates; species Lithobates sylvaticus. The sequence continues at coordinate 142,007,655 of CM053036.1, read as the reverse complement.
GACCCAAGGAGAGAATGCAATCTGCACTTCACATCTGCAGCTTGATCTGGTGTCAGTGGATGGGCCGGTGGTCTCCACTAACAGAAAACCAGCAGAAGTGCTGGCAACCGGGCAGAGTGCTACCAACCTCTGCCCAGCACCGGTAACAGCTGCGGAGTTCCAGGGAGCTGGGGCAGTCGGCCTCTCTCCCCAACAGTTAGCTGGAGCAGATGATGTAGGGAAGCTCCTACGCCCAGCTGAACTGCTGGCAACGGAACAGAGCGCTGCTGGCCTCTGCCCTCAACTGACACAGGACAGATTTCCTGTAAAGGTGGATGGGAATTCAGTCTCCACCTGTATACCCCAGGGATGCTGGGCAGTAGGCCCATATGGCCAACAGCATGACAGACTGAGCCCAGTCACCCTGTCTTCTCTCCAGCGGCTGAAAAGACTCCAGGGAGGAGGGCCAGTCCAGGCCTCTCCCCAGCGGCAGATATGTTCTATGAGAGAGGCAGAGGTTGGCTGGGTGAGTAATACTCTGTTTGAAACAATTTGTTTGGGGTACTGTGTGGGTACAGGCATTAGAGGACTGGAACTATGGACTAACTTCGGAGTCAACCCGTCTGGGGTCTCCTCCTGTGTTAGTCTCCTGCCGAAAGGGGAGAAATGTGACAGACCTAGCCGGGACACGGGCTTTTTGAGAGGACTACATGCTAGCCTCCTGCCAGCTGATCACGGGCCCCCCAAAATACACTCTCTGTATATGCATTTGGCATTAGAAATAGACTAGCATCTGACACCTTGTGTCCCATTCAATGTCATGATGAACTCAAGCCACCTGTCTATTGTGTAAATGAGGCTGGTCTGGCTTGTAAGGTGTATTCCACACACTGTCAGATGCTAATGTCGTCAACTCCAGACAGCCTGTCTGTTGCCTTGTGTAATTCTAAAGAATATTTCACCTATTGTTGCGGGCGGCACAGTGGTGTAGTGGTTAGCACTCTCACCTAGCAGTAAGAAGGGTCGCTGGTTCAAATCCCAACCACGACACTTCCTGCCTGGAGTTTGCATGTTCTCCCTGTGCCTGCGTGGGTTTCCTCCGGGTACTCCGGTTTCCTCCCACAATCCAAAGACATGCAGGTAGGTAAATTGGCTTCTGTCCAAAAATTGGCCCTAGTATATGAATGGGGACCTTGGATTGTGGGCTCCTTGAGGGTAGGGACCAATGTGAGTGTGTGATGTACAGGGATGGGGACAATTGTAGACACTCACTTAGGTTGAACTGGATGGACTGATGTCTTTATTCAACCTTACTAACTATGAAACTATGAAACTATGTGCTAATTAACCCTGCAATTGAATGAAGGAGTCCAGTGTTGATTAAGGTAATTAGCTCATGCTAATTAAGTTAGGTCTTAGTCATCTGGCTCTATAAAATTGTGTGACATGTCAAATAAAGATCAGTCCATGTTTTAGCAACTAAGCAAGTGTTGTCTCGTTTGGTGCTTGGGAGCGGTTGGAATATCTTATACCTATATCCAGACTGGAAGCAAGTGATATATGACGAACGCACTCAAGAGGAGTGTAGGGACGTTCCGTCACATTAATGATCTGCTTCTATCTGTCTTTGCATTCAGCAACTTGACTGAGATCTCAATTCTGTGCTTGGTTTCACAGACAGAGGAGGACAGGAAATAGACAAGGCATTCACAAATATAATTAGTTCTCTGTGCACATGATGGCTTAACACACAGAAACCTCTAAGGCCCCTTTCACACTGGGGCGGGGAGCCGCGGTGACGGTAAAGCAGCGCTATATTTAGCGCTGCTTTACCGTCGTTTTAACCACGGTATTCGACCGCTCGCGGTGCGGTTTTACCCCCCGCGCGCGGCCGAAAAAGGGTTAAAGACCCCCTTTCACACTGGAGTTAAAGGGGCCGGATTTTTTCAGGCGGTGAACAGGCGCTATTTTTAGCGCTGTACCGCCTGAAAAACGCCCCAGTGTGAAAGGGGCCTAAAAGAAAGGGATAAAAGAAGGCAGACTGACCATACTTCCTCACTGACCATCCTAGATCACATAAATGTTTAAGGCTTCATGGAAACAGGACGTTTTTACAACCTCTTCTGAACGATTTAACTTGACAGATAGTAACATACGTTTGCATATATATATATATATATATATATATATATATATATATATATTTGTAAATAGCCAAAAATGAAAAATTCCTGTAAAGGAAACGTGGCTAAACACGAGTTACCGCGTTTGGCCGCGTTTAGCAGCTTTTGGCACTTGAAATGCTTCTAAACTCAGCTTCTGTACCGATTTTTTTGCGTTCCCAAAAAAGCCTCTAAACTCAACTGCCTAGAAACTATTGTAAACGACCCTGTGTACATGTACTGATAAGATAACACAGAGGAGAGTTCAGGAGCAGTTGAAAAAAATTCCCAACTGCTAGTAAAAAAACGTTTAGCAGCAGCAGTGTACTACAGTGAACTTGATAGATAGTAACCCACGCTTAAAACGTCCATTTTGCCGCGTTTACATGCCATGTTTAGTGGCATTATACCGTGTTTAGAAGTGTTTGGCATTGGAAATGCTTGTAGACTAGGCTTCTGAATGAATTTTTTTGCCTTCCAAAAAATGCCTCTAAACTCAACTGCCTAGAAACGACTGTAAACGACCCTGTGTACATGGACAGATAAGATAACATAGAGGAGAGTTCAGGGGTAGTTGAAAAAAAAAACTCCCAACTGCTCCTAAACATCCGTTTACCAACAACAGTGTACATGAGGCCTAAATGGAAATGTTCATTAGTCTATTTAATTTACAATATTAAGTTACTGAATTACAATAAAAAAAATATCGATGTACAGTGATTTCCCTTCAATTCATTAAATGCAAAGTTAGAAATGTGGCAGAAATAATCAATTTCCATATGGTCCATATCTATTTAAAGAGAACAAAACAATCCTAAAGTTTCACACTGGCAGGCAGTAAATGTAATTCGCAATAACACAGTCAGGTAAGGTCATAAATCAAGTTAACAGAAAAGACAACTCAAAACTCTTAATTCAAGTGGGCTGAGTGACACAGGAATTGCGTCGGAATGATCTCCGTAGTGGTGTTCCCTCTTCTAACACTCACCTCCACCCACCACCACCACCGTGTAGTTCTTTTCCTCCTGCCAATAAATAAGCAGTACAATAAACAGGGAGAGTCAAATCCTTCAGCAATGGCTTTGGCAGGTGGGCAGACATGGAAGTTTAACAAATCTTATCTCTGCAGAAATGTAAAACAACATTTTCAGGCACTCTGCTAGTGTGTGCCTAAACATTGGTGGACAAAACCCTTTTTGCAAGTACCATAAAAAGCAAATAATGTTGTAAAAATATAATTTAGAAATTTCTGTATCAATCTCACTAGTCACCTGTTATATCCCACTACAGAATTTAAGATCATCGTAAATTTGTGAACTTACCAGTCAATAATCTAGAAAACACAGAAGATCTTCCAGCTTGTGACAAATACCAATAATTATGGCGAAATATGCCCTTGCTATAATTATTGCTGGTATTCCTGCATAAAATAAACACGGAAACATTGTACGTCAGGCGAGGTTCTATATACATAAGCCATAGAAGTAGATAAAACGGACTAAATGTGCTGTAAAGCTCAAATTTCTTATTTTTAAAATGGATTTATATAATAAAAAAATTATTTTTAGACCGCAAATATACTTAGCTCAAGATCAATTCCCATTCTTCTATTAAACATTTCTTCATAAATATTATTACATTGCAAAGCATATTCCATTATAAAATAAAATCATTACTTTAATGGGTGTTGGAGGTTCAGTCTGTTGTGCAGCTTGGATATCAGTAATTTGGAAGATTCAATGTCCATCAGTTGTAAGCCCGCTGAAATATTTCTAAGGTCCTCCAAAGTGCAATCTGCTAACAAAAGAGTCTCTGCTGCCATAAGCCGGCTGTTTTTATCGTGAAGTTGGTGTGTTTGATGGAGGATACTCTTCATGGCGTCCTTCACCTCCTAAAATAAAACATTAATTATTTCTTGCTTTCAAACATTATGTTTTATATAGCTAAGAATGTCCTTCACAATGCACAGCCCACATATTTATGCATTTATAGATAATAAAAACTGACTGACATGGTGTTCAACTGGTATAGAAGGGGGCTTAGGTAGCATTTCAGTGCTCATTTGGTGTCCTTTCTAGACCTTAAAAAATATTTTGTGCTACTTATAATTTTTGCTTCATCAACAAAGTTGAGCACCTATAATCAGTAATGGGTGTAATTGAGCTTTCAACATTTGTACCAAGAAACTTACTAAGTTAATGATAGTTTAAATGGTGTATACTACTGTAACATTACACATCAATATTATATACACACGATTTGATATATCATTGCACATGTAGTAGTATATATTAGCATTATTTGCACATGGTGTTTATATCAGATTTATTTATGTATAAATCGTTGTACATGTAGTGATGTCCCCAATATTCAGAAATTACACTTGTTAGAGATGCTGATTACTGAGAGGAGAAGCATAGGTCAAGACATCATTTTTAAGACATGTAACTGTCAGTAAATGTAGGCTCTTATGATGTCCTAATGGACGAAACATGTTGGGAAGAGCTGAATGCACTGGCCTCACATGCTGTTGTCTTAGGCTGAAAGCAGCAGCGTTTTATGAATGGATTTTACATGTTTTTACTTGTTTTGTTTTAATAAACCAAAATACTTTTTTTATATAATATTTTTTAGGTTGTGGAACTACTGTGTGTAAGGGAAACCCGGGCAACAAGCGCACAGTGGTGCGCAGGCATGGACAATCCAGGAGATGCTCAAGAAAAGACATGTGCGAGCGTGCCCGACCTGGCTTGCCTGAACTACCTCTTGATCTCCGCCTGTCTACTTGTGACCCCGGCTTGTGTTTGACTCTGCTTCTGCCTGATGTTCCTGTGCCTCATTGCCCGCCTGTGTACTGAACCCGGCCTGTGTCCCATCTTTGCCTCTGCCTCACGACTCAGTACCTGCTCTGCCCGGCTGCTGATGAACCCTTGGCTTACGTCTCGGCTAGGCTTCCAGCTACTGATCCAGCGTCCCGGAGCTCCTGTCCTCAGTTCCGGCCCAGCGCTCTCAAGTTACCTGGTTCCAGCCAGAGTCATCCGCCACATCGGCCCTCGTGCCACTCTGTGTCCTCCACTCCCTGTCATCACTATCAGGGGTGTTGGACAGGAGGTGCAAGAGAAGCCCCCTCCACAGCTCGATCTCCACCAGGTTTGTGACACTGTGTTACACAGGCCAGTGGAGTCCCATTAAAGGATTCAATCACCGGAGTTGTTTGCAGTTTGATCTTATTATTAATGTTACCATTCTAAAGCAGATGTAACCTAAGTGCATGGGGTTTAATCTCTGGTAAGTGTGCATTCCACTTATTTGGTGACAGGATCCACATGAAGGGATCGTTTCAGGGAGATTGTCTTCTATGTTTCAAGCTTATACTACTGGTGAATAGGAACAGGTGTCACTGTGGATGGATTTTATATGTGAATCCTCACTGTCTATCATTTTTACCTCTTTGTTTTATAGTATTTCACAAAAATGAATACACCCTTCACATTTTTGTAAATATTTTATTATATCTTTTCATGTGACAACACAATTAAACTTTGCTACAATGTAAAGTAGTGAGTGTACAGCTTGTATAACAGTGTAAATTTGTTGTCCACACAAAATAACTCAACACACAACTATTAATGTCTAAACCGCTGGCAACAAAAGTGAGTACACCCCTAAGTGAAAATGTCCAAATTGGGCCCAAATAGCCATTTCCCTCCCCGGTGTCATGTGACTCATTAGTGTTACAAATTCGTCACGGAAGAGGACTCAAGTGGCAACCTGTGAAGCTCTGGTGAACTCCATGCCCAAGAGGGTTAAGGCAGTTCTGGAAAATAATGGTGGCCACACAAAATGTTGCCACTTTGGGCACAATTTGGACATTTCAGGGGTGTACTCACTTTTGTTGCCAGCGGTTTAGACATTAATGGCTGTGTGTTGAATTATATTGAGGGTACAGAAAATGTACACTGTTATACAAGCTGTACACTCACTACTTTACATTGTAGCAAAGTGTAATTTCTTCAGTGTTGTCACATGAAAAGATACAGTAAAATATTTGCATAAATGTGAGGGGTGTACTCACTTTTGTGAGATACTGTATATTTGTATTCTAAAGTCCTATCAGATCTGTTTTTCAGAATATTTAAGTTTCACATTAGGTTTGTTTTAATGGTATTTATGTTACATATAAATAGGAAAAATTGCGCTTGGTGAACTAATATGTTAATTACATGATACAACAGCAGCATTTACAAATATGTACACACCATATAAGCAAATAAATAAAGAAATAGTTGTGCTGACAAAATATGGATAAAGTGATAATTCCTTCCTCAATGTGGTGATTTCAGAGGATATAAACCATTAAAGTCCGTCACATAATCCAAAAAGACATTGAAATGTTAAAATGATAAGAGTGTCCAAACACCAGCAAAATCCATAAGTGAAAAGAGGGTGGTGGTAACGAAATGTCCCACAATCCGCTTGAGTGCTTTAGTCATATACTGCTTCCTCCAGTCTGAATTTAGATATCAGATATTCCAAACTGCTGACAACCAATAACAAGACAATACTCATTTTGGTTGCTGAACATGAACTGGTTTATTTGAGATCCCACACAAATATATACACCAGGATGACAATACAAACTGTAACCAGAAACTTAATTAACATGAGCTAATTAACTAATCATTTAACTAGACTAGGTGACTCAGAGATATGACCTTTCAGGGCAGCCTTGTTGTCTCCTAGCTCACTGATTATCATAAATATCAACACAGAACTCCTTAACACAATAGCAGAGTTAATTAGCACAAATAACAATGGGTGAAAGACCCTTAGAGCCCACACTAGACTTATTCACAATAAACACATTATAGCAGGCAACAGACAGACAGGTGACTGGAGTTGATGACATCAGCACCTGCTATGAGTCCAGACAGTATGAAGCAGTCACTGTTTCTAATATGGCATATACAGGGTTCCCAGAGTTTGTGTGCCTACTGGGACATGCACTTGGATCCAAAGTAAGATTACATCAAGGGTCCCCAGGCATACACCTCACAAAGAGTATTGTTCTCTTAACACCCAGGGCCCATAATCAGTAGGCAAGAGGCTAGAATACAGTCCCCTCCAAAAGCTTCTGTCCCATGTGAGTCTATCACAGTGATGTCCTTCCAATTGACGATAGGTGTAACACCTCATGCTCCCCAAGAGATAGATAAGACAAACATATCTTCTTACTAGATATTAAGACCTTTCAAACAATGTATACTATATTTTCTTTATTAATTTATGTTACATGCTTACAGTTTATTAGTTCTTATGGTAGTTTGTAATTGGAGTCTCACTTCTGGCACCACAATTGTAAAATCATTATTGAAAAGGTATGATGAAATCTTCTAATTGGGACATTTAGAAACAATGTTTTTTCCAGATCATTTAGTTTTAGTTGGCAATCTCTCAGCGCCAGCTTAGTGACCTAGGCATTTGTAATCAGTAGTACTGATCTGACCATCTGCTGTTATAGTACTAGTCAGAGGTGTGTGCAGCCTATTGCATTAGGGTGTGCACCCCAGAGCTCAAACACACTGAAATGTAGTAAACTTTAATTTAAAAAACAAATGAGTCTAGAGTGCACAGCATTCTATTAACCACTTCAGCCCCGGACCAATTGTCAGCTTAAGGACCAGAGGTCTTTTTTCAATTTCGCACTGCACTATTTTAACTGGTAATTGCGCAGTCATGCAATTTTGTAACCAAACGAAATTTGCGTCCTTTTCTTCCCACAAATAGAGCTTTCTTTTGATGGTATTTGATTGCCTCTGTGATTTTTATTTTTTGCGATATAAACGGAAAAAGAGCGAAAATTTTGAAAAAAAAAGAGATTTTCTACTTTTTGTTATAAGAAAAATCTAATAAACTCAATTTTAGTCAAACATTTGGGCCAAAATGTATTCAGCCACATGTCTTTAGTAAAAAAAAAAATGCCAATAAGCGTATATTTATTGGTTTGCGCAAAAGTTATAGCGTCTACAAAGTAGAGTAAATTTTCTGGAATTTACACCGCTTTTAATTTATGACTGCCTATTTCATTTCTTGAGGTGCTAAAATGGCAGGGAAGTACAAACCCCCCCCCCCCCCAAATGACCCCATTTTGGAAAGTAGACACCCCAAGCTATTTTGCTGAGAGGCATGTTGAGCCCATTGAATATTTTTTTTTTTAGTCCCAAGTGATTGAATAAAGACAAAAATAAAAAATAATTTTTTTTTTTTTCAAAAAGTTGTCACTAAATGATATATTGCTCACACATGCCATAGTTATATGTGGAATTGCACCCCGAAATACATTTTGCTGCTTCTCCTGAGTATGGGGATACCACATGTGTGGGACTTTTTGGGAGCCTAGCCGCGTACGGGGCCCCGAAACCCAAGCACCGCCTTCAGGATTTCTAAGGGTGCAAATTTTTGATTTCACTCCTCACTACCTATCACAGTTTCGAAGGCCATAAAATGCCAAAATAGCACAAAACCCCCCCAAATTACCCCATTTTGGAAAGTAGACACCCCAAGCTATTTGTTGAGAGGCATGGTGAGTATTTTACAGCTCTCATTTGTTTTTGAAAATGAAGAAAGTAAAGAAAAAAAATTTTTTTTTTCTTTTTTCAATTTTCAAAACTTTGTGACAAAAAGCGAGATCTGCAAAATACTCACCATACCTCTCAGCAAATAGCTTGGGGTGTCTACTTTCCAAAATTGGGTCATTTTGGGGGTTTTTATGCCATCTGGGCATTCCATGGCCTCCGAAACTGTGATTGGCAGTGAGAAGTGAAAAAAAATTACACCCTTAGAAAGCCTGAAGGCAGTGCTTGGTTTTTTACGCAGCTAGGCTCCCAAAAAGTCCCACACATGTGGTATCCCCGTACTCAGGAGAAGCAACAGAATGTATTTTGGGGTGTATTTCCACATATGCCCATGACATGTTTGAGCAATATATCATTTAGTGACAACTTTTTGTAAAAAAAATATATATATATATTTTTTTTTCATTATTCAATCTCTTGGGACAAAAAAAAAAAATATTTAATGGGCTCAACATTGCTCTCAGCAAATAGCTTGGGGTGTCTACTTTCCAAAATGGGGTCATTTGGGGGGGGGTTTGAACTGTCCTGGCATTTTATGCACAACATTTAGAAGCCTATGTCACACGTCACCCACTCTTCTAACCACTTGAAGACAAAGCCCTTTCTGACACTTTTTGTTTACATGAAAACATATTTTTTTTTTGCAAGAAAATTACGTTGAACCCCCAAACACTATATATATTGTTAAAGCAAAGGCCCTACAGATTAAAATGGTGGGTGTTGCATTTTTTTTTCCACACAGTATTTGCGCAGCGATTTTTCAAACGCATTTTTTGTGGAAAAAATACACTTTTTTTATTTTAATGCACTAAAACACACTATATTGCTCAAATTTTTGATGAAATAAAAAATATGATCTTAGGCCGAGTACATGGATACCAAACACGACATGCTTTAAAATTGCGCACAAACACGCAGTGGCGACAAACTACATACATTTTTAAAAGCCTTTAAAAGCCTTTACATGATACCACATTAGATTCACGGAGGAGGTCTACTGCTAAAATTACTGCCCTCGATCTGACCTTCGCAGTGATACCTCACATGCATGGTGCAATTGCTGTTTACATATGACGCCAGACCAACGCTTGTGTACGCCTTTGCGCAAGAGAAGGGGGGGCAGGTGTGCTTTTTTTTTTTTTTTTTTTTTTAGTTTTTTTTAAATTTATTTTGCTTTTTTATTTTATTTTCAAACTGTTCCTTCCATTTTTTTTCTTTGTTATGATTTTTATTGTTATCTCAGGGAATGTAAATATCCCCTATGATAGCAATAGGCAGTGACAGGTACTCTTTTTTTGAAAAAATTGGGGTCTATTAGACCCTAGATCTTTCCTCTGCCCTCAAAGCATCTGACCACACCAAGATTGGTGTGATAAAATGCTTTCCCAATTTCCCAATGGCGCGGTTTATATCCGGGAGGGGGGACATTCCCTCCCACTGCTTGTAAAAGCAGTCTAGAGGCTAATTACCCGCTAAAATTGCTTTTACATGAAAGCCGATCACTGGCTGAAAAGAATGATACCAAGATGATACCTAAACCTGCAGGCATCATTCTGGTATAACCATTCAAAGTCCAGCAACATACTGGACATGTATTGTAATCTTTTTTTTTTCATGCAGCCTCTTGGCTGAACGAAAAAAAGAGATTGATTGGTGGGTATGCCCACCATTAGAATACCTCCCTTCATCCACCCACTTCTAATGATGGGCATACATGCACCATTTATATATGCCGATGCATGGGGGCATCCTCCCGCAAAAGTTATGCCGTGTACACACGGTCGGAATTTCGACCGTATGTACGTGGCATTAGGAGCCAATCGCTCCTCCCCCCCCTGCTGCCCCCATGCTTCGGCACATATGCTCTTTTTTTTAACTGTGGTGGTGAAATCACCTCCTACAGCGTTGGAGTCGCGGCTTTATGTATCGTGGGAGCAAACGCTGTTGCTGTCAAGATAAATAAATCCGCGCTGCAACTGAATGGCGCACCTGAAAACAAAAAAATGCTTAACACTAAAACACAGTAAACAAAATTACATACCTGAAAAGCAAGCATGATAAAACATAATAAAACATTGCAGAATAGAATGGAGTAAAAAAAGAGCAACAATAGAGAGAGAGAGAGAGACAATAAAACGACAACTATTTTTGTTTTTTTATTTTTTTGAGATTCACAGGTAAAAAAGCTCCTGACTGTTAGCGACTGAATCAAAACGCTACCACAAAAAAAATGTTAGTGATCGCAGGGATCAGGCCTGACTCTGCGAACGCTGCAGTTATGTGTGCTTAGTGTTTTGTAAGTGACAGTGATCGATCGATACTGCACTTGGGTGGGCTGGGCTGGGCGGAGGGGGAAAACGCAGGTGCTAGCAGGTATCTGGGCTGATCCTGCTAACAATGCGTTTTTTTGGAACCCTAAACTGCTGGGACGCTAGTATAGATCTGATCAGATCAGATATTGATCTCTTCAGATACTGTGCCACTAAGGGAGGTGTATGCTTTGCGCGTGGGTGTTTGCGGTACTGGCACTAACCTGGGGCGACGCAGACCTTATTTGACCCTAAAACCTAATTGATATCACCCGCCGGGTGATTAGGGGGTTAAACCGTTATTGGGTAATAAATGGCGGGTGCCCTGACAGTATAAAAAACAAGCTAACTAACCAGCGTCACCCGAAACAGTAATACGGGTGATCACCTGGCGGTTACCTAAAAAAAAACTGGCTACCTAGCGGCACCAGTGACACTAATGCAGCGATCAGAAAAACAATTGCTTAGTGACACTGGCAAAAGGGGGTGAAAGGGTTAACTAGGGCAATCAGGGGGTTAAACCTTTATTAGGTAATATATGGGGGTACCTGACGCTATATAAAAACCTGACGGGGAACCTAAATAACGAAATAACTAACTGGCTAACCAGCGTCACCAGTGACACTTATACGGTAATCACTGGTGAAAGGGTTAACTCTAGGGGCAATCAGGGGGTTAAAACCTTTATTTAGGTTGTAATATGGGGGTACCTGACCTATAAACCTATTTATGAACCTATATAAACATGGTGGTTAACCTAAAAAAAAACTGGCTACCTAGCGACACTAATGCAGTGATCAGAAAAACGATCGCTTAGTGACACTGGCAAAAGGGGGTGAAAGGGTTAACTAGGGGCAATCAGGGGGTTAAACCTTTATTAGGTAATATATGGGGGTACCTGACGCTATATAAAAACCTGACGGGGAACCTAAATAACGAAATAACTAACTGGCTAACCAGCGTCACCAGTGACACTTATACGGTGATCACTGGTGAAAGGGTTAACTCTAGGGGCAATCAGGGGGTTAAAACCTTTATTTAGGTTGTAATATGGGGGTACCTGACCTATAAACCTATTTATGAACCTATATAAACATGGCGGTTAACCTAAAAAAAAACTGGTTACCTAGCGACACTAATGCAGCGATCAGAAAAACGATCGCTTAGTGACACTGGCAAAAGGGGGTGAAGGGGTTAACTAGGAGCAATCAGGGGGTTAAACCATTATTGGGGGGGGGGTAGGGGGCTACCTTAGACCTAAAGGGGCCTAAAACTAACTGCCCTGACAGTTATTACAGTCACACTGACACTAAATGCAGTGATCAGTAAATAAATGATCACTGCAATTAGTGACACTGTGACTGGGGGGGCAGTGGGTGATCTGGGGGGTGATCAGGGGGTGACAGGGGGGTGGAATATGTGCCTATGTGTACTGGTGTCAGTGTACTGTTGTGCACTAACCTTTACACGTTCACTCCTCGGCGTTCCGGTCAGATAGACTGGCGCACCGAGCGTGACATCACTTCCGCCTTCCTGTCTATACAATAGACAGGAAGGGGAAGCTTTTCATTCGCCAGGAGCGATCGCGAGGGGGTGGCCAGAAACCACTGGCCGTCCCCTCGTCCCGGATCGCTCCTGAAGCGATGCCGACCGTCCCCGCCGGCGGAGGAAGAATGTCACGTACAGGTACGTGATTTTGCCTGTACGTGCCATTCTGCTGACGTATATCTACATGGGGCGGTCGACAAGTGGTTAAAGCCCAACTCCAGCCAAAGTGTTTTTTTTCTTTTTTTTGTTTAATAGGAAAGTGAGGAAGAGTTACCTCTGCTCACCATTTTTTATTGCTGTGTGTCTATATTGTAATATTTATCCTCATTTCCTGTCGATGAGACAGACATGAGACAGACAGAATAGAAAATGAGTGGAAATACCACCAGTTCGGACAAAGACGCTTGCAAGTGTTTATTTATGGAGCTCCATTTAGCACTTTGGCATGGACCTTGACATGAAGGCTTTTTTCTATAATGTCTTTTACACTACGCCACCTTCGGCCATATCTAGAGGTTAGAATTTTTTTTTACTAGAGTTAGGTCTTAAGTTACAAAATTAAATTGTTTGCTGCAAATGATTTCAGATTATACCTCTTCTATGATATAAATGTGAAATTAAAACACGCCACATTTTTTACTTTCCCCAACATCAACAATGGTGTGTTGTAAGACTGGGAAGCGCCTGCATTATGTATCAGAAAGACATACCATGAAATGGCGCACAGTGAAGGACATAAATTATTATTTTATTTACACAGCCTAGGATCATGTTACTCTAGGTATAACTACACTCAAGAGAGGAACGTAAATGTATTTTTACTATAGACCCTTCACCTCACTTAGTAGAATTAAGTACAGTCTCACAGATGCTCATTATTCTTATTATTACCCTTTTCCTGGCAATTTTTAAAGTCTTCATAAAAAATAAGCCCTGGGCAGCCAACATTGTAGCTGCTGAAAGGCTAAAAGAACCAAAAAATAAAAATAAATGTACTGGGAAAATCGATTTACATTTTGCTAAATAGAATAGAACATAGAGTGATGTGAATGTACAAGAAACATACTGTATAATGCAGGGAAGAAAGAAGTAAAGTTATTGATGCATTTGTCTGTATCCAGGCTTCAGTACCTGATCAGATAAAAAGTATGGTGGGAAGGCCTGCAGAGCAGACAAGGCTGTACTGCACACCACCCCTGTGTGCTCCTCCGCATATTGAAGTAGAGTAGGGATGGTTTCAGGCAGCTGAGCATTCTTCAAAGATAGAAGGTATATTTTCATCTCATCCTCATCCTCTGCATTATTCAATCCTTCCAAAATTGTGGCCTTTGCTAGTTCAACATCCTGCAAAAAAAAAAGCAGAAACAGATTTATCAAGTTACTTATCAAATGCACAACTACAACTTTTTTTGGACAAAGTGTAGCAGGGTTATAACTAGTGTCATGTTTTAATTGATGTCTGCTGCACCATTGGGAGCATTTTGCTCACCTGCAATATACATAATTAGAATTGGACAGCGCTACTATGTAACATATGAAAAAATAAATAAACATATTTAAAATAAAAATACAAAAAACTGTGTAAATGTGTACACGAATCCCTACGTGTAACAGTGTGTATGTATGTATATATATAATACTGTATATATACGTAAATTGTGACACAAAGGGATTAGTGTACACATTTACACAGTTTTTTGTATATTTTTTTTTTTTTTATTCATATTTATTTTTGCACATATTACATAGTAGTGCTGTCTAGTTCTAATTATATATATTGGGGGTGGTTTTGATACACTTTTTATGACAGTAGCTGCAAATTCACAGATTGTGGCACAGATTTAAGTATAATTTTGCTTACGTGCCCTGGTGTGGTAGGGTACCAGTGTGACAAGGGATCTAATCCTTCCCCAGTCTATCCATAACTAAAACAAGTTTTGTCTGGTTTTAAAGCCTAATTTTAGCTAAAATGCAAAAAAACCTGCACAAGGGACAGTTAGTATGATTTGTCCCTTGTGCTGATTCTCTCACTTTCTATAGATATCTTCCTTTGTCCTAGCCCACCCCCTCATCCAAACCCCTGCAATCTTCTGGTGCAGCAGGAGCTAATACAGTAAGGGGCTCACATCAAGAAAGCTCAACTATGTCCACCCTTTGCTGCTAGATTTGCAACTTATAGAAGCTCTAGTCCAGCTTCTATGAATTACACAGCATCTGTGAATGGAGAGGACGGAGCTATCAATCATCCACCCATCCCCTATTACAGAGACATTTAGCTAAACTTAGGCTTTAACTTAACATTTTAGTCATGCTCCAATGTTTAACATAGAAATACCTGCAGGGGAGACAGTCTGTATGTACCATTTGGGTTTGGTTATGGTATTACCTGGACCCATATGGTACACCAGGGCACCCATTGAATAAAACCAACTGGTTGCTATTGACCATGGAAACACCTACTTCTAAGCTATAGAGTCTGCAGGTTCTGATCAAGGCAGTACTTATTCCAATTTTATGATCAAATGTGTAGTTGGTGATATGATTTGGTTATGCTACTGATTTTCTGCTATTTTTCTTAAGTCTGTACTGTGATGGTTTAAATAAAGAATTGGTAAAGGAATATAGATGTTCAGCAGTAACAAAGACCGGGGTACAGGTCAAGGTTTCCAACACTTGAAGGGCCAACACTTTTACTTTAGTCTTTTTTCCATTTGGTATGCTTCACCTAAAGTAAAAAAAGCTTTAAGGATTTTCAGAGTGCTGGATGATTGTTTATTTGTACGTTTGTGGTGCCAGCACTTGCTGATCACCTGATTACTATTCTCGTGACCCCCCCCCCCCCCCCCATGGCATACCGTGCTGCATATGTCCACATAGTTCAATCAATTTACCTTCATCTGAGTTTTGTGTAAGCAGAATCCTGAGAGCATCTCACAGGATTATTAGGAGTGTACTTCCTGGAGCTTGGGTTTTGCAACTTCCTCTGTACTTGTTGCCTACCTCATCAAACACATGCAAACTTCCAAGATATATTTGAATCCTACTTACTGACTTTTTTTTACACCAGAAGTTTTGTGTGCAAGAGGCAGCAAGGAACCTGCAATAGGTGTGCTGCGAAATTCTTCTTCGGCATCATAAATTAATGTTCTAAAATCACCAGTCTACTGCCAGTACAAAGTGGGATGGCTTGGTGGATGATGAACTAAAGTACTGAGCAGTCAGTCTTTGCTCCCTGTAAGCATTTCAAGGTTTAATTTTCAGTTGTGATTGGAATGTGCCTTAAAGCAAGACTTTAATGAACTATAAAGTATATTTTGATCTACTATAAACTGGCTGCGAGCCATTTCATAAGATTACTGTCAATTTTTAATACACTTGTAAAAAGTTTTATGTTCAGAGCTAACTGTGAGCGTGTGCCAAGAAATATATGTACACATTTAACTCCAAAACCACTAGTCATGGTGAATTTCATTCAATTCAAAACTCATTCAATGAGCAGCCATTCATTTGTAAGCACATATAAACAAAAGTATGCTTGGGGAAGAAAGTATTTTCCAAAGTACGCATCAAAACATATCTGGAATCAATAACGGTCATGACAACAAACCCCTTAGGACTTCAGGGATTATGTCAACCAGAAAGGAAAGTCTTAAGGAATTAATGAATGACCTACCTCTTCTTCACAAAGGTCCATTCTGCAGATCTTGCCAATAATTGCTCCTGCTATAATAATTCCTGTTTCCATAATCTCTGGGTTTGGCACTTTTGCTCTAAGCTTCTCCTGTAAATGAAAGTCGGTTCTCAATTTTTAGAGTATACTTACATCACAGAATATATTATTTTTTGTATATGAAAGCAATCAAAAGCTGTTATATGTTAGAGTGTGTTATCCATAGGTAGTTGTAATAAAAAGAAATATAATGCTACAACATTTCTCCCACCTGTCTGGATATGCCTTACCTTCATTAAAGCTGAACTACAGAAAAATAAACACAAAATCAAAGCAGCTATGTATATTACCGGTAATTTTAAACCATAAAATGTATTTTAAATGTGTCTGGTGTAAGTACCTGAATTTACCTTGATATACTATATATTTCTCCTGTAATCTCCAAAACTGGAAGAGGTAGGGTCAGCAGTAAAAGCCATTCAGGTTTTTCTGTATTTCAGTGTGCTGGCAGGGAACATACTGCCAGTAGAAGAGACCAAAGTGAGCAGAGGGATAGTTTCTTCATTATACTGCTGTTTCTACATTACTCAATCAGGAGGCTGAGGGTGTGCTAGACTAACCTATACTGCCACATCAGTTACATCCACCTCCTATATGTGCTTTCTGGTAGGGGTGCTTGGCTAAACAGGATTAGCAGTCCTTCAGCATGTAAAACAGTGTACACATACAGTATGTATGTCAATTGCGTATGCAGCTTTTTGCACAAAGTTGACCTTTGATTACTTTTAATATAGGTTGAGTTTGCCACAAATGTGGGTGTGGTTAAGAAAAATAGGATTTTTGTACTCACCATAAAATCTTTTTACTTAATTATCATCAAGCTCTGTCCCTCAATAGTCTATTGAGGGACAGAGCTTGATGATAATTAAGTAACTTAGGGTTATACTGCCACCTACAGAAGAAATAGACACTAGGCACATAGAAACTGAAGGCCTTTCCCTTTGAAATACTCCCACTTCACACCTGCACAGTTGTAGCAAACAGTCCAAAGACAGAATGATAGCAAATGAGGGGAGGGAGCTGTGTCCCTCAACAGATGCCAATAAAAGGATATTATCATAAGTACAAAAATCCTATTTTCCCTATCATACACTGAGGGACACAGTTTTTGTGATAATTAAGCAACCTAGGGACATCCAAAAACAGTCCAAACTGCAGCCATGCCAAAACATACACAGGTGAACCAGCCCAACAAGAGCAAAACCGGAACAAAAGGCAACCAATGCCTTTAAACAACCCCTTGCACAACCTTTTGGTCAAAACTGGTATTTGCAAAAGCAGACACATCAATCTTATTAAACATATGTAAAGAAGACTAGGTTATAGCTGTGCAGATTTGAAACATAGAGGCCTGATGACGAAAAGCCTAAGAAATACTTGTTTCCCTGGTGGAGTGAGCTTTAATGGGAAAAGGAAGCAATTCATCTTGAAACTTATAGTATTGCACGATGACAAGTCTAATCTATCTACAGCCAACAGTGGATCCGGAGAACCTTTTTTAGGAAGTTCTGAAATGGCAAAAAGATAACCAGTCTGCCTAAAAAAAAGCAGCGTCAGAAAGGTAAACCCTGATTGCCCTCAACATATCCCAGCAATTGAGAGATATCTCCTAGAGGTGAGCTGATGCCAGACACAGGGAGGGCAACACAATATCTTCATGAGGTGAAAAGCAGAAGGTCCTCTGTGTTGTGGAAATTTTTATTAACGTATGTTGTTATATTTCCCCCAATGTCAGTTTTGCTGTAATACGCTCATGCGAGCAGATTCGCACATACAGATGTTGGTGGAAGACCACTGGCTGCGGAAACCTTCCCGTGGACACGGCAGATCCGTTTGCTCTTTTAGGGCTGTTCCTTTATGCCTAACCAAGAGACTGGCCACCTCACAGTGATTGCATTAACTCTCCTAGCAAACGGATCTGCATACATGGGAACCATAGCATAACAGGCCCAGATTTACTCCCTTTGCCGCCCCAAGGCCGGGTCCTTCAATGCCGCCCCCCCCCCCCCCCCCACACACACACACACACACACACCACCACCACCATTCTCGTCCTTTATCGATGACTTCTACAAAAGATCAATTAAAAACATATCTCCACACACAAGAACACTGAAAATAACTGGCTTTAATTGTACAGACTGAAAATACTCTGTAATGCAGAAAATACTTTTTAAAGATTATAGCAGTAAGAAACTCCCTACAATTTTTTTAGTTCTAACTTTTCTTTTGGCAAACTCATCGATAATATCTTCGTAGGACAAAGTATTTAAAAGTTCTGACTCAATGTCAAGTAAAGCTAAACTGTTCAGTCTTTCTTGACCCAAAGATGATCATAAAGCATAAAATGGTGCCACTGTGCCATCAAATGCTGCCAATGTGCCAAACGCTGCCACTGTGCCCATTAAACGCTGCCACTGTGCCCTCAAACGCTGCCACTGTGACCTCAAACGCTGCCACTGTGCCCTCAAATGCTGCCACTGTGACCTCAAACGCTGCCACTGTGACCTCAAACGCTGCCAATGTGCCCTCAAACGCTGCCACTGTGCCATCAAAATCTGCCACTGTGCCCATCAAATGCAGCCACACTGCCATAAAATGCTGCCAGTGTGCCCATCATATGCTGCCAGTGTGCCCATCAAATGCAGCCAGTGTGCCCATCATATGCTGCCAGTGTGCCCATCAAATGCAGCCAGTGTGCCCATCAAATGCAGCCAGTGTGCCCATTCAATTTTAAAACTTTCTTCTTTTCCAGTTCTACACATGGGGTTCAGGAGCCAGGGGAGGAGAAAGAAGACCTACCTTGTCCTCCTGGCCAGCTCAGCTCCGAATCTGATGAATTCCTCCACACTGCTGCTGCTAGTTTCACTTGACCCCACTCCACTCAGCGCCACGGTCAGACTGCTCCTACCGAGGCCTCTGTTCCTCCAAGTCCGATCACGCTTGCTTGCAGGCAGCATAGCAAGGGGCAGGGCCAGAGCGTCAGTGGAGCTCAAGGCCCCACCCACCCACGGCCCGCTCCTTGATCAAATAAAAAGCAGCACTGGCACTGCGTGAGTGAAAGACAGTGGGGATTTTCAGTGCCGATTTGCGGGCATCGCATGCAGCGCTGCCCCTGCACCACTGCCGCCCTGAGACCTGGCCTCAGTGGCCTTGTGGGAAATCCGACCCTGAGCATTACCATAAAAAAATGATGGCCCACTGAGCCATGATAGAGTATGGCTTGCTTCATTGGTAGCAGTGGAAATGTGCACTCAAATCGTACTCAGAGCCCTGTAAGGAGTGTTCAAATCGTGAGACACTTTGTGTCTCACAGGGAAGCTGGCAGCATGGCTCTGCACATGTCACTACTGGAATTCTATTTAAATATATACATGTGTGTGATTGGTTCTTTTGAAAGAATACAAGTGTCTGATTGGCTGATTCTGAAGCTACCACCTTCTTTTGTTATTCATGTTTACAGTATAAATAAAAGCAGCAGATCATGCTAGAGAGGATTTTGCTAAGCTCAACGTGATACCAGTGTCTGTCTGTGTTACTTGGATACATACAAGCGCATTTTCCCAGCATTACACAAGTAATCATAAGTAATGATTGTGTTTATTATCGCAGGGAATTATTTGTGCACGGAAGAGAAGCTTGAATTAATCCACAACATTGGTTTCAAAACAACCTTGTCTATGTGTAACACCAAATGGGCCTCCTAAAGGACAATGCTGATTACTCAAAAACAATGTCAAAGATATTTCCCAATTAGATTCAAAAGAAAGTCTTGACACCACCAAAAATACTAGATTTATATTCCACACTTGGATCGGAGGGAGCAGAAATTGAAACCCCTTTTATAGAAGTACCTGTCAAAGAATAATTAGCAAGAGGACATTAAAAAGAGGGGACAGTGCAGACTCCTGACCTTTGATGATGCTAAAAGCCAACTGTTGTTATACTCCCAAATGGAAGAAAAAAAAAAAACGAAAAAAGCACATGGATAAACCACCAGACACTTACACCAGTATATATAAATATTCTAGGTTTGATAGGAAAACTTGCTGGAAGAAGACTGGCCTATTTTTACAAAGTCAGGATTACAGAATCCAAAATATCTGTATATCTAAGAACATTGTTTCAACAGCCAGGTAGTCGAAGCCACCAAAAATCAGGGGGGAAAACTGGTCCATGGGATAACAGATCTGACCGATCGGGTAGAGGCAATGAAGCGTCAGCTAACATATGATGTCCTGGATCCTAAGATTTCTAGTCACAGTACTTTGCATATGCCAGCTGGGCCCAGTGCCAGTGGCCTCATACTGAATATGTAATGTCTGGACTAGGGATGGGCCCGGTGCTCGATGCGAACCCACGTTCGCATCGAGCACCGGGCGTTCGCTCGCTCGGCGAGCCCAGAACTATTTTGGCCGCTCGCATCACGTTCGTGTGATGCGAGCGGCCCCGCAATGCATTGCGGCCGGCGCGGCCGGCGCAGTGCATTGCTGGCTGATGATTGGCCAAGCATGTACTGTGACCCCGCATGCTTGGCCAATCACAGCCCCGGAAACTCGAAGAGCCATAATTGGCTACAGGCAGGACGCCTGTAGCCAATTACAGCTCAGGGGCTGTAGTACACGCCCCCCCCTATAAAAGGCCGCCACGCCGTCTGCGCCGGTCACATGCTGTTCCGGCGCAGATAGAGCAGGCTAGATCTGTGACACTCTGCTGGATTTAGTTAGTTAGAGAGATTTACTTAGAGAGATCGAGTTAGATAGATTCATTCATTTAGATTGATTTAGAAAGAGGGGCTTCTAGTGTGCTCGTGGCAGGCAGGCAGAGCTCCTATATTTTGTTCCCAGAAGCACCTATAGGACTTGTAGTGTGTTCGTGGCAGGCAGGCAGAGCTCCTATATTTTGTTCCCAGAAGCACCTATAGGACTTGTAGTGTGTTCGTGGCAGGCAGGCAGAGCTCCTATATTTTGTTCCCAGAAGCACCTATAGGACTTGTAGTGTGTTCGTGGCAGGCAGGCAGAGCTCCTATATTTTGTTCCCAGAAGCACCTATAGGACTTGTAGTGTGTTCGTGGCAGGCAGGCAGAGCTCCTATATTTTGTTCCCAGAAGCACCTATAGGACTTGTAGTGTGTTCGTGGCAGGCAGGCAGAGCTCCTATATTTTGTTCCCAGAAGCACCTATAGGACTTGTAGTGTGTTCGTGGCAGGCAGGCAGAGCTCCTATATTTTGTTCCCAGAAGCACCTATAGGACTTGTAGTGTGTTCGTGGCAGGCAGGCAGAGCTCCTATATTTTGTTCCCAGAAGCACCTATAGGACTTGAAGTGTGTTAGTCCCATCACACAGACCTACATTTTCTTCCCAGAAGCACCTATAGGACTTGAAGTGTGTTAGTCCCATCACACAGAGATCATATATTTTGTTCCCAGAAGCACCTATAGGACTTGAAGTGTGTTAGTCCCATCACACAGACCTATATTTCCTTCCCAGAAGCACCTATAGGACTTGAAGTGTGTTAGTCCCATCACACAGAGATCATATATTTTGTTCCCAGAAGCACCTATAGGACTTGAAGTGTGTTAGTCCCATCACACAGACCTACATTTTCTTCCCAGAAGCACCTATAGGACTTGAAGTGTGTTAGTCCCATCACACAGAGATCATATATTTTGTTCCCAGAAGCACCTATAGGACTTGAAGTGTGTTAGTCCCATCACACAGAGATCATATATTTTGTTCCCAGAAGCACCTATAGGACTTGAAGTGTGTTAGTCCCATCACACAGACCTATATTTCCTTCCCAGAAGCACCTATAGGACTTGAAGTGTGTTAGTCCCATCACACAGAGATCATATATTTTGTTCCCAGAAGCACCTATAGGACTTGAAGTGTGTTAGTCCCATCACACAGACCTACATTTTCTTCCCAGAAGCACCTATAGGACTTGAAGTGTGTTAGTCCCATCACACAGAGATCATATATTTTGTTCCCAGAAGCACCTATAGGACTTGAAGTGTGTTAGTCCCATCACACAGACCTATATTTCCTTCCCAGAAGCACCTATAGGACTTGAAGTGTGTTAGTCCCATCACACAGAGATCATATATTTTGTTCCCAGAAGCACCTATAGGACTTGAAGTGTGTTAGTCCCATCACACAGAGATCATATATTTTGTTCCCAGAAGCACCTATAGGACTTGAAGTGTGTTAGTCCCATCACACAGACCTACATTTTCTTCCCAGAAGCACCTATAGGACTTGAAGTGTGTTAGTCCCATCACACAGAGATCATATATTTTGTTCCCAGAAGCACCTATAGGACTTGAAGTGTGTTAGTCCCATCACACAGAGATCATATATTTTGTTCCCAGAAGCACCTATAGGACTTGAAGTGTGTTAGTCCCATCACACAGAGATCATATATTTTGTTCCCAGAAGCACCTATAGGACTTGAAGTGTGTTAGTCCCATCACACAGACCTATATTTCCTTCCCAAGAAGCACCTATAGGACTTGAAGTGTGTTAGTCCCATCACACAGAGATCATATATTTTGTTCCCAGAAGCACCTATAGGACTTGAAGTGTGTTAGTCCCATCACACAGACCTATATTTCCTTCCCAGAAGCACCTATAGGACTTGAAGTGTGTTAGTCCCATCACACAGAGATCATATATTTTGTTCCCAGAAGCACCTATAGGACTTGAAGTGTGTTAGTCCCATCACACAGAGATCATATATTTTGTTCCCAGAAGCACCTATAGGACTTGAAGTGTGTTAGTCCCATCACACAGACCTATATTTCCTTCCCAGAAGCACCTATAGGACTTGAAGTGTGTTAGTCCCATCACACAGAGATCATATATTTTGTTCCCAGAAGCACCTATAGGACTTGAAGTGTGTTAGTCCCATCACACAGACCTACATTTTCTTCCCAGAAGCACCTATAGGACTTGAAGTGTGTTAGTCCCATCACACAGACCTACATTTTCTTCTCAGAAGCACCCATAGGACTTGAAGTGTGTTAGTCCCATCACACAGACCTATATTTTCTTCCCAGAAGCACCTATAGGACTTGAAGTGTGTTAGTCCCATCACACAGAGATCATATATTTTGTTCCCAGAAGCACCTATAGGACTTGAAGTGTGTTAGTCCCATCACACAGACCTACATTTTCTTCCCAGAAGCACCTATAGAACTTGAAGTGTGTTAGTCCCATCACACAGACCTACATTTTCTTCCCAGAAGCACCCATAGGACTTGAAGTGTGTTAGTCCCATCACACAGACCTATATTTTCTTCCCAGAAGCACCCATAGGACTTGAAGTGTATTAGTCCCATCACACAGAGCTCCTCTATTTTCTTTGCAGAAGCACCCACAGGACTTCTAGTGTGTTAGTGGCATCACACAGAGCTCCTATATTTTCTTCTCAGCAGCACCCACAGGACTTCTAGTGTGTTAGTGGCATCACACAGAGCTCCTCTATTTTCTTTGCAGAAGCACCCACAGGACTTCTAGTGTGTTAGTGGCATCACACAGAGCTCCTCTATTTTCTTTGCAGAAGCACCCATAGGACTTCTAGTGTGTTAGTGGCATCACGCAGAGCTCCTATATTTTCTTCTCAGCAGCACCCACAGGACTTCTAGTGTGTTAGTGGCATCACACAGAGCTCCTCTATTTTCTTTGCAGAAGCACCCACAGGACTTCTAGTGTGTTAGTGGCATCACACAGAGCTCCTCTATTTTCTTTGCAGAAGCACCCATAGGACTTCTAGTGTGTTAGTGGCATCACACAGAGCTCCTATATTTTCTTCTCAGCAGCACCCACAGGACTTCTAGTGTGTTAGTGGCATCACACAGAGCTCCTCTATTTTCTTTGCAGAAGCACCCATAGGACTTCTAGTGTGTTAGTGGCATCACACAGAGCTCCTATATTTTCTTCTCAGCAGCACCCACAGGACTTCTAGTGTGTTAGTGGCATCACACAGAGCTCCTCTATTTTCTTTGCAGAAGCACCCATAGGACTTCTAGTGTGTTAGTGGCATCACACAGAGCTCCTATATTTTCTTCTCAGCAGCACCCACAGGACTTCTAGTGTGTTAGTGGCATCACACAGAGCTCCTCTATTTTCTTTGCAGAAGCACCCACAGGACTTCTAGTGTGTTAGTGGCATCACACAGAGCTCCTCTATTTTCTTTGCAGAAGCACCCATAGGACTTCTAGTGTGTTAGTGGCATCACGCAGAGCTCCTATATTTTCTTCTCAGCAGCACCCACAGGACTTCTAGTGTGTTAGTGGCATCACACAGAGCTCCTCTATTTTCTTTGCAGAAGCACCCACAGGACTTCTAGTGTGTTAGTGGCATCACACAGAGCTCCTCTATTTTCTTTGCAGAAGCACCCATAGGACTTCTAGTGTGTTAGTGGCATCACACAGAGCTCCTATATTTTCTTCTCAGCAGCACCCACAGGACTTCTAGTGTGTTAGTGGCATCACACAGAGCTCCTCTATTTTCTTTGCAGAAGCACCCATAGGACTTCTAGTGTGTTAGTGGCATCACACAGAGCTCCTATATTTTCTTCTCAGCAGCACCCACAGGACTTCTAGTGTGTTAGTGGCATCACACAGAGCTCCTCTATTTTCTTTGCAGAAGCACCCATAGGACTTCTAGTGTGTTAGTGGCATCACACAGAGCTCCTATATTTTCTTCTCAGCAGCACCCACAGGACTTCTAGTGTGTTAGTGGCATCACACAGAGCTCCTCTATTTTCTTTGCAGAAGCACCCACAGGACTTCTAGTGTGTTAGTGGCATCACACAGAGCTCCTCTATTTTCTTTGCAGAAGCACCCATAGGACTTCTAGTGTGTTAGTGGCATCACGCAGAGCTCCTATATTTTCTTCTCAGCAGCACCCACAGGACTTCTAGTGTGTTAGTGGCATCACACAGAGCTCCTCTATTTTCTTTGCAGAAGCACCCACAGGACTTCTAGTGTGTTAGTGGCATCACACAGAGCTCCTCTATTTTCTTTGCAGAAGCACCCATAGGACTTCTAGTGTGTTAGTGGCATCACACAGAGCTCCTATATTTTCTTCTCAGCAGCACCCACAGGACTTCTAGTGTGTTAGTGGCATCACACAGAGCTCCTCTATTTTCTTTGCAGAAGCACCCACAGGACTTCTAGTGTGTTAGTGGCATCACACAGAGCTCCTCTATTTTCTTTGCAGAAGCACCCACAGGACTTCTAGTGTGTTAGTGGCATCACACAGAGCTCCTCTATTTTCTTTGCAGAAGCACCCATAGGACTTCTAGTGTGTTAGTGGCATCACACAGAGCTCCTATATTTTCTTCTCAGCAGCACCCACAGGACTTCTTGTGTGTTAGTGGCATCACACAGAGCTCCTCTATTTTCTTTGCAGAAGCACCCATAGGACTTCTAGTGTGTTAGTGGCATCACACAGAGCTCCTATATTTTCTTCTCAGCAGCACCCACAGGACTTCTAGTGTGTTAGTGGCATCACACAGAGCTCCTCTATTTTCTTTGCAGAAGCACCCACAGGACTTCTAGTGTGTTAGTGGCATCACACAGAGCTCCTCTATTTTCTTTGCAGAAGCACCCACAGGACTTCTAGTGTGTTAGTGGCATCACACAGAGCTCCTCTATTTTCTTTGCAGAAGCACCCATAGGACTTCTAGTGTGTTAGTGGCATCACACAGAGCTCCTCTATTTTCTTCTCAGCAGCACCCACAGGACTTCTTGTGTGTTAGTGGCATCACACAGAGCTCCTCTATTTTCTTTGCAGAAGCACCCATAGGACTTCTAGTGTGTTAGTGGCATCACACAGAGCTCCTATATATTCTTCTCAGCAGCACCCACAGGACTACCGACTACAATGGCTGGAAGACCGCCAAGGGGAGGCAGAGCGTGCAGAGCCAAGAACACAGGGCAGGCAGGCTCTGTTTCTAGTGGACGTGGCCGTGGACGTGGACGTGGTCGTGCATCGTCATCAGCACGTGGCCATGGGACACGCGCGTCTTTGTTTTCGGCAGCTGGACATGTGGAGCCGCATCATGCTGAAGGCTTGGTAGAATGGATGACCAAGCCCTCCTCATCCTCCTCATCCTCTCTCACCCAGGCTCAGGGTACTGACAGAGCATCATCAGCCACCCCTTCCCTAGACCCACCATGTCCTCCTGAGGAGTCCCCCGAACTCTTTGAGCACAGTGTTGGGTACATGCTCCAGGAGGATGCCCAACGATTCGAAGGCTCGGATGATGATACCCAGCTTGAGGAATCTGGCAGTACTGTTCCACCAGCTGCAGCTTACTGCCAGGTTTGCTCTAGTGGTGAAGAGGGAGGGGATGATGAGGTCACTGACTCCACGTGGGTGCCTGAAGGGAGAGAGGATGAGGAGGAGGACGAGGAGGAGGAGGATGCGGCGTCACATGTCCAACGAGGCAGGATGCCCCCTGGAGGCCAGGTAGAGGCCAGCACAGCAACTGTACAACACCGCAGAGCTCCGCCTGTGCAGGGCGCTGCCTCTGCACGTTATCAGAAAAGTTCTTTGGTGTGGGCCTTTTTTGAGACGAGTGCAGCAGATCGCACCACTGCTATTTGCAATATTTGTCTCAAGCGTATCTCGCGTGGCCAAAACATCAGCCGCTTGGGCACCACAAGCATGACCAGACATATGGCGACCTGCCATGCAGCTCGTTGGCAGGCACACATAAAAGACCCACACCAAAGAACTAAGCGGACCTCTCCTTGCTCCTCCTCAGCTGGGATCTCCATCCCCACTACACCTTCAGTCCTCTCTGAAAGCTGCTCTGAGAGGACTGAAGGTGTAGAATTAGGTGTGTCACAACCAAGTACTTGCAGTACACCGACGTCCGATTGCAGCAGGCAAATTTCCCTGCCCCAGCTGCTGGACCGTAGAAAGAAGTACACTCCCAGCCATCCACATGCCCAGCGGTTGAATGCTAGCCTGGCTAAATTGCTAGCACTTCAACTGCTGCCTTTTCAGTTGGTAGACTCGGCCCCCTTCCGTGAGTTTGTTCAATGTGCGGTTCCTCAGTGGCAGGTTCCCAAACGCCACTTTTTCTCACGGAAGGCGATTCCGTCTCTCTACCGGCATGTGGAGGGCAATGTCCATGCCTCGCTGGACAGGGCGGTCAGCGGTAAGGTGCATATTACCGCTGACTCATGGTCCAGCAGGCATGGACAGGGACGGTACCTTTCTTTCACGGCCCATTGGGTCACTCTATTGGCAGCTGGGAGGGATGCAGGACAAGGTGCAGTAGTGTTGGAGGTTGTTCCGCCACCACGCCTCCAAAACGCTACTACTGCTACTGGTTGTGACACACCTCTCTCCTCCACCCCCTCCTCTTCTTCTTCCTCCAGTGCTCTGTCCTTGGAACCAGCGGTGCTCCGTAGGCGTACAAGGGGCTACGCAAGTACGCAGGCAAAAAGATGCCATGCCGTGCTTGCGCTGGTGTGTTTGGGGGACAGGAGCCACACTGGGCCAGAGGTTCTGGCAGCTCTGCAGGGGCAGGCCGAGAGGTGGTTGACGCCACGTCAGCTTAAGCCAGGAATGGTCGTTTCTGACAATGGCACCAACCTCCTCTCCGCCCTGCGACAGGGGCAGCTCACCCATGTGCCCTGCATGGCTCACGTCCTCAACCTGGTGGTGCAGCGGTTCTTGGGCAGGTTCCCAGGCTTACAGGATGTCCTGAGGCAGGCCAGGAAAGTCTGTGTGCATTTCCGCCGATCTTATAATGCCAGTGCTCGGCTGACTGAGCTGCAAAAGGAGCTGAACCTGCCCAAGAACCGCCTAATATGTGACATGCCCACCAGGTGGAACTCAACGTTGGCCATGCTGCAGCGACTGCACACGCAGCAGAGGGCCATCAATGAGTACCTTTGCGACTACGGCACCAGGACAGGGTCAGGGGAGCTTGGTTTTTTTTCCCCACGTCAGTGGAGCATGATCAGGGATGCATGCACTGTCCTCTCACCATTTGAGGAGGCCACGAGGATGGTGAGCAGTGACAGTGCATGCATCAGTGACACTGTCCCTCTTGTCCACCTGTTGGAGCATACGCTGCGTGGGATAATGGACAGGGCACTTGAGGCAGAACAGAGGCAGGAAGAGGAGGACTTCCTTGCCTCTCAAGGCCCCCTTTATCCGGACAGTGTTCCTTCTGTCCCACCCATCACACAGGAAGAGGATGAGGAGGAGGAGGAGGAGGAGGATTGTGTGAGCATGGAGGTGGAGCCTGGCACTCAGCATCAGCAGCAGCAGTCTTTTAGGGATGATGTACAGTCCCAACAAACCAGTGGACTTGTACGTGGCTGGGAGGAGGTGGCTGGCGATCATGTCATCCTCAGTGACCCAGAAGACTCCGGACCGAATGCCTCAGCTAACCTACGCTGCATGGCCTCCCTGATCCTGCAAAGCCTGCGGAAGGATCCTCGTGTTCTTCGGATCAAGGAGAGGGACCATTACTGGCTGGCCACTCTCCTTGATCCGCGGTACAAGGGTAAGGTTGCGGACCTTATCTTGCCGTCGCAGAGGGAGCAGAGGATGAGACATCTCAGGGAGGCCTTGCAGAAAGGTCTGTGCAACGCGTTCCCAGAAACTGGGAGGCTACAAACTCCTGGTCCTGGGCGACGAGTTGCTGAGGCTTCGGTCAGTGGCAGAAGGAGCGGTGGGGAAGGTGGACGTCTGACCGATGCGTTCAGACAATTTTTTAGTCCGCAGCCCCAAGGTATGATCGGTTCCAGCAACCATCGCCAGCGTCTGATATACATGGTGCAGGAATACCTTGGGGCAAGGTCAGACTTGGACACCTTTCCCACCGAAAATCCTCTGGCTTACTGGGTCCTGAGGATGGATCACTGGCCAGAGCTTGCACAGTATGCAATTGAGCTACTGGCCTGTCCTGCCTCCAGCGTTCTTTCCGAACGCACATTCAGTGCTGCTGGAGGATTTGTGACTGATCATAGGGTGCGCCTGTCCACCGCCTCGGTTGATCGACTGACCTTCATCAAAATGAATCAGTCTTGGATCACCACCAGCTACCAGGCACCTGAGGCGGATATAACCGAATAATTTTTAATGTCACATCCCTTTAAGACTGCCTATGCTGATGCTGAGTGACTGTCCTCTTATGTTCACTGACTATCCTCTTCCTCCTCCTCAATGATCCATGCCACCACACCAGTGCCTAAGGCACAATTTTTCAGCCCCTGTTTAACAGGGGCGGGTACTTACAATTTTTAAAAAAAATGCTTCGCAACACATGTGACTGCTGTGCTCCAAGTACAGTATCTGTGAGGGGTTGCAGTGTTGTGGCACCAGCACCAGTGCCTAAGGCACAATTTTTCAGCCCCTGTTTAACAGGGGCGTGTACTTACAATTTTTTAAAAAAATGCTTCGCAACACGTGTGACTGCTGTGCTCCAAGTACAGTATCTGTGAGGGGTTGCAGTGTTGTGGCACCAGCACCAGTGCCTAAGGCACAATTTTTCAGCCCCTGTTTAACAGGGGCGTGTACTTACAATTTTTTAAAAAAATGCTTCGCAACACGTGTGACTGCTGTGCTCCAAGTACAGTATCTGTGAGGGGTTGCAGTGTTGTGGCACCAGCACCAGTGCCTAAGGCACAATTTTTCAGCCCCTGTTTAACAGGGGCGGGTACTTACAATTTTTTAAAAAAATGCTTCGCAACACGTGTGACTGCTGTGCTCCAAGTACAGTATCTGTGAGGGCCGGGTTGCAGTGTTGTGGCACCAGCACCAGTGCCTAAGGCACAATTTTTCAGCCCCTGTTTAACAGGGGCGTGTACTTACAATTTTTTAAAAAAATGCTTCGCAACACGTGTGACTGCTGTGCTCCAAGTACAGTCTCTGTGAGGGGTTGCAGTGTTGTGGCACCAGCACCAGTGCCTAAGGCACAATTTTTCAGCCCCTGTTTAACAGGGGCGGGTAATTACAAATCTTGATCTAATAGTTCACAGCAGGGCCCATTCCTGCGCCCACCAAGAGTAACTATGAGGGCCTGCAGTCTTGTGGCAACACCGTCCACCACCACCGCCAAAGGCCCAATTTTTCTGCCCTGTTCATCAGGTGCTTGCAATTACAAATCTTGATCTAATAACTCACAGCAGGGCCCATTCCTGCGCCCACCAAGAGTAACTATGAGGGCCTACAGTCTTGTGGCAACACCGTCCACCACCACCGCCAAAGGCCCAATTTTTCTGCCCTGTTCATCAGGTGCTTGCAATTACAAATCTTGATCTAATAACTCACAGCAGGGCCCATTCCTGCGCCCACCAAGAGTAACTGTGAGAGCTTACAGTCTTGTGGCAACACCGTCCACCACCACCACCACCCCCAATTTTTCTGCCCTGTTCAACAGGTGCATGCAATTACAAATCTTGATCTATT
This sequence comes from Lithobates sylvaticus, assembly GCA_028564925.1. Classification (NCBI taxonomy): domain Eukaryota; kingdom Metazoa; phylum Chordata; class Amphibia; order Anura; family Ranidae; genus Lithobates; species Lithobates sylvaticus. Next base: position 141,976,849 of record CM053036.1, on the reverse strand, counting down.
AACTCATAGCAGGGCCCATTCCTGTGCCCACCAGTCTTGTGGCTACACCAACATCTAATAGGGCAAATTTCTGCAGAGTATATACGCCAGGGCCCTACTTTCAAACATCCAACTTACAAACGACTCCTACTTGCAAATGGAAAGAGAAAACAGGAAGTGAGAGGAAATCTACCCCTAGGAAGGGAAATTCTATCCTGTTAGATTTAATTTGGGAAAAAGGTATCTCCTCTCTACTGATACTTTATCACCAATCCTTGTTTCAATTAAAACCCCACTTTTCCAAAAACATTTGTCATTGGGACGGAAAGTGAGGTGACATGTTCTGAACAGATGTGCAAAGACAGCAAATGTTACAGGGGTGATAACCCCTCCCTATGTTCTCCAAAAAGCTTAAAAATAGATTTTTTTGGGATGGAGCTACACTTCATAATGTACCTGTTCAGATTCTACTTAAGAACAAACCTAAAGCCGCAAGTGGTTTTAAATGGCTTCTTTTTTTCCTTTACAAATGTCATTTTGTGCAAGGACAGTTCTAAACACGGGAAACACATGCCACTTCACAGGCATACTTTAGACACCCCCCAGGTACCATATTTAAAGGAAAATTTCACTTTTTTTTTTTCACTTTATGCATCATTAAAATGACTGCTCCCGAAAAAACGTTAGTTTTTAAAAGTTCTTTTTGCATTGATATATGTCCCCTGGGGCAGGACCCGGGTCCCCAAACCTGTTTTATGACATTAACATGCATATTGGCCGTTGTAATTAGCACTTTTGATTTCGAACGTTCGTGTCCATTATAACGTATAGGGTTCGAAAATTCGCGCGAACTTTCGGTCGGTTCGAAGGTTCTGGTGCGAACCGAACCCGGGGGTGTTTCGGCTCATCCCTAGTCTGGACACAGTTCAGTATTCTCTAGCAGCCTCTACTGTGCATATACTGGCTGGACACAGTGCTAGCAGCTCTACTGCTTTGCACAGAACCCACTCCCGAGAAAAAAAGAAGCATCAAAATGTAAGGATTGGGGGCAAAAAAAAAATTCACACTATCTTGGTGGAGCTCAATGTAAAGAGCAGCTTTACCTTCAGGATTTATTATGAACTGAACTGTGGCAAACCATCATTGATTTATTACATTGCTTGGAGTACTTGCTTAAAAGTTTTATACCATCAATCCTAGCACTCGCAAGCAGCTTTGCAGGGAAGATGGATGTCGGGATTAAAGTTGCCAAGCCTGAATCAGCAGTTGCATCAGTATCTTCTGATTCTCAAGATATCTTTAAAAAACATGTCTACAATACTGTATAAGGATTATTTTGGGACTAAACACACCCATCCCATTGTAAAATACCTCATGATTAGTCTCTATCAACTCCTGACCTAATTCTGTGTAATAATGTGTTGGTTGCTTAACTGTAAACTATGATTATTCAGAAATATTGATATAATCATAATAGCAACATTAAAGGAGTGGTCTACAAAAGTATGAACAAACATTTCATTATTTTAAACCTTACACACGGGCCGAATGCCAGCCGACATTGCGCTGGTGATGGCTCCCCGTCCGACAGTTTGGTTGGCTTCTGTTGGATGAGCATGCTGGAAACTCAGCAGCCGATCGGCTCCCGATCAGCGCTCTCAGCCAATGGCAGAGAATGCTGATCTGAGTGTTCTGGTGGAGGGGCCGTCACCCTTTCAGAACACAACAGCTCAGTGCGGGAGATGTCTGTACTAACGTCGGGGCGTTAGTACAGTGGCTCTGACTGGAGCTGACAGTTTTTTTTCGTTCTACTGGTAGATGAGGCTGGATATTGGAAATCCTCTCTCCAGTTAGACAATGAGTGCACATGCACCAACTCTCTGCCATCCTACACATCTCTCTCCTCAGTGGGAGCTATGTCTGAGTTCACACTGATGGTACTAGAAACTAAACAATGGGAGATACATTTTGCAGTTTAGTGACCTTACACAGCCTTACTTATTGGCCTGCATTCAGGGAATACAAAGGATTAAAGTGTGTAGCAGGCATGTTGTAATGCAATTTCTCCTTTTGGCCACAAGATGGAGACAGAGAGATGCTGACTTGTCTATCCAGAAAACTCAGAGACACAAAGTTTACTGGGAAAAAGGAGAGTTTCAGGAAGTGCTGAGATAAATGAGGTGAGAGAAAAGAGAGAGATAGACAGATTTATCACACAGCACTACAGAAAGAGTGCTGACAGGAGACCGAAGAGAGGGAAGTGCTGAGATGATTGAAAGAGTGAGAGAGACATGTTTTCCACACAGCAATACAGAGAGAGTGTTGACAGAAGATCTGAGGAGGGCAGTCTGAGGAGAGAGTGAGGAGAGTGCTCTGATGTACCAGCATCTGATTGAGGGGGAGAGACACACGCTGACACCAGAGACTGTGTGACCTAACAGAGGGAGAGAAAGCCAAGTTTCTTCTGAGACTACAGGGGAGAGTTACCATGAGGAGAGGGGATAGAGGAGAGGAGTGGTGAGGTGCGGGACTGTGTGGTGGAACTCCACCTAAGAGAGAGAGAGAGAAAGACACTGTCTACCAGCATCTGAGAGAGCCAGGCTTTTCCCGAGACTGCTGCCAAGAGACTGAGGATAAATGAGCCAGGAAAAGTGTCACCCACATGGTCCTCCACCGTTCAGCCCAGGGACCCTGCTCAGCAACTCAGCGCCATCTAGCTCAATGGAGACAACCCACACCGCTTTGGGGATCAGAAGACCCATTCAGGTGTCCTGTTGGCCGTTGTCCCATCACCCTGCCACTTCAGCTACCAGCCATCTTGATTGTCTGACAGGAGGTGATCCAGTGCCTTACAACATTGCCAGGAGCCTGAACCACCTTCTGGGACTTCTGTTTAAACCCAACATCTTTCTTAGCACAGTACAGACACTGCATGCAGACACCTATTCCCCTTTCTACTTTCAGAGGATGCTTGTTTGGAGCTGCCACTTTCTGTTATTACAAAACACTACCTAATGGGATTTCCTAGAGGATTACTGTCTCACTTTTGATTGATTAAACCTACTCTCTTTACAAAGGGCCCCAACGTTTGCTAGCAGAAGACACTAGTACCCTTCAACTCAGAACCTGTAACATTACAGAACTGTGCTTACTCTACCTGTTAACCTATTTCTTCTTTTTGTTTTGTTACTTTCAATGGTGCTTGTGGCCCAGAAGGAGCTGATAGATTTTCTCTGCTCCTTCTCAGCATTTGTGTTATGGGCATATAGATTACTGTACTTTTCTAAATTTACAGTTGCTAAGTATTGAAGGTTGTCTTTTCTAATGTATTAATTCTTTGCAAAAAGGTTTAACAGTGTTGTAAGCTTCCATACGCTTTAAACCGTGATAATATATTCAATTTGTTTATCACTACCAGGTGTGTGTCTGTTTTTGGTGATAATCCACAGCCAGGATAACAGTATTTTCCACGTGTCTTTAAATGTGTTTGCAGTAATTTAATTTAACCAGGTGTGCCAGAGGGGCTAAGGTCATTCTTGGGGTTGAGGCAGAGATCAGAGAACCCAAATTTACCAAGCGGTTCCTTCGGGGGTGGCGCTAAACATCTCATACTTACCTGCTCTGTGCAATGGTTTTGCACAGAACAAGCCCGATCCTTCTCTTCTCAGCTTCCCACCAGCGCTCTGAGCCCCTCCCCCTGCCAAGTGTCCCCACAGCTACCTGCTTGCTGTGGGGGTACTCATCTGTGCTCACTCCCGAGCCCTGCTCTCAGTAGGACACTTTCACACTGATGCAGTGCAGTTTTCCTGCACCATGGGTGCAGCGCAGAGTTCTAGTTGTTTTAGTTTAGGTTAGTAAAAGAGTGGTTTTGGTTCGCCTTCAGAAAGAATCATAACTGGTAAAGTAGAGTTCAGAGGTCAGTGCTAAGTGAGACAGAGTTCAGAGGGCAGTGCTAAATTATGCAGAGTTCAAAGGTCAGAGCTAAGTGATGCAGAGGTTGGGGTCAGTAGTGACACAGAGTGCAGTAGTAAGTGACCCTCTGTTTCACCTCTGCACTGTTTATCTTTGTTCTCTGTTTATTCCCCGGGACTCTGCCCATTACTCATTAATGCACCTCCAACTCTTCTCCCCTTCTCCTATTCCCTGATCCAGTAGGTGGAGCTAAATTACAACTAGACATAGCCCTGCTTGCTGGACCATGGAATATGAGAACGGGGGAAAAGATCTGAAGCTGTAGTACCCTGAGTACTGTGATGAGTCCCAGGAATAAGAACAGAAGTAAGCCAATACCCTTTCTGTGTCTCCCCTGCAGCTGCACTTGTCACAGGCATATACAGAGGAAAAGCTGTTTCTTTATGCCAGGGAGAGGGAGAGACTATGATTGGCTTGTTGCCCGCCCCTACTGCCATGCGCCCTTTAGCACCCGCATCCTCTCTGTACAAAGCTAATCACTGTCATTCACAGCCCCGCCTCCCTACTCCCTGTTTCAGCATTTACTACCAGCCCCCTCAGTTTCTTCTGTAGCTGCCTGTGGGGGTAGCTGAAGGGAAGACACAGAAGCTAATTAGTGGAGCTGAGTGTCGGAATGGCTCTGGGATTCAGCCTGGATTGGCAGAAAATTGAGATTGAACTCAGGTCTTGAGAAAGTTTCCCAATCCAGGGCAGTTGGGAGGTATGCACACGTGGGTGATTAGGATGTACCCAGGCACATCCGGCACACCCCGCACGCACATCCTTTGCCCAGTGAATTGACTGTCCCCAGGTGATGCACAGAGATGAAAAAAATTCTCCTACATCTGCAGCTCTCTCTTCTCTACAGCTGTTCAAAGTGCACAATTTATACAGCTTCTCTGAGCTTTCAGAAAGCAGGGGGCATGAAGCTGAATGTACACTCTGCAGAGCTGAGGAGAGCTAAGAGCTGATTGGAAGGAAGGGACACACCCCCTTCACCCAGCACACAGGAACAGAGCTGAGGATGTCAATCACAGGCTGTTTGCTGTACCTCCCTCCCCGTCATCTTTTTATCTCTTGGTGTCAGGAAAATTTGTCAGAAGTGACTCATGCAGATAGTAGAGGAATGAGGCAGCAGACTGAAATAACACTTAGTGCTCTGGATTGAGACAAGTACACACTATAGAGGGATATGCAAAATAGCTTTAGTATTATATGACTTACTAGCACAAGCTTGAGGAGTTCTATAGAGGGGTTCGGTTGAAAGGCTGCAGAATATAGAAATTTCTCATGTATCTTTGCTTGTTTCTTTTTGGTAAAATCCAGGAAATCTGAAAGTGCGAATATTGAAGCACGTGACTGGGCTGCGACTGCTGCATCAATAAAAAATGGTCTGCAACATAATACACAATTCATCAGTTTCTGAATAGCAATCACTATAATCAATGAAAACTTTAATCCAGTAACAATGATATCTAATAGACAGACAGATACCGTATATACTCGAGTATAAGCCGAGTTTTTCAGCACATTTTTTTGTGCTGAAAGTGCCCCCCTCGTCTTATACTCGAGTCAAGCAATTTTCTGCAGCAAAAAAAAAAAATTTCCGACTAGGAACCCCAAATTTGGTATGCCAACCCAGTGGACCTAGCACTACAACATATACAAAGATGTTCCTAGCACCAAGTGACCCCGAGATACGGGGCCCCAAAGTCGGTCAACTGTGTTCATCTGCAGCAATGCCATTTCAGGACCATTTGGGTCCAGAGACCCCAAATTTTGGCTGCAGCTAGGGGGCATTTAGGAACCCTTAACTATCAAGTTTGACGTTTGGGGGACCTATGGCTGCAAATGGGCACAGTGAGGCTGCAAATGGGCATTGTTGACCCTCTTTTCCACTTACAGTAGCTGCGCATTTCTCGAGGCTTATACTCGAGTCAATACGTTTTCCCAGTTGTTTGTGATAAAATTAGGTGCCTCAGCTTATATTCGGGTCGGCTTATACTCAAGTATATATACGGTAGATAGATAGATAGATAGATCCCATGTGCATACATATATTAAAGCCGAGCAGAATTTTAAATGATTCAAATTTACCCTGAAGTTTAACTCCCCATCACAACTTGTATATGTGATTTACTATAAGGTCATAAGTTTGTTGACTCCCAATCATCATATCTATTAAAGCTTGTTGGACATCTCATTCCAAAACCAGAAAGTTGCTGTAGGTATTTGTACCAATTAAGCTAAAACGTCTTTGTACCATATGCTGTAATTTTAATAGTACCCTTTACTAGAAACACCTGACTGCAATATTTTTGAGGAGTATCCACATAGATAGAGCAAAATACAAAGTGCATTAATGGAACCAATCCACATTCATCTTATATTGATCTAGCTGTGATGAACTGAAACCAGATTACTATGGGTAGCAGTTAAAGTGATACTAAACCCACACTGTTTAATTTACATTGTCCCTACTGTTTCTTTATATGGATGATGGTACTGTAATTATATTAATAAAAGAAATAAAAAAAAAAAAGAAAAGAAAAAACATCTACAATGCCTTGAATGTGATAGACCAGATTAAAGTGGCACATCATTGTGAAGTGGAAGGAAAATTATAAATGGTTTTCAATTTTTTTTACAAATAAATATCTGAAAAGTGTGGCTTGCATTTGTATTCAGCCCCCTTTACTTTGATACTCCTAACTAAAATCAAGTGGAACCAATTGCCTTCAGAAGTCACCTAATTAGTAAATAGAGTCCACCTGTGTGAAATTAAATTTCAGTATGAATATAGCTGTTCTGTGAAGCCCTCAGAGGTTTGTTACAGAACCTTAGTGAACAAACATCATCATGAAGGCCAAGGAATACACCAGACAGGTCAGGGATAAAGTTGTGGAGAAGTTTAAAGCAGGGTTAGGTTATAAAAGAATATCCGAAGCTTTGAACATTTCATGGAGTACTGTTCAATCCATCATCCCGAAAATGGAAAGAGTATGGCACAATTGCAAACCTACCAAGACATGGCTGTCCACCTAAACTGACAGGTCGGGCAAGGAGAGCTTTAATCAGAGAAGCAGCCAAGAGGCCCATGGTAACTCTAGAGGAGCTGCAGAGATCTACAGCTCAGGTGGGAGGATCTTCCACAGGAAAGCCATTGTTAAAAAGAAAGCTATAAGAAGTCCCATTTGTAGTTTGCGAGAAGCCATGTGGGGGACACAGCAAACATGTGGAAGAACTTTTTGGCCTAAAAGCAAAACGCTATGTGTGGTGGAAAACTAACACTAAAAAACTAAAACTAACACCCTGAACACACCATCACCACCGTGAACCATGGTGGTAGCAGCATCATGTTGTGGGGATCAGAGACGTGCGGTGAGGTCAATGGCTGGTGAGGCACTGGCTAGTATCAGAGCCAAATACACACAGGTTACATACACCATGAACATTAGAGCGAGAGCAATAATTCTAGCACTAAACCTCCTCTGTATCTCTAAACATGTAACCTGTAAAAAAAAAAAAAAATTTCCCTAAAAAATTAAAAATTGCTGCGCAGGCATTTTATTCCCTAGGGTGTCTGCTTAAAAAATATATATAATGTTTGGGGGTTCTGTGTAATTTTCTAGCAACAAAAAAAATTATGTATAGAAGTGTCAGAATTAGCCTGCGTGGCAAGGGGTTATTTACCATACGTAAATAATATACAAATAATTATTATATATTGTTTTTAAGGTAATTTACTATATTTTTTAAAACTGTACTCAAGCAGTTGGCTTAACAGACAAATTACTAATTAGTTTGAAGTTATAATTTTAAACCAGTAATTTCACAGTAAATAGATAAATAATAAATTATTATTTTATAACATATAGCATAATAATATATGATTTAGCTTGAGTAAAATAGTACCTTTTCAGCAGGCAGCAGATTCTCACTCTCCCTCTTAAAGCGCAGGTCCGCCCAAAAAATAAAAAAATTAAGAACCAGCAGCTACATATACTGCAGCTGCTGGCTTTTAATAATAAATATGACACTTAGCTGTCCTGGAGTCGAGCGATGTCGGCACCGCAGCTGATGTTTCCATCAGCTGTCGAGTGCTGCCGCCGTCACTGCGGGTGAGGGTACCCGGCAGTGTAGCCTTTTGTGTATACGCCGGGAACCCTACTGCGCATGCAAAGGACCTGCTCCTCTCCTACTGGCCCAGCAACAGGGGAAGGAGCCCCAGCCATGACTTCAATAGCTGCGGCTGAGGCTCCCGGAAGTGGGAAAGGATACCTGTCAAAGACAGGTATCCTGTCCCCTCTCTCCCCGAAAGGTGCCAATTGTGGCACTGGTGGGGGGAGGAATCAGATGAGCGGAAGTTCCACTTTTGGGTGGAACTCCGCTTTAACTGTGTGAGAAAAACATGGGATTATGGGTCTTTTAGACACATGCCCCCTTCTATGACACTGCAGTGGGAGTACAGCCTTCACTGCAGCATTTTTATTGAACAGCTTGTTCCATTAGTAATGTGCTTTACCATTGGTCCAAGGCTCCAAGCTGTCCATTAAGCTCAGTGCTTCTGACAAGAAGTGAAAGGCACTGTGAGCTCATCCTCTCAGTCTGCTGCTAACAGTGTGCCAGCTTGTATTTAAACTGACCACTCTATGTGGCTTCTAACAGGCTGCACAAGAAGCCCTGTATCTTTGGAAATATAGGTGGCAGGCCCCCCAAATTCTGACCAGTGGTGGGATAGGACTTCAGCTACTTATCCCTGAAGCTCGATCATTTTTTGTGTTTTTTTTTTGTGTTTTTTGTTCTTTTTTTACGATCATTACCTCCCCTGACTGAACGTCCCTGGTGGGGATGCTTTTCTTCAGCAGGGACATGGAAGCTGGTCAGAGTTGATGAGAAAATGGATGGAGCCAAATACAAGGCAATCTTAGAAGAAAACCTGTTAGAGTCTGCAAAATACTTGAGTGGGGCGGAGGTTCATCCAGCAGGAAAACGACCCTAAACATACAGCCGGAGCTACAATGGAATGGTTTAGATCAAAGCATTTTCATATGTTAGAATAGAAGTCAAACTACAGACCTAAATCCAATTGAGAATATTTATTTGTAAAAAAAATGTAAAGAACATTTATCATTTTTCTTTCACTTTACAATTATGTGCCACTTTGTGTTGGTCTATCACATATAATCCCAATAAAATACATTTACGTTTTTGGTTGTAACATGACAAAATGTGCAAAATGTCAAGGGGTATGAATACTATTTTTAAGTAACTGTAAGTACCTTTTTCCTAATATACAGCTGTCACATGACCCAGCTATTTCCCAGCCTGTCTGGAGGGAAACATAAGCAGGAGGAGCTTCTAGTCCTCGGCTGCTAGTCACATGTTAAAAAACAGCCTTTGGAATACAGAGTAAAAATAAATAATTAATATCAATAAACTGTTTAAATTGTCATACAAATATATATTTGAATTTTAATTATTTTTTGGCAATAACAGGGTGTGGTGGATTTTCTGCCAGTCGCATGCTGTGTCACGACCCTCCAGCCTGTGTGTTAGAATATAGAGAGATCCACCGCTCCAGGGTGATCCACCCAACCCTCGATTTCACAGCTGTTCCAATGGTTAGAGAACCCAGGTGCAGGCACGGCACAAGCTGATGAAGATGCAAATTAAGGACTCTGAACGGCCGCACTCCAAGAAAAATTCAAAATCCTTTATTGGTAAAATGTTGAATCACACAAAAATGGGTCACAGCAAAGCAAGAAAATAGCTAACGCGTTTCACACTACCAAGAGTGCTTACTCATATGAGTAAGCACTCTTGGTAGTGTGAAACACGTTAGCTATTTTCTTGCTTTGCTGTGACCCATTTTTGTGTGATTCAACATTTACCCAATAAAGGCTTTTGAATTTTTCTTGGAGTGCGGCCGTTCAGAGTCCTTAATTTGCATCTTCATCTGTGTGTTAGAATAATGGAGAGGTGAAGCCTCCATCAACCTACATGAAATATCCTATCCTTATTGTGTTTATCTGGTTAGTGGGCATGGAGGATGAGGGAGGGAGTGGGCTGTCATTTACTACTGTGTATACGCCCATATGTGTGACTCTATAGACACATGAACTGCTCAGATGTGATAGGGGGGAAAATGCTCAGCATAGAAACTCACTGAAAGCTGAGCATGTGCAGAGCTGCCAACACTGCTTTGCTAAATCCCTAGCTGCATTGGAGACATGAGAGAAGGTATAGATAGAGAACAGCAGGATCAACCTGTTTTTTTTGCACAATACAGAAAACAAATCTCATAGTGACTGAATGAGTATGAACAGCATATAATACAGCATTTAATTATAGTTTTTCGTGATGTGGGTTTAGTGACACTTTAAACTCTATTATGTGGTTAAAATTGAATATAAATTATGTTTGTCAGGTACTAATCTCCAAAAGCCGGGTCTCTTACTATGCTATTGTTTGTTACTTTGTGCTTAAAGATTAAATAAGTTTTGTAGAAACAGTATATATTTACTATATCTACTATGCTATGGGTCTACTGCACATGCATATACAGTACATTATTACCCTAGAAGAAAACAATTCAGGTGACTCACAGTAAATTAGGTGATGCTGACTGGAAGATCTGCTGAATATCCCTCTGTTTGGCATGCTTAAAAGTTTTCACAAGTGCATGAAAGTGTTTGACAGTTGATATCTTAGGGACAGTCAGGTTCTTTCTTTTGGAAATTGCCAAGTACTTATTGAGCTGAAAGGGCAATAAAAATTATGAGTATCTCAGCCTCAAAACTACATTAACACATTACATAAGCTAGGACTTCATTTGCAGGCATGCTTTATTGGCTTGGGCTTAGAGTGGCATGACCATATGGAGAGGCCCAAACTGTTTTACTTGAAACATTAAAGCCTGCCTGTGTTAGTATTTGACATAATATGCAACACAAAATGCATAGTAAAGCATGTGGAAATAATTGTGGCACACTGTTTAAGCAGTAGAAGCTTTTTGTACAATAGACAAGGGCAAGATAAAAAAAAAGCCAACCATTATTGGTATTCATCAATTCTTTGTGAAAGTTAAGAAACTTTCTAATTAACCTTTTGTGCCAAAATTTGCTATTTTTAGAATTTGCCAGGCCTGCTTCTCAGTCAAATAATATGATTGATATTTTGAAAGCCAATTGGTTTGTTGTGTCTTAAAGTCACTGGGCAGGTATCATGCTTTTTGTGCTCTAACCAATGGTAGAAAACATTTGTCTAAATAAATTAATATCTTAAAAAGAGTTGGATCAAAAATTAAGAGGAAATATCTAAAAGAAAATGGGCAAGAGAAAAGGGGATACACAATGAGGTGCCAAAAATGTCAGGTGACCAAAGTAAATGAGAAATGCAAAGAAAGTGATTGCCCATAAAAAAATTACAGAATAATACAAGAGGAGGTATATGACAAGATTCAATATAGGAAGGAACAAGACGTTAGGTTGACAGAAAAGAGGCATCATGATCAGCAAAATATAGCACAAAGGCTCAAACAAGACAGAATAGGGACCTCAGACAAAGAATAGGGCAAGCAAAGTCCTCTAAAGTAATGGCCTTATGCTGCGTACACACGACCAGAATTTTTGACAGCAAAGGTCCGACAGAACAAATCCGTCGGACATTCCGATCGTGTTTGGGCTCCATCGGACCTTTGCACATGTTTTAAATTTTCCCACCGGAACTCCGCCGGACTCAGTTCCTAGCGGGAAACACGTTCATCTGCATGCTGGTCCGATGGACCAAATACGATGCAAGGGCAGCTACAGCACCTGCCCGCGAGAATGTTTCCAGCACGATCCTATCGTGCTGGTTCTCGGCGTCAAGGTACTGTACATCTCGCGCTGGCTGCAATAGGTAAAACAAATTTTCCTATCGCAGCAAGAGCGAGAGGGAATTCCCCTCCAAGGGCATACCAGGCCCTTTGGTCTGGTATGGATTTTAATAGGAAGCCCCTACGCCAAAAAAATGGGGAGGGGGTCCCCCCAAAATCGATACCAGAATCGGATGGGGACGAGTGAGTGGCCAGGTCTGGTATCGATATTGGGGGGGCCCCCATAAAATCCATACCATGTGACCGGGCTCGCAAGATGTCAACCTTTTATCGCCGAGATTGACTTCCTTTTCTAGTCCCGTCGTAACTTATCATGTTCAAAATGAACGGACTTTGTCCGTGTGTGGGCAAGCCCGTTCATTTGGAAGTCCGCCGAAACTCCGGCGGGAAGACTGGCGGACCTAGTCTGCCAGAAAGTCCGGCGGGAAGTCCGTCGGACCTAGTCTGCTGGAAAGTCCGGTCGTGTGTACAGGGCATTGGAGCCAATTTGAGTAGGTCTTCGAGGTCTAAGAAGATGCAGTTGACTCTTTTTTTAATATGTTTCATTGCTCATGATTCTGACCACGTCTTTAGACATTTACTCTTAACAATGGAGAGACATTTTTAGAATGAACTGCACATTCTCTGATAAATAATCTAAAATCCCTCACTACAGTATATTTTGTTCAGTTGCCAAATGATTAGCTTTAAAAGACAGAGAATGGATATGGATCTTCAAAATGTCCTATTTCAATGTGTCCTAGAAGTAGCTATCTATTTGGACTTAATGCTTAGCCAGCCTTGAGATGAGCTGACAAGATGCATAGCCTTCAATTATCAGAATGTTCAATTTGGAACTGATGACCTTCTTGTGATATACTGAGGTCAGCCACCTGACAAGGAAGTATTTGCAAAGTCCATCCAAGTCCCTAGAATAATTTAACAGGAGGAGAATGGATACAGCCAATTGCAGATAATAACTGCATTTTATTACACAGCAGTGAAAACCTCTAACAATGAGGAATTTCATCAAGGCAAATTAGGGATTTCCAACAATAAATAGGAACTTCACTCATTTTCTTTTTATTAAAAGTCAAAATATTGTAGTTACTGGCTATTAACGATAGTACTAAAATATAGTCATATTTTATAAAACTAAAATCAAGTATTTACTAGTCAATGGATTCCAGCACCGTCTTCCTGATGTATCACAGCTGGCTCCCCATTGCACATACATGAGATCGCACAGCACAGCTATACTGGTCCTGCAGCCTCCTGGGACATGTGATGTGTCCCAGGAGGCTGCAGATGGGGAGGGGGGGCATGACAAATTATGCCATCCTCACCTAGAAGAGGATTAGGGAAGTTAGAGAGGGCACCAACAAAAAACGGTACCCCTCCGAAAAAAACTCAGTTACAGGCTGGGGAATTAACAGTACTTGACTTTTTGAGTAGGGTTCTGCATTAGTCTTCAAATGGCTATAGTCATCGTAAATGTAAACTGTAAATAAAGCAGACAAATAAATGTGTGATGAGTGCGCTTGTATCAACCTTAAAACAAAATTCAAAAAACCTGTACAACACTTGGAATATATAGTGTATACACCGTGATTTATAAAAACCTGTGTAGTGCAGTGATTTAAAATACGCTTTTAGACCTCAAATTGTTGTTTGGATAGAGGGTTAAAATAATGGATATAAATGTGTCAAGTTTCTCCTATAGATCCTGAAGCATCTTTATGGTGATTATCCTGAGTTTATTTAATGAGGCACTTAAATGATTGCTGGTGAGAGGTATCAATTACCTATTGCTCAATGTAGAGCTGGTGCCAATAAATGAACAATTATTTGAGTATATAGAAATAAGGTTAATTAATACATAAATAACCGCTGTCTTTGTTACAGCCGCCGATACTCAAATTAATGAAGAATATTTCTATGCATTTACCCGGTATCCTACCAGGCTGAATCAATCTTTAACATAACATGCCAAAAAAGGAGATTGAATGCAGGAAGTTGCTGCTCACAATAAGAATGGTGCACAAGTAAAAGAAGAAAAAAGACAAAAAGGAAAAAAAAAAAAAAAAAAACTGACACTTTCCTTTTCTGCTAACACCTCCAGGTGCTTTTCGTTTTCTGTCTTTTACACTGTGCTTACAGGCACTTCCAGTCAGTTTGCATATGGGGAGAGAAAGAAACATACACCATTGCGCAGTATTTCCTAGAAAGAAATGTGTGTGTGTGCTGTGACCAGATCCCTTGAAAACGTTACGTGACTGTAATGCAACGCGTCGGGAGGAGGAGCCTAGTGACATCACGCAGCACGCAGAGTGTGGACGAGCAGGGCATCCAGCCCTGTAGCAAAAAAGCCTGACAAGCATTCGGCTATCGCTGTACCATTACCGGGTGTATGTGAGTAGATTACCGCTCACTGGTCACAGCACACACACACACATTTCTTTCTAGGAAATACTGCGCAATGGTGTATGTTTCTTTCTCTCCCCATATGCAAACTGACTGGAAGTGCCTGTAAGCACAGTGTAAAAGACAGAAAACGAAAAGCACCTGGAGGTGTTAGCAGAAAAGGAAAGTGTCAGTTTTTTTTTTTTTTTCCTTTTTGTCTTTTTTCTTCTTTTACTTGTGCACCATTCTTATTGTGAGCAGCAACTTCCTGCATTCAATCTCCTTTTTTGGCATGTTATGTTAAAGATTGATTCAGCCTGGTAGGATACCGGGTAAATGCATAGAAATATTCTTCATTAATTTGAGTATCGGCGGCTGTAACAAAGACAGCGGTTATTTATGTATTAATTAACCTTATTTCTATATACTCAAATAATTGTTCATTTATTGGCACCAGCTCTACATTGAGCAATAGGTAATTGATACCTCTCACCAGCAATCATTTAAGTGCCTCATTAAATAAACTCAGGATAATCACCATAAAGATGCTTCAGGATCTATAGGAGAAACTTGACACATTTATATCCATTATTTTAACCCTCTATCCAAACAACAATTTGAGGTCTAAAAGCGTATTTTAAATCACTGCACTACACAGGTTTTTATAAATCACGGTGTATACACTATATATTCCAAGTGTTGTACAGGTTTTTTGAATTTTGTTTTAAGGTTGATACAAGCGCACTCATCACACATTTATTTGTGTACTTTTAACATATCACTCACGTGTGGGAGCACTTTCTTATGGGTTTGCAGCTATATCATTTGGCCATCTTGAAACACTAATGGTCCTCTGATTTTAATCCTCACTAGCGCTTAAGTATTTTAATATTTTGTAAATAAAGCAGCACAGAGGATGTAGAGCTAAACAGCTGCTTTTAAAAAGCATCTAATGTTATAGTAATAATTTCTGATTAGGTTCTCAGAAGATGCCTTATGGTGTATAAGGATCATGTCTTCAACTTAAAACAAACCTCTGTCCAGATCATGCACACTAAAGTTTTTACATATTGTACACCAGCAGTAAAAAAAAAATTCAAAGCCCCCATTCATCCTTGTATCTATAGGCATTGTGAAGAAATAAACGTAGTACTAAACCCTCCTCATTTTCTTTAGAAAGCAATCAGTCTAGCCCCAAATAGCACATTGATTATTTGGGGCTAGATTGATTGCTAGCCCCAAATTTATAGTCTCTAGCTGCAGTATAGTGCTTCATGTGTGCCCATTCCCTGAAATTCCAGTCAGGGAGCACCCACTTATTAAGACTACATGTCCCATAAATTCATTGCACTAGCAAAGTGTGGACAGCATGTAGATAGGGCGCAGCGTGGTGTGGCAGCAACAACTCACACAGTCATTTGCAATAGAAAGGTTAGAATGAAGTAAGGCAGCAACAGTTCACAACAACCCAGTGGGTTACCCAGCCAGACGTGCTTACAGTTTCCAATAAAGTGAAGAAATAGGTTCCAGCAGAACTGACAGCATCAGTTGAGAGGGTACAGAGTGTGGCCTGGCCGGCTAGTGCCCAATCAGGACGGTATCCAGAAGACATGCAACCCTGCGCTTTCCCTCCGTATCAGGAACCTTTCCCTACCACTAGTGCTGTCCCTAACTGTTCCCTTTAGTACCAACTCGTATAGAGCACACCAAACACAGGAGCCAGGGTCCTAAATAAGCTCTGCCACACCTAAGATGGCCACTAGATTCACATGGACAGCCAGCATCCAATCAGATTGCTGCCTCTGTGACTCAGGAAACCCTGTTCCTCATGACTTCCTCTCCCTCTGCATTGCCACTATGGTTGAGTTCCACCTACGGTGGAGACAGCAGACTGCACCTGCCTACAAGCTACAAGCACCTTGGACGAGGAGCAGTTTTTTACTTTGTGGCCCCCTCCAGCTGCCTGTGCATGTCAGTGCACAAGGCTTCTTCATGTCCATCTTCATAATACAATGCTAGGGCAAAGAGACACTTGACAACAGGAAAGAGTGGGCATTGATAATTGCGCTAGACAGAGACAAATAAAAGGAAAGCTTCACAAGAAAGAACAGCAGTAGCTGATGTAAGTCTGACCACTGCTGCGGGAAAAAAAAAAAATTGTGTAATATCACTTCAGTTATCAAAGTTCACAACAGGGGCACTGTTTTTCTATGAGAGCAGAATCTGGGCAGCCTGATAGACTTCAGATATAAGCAACAAACGGGTGTTTCTGTTTGACAGGAATTAAATGCAACTCTAGAATCTTTGTTGTGATCTTTGAGGATCTTTGGGAATGAATAACTACACACTACAAGCAGCTAGAGAGGTCAGCGGCGGCTTGTTTTAAACTCTTTTACTGCTTGCTAAGAAATATACAAGTAGTTTCATCTCCACAGGCTGGGCATCGGTGCACTCAAAAGTGAATCTGTATTTTGGCTTTTTGGGCAAAGCAACAGGTTCACTTCAGTTCAGATGCAAATACAGTTCTTGTAGTGATTATATCACATTAACCACTTCAGCCCCGGACCAATTTGCAGCCAAAGGACCAGGTCCCTTTTTGCGATTCGGCACTGCGTCGCTTTAACTGACAATTGCGCTGTCGTGCGACGTGGCTCCCAAACAAAATTGGCGTCCTTTTTTTCCCTCAAATAGAGATTTCTTTTGGTGGTATTTGATCGCCCCTGCGGTTTTTATTTTTTGCGATATAAACAAAAATAGAGCGACAATTTTGAAAAAAATGCAATATTTTTTACTTTTTGCTATAATAAATATCCCCAAAAAATATATAAAAAAAACTTTTTTTTTCCTCAGTTTAGGCTGATACGTATTCTTCTACATATTTTTGGTAAAAAAAAATCGCAATTAGCAATTATTGATTTGTTTGCGCAAAAGTTATAGCGTTTACAAAATAGGGGATAGTTTTATAGCATTTTTATTAAAAACATTTTTTTACTAGTAATGGCGGCGATCAGCGATTTTTATTGTGACTGCGACATTATGGCGGACACATCGGACATTTTTGACACATTTTTGGGACCATTGTCATTTATATAGAAATAAGTGCTATTTAAATGCACTGATTCCTATGTAAATGACAGTGGCAGTGAAGGAGTTAACCACTAGGGGGCGGGGAGGAGTTAGTGTGATGTGTTGTGTTTTTTTTAACAGTAGGGGGGCGTGGCTGTACGTCTGATGTCATTGATCAGCTTTCCCGATGACAGGGAACAGCCGATCAATGACAGGCAGAGTAGGAAGCGCGGGGAGAGGTTTGTTTACACAGACCTCTCCCCGTTCTTCAGCTCTGTGACCCGATCGCGGGACACCAGCGGCGATCGGGTACGCTGGTCCCGCGCCCGTGGTCACGGAGCTCCCGACCGGGTCGCGAGCGTGCTGCCGGCGGCGCGTGCGTGACCCCACGGCTAGGCAATTAAAGGGGACGTATACAGTGGTGTGAAAAAGTGTTTGCCCCCTTCCTCATTTCCTGTTCCTTTGCATGTTTGTCACACTTAAGTGTTTCGGAACATCAAACCAATTTAAACAATAGTCAAGGACAACACAAGTAAACACAAAATGCAATTTGTAAATGAAGGTGTTTATTATTAAAGGTGAAAAAAAATCCAAACCATCATGGCCCTGTGTGAAAAAGTGATTGCCCCCCTTGTTAAAACATACTATAACTGTGGTTGTCCACACCTGAGTTCAATTTCTCTAGCCACACCCAGGCCTGATTATTGCCACACCTGTTCACAATCAAGGCATCACTTAAATAGGAGCTGCTTGACACAGTAAGGTCCACCAGAAGATCCTTAAAAGCTACACATCATGCCGAGACCCAAAGAAATTCAGGAACAATTGAGAAAGAAAGTAATTGAGATCTATCAGTCTGGAAAGGGTTATAAAGCCATTTCCAAAGCTTTGGTAATCCAGCGAACCACAGTGAGAGCCATTATCCACAAATGGCGAAGACATGGAACAGTGGTGAACCTTCCCAGGAGTGGCCGGCCGCCCAAAATTACCCCAAGAGCGCAGCGACGACTCATCCAAGAGGTCACAAAAGACCCCACAACAACGTCCAAGGAACTGCAGGCCTCACTTGCCTCAGTTAAGGTCAGCGTTCATGCCTCCACCATCAGGAAAAGACTGGGCAAAAATGGCCTGCATGACAGAGTTCCAAGGAGAAAACCACTGCTGAGCAAAAAGAACATCAAAGCTCGTCTCAATTTCTCCACAACACATCTTGATGATCCCCAAGACTTTTGGGACAACATTCTGTGGACCGATGAGACAAAAGTGGAACTCTTTGGAAGGTGTGTGTCCAAGTATATCTGGCGTAGAAGGAACACTGCATTTCAGAAAAAGAACATTATACCAACAGTAAAATATGGTGGTGGTAGTGTGATGGTCTGGGGCTGTTTTGCTGCTTCAGGACCTGGAAGACTTGCCGTGATAAAAGGAACTATGAATTCTGCTGTCTACCAAGAGATCCTGAAGGAGAATGTCCGACCATCTGTTCGTGTACTTAAGCTGAAACGAACTTGGGTTCTGCAGCAGGACAATGATCCTAAACACACCAGCAAGTCCACCACCGAATGGCTGAAGAAAAACAAAATGAAGACTTTGGAGTGGCCTTGCCAAAGTCCTGACCTGAATCCTATTGAGATGTTGTGGTATGACCTTAAAAAGGCCGTTCATGCTCGAAAACCCTCTAATGTAACTGAATTAGGACAATTCTGCAAAGATGAGTGGGCCAAAATTCCTCCAGGACGCTGTAAAAGCCTCATTGCACGTTATCGCAAACGCTTGGTTGCAGTTGTTGCTGCTAAGGGTGGCCCAACCAGTTATTAGGTTTAGGGGGCAATCACTTTTTCACACAGGGCCATGATGGTTTGGATTTTTTTTCACCTTTAATAATAAACACCTTCATTTACAAATTGCATTTTGTGTTTACTTGTGTTGTCCTTGACTATTGTTTAAATTGGTTTGATGTTCCGAAACACTTAAGTGTGACAAACATGCAAAGGAACAGGAAATGAGGAAGGGGGCAAACACTTTTTCACACCACTGTATATACGTGTCCTTGCCTAGCCGTGCCATTCTGTAGACGTATATGTACAGTAGGCGGTTGGGAAGCGGTTAACATCACCAGTTCACCAGTCCGTAACATCATATAGGAACGTCACAATGGCATTGATGATACCTGCTTGTGAGCATCAACCACCATTCCGCCACAGAGAATGCCAAAAAATTTGCTCAAACAGGTGTGGGGGCTTATATATATATAAATATATATATATATATATATATATATATATATATATGTATGTATATGTATACAGGGCCTGTTTGAGACCATTTTATGGCGCTCTCTGTGGCGGAATGGTGGTTGATGCTCACAGGCAAGTATCTATGCCATTGTGGCATTCTTATACTTTGATGTTATGGACTGGTGAACTGTGTGATAGATTTTATATGGGATGAATATGGGCGATCTATGGTTAATCTGCATTTCTACATTATATGCATGTGGTGCATTATATGCAGGATGAATACAGGCCATTTTAAGCTAAATGGTATGTTTTGTATTTCTAATTCTTAGATCTGATCTGGTGTCTTGGGGGACCAATGTTGTTTTTCATCATACTCTGGGGACGTCAGCAGTGTATTGGAGACTAGTGATACTATATATAATTTATTGAATATACAGTGGAACCTCGGATTACGAGCATTATCCGTTCCAGGAGAATGCTCGCAATCCAAAGTACTCCCATATCAAAGCGAGTAAATGGAAACGAAAATAATTTGTTCCGCATCAACTTCAATGACATGCAATACCACATGCGGCCAGAGCCGGGGGGGACCCGGAGAGCCTCAGAAACGGTCGGCTGACCTCGGCAAACCTCGTAAAGACTTCATTCCCGAGATTTGCCGAGGTCAGCAGAGCTGTCCTCGGGCCTTTCCGTGCATTTCCGAACGGCGCTGATTGGCGATGTTCGGCTCGGCTCCGGTGCCCCCCACCTCAGGCCAAATGCGGTACTGCACACGGCTTTGGCCTGAATCGTGCTCATTTTGCGAGACAACACCTGCAGACCGAGTTACGATTTTTAAAAATACAGTGCTCGTATTACGAAACGCTCGTTAACCGCGTTACTTGCAATCCGAGGTTCCACTGTATGCTGCATTTCCATTTATTTTTGTTTGGACAAGTAGTTTATTGTTCTTTCCCCTTCTTTGACCCTGTATTCATATCCCTTTGCCACCACTTGTGGTCCATATACTTACTCTCATTTTGCCTACTACTTTCATAGAACCCCCCACCCCTGCCTTTTGGTAATATTTACTCCTACCTTGAATATAATGGAGGGTATACAGAAGTACCTCTTTGTGTAAGTATTGTCTTAAATTTGTGGTACCTATCTATCTTGAATATGGCAATTTGGACAATGCGTCTTATTGGCCATTGTATATTGTTGTTTCTAGAGCCTATAATACCTGGGTAACTTGTAAAAAAACGTGGATCCTCTACATTAACATATATGGAGAAGAGTCAGCCAATTTTTTGCCCCTATGTCCACCTGACAGACTTTTGTGTGATATCCCCCGAAATGGCCAAGACTGTAATGTGAGCATAATATTTGAATATTATAAAACCTATGTGGATTGATGATTGTATATTTCATATACTGTTAATTTTGTTTATGTACTGTATTTAGCTTTGTTTTACGTACCCACTGTACTGATGAAGCAACTGTAATGCGGAACGTGTTGACATAACATCTGGATTTGGAGAAGCCCACTTTGAAATCTGTTTACTCTATTTGTAATGCAAGCTTACTATATTGGATTATATGCTTCCCTGTCCAGTAAAATGGGTATTGTTTGTAATTGTTATAAACACTAGGGATTACATCCACAGCTATTTAAATGTGCTAGTTTGATTTTATAAATTGTTAATGTCTTTATAAACATCCTGCCCCATTAAAGTCCGCTATTAGTGGGTGGTTTAGTAGGGGGGGATATTTCCAGTATTGGTACTATTCTAATTAATCTAGTATATCATTTTCTTTTATGCACTTTTAATTTACAGCATTGTCACATTATACTACTGAGGTTTGAAATATGTTTGTTCTTCAGCATATTCATTTGAATTATCGTGGATCTTTTTTAATTAGATCCACTGCTAGGTATTAACAGCCTCAGTAAAATGAACATTTCATTCATATTGCATCCTGAGCCTATTCCTCAAATTTATTTAAGTTTTAAAAACTGGCATATTGTGTTAAAAATAAACTTATTATAATACAGTATAGTACTTTATTGTACAGGTATGCCCCACTTAAATGTGTTAGTTCACAGAAGCAGGCAGCATGGCACTAGATTTTTTACCGTCTTGTTGAGAAAGTGGGAGGCCAGAGCCATACAGCCATTTGAGGAGATAAGTGAGGACCTATATAGGGATTGGGGTCACAGTTTAATGAAGGGGAATTTTTAAAAATTCCTGCACTGGTCCATTTAGCTTGCCATATACTGTATGGTATTTTGGGGTGCACCTAGTGTCAGTGAATTTTACACCCACAAAGTCATAAACCCAGACAAAAATAAAATATAGCATCTCAAGATACAATATATCAAACCTGAAAACGAATAGTAAAAAGTTAAATAAACCCCTAACCCTTAAGCTGTACTTCAAGTAGATATTAAAACAACACCAACAAATGCTTTTGTGTATTATTCCTTAAAAATCATTAAAATTAATGTATTAGTTAAACTACTGTAATGCTGGCCATATAGCTTGAATGAAAAACAAAAATCTAACAGATTCCTGCAGGAACATTATACAACGTCGGTGAAAGAGTTCCAGGGGCTTTTAGTGTCAGAATTCCTGAAGAGTGGCTGTATCTGCTGGGATACAGCTGTTGTTCAGCTAACAATTTTCTATCTGGTTCCTTCAATTTTTCAGCCAAAGGGTGTCAGATAGAAGGAAGCTGACAGGGCCACCAGCAATGCAAATTATGTCTGATTCTTTGTGAACCAGATGAAATTCCTACAGTGTATTGCCAGCTTAAGTACCCACATTTATCTTCATATTAGCCTTATGCAATCCCCTGTACAGCAGTTTTTAGACTGGGAAAAGGAAGGAGCAGAAGCAGAAGGTCAGGAGCGTGTAGGTGCTTCTGTTCTTTGACTGCTGCTGGTCTCATTCCAGCATCCTGGTTTTGGCTGTGACAGATGATTTATGTAGCCAGTCTCTGGGTGGTGGCCAGGCACTATAGCATTGTGTATAAGACCTGGGGGCAACCGAGTACCGATAGGACTGCTTGCCTTATGGGAAAGGGTGCTACTATAGGTAAAGAACACAGAAACTATAGTGTTTGGCAACCTGCGTTAGGGGTAAGCATGACAGAGAAGAAGGAGAAGAAGAAGAGAGGAGGAGGAGGAGAAGGAAGAGAAGGAAGAGAAGGAGGCGTTTTGGCTCAACTCATTAGTTTGGTGTTACCAGGCTGGAGGCAGACAGGTGACATAAAATGCTGTGAAAAAGTATTCGCCCCTTTTCTGTTTTTTTTTTGTAAATTTGTCACACTTAAATGACAAATTTTATTATTACACAAAGATAACCCGAGTAAATACAAAATGCAGTTTTTAAATGATGGTTTCATTAATTGAGGCAAAAAAGCTGTCCAAAACTGCCTGGCTTTATGTAAAAAAGTAATTGCCCCCTAAACCTAATAACTGGTTGTACCGCCCTGTGTGGCATCAAGCGTTTGCAATAACTGGCAATAAGTCTTTCACATTGCTGTGGAGCAATTTTGGCCCACTCTTCTTTGCAGAATTGTTTTAATTCAGCCACATTGGAGGGTTTTTCAGCATGAATGGCCTACGTAAGGTCATTACAGCATCTCAATTGGATTTAAGTCCAGGCTATGTTTAGGCCACTCCAAAACCTAAATTTTGCTTTGTTTGAACCATTTAGAGGTGGACTTGCTGTAGTGTTTTGGATCATTGTCCTGCTGCATAACCCAAGTGCACTAGAGCTTGAGGTCACAAACGGATGGCCGTACATTCTCCTTTAGGATTTTCTGGTAGAGCTCAGAATTCATGGTTCCATCAATTATGGTAAGTCGTCCAGGTCCCAAAGCTGCAAAGCGAGCCCCAGAACAACACGCTACCACCACCATGTCTGACTGTTGGTATGATGTTCTTGTTCTGAAGTTCTGTTCTTGTTCTGAAATGCTGTATTAGTTTTATGCCAGATGTAACGGGACGCACACCTTCCAAAAAGTAAAATTTTTGTCTCATCAGTCCACAGAATATTTGCCTAAAAGTCTTGGGGATAATCAAGATGTTTTTTGGTAAATGTGAGATTCTTTTTGGTCAGCAGTGGCTTTGGCCTTGGAACTCTCCCATGGATGCCATTTGTGTCCAGTCTCTTTCTTATTGTTGAATCATGAACACTGAGCTTACCTGAGGCAAGTGAGGCCTGCAGTTCTTTAGATGTTGTTCTTGGTTCTTTTATGGGCCAGCCACTCCTGGGAAGGTTCGCCACTGTTCCAAGTGTAGCACAACCCCTTAGGGGACTGCTGAGAATTACCTGCTCATCTGCACGGCCATGGCAAAGTGAACCTTTCAACCCACCTAACACTCTGGGTTCAGACATCCTTGTAGTACTGTGTGGCAATAATCAAACAACTGTAACTAAGTATGATTAGGTTCTGAAATATTTTACTTGAACCAAATAAGGGAAAGTTATTTCAAAGAGAGAGGTAATAAATCTGCTTAGCCGAGATAACAGAGCCAACTCAGCAAACAAATTCCTCCCAAAGACACAAGACAATGGTTCAGCAACAACAATATTTTATACAGTTATGTGCCCTCTCACCAATGACCAAATCGCGCTGGTGTCTTTTGGACAGTATACTCATGTAGCGGCATTCGTGCAGCGGATCCATTGTCTCAATCTTCCAAGTGAAGCTTGCAACACGCACCCATACCGACAGGCAGGCAATCCAAGTGATGTTGGCGACAGAATGTCCAACAGCGCGTGACAGAGCTAGGCCCCTTAGACCTCAGGTTGGAAGTAAGACTCTGCGTGGTAGGCCGCGACCTCTCTCCCTGTTGCACAGAGAGGTCCGTCTTGCATCAGGCCCAGGAGGAAGAGAGCCTGTGTGGGCTTTATTGCCCCTTTTATAGATACTCCCAGCAATCTTCATATTACAGCAAAGATCCCTGGGATGTGTAGTCTTAGGGTACATGGGCGCAAAGCAACTATCTGACGGAGAACTATATGTCTCATAATTCACTTGGTTGGGCACACAAATATGAGGTCACTAGTTACAATGATAACCAAAGGGACAAGCAATGTCTAGAAACACTGAAAAGTACGGTGCCTTCTGTTGGTAGTCCATATAGCTACACAAGTTATCTCCATTTGTGGATAATGGCTCTCCCCGTGGTTCACTGGAGTTCCAAAGCCTTAGAAATGGCTTTGAAACCCTCCTAGACCAATACATGTTTGTTTATAATGTTAATGTTCTTGATTTTTTTTAGAATGTGGCATGATGTGTGGCTTTTTGTGATCTGTTAGCATGCTTCACTTTGTCACACAGCTTCTATCTATATGATTTCTTGATTTAACAGATCTGGCAGTAATCAGGCCTGGGTATGGCAAGTGAAATTTAACCCAGCTTTCCAAAAGAATGTGGTTAATCACAGTTCATTCATGATTCAGAATGGAAGGGGGCAATTATTTTCTCACATAGGTCCAGGCAGGTTTGAACAGCTTTTTTCACTGATATAATAATTTAAAAACTGCATCTTGGGTATTTGTTTGATGATCTGAATTATTTAAGTGTCAGAAATATGCAAAAAAATAATTAAATCAGGAAGGGGGCAAATACTTTTTCACAGCACTGTAGGTGTATTCCTTAAAGAGGAAAAAAATCTATTTCAAATCCCTAATAATTTTCCTTGTGTGGAAAAAAAAAGTACTAATTAGTTCATAGAGTCCAGAATTGTTTTCCTTGCAGCCAAAGTTCTTCTTTTTCATTTTGAAGCAAGATCCTGTGCGAGTGCAAGTCTATGGGACTTGGAATAGACCCACGCTGTGTCCGTGCATGCACGAGTCCCCGGCATCTCTGCCAGGTCCCATTGAGGTGTTTTAGGAAAATACAGCATTATAGCCACTATTTGGAGCTGATGATCACAGAAAATTAACTTTTTAGGCAGAAGAAAGGATTATTCATGACAGTTAGGCAAATGTTTTCATCGTTTGATCAGCATTTGTTTTATAAATAGACCCCATATTGTCATTTTATTACGTCCTACATCTACTTTAATGTACATTAAGTGAGTTATCTGACTTGTTCTGTGTTGTATAGAAACTAAATAGAATTCTTTTCAAGAACAAACATATTTGGCACTACATTATGCATAGTTTTGTGAAGCTCAACAGAAGGAAAGATAGCCATTATCTAAAGATGTTTGCTTTTATAGCACATAGGAGTTTGAAAGAAGTCACCAGCAAGGAACACTCCGTGTAAAGTACAGTACTGTGTTCAAGGACATTGTAGAATTGTGCCAAAATACACATGTACTGCTAGCTGTAGTGAATGTAGAAATATTCCAGCTCCACAACCCTTATTTTATGTGTGCTACAGCCAAATGTGATATATATATCGCATAATTAGAAATTTGTTTTCACTTTTTCTGATATATACTATCAATATCTGGTTGCTATGGCTAACCAGTATCACTATTTTGTGTTATTTAAATTATTTAAACCCAGCCTCAGCCAAAACCTTTACCTGTAGACAAAATTTGTACTCCTTGTTGTAATTTCACTTCTGGTTCATTCTTACACCTGTCACACAGACAGAAAATGAGTGGAAATTTCCAAAAAGGAACATAGCATTAAAAAGTAACCCCATCAGAGGTTTTTTTTATGCTTCTCATTTCTAAAACTAAAAAGAAATATGTTGATATTTTGTCCGGAGTTGGCTTTAACGACTTGCCATCCTTAGGCATATTTAAAAAATCCTGGGTTTACCTCTTTAGAGTACTACCCATAATGATTCCTTCACATTTTCTACGTATTTTACAACAAAAAAACAATCAATTCATTTGGGGCTCACTCAAACCTCGTTTACCCAAATTAACTTTATATTCCCTGTATAAGAGGCGGTCTTACAGTGCCATATTTCACCAAACACTATTACGCAGCACAACTAGCATAATTACCCAAATATCACGCTAAGAAGGAAACTCCATTATGAGTATCATTGGAGTTAATCGACTGTGACCCTCTTTCTATTGCAAATTTACTATGGTTAACTCCTACACAGTGGAAGAAAATCACAAATCCTATTACCAAACACAGCGTTTCCATTTGGGACAGCTTAAAAAACAGATTTGGACTCATATCCAAGCATATTCCTCTCCTTCTTACGTAACCCTTCCTTCTACCCAGCCTGGTCCTTCCCAAATTCTTTTTCAGCGTGGTCGAATGTAGGTTTGTTTAGAGTTCACCATTTTTTTTAAATCTCAAAATATCATACCTTTTCCAGACTTATGCAAAACATATTCCCTCCCATCCACAGAAACCTTTCGATATCTCCAAATGAATCATTTTTTTGGAACACAACAATCCCACTGACATACAAACCCCTATAAAAATGCTTGCAAATCTGACCCCCATAGACGTGGACTTATTTCTGCCCTATATTTACAACTACTCTGTCATGTAAGCTCTTATCCACCAACATACACAACCAAATGAGAAACTGATCTTCGTCTTCAACCAAACAAACTAGACTGGACTCAAATTTGGCAAACAACTAAATCAGCCACACCAAATATAGTGGCTCTCGAAACAAATTATAAGGTACTAACTAGATGGTATCTGGTCCCATCCAGAATATCCAAATTTTCCCCCCAATATCCTTCTCACTGTTTTCGAGGCTGTACTACCCTGGGTTCACATGTACAATACATATCTGGTGGGAATTTCCCATAGTAAGCTCCTTTTCTTTCTAATCATCTTTCTAATCATCAACATTCTTTCTACTATGCTCAACATAACCCTAATACCCAATCCCTCAGTAGCACTTCTGAACAGAAAACCACAAATCATAACACACCACCAATTTAAATTACTTCTTTTTATAAATATGGCAGCTAAACAAACTAGCAAAAGCGTGGAAATCGAACTCACTCTGCATTGAGTCAATCAAACAAAGAGTTACACAATCTATGATACATGTAGAAACTGAAGCTATCCTGCTAGATAAAGTTTCTAATTTTGAATTTTTATGGAGACCTTGGATTAAACTTCATTTACCCCCTGGTTTGGACTGTTCACTAATTTTTCCCTGAGAGTTTATAATATCTGCCCCGCTACTATGATTACCTTCACCTCATTCTCTAAACCATTGGTCCCCCTTGACATTTCCTTCTCTCTCCCTTATGTGCCCTATACCCTCCACTTGGGTTTTTCCTGCTAATTATCTCATATACTGTACTAACTGTAATAGAAGATGCTTTGAATGGTTGGGATGTTTGACCTTCGCACCAGATAAAGCCAAGCCAAAAGAAGGAACTTGGCTCTGGTTTAGCCTAATTTATTCCCCCAGCTATTCTACAACACATTAACTTTATATTTCTTTATAGGTTCATTCACTTCTATTCTCTTCATAGATGACATGATTATATTATTTCAATCAATTTAATTTTCCAATTATTTGTTGTCAATTAGCTGCCATGAAGCTATGATTATGACACTTCATGTTACATAATCTTATCCTACAACCCACTATGTTAACAATTTTCATTTACCTTTATAAGAGTTACTTTCCTGTATGATTATGCATTTTTCTACTATACTATTGTACATGCTCTGTTAATGGAATGTCTATTCCTATTATATTATTGTACATGCTCTGTTAATGGAATTTTGTTGCTAATTATAAAATTCAATAACATATTTGAAACAGTAAAAAATCCTGGGTTTCAAGTGGTTAAAACATGCTCATGACTGCAAATGCAGATGCCTGGTGTAATTTTTTTAAGTGGAGGATTGGCTGTTCAGTAAAAGTGATCTGGGCAACTTTACAGCCACATGATTACTTTTACAGTAGTGGTACCCATTGCCACCCTCCCTTTGCCTGCTGAGGAAAGCCTGTGACTGTAGTAAACTGCATCAATAGGAGATTGAAGAAAATCCATCTGCAAGTTATGGAAATGACAAGCATTTTATCACTTCTGGTCTCAGTTCTTTTTATTCCCCCAGCTATTATAGCCAGGGAAACAGCTAATCAAGCATGATTTGTGCTTCACAGAACAAATGTGCATGTGATTATACTGGGCACATAGTTAGCAAAGTTTAAAAAAATACAAACTTAAAAGTGTATGTCCTGTGGCACACTAACCTTTGATTGTAGGTTGCACATGGCAATGCACATAGTCAAACAACTTTTTTGTTATGTTAAATATAATTAGTGCTAGTGGCACCAAAAGGCCCATGAGTGGGAACAATTTTTGGGAATCCATCCAAATACTGCCATATCCACTATATATAGATGAAGAGAATCCATTGGAGTAGCTTAACTTTTTCACAGTCCATGATTTGTAACTGGGGTCAAACAGTGCCAAAAAGCTTGGCACTCCCGGTCCATATGGTGTCAAGGTGACCTGGGAAAAGCATCTGTATGTCTCAGTGCTTGGTAGAGGATGAAGGATGTGCTCACCCTTGGATTTCACATTGGTGTTTAAAGCCAGTAGCATGGTTAGGCATTGTAAAAAAAGGCCTCACACCTCTTAGCTGCCCTTGAAATGAGCAGTGTTCAGGTCTTCAAGACAGCAGTAGGGAGTTCCAGCACCCATCTGACCCACATATATGATATAAACAGGCCACAAAGTCTTAGAGAGCCCTTGTGCTGTGATGGCAGAGCCTACACAGATTGTATGTCCATCCATGATTAGGGCTAAGATGAACTGAGCAATATGATGGGAATGTTGTGCTATGTTTCTCATGATCAATATATTGTTTCTTATGATCATCATTAATGTAACATCCAGCTGTAGGCAATTATTGGATGAATATAGGAAAAAATAAAAAAACACATACTTATGTTTATACACTGCCTAACATGCCTGTGGATGTAATATGTGATGAGCTGAAAAGGAAAGAACTGTCATAGACTCTCATGCCGTGTACACATGACCGGACTTTTCAAAGGACTGAATTCCGTCTGACTTTGACGGAGTTTCAACGGACTTCCGTTGAATCGGACTTGTCTACACACAATCACACCAAAGTCCAATGACGTACGACCGGACTAGAATGAGGAAGTTCATAGCTAGTAGCCAATAGCTGCCCTAGCGTCGGTTTTGGTCCGTTGGACTAGCATACAGATGAACTGATTTTTCAACCGGACTCGAGTCCGTCGGAAAGATTTGAAACATGTTCTAAATCTAAAGTCTGTCTGATTTTCGACAGAAAAGGTCCGCTGAAGGTCTGATGAAGCCCACACACAGTCAAATTGTCTGACAGATTCGTTCCGTCTGACCAGTTCAGTCAAAAAGTCCGGTTCTGTGTACGCGGCATAAGGGTTACTCATACTAACAAATCAACTGCATCAGAAAACAGAATCTGATTGATTGCTATAGGTAATAAAAACTATATTTGCACGTATTAGATGTGAATTAAGTACAGTGCCTTGAAAAACTTTTCATACCTCTTGAAAATTTCCACATTTTGTCATGTTACAAACAAAAACATAAATGTATTTTATTGGGATTTTATGTGCTAGACCAACACAAAAGTGGCACATAATTGTGAAGTGGAAGGAAAATGATAAATGGTCTTCAAATTTTTTACAAATAAATATGTGAAAAGTGTGGCGTGCATTTGTATTCAGTCAATACTTTGTAGAACCACATTTGATGCAATTACAGCTGCAAGTCTTTCTGGTATGTCTCTACCAGCTTTGCACATCTAGAGAGTGAACTTTTTGCCTATTCTTCATTGCAAAATAGCTCAGAATCTGTCAGATTGGATGGAGAGCGTCTGTGAACAGAAATTTTCAAGTCTTGCCAAAGATCCTCAATTTGATTTAGGTCTGGACTTTCACTGGGCCATTCTAACACATGAATATGCTTTGATCTAAACCATTCCATTGTAGCTCTGGCTGTATGCTAAGGATCATTGTTTTGCTGGAAGGTGAACCTCTGCCCCAGTCTCAAATCTTTTACAGACTCTAACAGGTTTTCTTCTAAGATTGCCTGTATTTGGCTTCATCCATCTTCCAATCAACTCTGAGCAGCTTCCCTGTCTCTGCTGAAGAAAAGCATCCCCACAACATGATGCTGCCACCATAATGTTTCATGGTGGGGATGGTGTGTTCAGGGTGAAGTGCGGTGTTAGTTTTCCAACACGCAGCGTTTTGCTTTTAGGCCAAAAAGTTAAATGTTGGTCTTATCTGACCAGAGCACCTTCTTCCACATGTTTGCTGTGTCCCCCACATGGCTTCTCACAAACTGCAAACGGGACTTCTTATGGCTTTCTTTGAACAATGGCTTTCTTCTTGCCACTTTCCCATAAAGACCAGATTTGTGGAGTGCACGACTAATAGTTGTCCTGTGGACAGATTCTCCTACCTGAGTTATGGATCTCTGCAGCTCCTCCAGAGTTACCATGGGCCTCTTGGCTGCTTCTCTGATTAAAGCTCTCCTTGCCCGGCCTGTCAGTTTAAGTGAACGGCCATGTCTTGGTAGGTTTGCAGTTGTGTCATACTCTTTCCATTCTCACATGATAGATTGAACAGCGCTCCATAAAATGTTTAAAGCTTGGGACATTTTTCTATGATCTAACCCTGCTTTAACCACTTCAGCCCCGGACCAATTGGCAGCCAAAGGACCAGGCCCCTTTTTGCGATTCGGCACTGCGTCGCTTTAACTGACAATTGCGCGGTCGTGCGACGTGGCTCCCAAACAAAATTGGCTTCCTTTTTTTCCCACAAATAGAGCTTTCTTTTGGTGGTATTTGATCGCCCCTGCGGTTTTTATTTTTTGCGCTATAAACAAAAATAGAGCGACAATTTTGAAAACAATGCAATATTTTTTGCTTTTTGCTATAATAAATATCCCCAAAAATATATATAAAAAAACATTTTTTTTCCTCAGTTTAGGCCGATACGTATTTTTCTACATATTTTTGGTAAAAAAAAAATCGCAATTGGCGATTATTGATTGGTTTGCGCAAAAGTTATAGCGTTTACAAAATAGGGGATAGTTTTATAGCATTTTTATTAATATTTATTTTTTTACTAGTAATGGTGGCGATCAGCGATTTTTATTGTGACTGCGACATTATGGCGGACACATCGGACATTTTTGACACATTTTTGGGACATTGTCATTTATACAGCATCAATGCTATTTAAATGCATTGATTCCTGTATAAATGACAGTTGTAGTGAAAGAGTTAACCACTAGGGGGAGGGGAGGGGTTATGGGCTGTGACGTGTGTTGTGTTTTTTACATTAGGGGGCGGGGCTGACATCTGACGTCATTGATCGGCTTTCCCAATGGCCGGGAACAGCCAATCAATGACAGGCAGAGTAGGAAGCGCGGGGAGAGGTTTGTTTACACATACCTCTCCCCGTTCTTCAGCTCCGTGACCCGATCGCGGGACACCAGCGGCGATCGGGTCCGCTGGTCCCGCGGCCGTGGTTACGGAGCTGGCGGCGCGCACGCGACCCACGGGCAGGCATTTAAAGGATCACGTACAGGTACGTGATTCTGCCTGCCCGTGCCATTCTGCTGACGTATATATGCACTGGGCGGTCGGGAAGCGGTTAAACTTCTCCACAACTTTATCTTTGACCTGTCTGGTGTGTTCCTTGGCCTTCATAATGCTGTTTGTTCACTAAGGTTTTCTGATAAACCTCTGAGAGCTTCACTGAACAGCTGTATTTATACTGAGATTAAATTACACACAGGTGGACTCTATTTACTAATTAGGTGACTTTTGAAGGCAATTGGTTCCACTAGATTTTGGTTAGGGGTATCAGAGTAAAAGGGGCTGAATACAAATGCACGCCACACTTTACAGATATTTATAAAAAAAAATCAAAACCATTTATCATTTACATTCCACTTCACAATTATGTGCCACTTTGTGTTGGTCTATCACATAAAATCCCCAAAAAATACATTTATGTTTTTGGTTGTAACATGACAAAATGTGGAAAATTTCAAGGGGTATGAATACCTTTGCAAGGCACTGTATGTCTATACTTGATATTTTTTAAAACTAATAATGACATTGAACAGAAATAAACATAGATTTATATTTCTTTATACCCCTGCGTGCTGGAAAGAGTTGGGCTTTGGGATACTTATTTTCAAAAATCTAGACCTGCATTTAAAAGTATATTTTCTACAAAGAAGAGTGTCATAGCTCATTAAAGATGAAAAAAAGAGTCAAAATAGTGCTATCATACCAAAGAGGATTCGTCTGATGGTCCTGGATGTATTGGAGGTTGGCTCTGGAATGGAACCTTGCGGTATTTTTCAGGTAGCTTTCCCAGTATGACCTCAATGCTCTCGCCAACAATCTCTAGAGGACCGGGCTTGGAGGACATAAGCTCTAACTGTTGTCTAGAACAATACAAGAGTTCACCCATAAACAAATGTAATATAATTTCAAGCATAAGGCCCTTTCTGTAGGTGTAGGCCATTTACATACCTCCTGAAGCCCGACTGAAAAACTTCCAGAGATGGCATCATCCGATCCTGTCTTGTTGCTAGGATATTGCTAAAAGATTCCCAGCTCTTACTGTTCACCTCCAACATCACAGGAGGGAACTCTTTCTCTGATTGAAACCCCCTCCTGACTCTCTCCTGACAAAGTAGCTCTGAGCTTAGCATTTGAGAGCTTGTTCCTGTGATGGTGGAGATGAACAGTAAGAGCTGGTAGTCTTTAAGCAACGTCCTAGCAACAAGGCAGGACAGGACGATACAATCTCTGTCATTTTTTTAGTCAGGCTTTAGGAGGTATGTAAATTCTGTACTACTATAGCAAGGGCATTATTCAAATTTAGACAAAGCTGCACAGTTTGTTTCTATCTACAAATAGTATATATATATTTTTTTTAAATAACAAACATGTTATACTTACCTGCTCTGTGTAATGGTTTTGCACAGAGCAGCCCCAATCCTCCCCTTTTGGGGTCCCCTGACAGCATTCTGGGCTCCTCCTCTTCTTCGTGTGCCACCATAGGAAGTTGCATCCTATAGTGGCACACGTGCAAGCTCAATCCTAAGTCACGCTCTATGTGTCCATTGACAGACACACATTGAGGCTTGGCCCCGACCCCACTCCCTTGTCACTGGGTATGATTGACAGCAGCAGAAGCCAATGGCTCCTGCTGCTTTCACTGAGTCCAGTGAGGAGGGAGAGAGACGCTATGCAGTCTATTGCAATGTGTTAACAGCATGTCACATGTTAACTTAACTGTTGCAATAATGCAACCCCTTCAGAATGTCCAACACATCACAACAGTCCAGAAAATGCACAATTATTTTTTGATCACAGCTCACCACGATGCATGTTATGTGTGTTGTGGTGCTCTGCTCTATTTTTATTGCTAAAATACAGTGCATTGGGATGTTCTTCACAAAAAAATGCACTCTACCCCATCCAATAGTCTTAATAGGCCCTCAATGTTTTTGTACCCCCACCTTGAAAATACCTGCAACTAGCATACTTCTGCAAGAATCTGGATCTTTCTTGATATAATGTACCTCTCATCCCTTACACAGCAGCACTCAATCTAGGAGAGGTAGGGGCAGCACTAGGAGTCAATAAGGTTCTCCTGTATGCACTTGTACAAGGGACACATGCTGGCAGGAGATGAGAACGGAGTGAGCAGAGCTAATTACTTTTTGTCTTGCTGCTCCCTTCATTGTTTAGTTAACAGGCTGTGGGCAGCATGGTGACACCTTTGTATTATTAACTTGGGGAACTGATGTCACCTTCCTAACTGTGCTGACTGGCAGAAGGGGCTGAGCAGAATTACACATTTATTGGTAAATGGGGAGTTTACATACTATAGACATTGTAATTCATTACCTAGAAGTGATATGAGTTCCAAAGAGCGATCCCAATTTGGCAGACAAATTATAACTTTCCTGAGAAACGGCTTTCTGGAATGTTGTGCCATTAAGTAACAGATATCCGTTACTGGAGGAGTTCCAAGATACCCCAAAAACCTTGAGAAAATAAAGAGAAAACGTATGCAGTGCTTGATATGCAGATAGACTTTGGTATCTATAGTAACAGATAATAATCACAGCAAAAATACCAAACTTTTTTTTAAACAGAACAGGGAAGGGTTTTTCAATACCTTTTCACTGTTGCATCACCAAACTTTTTCCTTAGATAGGGGAAGCTGAGAGCTGTCTGTGTCATTTTATAGGAAAAGTACTTCCTTTCTGTTGTGTCACAGGACAGGAAGTGGTGAGGAATTTCTTTAACAAGGACACAGCAATGAAAACCTGACATATTCTCTAAAACCAATCTATTTTCTCCAAAAAATGTGAGCTAACAGAGCCCGAAAAATGGAAAGGTTGGTGACAGTTGGATATATGTCCAGTTGAAAGTGGGGAGAGGAGTGGGCAGGTTTGTTGGGCAGTGTTGTGATCTTCCAATATGTAAGGAGTACAGGGAAGGAGAGTATAGCTGCAGCTTCAGGGGTGAAGGAAAATTATGTGGGTAAAGCAACAGTGTGATCGCAATAAAGGGAAGGTCATGGGCAGCCATAGTTGCTATTGCCAATGTGTGAGCTTATATGGTAGCTCTACACATTTTTTTTTTTTCAGCCTAGTTGTGTCCTCCTTTTTTGCAACATTAGATTTACTGCTGAAAAACAGGTGTACTTTACACATGCAGGATGGAGTTTACAAATTCTATTTACTATAGGTATTCTGAACTGATAGAAATTAGTATTTTTCATGTTGATGTCAGTGGACATGAATTCTCCTATAAAAGTTTCCTATGAGCAGAAAGTCTCTGAACCAATATATGACTGATAATGATACTTGAATATGATAATGATACTTGAATTTTCTTAATGGAAAAATCCAATTCTGATTTCTCTTAATACTAACAATAAAAAAAAAACTTCTGTGGCCATGGTATCTGACTAACATCCATACTCATAAAGCCTCTGACACCACTGCCTTGGCTGGCTGAATCAGGGCTAACTAAGTAATTTTGACGAGCAGCACTAGAGTTGCCAGTTCGAACCCCAGCCATGACACTACTGTTCTTCCTGTGCCTATGTGGGTTTCCTCCCACACTCCACAGACATTCTGGTGGGTTAATTGGGTCCTGTCTAAATTGGCCCTAGTATTTGTATGTATGAATGTGAGTTAAGGACCTTAGATTGAAAGCTCCTTGGGGGCAGGGACTGACGTGAATGTACAATATATATATAAAGTGCTGCATACATTTATGGTGCTATATAAGCACCTGTAATAAACAAATACTGTGAGTCTACCAATGTGCTTTTCACCACACCTGTTCTGTAATAAACACATATAAACTTTCTCATTCATGGGTCCAGCATCCACTTTCGTTGTGTGTCATATTTAGTTAATATACTTCCTGGTCTTCTTAGAAATGCTGCATAGATTTTAATTGAGAATGTATACCGTTTGTACTAGTTAGGGAATGGAAACTGTCTATGAATAGTTCTATGAATCTGAAAGCATTCTTCTAGATTTGGTGAACTATGTCCTGTCTAACAACATGTTGCAAATACAACCAAGAAATGGGCCTGCTAGCAGTGACCCTGATTAATGGATGAAGTCCTGAGATAGTATTGGTTAGCACGTGGACTAAAAAGCAGGAGGTAAACACATTCTGGTCATACTGTACAACATTTACTCTCAGCTTGTTTCTACCATCTTCAGAAATGAATGGACACACCTTGGGCGAAGGACAATAACGAGTTATGCATGTCCTATTGGACAAATCCTAAGTAATTTTGCAAGCATTGATGCGATTCACTGGTGCCCACCTGATGGGAGTGTTTTCGAGATTGAACAGAGGCTCTTTTTTGTGTGTGAAAGGGAGATCCCTATTTGTAGTTAGAATTTATGTATATCCTATTTGTGAAGAAACCAAACCCTTTTTTTTTTAAATCTAGTTGTCCTCCATTAAAACCAAGGCACCCCCCAAATAGAGAATGCAGCTTAAGCTTATATTGGGCTATTTTTAAGTCTACTGGTATAAGCATTAAACAGCTGGAATCTGAAGTCTGATAACTTTTGGACTCATTGACGTTTTAGACCTGTCCTGCTGTCTCACAGCCAAGATCCCTGCCAAACCATAGTCAAGGTCCCAAAAGCTATCCATGAGTCTGTTCCCAGTGAATTCTCTAGAACTAAGTTTAAAGGAGCCAACATTACTAAAACATGTTTTCTGCAGTTTAAAATACTTTCTACATGTCATTGAAATACTTATAGTGTTTTTCCTAGTACCGTTCAGCTCTAATTTTGATTATGTGGGTGTACCATTTTTAAAGTGCATTTGAAAACTTTGGCTGGATTATAAATAACAGAAAGTAATAACTTTGTCATCATCAGATTTACAGTCCTAACGCTGGTAACAATAAGCCAGAGACAGGATCAATAAAATAAATACTTAAGCTGACCATACACGTATAGAAATCTCTTGTTCAGGCGGAAAAAGAAAGAAAGATAGATAGAAAAAGAAAGAAATCCAACAGATTCCCCCATCCATACTTACAGCACAGATGTTTCAAATTTTTAGGGACACTTTAATCACTGGAATAGTACCACTGGATTGGTGTAAGGCCAATATGGTGCCTTTATTTAAAAAGGGATCAAAGTCTTTACCAAGTAACTATAGACCTGTTAGTTTAACTTGTATAGTCGGGAAGATACTGGAGAGTTTAAAAAAAGACCACATATTGTAGATGAGTTCTTGGTGGAAAAAAATATTTTAACCACCTCAGTACAGTGCATTTTCACCCCCTTCCTGACCAAGCCATTTTTCAGCTTTCAGCGCTGACGCACTTTGAATGACAATTGCGCAGTCATACGACACTGTACCCAAAGGAAATTGTTATCATTTTTTCCCCACAAATAGAGCTTTCTTTTGGTGGTATTTGATCACCTCTGCGGTTTTTCTTTTTTGCGCAATAAACAAAAGAAGAGCGACAAATTTAAAAAAAAAATATTTTTTACTTTTTGCTATACTAAATATCCCCAAAAAAATATATAAAAAAACATTTTTTTTCCTCAGTTTCGGCCGATACGTATTCTTCTACATATTTTTGGTAAAAAAAAAATCGCAATTAGCGATCATTGATTAGTTTGCGCAAAAGTTATAGCGTTTACAAAATAGGGGATAGTTTTATAGCATTTTTATTAATATTTTTTTTTTTTACTAGTTATTGTGACTGCGACATTATGGCGGACATCGGACATTTTTGACACATTTTTGGCACCATTGTCATTTATACAGTAATCAATGCTATATAAATGCATTGATTCCTGTATAAATGACACTGGTAGTGAAGGGGTTAACCACTAGGGGGTGGGGAGGGGTTAATTATGTTCCCTAAGAGTGATTCTTACTGTGGGGGGAGGGGACTCACAAGGGGAGGAGACCGATCAGTGTTTCTCTGTACAGAGAACACACCATCGGCTCCTCTCCTCTGACAGGACCGTTGATCTGTGTGTTTACACACACAGATCCACGGTCCCGCTGTGTTACCGGGCAATCGCGGGTGCCCAGCGGACATCGCGGCCACTGGGCACGTGCATCGGGTGCCCAGTGACACGGCGAGAGCGCGCGCGCGCTCCCTGCAGCGCACAGAAGGGGAGGACGTCATATGACGCCCTCCCGGAACGAGAGCTGCGCCGCCTGGCCGTCATTTGACAGCCAGCGGTCGCAAAGTGGTTAAGCAACAGACAGCATGGATTCATGAAAGACTGAAGTTGTCAGACAAATTTGATTTTTTTTATGAGGAGCTAAGTAAAACCTTGGACAGGGGTGGCTGTGGACGTGGTATACTGGGAATTTTCAAAAACATTTGATACAGTTCCCCACACATGGCTAATGTGTAAGGCAAAGTCTACAGGCTTGGAAAGACCAGTTTGTAAATTGATATAAAACTGGCTAAAAGACAGAATTCAGAGAGAAGTGGTAAACAAATCTTACTCATCAGTGGTGTACCCCAAGGTTCAGTGTTGGGACCCTTACTTTTTAATATGTTTATAAATGATATTGGGTCTGGGATTAAAAGTACCATTTCATCTTTGCAGATGACACAAAGCTATGCAGTGGAATAACGTCCTTACAAGATGTCTCCAACTTACAAGCCGACCTCAATGCACTGTCTAATTGGGCAACTATGTGGCAAATGAGGTTCAGCTTAGTAAATTGCTTTAATCGCTTCCCGACCGCCTCCTGTAGATATACGTCTACAGAATGGCACGCTAGGCAAAGGCACGTATATATACGTCCCCTTTAATTGCCTAGCCGTGGGGTCGCGCGCCCGCCGGCGGCACTCGCGACCCGGTCGGGAGCTCCGTGACCACGGCCGCGAGACCAGTGGACCCGATCGCCGCTGGAGTCCCGCGATCGGGTCACAGAGCTGAAGAACGGGGAGAGGTCTGTGTAAACAAACCTCTCCGCTCTTCCTACTCTGCCTGTCATTGATCGGCTGTTCCCTGTCATCGGGAAAGCCGATCAATGAAGTCAGACGTACAGCCACGCCCCCTTACTGTGTAAAAAAAACACAACACGTCACACTTGTCCCCTCCCCGCCCCCTAGTGGTTAACTCCTTCACTGCCACTGTCCTTTACATAGGAATCAGTGCATTTAAACAGCACTGGTTTCTATATAAATGACAATGGTCCCAAAAATGTGTCAAAAATGGCCGATGTGTCCGCCATAATGTCGCAGTCACAATAAAAAATCGCTGATCGCCGCCATTACTAGTAAAAAAAAATATATTAATAAAAATGCTGTAAAACTATCCCCTATTTTGTAAACGCTATAACTTTTGCGCAAACAAATCAATAATCGCTAATTGCGATTTTTTTTTTACCAAAAATATGTAGAAGAATACATATTGGTCTAAACTGAGGAAAAAAAAATTTTTTTTTATATTTTTGGGGGATATTTATTATAGCAAAAAGTAAACAATATTGCATTTTTTTCAAAATTGTCGCTCTATTTTTGTTTATAGCGCAAAAAATAAAAACCGCAGGGGCGATCAAATACCACCAAAAGAAAGGTCTATTTGTGGGAAAAAAGGGACGCCAATTTTGTTTGGGAGCCACGTCGCACGACCGCGCCATTGTCAGTTAAAGCGACGCAGTGCCGAATCGCAAAAAGGGGCCTGGTCCTTTGGCTGCCAATTGGTCCGGGGCTGAAGTGGTTAAGAAAGGCCTGGATTCTTACCTAAATGTACATAATATAACTGGATACTAAAGCTCCATACACACTATCAGATTTTCTTCTGATTTTTGTCTTCGGATTTACCAAAACCATGTAGTGCAAGGGCCTGCCTGATTGCATACAAATTGAAACTACTAAGGTTTGACCTCATATTATATGGTTTTGGTGAATCTGAAGACAAAAATCAGCAGAAAATCTGATAGTGTGTATGGGGCTTCAGATTTACAGGTAAGTTGATCCAGGGAATATCTGATTGAATCTTGGGGAATCAGGAAGATTTTTTTCCCCTGCTGCAGCAAATTGATTTATGCTTGGCTGTTATTTTTATTTTTTTGCCTTCCTCTGGATCAACTGTAGGTGTAGGATTGTGTATATAGGATTGTA
The DNA here is from genome assembly GCA_028564925.1 of Lithobates sylvaticus. NCBI lineage: Eukaryota > Metazoa > Chordata > Amphibia > Anura > Ranidae > Lithobates > Lithobates sylvaticus. The sequence continues at coordinate 141,936,742 of CM053036.1, read as the reverse complement.
TCTTTTTTTTTTTTTTTTCCTTTTTATTGGTTGAACTAGATGGACTTGTGTCTTTTTTCAACCAGACTAACTATGTAACTATGGATGATTCACCCGCTTCAGGATATTGTATTCTGACAGCCAGTTGTGCTAGCTGTCAGAATACTCAAACGGTGCCCACATCCCATTGGATACAAGCATTCCTCAGTCAACCATTTTCCACCTGGCTCCTTCGACACTACCCGCATCCTTTGCCAAAAATCCATTTAAAAAAGTAGTAGTGCACACAAGGTGAATTCAGTCACTTCATGCTTCATATTTTCTTGGTCCCTAATAAAAAAGTAAAATTAAACATAATAATTGGCATTCACAAGCTTAAGAATAGAATTAATTGTGTACAGCCCAGTGAGTATCTCTATCTGACTTGACCATTAAGCTCAATGGGACCGCGTTGCAACTGTGAGACAAATGCTTGGCTGTCAGGGATACCCTGTGGCAGGACAGGCACACGGACGTGCGCGCGTGCGCACACATGTTCCCACATGAACGTGCGCAGTGACACACAACAGGCACGCGTGCGCAGGAATGCACAACAGGTGCATGTGCACGCGCGCTAATTAAACTTGGTGCCAGTTCCCCTTTAAAAGGACAGCAGCTGCTCCAGTGCAGTGCTGTCTGATCTGCAGCTCTACCTGAGTCTGATCCTGTACCTGCTGTTGTTATCTGATTCCTGCTACGTTTGACTACTGCTGCCTTCTCCTCTCCTGACCCGGCCTGCCTTGACCCTGCTATTTCTGAACCTGCTGACCTTCTGTTGCCAAATCTCTGCCTGCCTACTGACCACTCTCTGCCTGCTGTTACTACCTGATTACCTGTGTTTGACCCGGCTTGTCTCACCTGCTTCAGTCTAGTCCTGATCCAGTCTCTGCCTAGATCCAGGGATCGCTGACCTACACCTGTTACCACTGCTGCTACTGCCTCACCAGTCCAGTTCATCAGGTGGATCCTCTCTACTCATCTGTATCAGCTACCACGGATCATACAGGCACTCCTACCTCGCTGCGCTCCTGTACCACTGTTGCAACCCCAGTGGTCCTCGAGCCAGGGCTGTAAGAGAGGTCTCCTTCTACAGTTGGGCTCTGATACCAGGTACGTTACAGTATCAGACAGCCATGACTGAGCCTACAGAAGGAACCTCACAGATGGAGGAAGTGGGCCGCCACCTCTCAGCCCTTACACAAGCTGTTCAGTCCCTACATGAGGGGTATCTTAAGTTGGAAGGACAAATTCAGGCACTTCCTGTCAGCTCAGCTCCAGTATCCTTCACTACACCCCCACCTGAGCCCAGAGTCCCCATTCCTGAGAAGTTCTCTGGGGAACGCAGCAAGTTTCGGGCCTTCCGCAACGCATGTCACCTGCATTTTTCTTTGCAACCTCGGACTTTCACGCTGGAATCCACCAAGGTAGGATTTATAATTTCCCTGCTGCAAGGGGATCCTCAAGCCTGGGCTCACCGGTTGCTGGAAGGAGACGACATACAGACGCATACCATGTCATCTTTTTTTTTCGATGCTATGTCTCTATTGTATGACGATCCACTACGCACTTCCACGGCAGAAGCCGCGCTCCATGCACTCCAGCATTGGCATTCACAAGCTTAAGAATAGAATTAATTGTGTACAGCCCAGTGAGTATCTCTATCTGACTTGACCATTAAGCTCAATGGGACCGCGTTGCAACTGTGAGACAAATGCTTGGCTCGAAGTTGCGGCACAGTTGCGCAATTTAAATTTGCCCTACTGCAATTAAAAAAATAAAAAGAAAACAAACAGGCATGAGGAGACGCCAGAAGCACTTCCTGAATGCCTTCTAGTTGCTGCTATACCGCCTCCTAAAGAGTAATCCACTGTGGATTGCTTTTTTAGAGAGCACTAAGCATTACCACATGTCTGAAAGGGCTCTTACGTTCACTTCCTCTCCTGTAGACACAATTGGAAGTGAGAGAAAATCTCTGCAAACTTAGGGCAATCCCCTTTTAGTTGTCAGTAGAACAAGTATCCCTTTTGGAAGAAATCCTCTGTTCCCATTCTGGTGACAACTCTAAATGTTGGAATTCCGGACACTTTCAGTCCCAGTGATAATGGCCACCAGCATAAATAAGTTGAAGCACCCAAGCAAGGACACATACGGAGATAAAAAAACTCCTGCCCCCCTCCTGTCAAAATACCCCATCACACTGCCCCCGTCACACTGCCCCTCATCCTTTCAAAATACCCCCCATCATACTACGGGTCAGGGGCCCTTCATGGTATCTTGCACTGGGGCCCTGAAGGTTATAGTTACACCTCTGTCTGGGTGCACCAAGTAAAGAGTGCTGGGTTCAGAAGTGAGTTATGTACAGAGTGCAGAACTCAGGATTGTGCTATGTACAGAATGCAGGGCTCAGAAGTGCGCTGTGCACAGCGTGTAGGTTTAAGGAGTGCTCCGTGCACAGAGTGTAGGTTTAAGGATTGTGCACTATGCACAGAGTGCAGGCTTAAGGAGTGCGCTATGCACAGAGTGCATGTTTAAGAAGTGCGCCATGCATGGAGTGCAGGTTTACGTAGTGCGCCATGCATGGAGTGCAGGTTTAAGGAATGCGCCATGCACAGAATGCAGATTTAAGAAGTGTGCCATGCACATAGTGAAGGTTTAATGAGTGCGCCATGCGCAGAGTGCAGGTTTATGGAGTACATCATGCAGAGAATGCAAGTTTAAGGAGTGCGCCATGCACAGAGTGCAGATTTAAGGAGTGCGCCATGCACAGGGTGCAGGGTTCAAGAGTGCGCCGTGCGCAGAGTGCAGGGTTCAAGAGTGTGCCATGCACAGAGTGCAGGGTTCAGGAGTGCGCCGTGTACAGAGTGCAGGGTTCAAGAGTGCGCCGTGCACAGAGTGCAGGGTTCAGGAGTGCGTTTGCACAGAGTGCAGAGTTCAGGGGTGCATTACATACAGAGTTCAGGGGTGTGCTGTGTACAGTGTGCAGGGTTTAAGGATGCACTATGCACAGTGTGCAACCCCAACAACCCTCCCCAAAGCTTCATCGTATCTCTCTCTCCTACCTTGCCTGACTCTAGTACCTCCCTGTGTAGGCTTTGCCTCACGTTGCAGGGATCGGGAGCGAAGGGTGAAAGCTGGAGGTGGGGAAATGGAGCTCTGCCACGTTACGGATGCAAACCTGTATCCGTAACGTGACAAGGCATATGACAAGGCCTGGAGAGCCTGATTCAGCCAGCAGGGCCTTGTGTTTGACATATGTGCTCCAAGGGGACCAAATATGCTTACAGTTGGGCTGTAAAACAAAGTTTGAACTGAATTCATACACATACAACTTTTAAAGCTTCCCCCTTGGATTGTCTATAGCCTCTCGGCCTCTGTGCATAAATTTGTTAGGTACAGTAGGTTTATTTTAAGGTAAAGTATTTTCAGTCAGCATATAGCTTGAGTAACTATAATACATTACATATATATATTACACTGCACCCTTCTTTGATTGTGCATCTTCATTACATCATGACATTTTACACTTTCCTACATTGAGTCAGATACAAAAGGAAAGATTTAGAACATATTAATGCTTCCTTTAAATTATTTTTCTTGTTCTACTTTGCATCACCCTCCTTGCTCCCTCTCCTACTTCTGTTCCTTTAAATGTTCCCCATGAATGAAACCAGCTCAGGAGGTAGTCATCTCTTTTTATTTCAAGTCATTTCTAAGATCTCATAATCAGCAGAACATGTTCCCATAAAAAGCTGATAATCAGAGACTGGAAGCAGAGCAGGAAAGAAGCATGTTGGACGGCTGCCTAAAATGCAGCTATTATGAAACAGCTGACGCATGTACTGGACTTCACCTGTCAGCTTGCCCTGACCCTTTCCACTGCACCAAAGACAGTTCCAAAGGTGAGCTAGTGATAAGAGCCCTGGAACTAGACCACCAACCATGTCTGAGGGGGTAAACATAAATTAAAGGCAAATCTGTGCTGATTTATGAAGCTGAACAAAAAAAAATATGTGATGAATAAGCAACTTTTCAAATAGATGTTTGGCTTGCAAAAAAAAAATATGATATGTGTTAGGCTGTAAGAAAAACCAATGCAGTGGAGGACTGAAGGGATTACAAATGGTTGATGGTTCTAGGACTTTTTTTAACCCTCCAAAGTAGTCAACCTGAACTTACAGTAAACTGTATGTAAAATCAAAGCTTTTTTTTTTGATAAAGTGGGAAATAGTTTTATACTCTTTTTGTTGCCTGTATCCTCACTGGGAAAGTACACCATTTCCATTTGTCCTAGAGACCATTGTCCCTGAGACAGAAATCCAAAATTTTAGCATTGTCACCAGAGCAAAATGTGAGATGAATCATCCAATGGGGAGTATTGGCTCTTATCACATGATATTGTTTAAACCTGGTGATTGGCCACTTACGCAGAGTAGTGGGTTGACTGGTAGGCTAGAAAGAGGTCCTAAATTCCCTTTACAGTAAACCTTTCCTAAGAGAGACATTTCTGACCTGCTTTTGAAAATTCTAGTTGCTAGTGTGATGACCCTCTGACTTTCTGAGTCACAGGGGCTGATTTACTAAAGGCAAATAGAGTAGACTGTGAACTTTACACTTTAAAGTCAAAGGGTCAACACAATAGCAACTAGCATTTTCAAAAGCAGTTCAGCAATGGCACTCTTTACATTCCTCTTAGTAAAGAGAATTCAGTCCCTTTAACTAGCAGTTGTACTCATTCTCTCCAGAGCTTAGTCAATGTGATGAAGCTCTGCTGATTTGAATCATCCAATCATGTGCAAGCAAAAATTCAGCTTTTTTTTTCCCTGCACCTGATTGGGTGTTTTTTACAAAGTGAAGTGTCACCACATCCATGAATCTCTGCGGAAAAATAGTGTAACTGCATTTGCAAAGTGCACAGTTTATTTGCCTTTCGTAAATCAACCCCAATGACTAGTGCAAGTGCAAACCCTAAACATAGCACCAAACCTTTATTATGGTCAGTTTGCAAGCTTTTGAGCAAAAGATCATAGGCAGCTGGGTACTACCATAGGGAGCTCATATTAATGCAATATATATATATATATAGTGATATTTGGGGGTTCTTTAGCGTCCGTGTAGAGCATACCAGTGAGCAGAGTCCACGCCAGTCATGCGTTTAAGGGCTTGTGTGGCCCATTTTTATTAAAAGAAAGGAAAAAAGAAAAACAAAAGTTCCATAAATGAAAACAAAAGATGGTTTCCCTCGCAGGGGGTTTGAACTGCCAGCAACAAACAAAAGGATATTCAGCCTCCTGGCTTAAACATGCAGCATTGCAAAATACCGAGCCACCTGGCTCTCTTCAGCAGCGGACGCACCACTGCTCAGGCTCCCACATGGAGCTCTCCTGACTTCTGTCAGCAACCTCAGACTTAGGTCTCTGGCTGGTTCCGTGCACACCTGCACTCTCTGGGACCTCCCTTGCAAGCCTGGACTCCTCGGGAGGGTGGAGCCCAGAATCATGGTCAGGTGTCTATAAATAGCCCAGCACACACCTGACCAGTCAGTGTGCTGGGGGATCCCAAAACCCGGATCCAGGATTGGGGATTTCATCCCACCCGGATCTCTAAGAAATCCCCGGGCTCCAGGTCCCAAAGTGGACTTTAATAAACATGGAGGAAACTGAAAAGCCAGTTTCCTCCCAAATAAGAAAACACCCTGGAGCCCCTCAACCCGCCTGGTTGAGAATCCTGCATCATTTTGCTGGTGGGGTACCACACCACCACATATCCCCCCCCCTTGTTTCGACCCAGAGGGCGGAACACACAAGTTTATTTTGGCACCTCTGTGCCAGCTACCATTTACAGGAGTCCAATCCTGTCCAACCTCACTTCTCCTAAAGGGGAACTCTACCCAATGCCTCCTTTGGTGTCTCCCTCTAATCCTCACTGTCACTCTGCTATGATCTTTGATGCGACCTTCCCAACTTTTCTTCCGAGTGCATTTCCATAAGCACTTCCTCTCCTGAAATTTTAATGGGTGACCCCTGGTCTTTCTATCAACCCTTCTGCCTCCACGCTTCAGGTTCCCAGGTTTCCCAACACCTCTCTCAGCATTTGTTAGGGCAGTGTCTGCAGAGGGCACACACACCGGAGGTTGGCAATCACCCACGAGAACCTCACAAGATGCCACCTCCCATGGTGTCACCCACTCAGCAGGCAGCTGTCCTACCACCTGATCCTTTTTAATACCACCTGGATTTCTATCCAAAACCGGAACAGGCGAGCTCTCGTCTGATCCGTATACCAACCTTACTGTACTTTTTACCCATTTTCCTGTCTCAGGGACGTTGTCAGGTTTGTCACATAAACCTATTATTGGACTGGTGACCCCAGTCTCACTAACCACCTCTGTCTGAGTCCCGGTCAGGATTTCTGCTGTTTTCTGGTCCATGCTCGGCCCTTCCATCTCATGTGGTGCTGTATACACGCCCTTCACCGTCACCAAAAACTGATCAGCACCACCCTGAACCATAGCAGCAGAAATGCTTTCCACCTGGCTGTGAAGAGGTGAAACCTCAGACATTTTGGGCTCATTTTCCATTTTTCCAAACTCTCTCTCATATATTATACCTTCCGGACGTAATCCAGAAGCATACGCAGTGGCAACTTTTAGTAAAACTAGCAAATTCAGGAACAAACCATTCCTGTCCTGTTCTTCTTTGTTCCGTACAGCCTGCCATCTAGTGCTCCCCCTAGTGGTACTCCGCAGTACCAGACCATCAGACTGTGGAGGAGACACACTAGTATGGATTGGTTGTACATCCCAAAGTTCAAGCATCTCTTTTAATGCTTTAGTTACAGCCCAGACCCTTGATCCCAGACCCAAGTCCTTCCTGGGGACTGTTATTACACTGGGAATGCAGACAGACTCATTCGCCGAGACTTGAGAAGTTGCAACTTTCAACTGAACATCCTCCCAGCTGGAGGTAACCACAGCCTGGTGCTCACCCAGGGTGCTGCCAGGTGCTGGACTCATATGCAAATTTTCAGGCTCAGCATCAATGAACTGCTCCAGATTATTACTAGTGAAAATGTCACTTGGACACTCCATGCCGACATTACTTTTGTGGATCATGGGCAAAGTTTCTGCTGTGCGCTCACCCTCATTTGGTCCATCTTTCCCACAAGGGTTAACCCCTGCAGCAGCCACCGCACCCTCAGGTATAAGCTGTTCTGCAGTCCCTACAGGAGAAACCGTGTCCACCTTATTTTTGGGCATAAAAGCCTTATCTATCAGGGAGATTAGATTTTCACCCCAACTAGTCCAATCTACTATATGTGCGCTCCCTTCAGCGGTACTCCTCAGCACCGATCCATCTGCCCAAGGAGACACATGAGAACAGATTGGCTTAGCTGCAGACTCATTACACAAGTCATTGTAAATCAGGTCAGTTTGTGGTAATACGTATTTTAACACAGCAGGTTGCAATACATCATATTCACCACCATGCTCGGATGGCGCTTCACAAACTTCAGCGACCTTTGCACTTTCTACAGGTTGCATTAACCCTCTATTCACCTGCACACATTTAGTATTAGCAGCTTGCACTAAGACATCACCACTATAAGGTGCAGTTCCACTCTGCTCCACCAGAGTGACATCACCGTTGTCCAGGGCAACCTCCGGCTCCAATACATGAAGTTCCCTGGAGATGTCTGGGGACAACTGTGCTGTCTTACCACCCGTTGCTATGGGCAACGGCCCATCTTTAACCACATTGTTTGCTTTGCAAGAACCTGGGGTTTTCCCAACAGCAGTACATTTTCCATAATCATCAACATTAATAGTATTTGTACCTCTTGCAGGCTGTCCTAGCCCACGGCCAACTTGAGACTGGTAACCATTAGACATATCACTATGCCCCTCTTGAGAAGCACACACAGATGCAGGTTTGACTTTAACCCCTGCTTCCCCACTGTACAGGGTGCTGCACAGGGAAAAGTCCCCCCCAAGAACACCTTCAGTGGCCCCACTAACTGGGGTCACTTTCACATCATGAACAGTCTCATAACCAGTCTTTTTCCACATAAACTCAGCATTTCCAGACATCATTCCATTAAAGTCAGTCTTACCCACCGCAGTAGTAGGGGTCACCATCTTCACTTGAGTACGGCGTCTCACGAACAAGTCCTCTGCTGCACTTTTACTGGGCAACTCCTCCTGGTGGCCACGGGATGAAACTACAGCAGGTATCTCCCACTGTTTAGCACCCCCTGCCGACACAAAAGGAAACTCCTTCTTGTTGCTAAGGGTGACTGCAGACATATTTTCACAGGAATCTGAGCCTGCAAACGAAAACTTTTGCTCAGCAATATTATCTCCAGCCGCATTCCATAATCTAGGGCAAGAAAATATGCCATGCCCCAGCTGGCCACATTCCAGGCATGGTACTGGACGACTTTTTCCCAGGGTGCTTCTCTCCTGGCGACTCACAGATGGCAAAAACGCACAGGCCTCTTTGTGGGGACGTTGAGCCAAATCTCCCCTGCAGCTCCTCCCTCCAGGCAGAACTTCCACTCTCGTTGCCATGGGAGATCGCATTCTCCCAGCAGAGCTTTGCTGGATCTTTTGAACATGCTGTTTTGGCTCCTCCAGAAGCCACTTGTCACGACCCTTGGCAGGCATACCCCATGGTCCACAGACAGCCCGACTGGCCTCCTCTGTGTTGCTATGGGCAACCACTCTCAGTCCTGGCCTTTGGTCAGCCTCTCTTCTGGCACATAACAAAGGCTTCCCTCCGCTGGACCCTGTCTTAAGCTGTGTCACTTTCACATTTTTCCCAACAACTGCTGGTTTAACTACAGCAGCGTTGCCAGGGGAAATCACACCCCTCTCCCAGGTATGGACATCCGGCAGCTCTCTCTTTGTAACAAAGGTTGGCTTGTCTTTCACTGTAGCTTGGTCCATTCCTGCCAGGTGCCGCTTGCACCAATCCACTGCAGATTCAAATGCTGGTGGACTCTCCATACTTGCAGTTACTTCACTGCACAGAACAACAACAGGAGCACTGTCTCTTTAAGGGGCCTCTCCCTTCCAGGTACACCACCTGCTGCACACACTGCAGAGCAAAAGCAGTTTCTGGCAATAGCTCACTGGTATATGCGAGGATCTTCAGTTATGCCCGCATCCGAGCACCACTTGTGATATTTGGGGGTTCTTTAGCGTCCGTGTAGAGCATACCAGTGAGCAGAGTCCACGCCAGTCATGCGTTTAAGGGCTTGTGTGGCCCATTTTTATTAAAAGAAAGGAAAAAAGAAAAACAAAAGTTCCATAAATGAAAACAAAAGATGGTTTCCCTCGCAGGGGGTTTGAACTGCCAGCAACAAACAAAAGGATATTCAGCCTCCTGGCTTAAACATGCAGCATTGCAAAATACCGAGCCACCTGGCTCTCTTCAGCAGCGGACGCACCACTGCTCAGGCTCCCACATGGAGCTCTCCTGACTTCTGTCAGCAACCTCAGACTTAGGTCTCTGGCTGGTTCCGTGCACACCTGCACTCTCTGGGACCTCCCTTGCAAGCCTGGACTCCTCGGGAGGGTGGAGCCCAGAATCATGGTCAGGTGTCTATAAATAGCCCAGCACACACCTGACCAGTCAGTGTGCTGGGGGATCCCAAAACCCGGATCCAGGATTGGGGATTTCATCCCACCCGGATCTCTAAGAAATCCCCGGGCTCCAGGTCCCAAAGTGGACTTTAATAAACATGGAGGAAACTGAAAAGCCAGTTTCCTCCCAAATAAGAAAACACCCTGGAGCCCCTCAACCCGCCTGGTTGAGAATCCTGCATCATTTTGCTGGTGGGGTACCACACCACCACAATATATATATATATATATATATATATATATATATATATATATATATATATATATATATATATATATATATATATATATATATATATATATATATATGTCTCTATATATAAAGAAAAAGATCCAGGGATTGCTGCACTTAAAAATGTATTGCCTTATACCTCACCTGTGAAATTGTATACACCCATGTGAACGAGCACCAGTAATTTACTGGGAATCCCTAAAGAGATGGTTACCAGTGGGTCTACACAGAGAAAGATGTTTCCCGAATATATACAGGCATCATTGGATCATAAGATTTTCTAAAACAGACATCATCAGTACAACTGACACGTAAGCTTGAAAGACTGTTACAAAGATCGATAACCATGGAGTTACATGAGGTTTTAAATTACAATTTATTCCAAGGGGCTTACGTGTACTTTGGTGCCTACTTTGTTTTCACAAGATATGGATTTTAAAACGAGCTTTGCTCAAATAATCAACAGCTGTTCATTTTACATTATGAGTGACCTTAACTGTTTTTTTAAAAATAACGAATATCCCTGACTAAACAAATATCGGACAATGAGGCACAGTTGGATATAGCTGTGGGTCAGAAGGAATTAACAAAAACTAAAAAAACATGTACGGACAAATTGGAAACTTTTAGAAAGAACGTGGAGACACAGAACAGAACGATGTTGGAGAGAGATCAGGATGATTACACACATGAGAGAGTCTACAATTGGACCAATCCAAACTACTATCGATTTAAATCCCGCGCTCATGGACAGAGACATAAACAATTATCCACCTCTACATCTTCAATGGCTTTAACTGGATCAGCTGTCGATGGATCTAACCCCACTTTTTCCGAGGCAACCGCTATAAATCCCTCCAGAGGAGGAGGAAGGGAGGTAAGCGGCATAGGAAACACACCGGGTTGAGACACGAAGGATGAACAAGAAAAAACACAAATAGAGAATGTGGTACATACTGTAACATCTCTTCTATCTCACTAACTGAAAATTAATTAGGTTGCTTAACAGGGGTTTGGGATTCTTTTTGTTGAAACAGGATATGTATAAATTATATCAGCAGATCAGGTTGAAAGCCTTTTTTTCCATGCGGCCAAATGTGGATAATTCTATTGTTGCTCCGTTGTGTATAAAAAAAGAAATGGGTTTAAGAAATGAGATTCATGTTACAGCGCCTACTTCTGTAGCAGCAGTGGAGTTGTATATAAAAAAAAAAACAGAGCAGAATATCAAGGCTTTCTTGCATGATCGATCGATATTAGACCATTCACCAAACAATTTCAGCCACAATGAAAAACAAGCATTAGCCTCCCTGTCGATAAAAACTGGTGACAAGGGCGGATCTATTGGCGAGATATAACTATCAAGCCTGCCGACAAGGGCGGATCTATTGCTGTTGAGGATGCCCCACCCATCAATAGGGTTTAGGTCTGGAGACCTGCTTGGCCAGTCCATCACCTTTACCCTAAGCTTCTTTAGCAAGGCAGTGGTCATCTTGGAGGTGTGTTTGGGGTCGTCATCATGTTGGAATACTGTCCTGGGCCCAGTCTCCGAAGGGACAGGATCATGCTCTGCTTCAGTACAGTGGGTGCCGTTGATATTGTGTCAATCACCCTGATGTTAGCGACGAGATTGACACCCACGAGCCCGTCGCGGGAGCCAGCACCGAGCTACGCCGCCCCCAATACATTCCTATGGATGCGCGGCAGTCGTGGGAAGCACAGCTCACATCGGTGATTTCCAGCGTGATCCCATCGAGATGGAAACACAATATCTGTGTTCATGGTTCCCTCAATGAACTGTAGCTCCTCAGTGCTGGCAGCCCCAGACCATGACACTCCCACCACCATGCTTGACTGTAGGCAAGACACACTTGTCTTTGTACTTCTCACCTGGTTAACGCCACACATGCTTGACACCATCTGAACCAAAAAAGTTTATCTTGGTCTCATCAGACTACAGGACATGTTTCCAGTAATCCATGTCCTTGTCTTCAGCAAACTGTTTGCAGGCTTTCTTGTGCCACATTTTTAGAAGAGGCTTCATTCTGGGACGACAGCCATGCAGACCAATTTGATGCAGTGTGCGGCGTATGGTCTGAGCACTGACAGGCTTACCCCCCATCCCTTCAACCTCTGCAGCAATGCTGGCAGCACTCATTTGTCTATTTCCCAAAGACAACCTTTGAATATGATGCTGAGCACCTGCACTCAACTTCTTTGGTTGACCATGGCGTGGCCTGTTCAGAGTGGAACCTGTCCTGTTAAACCACTGTATGGTCTTGGCCACCATGCTGCAGCTCAGTTTCAGGGTCTTGGCAATCTTCTTATAGCCTAGGCCATCTTTATGTAGAACAACAATTCTTTTTTTCAGATCCTCAGAGAGTTCTTTGCCATGAGGTGCCATGTTGAACTTCCAGTGACCAGTATGTGAGAGTGAGAGCGATAACATCAAATTTAACACACCTGCTCCCCATTCACACTTGAGACCTTTTCGCTTAGGGGTGTACTCACTTTTGTTGCCAGCGGTTTAGACATTAATGGCTGTGTGTTGTAGCAAATGTAATTTCTTCAGTGTTGTCACATGAAAAGATATAAAAATATTTACAAAAATGTGAGGGGTATACTTACTTTTGTGAGATACTGTACATGTTGCCCAAAATTCACAAAAACCCAAATGACCCATGGGTCCTCCCATTCTGTCCGGCACTGAGTCTGTTACAGCACCATTGGCCAGATATTTAGACAGGTGTTTCACACCTCTGACTAGCCAAATTAAATCATATATACAAGATTCTTATGTTTTTTTTGTCTAAAATTTAGGGATTTGATTGTATCTATGGACTAAATTATGGTCACTTGGGACATTTCAAGTCTATATACAAAAATTCCACATGAATTAGGTGTTGAAGCCTGCCGCCGCCTCCTGACTACATCAGGATTATATATGTAGCGCCCACTACCTTTAGGTGGGCGCTAATAGGTAAGTAATAGGTAAAATTGCCAGTGCCTTACCCTTTTGTTTATTTAGGCCTGGTTGTTAATTTGGTTTGGGGAGGAGTAGTAGAATAGAGGGGGGTGTGACCACCTGTACTTCACCATGGAAGACCTCCCTTGCTTCTCCAAGAAATGTTCTGGAAAGGAGGCGGGTCAGGAACTGGAGTGCAGGCAGTGTATATGGCCCTGGACCAATCATTAAGGTCACATGCTTCCTGGAGGGAGATGGGAAGAGACTAAGTCCAGAGAATAGCAAAATGTGACTCCAAGGAGCAGGCTTGAAGGCCTGAGGGTTCAGAGACCTCAGTGCTAGGTGGTTCAAGCAAGCAAAGCCATCAAGGAAACCCTGGGAGAAGTAAGCCAGGCATCCCGGCTGGGATGGATCTAATCACAGGAAACGGGAAGTAGCTGCAAAGAGGATGGAGTAGACCGGGAGGTTATCCGGACTTTCCTGAACTGACCTGGGGAGGATCGCAGGAGGCAAGAAAGGCAGGTGAGGCCTGGGACTTCCAGCATCCAATTACCAAGATGCTTTTCAGAGGGGCATCGGTCAGTTCGTTAAGGTAAAGGGACTTAGCTACTCTGAAGAATCATAAGGGAGAGGCAGCTCATATTTCCCTCAAGTATCATTACACATGGACCGCAACAAGAAGAATAAAAAGTTATTTGTTCAATCTTTATTTGACTGTCTGTTGTGAATCGTGCGGGGTGGAAGAACGGAGGTATGTCAGCAGTACTGTATAAACTACCCAGCAGCTCCCAAGGGAATAGTGCGCTACATATAATATAAGTCAAATTACTTTTTTGATACAGTTACTGAAAATTGCATTAGAAGAGAATGTTTTTCTCTTTAAAGAGACATATTATCTACAACTCAGGGGTGTGGCGATGGGTTCAAACTTTGCCCCCCCATATGCAAACACTTTTGTTGATATGGTGGAAGAATCTTTTATTTTCAATAATATTTTATTTCCGTTTTTTGGATGATGTGTTTGCGATATGGGAGGGCGATTTGAATACACTGTCATTGTTTCATACATATATTAATTATTTGATATCTGGTCTGGAATTTTATATGAGTGCAAGTAAATTTTTGGACACATGTATTAGGATAGAAAAAGATAAGCTTATTAGTGATTTGTATACAAATCCAACCGATCGTAACCAACTTTTACACTATAAAAGTATCCACCCACCTGGGGTATTTAAATCTATCCCTAAAAGCCAATTAATAAGGGTTAACAGAATTGTTACTGATAATGAAGATAGAGAAAACCGCTTAGATGAAATGAAAAATAAGCTAACTCAGAGAGGGTATCCTGCAGAGGTTGTAAAATAGGAAAGGAAAAATGTTTTCCGGGATAACAGTATGTACCCCCTACTGGTTCACGTGTGGGGAAAGCCGGTAACTGGGGGCCCCTTTTTGTAAAGGTGACTTCCAGATTCCAAAAGTCCCCCCATCATATCCTGCAGACCACCACATCCACCAAGCCAGGGATGTGGGGAAAATGCCATTGTCACTTGTCACCATCAACACAACATAGAGAGAGGAGAGAGAGAGAGAGACATACTGGGGGGGGGGGGGGGGGGTTACTAAAACTGGAGAACACAGAATCTGGTGCAGCTGTGCATAGTTACCAATCATCTTCTAGGTTTTATTGTCAAAGTTTAATTGATCAAGCTGATTAGTTACTATGCACCAGATTCTGTGTGTACCAGTCTTAGTTAATCCCCCCCCCCCCCCCATTGTGTGTTGTGGTGTATTGCCCTGGTAAAAAAGGTCATGCATTTTTTTTTTTTTTGATCCATTGTGGTACCTGGGCAGCCCATTGCACATTAACGTGCAAAGTAATGGACAGATCCCTATAGCATTTATCAGCCCTTAGAGTTTCTTGCATAAGTGGCTTACCAATTACCTAGGAGTTGAGAACAAAGGAAAATTACTCAAAGCAGTTACAGTTAATTCTGGGTATGGGTGCTTTTATTTGTGTCCTTGCAATATTAGAGAATGTTCTCAAATAAAGGGCTAAACTTGTTTCTAATATATGTAATAGATAACTGCTCACCTTGTGATCTGCCTCATAGCCAAATGGTAATCTTATACAGCTGCTTAGATCTTTTGTCTTGTAGATGAAGTCCTCAGAAACATTATAAGTAACTTGACAATTTCCTAAAGCATCTTCCTGAAAAAGTACACACATAAAGAAGAAAATGATGAGCAGCACTATAAGGCACGTCCCTGAACCAAGGTTTTATTAAATTAAATGCACACTTGGTCATGGCATGCATGTACTCATCTACCTCCTGTTTATAAAGAACAGTATACATTGAGGGAAAAAAGTATTTGATCCCCTGCTGATTTTGTACGTTTGCCCATTTTAATAGTGAGAGGCAGAATAACAACAAAAATATCCAGAAAAACACATTTCAAAAAAGTTATAAAAAGATATTTGCATCTTAATGAGTGAAATAAGTATTTGACCCCTTCGTAAAACATGACTTAGTACTTGGTGGCAAAACCCTTATTGGTAATCACAGAGGTGTTGTAGTTGGCCACCAGGTTTGCACACATCTCAAGAGGGATTCCTCCACATATTTTCTTTGGGATTAAGGTCTGGGTAGGCCAACTTAGGGCCTTAATATGCTTCTTCTTGAGCCAATCATTTGTAGCCTTGGCTGTGTGTTTTGGGTCATTGTCATGCTGGAATACCCATCCATGACCCATTTTCAATGCCCTGGCAGAGGGAAGGAGGTTCTCACCCAAGATGGCCCTGTCCATTGTGTCTTTGATGCAGTGAAGTTGTCCTGTCCCCTTAGCAGAAAAACACCCCCAAACCATAATGTTTCCACCTCCATGGTTGATGATGGGGATGGTGTTCTTGGGGTCATAGGCAGCATTCCTTCTCCAAACACTGCGAGTTGAATTAATGCCAAGGAGCTCGATTTTGGTCTCATCTGACCACAACACTTTCATTCTGTTCTCCTCTGAATCATTCAGATGTTCATTAGCAAACTTCAGACGGGCCTGTACATTTGCTTTCTTGAGCAAGGGGACCTTTCGGGCACTGCAGGATTTAAGGCCTCACAGCGTAGTCTAAGTAGTCTTTAATGACCACCATTCTAATTGCTGCGACTCAAGTTGCAGCAACTCAAAAAAAAAGGTTCCGGCACTACCTTGGTGCGATTTTCTTGTGAATTGAATGCCATAGAGTGTAATAAGTCGCATTAAAGTTGCATCAAAGTCACACTGGACTTTGGAGGCGCACTAGTGAGAACAGACCCTACGAGTTAAAGTTTGGGAGACAAAAGCTGCCTTGTCTTTGGTCTTGGTCTCTGAACCACCTATTAACCTGAATCTCAACAGTGATTTATTATTATATCTATATTACGATTTTTAAGATATTCACATGCTTGGCATTCTTTTATTTTTTACTAGCAATTTACTTGTATCACTAATATCAATGAAGTGACTCGGAATTATACAGGCAGTCCCCGGGTTACAAACAAGATAGGGATTGTAGGTTTGCTCTTAAGTTGAATCTGTTTGTAAGTGGGAACAGGTAAATTTTTTAAGTGTAGCTCCAGCCAAAAAAATCTATTTTTAAGCTTTTTGGATAGCACAGGGAATGGTTATCACCCCTGTAATGTTTGTTTTGCTGTCTGTGCCCCTGTTCAGAAGATTTCACCTCAATTTCTGTCCCAATGGCAATTGGATTTTGAAAATTTTGGGCTGTTAGGGAAACAAGGATTGGTGATAAATCATCAGTGGAGACATCTTTTTCCCATATTAACTCTTACAGGAGAGAATTTCCCTTCCTAGGAGTAGATTTCCTCTCACTTCCTGTTGTCTTCCTCCATTTGTAAGTAGGAGTCGTTTAAGTCGGATGTTTGTAAGTAGGGGACCCCCTGTATATGAGAATCTCCCAGAATCACAAATTCCAGTAATTGTAAAGAATTTTTTGTGTTAGGCCAGCCATACACAGAGTGAATTTCTTTCCTGCAATCATGGGTTGCAGGAAGGAAATTTGCACGGTTCCCCCATAAACACAAACAGTGTTGACAGGGGAACCACTCCTGCCAAACAATTGTCTGGAAGACTGATTGTACCTAAGTTGATCGATCAATCAACTTGGTACATTCAGCCTGCCCATTAATGGTTCGAATCTCAGGCTGTGCATAGCCAGCCTTAGACAAGCAGGTAAGGGGTACAATTAACTCCTTTACTTACCTGTCAGGGAAGGATGACAGCGATTTGCCATATCCCACAAGGAGTGGGTAAATTGCATATAACCCCCCCCCCCCCCACCACCACCACCACCACCACACACACAAATACCCAGTCCACATTCATAACCTGTGGAGGTAAAGAGGAGGCCAGATCCTATAAGTAACAAGCTGTTATTTTGAGAGATGTCCTCCTTGAAGTGTCCTCCTTTAGCCGATGACCTCCTACTACAGCAAAGTCAGGCACTATACCAGCTTGTCTCTTAGGCTTCATGCACACAGAACATTTATTTAACTCTCCTAGAAGCCAGCAGCGTTTTTGCAGAAAAAATGCCTGATGCTTGTAAAAGTGTCTAAAGCTTTTAGTAGCTTTTACAGGCGTCAAGCTCTTGGGTAGACATGTGCAATTTGTTTCATTGTTTCATTCCGACTTTCGACAAATTTGTTAATTTGGAAATATCTGAACTAACGAAAACCTGTTTAACAAATTTTTCTGAATATTCGTAAATTAGACCATAAGAAAATTCATAAATTCAAAAAATTTCTAAATTCAAAAACACAGAGAATTCGAAAATCTGAAATAATAACTAATAATAACTTAACTAGTATTAACTATTAAATTATAGGTATTTGAATTCCCTTTCAAATTTGTCTGTTAGTGAACGTAACGAATATGAATTTATTCGAAGTTACGAATTATCCGAAATGACGAATGCCGCATCTACACGAATGGAACGCAAAGAATTAATAGTAATAAAAACGTTATTATTATTATTATTATTTATTATTAACTCGTTCAATATGTTTAGATGTGGCATTCGTTATTTCGGATAATTCGTAACTTGTATTCATTACGTTCACTAACAGCCAACTTTGAAAGGAAATTCCAATACCTATAATTTAATAGTTTGTTATTATTAGTTAGTTAGTTATTCTTTAAAATTTTCAAATTGTCTCTTATTTTCGGATTATTGAATTTATGAATTTTCAAATTTACAAATTTACGACTTGAAATCATAACGAATGACCCAAAAAACTAAAAAACGAAAACAAACAAATTTTTCGGCAGTGCATATGTCTACTCTTGGGTGTTAATTAATTTCAGTGGTCAGACGAAATCATTTCTACTGACAGTTCGAATTAATCATTGCTCAAGTGCTAAACGCGTTTAGCAGATTTTATTAGCATCAAGCGTTTTCTTCTGCCCAAACTCTGCTGCTCCTGGACGCACTGGCAGTGGGTTTTATTTCTTGCCTCTTAATTCTCCTGCCACTAAAAGTCTATATGTGCGTGGATACATAGGCTAACATGCAGGGGAGTTTAGAGGTAGGAAAAGAAACGCCATATGCCCCTAGAAGCAGCTGTAAAATGTCCAGTGTGCATTAGGCCTTAACAGCTAGAGAGGGGGAGCCACTCCATATATATTTTTTCGTTTTACAGTAAAAACAGGGGGAAAAAAATATAGAAAAAAGACATTCATTGCCAATCCTGTAGGAACATTGATTCAGCACTGGACAGCTCATCAAATACTGCAGTGTAGTGCTCATTTAAAGCTCTCTAATTATCAATGAGCCCCCCATAAACATTTTCCTTTCCAAATATAAAAATATCAGAAGCTTTTTAGTATGCAAAGTGTAACAAAAACTACAAAAGGAAATATTACCCTTTTTTTTGTGGACTTGGGAATGGGTAGGTGAAAATCAGCATACTCAATGCAGTTATTTGTTTAATATGTACATCAAATTTTGGTAACATTATAAACAAGTTATATACATATACAAAACAAAATATAGTAGTAGAAATATTAGTGGAAAGACAAAAATAACAAAACAAAAAATAAAAACCTACACATCCTAAAAACAACAATATGGCAAATAGCATCTGAAGCTGAACAAGCCAAATACAAGGAAATTTTAACGATATGTAAAATATTATGAATGGACGTTTCTGGAGATATCTCCCTTAAAGTGACACCAAACTAATTTTTACATCAATTTTTCTAAAATACCAAGTATACAATGGCTTGTAGAGTAGAAAAAAAGGAAGAGAGAGACAGAAGGTACATTTTACTTATATTTAAACATACTACATTTATTTTATTAAAAAAGTTTAGTTTAGTTTCACCTTTAGGTACCATAGCAAGGTACTGTAAACTGTAACATTACCTCTGAATGAGTCCCAGGTTGAGGCTGAAACTGAAATAGACTGACAAGTCCTCTTTTTAAATCCAACACGTAATTGTTGTTTTCCCCTGTGCTGTACAAGCCAATCACCTGAAAAATATTATGTAACATTACTTCTTTACATTTATATTATTATACAGGAATTCAAAATGACTCTATAATTTCAAAGGGCTATTAATCTGTTTAACCGCTTAAGGTCCGCCCTATAGCATTTTTACTCTTGCAGGTAGCGGGAGCTGAGCTGGCACCCGCCGATCCTTCAGTACACAGGCAGAACAGCAGTCTGCCTATATAAACAAGGAACAGTAGGGAAGACATGGGTCCTGTGTTCCTGCAAAGCAGAGACATGGATCCATGCCTTCCCCTAGTAAAAGCAACTCCCATAGTACACAGAAACACTGGCTAGTGCACAAGTTTAACCCCTTGATCGCCCTGATGTTAACCCCTTCCCTGCCAGGGTCATTAGTACAGTGATAGTGCATATTTTTAGCACTGATCACTGTATTAGTGTCACTGGTCCTCAAAAAGTGTCAAAAGTGACAGCTAGTGTCAGAATGTCCGCTATAAGTCTCTGGACGCCACCAATACTAGCAAAAAAAAATAAACAAAATAAAATAAAAATATCCAATAGTTTGTAGATGCTATAACTTTTGCGCATACCAATCAATATATACGCTTATTGGGATTTACATTTTTTTATTGGGTATGTTTTATAGCAGAAAGTAAAAAGTGTTTTTTTTTTTTTTCAAAATGTTTTTTTTTTGATTTTGGTGCAAAAAAAAAAAAAAACACAGAGGTGATCAAATACCACTAAAAACAAAGCTCTATTTGTGATAAAAAAAAAACAACATAAATTTTATCTGGGTCGCACAACCGTGCAATTGACAGTTAAAGTAACGCAGTGCTGTATTGCAAAAAATGGCCTGGTCATGAAGGGAGGGTAAACCTTCCAGAAATTAATTGTTATGCCGCGTGCACACGGTCGGACTTTCCAGTCAGAAAAAGTCAGATGGGAGCTTTCTGACTTTTTCTGTTGGCATTTCCGACGGACTTAGATATAGAACCTGTTTTAAATTTTTCCGTCACAAATGCCGATGGAAAGTCCGGCCGTGTGTACGCGGCATTATATTTGGCAAAAGGAGGTGCCAAAGAGAAAACCATCAGTGCTTATTTTTGGCAATTGTTATATGAACATATATTCATAAATATTTGAAGGCTTACAGCTGAGTAATTTGGGGGTACAGTAAACCCCCGCTCTATCGCGGTTCAGTTTTTGCGGTCCCGGTATATCGCAGTATTTTAATTATGACCTTTTTTCTGATATTGCACTAATATTTCGCCATTTTGCAGTTATGTACTCTATTTTTTACTGTACTGTACAATATACTGTACTGTTAAGACAATATTTTTATGTTTTAAAAATCCTCTTGATCTCTCTCTCTATCTTTTATGCGTTTCTATTGCGTAAAAGTGTGTTTAAAGACCTTTAAATGCTATTAAAAAATTTACGAAACATGCCTAGGGTGTATTTAAATAGGGTCTTTCTATTTCGCGGTTTTTCACTTTTCGCGGGTGGGTCCGGAACATAACCCCAGCGATGGAGGGGGGTTTACTGTATACCAAATATATATGTAGATTCCCCATCTGTGATCGTGGATCCCCAGGGTTTTGTGCTCTTCCATTTAAATCATTATAAATCAATACAGAAAAGGCCTTCACTGACCTTGGCTATATACACTGAGCAAAATTATAAACAAAACACTTTTGTGTTTGCCCCTATTTATCATGAGCTGAACTCAAAGATCTATGACTTTTTCTATGTACACAAAAGGCCTATTTCTCCCAAATATTGTTCACAAATCTGTCTAAATCTGTGTTAGTGAGAACTTCTCCTTTTCCGAGATAATTCATCCACCTCACAGGTGTGGCATATCAAGATGCTGATTAGACAGCATGATTATTGCACAGGTGTGCCTTAGGCTGGCCACAATAAAAGGGGACTCTAAAACGCGCAATTTTATCACACAGCACAATGCCACAGGTGTCGCACGTTTTGAGGGAGCGTGCAATTGGCTTTGAATTGAATGGTCATTTCTCTACCATAAGCCATCTCCAAAGGCATTTCAGACAATTTGTCAGTGAATCCAACGGGACTTACAACTGCAGACCACGTGTAACCACACCAGCCCAGGCCCTCCAGCATCTTCACCTCCAAGATCGTCTGAGACCAGCCACCTGGACAGCTGCTGCAACAATCAGTTTGTATAACCAAAGAATTTCTGCACAAACTATCAGAAACCATCTCAGGGAAGCTCATCTGCATGCTCGTCATCAGGGTCTTGACCTGACTTCAGATCGTCGTCGCTACATTCGATGGCATCTGGCACTTTGTAGAGGTGTTCTCTTCACAGATGAATCCCAGTTTTCACTGTACAGGGCAGATAGCAGACAGCGGGTATAACGTTGTGTGGGTGAGCGGTATGTCGAGTGGCCCATGGTGGCGGTGGGGTTATGGTATGGCCAGGTGTATGCTATGGACAACGAATACAGGTGCATTTTATTGATGGCATTTTAAATGCACAGAGATACCATGATGAGATCCTGAGGCCCGTTGTGCCATTCATACACGACCATCACCTCATGTTGCAGCATGAAAATGCACAGCCCCATGCTGCAAGGATCTGTACAAAATTCCTAAAAGCTGAATCTGGTAATCAGAACTGAGAATCATCCCAGTTCTTGCATGGCCAGCATACTCACCGGACATGTCACCCGTTGAGCATGTTTGGGATGCTCTGGATCGGTGTACAGGGGGTTACGAACTCGTTAGGGACTGCCCGCCTGTACGGAAGTCGGAAATGTTCGTAAGTCGGCCGCGCATGCGCAGACCGACAAATACGGAGATTTCCGGACATTTCCGATGTTCCGTCTAATGCCGTTCTGCGCATGCGTGGCAAATTACGGACATTTCCGGCATTTTCCGAGGCTCCGTATGGCTGCGCATGCGCAGAACGGCCGAAAGACGGCGAAAAACAGCAAAAAAGCACAGCCATTGAAGCGGAATGGACCAAAACTCCACAGGCCACAATCAAGAACCTGATTAACTCTATGTGAAGGAGATGTACTGCACTGCATGAGGCAAATGGTGTTCACACCAGATACTGATGGGTTTTCGGACCCCCCAGTCTCCCCCACTACTGTAAAACTGCACATTTAATTGTGGCCTTTCATTGTGGCCAGCTTACAGGCCCTTTCACACGGGACGGATCCGTAATGATCCGCCCCGTGAACATCCCCTTGCTCAGCGGGGATCGCTCCGTTATCCCCGCTGAGCACACACACACAGCACACTGTGCAGGGACGCCCTGTCAGATCTCCGCTCTCTTCTATGGAGGATCGGATGAACACGGACCGTATGTCTGTGTTCATCCGATCCGCTCTGCAGACGGATAGAAAAATAGGGTTTTCCTCCGTCTGCAGAATCGGACCATAGCGGAGACGGACGATATCTGGTGTCAGCGGATGCTCATTTGCTGACACCCGCTATCCCATAGGGATGCATGTATGTCTGTATTTCATCCGAAAACGGATGGATGAAATACGGACATACGGTCCGCATGTGTGAAAGGGGCCTAAGGCACACCTGTGCAATAATCATGCTGTCTAATCAGCATCTTGATATGCCACACCTGTGAGGTGGATGGATTATCTCAGCAAAGGAGAAGTGCTCACTAACACAGATTTAGACAGATTTATACAGATTTGAGAGAAATAGGCCTTTTGTGTACATAGAAAAAGTCGTAGATCTTTAAGTTCAGCTCATGATAAATAGGGGCAAACACAAAAGTGTTGCGTTTATAATTTAGCTCAGTGTAAGTTGTTCAGGACGTACATTTGGTCACAGGGGTGTAAAGGAAAGATTTTCATGGTTATGTCCACTGTCCTACAATAATAGGTACATTTTTAGGAAATTAAAAGGTGAGGACATTTATGTACCTTCTGTTTTAAAGTGTTACTAAACCCAGGACCCTGCATTCACTGTACAGGGGGTCCCCGACTTACGAACGCCCGACCTACGAACATCCCCTACTTACGAACGAGGCGCTGCGGGGACCCTCCGCCATTTTCCGCCGTGTTCCGCCGTGTTTTGGCCGTTCTGCGCATGCGCGGCCATTCGGAGCCTCGGAAAACTTCGGAAATGTCCGTAATTTGCCGCGCATGCGCAGAACGGCATTGGACGGAACATCGGAAATGTCCGGAAATGGTCGTATTTGTCGGTCTGCGCATGCGCGGCCGACTTACGAACATTTCCGACTTAAGTACAGGCGGGCAGTCCCTAACGAGTTCGTAACTCGGGGACCCCCTGTATCTGGTCTCTCACAGTACATGGAACATGGAAATGCAATTAATTTAGTAAATATAAACTTCTAAATACCAGAGGTGCACCAAATGGAAATTTTGGTGCTGAAACCAAAAATGACAGTTTTAAAAAAATATTTATATTTTTATATATAATATATTCGACTTTTTAATTAATAACATCAATTTAAAAGAATATGAATTTATTGTTGCCCATTATTGGCACCTTTAGCGCAAAAAAGCTCAAGAAAAATGCACCTTTTTAACCACTTCACATCCGGCCGTAGCCGAATGACGGCCACAGCGCGGATGTGAAATCCCGGGAGGCCGTCATATGACGGCCTCCCCTTTCCTCGTTCCCTGTGCGCGCTCACGAGCGTGCAGCAGGGAAATTCTGTGTTGGCCGTGTCCCTCGGACACGGCCAATCACAGATCGCTGTAAACGGCCAATAACAGCGGCCTTTTACAGCGCGATCGCCCTGGCCAATGAGAGATGATCTCATATGTAAACATATGAGATCATCTCTCAGCGCCGCTCCTCCTCCTCACACAGAGACAGCGTGTGAGGAGGGAGAGATGAACGGCTGCAGCGCCGTAAGTTTTTAAAAAAAATAAATAAAAATCAAATGCCATCTGTGCCCACTGCCACCACTGCAATCTGTCCCCAATGCCATCTGTGCCCAGTGACATTGCCAGCTGCCAGTGCCATCCCCACTGCCATCTGCCAGTGCCATCCCCAGTGCCATCTGCCAGTGCCATCCCCAGTGCCATCTGCCAGTGCCATCCCCAGTGCCATCCCCAGTGCCATCTGCCAGTGCCATCCCCAGTGCCATCTGCCAGTGCCATCTGTAGTCAGTGCCATCTGTAGTCAGTGCCACCTGTAGTCAGTGCCACCTGTCATTAGTGCCATCTGTCATCAGTGCCACATAGTGCTATCTGTCATCAGTGCCACATATTAGTGCCATCTGTCATCAGTGCCACCTGTCAGTGTCACGTGCCATCTGTTATCAGTGTCACCTGTCATCAATGCCACGTATCAGTGCCATCTGTCATCAGTGTCATGTGTCATCAGTGCCACGTATTAGTGCCGTCTGTCATCAGTGCCACGTATTAGTGCCATCTCTCATCAGTGCCACATATTGGTGCCACGTGATATCAGTGCCATGTATGAGTGCCATCTCTCATCAGTGCCACATATTAGTGCCATCTGTCATCAGTGTCACGTGTCATCAGTGCCCCGTATTAGTACCATCTGTCATCAGTGCCACGTCAGTGTCACGTGTCATCAGTGCCACATCAGTGTCACGTGTCATCAGTGCCACATATCAGTGCCATCTGTCATCAGTGCCACGTCAGTGTCACGTGTCATTGTCCTGGTGCTCCAGGGCCTTCAAAAGTGTAATAGGTAGTCAACAATTTAGATGTGTAATTTATGCTCCTAGAACACGTGATGGCGCTCCCTGCATGTTGGGCCTCTCTATGTGGCCAGGCTGTGGAAAAGTCCCACATATGTGGTATTGTAATACTCAGGAGGAGTAGCAGAATTTATTTTGGGGTGTAATTTGTGGTATACACATGCCATGTGAGAGAAATAACCTATTACAATGACAATTTTGTAGAAAAAAAATAAAAAATAAAAAAATAATTCATTTTGCAAAGAATTGTGGGACAAAAATTACAACATCAAAAAGATCACCATGCCTCTTACTAAATACCTTGGAATGTCTACTTTCAAAAAAGGGGTCATTTGGGGGGTATTTGTACTTTCCTGGCATGTTCGGGTCACAAGAAATGAGATTGCCCACCAGTACATCAGATGTGATCAATTTTGTATAATTCGCACCACAGATTGTAGAGTCTGTAACTTTCACAAAGGCCAAATAATTTCCACTAATTTGGGTTATTTTTACCAAAGATATGTGGCAGTATAAATTGTGGCCAAAATTTATGAAGAAAAATTAATAATTTCCTAAATTGTATCACAGAAACAAAGAAAAATGTGTTTTTTTTTTTCAAAATTTTCGGTCTTTTTTCAGTTATAGCGCAAAAAATAAAGAACCCAGAGGTGATCAAATACCACCAAAAGAAAGCTCTGTTTGTGGGAAAAAAAGGACAAAAAATTAATTTGGGTACAGTGTTGCATGACTGAGTAATTGTCAGTCAAAGCGTGAGAGCACTGAAAGCTGAAAATTGGTCTGGATGGGAGGGGGGTGTTGGTGCCTGGTAGGCAAGTGGTTAAATTCTATGTATGTCTGCACACTGGTCCTTTGGGCTTCCATTGTGGTGTTAAAATCCAGCTTGGTGCATTTTTGGTCAGTTAAAAAAACGCACCTCCTAGTTCAAATGCATTGAAAACACAGCACGAACGCATAACTAAGACACCCATGTTACATTTTTGAGGCGGCGTTAATGATGCGTCCATTTTTGATTTTCATGGTAAAATCGGCCCAAACTTAGGGTAAAATCACAGCAAAATCGCTGCAAATTTTGCGGTAAAATTGTGGTTAGTTTTCAGTGCCATTATCGGCACCTTTTTCTCATATTAGTCAAATGCTGACAACATCGGCTAAAATGTTTTGGTGGCCGAAATTTCGGTGCATCTCTACTAAATACATTTTCTCATCAGCAGTATATAGCAATATAGCAGTCTTGTGACTTCTATTAGTGTTTGATTAAAGCTTGTAGGAGGAGTTTTTATTCTACTCTGACTGTCCTATGAGGTTGCAGGACCATTGACGCTCTGTTCGGACAGTGCTGATTAGCCCTGTGCTGATCACATGCACCCTCCCAAGAAACAAAAAAACTCTAGCAATACACACCAAACTGGGCATGTGCAGAGTGACTCCAAAGGCTCTGTCTTACCAGGAGATGGATTGGGGACAGTGGAAGAAGGGGAGAATCAGAGAAGACAGGATCAAACATAATTTTTACACAATGCATAGGATTGCCACCTTGGATTCCACAGTGAGTATAACAAGCATGCTTTACTGCATATACAGACTGATTTTACTGCCATGGGTTTAGTAACACTTTAACTGATTCACCCCCTGGAAGATTTTACCCCCTTCCTGACCAGAGCACTTTTTGCGTTTCGGCACTGTTTTGCTTTAACTGAAAATTGCACGGTTGTACGACGTTGCACCCAAACAAAATTGAGGTCCTTTTTTTTCCCACAAATAGAGCTTTCCTTTGGTGGTATTTGATCATCTCTGCCGTTTTTATTTTTTGCGCTATAAACAAAAAAAAGTGACAATTTGGGAAAAAAAAAAACACAAATATTTTGTACTTTTTGCTATAATAAATATCCCCATTTTTTTTTTTTTTTTTAAAAGCTATTTTTTTTTAGTTTAGGCTGATATATATTCTTCTACAATTTTTTGGTAAAACAAAAAAAAAAAAGCGTATATTGATTGGTTTGCGCAAAAGTTATAGCGTCTGCAAAATAGGGGATTTTATAGCATTTTTATTATTATTTTTACTAGTAATGGCAGCGATCTGCAATTTTTATCATGAGTTTGACATTATGGCAGACACATCAGACAATTTTGACACATTTTTGGGACCATTGGCATTAATACAGTGATCAGTGCTATAAAAATGCATTGATTACTGTAAAAATGTCACTGGCCGGGAAGGGGTTAACACTAGGGGGATGATCAAGGGGTTAATTGTGTTCCCTAATGTGTGTTCTAACTGAAGGGGGGAGGGGACTGACGGTTAAGGGCTCATTTACAGCAGATGCAGTCAAAAGCATTTTTAAACGTGGTTCAGATGAGAAAGAACAATGAATATATTATAATTAGCCTAGTTTACACCATTGCAGTGCTTTCATGTTCGTTTTAAAAAGAAAGTACAGAATGCTGCAATTTTTTTCCTATAAATGTACTGGAACATAAGTGAATGCACCACAATTGTATGTAAAAAAAAAAAAAAATCATAAAAAAGCACGAGCAGAAATTCCGTCGGGAAAATCTTGGATGTTTTTTCCGACGGAATTCCGCTCAAGCATGCATACACACGGTCACACAAAAATTTGCTGAACTTTCGACCGTCAAGAACACAGTGATGTACAACACTACGACGAGCTGAGAAAATGAAGTTCAATGCTTCCGAGCATGTGTCGAATTGTTTCCGAGCCTGCGTAGGAATTTTGCGCGTCGGAATTGCTACAGGCGATCGGAATTTCTGAAATTTCCGATCGAAAAATTGAGAACATGCGCTCAATCTTTTGCGGGCTGGAATTTGGCCAGCAGAAGTCCAATAGAGCATACACACGGTCGCATTTTTTGACCAAAAGCTCACATCAGTCTTTTGCTGGCCAATTTCCCGATCATGTGTACGCGGCATTTGAAAGCTTTTGTGTACTGTAGATTTCACTGAAGAAAAGAAAAGCTTGGTTTACAGACAGCAAGGTCCTTCTCAGATAGGTGTGCAGCTGCCATCTAGTGGTCAAATAAACTTTACAACTCTAAAGGGCAGCAGAAGTCTTTATAGTACGAATAAGGATTTTTTTTTTTTTTTTGATAGAGTGGAGAAGGATTAGAACACCTGTCAGGTTTTCTGTGCCCTAATCCACATTTTAGTTTGGGCAATACATCCTTCTAGAACCTTATTCTTTTTTTAAGAGGTTTTGGTCCTGCCGCACTATCTCTCTCTGTTTCTCCCTACCGGTGAACAAATGTATGGTCAGTTCCCGCTTCAATATATACAAGTCAAAGTGTGCCAGTTCTGGTGCAGGAGGAATCAGGATAATGAACACAATCTGCTGTGTTGTGACTCAGAGGAGGGAGGGCAGACACGGATCACTGATGAAGAAAAGGTTGTTTATGTCTATTCACTGAGCAGCGGAAATATGAAATGGGGTAAATATATTTTTACTGTGATAAATGACAGTTCATGTTCTATTTTTAGATATCTTGTACATTTTATAACAGCATTATACTGTATTCACAAATGGGGTAAAAAAACAAAGTTTAGAAAGTTCTAGTGTCAGTAAATTGTAAACATTGAATCTATACAGTATATAATAGAGGGAGGACTGCCCCCTTAGTAATTTGGCATGTAAAGGAGTTTCTACATTACTCCCTTGTCACATTGTCATGCCACCCTCATTTAGGGCTACTGTATCTCTTTTATTTATTAGTTCCTTTTCTTTCCATGTGTTGTAATGGCTTCCTGTTTTGCACTGTGTGGTGGCAATAAAGCTCAGTGCGATGAAAGAACTTGTATTGAAATAATACAAAGACAGTTCGCAAATAACCCGTTAGGAACAGTGTATAGAGAGCAAGTTGCAGCCAAACTGACAGCACCTGTTGAGGGGCAGAATAAGGCCAGACTGTCTTTGTGCCCTAACAGGATGTGGTCCACAGAGGTTGCGAGCCCTATGCTTTCCCTTCTTGTCGGGAACCCTTCCCTGCCAGTTCTGTCCCTAAGAGGAAGGTAACTTGTCTGTACCCTGGGAGCCAGAGTCTTAAATAGGCTCTGCCTGACCCGAGATGGCTGCTACAGTCACATGGTGTGGCAGCATTCAACTGGATAGCTTTCCCAGTGATCTGGAAAAGCAGAGAGGAACTATGTTCCTCTTAACTTCCTTGCCAACTGCTGGGCCGCTGTGGAAGAGTGCCACCACCTGCAGTGGAAAAAGTAGATTGCACCTGCCTACATGTTGGCCACCCACTGGGGTGGTTCAGGGTAGTGAGGTCCTGGGGCTCTTAGCTTGCCCTATGTGTTGCTCCATGTCATGCACATTGGACCCAGGCTGAGAGAACATGCAGAGTGGCATACTCTATAAATCTGAGAGGACGCTAAGATAATTCCAAGGAGTGAAACGGGTTGTAATGTCATGTTTTTTTACCTTAATGCATCCACATTTTACTTACCTGAGCCCTGGAATTTCCCACGGCAGAGATGCGCTCTTCCTCTGTCTGGGGTTCTCAGATTGGATAGATTGATAGCATTTGCTCTTGCTGCTGTTAATCAAATCCAATGACGCGATCCCGGGGGGGTGGGGCCGAGTCCAGCATTCTGCATCTATAACCTCGGGAGCGCATTCGCAAGGTAACCCCCTGGGAGAGCGCTTCTCCTAGGGGATTATACGATGTAGGGAGGAGCTACCAGCGCCGCCGGGGGACCCCAGAAGAGGATGATCAGGGGCACTCTGTGCAAAATGAACTGCACAGTGGAGGTAAGTAAAAAAAAATAAAAGCTTTACAATCACTTGATGAAATGATGAAATTAATTGTGTGAGGTGTCCTTTCTTTTATGTTTACTTAAGGGCTTTACAAATCCCATCCATTCTGGGCTGTAAGATACACGTTGATGACCATATAATATCCCTTTCTATTCACTGACTAGCTTTACTTAACTACTATCTCCTATCTGCAACAATGATCACAATAACTTTTGCTCCATGCTGCTGCAACCCACGTTTGCATCATCTTATTGTCCACATGTGGAGAATACTGCTACTGCTAAAAGAGGATGGAAGATGACATGAGTCAAAGGCTGCTTGTTGCTAAGGCTAAGTTGGAAGTGAACTTCTGACCAGGGCTGGAAAATGAAAGATTTGGAAAAGACTTGTGCCGATGATTGTGTTGTACAACTTATCAAGTAATCATCAATAAATCAATAGTAAATGAGTTAGGGACTGACCACCACTTTATTAGCACTAAGGAATTACCAAAATCATAACATCACTAGAAGCTACCATCACATTATTATTAGATTCAAGAAATTTCCGCCACTAGATCACTACTGTAGAAAGGAATTCAGCAATGTTATATCACCAGCAGACAGTAATGACCATTATAACAGCCAGTGATGCATATTTAAAATTCAACTAATTTTAGAATACAAAATGTAATTATGAAAGAGAGCAGCCATCATCATTTCACAATTTACCTTCCCAGCATGCCAGTGGAACAGAAAGGGTAACATCAAGCCTTTGGTCTTCACAGCTTCATTTGGGTGTTGAGCATTAGTGTCCTCCTTTCTGTTAGGAATCGCTTTTTTCTTATTTATGTTAGTAACATTGTTGAACTAAAAGTGAAAAAAATGGTGGAAGTTACTTTACAAACCAATTTTGTATGTGAGACAATATGACCTGTAATACATTTTTTGAAATAGTTTTGTTATAACATCTCCTTGCCAAAAGCTGCCATTGTTCATTGGTGCACATTAATGCACGTATTTGAGAAACCATTATCTAAGATTACTGCCTATTTCTGTCCTGGGGACATTACTAGCACTGTTTCTTATGAATTGGCAGCATTTTCCCGAAATAAAGGCTTATCGGACAGAAAGAGGTCAGTGCGAAGCTTGTCAATCAATGCATCAATCCAGACACATTACTGTTTTCTGTAATCATCTGCCTAGCAGAGGCGGGAAAGGAAATTACTTTTTTTAGCTAACATATGGCAGCTGTGACCGTAAGGATTGTTTTGTAATGATAACATTGTAAAAGAAATGTGCAGTGGATGTGTATATACAGTATTTCATTTTAGACCTGGGCCTTTTCTAAGCCAAATGGGAGTGCCCTCTATTATCTTAATGGTCTTACAGCAGATCTAAAGCAAGGTAGCAATGACCATTCACAATAATCATGAGTGGGTCAAATTGCCATTTTGGCTAATAGAGAATACAAGCTTCAAGCCCAACTCTGGAAAAATTCTTCATACCCTTTTAAGGGCATATAAGCCCTCAAAATGGGGACTTTTGATTTTTTAAGTACAGGTCTAGGGTTAAGCGAACCCGAACTGTAAAGTTTGGGTCCGTACTGGACTTTAGGGTGTTCGGGTCCCGGACCCAAACCCGAACAATTGACTGTATGTTCGGGTTCGGTTCTTTTATAACGGAGGGCGGGGCCATCTGGTAACCCCGCCCCCCTCTGACGCATGGGACGTCATGGGGAGTTCCCTATGGCTTTCCCCACGTCATAGGGAAAGCCATAGGGAAGTCCCCATGACGTTCCCATGCGTCAGAGGGGGGCGGGGTTACCAGGTGGCCCCGCCCTCCGTTATAAAAGAACTGTCAGCCCAAGTGAAGCCTTACACACCGGGAGCCTCCCATTGCGAGGAGTGGCCCAAGAAGAGACCGACGCCGTGGAAGAAGATACCGACGCCCTGGAAGAAGATACCGACGCCGTGGAAAAAGATACCGAAGAGCAGCCTCACCCAGCGGGAGCCTCCCATTGCGCGGAGCGGTCCAGAAGAGACACCGATGCTGGACGAGAAGGCCAAGAAGAAGCGGATCGGAAGAAGAAGAAGATGGAAGAAGAAGATGCCGGAAGGAGAAGATGAAGAAAGGAAGACCAGAAGAAAGAAGAAAGAAGATTTTAATAAAGGAATTGTCAAAGACCGTCTCCTGTCATTTTTACCATTTTTGACACTTTTTTGGTGAAATGGTAGGGGTACTTTTGTACCCCCTTACCATTTCACACAGGGGGGGGCCGGGATCTGGGGGTCCCCTTGTTAAAGGGGGCTTCCAGATTCCGATAAGCCCCCCGCCCGCAGACCCCCACAACCACCGGGTGCGGTTGTGGGGATGAGGCCCTTGTCCTCATCAACATGGGGACAAGAGGCTTTGGGGGTCTTAGACCCCCAAAGCATCCTCCCAATGTTGAGGGCATGTGGCCTGGTACGGTTCAGGCGGGAGGGGGGGCCGCTCTCGTCCCCCCCTCTTTTCCTGCGGCCTGCCAGGTTGCGTGCTCGGATAAGGGTCTGGTATGGATTTTGAGGGGGACCTCACGCCATTTTTTTTGGCTGGGTTTCCCCTTAAAATCCATCTCAGACCTCAAGGGTCTGGTATGGATTTTGAGGGGGACCCTACGCCATTTTTTTTTTTGGCTGGGATCCCCCTTAATATCGATCCCAGACCTGAAGGGCCTGGTTATTGAATTTGGGGGGACCCCTACGCTTTTTTTTTTTGTTTTTTTTATTTTTTATCAATGACTTTTTTTTATCAATGACTTTCAATGAATGACTGTTCTCTGTATTACGGGAGCCGACAATTAACATTAGCCGCGAGTGATTTTAAATAGCTTTCTTTTCTGCAAAAATTACACTTTTTGCAGAGACAGTTCTAAACACTGGAAACATGCGCCCCTTTACATGCATACTATAGACACCCCCCAGGTACGAAATTTAAAGGAATATTACACTTTTATTGTTTCACTTTAATCATTATTAAAATCACTGCTCCTGAAAAAACGGCCGTTTTTAAAAGTTTTTTTTGCATTGATACATGTCCCCTGGGGCAGGACCCAGGTCCCCAAACACTTTTTATGACTAACTTTTTAAAATTAAATGACTTCAATGACTGTTCTCTGTATTAAGGGGGACGGGAGCCGACACATTATTATAGCCGTTCGGGTCCCCATTGACTTCAATGGGGTTCGGTGTTCGGGGTCAAGTTCGGTCCCGAACCCGAACTTTTTTCTGAAGTTCGGCGGAACCTGCCGAACCCGAACATCCAGGTGTCCGCTTAACTCTATACAGGTCCCATAGACTTTAATAGAGCTTGTGGCTCGGACCTAAACTGTTCTGGAGTTCTGGTGCGAACCGAACTGAGGGGTGTTTTGCCCATCACTACTCACTTATGAGTATTATTGCATACCTGTTACAAAAAAAAATACCTGAACTGGGATTTAACAAGTCTGATGTTGAGGTGGGAGAAAAATTGGGTTCTAGTGATCACCAATGTCTTTGGTTTGATGTTAAAATAAGAACTGAAAAATCATATACAAAAACAAAAGTTTTAGATTTCAAAAGGATACATTTTGCTGAAATGGGGACATTTCTAAAAAATTGATTGAAAGGTTGAAGTAAAACGACAGGAGAAAGCAATCAGTGGGCAGAAGAAAACAACAATATGGTTCACTAAAGAGGTAAGTAGAATAGTAAAGGAAAAAAAAATCAAATATAGAAGATTCAAGGAAACAGGAGGTGTATCTGACAGAAAATAGTATAAAAATAGACAAAAGGAGGCCAAACGCATTATCAGTGCTGCCAAAGCACAGAAATTGAAGGAAATTGCTAATCTATTAAGAAAGGAGATAAAACCTTTTTAGGTACATTAGTGATAGAAGGAAAAAATATAATGGGATCACTAAAATGAAAACTGGGCACAACACATATGTTGAGGGAGACCTGGATGTAGCAAACCATTTAAACAATTACTTCTGTTCAGTCTTCTCAGAAATAAATTGTACTATATTGTACAATAACAAGTTGGGTAATCATATTGGTTCTGGCAATGATGGTTCTTAAAAATAGCGCCGCTTTACCGCCGACGCCTGCACCGCCCCAGTGTGAAAGGGGCCTTAAAGTGTAAGTAAACCCCCTGCCATCTTTGCCTCTGTTTAATCTACAACTGCCATGATGCTGGACATGTGATAAATTTAGACACCAGCCATTGGATGGCTTGACAGTTTGAGTGAGTGCACAACCAATGGTAGTGTTACATTTCCGGTACGTGATGGAAATTAAACTGTTTTATGGATGGGTTTACTTGCGATTTAATGCTTAATAAAGCAATGAGCCCTGATGGCCTTAATCCCAGAGTTCTAAGAGAACTTTGAGGTATAGTTGTTGGACCAATAACAGATATTTTTAATCAATCTCTTCTAACAGGAGAAGTTCCCCATGACTGGCGGACAGATAATATTGTACCTATCCACAAGAAGGGCAGAAAGGTACAGTAGAAGCTGGCAATTACAAGCCAGTGAATTTAACATTGGTTGTAGTCAAGTTAATGGAATCACTCATGAAAAAAGGATCATTGATCACTTAAAAATACACAACTTGCTGGACCCAAAGCAGCATGGCTTTACTGAGGACAGATCATGTCAGACTAATCTGATTGCATTTTTTGACTATATTACCAATGTTTTGGACCAGGGTGGTGCTGTGGACATAGCATATTTTGATTTCAGCAAGGCATTTATTACAGTTCCACATAATACAAAAGTTGTACAAGCTAGGACTTAACCCATGGGTGGTTCAACGGACATTAGGGATGAGCCGAACACCCCCGGGTTCGGTTCGCACCAGAACCTTCGAACGGACCGAAAGTTCGCGCGAATTTTCGAACCCTATACGTTATAATGGACGCGAACGTTCGAAATCAAAAGTGCTAATTACAACGGCCAATATGCATGTTAATGTCATAAAACAGGTTTGGGGACCCGGGTCCTGCCCCAGGGGACATATATCAATGCAAAAAGAACTTTTAAAAACTAACGTTTTTTCGGGAGCAGTCATTTTAATGATGCATAAAGTGAAAAAAAAAAAGTGAAATTTTCCTTTAAATATGGTACCTGGGGGGTGTCTAAAGTATGCCTGTGAAGTGGCATGTGTTTCCCGTGTTTAGAACTGTCCTTGCACAAAATGACATTTGTAAAGGAAAAAAAGAAGCCATTTAAAACCACTTGCGGCTTTAGGTTTGTTCTTAAGTAGAATCTGAACAGGTACATTATGAAGTGTAGCTCCATCCCCAAAAAATCTATTTTTAAGCTTTTTGGAGAACATAGGGAGGGGTTATCACCCCTGTAACATTTGCTGTCTTTGCACATCTGTTCAGAACATGTCACCTCACTTTCCGTCCCAATGACAAATGTTTTTGGAAAAAGTGGGGTTTTAATTGAAACAAGGATTGGTGATAAAGTATCAGTAGAGAGGAGATACCTTTTTCCCAAATTAAATCTAACAGGAGCAGCACAGTGGTGTAGTGGTTAGCACTTTCACCTAGCAGTAATAGGGTCGCTGGTTCAAATCCCAACCACAACACCTTCTGCCTGGAGTTTGCATGTTCTCCCTGTGCCTGCGTGGGTTTCCTCCGGGTACTCCGGTTTCCTCCCACACTCCAAAGACATGCTGGTAGGTTAATTAGATCCTGTCGATAAAATTGGCCAAATATGTGTATGTGTTTGTAAGCGTGTCAGGACCCCACAGGGCAAGG
Source organism: Lithobates sylvaticus (assembly GCA_028564925.1). NCBI lineage: Eukaryota > Metazoa > Chordata > Amphibia > Anura > Ranidae > Lithobates > Lithobates sylvaticus. Next base: position 141,901,134 of record CM053036.1, on the reverse strand, counting down.
ACCGCACTATACCACAGATGGACACCAGTGGCAAAAAGCGCCCTGAGGCGATTCAGTTCGCATAGGTTGCGCTATACAAGTCATTCATTCATTCATTCATTCAGGATAGAATTTCCATTCCTTGGGGTAGATTTCCTCTCACTTCCTGTTTTCTCTTTCCATTTGCAAGTAGGAGTCGTTTGTAAGTTGGATGTTTGAAAGTAGGGGCCTGGCGTATATACTCTGCAGAAATTTGCCCTATTAGATGTTGGTGTAGCCACAAGACTGGTGGGCACAGGAATGGGCCCTGCTGTGAGTTAATAGATCAAGATTTGTAATTGCATGCACCTGTTGAACAGGGCAGAAAAATTGGGGGTGGTGGTGGACGGTGTTGCCACAAGACTGTAAGCTCTCACAGTTACTCTTGGTGGGCGCAGGAATGGGCCCTGCTGTGAGTTATTAGATCAAGATTTGTAATTGCAAGCACCTGATGAACAGGGCAGAAAAATTGGGCCTTTGGCGGTGGTGGTGGACGGTGTTGCCACAAGACTGTAAGCTCTCACAGTTACTCTTGGTGGGCGCAGGAATGGGCCCTGCTGTGAGTTATTAGATCAAGATTTGTAATTGCAAGCACCTGATGAACAGGGCAGAAAAATTGGGCCTTTGGCGGTGGTGGTGGACGGTGTTGCCACAAGACTGTAGGCCCTCATAGTTACTCTTGGTGGGCGCAGGAATGGGCCCTGCTGTGAACTATTAGATCAAGATTTGTAATTACCCGCCCCTGTCAAACAGGGGCTGAAAAATTGTGCCTTAGGCACTGGTGCTGGTGCCACAACACTGCAACCACTCACAGATACTGTACTTGGAGCACAGCAGTCACACGTGTTGCGAAGCATTTTTTAAAAAAATTGTAATTACCCGCCCCTGTTTAACAGGGGCTGAAAAATTGTGCCTTAGGCACTGGTGCTGGTGCCACAACACTGCAACCCCTCACAGATACTGTACTTGGAGCACAGCAGTCACACGTGTTGCGAAGCATTTTTTTATAACAATTGTATGTACACGCCCCTGTTAAACAGGGGCTGAAAAATTGTGCCTTAGGCACTGGTGTGGTGGCATGGATCATTGAGGAGGAGGAAGAGGATAGTCAGTGAACATAAGAGGACAGTCACTCAGCATCAGCATAGGCAGTCTTGAAGGGATGTGACATTATAAATTATTCGGTTATATCCGCCTCAGGTGCCTGGTAGCTGGTGGTGATCCAAGACTGATTCATTTTGATGAAGGTCAGTCGATCAACCGAGGCGGTGGACAGGCGCACCCTATGATCGGTGACAAATCCTCCAGCAGCACTGAATGTGCGTTCGGAAAGAACGCTGGAGGCAGGACAGGCCAGTAGCTCAATTGCATACTGTGCAAGCTCTGGCCAGTGATCCATCCTCAGGACCCAGTAAGCCAGAGGATTTTCGGTGGGAAAGGTGTCCAAGTCTGACCTTGCCCCAAGGTATTCCTGCACCATGTATATCAGACGCTGGCGATGGTTGCTGGAACCGATCATACCTTGGGGCTGCGGACTAAAAAATTGTCTGAACGCATCGGTCAGACGTCCACCTTCCCCACCGCTCCTTCTGCTACTGACCGAAGCCTCAGCAACTCGTCGCCCAGGACCAGGAGTTTGTAACCTCCCAGTTTCTGGGAACGCGTTGCACAGACCTTTCTGCAAGGCCTCCCTGAGATGTCTCATCCTCTGCTCCCTCTGCGACGGCAAGATAAGGTCCGCAACCTTACCCTTGTACCGCGGATCAAGGAGAGTGGCCAGCCAGTAATGGTCCCTCTCCTTGATCCGAAGAACACGAGGATCCTTCCGCAGGCTTTGCAGGATCAGGGAGGCCATGCAGCGTAGGTTAGCTGAGGCATTCGGTCCGGAGTCTTCTGGGTCACTGAGGATGACATGATCGCCAGCCACCTCCTCCCAGCCACGTACAAGTCCACTGGTTTGTTGGGACTGTACATCATCCCTAAAAGACTGCTGCTGCTGATGCTGAGTGCCAGGCTCCACCTCCATGCTCACACAATCCTCCTCCTCCTCCTCCTCCTCCTCATCCTCTTCCTGTGTGATGGGTGGGACAGAAGGAACACTGTCCGGATAAAGGGGGCCTTGAGAGGCAAGGAAGTCCTCCTCTTCCTGCCTCTGTTCTGCCTCAAGTGCCCTGTCCATTATCCCACGCAGCGTATGCTCCAACAGGTGGACAAGAGGGACAGTGTCACTGATGCATGCACTGTCACTGCTCACCATCCTCGTGGCCTCCTCAAATGGTGAGAGGACAGTGCATGCATCCCTGATCATGCTCCACTGACGTGGGAAAAAAAAACAAGCTCCCCTGACCCTGTCCTGGTGCCGTAGTCGCAAAGGTACTCATTGATGGCCCTCTGCTGCGTGTGCGGTTGCTGCAGCATGGCCAACGTTGAGTTCCACCTGGTGGGCATGTCACATATTAGGCGGTTCTTGGGCAGGTTCAGCTCCTTTTGCAGCTCAGTCAGCCGAGCACTGGCATTATAAGATCGGCGGAAATGCACACAGACTTTCCTGGCCTGCCTCAGGACATCCTGTAAGCCTGGGAACCTGCCCAAGAACCGCTGCACCACCAGGTTGAGGACGTGAGCCATGCAGGGCACATGGGTGAGCTGCCCCTGTCGCAGGGCGGAGAGGAGGTTGGTGCCATTGTCAGAAACGACCATTCCTGGCTTAAGCTGACATGGCGTCAACCACCTCTCGGCCTGCCCCTGCAGAGCTGCCAGAACCTCTGGCCCAGTGTGGCTCCTGTCCCCCAAACACACCAGCGCAAGCACGGCATGGCATCTTTTTGCCTGCGTACTTGCGTAGCCCCTTGTACGCCTACGGAGCACCGCTGGTTCCAAGGACAGAGCACTGGAGGAAGAAGAAGAGGAGGGGGTGGAGGAGAGAGGTGTGTCACAACCAGTAGCAGTAGTAGCGTTTTGGAGGCCTGGTGGCGGAACAACCTCCAACACTACTGCACCTTGTCCTGCATCCCTCCCAGCTGCCAATAGAGTGACCCAATGGGCCGTTAAAGAAAGGTACCGTCCCTGTCCATGCCTGCTGGACCATGAGTCAGTGGTAATATGCACCTTACCGCTGACCGCCCTGTCCAGCGAGGCATGGACATTGCCTTCCACATGCCGGTAGAGACACGGAATCGCCTTCCGTGAGAAAAAGTGGCGTTTGGGAACCTGCCACTGAGGAACCACACATTGAACAAACTCACGGAAGGGGGCCGAGTCTACCAACTGAAAAGGCAGCAGCTGAAGTGCTAGCAATTTAGCCAAGCTAGCATTCAACCGCTGGGCATGTGGATGGCTGGGAGTGTACTTCTTTCTACGGTCCAGCAGCTGGGGCAGGGAAATTTGCCTGCTGCAATCGGACGTCGGTGTACTGCAAGTACTTGGTTGTGATACACATAATTCTACACCTTCAGTCCTCTCAGAGCAGCTTTCAGAGAGCACTGAAGGTGTAGTGGGGATGGAGATCCCAGCTGATGAGGAGCAAGGAGAGGTCCGCTTAGTTCTTTGGTGTGGGTCTTTTATGTGTGCCTGCCAACGAGCTGCATGGCAGGTCGACATATGTCTGGTCATGCTTGTGGTGCCCAAGCGGCTGATGTTTTGGCCACGCGAGATACGCTTGAGACAAATATTGCAAATAGCAGTGGTGCGATCTGATGCACTCGTCTCAAAAAAGGCCCACACCAAAGAACTTTTCTGATAACGTGCAGAGGCAGCGCCCTGCACAGGCGGAGCTCTGCGGTGTTGCACAGTTGCTGTGCTGGCCTCTACCTGGCCTCCAGGGGGCATCCTGCCTCGTTGGACATGTGACGCCGCATCCTCCTCCTCCTCGTCCTCCTCCTCATCCTCTCTCCCTTCAGGCACCCACGTGGAGTCAGTGACCTCATCATCCCCTCCCTCTTCACCACTAGAGCAAACCTGGCAGTAAGCTGCAGCTGGTGGAACAGTACTGCCAGATTCCTCAAGCTGGGTATCATCATCCGAGCCTTCGAATCGTTGGGCATCCTCCTGGAGCATGTACCCAACACTGTGCTCAAAAAGTTCGGGGGACTCCTCAGGAGGACATGGTGGGTCTAGGGAAGGGGTGGCTGATGATGCCATTGAGCTGCTCTGCCAGTACCCTGAGCCTGGGTGAGAGAGGATGAGGAGGATGAGGAGGGCTTGGTCATCCATTCTACCAAGCCTTCAGCATGATGCGGCTCCACATGTCCAGCTGCCGAAAACAAAGACGCGCGTGTCCCATGGCCACGTGCTGATGACGATGCACGACCACGGCCACGTCCACTAGAAACAGAGCCTGCCTGCCCTGTGTTCTTGGCTCTGCACGCTCTGCCTCCCCTTGGCGGTCTTCCAGCCATTGTAGTCGGTAGTCCTGTGGGTGCTGCTGAGAAGAATATATAGGAGCTCTGTGTGATGCCACTAACACACTAGAAGTCCTATGGGTGCTTCTGCAAAGAAAATATAGGAGCTCTGTGTGATGCCACTAACACACTAGAAGTCCTGTGGGTGCTGCTGCTGAGAAGAATATATAGGAGCTCTGTGTGATGCCACTAACACACTAGAAGTCCTATGGGTGCTTCTGCAAAGAAAATATAGGAGCTCTGTGTGATGCCACTAACACACTAGAAGTCCTGTGGGTGCTGCTGAGAAGAATATATAGGAGCTCTGTGTGATGCCACTAACACACTAGAAGTCCTATGGGTGCTTCTGCAAAGAAAATATAGGAGCTCTGTGTGATGCCACTAACACACTAGAAGTCCTATGGGTGCTTCTGCAAAGAAAATATAGGAGCTCTGTGTGATGCCACTAACACACTAGAAGTCCTGTGGGTGCTGCTGAGAAGAATATATAGGAGCTCTGTGTGATGCCACTAACACACTAGAAGTCCTGTGGGTGCTGCTGAGAAGAATATATAGGAGCTCTGTGTGATGCCACTAACACACTAGAAGTCCTATGGGTGCTTCTGCAAAGAAAATATAGGAGCTCTGTGTGATGCCACTAACACACTAGAAGTCCTATGGGTGCTTCTGCAAAGAAAATATAGGAGCTCTGTGTGATGCCACTAGAAGTCCTGTGGGTGCTGCTGAGAAGAAAATATAGGAGCTCTGTGTGATGCCACTAACACACTAGAAGTCCTATGGGTGCTTCTGCAAAGAAAATAGAGGATCTCTGTGTGATGGGACTAACACACTTCAAGTCCTATAGGTGCTTCTGGGAACAAAATATAGCTCTGTGTGATGGGACTAACACACTTCAAGTCCTATGGGTGCTTCTGGGAAGAAAATATAGCTCTGTGTGATGGGACTAACACACTTCAAGTCCTATAGGTGCTTCTGGGAACAAAATATATGATCTCTGTGTGATGGGACTAACACACTTCAAGTCCTATAGGTGCTTCTGGGAACAAAATATAGCTCTGTGTGATGGGACTAACACACTTCAAGTCCTATAGTTGCTTCTGGGAAGAAAATATAGGTCTGTGTGATGGGACTAACACACTTCAAGTCCTATAGGTGCTTCTGGGAACAAAATATAGCTCTGTGTGATGGGACTAACACACTTCAAGTCCTATAGGTGCTTCTGGGAACAAAATATAGGATCTCTGTGTGATGGGACTAACACACTTCAAGTCCTATAGGTGCCTCTGGGAACAAAATATACGATCTCTGTGTGATGGGACTAACACACTTCAAGTCCTATAGGTGCTTCTGGGAAGAAAATATAGGTCTGTGTGATGGGACTAACACACTCCAAGTCCTATAGGTGCCTCTGGGAACAAAATATATGATCTCTGTGTGATGGGACTAACACACTTCAAGTCCTATGGGTGCTTCTGGGAAGAAAATATAGGTCTGTGTGATGGGACTAACACACTTCAAGTCCTATAGGTGCTTCTGGGAACAAAATATAGGATCTCTGTGTGATGGGACTAACACACTTCAAGTCCTATGGGTGCTTCTGGGAAGAAAATATAGGTCTGTGTGATGGGACTAACACACTTCAAGTCCTATAGGTGCTTCTGGGAACAAAATATAGGATCTCTGTGTGATGGGACTAACACACTTCAAGTCCTATAGGTGCTTCTGGGAAGAAAATGTAGGTCTGTGTGATGGGACTAACACACTTCAAGTCCTATAGGTGCCTCTGGGAACAAAATATATGATCTCTGTGTGATGGGACTAACACACTTCAAGTCCTATAGGTGCTTCTGGGAACAAAATATAGGATCTCTGTGTGATGGGACTAACACACTTCAAGTCCTATAGGTGCTTCTGGGAAGAAAATATAGGTCTGTGTGATGGGACTAACACACTTCAAGTCCTATAGGTGCTTCTGGGAAGAAAATATAGGTCTGTGTGATGGGACTATCACACTTCAAGTCCTATAGGTGCTTCTGGGAACAAAATATATGATCTCTGTGTGATGGGACTAACACACTTCAAGTCCTATAGGTGCTTCTGGGAAGAAAATGTAGGTCTGTGTGATGGGACTAACACACTTCAAGTCCTATAGGTGCCTCTGGGAACAAAATATATGATCTCTGTGTGATGGGACTAACACACTTCAAGTCCTATAGGTGCTTCTGGGAACAAAATATATGATCTCTGTGTGATGGGACTAACACACTTCAAGTCCTATAGGTGCCTCTGGGAACAAAATATATGATCTCTGTGTGATGGGACTAACACACTTCAAGTCCTATAGGTGCTTCTGGGAAGAAAATATAGGTCTGTGTGATGGGACTAACACACTTCAAGTCCTATAGGTGCTTCTGGGAACAAAATATATGATCTCTGTGTGATGGGACTAACACACTACAAGTCCTATAGGTGCTTCTGGGAAGAAAATATAGGTCTGTGTGATGGGACTAACACACTTCAAGTCCTATAGGTGCTTCTGGGAACAAAATATATGATCTCTGTGTGATGGGACTAACACACTTCAAGTCCTATGGGTGCTTCTGGGAAGAAAATATAGGTCTGTGTGATGGGACTAACACACTTCAAGTCCTATAGGTGCTTCTGGGAACAAAATATATGATCTCTGTGTGATGGGACTAACACACTTCAAGTCCTATAGGTGCTTCTGGGAAGAAAATGTAGGTCTGTGTGATGGGACTAACACACTTCAAGTCCTATAGGTGCTTCTGGGAACAAAATATATGATCTCTGTGTGATGGGACTAACACACTTCAAGTCCTATAGGTGCTTCTGGGAAGAAAATATAGGTCTGTGTGATGGGACTAACACACTTCAAGTCCTATAGGTGCTTCTGGGAACAAAATATATGATCTCTGTGTGATGGGACTAACACACTTCAAGTCCTATAGGTGCTTCTGGGAAGAAAATATAGGTCTGTGTGATGGGACTAACACACTTCAAGTCCTATAGGTGCTTCTGGGAACAAAATATATGATCTCTGTGTGATGGGACTAACACACTTCAAGTCCTATAGGTGCCTCTGGGAACAAAATATATGATCTCTGTGTGATGGGACTAACACACTTCAAGTCCTATAGGTGCTTCTGGGAAGAAAATATAGGTCTGTGTGATGGGACTAACACAATTCAAGTCCTATAGGTGCTTCTGGGAACAAAATATATGATCTCTGTGTGATGGGACTAACACACTTCAAGTCCTATAGGTGCTTCTGGGAAGAAAATGTAGGTCTGTGTGATGGGACTAACACACTTCAAGTCCTATAGGTGCTTCTGGGAACAAAATATATGATCTCTGTGTGATGGGACTAACACACTTCAAGTCCTATAGGTGCTTCTGGGAAGAAAATATAGGTCTGTGTGATGGGACTAACACACTTCAAGTCCTATAGGTGCTTCTGGGAACAAAATATATGATCTCTGTGTGATGGGACTAACACACTACAAGTCCTATAGGTGCTTCTGGGAAGAAAATATAGCTCTGTGTGATGGGACTAACACACTTCAAGTCCTATAGGTGCTTCTGGGAACAAAATATAGGAGCTCTGTTTGCTGCCAGTGCCTGCCTGCCACGAACACACTACAAGTCCTATAGGTGCTTCTGGGAACAAAATATAGGAGCTCTGCCTGCCTGCCACGAACACACTACAAGTCCTATAGGTGCTTCTGGGAACAAAATATAGGAGCTCTGCCTGCCTGCCACGAACACACTACAAGTCCTATAGGTGCTTCTGGGAACAAAATATAGGAGCTCTGCCTGCCTGCCACGAACACACTACAAGTCCTATAGGTGCTTCTGGGAACAAAATATAGGAGCTCTGCCTGCCTGCCACGAACACACTACAAGTCCTATAGGTGCTTCTGGGAACAAAATATAGGAGCTCTGTTTGCTGCCAGTGCCTGCCTGCCACGAACACACTACAAGCCCCTCTTTCTAAATCAATCTTTCTAAATGAATCTATCTAACTCAATCTCTCTAAGTAAATCTCTCTAACTAAATCTAGCAGAGTGACACAGAACGATCCTGCTCTATCTACGCCGGAACAGCATGTGACCGGCGCAGACGGCGTGGCGGCCTTTTATAAGAGGGGGCGTGTACTAAAGCCCCTGAGCTGTAATTGGCTACAGGCGTCCTGCCTGTAGCCAATTATGGCTCTTCGAGTTTCCGGCGCTGTGATTGGCCAAGCATGCGGGGTCACAGTGCATGCTTGGCCAATCATCAGCCAGCGGGGCCGCTCGCATCACACGAACGTGATGCGAGCGGCCAAAATAGTTCTGGGCTCGCCGAGCGAGCGAACACCCGGTGCTCGATGCGAACATGGGTTCGCATCGAGCACCGGGCCCATCCCTAACGGACATGCAGTTGGCTAGGATAGATACCAGAGTGAGGTTGTAAATGGGGTTAATTCAGAACAGAGACCAGTCACTAGTGGTGTATCACAACACTCTGTACTAGGTCCTGTTCTATTTAATCTATAGCACAGTCCTCTTGAGGACTGCTTGGATGTACCTGCTCATCTGCATCACCATGACCCCGTGAACCTTCCAACCCACCTGGCACTCTGACATCTTTCACAAACACCTTTAAATGACACATCACATAAGTCAATATATTTGTATTATCTCAGCTTTTACGGGAGTAAGCAAAGTAGTATTCATTTACATAAGAGAAAGGCAATAGATCAACCGAGTTCTGGATAACAGCCCAGATTCGGTTGAGGAATTCCCCCAAAGACAGCTTAAGAACAGTTTAACAATGGAAGGATATAATACACAAGTATGTACAATGAGATACCACCTGAAGCATTACCTGTAGGACAATAAAGGGTTAATTGTTGAATGCAGTTGGTTACACTCTAAAGGGCCGGCCTATTCAACCTTTGGATCCTAATGAGAGATCAGACAGAATAAGGATAGTGTAGGGCCCTTTAAATAGTAACAACAGCAATGTCCGAGGTGCAGGCCTGATAGTCTTCAACGACAGTTGGAGCTCATTAGATTTTGTCCAATAAGGCACAGTGATGCATTAACAGACTGACTGGCTTAAACAGGCTAATGGTACTCCTTGAAATGGCTGTAGGTAAAAGTGTCTATGTACAGTGTTCAAATAGAATTTGCAGTAAAGTGTTTCCAAGGTAAAGGTGTCTGTACACAGTGTTCAAATAATGTAACCAGGGAAAGATTGCAGAAGCTGGGCAATAGCCCTCTCACCAACAACTGAACTGAACTAGATGCCTTGCAGGCACCGACCCGGAAATAGACATCCGTCAGTGGAAACGCCAGTGATGACCAACGGGTGCGGAGAGCGGATGAACGTGATGTCGAGCTGCTGAGTTGGTGCCACGTAGATGTCTGACAAACAGCAAGCAGAGTTGGGGCTTCCAAGGCTGGGCTAGAGTCACTTGGACACCAGGTGGTAGGCCGCAACCTCTCTCTCACCGTCACAGAGAGGTGTGAACTCCTCAAGGCCCAGGAAGAAGAGCGCATGGGGTGGATATCCAGTCTCCTTATAGGCTTTCCCAGATGTCTCCTTGACTGGTAGCAAAGATCCCTGGGATGTGTAGTCCCAGTGTATGTTTAGGCAATGGAATCGCTGGTCAGAAAGGCTACTAATCCCAAAATCCATTGTGTTGGGCTCACCAATATGATGACAGTCACTGGCGCCCAGCATTAAAGAGACACGACTACAAGCAGGGAATGATGAGGAAACATACTGTATTACGATTATAGTCCACCATGGCTACAAATCTATATGAAAGTGATATAACTAAAGGTTTGTTGGGCAAGTTATGTCCTTTTGCTGATGATAAAAAGGTGTGTAACAGGGTTGATATCTCTGGACGTGTCTGTAACATGGAACATGATTTGGCATTGCTGGAAGACTGGTCAAAGCAGTGGAGACTGCAGTTCAATATTTCTAAATGTAAAACAATACACCTAGGGAAAAAGAATCCCTTGAGAGAGTACAACATTGGGGGTACAGTGTTGACCAGCACTACAGAGGAAAGATATTTGGGGGTACTTATTTCAGTTGATTGCAAAATGAGCAAACAGTTCGACCAGGCAGTGGGGAAAGTGAATAGAATTCTAGGGTGCATCACTAGAGGGATCACCAGCAGGAGGAAGGATCCCCCTAGGTTGCTTTTAGGCATAAATAAACTGGATTATTAGGATAAGAAAATGCATGATATTTCATTTGGGTGTAAATCAATCATTAACTTGTTTTAGTAAATAACTTGTGTGTGCTGAAAGATTGATTAAAAATGTATACCTGTAAATATACTAGTTGTTCATCTGGTTGGGACTGGTTCCTCCATAGAATGTATGTCTCTATATTGGCGTGAACCTCCAGCCTCGTTTGTGGTATTGACAATCTAGCAACATTTGCAATTTGCATATCCAATGTGTATTCATATTGGTACAATGTTTGTGGATTGAAGGATGGAACTCCTGAAGATCCTGTGGCAAAAAGCATGAAACGTTCTTTTTTTTATATACACCGTTATTGTTATAAACATGACAAACCATAGCCACATTTTCACAAAATATAAATGTAATCAGTTTTTTTTACAAACCAGTCCTAAAATGTTACTAAATCCAGGACCCTGCATTCACTATATCTGGTCTCCTACAGTACAGATAACATAGAAATGCAATATCACACATAAACTGCAAAATTTATTTTCTCATCAGCAGTATATAGCAGTCTTGTGACTTCTATCAGTGTTTGGTTAAAGCTTGTAGGAGGAGTTTTTATACTGCACCGGCTGACCTATCAGGATGCAGGACCCCTGACCCTCTGTCTGGATAGTGCTAATTGACCCTGTGCTGATCACATGCAATCTCCCCAAAAAAACTCTCTAGCAATACACACCAAACTGAGCATGTGCAGCCTGACTCCAGTAATTCTTTCTTATCCAGACATGTTTTGGGGACAATGCAAGAAGAGGAGGATCTGTGCATCTGTTACACAATGCAGAGGATTAACCCATTAGGTTTCACAGTGAGTATAGCAAGCATGCTTTACTGCATTAACACACTGATTTTACTGTTGTGGGTTTAGTAACACTTTAACAGCTTCCCGACCGCCGCCTGTACATATACGTCGTCAAAATGGCATGGCTAGGCAAAGGCACATATATACGTCCCCTTTAATTGCCTAGCCGTGGGCTCACGCGCGTGCCTCCGGCGGCGCGCTCGCGACCCAGTCGGGAGCTCCGTGACCACGGCCGCGGGACCAGCGGACCCAATCGCTGCTGGTGTCCCGAGATCGGGTCACAGAGCTGAAGAACAGGGAGAGGTCTGTGTAAACAAACCTCTCCCCGCGCTTCCTACTCTGCCTGTCATTGATCGGCTGTTCCCTGTCATCGGGAAAGCCGATCAATGACATCAGACATACAGCACGTCCCCTACTGTAAAAAAAACACAACACGTCACACTTAGCCCCTCCCCGCCCCCTAGTGGTTAACTCCTTCACTGCCAGTGTCATTTACATAGGAATCAGTGCATTTAAATAGCACTGATTTCTATATAAATGACAATGGTCCCAAAAATGTGTCAAAATGTCCGATGTGTCCACCATAATGTCGCAGTCACAATAAAAATCGATGATCGCCACCATTACTAGTAAAAAAAAAAAAATATTAATAAAAATGCTATAAAACTATCCCATATTTTGTAAACGCTATAACTTTTGCGCAAACAAATCAATAATCGCTAATTGCGATTTTTTTTTTAGCAAAAATATGTAGAAGAATACGTATCGGCCTAAACTGAGAAAAAAATAAAAAATTTTCATATATTTTTTGGGGATATTTATAGGAAAAAGTAAAAAATATTGTATTTTTTTCAAAAATTGTCGCTCTATTTTTGTTTATAGCGCAAAAAATAAAAACCGCAGGGGCAATCAAATACCACCAAAAGAAAGCTCTATTTGTGGGAAAAAAAGGACGCCAATTTTGCTTGGGAGCCACGTTGCACGACCGCACAATTGTCAGTTAAATCGACGCAGTGCCGAATCGCAAAAAGGGGCCTGGTCCTTTGGCTGCCAATTGGTCCGGGGCTGAAGTGGCTAAATATAGTCCAAACCTGCCCACAGTACACACTGCACACATACAGTATTCTGCAGGCCTTGTTCCCACAAAATACTTATATATGTATTTTTTTTCAAAATAAAGATATGTATTATTTTAACCTTGGGGCTCAGAGCATTTTTTTTATGTTTGAGCTATCTTAGTTTGACGTTTTTTTTACTTTTAAAGTATATCTAAAACTAAAAGCAAAAATGTAATGTATTGCATTTACCATTTTATAGATGTTTTGGCTGCATTCGTCTTCTTTTTTTTTAACCTTATCTCTTTATTTTCATCTTATAATTGTTCAAATAACACATTTGCTGTCACTTAATGGCTACTTTTTATTTCCCCACTGTATCTATGGAGACGCCAATGGTTGCCACACCGGCTGGACTCAAACATGTCCGCCTTTGTTAATCTCCATTACATGTTTGTTTGGTGAGATTAGTCATTTATACAAGAAAGATAACATTGTTTTGCTGTCTTTTTAGTTTACAGAAGGTGAAAGAGACACTGCATTTATGGTAAGACCAACAGTATTTTCTTTACTTGCTGAAAATGTTTTTAGCCTGAAAAATGAACATTAATACAGCCTAAACAGGAACAGTAAGCTGCAATACAAAGCTTCTACATAATTTGTGCTTTTCTAGAAATTTACCCCAAAACAAAAAAGCCTACTGACTGGATGCATATCACAGAAATGCAATTTTGATGTATTGGAATTTATTGGAATCGTAAAGCTCAAAGTGAAATTTTGCATTTTAATTTAGGTTTCTTTCACACAAGCTTTCCGCCCGACAGACTCTGTTTAGCTCAGCAGGGGATCAATCCGTTGATCCCCACTGAGCAGATGGATAACGGGTCCATCTCCACTCTGTGTGCAGAGATGGACCTCTCAGAGCCCCACTGTCCTCTATGGGGAGATCGGATGGAAACAGACCGCCATTCCGTTTTCATCTGAACCTATCCGATCCGAACCGCCAGACAGATGGAAAATAGGGTTTCCATCGTCTGGTTTAACGAACTGGATCGGATCGCATATAGGTGGATGTCAGCAGACATGTCACCGCTGACATCTGCAGCTCCATAGGGCTGAATGGAGCATCCATTCAGGTCCGCCTGAAACTAACAGGCGGACCTGATCTGAAAGCCCGTGTGAAAGCGGCCTTAGGGGAGTTTTTCCCTTTTCTATGGTGCATTTCCACCAGTGGCGGTGCGTGCATAGAGGGCGCAGGAGCGCCGCCCCCCCTCTCCTGCACCGCTCTATCACCAATAGATAGATTCATGCATTGCATGAATCTATCTATTGTCACCGCTGCCGCCCCCTATTCAGGTGTCCGGCCCCTTGTCGGGCGCCGGGCATCTGAATTACAGCGGGGGGGTGTTTCTGGAAGCGCCCTATTAGAGCTGTAAAGCTCTAATAGGGGACCTGATTAGAGCAGTGGGCTCTAAACGGCTTCCATAAGTGTAAACAGCAGGCGCAATGCTTTGCGTTCGCTGCTTACACAGTATTGTGTTAGGGAAGCGAATACATCGCTTCCCTAACACAGACCCGCCTCTCAGCCAATCAGGTTGCCGGTCTGTGTTACCGGTCCCCTGATTGGCTGAAGTCACAGGCGCTGTGATTGGACGCCTAGGCGTCCAATCACTGCAGAAGACAGGAGAAGCGCGGGAGAAGATGTCGATGAGGAGACACCGCTCGCCGCCTGACAAGGTAAGTGCCGGCACAGTGACAGCGTTACATGGGCACAGTGGCAGCGTTACATGGGCACAGTGGCAGCGTTACATGGGCACAGTGGCAGCTTTACATGGGCACAGTGGTAGCTTTACATGGGCACAGTGGCAGCTTTACATGGGCACAGTGACAGCGTTACATGGGCACAGTGACAGCGTTACATGGGCACAGTGGCAGCGTTACATGGGCATAGTGGCAGCGTTACATGGGCACAGTGGCAGCTTTACATGGGCACAGTGGCAGCTTTACATGGGCACAGTGGCAGCTTTACATGGGCACAGTGACAGCGTTACATGGGCACAGTGGCAGCTTTACATGGGCACAGTGGCAGCTTTACATGGGCACAGTGGCAGCGTTTGATGGGCACAGTGGCAGCGTTTGATGGCACAGTGAGGCTGTTTGTTTTGCGCCCCCCCCCCCCCAAAATTTGAGCACCAGCCGCCACTGATTTCCACTAATGCAGAAAACAACAATTTGTTTGCTCAAATTATTACATAACAAGGCCGGCTTCACACCTTTGCATGATAACATACTAAACATACAAAAGTGCTTTGTGATTCTTTTTATTTTAAAGCACCCACTGCTGTACCTGTGCAAGATAAAGGAAAACCTGCAAACATGAATTGTTGGGGGAACTTGAGCAGAGGGTTGAGAACCACTGGACTACAGTAACACAAGGCACAATAATGCAAATGAAGCTGGCCTAACATAAGAGCTCACTGGGCTTGTGTAGACACAAATTAGCGCAAAGGCAAAAGAGCTATAGGTTTACATTGAAATCTTAAAGTGTCATTAAACCCAGACTATTAAAAAAGACTCATTACATGCTACATAACAGAGTGTGCATACTCACCAAGCCACTAAAGCATTCGTTTTGTGTAGAGTGAAATCATATCTGGCTGCCATCAGCTGTCCCTCCTATCTTCTCTGTGTCCCCACTGCACCCTAAGATTGTGTAGATCAGCTGGTGTCCTCTACTGAGCATGCTCAATTTTAGCTCCCTTCTGAGCTCTTTAATTCCTAGTTTTTCTTATCTGGGCAGCACACATAAATATAGAGTCACAGATGTGGGTGTATACACAGTGGTAAATGATACTCCCATCCTGCCCTCTTCCTCCATGTCCTCCTATTGCTAAACACTATGGGGGCAGGATATAGTATGCTGAGTGATTACATTCACTAAGAAACTCACAAAACGCTTAGTTTTAATATAAATCAGTATTAAATATTGTATATCAAATGTAATTGCTAATACCTGCAAAGTAAAAAAGAGCTTTGGATGCAGATGCCCTCACAAAAGGAAAGCTAGTGGCAGGAATCTTAGACTCCACCCACACAATATTAATGTACAAAAAATACACATTTAACCGCTTAAGCCCCGGACCATTTTGCTGGCCAAAGACCAGAGCACTTTTTGCAATTCGGCACTTCGATTTAACTGACAATTGCGCGGTCGTGCGATGTGGCTCCCAAACAAAATTGACGTCCTTTTCTTCCCACAAATAGAGCTTTCTTTTGGTGGTATTTGATCACCCCTGCGGTTTTTATTTTTTGCGCTATAAACAAAAAAAGAGCGACAATTTTGAAAAAAACACATTATTTTTTTTACATTTTGCTATAATAAATATCCCCCAAAAATATATAAAAAAACGTTTTTTTTCCTCAATTTAGGCCGATACGTATTCTTCTACACATTCTTGGTAAGAAAAATCGCAATAAGCGTTTTTTGATTGGTTTGCGCAAAAGTTATAGCGTTTACAAAATAGGGGATAGTTTTATGGCATTTTTATTAATATTTTTTTTTTACTAGTAATGGCACGATCAGCGATTTCTATTGTGACTGCGACATTATGGCAGACACATAGGACATTTTTGACACATTTTTGGGACCATTGTCATTTATACAGCAATCAGTGCTATACAAATGCACTGATTCCTATGTAAATGACACTGGCAGTGAAGAGGTTAACCACTAGGTTGCAGTGTAGGGGTTAAGTGAGCCCTGGGGAGTGTTTCTAACTGTGGGGGGGTGTGGCTGTGTATGACACATCACTGATCTCTGCTCTGATCACAGGGAGCAGAGATCAGTGACACTGTGGAACGATCGCGGGTATCCCCATGGCGATTGAGCCTGCGGGACCCGTGATCTGACTCACAGAGGTCCTGACCTGGTGGCGCGCATGCAATGGCATGGTGGAAAATTTAAATGGACGTACCTGTACGCCCATTTGCCTGTCCGTGCCATTCTGCTGACGTACATCGGCGTGCGCCGGTTAGGAAGTGGTTAATGTTCAATAAATATTTATTGGCAGATGTTAAACAGTTATTTGACATTTATAATGTAATGTGAATTGCTCTCGGGGCTTGACAGACACAGACTCCCACTGTAGAGAGCATACATCAGCAGAGTAATGCCCCGTACACACGGTCGGACATTCCGACCACAAAATCCGTCAGATTTTTTCCGACGGATTTTGGCCGAAACTTATGTTGCATACACACGGTCGGACAAAGTTGTTGGGAAATCTGATTGTTCCGAACGAGGTGACGTATAAAACGTACGACGGGACTACGTAGAGGCCAGTAGCCAATAGCTTTAGTCTTCGACTGTCTTTTGAGCATGCGTGGCACTTTGTGCGTTGGAATTCTCTGCACACAATCGGAAAAAGTCTGATCGGATTTTGTTGTCGGAAAAATTTTAGATCCTGATCTTAAATTTTTTTCTGTTGGAAATTCCGATGGAAAAACCTGCTAGAGCCCACACACGATCGGATTTTCCAACAACACAATCCGATCGGACTATTTCCATAGGAATATCCGACCGTTTGTATGGGGCATAATAGAAGCCCCTCCAAAAGATCTTTCCCTGCAGATGGCAAAGAACGGGGAAAGATTATGTGACCACACAACAGCACTGCGGGAATAAGGGATTTAGAAGATTAAAAAAAAAATTACAGTGGCCTTGTATATAGGATTTATGTGAATGAATTACAGCAATTAACACTTCTTTGTTTAGTATCACTTTAAAGCGGTAGTAAACCCGCTGAAATTTTTTTTCTTTTAGTACACCTGTGAGGCAAAAGGCATAATGAGCTAGTATGCACCGCATACTAGCTCATTAGGAAATACTTACCTTAGAACGAGGAGTCGGTAACTCACCTGGTCCACGCCGAGGTAGCTGACATGTTGCCTCGGCGTGTCTTCCGGGTAGTGGCTGGAGCCGCGATGTCAGTTTTGTTTGGGTACAGTGTTGCATGACCGCGCAATTGTCATTCAAATTGCTACAGCACTGAAGGCTGAAAATTGGACTGGGCAGGAAGGGAGTGAAAGTGCCAGTATTGAAGTGGTTAATGTAATCTGCTTCTGTGTCTGTGCCTTATAAAAAAATGCAGTTATATACCTGATTTTAAAGCGTAGGTATATAACTGCATTTTTTTTATAAGGCACAGACACAGGAGCAGATTACATTAATAGAGAGGATACTGTAAAAATCGAACAGTAATTTGAGCAGCAGGAGAGGGGGGGCATGGACACGGAGCTGACAGGCAGGGAGGGCGGAGAGGATGGAGGAGAGCACAGAGGAGGACAGAGCGGATGACAGAGGCAGGTAAACTGACCACAATGTCAGGGCTTAGCAGCCATGATATACTGTGGTCAGTTTACAAAGGGGAGGGCAGAACCAAGCAGGATCAGCCAGGTATTTCAGGTAATACGGAGGGACAAATTACACAGCACAAGCACTGTGCTATATGACATGCTTTAAAGGAACAGGATCTTTTTTTTGTTAAAGTGGTTGTAAACCCTCATTTACAACTTTATGTTACAGGTAAGCCTATATTAAGGCTAACCTGTAGCTAACAAGGATATCTCCTAAACCTGCACGGTTTAGGAGATATACCTGTATTTGCATGTGCCGACGTCATGCGGCACATGCGCACTTGAGACAACTGAAGCAATGGCGCTATATGCTGATGCTTCAGTTATACTGTGCCGCTCTCGTGCGCATGCACGGAGTGACGGCATTGCGGGTCTCTGGCAAATCACAGCGCCGGAGCCGCGATACCCGGAAGTCACCCTGGGAGAACATGTCGGCGGTCGGAGGGGGAGAAGAGGACCGATGTGGGGGCTTCGATCTGAGGTAAGTGATACATAATTAGCTAGTATGCTATGCATACTAGCTAATTATGCCTTTGTCTTGCAGGGTTTTTTTTTTTTTTTTTTCGTTTTTTTTTCTGAGGGTTTACTTCCTCTTTAACAAATGCTTTAAGCCTGGGTACACACTACAGTTTTTTTTTGTGCAACCCCATGAGTTGCACGAAAAAAACCTGTCAGCTCCAGTCGGGAGCCACTGTACTAACCATGCAAGGTTAGTCCAGCGATCTCCCCCTCTGAGCTGTTATGTTCTGACAGGGGGACGCCCCCCAGCCAGAACATTTGGATCATCGCTCTCTGCCATTGGCCGATAAACGCTGATTGGGAGTCGTTCGGCTGCTAATTTTCCAGCACGGACAGACCGACATACACAAAGGCAGAATGTCGGCCAGGTTTTTTTGAACTGGCAAATGTCTCCCGACATTCTGCCCGTGTGTTTGGGACTTTAGGGGATCAGTTTCTCAGCAGTAATGCATATGTAGCGGGGTTCTACCCCTTTAGGGGAAAAGACTACATCCCCCATAATTCCCCAGGCCCCCGGGCTGCTGACTTCCGCCCGGGAGGCTGCTGGGGGAGATTATAAAAAGGAAGAGCGGAGACCGCCTCTTCCTCTTGGGACACTTCCTCTTCTGAGGCCTGACAGGACTGGCCTGCCTGTTCTGACTGGGCTGGTGACTGAGACACAGACATCACTGAGAGAGAGAGACACCTGTGCGGACCGGGACTGCTGAAGGCCTGAAGCCTGGGCCTTGCAGCAGGTGGAGAGAGACTCTCACCCCTCAGAGTCTGCAGCAGCGGAGCGGAGACTTTTCCCTACAGTCGGTCGGTCGGAGCTGAGGACGGTACCCCAGGATTGGTGAGAGAGCCGGAAGGCTCATCCTGCATTGATACACACGTTTATGCCTATTGAACTGCCTAGGCACAATTTACCTCAGAGCAGCAAATGTCACTTTCTGTGGATTACAAATACACCATTTAAAGCTACATGTGCACCACCTCTACAGATTTATTGCCGGTGAAGAACACTGTACTTGTACAAGGACTGAGCTCTATTGTTAGGGATCAGGCCTGGTCCATTAGGTAGGCGCAGATAGATTTATTGCACCTCAGGGGTGCATAGCAGACGGTCGCCACACTTGACGCTCCGTTTCCTCATTGCTAGTTAATACATATATGTGTACATGTTTAAGTGCATATTGCAGGGACCTGCTAAAGTATTGTAAGTCATATGTTTAAATGCATGTTACTATTTCTTTTCCTTACTGACAAAGTAAAGCCAGTTATTCTTATCTCAGCAGTCTGCTTGTGAGTTCATACCCATTACACTTAGAGTATAAGTGATGTTTATATGTGCATAGATACATACCCCTTGACTAACTGTGCCAGAGCGGGTAGAGCAAATTGCCGGGGGTTGGTGGAGCTGTACTCAGGGACCCAAAACAAACCAGCGGCTCTCTTAACTGGGGGTAGCGCTACACGTGGGGGCTCGTAATCCGGGATCCTGAGTCAGCGGGAAAAGCCGCCAGAAGGTACCGGCATGGACCCGATAGAAGTGGGACAGTGGTACACACTATGGGCCACTGACCCAGCCGCAGCATCAGTCATTGAACTGCCAGGGATATGGCAGAGAGAGGCAGTGAAGCAGCTCATAATGTCCCTATCCCCATGCCAAAAGCCATGGATAATGGACATGAGAAATGATGCTGGGTATACATACGCCCTAATAGAATGGCAGGAAGAGACTCCAGAGCAGTTCAGGAGCCAAAGCATACAAGCACCGAATGGTCAGGCCTATCAAGTGCTGCATGCGCTGCCGCGCAAGGGAGACTGTTCTCCTATGGAAGCCATGCTATCCCCAAAGAAGGAAGAGCAAAAGGGCGCGGAAAGTCCCGCACCCGCACAAACTACTCTTAGTGCAGAACTGTGTGCTGTCCTAGGGGAGATTGTGACTCAGTGCAGAAGAGACCCCGGGGATTACCCGATGTCGGGATACAGAAAACTCTGGATGTTTTCAGGGAGGACACCTGTACCCTCGGGAGAAGAGGGATTTGAAGAGTGGTTAGATGGTGCCACGCAGGCCTTAGAAGAATGGGAGGTCTCAGAAGGCAGAAAGAAGCAACGGATTGTTGAGAGCCTAAAAGGACCTGCCTTAGAGGCCATACGCAATCTGAAGACAAGCAAAAAGGATTGCACTGCCCAGGACTACATAGACATCCTGGAAAGTGTGTTTGGTGGGACAGAAAAAGTCACAGAACTCACCTATCAACTGGAACACTGTTACCAGAAGACAGGGGAGAAGCTGTCAGAGTACATGGGACGCATAGACAAGATCCTGCATAGGATTATCCTAAAGAAGGGGATAGATCCGGGGAAGGTAGATGAAGCCCGTGCCCAGCAGGTGGTCAGGGGAGCCCAACCCCTAGACCCTGTCGCACTAATTCTACGCACCCGGCAGGATGGGAAGAGCCTGGACTACCCCTGTCTCATTCGAATGGTCAGAGAAGAAGAGGCCATGTTGGAGGAGAAACGGGAAAAGCAAGTAATGGGGTCTACAAAACTTCCAGTGGCCACGGTCAGGTCGGCCTTAACCCCTGAGAGAGAGACAGAAGTAGATGCCCTGAAGTTGCAGATGTCCCAGATGATGGAGATACTGACATCTCTAGTGGCGAAAGAGACGCCAAGTCCCCAGAAAGAAACAAGCAGGAGGGAATTGTTTCCAGCTGTTTCAGAACCAGCATCCCCACCTGACTACGGTGAGATGATCTGTTTTAATTGTGGAGGAATTGGCCATATTGCAGCTGTATGTTCCAGTCCCAAGAGGAAGAAAACAGATAGCCGCCAGCCGGCGGGAAACGCCAGAGGGGCCCCGGTGAAGGAGTCAACCGGGTGCCCATCGCCTTCAGTGAGCTCCAAGAAGCACAACAGGAAGAGAAAGCGAGGAGAGCAGACCCCTCGGAAGGAACACAGCACTCCCAAGCGTGAACCCTCAAAAGTGAGAGATAACAATGTCCCTCAACGGGTCCACACTCCCACTAAGAGGGAGAAAATTAATGCATACCAGGCTCAAGAAAGGATCAAGCGCAAATCCAGTGCTGGTAAGGAAAAGAGTCCAAAGAAGAAGACAGCATCAACTCGGCCCTACCCAGAAGAGTTGGTTGGCCCATCTCCTACTGTGCCCATCCAAGTGGAAGGGGTGTACACGAAGGCCCTCCTAGACACTGGAGCCCAAGTGACCCTATTGTACAGGGACTTCTATGACAGATACCTGAGTCATCTGCCCATACAGAAGATAGAAGAGTTGGAGATAAGGGGATTGGGAACTCAGAGTTTCCCCTACGATGGATACCTACCCATACGGCTGACCTTTGACCCATCCGTGGCTGGAAAGGCCGAAGTGTTCGACACCCTGGCAGTGGTGTGCCCTCGTCCGCCTGGAACCAGCAAGACCTCCCTGATCATAGGGACAAACACGGATCTAGTCAGAAGGCTTCTGACTCCCCTGGTGAAGAAAGAGAATCTTTCACCTCCCAAGATCCATCCCATGCTGAAGGCAGCCTACCAGCGGTTGGTCCTAGAGCAGAAGACCCCAAGTGAGGGGATAGGAAGGGTATGGAGGCTTGGAAAAGAAGGAGCAGTGTTACAGCCTGGAGAGGTGACCTGCATGAGAGCCACGGTGAAACTTACTTGGGAGCAGCCTGGCCCCTTTGTGATGTTGGAACCTGACCCAATGGAGGGTCACTCAGGTCTGGAAGTGATACCAGAAGTAATCTCATTGAAGGACCTGAAGAAGGCAAGAGGAAGAGTCCCTGTCAGTGTGAGGAACCCCACGGAGCAGCCCGTGGAGATCCCTGCCAGGATGCTTCTGGGACAAGTGAGTCCTGCTGTCCCAGTTGGCTGGTCAGAAGTGAAGGGGGCGGGTGAAGGAGAAGATGTTTGGAAGAAACTCTCCATAGAAAACCCAAACCTACCTGGAGCTTGGAAAGAGAGAGCCAAGGCCCAGCTGACCAGATGGGAGAAGATTTTCTCTAAAGATGAGTTTGATGTAGGGTGTGCGAGGAGTGCCACCCATCGAATCCGCATGCAAGAGGACAAGCCATTCAGAGAGAGAGTGAGGCGAGTCCCGCTAGCAGATCTGGAGGATCTGAGGGAGCAGCTTGCGGAATTGAAGAAGACGGGAGTGATTAGGGAGTCCAGAAGCCCCTATGCCTCCCCCATAGTGGTGGTCCGGAAGAAGAATGGGTCATTGAGGCTCTGCATTGACTACAGAACTCTCAACAGGAGGACCATTCCTGACCAGTACACCACGCCAAGGATAGAGGATGCCTTACAGAGTTTATCTGGAGCTAAGTGGTTCAGTGTGATGGACCTCAAGAGTGGGTATTACCAAATCCCAATGCATCCAGAAGACAGAGAAAAGACTGCCTTCATAACCCCAGTAGGATTCTTTGAGTTCAACAGGATGCCCCAGGGCCTATCTGGAGCTCCTGCTACGTTTCAACGCCTTATGGAAAGGACAGTTGGAGACATGAACCTCATAGAAGTCCTTGTGTACCTGGACGATGTCATTGTCTTTGGAAAGACTTTGGAAGAACATGAAGCCAGATTGGAGAAAGTACTGAAGAGGCTCAGTGAAGAGGGACTCAAACTTTCCCCCGAGAAGTGTCGGTTCTATCAGTCTTCTGTGAACTATCTGGGACACATAGTGTCAGAAAAGGGAGTGGCTACAGACCCTGAGAAGTTGGAGGCAGTTACTTCGTGGCCAAGACCCACAACAGTTACAGAACTTCGGTCTTTCTTGGGGTTCTGCTCCTACTACCGCAGGTTTGTGGATGGGTTTGCCCGCATTGCCAAACCCCTCAACGAGCTGCTCAAGACAGAAGGAGAGGAAGGTGGGTTGGGGCCTAGGAGGCCCGGTGAGTCAGTCAAAGACCAGTGGAATTCAAGGTGTGAAGAGGCTTTCAGGACCTTGAAGAGAAGTCTCACCACAGCCCCAGTTTTGGCCTACGCTGATCCCACTAGACCATATGAGCTACATGTTGATGCCAGCCATGAAGGCCTAGGTGGAGTACTCTAGGTGGAGTACTCTACCAGGAGTATGAAGACCAGCTACGACCAGTGGCCTATGTGAGCCGGAGCCTGACCCCCTCCGAGAAGAACTATCCCACCCACAAGTTGGAGTTCTTAGCCCTCAAGTGGGCAGTTGTTGACAAACTGAGAGACTATTTGTATGGGGCCGAGTTTACTGTAAAGACAGATAACAACCCCTTGACCTATCTATTCACCACCGCCAAGCTGGATGCAACTGGACACAGATGGTTGGCGGCGTTGTCTGGATTCAATTTCAGCCTCAAGTACAGACCAGGGGCTGGAAATAGGGATGCAGATGCCTTGTCCCGAAGATCCCATGTCATGGTCGATGACTGGGAAGACTGGACCCAAGTGGCACCAGAAGGGGTGCGAGCTCTTTGTCAAGGGGCTGAACTCCAAGCCAGAGGAGGATCCAGAGCTGAAGAGGTGGGAGTTACCACAGTGGGAGTCCCGAAGTGTTACTGTGGGGTAACTCAACTAGAAGAAGAGTGCCTACCGAAGCTGTCAAAGAAGGAGTTAAGGTGTGACCAATTGGAAGACCCCATGGGGAGATTTGTCCTGGAAGCCCTGGAAGACGAGAGTCCAGAGGGACTTCGCCTTCACCCTTCCAAAGAAGCTCGCCTACTGAGGAGAGAGTTGGACAAGCTACAGGTGCATCAGGGGGTAGTCTACCGAAGGAGCCCCTCTGATGGCCCAGAAGACAAGTGGCAGTTGTTTCTCCCAGAAAAGCATCGAGAGACTGTGCTGATTGCCCTACATGACCAGCATGGTCACTTGGGAGCAGAGAGAACCTTCCAACTTGTCAGAGACCGGTTTTATTGGCCCTGCATGAGGACCGAAGTGGAGGAGTATTGCCATTCCTGTGCAAGATGCATTCAGAGGAAGACTTTACCCCACCAAGCTGCCCCAATGGGCCATCTACAAAGTCAAGGCCCAATGGATCTGGTATGCATTGATTTTCTCTGCCTCGAACCCGATTTGAGTGGATTGGGAAATGTTCTGGTGGTAACCGACCATTTCACCCGTTATGCTCAGGCTTTCCCAACCAAGGACCAGAAGGCCTCTACAGTAGCCAAGGTACTTCTGGAGAAGTACTTTGTTCACTATGGACTGCCACAGAGAATCCATTCAGACCAAGGAAGGGACTTTGAGAGTCGCCTGATCAGGAGGCTACTAGATTCTCTGGGAGTAGAGAAGACTAGGACTACACCATATCACCCCCAAGGTGATGCCCAGCCTGAAAGGTTCAACAGGACACTATTGAACATGTTGGGAACTTTAGAAACAGAGAAGAAGCAACATTGGAGTCAACACATTTCAGCTCTAGTGCATGCTTATAACTGCACCACAAGTGATGTGACAGGTTTTTCCCCTTACCGACTTATGTTTGGGAGAGAAGCAAGATTGCCAGTGGATTTGGCCTTTGGCATTTCCTAGACCATGCCTCTGCTGCCTCCCACAAAGGATATGTGGACAGACTGAGGCGCAGTCTGAAGATAGCTTATGAGAAAGCTCAAGCGGCCTCTGACCAGAGGGGGGCCCGAAATAAGAGGAGCTTTGATTTGAAAGTTAGAGTACAGGACCTACAGCCTGGGGACCGTGTACTGTTACGGAATCTAGGGATCCCTGGAAAACACAAGATTGCTGATAGATGGAGATCAGAGCCATATATCATCTGTAGAAAACTTCCAGGATTGCCTGTCTACAAGTTGAAGCCAGAAGGAAGAGTGGGGCCTTTGAAGACCTGGCATAGGAATCACTTGCTCCCACTCACTGAAGCAGTCAGAATGCCTCCAGTAAGAGATGTACCTGAATCTGTTTCCATCCTGGATACCCCCAGGCCTAATACTAGGTCTCAGACATCCCAAGTTAGGGGTGGACAGGACCCCCAACCAGAGGAAGAAAGAGGAGAACTTGAATGGCTATGGCCTTCCTCAACTCCAGGAAGTTCCGCCATAGATCTTCCACCTACTGAAGATGTGGAAGATAACACATTGAACCCAGAAGCCACAGAGTTTGTGCCATTCAGTGATGTGCCTGAGTGCTGGGAAGATATCCCTGGTCTCTACCCAGAAGAAGAAGTAGATGTTTCAGAACCAGAGATATTGCCAGAATGTGTTCCTGAAGAAGTTCCAAGAGAACAGAGAGCTCGCAGGAGTGTGAAGCCTCCCAAGAAGTTAACTTACCCCAAGATGGGAGAAAGTTCAGAGGACTCTGTTACTACAGCAAGGAGAAGTGCTGAAAGCCCTGACCCTTCCGCTGTTCATTTGGTGGAGGGCAACCCCAGCTCACTCTCTGGCACAGTTAAACAGGTCGCCCACACTGAAGTGACCTGTAGACAGGACAGCTCCCCATCTCATGCCAATTGGTGGGAAGCTCCTCTGTCCAAATTATGTGAAAATGTGGTTCCCGAGAAAGTTTGTAGTTTGAACACTGTCTTTGGGGACCAAAGATTCAAAGTGGGGGGAGTGTGTAGCGGGGTTCTACCCCTTTAGGGGAAAAGTCTACATCCCCCATAATTCCCCAGGCCCCCGGGCTGCTGACTTCCGCCCGGGAGGCTGCTGGGGGAGATTATAAAAAGGAAGAGCGGAGACCGCCTCTTCCTCTTGGGACACTTCCTCTTCTGAGGCCTGACAGGACTGGCCTGCCTGTTCTGACTGGGCTGGTGACTGAGACACAGACATCACTGAGAGAGAGAGACACCTGTGCGGACCGGGACTGCTGAAGGCCTGAAGCCTGGGCCTTGCAGCAGGTGGAGAGAGACTCTCACCCCTCAGAGTCTGCAGCAGCGGAGCGGAGACTTTTCCCTACAGTCGGTCGGTCGGAGCTGAGGACGGTACCCCAGGATTGGTGAGAGAGCCGGAAGGCTCATCCTGCATTGATACACACGTTTATGCCTATTGAACTGCCTAGGCACAATTTACCTCAGAGCAGCAAATGTCACTTTCTGTGGATTACAAATACACCATTTAAAGCTACATGTGCACCACCTCTACAGATTTATTGCCGGTGAAGAACACTGTACTTGTACAAGGACTGAGCTCTATTGTTAGGGATCAGGCCTGGTCCATTAGGTAGGCGCAGATAGATTTATTGCACCTCAGGGGTGCATAGCAGACGGTCGCCACACTTGGCGCTCCGTTTCCTCATTGCTAGTTAATACATATATGTGTACATGTTTAAGTGCATATTGCAGGGACCTGCTAAAGTATTGTAAGTCATATGTTTAAATGCATGTTACTATTTCTTTTCCTTACTGACAAAGTAAAGCCAGTTATTCTTATCTCAGCAGTCTGCTTGTGAGTTCATACCCATTACACTTAGAGTATAAGTGATGTTTATATGTGCATAGATACATACCCCTTGACTAACTGTGCCAGAGCGGGTAGAGCAAATTGCCGGGGTTGGTGGAGCTGTACTCAGGGACCCAAAACAAACCAGCGGCTCTCTTAACTGGGGGTAGCGCTACACATAGAAACCTAAATATGGAAAAACACAGAATAATCGGGGCTGATTTACTCAAAGTACCACTAAAGGCAAAACATTTTTGCATGAAAAAAACCTGCCAGCTCCAGTCAGGATCCACTGTACTAACCATGCGAGGTTAGTCCAGCGATCTCCCCCACTGAGCTGTTGTGTTCTGACAGGGGAACGGGCGGGCCCCCCCCCCCCCCCCCCCCCCGCCAGAACACTCCAATCAGCAGTCTCTGCTATTGGCTAAGATTGCTGATCCAGAGTCGGACGGCTGCTGGTTTTCCAGCATGAACCTCCAAACGAACAGACTGACATACACACAGGCAGAATGTCGGCCAGGTTTTTTTTGAACTGGCAAATGTCTCCCAACATTCTGCCCATGTGTACCGGGCTTTAGGGGATCAGTTTCTCAGCAGTAATGCATAGAAACCTAAATATGGAAAAACACAGAATCATCTGGGCTCATTTACTTAAAGTATAACTTAAGGCAAAACTTTTTTTTTTTTTCATTTTTTGATAAAGTGGAGATGGATTAGACCCCATGTCAGGTTTTTATTGCTGTCTGTGCCCTCGTTAGGAAGATTCACCCTCTCAATTTGTCCTGTTTACCATTATCATTGAAAGTGAAAGACACTGAAGGATGTCAGCACTCCCTAAATATGGAGGTCACCAACTAAGAACTATTTTTATTTTTTTTTTAGTTCTGGATAGAATGCAGAGGGAACAGAACACTTGTTAGTTTTTATTGCTGTAATTGTGCTCTGTTAAGGCGATTCATCCTCTATATTTGTCCTGTGTACCATTGTCATTGAAAGTGAAAGTAATAGAAAATAACACATTTTAGGTTGTCCCCAGAAAAGTAATAGAGGGGGAAATGGGGACACTAGTTCTGGAGACCTGGGGGCCCCAAAGAATTTCCATTGCAGGGATTTCGACTTACTTCCTGTTTGGCTATCAGACAGGAATTAAAGGGAAATCTCCCCGCTAAGACACAGATCGCAAAAAAAAAAAAAAAAATATTCTGATAGGGGTTATAACCCTGCCTTACTCTATACAAAATAAAAAAAAAAACCTGAATTTTTTTTTAAATCAAAACTTTTTTTTATTGACGAGAATAATGGGTAACAGATACATTAAGAAGGTATACATATACCTCTTCAGCTGGATTGTATACAGATTAAACATACATGTACATATGAAGCAGTTACCTAGTATCAGGCTCATATAAACTTGTTTTTAGTAGAACTTAAAACACAAACAAAAACAAAAAAAGGCGGGGGGAATAAAAATAGAAATAAAAGAAAGAAAGGAAGGGATAAGAAAGGACACCTTCCTCCAGGCTTGTTCATAGGCATATGTACCGCATGAGTTTTCATCTACACAGCACATGTATTGTAGGAGGAGCCTCAAGCTCGGGAGGAAATCCAAGAAACAGTAGAAGGGTCTAGGACCCTAGCAATCTATCCATTATTAGCTGAGGGGGAGCAAGGTCGGGGTTATCCAACCAATTCTGCCATATGAGGTTGAATTTTTCGGTCGCATTGCGGTGTCGGTAGGCCAGCTGTTCCCTGAGGAGGAGAGAGTTGACATAGGCAATACACTGGCCCTTTGTAGGCACATTAGACGCCAGCCAGTAGCGTGCTATGAGTTTCCTAGCCAGATATAGTAATCTAGTTACCATTATATAAATAGCTTTTGGATACATTTCAGCGTCGATCGACACCAGGAGGCACACCAGTAGCGTAAATAGTATGGGCGTTTGTGCCACAGCAGATACAGTCTGTGTGACCTCCGTCCAGTGTCTGGTAAGCTTTGGGCAGCACCATATCATATGTATGAAATCTCCCCTATGAATAGTACACTTAGAGCATAGGGGACCCTGAAAATGTAATATCAAATACTTACCGCAATTTCCCTTTACTGACTAGCTCCATGTCAGCACAGACCATTCGTAGGCTGACATAGAGCCTTCAGGAAAAAGGTTTTGCCTATAGTTCTTCTTTAATTGAACAAGCTGAAGTTAGAAGCAGATTGGTTACAATGCACAGCTGCACCAGATTCTGTGTGCACCAATTTTAGTAAATCTCCCCCCACTGTTATTCACTGAACATGTCAGTGGTCATAAAGTTATGACTGATCTGTGTATATGTTAAAGCTGTGTAAATACATTTTTCTCTCAAATGTATTTTGATTTTTCTTTCAAAAGTAATTTATTTAGGCAGTTCCCGCGTCTCTTCCAATTTCTTCTCCCCTCTCCAGCTCTTCTCCCTCCTCCGCTGATGTCTTCTGCCTCTGCCGATTCTTCTCCCCTCTCCAGTTCCATGGCCAGGGTTGTCTGGAAGATGCCCTCGTCCTCATCAACATGGGGACAAGGTGCTTTGGGGTGGGGAGGCGCAGGGCTCCCCTGCCCCAAAGCACCCACTCCCCATTTTGAGGGCATGTGGCCTGATACGGTTCAGTAGGGGGGGGCATTCGCTCTCCTGCCGGGCTGTGTGCTCGGATAAGGGTCTGGTATTGATTTTTGGGGGGGCCCACACCTTTTTGCGGCATGGGGGTTCCCCTTAAAATCCACGACAGAAGGGTCTGGTATGGTCTTGGAGGGGTACCCATGTCATTTCTTTTTTTTTATTTGGTGTGGAGTTCCCCCTGAAGATTCATACCAGACACAAAGTGCCTGGCATTGTCAGAATCAGTCAGATCCCCGTTCATGGAAGTCGGACAGATGACGTACTTCAAGTCGCAGGACAAAGTCGGATCCACAGTCGTATGACTGTTGTGTCGTACCAGTGTAAACCCGGCCTCAATCTAGTTTGTCTACATTTCTTGATATTAATGCCATCATTGCCCCCTGGGGTGTAGTATGGGAAACAACAAAATCTTTCCTACAAGGCCTCCAAATACAAAATTATTTGCGCTATTAAGTCTGCTACTAGACTGAAGGAAGAGTGGGCTGGTAAGTTGGTGCTAGTATCGGAAACTAGATCCATCCGTGGTCCTAGCCCCACAAAATCGTCAACCGGGATGGTTGCAACAGTTACTCACTGGGAGAGCAATCAATAAACAATTCTGTCAAAAATGTCTCTCCTGGACTGCTGGCTCTTATCAGTAGATCTCTGCCAACCTACTGCCCATATGGGAGCCATCTAAGATGGTACCAGGTACCAGGCAAATTAATACTCAATTTACTGAAATCTTTGCTCTTTAAGTGTTTCACACCACAAGATTCACAGCCTCTTACCGCATCTCCATGATCTCCAAAACAAAAAGATATCATAGGTAGGTCACTAGGAGAGCTGCATGCCTCAGCAAGTAATGATACTTAGGCACCAGGTCTGCACAGGCAAAAGATCAAAAGACCGCTAGCACACTGCAATGGAATTTGTATGTTTCTCAGAAATGGTAATTGAAGAATAGGAGCCCACATAGTTACATAATTACATAGTTAGTCAGGTTGAAAAAAGACACAAGTCCATCCAGTTCTCCCCTGCTGTAGCAAATTTGAGCATGCTTTGCTGGGGTTTTTCGCCTTCCTCTGGATCAACCATACTTCACCCACAGTTCATCCAAAGCATGCTCCAATTTGCTACAGCAGGGGAGAAAATTCCTTCCTGATCCCCAAGAGGCAATCAGATTTTCCCTTGATCAACTTTACCTATAAATGTGAGTACCCAGTTATATTTAGGAAAGAATCCAGGCCTTTTTTAAAGCAATCTACTGAGCTTGCCAGAACCACCTCTGGAAGGAGTTTATTTCACATTTTCACAGCTTTTACTGTAAAGAAACATTTCCGTATTTTTTTTTTAGATTAATATTTTTTTCCTCTGGACGTAAAGAGTGCCCCCCCCGTCCCCCCCCCCCCCCCCCCCGGGATGACCTTAAAGTGAATAACACAACACCAAGTTCACTGTATGGACCCCTTATATATTTGTACATGTTGATCATATCCCCCTTAATCTCCTCTTCTCAAAAAAGGAATAAATTCAGTTCCTCTAAACATTACTCATAGCTGAGCTCCTCCATGCCTCTTATCAGTTTGGTTGCTTTTCTCTGCACATTATCCAGTTCCCTGATATCCTTTTTGAGAACTGGTGCCCAAAACTGGTTTGCATATTCCAGATGAGGTCTTACTAATGATTTGTACAGGGGCAAAATGATATCGCTCTCTCTGGAGTCCATACCTCTCTTAATACAAGAAAGGACTTTCCTCGCTTTGGAAACCGCAGCTTAGCATTGCATGCTATTATTGATCTTATCATCTATCAAAACCCCCAGATCCTTCTCCACCAATCATTCCCCCAGTTGTACTCCTCCTAGTATGTATGATGCATGCATATTCTTAGCCCCCATTTATCAACATTAAACCTCATTTGCCACTTAGTTGCCCAATTAGACAGTGCATTGAGGTTGGTTTGTAAATTGGAGACATCCTGTAAGGACATTTTTTCACTGCATAGCTTGGTGTCATCTGCAAAGACAGAAATTTTACTTTTAAGCCCAGACCATATATAATTTATAAAGATATTAAAAAGTAAGGGTCCCAGCACTGAACCTTGGCACCACTGATAACCTAAGACCATTCAGAGTAAGACTCATTAACCACTACTCTCTGAATTCTGTCTTTTAGACAGTTTTCTATCCATTTACAAACTGATCTTTCCAAGCCTGTAGACCTTACCTTACACATGAGCCGTGTGTATACCACATCCACAGCCACCCCTCCGTCCAAGGTTCACCCCTCCTCATAAAAAGAAATCAGGTTTGTTTGACAACGTCTGTCTTTAATGAATTGCTTAAAATATTTCCAGCAAGAACTCATCTATGCAGGGTCGGACTGGGAATAAAATCCAGCCCTGAATTAGATAGATTATTATAGATAATTATAGATAAGACAGATATGAAATCACATAGGGCTTTATATATATATATATAGAGAGAGAGAGAGAGAGTGCTGGGGGGGAGCTTAAGAGAGCACTGGTGGGGGACCCAAAAAGAATAGGGGTGGAGAGCACAGGGGTGGAGAGCACTGGGGTGGGGGCTGGAGAGCACCGGGGGCAGAAAGAACAGGGGTGGGAAGCACAGGGGGCTGGAGAGCACTGTGGGGGGTGGGGAGCACGGGGGGGCTGGAGAGCACTGTGGGGGGTGGGGAGCACTGGGGTGGGAGCTGGAGAGCACCGGGGGCAGAAAGAACAGGGGTGGGGAGCCTTGGGGGGCTGGACAGCACTGTGGGGGGGCTGGAGAGCACTGGGGTGGGGCCTGGAGAGCCCCGGGGGCAGAAAGAACAGGGGTGGAGAGCACTGGGGTGGGGGCTGGAGAGCACCAGGGGCAGAAAGAAAAGGGGTGGGAAGCACGGGGGGCTGGACAGCACTGTGGGGGGTGGGGAGCACGGGGGGCTGGAGAGCACTGTGGGGGGGTGGAGAGCACTGTGGGGGGAGCTGGAGAGCACCGGGGGCAGGAAGAACAGGGGTGGGGAGCACGGGGGGCTGGCCAGCACTGTGGGAGGGCTGGAGAGCACCGGGGGCAGAAAAAACAGGGGTGGAGAGCACTGGGGTGGGGGCTGGAGAGCACCGGGGGCATAAAGAACGGGGGTGGGAAGCATGGGGGGCTGGACAGCACTGTGTGGGGTGGGGAGCACGGGGGGCTAGAGAGCACTGTGGGGGGTGGGGAGCACTGGGGTGGGAGCTGGAGAGCACCGGGGGCAGAAAGAACAGGGGTGGGGAGTACGTGGGGGCTGGACAGCACTGTGGGGGGGGGCTGGAGAGCACCGGGGGCAGAAAGAACAGGGGTGGGGAGCACGGGGGGGCTGAACAGCACTGTGGGGGGGTGGAGAGCACTGGGGTGGGGGCTGGAGACTCATGGGGAGAGCTGGAGAGCACCGGGGCAGAAAGAACAGGGGTGGAGAGCACGGGGGGGGCTGGAGAGCACTGTTGGGGTGGGGAGCACGGGGGGCTGGAGAGCACTGTGGGGGTGAAGAGCACTGGGGTGGGAGCTGCAGACGTATGGGGAGAGCTGGAGAGCACTGTGGGGGGTGTGAAGCAGGGGGGGGGGGGGGGGCTGGAGAGCACTGTGGTGGGTGGGAAGCAGGGGGGGCTGGAGAGCACTGTGGTGGGTGGGAAGCAGGGGGGGGCTGGAGAGCACTGTGGTGGGTGGGAAGCAGGGGGGGCTGGAGAGCACTGTGGTGGGTGGGAAGCAGGGGGGGGGCTGGAGAGCACTGTGGTGGGTGGGAAGCAGGGGGGGGGCTGGAGAGCACTGTGGTGGGTGGGAAGCAGGGGGGGGGGACTGGAGAGCACTGTGGTGGGTGGGAAGCAGGGGGGGGCTGGAGAGCACTGTGGTGGGTGGGAAGCGGGGGGGGGGCTGGAGAGCACTGTGGTGGGTGGGAAGCAGGGGGGGCTGGAGAGCACTGTGGTGGGTGGGAAGCAGGGGGGGGCTGGAGAGCACTGTGGTGAGTGGGAAGCAGGGGGGGCTGGAGAGCACTGTGGTGGGTGGGAAGCAGGGGGGGGGGGGCTGGAGAGCACTGTGGTGGGTGGGAAGCAGGGGGGGGCTGGAGAGCACTGTGGTGGGTGGGAAGCAGGGGGGGGGCTGGAGAGCACTGTGGTGGGTGGGAAGCAGGGGGGGGGGGCTGGAGAGCACTGTGGTGGGTGGGAAGCAGGGGGGGCTGGAGAGCACTGTGGTGGGTGGGAAGCAGGGGGGGGGGGGCTGGAGAGCACTGTGGTGGGTGGGAAGCAGGGGGGGGGGGGGGAGCTGGAGAGCACTGAGGTGGGTGGGAAGCAGGGGGGGCTGGAGAGCACTGTGGTGGGTGGGAAGCAGGGGGGCTGGAGAGCACTGTGGTGGGTGGGAAGCAGGGGGGGGCTGGAGAGCACTGTGGTGGGTGGGAAGCAGGGGAGGGGGGGCTGGAGAGGGATGGGGAGCACTAGAGAGCAGGGGAGGCAGAAAAAACAAGGATTGAGAGAACTGTGGGGGGGGCTAGAGAGTGTGGTGGGGGAGGAGAGCACTGGGGGGAGCACAAGGAGAAGGGGGGGGCAGTAAAAGAAGTTGGATAGGAGGAGAAGCAGTGGGGCTGCATATAGAGGAGATGAGCTTTCTATATTCCTCCATGCAGCCGCTGAATGCTTGATTCTCCTCCTCTCCCTCCTCCAAGCATTCAGCAGCTGCATGGTGGAATATAGAAAGCTCATTTGCTCTTTATGCCGCCCCCCTGCCAATCCCCTATCCAGGCACACATATATGGCTGTACTCACAGCCATCTCTCCTCCTGTGATCTCGGAGCTGGCCGAGTCTGTGTTCTGCGGCCGCGCACCGCGCTGTAACACGGTCCCGCCCCCATAGACCGGCTCGTGTGATAGGTGGAACACTGATTCTCTACTATCACATGAGCCAGTCTAGGGGGGCGGGACCGTGTTACAGCGCGGTGCGCGGCCGCAGAACACAGACTCGGCCAGCTCCGTGATCACAGGAGCAGAAGAAAGGGGATTATGGGGAGCACCGCAGCCGCAAAGCGGCCCCAGGGCAGACAGCCTACCGGGAAATATCCCGGTATCCCGGTAGGCCAGTCCGGCCCTGCATCTATGTGATCTTTTATTAAACTCTTCAGTATCTTTCCAACTATAGAAGTTAAACTAATAGGTCTATAGTTACTTGGTAAAGACTTTGATTCCTTTTTAAATATGGGCTCCACATTGGCCCTGCGCCAATCCTTTGGTACCATTCCAGTCATCATGACATAGCGGTAGATTTACTAAAACTAGTGCTCACAGTATCTGCTGCAGCTG
This sequence comes from Lithobates sylvaticus, assembly GCA_028564925.1. NCBI lineage: Eukaryota > Metazoa > Chordata > Amphibia > Anura > Ranidae > Lithobates > Lithobates sylvaticus. The sequence goes on along the minus strand of CM053036.1, from coordinate 141,866,349 downwards.
TGCATGGTAGCCAATCAGCTTCTAACATCAGCTTGTTCAGTTAAGCCTTGACAAAAAAAAACAGGAAGCTGATTGGCTATCGTGCACAGCTGCACCAGATTTGCACTCTCCCGTATTAGTAGATCAACGCCAGTGGAGCAAGTAATGGGAAATGGAGGTGGAAGAGGGAAGATGTGAGTTGATGATGGGGTAGGAATGGGAGCTTATAGTGGAGAGGTGTGGGAGATACAGCATTATGATGGTAGTTGTAGTTAATGGGGTGATAGAGTATACCTCTAAACCTGGATTAAAGGTTTAGTGTAATATAACACTCCAATAGGAGAGACAGCATAGAAGGAAAGAGGGACAGAGGGATTTGTCTCCAACTGAACTGGAACAGTGATGAAAGCTGATGGTGGTGGGTGGAGGGACGGAAGCAGATGATGATTGGTGGAGGGACAGGAGCAGATGGTGGATAGGGATCAAAAAATGCATTGATATCTCATATTTGGGGATGCATACACTTGAATGGGCTGCCCTACGGGCAACAATTACCCCAAAGAAGCTCCAGAACTTTTCTTTAAAGTGGATTGTGGTGTGTTTTTTAGTGTGCTTTTTGGTGCACTTGCATCGCATTTCTGTAATGCAAAGAAAGAAGTGTAAGTTACCATGACTTACCTCCATCTGGAAATGTTTCTTTACTGGCTATTTTTGTCTTCAGCATTCTGAATCCCAGATATAGACCAAGTATGTGGCATGTACAGCCAGAACTCTGGATCTGCATATTTGTTCCAGGACAGTGACTCAGAAAGTACTGAAGCCAATAGATCTTAAAATGAATGACAGAACCCATATTACCCTTGCCACAGTTTTCCTATAAAACTTTGGCCATTTTAAACATTCACCTAAGTACTGAGCTGCACTTTTCCTTTTTCTATCTGGCAGCGCCTTAAAATGTTGTCATGTGTGTTCTTATAGTTAATTATAGTGCAAATACTCCTCAGGAAAAGTTAAATACTGCAAACATTTAATTTCGCCGAAGGTAAAATGCATACAACTGTGGCAAGAATATATCTACTTAACAGTTTGTCTCATTCTATAATTTTGAGATCATAAACTCATATTTCATTTGAACTACTGTTGTCTGTGTTTCTTATCTGTCTAATATGTTCAAAAATAGGCTTTATTTTGGCCACTTGCAATAGTGCAAATGTACCTTATTTGCTACATGCAGTGACAATATCTTCTTCAGCTAACTATTATGGTGTGCTGTGGGTCTGCTATACACACACAATGTGTTTGCTCCTAATGGATCTAATGCATGAAGTTCAAAAACATTATGCCTTTTAAACTCTTCAAATTTTTTGGAGGACTAAAAATTTCAGTTGTTGGCCACATTTAAGAGCACATTGTCACTGTAACTACAACAGATAGATAGTTTTTAATCCAGGGGGACCAAATCTTTTCAAACTTGGCAATATTATCAAGTAAGGTCACTTCCATTTTGGCATGAATCCTAGCTTGTGTTACACGCTGTTTAACTGACACAACGCAAAGTGTATTTGATTTCAAAGCCTTCGCTATGGATTGTTTAGCAGCCGTTGTAACATACAGTAGAAGCTTGAATTGACGATGTGTTAGATTAGATGGTTTGCTGTTTAAAAGGGCCACCAGTGGATCAGGTAATATGTTTATTGCAAACATCATAGAAAGTATATTAAATATTTTTGACCAAAAGGTTTGAACAATGGGACAGGTCCATCAAATATGAATATGGGTACCAGGGTCACAACAGCCTCGAAAGCATTGGGAGGGATATTGGTGAATAAATTTAGATATTCTTGCAGGAACTAGATACCACCTAGTAAGAACCTTGTAGTTCGTTTCAAGGGCTACAATGTTTGGAGAAGCTGACTTTGTAGCCAGCCAAATTTGAGTCCAATCTAATGTGTCAGCTTGGAGTTTAGATGTGTAGGATGGGGGGGGGGGGATGTTGTGTGTGAGAGTAGCTGAGTATATAAATCTGGGATGAGTCCTCGTCTATGGGGGTCTGTTGTACAAGATCTTTCAAAGATTGTAAAATTAGGAGATGTCAAATTTTAGGGAGAATATTGTGACAGGAAATTCTTAATTTGTAAATATCTAAAAGTTTCATTATGTGGTAAGTTGTGGGTATTACAAAGTGTAGGAAAGGGTGTAATTTTGTGAGATACATAAAAGTGATGGGCTCGCTCGCGTAAGATCAGGATTAAGCCAGGCGGAGAAGGAGGATGGAGAGGTCCAAGCTGGGTAAAAGGAGGGATTATTCAGGAAAGAAAGAAGTGGGTTATGTTAAGATTGGAGACCAAAACGTGTTTTAAGTCTATCCCAGAGAGGCTATGTTTAGTAATTGGATTTGTGATTGTACGGCGTTGAGTTGGTTTAAGCCAAAGTAAATTTGATACAGAAAGTGGATCACATTCAACTGATTCAATAGCTACCCAAAGTGGAATTTCTTTAGTAGCATGATATTTGGGTAATTGAGCAAGTTGTGAGGCGTAATAATATTTTTAAAAGTTTGGTACACTCAGACCTCCTTTAATCTGGAGCATGTACAGTGTAGGTTGTGGTAAACGAGGTTTAAGTTTGCCCCAAATAAATTGAGCTGTCTTGCGTTGGAGGATTCGTAAAAAATGTGCAGGAACCTGGATAGGGAGCACCCTAAATAAGTATAAAATCTTAGGCAATATTGACATTTTTACCACAGAGATTCTACCCAACCAAGCCAGTGGTAAGGATGACCATTTTTCAGTAAAGAGGAAAGATGAGCTAGCATGGGTGGGTAGTTTGCTGAGAATAAGTTGTCAGGATTAGCTGTGAGTGTGACTCCTAAATATGTGTTGTTGCCCAAGTAAATGGGAGGAAGTTTTGTAGCTGTGTTTGTAATTCGGGTGTGAGTGAAATATTCAGGGCTTTAGATTTATGTGGATTCATTTTCAGGCCTGATATTGAACCGAATTTATTAAATGTATCAATGAGATTTGGGGCTGATATTAGTGGATATGTAAGGAATATCAAAACTTTATCGACAATTTGGGTTGATGTCCTCCTAATTCAAGGCCTTTTATGTTTGTATTGGATCTTTTAAGTTGGGCAAGGGGTTCTATTGCCAGGGCAAAAAGAAGAGGGGACAAGGGGCATCCCTGTTTAGTTTCTCTTTCAATATTGAAGGGGTCGGAGCGAAATCCTGAGTAGGATATGTATGCTTTCGGGTTATGATAAAGAGAGGATACCCATGTCAGGAACTGCGCTCCAAATCCCCATTTGTGAAGAATAGCATCAAGATAAGGCCATGACAGAGAATCGAATGCCTTCTGTATGTCGATTGAGAGGAAGCAGGCAGGGATGCAGCGTTTTCGGGCTATATGGGTTAGTAAGGTAGCACGACGAATGTTGTCACCTGTGTGTCTGGAGGGAATGAACCCAGTTTAATCCTTATGTATTAGGGTTCCTATAATTGGATTTAGACGATTAGCAAGGATCTTAGCTAGTATTTTGACATCCAAGTTTAATATTGAGATTGGTTTATAATTGGACCAGGATGAATCGTCAGAATGTGGTTTAGGAATCATAGCTATAGATGCATATAATGATTCTGTATGGAAGGAATTTCCTTCCAAGAGAGAATTGAAAGCAGCAGTCATTAATGGGGAGAGTAGGGTAATAAATCGTTTATAGTGGGCCTGGGCGTTTGTGTAATTTAAGGGTTTTAATTGCTTCTTTGACTTCCAAATCAGTTATATGTTTATCTAGTATTTCTTGATGGGTAGTGGGGAGGGTAGGAAGTTGGATGGATGATAGAAGAGTATCAAATTGTTTTTTTATCAAATTTATGTGTGTTTTTATATAATGTTATGAGTTTCCTGCAAAATTCGTATTTTCAGTGGGTTACTAGTATAAGTATTTGCATTTATTTTAAGTCTTATTGGTTTTGAAATGTGTTCAGTTCTCCATAGTTGTAGGGCTAAGAATGTGTTTGGTTTGTTTGCCTTCATGTAAAGAATATGTTTTGATTTCCTAAGGACATGCACTGCCGAGTCCGTTAGAAAGAGATCCAGTTCTAATTTAGCTTTATCATAATCAAGTTTAGTTGATGAAGAAGGTTCTATTTTTATAGAAGGCATCTTCAAGTTGTTTATGCAGTTGTCGTTTTGTTTTATGATTATGTTTGACTTATACAGACTCCCCGAATAGTTGGTTTTAGAGCCTCCCATAACATTAGGGGATTAGTGTCTGTGGATGAATTATTAGAGATATAATCTTGAATGGTAATTTCTAAAGTTTGTCTGTAAACTGGATTTGCTAATAAATTGTCATTTATGCACCAAGATATATGTTTAGATTTTGGGATTAGAGAAGAGAAGGTAGTCATGACCGCATTGTGGTCTGACCAAGCACTTGGGATTATAGAATAATTGAGTATACAAGGGGAGGTTATTTACATGTACAAATTGGTGATCTATACGGGACAACTGCTTGTGGGGTGAGAGTAGTGTGTAAATAGTGTTCCCGCCACGTATCCAGTAGGGAGTATTGATCCAGGAGTTGTCGGTATGCAGGACGTTGGGTCTGTAATGGAGTTGGAGATTTGTCTAGAATTGGATAAATTACTTGATTCGAGTCACCACATATTATGAGGGTACCCTGTTTATGTGATTCCACAACCGAAAATAGATGTGGGAGAAATGAAATAGGATTTCTGTTGGGGGCATAATATGAGATTATGGTTATTTCATCATCCAACAACAAGACTGTGAGCAAGATATAACGCCCTTTGGAATCCTTGATCTCTTTGTGTAGGGTAAAGGGAGTAGTGTGATGAAATGCAATTAAGACGCCTCTTTGTTTAGTAGAGGCCGAAGCCATATAGACCTGAGGGTATTGATGACTAAAAATTTTTGGGGAGGATTGTAAGGATAAATGTGTTTCCTGCAAGCAAACAACATGGGCAGAGAGTGTAGAGTATGAATGAAAAGCTTTAGTTCTTTTGGGAGGGGAATTGAGACCTTGGACATTATGGGTGATCACATTCAATGACATCATTGACTAGTATGTGAGAAAATATAAGATCTTAAGTTGTTTACCTAGGAATGAGTTACAATTTCTAGGGGGAGGGGGAGGGGGAGAAGGTAAATAAACTTGAGGGAAGAAATATATGTAGATTCGAAATATAAATATTATCAGGCAGAAAAAGAGAAGTTTTATTTGAATAGATAGGAATATTGCTCCTAAGTGGAGTTAGTATCCAGAGAGTGATGAAAAGTCACCAATCCAGGGATACAGTGTGTCCAAAGAGTATCCGATCAATAAGATCGGCTATACGAGGACTAAGTGGGAGGTGCAGTGAACTGTCTCCGGGACAAAGACAGCCTGTTTCAAAAAGTACTTAGTAATTATAAAATTAACGATTCACTATTTAAAGAGGAAAAAATTAAAAATAAAACCTTATCAATTAGATATATTTGTAAACCGGTATTTGAACAAATAGGGTACAGAAAATGTGATAAACATTACGTTATCAAGATAAATAAAATAAAGAAATAAATAGAGTATATAGAATAAAATAAAGTAAATGACCTGCAAATACACTAAAGATATCTAGGAGATAGGAGGGGATAGTATTTAAGGAAGGTATGGATCCCCATTTTTATGAGAGAAGACATAAATCAGTGTATGTGCAGGTGGCTGTTAATATTGATGAAAAAATAATAAAAAGAGATACCTCACAAAGGATTTTAATTTCTTTAGATATGATGAGTTAGGGAAATAAAGTAATGCTCATGACATCTCAAGAAACACCATATCTGTTGTTATGTGTGGAAAGTAATAGCAATTTTAAGAGCTTATTTATGTATCCTAAAATTAAAGAACAATTGGGGAATAGAGAATGTATTCCCATTTAAGGATTACATACATTTTGTCATTCTAAATGTTATGTCAATAAGTATAAATGTAACTTATAGGGTCACCAAGAAGAAAAATTCAGTCCATTTGAGCTTCAGGATCTGGTTGTGTCGATGCTATGCGACTCCTTTTCTGGATGCTTGGATGGGCTTGTTGGTCAGTTTTATCTTTTCGATTCGTAGGAGAATTTGACAATGCTCGATGTTTGGAACCTTCAGTTGAGTTATCCGGAGTTGACAGGCGAAGATATCGAATCACTGTTGAGAGGTCATCCACTGTTTTACAGGTATAAGAGGTACCTTTATGAGAGAATCGGATGGCAAATGGGAAACTCCAACGATACGGAATGTGATGATGTTGGAGAATTTGTAGATGAAGATTGTAGAACGTATTTTAACCGCTTAAGGACCGCCTCCTGTAGATTTACGTCAACAGAATGGCACGGCTGGGCAAAAGCACGTACCGGTATGTCCCCTTTAATTGCCCAGCTGTGGGTCGTGCGCGCGCTGTTGGACCAGCGGACCCGATCGGCGCTGGTGTCCCGCGATCGGGTCACAGAGCTGAAGAACGAGGAGAGGTCTGTGTAAACAAACCTCTCCCCGTGCTTCCTACACTGCCTGTCACTGATCGGCTGTTCCCTGTCCTCGGGAAAGCCGATCAGTGACATCAGACATAAAGCCATGCCCCCTACTGTAAAAAAACACACACACACACACTGACGTAACCCCTCCCCGCCCCTAGTGGTTAACTCCTTCACTGCCAGTGTCATTTACATAGGAATCAGTGCATTTAAATAGCACTGATTTCTGTATAAATGACAATGGTCCCAAAAATGTGTCAAAAATGTCCGATGTGTCTGCCATAATGTCGCAGTCACAATAAAAATCGCTGATCGCCGCCATTACTAGTAATAAAAAAAAAAAAAAATTTATAAAAATGCTATAAAACTATCCCCTATTTTGTAAATGCTATAACTTTTGTGCAAACCAATCAATAATCGCTAATTGCATTTTTTAGAAGAATACGTATCAGCCTAAACTGAGGGAAAAAAAACATTTTTATATATTTTTTGGGGATATTTATTATAGCAAAAAGTAAAAAATATTGCATTTTTTTCAAAATTGTCGCTCTATTTTTGTTTATAGAGCAAAAAATAAAAACCGCATAGGCGATCAAATACCACCAAAAGAAAGCTCTATTTGTGGGAAAAAAAGGATGCCAATTTTGTTTGGGAGCCACGTCGCACGACCGCGCAATTGTCAGTTAAAGCGACACAGTGCCGAATCGCAAAAAGGGGCCTGGTCCTTTGGCTGCGAATTGGTCCGGGGCTTAAGTGGTTAACCGCTTCCCGACCGGTGCACGACGATGTACGTCGACATAATGGCACAGACAGGCATAAGGGTGTACAGGTACGTCCCTTTGAATATGCCGCCATGCCATCGCGTGCACGCCGGTTGGGACCCCCGTGAGTCCGGTCGCAGGTCCTGTGGACGCGATCGCCGCGGGGATACCAGCGATCATCTCATGGGGAGGACGAACGGGGAGATGCGAAAGTTAACAGCATCTCCCTGTTCTGCCTAGCAACAAGTGACACTGATCTCTGCTCCCTGTGATTGGAGCAGAGATCAGTGATCAGTACACACAGCCACGCCCCCCACAGTTAGTAACATGTCCATAGGACACACTTAACCCCTACACTGCCACCCCTGGTTAACCCCTTCACTGCCAGTGTCATTTACACAGGAATCAGTGTATTTGTATAGCATAAATGACAATGGTCCCAAAAATGTGTCAAAAATGTCCGATGTGTCCACCATAATGTCGCAGTCACAATAAAAATCGCTTTTATTAAAAAATTATAAATTATTAATAAAAATGCTATAAAACTATCCCCTATTTTATAAACGCTATAACTTTTGCGCAAACCAATCAATAATCGCTTATTGCAATTTTTTTTTACCAAAAATATGTAGAAGAATATGTATCGGCCTAAACTGAGAAAAAAAAAAGTTTTTTTATATATTTTTGGGGGATATTTATTATAGCAAGTAAAAAATAATGCGTTTTTTCAAAATTGACGCTCGTTTTTTATTTATAGTGCAAAAAATAAAAAACCGCAGAGGTGATCAAATACCACCAAAAGAAAGCTCTATTTGTGGGAAAAAAAGGACGTCAATTTTGTTTGGGAGCCCCATCGTGCGACCGTGCAATTGTCAGTTAAAGCGACGCAGTGCCGAATCGCAAAAAGTGCTCTGGTCTTAAGCCAGCAAAATGATCCGGTCTGAAAGTGGTTAAAAGGCATTTGTTTTGTACGATTGGAAAATCGCGAATCAACGCTCACCAAAATTCTACTAACACGAAATTAGCAGAAGGGGATCAAAGGGTGGTGCTTAAGAAATTAACTTCCTCTTTATACTCTCATAGTATGTCACTAAGTTTGTGTTTGTCAAACGACAATTTGCAGATAGTTAGTATGGTAGACAAAATCCTGCATGTGATTTTGACAAAAATCAGACGCTCTGTCATACAACAACCAAACCGTGTGTACGAGGCCTAAAGCCTCGTACACACGGTATGATTGTTGGCCAACCAAGCATCTGATATTTGTCTTAAGGGCGCCAGGATCTTGTCTTGCATTCTAACGGTACACAGTTGTCGTGCCACAAACACAAACGTAGTGACGTACTACGAGGAATTTCAGCTCTTGAGCGCCACCCTTTGGGCCCCTTCTGCTAATTTCGTGTTTGGTGAGCATTGATTCCGAGCATGCGTGTTTGTACTTTCGTGTGATGGATTTGTGTACTGACCATACGAAAATCTGACGTCAAGCCGTTGTCCGCTGAAAGTTTTCTAGCCTGTCATCCAACATTTGTTGGCCGAAAAAACAATTCTCAAAAGGAGCATAATAACGGTAAGATTTTAGGACAACAGTCTTTCAACAGGCAATCCCCTGCCAACATTCGTACCATGTGTACGACTAAGACCCCATACACACTATTCTATTTTCTGGTGATTTTTGGCTTTTGATTTACCAAAACCATGTAGCGCAAGGGCCTGCCTGATTGCATACAAATCAAAACTCTAATGCCCCATACACACAAGCGGATTTTCCGTCGGAAAAAACTTGGATGTTTTTTCTGATGGAATTCCGCTCAAGCTTGGCTTGCATACACGCGGTCACACAAAAGTTCTATAACTTTCGACCGTCAAGAACGCAATGACATACAACGCTACGACGAGCCGAGAAAATGAAGTTCAATGCTTCAGAGCATGCGTTGAATTGTTTCCAAACATGCGTAGGAATTTTGCGCGTCGGAATTTGTACAGACGATCGGAATTTCAGATCGGAACTTTTTCCAACCGAAAAATGGAGAACCTGCTCTCAATCTTTTTCTGGTGGGAATTCCGCCAGCAAAAGTCCGACACACGGTCGGAATTTCCGACCAAAAGCTCAGGTCCCTTGGGGGAAACTAGCTGGCTCACGTGTCTTGGGAGAGGGATACAGGTGACCTCTCCTGAGGCTCGTGGGTTAGCCCGGGAAAATCCAGTTTAAACTGGCTTAGCTGGCCCCAATAGGGGCTATAAAAGGGGGTTCCATCCAGTCAGGCTCAATTCGCCTCAGAAGACTGAGCTGTGGTGTTCTAGGGTTTACTCCCATTGAGCAAACAGTGTCTTCTGAGGCCAGAAGATGAGTCTGCTGAGACGGCTTATCGAACGGGCAGGAGAAGATGGCGGTGAAGATTGGATTCGGCAGTGCCTTGACTTACCGAGGACTTCGCGTCAAGAGGCTCCGGTGGGAGCCGCAACTGCCGCCGCCGAAGCCTGGGGTCCGGTGACCGACATCGAAATGTCGGCTGAAGTACCGTCCCGCCATTCGCCCGTGCCCCGTTTGGAGGAAGAATACACAGAGCCGCAAGAAGAATTCTGCAGAAAATCTAATAGTGAGTATGGGGTCTCACAGTGTAAGAAATGTTCTTAAAAACACACGAGCATAAGCTATGAGGGCTCTCACAGTGTAAGAAATGAAAAAATTTCTTAAAAACACACGACACGAGCATAAGCTATGAGGGCTCCAAAATGCAGAGAGAAAGGGACGGGTGGGGAGAGACACACAGATGAATGGGAGAGACCACAATGAATAGTAGTACAGTGTTATACAAAATATCGACCCTGCACAGAAACAGAACAATACTTATCACACAACAAAGCATATAGTTCACAGATAATTTGAGTCATATTTCTTCACATATATACATAACAAAACTTTACATATGTATTTGTATATGTATATTGGTATCATGATCCATAGACGCTTGAAGGACTTATCACAGAAATATAGCTTTCTTTTGGTGGTATGTGATCTTAATTGGATTTTTTATTTTTTGCTAAAAAAAAAACAATATTTTCTACTATTTATTATAGAACAAATCTGCAGCGCTACCCCTGCAGGAGCCGCTGGTGAATAAGGGATCCCCCACTCTGCACAGCCAGGCACACTGAATTTTCCACAGCACTCTTGAGTCAAGAAACAGTCCTTGCAGTTTTGAGATGGTTACCGCTCCAGGTGTTAATGAAGAGAGAAAATCTGGACATCCGCACTCCAATTCGAACGCCTTTATTGTAAAGTCCTTGCAGCTTTTGTTTTTGTATTTTATTAGGGGTATTGCAATTGGTTGGGGATAGGGTTTTTATGGAATGCCCACTTGACTTTAGCAGAACTCTTCAGGGACAACTTCTTCTGTACAGTCTATATACACACTCCTCAGCTCTTCCAGCACAACACTTGCTTGCAACGGAATTGCAACCCCCGTAACATGAATCCAAATTTATTGTAAACATATTGTCAGAGGCGGCTCTCTAATTAGGCAAATTATGCGGTCGCCTAAGGCCTCGCACTCCTAGGGGCCTCACGGCTGCCTAATTCGCCTGATGTGTGTGTTACAGTTGAAGGAAATATCATGCCAATTTATACAGTTAATTTCTATTGCTTAAATTATTTTTCCCATTTTGGGCATGAGTGAGGCCTCATGTCTAAGATTTGCCTAAGGCCTCACAAAGCCTAGAGCCGCCTCTGCATATTGTACTCACAAAGCAGCAAAAGAAATAGAGCTCATTACATTCTGCCATACAGCGCACATGCGCAGTGATGTCATGAACTTTGCATATTTCTGCATGCTATGTATACTATTGCATACTCATACCTGCCAACTTTCTGAAATGAGAAACGAGGAATGAGGGACACCTTACTATAAGGTATGTAGGCTAAGGTCAAACCCCTGCATTGCACCAAGTTACATAGAACATGAAAAACTGATACGCACAAAATGATTGATTAAGCCCACAAGTGATTTTTTTCACCACTATTTTTTCATTTATACCATTTCAAATAAACAGATTGAATAATTTAGTGGTTGGATATACGGTTTCAGCAGAATAAAAGGTCTATACATCAGACCAAAAAGAGGGACAAATGAGGACTAAAGATACACAGAGCGATTTGGTTCCAAACGAGGGACAGTTCCTATAACTCAGGGACAGTTGAGATCTATGCATTCTTACATTGGACCAATGAGGAGCTGCTGGTGAGTTGACAATCATAGCAATAGTTGGAGCTTCTACAGGGATAGCCACAGTCTTCTGGGCAGGGCCGGACTGGGCATAAAAACCAGCCCTTGAAATAATTTCATAGCAGCCCCAGTGGCGTAGCATGGGTTGTCATTTAGCACTCCGAGTCCCTTGCACTCGTACAGTATATTTAGCATAAGGTACCCTTATGGTACCTCTTAGGATGTACCATACTTTCTCTTTGTTCTCCTTTCTTTCCCTTTTAACTCTTTCTGTCCTAATGTCTTGCTTTTTTCCCCATTTTTTCTCTATCCATCTGCCATGTTCTTTCTCACCCGCTTTCTTTGTTCCTCCCCCTCTTTTTATTCCTTTTCCTCCTCTTTGTTTTTCCCTCTCTCACCTCTATATCTATACACACACATGCACTGTATGTATTTACACCTATATGTATATTGCACCCAATGAATTATTGTCTTTTGGAGGAGGGTGGATTCCAATGTGAAATGTGCCTTGGCCATAGCACCCACCATAAAGCATCCTCACAGGGTTGCTCCACTCTATTTAATCCATCTCTGCAAGATCAAGTCAGTCATTTTCCTTTGAAAAAAGTACAACCAAGTGACAGAAGAGAGCATCGCATCCCATTCCCAAAATACTAATTGTCTTGCAAACACTGAACTGCTCAAGATTAGTGGAGGACAGTAACCATTTAATGGGTCTGTGAAGCTTTTAGCCTGATCCAGCAGTAAATCCTCCAAAAAATAAAAAAAAAATAAAACATCAAACAATCTGTGCAGCACACACAGGGCTCTGGCTAAATAGCTGATTATAAGCTGAAATGGTTAACAGCCATGTGTCCTGGTCTCATAGAATGCTGCTGCAGCGTCTTCCAGAGATCTTATCAGTGTGATCCCACAATGCGCAGGTCAGGTTAGACAGATAAAAAAAAAAAAAGTAACCAGGGAGACAAGAGGGAGGGGAGGCTGATTGGTAACCTGTACTCTGCCTGATCACATAGATATTTGGAAGACACTGCAGCTGGCCAACAGTATGTTACTGTGCTCCCAACGATCCTGTTTTTTTCCATTCAGCCAGAGTTGTGTGTCCTGCAGAAACTTGCATTGTTGTAGTCATACCTCTGTGTATTTCCCTCCTGGCGTCCCCATTCAAACCCACTCTAGCGCTTACAGTCAAATGTGAGCAGGGGAGGGCTACACTGCCTGCTGATTGGCTGTGGATGGACAGGAGGAGGAGCAAGTCCTCCCTTGTACTCCCCTAAGCAGCGCTATTGGCTGTGGGTTCCATACTACAAGAAATGATCAGTCCACTGCCCAGAGAACACACATTAAGTGTCCATGCTCGCTCCCTCCCTCCTGCACACCACAGACCTGCCTGCCGCACGATAGCCACGTGCTCCTCCGGCCCTCCACTGCTAGGATTAATTTCCTCAACCAGCCCTGCCTCCTGTTCACAGCTCCTAGCTGACAGCGGCCCCAGGGCAGCCAGCCTACCAGAAAATTTCCTGCTATCCCAGTAGGCCAGTCCGGCCCTGCTTCTGGCTCTTGTGCCAAGGGGCTTCCCCTCTGCATTCTGACCACAAGGTATTCTCTGACTGGATGAGGAGGAGAAATGGCTAGTAACAGGACAGAGATCACTGCTCTCTGTCATCGAGAGCAGTGATCGCTGTTGTGTCACTTGTAACCCAGCCCCCCCCCCCCCACTGTTAGAATCACTCCCTAGGACACACATAACCCCTTCATCACCCCTAGTGGTTAACCCCTTCACTGCCAGTGTCATTTACACAGTAATCAGTGCATTTTTATAGCGCTGTATAAATGACAATGGTCTCAAAATAGTGTCAAAGGTGTCCGCTCTGTCCGCCATAATGTCATCAAAGCCCCGATAAAAATTGCAGATCGCCGCCATTACTAATAAAAAAAAAATAATAAAAATGCAATAAAACTATCCCCTATTTTGTAGACGCTATAAATTTTGCGCAAACCAATCAATATACGCTTATTGCGATTTTTTTTTTTACCAAACATATGTAGAAGAATACATATCGGCCTAACCTGAGGAAAAAAGACTTTTTTTTATATATTTTTGGGGGATATTTATTATAGCAAAAAGTAAAAAAAAATTTAAAAAAAAATTTATGCTCTTTTCTTTGTTTATAGTGCAAAAAATAAAAAAACGCAGAGGCGATCAAATATCTATTTGTGGGGAAAAAAAGGAACGTCAATTTTGTTTAAGTGCAACGTCGTAACGACCATGCAATTGTCAGTTAAAGCGATACAGTGCTAAATCGGAAAAAGTGCTCTGGTCAGGAAGGGGGTAAAATCCTCTGGGGCTGAAGTGGTTAAAGAATGCCTTGTATTCAGTGAAAAAATACAAGGTGGCCTGTGATTAGAGGTAGTGAGTGACCCCTTGTGGTCAGTGTGCTAAGGGGCTCAGTATAGGACCCAGAAGACTGCTGCTGTAACACTGTATTAGTGCTGACTACTAGAGTGATTGCCAGCTTCCCCAGCAGTCCCACCAGCGATATAAGATATGTATTGACCTCAAAGCTGGACCAATGTCTTTATGTTATAGAGTTCAGCTTTAAAATATACCTAAGCCCAAAGGGCCAGTTCACAACATGCCCGCACAGGAATCGCATAGGAATGCACAGTGCGATTCACATGCAGTTCTGTACAGTGTGATTTTTAGCCCATCATTTAGAATGGGCTGAAATCGCACAGAATAGCACCAAAAGTACTGCATGCACTACGGTGCAGGCAAAAGCACTGCGTCTGCAACCTGCATTTGGGGTGTCGTTAACTTATAATTGACACCTGCTGCAGATCGCAAATGGACTGCATTTTGAATGCGTAATGAATCACACAGGAAAGCCTAGCCCGTTCCTGGGTGGGCATGGTGTGAACTGGCCCAAAACCTTTTGGGTTGCGTAGGAAATATTATACAGGATTTATATAGCGCCAACAGATTGCGCAGCGCTTTACAAAATGAGGAATATGGTTAAAACATTTTTTTTCTGTATTTTTCCCAATGACGAGCTATGCCTCCATCTCCTGTCCTACAGACATATACCAAAGTAAGAGGAAATTTCTTCTATTGCCACGTACACACGATCGGAAATTCGGCCAGCAAAAGACAGATGAGAGCTTTTCATTGGAAAATGCGACCATGTGTATGCTCCATCGGACTTTTGCTGACGGAATTTCGGCCAGCAAAATATTGAGAGCAGTTTCTCTATTTTTCTGACGTAAAAAGTTTCTATCGGAAATTCCGATCGTCTGCGGCAATTCCGACACGCATAATTCCGACGCATGCTCGTAAACAATTTGACGCATGCTCGGAAGCATTGAACTTTATTTTCGTGGCTCGTCGTAGTGTTGTACGTCACCGCGTTTTTGACGGTCGGTTTGGTGTGAATGTGTGTAGGCAACACAAGTTTGAGCGGAATTCCGTCGGAAAAAACATCCAAGGCTTTTCCGACGAGAATTCTGATCGTGTGTACGCGGCAAATGGTTGTCACTGAAACAGGTATCCCTAATGGAAATTTCCCCTCTATGTCTGGTGTGGTGACAGTGGTCCCTGGGACACACATAGGGGGTAAATTCTCCCAGCTGGGGCAGACAGCAATAAAAGTTTTGATTTATTTTCTCTCCAAAAAATTAAAGTTTGTGACTTACCCAGCCTAACGAAGCAGAGGAGGACGAGGAGTATAGGCAGCATTCTCCCTGGGGCCAGGTTACACAAGTCACCAGGAAATGTTAGATGATTTTTCGGCTCATACACACTCTTCTTTTATATGTAAAGAGAAGTCTCATTCAGACAGCTGTCATCTCAGAGAAGGGTATAGTTCTCAGGATCTATGGTCACAGGCACTGAGGTCTGTCCTGGGCAGGAGAAAGGACACTTGGGCACTTTCTAGCTGCTGCTTTTCCTGCCCCTTTTAATCATTGATCAGATCCATGGAGACGTTTAGCTGGAATATTTGGATTTGATAAGTGAAAGTGCTTCTAAACTCCTCCCAGGACTTCTACTCACTTCTGTACAGCGTGGGTCCCACCTGTCCTCTTTTTTTAGTAACTCTTAAGCTCACCACATACAATACAATCTGAATGTAAAGTATCTCACAAATGTGAGTACACCCCTCACATTTTTGTAAATATTTTATTATATCTTTTCATGTGACAACACTGAAGAAATGACACTTTGCTACAATGTAAAGTAGTGAGTGTACAGCTTGTATAACAGTGTAAATTTTCTGTCCCCTCAAAATAACTCAACACACAGCCATTAATGTCTAAACCGCTGGCAAAAAAAGTGAGTACACCCCTAAGTGAAAATGTCCAAATTGGGGGCAATTAGCCATTTTCCCTCCCCGGTGTCATGTGACTCGTTAGTGTTACAAGGTCTCAGGTGTGAATGCTGAGCAGGTGTGTTAAATTTGGTGTTATCGCTCTCACTCTCTCATACTGGTCACTGGAAGTTCAACATGGCACCTCATGGCAAAGAACTCTCTGAGGATCTGAGAAAAAGAACTGTTGCTCTACATGAAGATGGCCTAGACCCTGAAACTGAGCTGCAGCACAGTGGCCAAGACCATACAGCAGTTTAACAGGACAGGTTCCACTCAGAACAGGCCTCGCCATGGTCGACCAAAAAAGTTAAGTGCACGTGCGCAGCATCATATCCAGAGGTTGTCTTTGGGAAATAGATGTATGAGTGCTGCAGCATTGCTGCAGAGGTTGAAGGGGTGGGGGGGGTCAGCCTGTCAGTGTTCAGACCATACGCCGCACACTGCATCAAATTGGTCTGCATGGCTGTTGTTCCAGAAGGAAGCCCCTTCTAAAGATGATGCACAAGAAAGCCCACAAACAGTTTGCTGAAGACAAGCAGACTAAAGACTAGGGATGAGCCCATGTTTGAGTCGAACGTAAGTTTGACTCAAACATCAGGTGTTCGTCTGTTTGCCGAACAGCAAACATTATGAGTTGTTTGTGGCAAATTTGAAAGCTGCGGAACACCGTTAAAGTCTATGGGACACTAACATAAAAAAACAAAAGTGCTAACTTTAAAGGTTCTCCATAAGAGTCTCCCCTTACATGAGATTCCCCATCACAGTCCCCCTACATGATAGACCCCTTCAAAGTCCCCCAGTTATACCCCTATATCTCCATTTTATATGCATATTGTTCTGTGTGTATTGCATTTTATATGACTACTACATAGCTCCCAACTCTCTCTGATTTCGAGGGGCTGTCCCTGATTTTGAGCAATGTCCCTCTGTCCCTCTTCATTTGTCCCTCATTTTGTCTGA
The DNA here is from genome assembly GCA_028564925.1 of Lithobates sylvaticus. Taxonomy (NCBI): domain Eukaryota; kingdom Metazoa; phylum Chordata; class Amphibia; order Anura; family Ranidae; genus Lithobates; species Lithobates sylvaticus. The sequence goes on along the minus strand of CM053036.1, from coordinate 141,849,533 downwards.
TCCATATAGTTGTATATGAAATGCACTTTTTATCTTTCGGAAAGTATTTCCCAGTGCTAAACCTTTCATCAAATTTCTAAATTGCTGCATTTTAAAATTTCAAAAGCCAATATAAAGGAATAGTAGAGGTAAAAAAAGCACTTGTGAGCTTAACAAATCTTTTTTTTTTGTGTATAATTCTCCTTTAAGAGGACATGGCAGGGGGCGTGTCCTATGTCTACATACTTTTGCTAAGAGGTGTCCCTCGTTCCCATCTCATAAAGTTGCGAGGTACACTACTATTTGGTGAGAATTTGGTGCATTGTTATATACCTGGCGCAGCCTTTGATGTTATTGTGTTTAGATTGGGACAATTGTGACTTTTTATTCCTTATACTTTATATTGTTTTATAAAGCTCATTCTTTTCTTTTCTGTGATACATATAGTTATGTTTTCAGAGTTTATTCATACAGAGTCACCAATGTCATGTAGCTGTTACAAAATTATAATTTACAAAGGAAAAGTGCATAAAGCCTAGTACACACTATGAGAAAATCAGAGCGTGTCCTATGCCTACATATGTTTGCTAGTAGGTGTCCTTCATTCTCATCTCAAAATGTTGGAAGGTATGCAAATATGCTGCAGAAATCTCCCTCCACTGAGTCTGGCTGCATCCATTTTAACTGTGGGCAGCTGAAGCTGCTGCCTGTTCACTTCTTGGCTGTACACAGACACACCTCCAGCTTTGTAGCTCTCATTGGCCCTCGTTTGACTCAACCCCTCTCCCTTCCTAGCAAATCCTCACGAGAGTCAGAGAGAGAGCTGTGCATGATGTCATAAGCCTAGGCTTTCTATCAGACACGAAACAGGTATAAGGTATTTACTGGCAGAGAAAAAAAAATGTTAAAACAACAAGGGCAGAGGATTTAATAGATGGAAAGATGAAAAAAATGACTGAAGTTCTGCTTTAAGTCAGTTAAAATGTATAATTGCTGTTGCTAGAATCAGTGTGTGCCTTGTAGGAACAATACACAAAACAGAGGAAGTAGGTTACATCAAACAAAAGCAGAAGGAAATAAAAACAAATAACATGTAGTTAAAAGAATGGCCACAGGATGGCAGTATATCTGAAACAATTAACTAGAGACCAGCATAGGCTATGTACACAAATGTAACTGCCTTGCCCATTAACTGCTGGTGGCAGGGTAAGCACTAAATGACATTCCTATTCTCCAAAAATAATCCATACACATTCAATACTTAATGATACCATAATCTAAAAGTGTCACTTTAATCACAACATTAAAATACTGTTATTTACATAGTTAAAGAGGAACTTCATGGGGACTTCCCTATGGCTTTCCCCGTGATGTGGGGAAAGCCATAGGGGAGTCCCCATGACGTCCCCATGCGTCAGAGGGGGGCGGGGTTACCAGGTGGCCCCGCCCTCCGTTATAAAAGAACTGTCAGCCCAAGCGAAGCCTCACACACCGGGAGCCTCCCATTGCGAGGAGTGGCCCAAGAAGAGACCGACGCCCTGGAAGAAGATACCGGCGCCGTGGAAGAAGATACCGAAGAGAAGCCTCACCCAGCGGGAGCCTCCCATTGCGCGGAGCGGCCCAGAAGAGACACCGATGCTGGACGAGAAGGCCAAGAAGAAGCGGATCGGAGGAAGAAGAAGATGGAAGAAGAAGATGCCGGAAGGAGAAGATGGCAAAAGGAAGACCAGAAGAAAGAAGATTTTAATAAAGGAATTGTCAAAGACTGTCTGCTGTCATTTTTACCATTTTTGACACTTTTTTGGTGAAATGGTAGGGGTACTTTTGTACCCCCTTACCATTTCACACAGGGGGGGGGCCGGGATCTGGGGGTCCCCTTGTTAAAGGGGGCTTCCAGATTCCGATAAGCCCCCCACCCGCAGACCCCCACAACCACCGGGCACGGTTGTGGGGATGAGGCCCTTGTCCTCATCAACATGGGGACAAGAGGCTTTGGGGGTCTTAGACCCCCAAAGCATCCTCCCAATGTTGAGGGCATGTGGCCTGGTACGGTTCAGGCGGGAGGGGGGCCGCTCTCATCCCCCCCTCTTTTCCTGCGGCCTGCCAGGTTGCGTGCTCGAATAAGGGTCTAGTATGGATTTTGAGGGGGACCTCACGCCATTTTTTTTGGCTGGGTTTCCCCTTAAAATCCATCCCAGACCTCAAGGGTCTGGTATGGATTTTGAGGGGGACCCTACGTCATTTTTTTTTTTTGGCTGTGATCCCCCTTAATATCCATCACAGACCTGAAGGGCCTGATTATTGAATTTGGGGGGACCCCTACGCTTTTTTTTGTTTGTTTTTTTTATTTTTTATCAATGACTTTTTTTTTATGAATGACTTTCAATGAATGACTGTTCTCTGTATTACGGGAGCCGACAATTCATATAGCCGCGAGTGATTTTAAATAGCTTTCTTTTCTGCAAAAAATGACACTTTTTGCAGAGACAGTTCTAAACACTGGAAACATGCACCCCTTTACATGCATACTATAGACACCCCCAGGTACGAAATTTAAAGGAATATTACACTTTTATTGTTTCAATTTAATCATTATTAAAATCACTGCTCCCGAAAAAACTGCTGTTTTTAAAAGTTTTTTTTGCATTGATACATGTCCCCTGGGGCAGGACCCGGGTCCCCAAACACTTTTTATGACTAACTTTTTTAAAATAAATGACTAAATGACTGTTCTCTGTATTAAAAGCACTCGCGGCTATATGAATATCAATTCATATAGCCGCGAGTGCTTTTAAAAGACATTTTAAAAAGCAACATTAAATCCCCGAACACCGGACCCGAACCCGAACATACAGTCAATTGTTCGGGTTCGGGTCCGGGACCCAAACACCCTAAAGTCCGGTACGGACCCGAACTTTACAGTTCGGGTTCGCTCAACCCTACTCCTTACCTATTATGCTAGATTGTCCTTACATCCCATATTCACCTGCACAGTGAATCCAGCATTGTTTTGCTGAGATTGGCTGCTCAGGTCATAGCCTAGGTCCTGCACCACCACTAGGAGAAAAAATAAAGACACCGAGAAGGGACTTAAAGAAGGCGTAGTTGAGGCATAAAAAGAAACACAAGAGGTTGAACGTATATTCAAATGACCACCTTGAAAAACAACCCATTTAGTTTAAAATCTAAATGAAAGGCAAAACATTTGTGCATAGAAATAAAAGACATTATAAATACCTTTTTTCCCTTTTTTTATAAGTAATCTCATGCCCTCTGTTCTCAGCTGAATAGGAGCTGAAGGAGGAGAAACAGCAACACACTGGTCTTCCCAGTAAATGTGTTTACCAGGGAGGGAGTGTCAGCACAAGTTTGATCATTTAGAGGAGAGTAGGCTGAGTTTCCACACAGCTAGAGAACTGACCAAACTGTGCTCTCATGCCTAGTGCGGTCAGTATTTAATAGGAAAGCAGGGGGATTGGCAGGATCACCAAGGATTTCACACAAAGGAAGCAATACAAAGAGAACAGGATACATATTTAAATACATGGTACAGCAGTCATAAATCCGCAGTGGCGACCCTAGGAACAATATATAGGGGGGGGGGGCACATATGACCACTGAAAAACGAAATAAGTATATATAAACAAGATTACAAAATACGAGAGTAATGCAGTATGTAATGATACCTAGGGTAGATGGGGTCCCTGTCCCGAGGATAGATGGGGTCCCTGTCCCTAGGGTAGATGGGGTCCCTGTCCTTAGTGAAGATGGGGTTTATGTCCCCAGGGAAGATGGAGTTCCTGTAGCTAGGGGTGGGGTATAGGATGGTGTATGGGGGAGATGGGGTCGTCTCACTAACTGAGGTGCAGGATCAGGTTGATGGAGTGCGGGTACTATATCCCAGCCAGCATGGTCTGACTGTGACACCCACGTCCACCTGGCTGTTGTAATTGGTGAGGAAGCATACAGCATTGCACCCTCCAAGCACTTGTTCATGGTTGCTTTGGCTTCCTCCAGCAATCAGCTTGGGAGGCTGCATCCTCTGCTCCCTGGGCTCTCTGAGGAAGATCTGTGTATGATCGGGGGTGGGTCTGGGTGACAAGCCTGCAGTGTCCTTCGGGAAGGCGGCTCTCATAGGGCTGCACCAGAGTGCAAATGCCAATGCTATTTGTAATATGCAGTATGTTGGAGGTTAATGTACTGCCGCTGGTAACTGATTCATTAGTGACCATTTCAATAACCCCTTTGTGCCGTATTAGTGGCACCAGTGTCAAAGTTTATGTAGCAAGGTCTCAGGCCTTGTCCAGTCGAATGAGGACCTCCAAGTCAAAGATAGCTGACATCCTTCAATATGTAGTGGGTTGTGAGGCATAGTGGGTGCAAAGATGGCGAAAGTCATTGGGTGCCAGACACTTCTTGGATGTAAAAGAGGTTTTTACATCCAGTGTCAGTGGTCAGTGGTCCGTAGGAGCAACAAATGGCCCAAATCAGTGGTCAGAAGGCGCAACAAATGCCCCACATCAGTGGTCAGTAGGACAAACAAATGAACCAGCATCGGTGGTCACCAGGAGGAAGAAATGCCCTGACATTGGTGTCAATGGGAGGAAAAACATTAGAAAATAGGGGGCCAGATGGAGGCTCTGTAGGGGGACTCTGTTGGTAACTGGGGGGCTTTGTGTGGATTTGGAGGCACCATTGGGGCTTTAGGGTGCTGGGGCTGTGTAGCAGGCTAAAGGGTAATTGTACTGTGGGGGGCTGTGGGTCTCTGTTGGTGAAGGGGAGTCCTGGGGCAAGTTTTTAGCAATAGCCAAGGGTTCTGAATAAGGCTATGGGAGTACTGTGGGGGGGTTTCAGACTTTTCAGGTGGGTGCATGGGTTAATTGGACTGCTGTGGCTGGAAGAGAGCATTGTGAGCAGAAGGGAGGCTGAGATACATGTGGAGGGCTGGACATTATACTGTAGGGGGCTTTTTCACAGAAGTAGGGGAAGGTGAACTTGCAGGGGACTTTGTGATAGAGATTGTTACCCCCTTACCCACTTACAGTTTAGACTTGCCTTCAATGTGGAATAGACAATAATTGGCTTACTCTAGCTTTTCGGGCAGTCGGACAGAATGTCTAGTTGTAACCTGTACAACGGGTCTGGCAGGTGTCAGACGAGGACAAAAGCTGTAAGGTGCCAAACACAAAAAAAAAAATCATTCTCTGTACTGTATGTAGGTGCCTTCACATCCCTCACTGTCACTCTCTGACCAAATCTGCTTAAAGGAAATATTGCCCCCCATAACCCCCCCCCCCCCCCCCCCCACACACACACACACACACACCCCACCTCCAAAACAGACAGCAGCTTTTTTTAATAACTGTTGCAACTGGGAAATAATAGGCACCGACAGCATCAGAGGGAAACGCCTTTCCTCACTTTTACTAATAAGTGTGAGCTGTTAGTAAGAAAAAAAAATCAGTACTCATGGCACAATGTTTGCAGAAATATATATATTTTCACATTTTCAAAAATATCATCTACATAAAATTATACTGAAATATTTAGTTTATTGAAAGCATTGAGAAGTTTTAAGTTACATGCAGCATAGTGAGGCACATGTCATAAAACTAGATGACTGGACGAAGAATGGCCATTCCATGAAGAAATCAGCTTATTAGGAGAAGGTCCTGTATGCCGTGGTTATTTATCAGACTCAGGCTTGCTCTGGCTTTCATTGTCTTCTGAATGTATCTGCAAGACTTCTGCAGTACCAATACGTTCTGTGAAAAGGTTAAAAAGTAAACTTAGTATATATCATTTTCTGTAAACTAAATCTGGGTTTCATTCAAACAAATCATAATCATATATTAAAGTAAACCATTGCACCTTTACTCTGAAACCCCTTCATCCCACCTCCCAAGAGGCACTGCTCAGGTCTCCATCCATCTTTCATTATGTGGGAGCAGTGTGCAGAGCTGCTTATAACTTTACAAAAACTAACTTTTAGAATGTCAGAATTTACATAACAACATCGCTTGATTTAGATTTTAGAGCAACCATTTTCAACCAAAGTTTCTGTAGAGGTTGTTAGGGGTTCCTTCAGCTGTGGCTGATGGTTCACCTATCTGATGGTGCCTGCATAGCATAGTTCCATAGCTAACGCCACTTAGAAGAGCCGGCAGAATGATACCAATGATCCTTTTTAGTTGTCTGCAGGGATGGCATTCTGACTACGAATGTAATGGACAATGTTCCTACTGACCCCCAATGAATTAACATTTTTTTCAAGGGTTCTTCTGCGGTAAAACTGTTGAGAAAAGCTGGTTTAGTGGCCTAAGTTGTTGGCACTATTACAACTTTTTTTTTTTTTTCACTACTGAATGATGTAGGTTATAATAAATATTTTAACAGCACCCTTCATCTTTCCATAAATTCCATGCTCCAGAGAATACAGCAATGTCTCCCTTAATATAAAATGCCTGAAACTTAAATGTGAAAAAAAATCTTGCGCAAAGATGATTGATAAAGAAACTGTAAATTCTGTATATAATTGTATTCTATTTTGTATGCTTTGCCAATGCATTTCACACTGCATTCATTGTTCACACTAATAATGTTTTCATTACATGTTTGCATTCTTTCAATTCCTGATTAGAAATTAGCCTGCCTATGTTACGCCCCTTGTTACCATAAAAGTACAATTGTAATATTAATGTGATACCTACGTAATCATGTGTCTAAAAAACTTCAATTGTGTTGAATAAACAGAACAGTTATTTGGAAAGATAAGAGTGTATCTTTTGTGTCTGTTCCCTACTACAGTAGTTATTAATAATTTGGAATCACTAACCAATATGAGGATAAGAGTTGCAGACCTATAACATTTGCAGAACACTGATAGAGCTGTCTGATCAGGAGACTGGATACTACACAGTCTATTGCTAGAAGAAAGTACTGTTCCATTGCCCACATGGCTCAGAAGGGACAAGGACAGGAATTATCAGCATCCTAGTGCCCACTCTCCTTTATAGGCCTTTATAGGCCTCCAATGCAGGTCATGTAGACTTGATCTGACTGCCTTGAGGACAAACCATTGTTAGAACGTTGTAGAATATTGTATACAACATTCACACAATGTTTACAAAGAACAACTCTACCTATTTTATAATAAAAGCCAATGAAAGGAGAGAGAAGCAAGGGACAGGATAAAGGACAGACTTATAGGAGGAAGAAACAAAAATAATGGCCTTCAGTAACATTTTCAGTAAAATAACTATCCATCTATTTCAGGTTCCACACTCCATGAGACCTAATACCTAGTACACATGAGAAAATCAGATGAAATATACAGCTTTTGATTGTCCCATAATCTGACCATTAGTACACAGTTTTCTGGAGCTGATCACAACACTTAATGCAAAAATATCTGAAGGGACAGGCATGAAAATTTTTCTTAAACGATAACAGAACAAACAATTTTCATTTAATCAGTACAATATTCGTTCATAAAAAAATCGAGTGACCAAGTCTGCTTATGCTTGGAAACAAAAGAATATATTACAATACATTACATCAACATGGGAAGTTGTATTCTGTCTTACGCAAATTTTCGTAACTCTAGTAACATATTTGTTTTTGATATGAGACTGGTAGGCAAATAAATAAAATAGAAGATCATTCGTCCAATATTCTCATTGTGTGTACCAGGCTTTAGGGCCATGTTGGGACTCCTACACTTATGATTCCTTGCCTAGTCTGCAGATAATCCTTCTGACTCAAGTGTATAGAAACTATTAGGCCTGTGCAGCCAGGGGAACCTCTCCTACCTCTGTCATGCAGGTGTACTCTCCTTCACTAGGTCACTAACTATTCATGACCTGTACCAGATGTAAAGTTCACACTCCTACGATATTGACTGTATTGTTAACTTCTCAGTAAGGACGGGAGACCATTCCAGTTTTCTCATATCCAGAACAGAACTTTTTCTTAAAGTTTTGTATAAGAGGTACACTCACTTCCATATTTTATCTCAGTAAGGCTTTTTACAGAAAATCATAACATTTCAAAGCACATTAGTTCTCACCACAGTTCAGTGTTTCTCATTTGGCCAGTTTCTATCTGAGTTCTTTTACAAGGGCCTAGCCTCTGGCACCAGGAGTAGAGATACAGCCAGGACCGCTGATAAGGCAGTACAGCCAGACCACCTGTACTGGGCTCAGGCCCCATCAGCTCAAAAGGGGGGCCCGGGCACCTGTTGAGCCGGAGGTCTGGCTGTACTGTCTTATTGCAGAAACCGATCCTCTTCTGTCTCCCCCTGCAGCGCTGTCAGCTTCTCCTCTTCTCTTCCCCTCTGGGTGCATTGCAGGGGGATTGATTCTAGCACATGTGCCCCTTCCATCTGCTATCTGGACCTCCCTGTGTGCCCCTTTCCCTTGCAGCGCTGCCAGCTTCCCTCCTTTCCCGCCATCAGCTGCTGCAGGCACACAGGGTGATGTTTAAAGATGGAGAATAAAGGGAAGGGTCCAATAAATATGTTATTTACTGGTCCCTTCCTTTCCTAAATGAACATAGAGAGTGATCGGTACTGATTACTACTGTGTCCATTCAGCATCAGTTTTTAAAAGAGTAGGATGCCTCAAAGTGCTTCCTATTCATCCATCTGTGCAGCTGAGGTTACAGAGAAAGGGACTGATAAATCTATGTCCTCAGTCACTTTAGGATGGGGAAGCAGGCCCTGTTAGGTAGGCTGTATGGGGCCCCATGATTTCTAACAGCAGCCCTGGATATAGCACCCACAAATTACTTAAAGGCCTTAGCCCATGTGTTCGGGAGAAATAGTATGACTGCCCTTCTCTTCTTTTCCGATTTAAAGTGGAACTAAGCCCTGCTATCACTTTCAGCCAAGGAAGCTGTCATCCTGTCCTCTGTTTGATCAACTGCCATGATGCTGCACATTTGATCAGTTATTTGATAGTGTGACAGTTTGGTTGGGAGCACCACCAATGTGACAGTTACATTCCTGGGATGTGTCGGGAATGTAACTGGTTTTTGAAACTGTTAAATCGATGGGTTTAGTTCTGTTTAATGATAAATCCCCTTGCAGAAAAGTGTTACACCATGTTTCTACATTTACATTGTTTGGGTGATGAACATCCTTCTCAGGGAAACAGGCCACCATTACTACCCTGGTCTGCACTCACTGCAGCGCTACTTGCTACTCCTCAACTCCACCCACTACTCGGTTAAAGTGTTTCTAAACCCCTACATATACCCAGTGAAGTGATTGGCCTCAGGTGATACAGAGATTAGGCAAATATGTACCTGTTTACCTACAGCCATCTTTCCAGTACATCTATTTAAAGTGCAGAATTTACACAGGATCTCTCAGCTCTGAAAAGCAGGGGCAGAGAGCTGAAGTTACATCATCGAGGAGAGCTGATTAGAGGGAAGGGAAACACCCCCCTTCCGCAGCACACAGAAATAGAGCTGAGGCTGTCAATCAGCTGGAGACCCCTTCCCTGTCACCATTTTTCTCTTGGTGTCAGGAAAACAGGTCAGAAGTTACTCATGCTTATGGCAGAGGAACAAGGTAGCAGACAGAAAAACACTTAGTGATCTGAATTGAGACAAATACACACTATAGAGGGATATATGTTCATATTTCATGTCTGAGGTTTACAATCACTTTAAATCTCTTGCTCAGCTAAGGTGATGGACAGAAGAGCCCTCTAGCAACCAAAGGTGTGTGTATATTTGTTATAAATTGAAACACAGCTATGTACATAGTATTACCTGGTTTGTCTTCCTCAGGAATAGGTTCTGGTTTCTGTTTCTGGGACCTACTATAAGCAAAAGGAAAGTTACATTTCAAAATAACTATAAAAAGCACACCTGTTGACAGAGAGACAAAGAAATCAGGAACTAGGCATGTTCAAATATTTGTAGGTTCCTGGATACACATGTGAATGTGATCAGTTGAATGTCAATAATCTTATCAATGTGTGTTAGGATGATGATACATAAAAAAAAAAATCAAAATTTTAGGGCAATGAACACACTACTAAGCCCCCATACACACGGTCGGAAATTCCGACCACAAAATCCATTAGATTTTTTCCAACGGATTTTGTCCGACACTGGTGCTGTCGGAAAATCTGATCATTCTGAACGTGGTGACGTTCGTTGCGTACGACGGAACTACATAGAGGCTAGTAGCTAGTAGGCTAGTAGACCAACAGCTTTGGTCTCGTAATTTGATCTGAGCATGCGTGGCACTTTGTCCGTCGGAATTCTCTACACGCTATCGGAAAAAGTCCAATCGGATTTTGTTGTCGGAAAATTTGAGAGCGGAATCTGAATCGGAAATTCCGACGGAAAAAAGTCAGATGGAGCCCACACACGGGCGGATTTTCCGACAACATGGTCCGATCGGGCATTTTCCGTCTGAATTTTTCGACCGTGTGTACGGGGGCTAAGAGTCATGATACCTGGTACACTAGTGATTAAGTAGCTGGAGACAACTCATACTCATCTACTTCCAAGTGTTGGCCCCTCGTTGATCGTATAAACTGGCGGCTCTTCTGTTGATGAAGGAAACACTGCAGAACGTCACTAACCAGGGACTGTTCGCTCATCTGGCCAGTGAGGGATCACTGCATGGAATTATTTACTCTGCTTAGCAATCCTTTCATTAGTAAGTTGTCACCAGGTACATGGTGGCTAGGGTGCCATTGTCCTTAATAATTGTTAAGAGTTTTAATTTCCCTTGACAAAGACAAAAAATATATTTTTTTCCTTCAATGTGGAAATGTATTATTTACTATAGGGGTCTCCAAACTTTCTACACAAAGGGCCAGTTTACTATCCTTCAAACATTAGGGGAGCTGGACTGTGTGAGTAGAAAATGTCCCAACATCAGTGGGAGTAAACAATGCCTCAGTCTTGGTGGTCATTTGGAGTAAAAAAATTACTTAGCGCCTGTGATTAGTAAGAGGCGCAATAGTGCACCATCATTGGCCTTTAATGAAATGACCAATGCCCCATCGTTGTGTTGGTGTCAGTGGGAAAATAAATTCCCCATCACCAGTGTCAGTGGGAGAAATAGTGCCCCATTGTTGGTGTCCAGGGGAGGAATGGGAGTAATTATATGCCAGTGGAAAGAAAGAATTGTGCCTCATTACTGGTGTCACTTGGGGGAATAGTACTCCAAGGGATGGTTAAAGGCAAGCAGAGGGCCACATCCAGCCCATGGGCCTCAGTGTGGAGACCACGGATTTAGTACATGCTGACTGATCTAGTTAGTGAAGGCTGATATCTGTTCATCTGTACAGAAGAGAGTTATAGGATAATAGTTGGGGAACTAGTATTTTCCAAAGTCAGCAATGGCACTCACCATTCTTCTTTAGTAGAGTTTTTATTAAAATTTTAATTTTATGAAAAAAATAGAACAACACCTCCACATATTCCCAATATAAGACATGACATGAACCTGTTTAAAGTTCTTTGAATGTGTTCGTCTCTTGACAGCAGTCCTAAGGCATTCTGGGAATTAAGCCTCTCCCCCATGGCTTGGGATTCCAGGTCCACATTGGCAGTTGCTGTCTGGATCATGCTCATGACAAGGTCTTTCTCTGAAGCATAGTAGATGTTCAACTTTAGTAACATAACATTATACATGGATAAGCTAGAATAAATTAGTGAGTATACATGCCTTACAAGTTAAGAGGAAACAAATATTATGTACTCCATCATGCTGACAACTGGCCTGTGACCCCTTCCCAAGACACAATATAAACGCTTTAATATTTTAAAAATAACGCCTCACTTTTAGGATCGATGCACACTTCTGAGACCCCAAATTTGTGCGACTTCCATTGTGACTTTGCATTGCATTGCAACTTCAATGTAACTTTCATGCGGATTTGATGTTTTGTGACTTTGGCAAATCATAACAATACAGAGTGTGACACATATTATTAATCTTACAAATCTGTTGTGCTGAAGTCGTAGCCAAATTCGCAAAGATAAACCACAAAGAAACCACTTCCTTGCTACTTTTGTGATTTTAACATTGCATTCTACAGCACAAAAAAGACACAAAAAAAGTAGTGCAGGAGTTTTTATTTATTTTTTGTTCCTGTGACTCAAGTCGCAGCAAGGAAGACAGCACCCACTGAAATGAATGTGCTTCGACTTATCACGTGACTTTCTGTGTCGCACGTCGCAGTGAGAAGTCACAGCAGTGTGAACCAGGGTTTAGAGTAGATTATGTTTGTAGTTTGTGTGATGCCATCAGCTTCTTGTTGAAATTTTTTTGTGCTAGGCTGCCAGAGGAAGGATGAGGCAGGTGGGCACCTACCTTTCCCATGAGGCAGGTGGGCACCTACCTTTCCCATGAGACCATGGAAATTCACTGATGCGATGACAGGCCAGTGCTCAGGGCAATGCTCCCATAGTAGGGTGACCAGACATCCCCGGTTTCCGGGGACAGTCCCCTGATTGAGGATACTGTCCCCGGACCAAGTCTGTTCAGTTTTGTCCCCAGATTGGATTTGAACAGAGACTGGGGCAATTTCAAAAATATAAAAAAAAATTAAGTAAAAATTCTGAATTACAGCAGGGGGCCCCCTGCTCCTACTAGCTAAGGGGGATGTATTTTTTCCCTATATCTGTGCCCCTTTCTGATGATCCTGTGCTGGTCGGAGCGGAGGAAATATTTTTTCAGTATCGGGTACATGTTCTTCTGCCTTGGCTCATGTCCCGGCCAGCCGCCTACCTGCTTATCCCCTTGCCTTCCCTGGCGGAGTGATCTTCCTCCGCGCCCCACCCAGTAGTAGCCCGGGCCCGGAGAGTGAGACTTAACAGGCTGTGAGGCGGGCAGCAACAGGCAGAGAGTCACTAATTGCCGCCATTACTAGTAATAAAAAATATGTCCCTGGATTTCATTTAAAAAATCTGGTCACCTTACCTCATAGCATCTGTGATTAATCAAAGCTGTGTGTGTGTCACAACCACCATCCACAGAAGGAGCGGTAACGTAAACGTTCAGCAAACTACTAATAGTAGGGAAAAACTACAGGGTAAAACATTGAAACTCTCTAAAGATAGATAAAAAGGGGGGCAGAAGTACCGGTAACCTTTTCGAGACACAGAAAATGGGTAGAAACTGATTTTTAAAAAAGGGAGAGCATTTTAGCACCAGAAAGGGATCCCTGCTAATTAGATTGTATTCCTGCCGGCTGGAGTGAAGCTAAAATGTTTTGAAGTCTTGGATAGTGTTGGGTTTCTATTGCTGACTTTATGTCCATTAGGGAGTAAATAACTAGTACAAAGGCGCAAAGTCACAGTACCTCGTTATTATGCAGAGGTTCCCAATAGTCCAGGAAAAAAAGGAAAAAAACAAGGGGGGGGGGGGGGGGGCAAAAGGGTTTTGTTGCGGCTGAATGTGTATATATGGTATACACAGCCAGGCATATGTAGTTGTCAGGGCTGCCACCGAAGAGGCCTGAAGCCAGGTCCAATAAAAGCTGGAGAAAAAAGACAAGGAGAGAGGCGCCTCTGAATATATATCATATAGACATTTATTAATAAAAACAATATCCACTCACATCTAGGTAAGGAGTGTTGCATCCAGGAGGATCTCAGTAGATGGAGGGCTGGTAGAACTGCAAGTCACAGGAATTATTCCAGGAGGCTGTCATCCTTTTCAAGTCATGTTAAAAGGCAATCTTGCATTTAGGCACATCTCTGGATAAGGAGGTCCAGCAGGACTACAGGTCTCAGCAGAATCCACTCTAAGCTGTCGTATCTTATCCCGGTGGAGATGGTATGAGGAGATGGGCACAGCAGGTGGGTGTTCTTAGGTCCTCCAGAGGGGGGGAGGGGTTTTTTTCCCATCCAATAATAATCCAGTCCGTCTAGGTCTCAGAGTTTGAATGGGTTCCAAAGTGGGATAGGGTACAGTTACAGTATGGGGAATAAGATGGGAGTGGGGAGGGACGTCAACACAGTCGCCCACTGTGCTGTGGGATCAGTAGAGCCAAGAGCGCTTCCGTGTTATGGTAAACACGGCCGTGTAACAGGAAGCTAGGAACGAGGCTTGGCCCGCACAGCAGAGTCAGGCGCAGCGGTGTGACGTCATCATACAGCGACGCGTTTCAGAGCTTGCAGCGCTATCGATGGAATGGGTAGCGGCGCTCCTTTCTCAAGCAGGGGGAGTGTGGGGGCAAGGATGGAGGCTGAATTTATAGGATCGGAAGGGGTTTGGCTGAGGGGCGGAGTACAATTGTATAGAAGGAAAGACAAAAAAAGGGAAGGCAGAGGAAAACGGAGGAAAAAGAAGGGGAAAAGAAGAGGAAAGACAGAAAACAAAGGAAAGGAAAGAGAAAAAAGAAAGGAAAATATGACAGTAGGAGATATGTGTATATATGTAAGAGTGGAATTGAGAGAAAAAATAAATGTAAATAAATGAAGTAAAAATGAAAAAAAAAATAAAAATAAAAATAAAAATAAATATAAAAATAAATAAAAATAAATATAAAAAAATGAAATGAAAATGAAAATAAGAAAAAATGAAATAAATATAAAAAATATATATATAAAATATATATATAAAAAAAAAAAAAAAAAAAAATATATATATATATAATAGAAAAATAAAAAAATAAATAAATAAAAAAAAAAATAAAAATAAATATAAATAAAAATAAAAATAATAATAATAATAAATTATTATTGATTAAGTGTAAACGGTATGTAGCGTGAATGGGGGATTAGTGAAGAGCGTAACAGGGGACTATTAATAAAATAACGTTGGGAAAAAGGGATATGATATTGCTGCACAAAGGAGCAACGGGGAAAGAAACGCGCAGGGCAAGGGTGTGTGTACGGAATGCTATTGTTAAATAGGGTAGCAGAAATGGTACTATATTAACGGTATATAGCAGGTTAAATAGTAATATAGTGCTATACATAAAGGGGCCAGGACTGTGTGGTAAAGATGATGTGGAAGGGGATAGGTAAATTATATGGAGGTAAAATACATGGAGGTGACATGAAATGTAGGATTTAAAATGTATATATAGTAAATGAACTATATTCTAGGGAGGAAGGGTATGGTAATAGATGACAGAATGTCATCTGTCATCAGGTGAGGAGGAGATATAATACAGCAGATGTACACTCGGGATAGAGACGTCAAAATATGTATATATGGACAGATGCAAGTGTATGCATACAGGGGTAGAAGAGGGTGGTGAAGGCCGTATATCTGTAGAGTGCACACACAAGCGTCTGTATGTGCACACATGGATAAATTATGTATGGATACGTGGATATATAACCGTATACATACATAGATAAATAAATAGATACATGGTTATACAGACATATAAATAAATATATGAACTAAAAAATTAGTAAACATATACAGATACATAAATATAGGAGACCATATAAGACCATATTAAAGACATATTAAAAACATGTTAAAAACATATTAATAACCCAGGTGTGGAATATTATAGGGTATGGATACGTCAATAGGTAGAGGGGAAAGGGAAGGAGAGGGATGGATGGTGGAAGGAAAATAAAAATATATATATATATACGTGTACATATGGGGGGAGGGGGGGGGAAAGGGGGGGGGGGGAATGCGGGAAGTAGTACTTACAGGAGGACCACCACGCCACCCCCAAGAAACTATGATGTAACGGCCGGCTATAAACAATTATCTGGATGGGGGATGACAAAACAAAAGGGTAAGTATCAATATAAATACTAATATATAGCGAAGGGGGGGGGGGGGGGGGGAAGGGGGGGGGGGGGGGGGAAAAAGGAGGGGAAGAGGAGAGGGGAGGAAAAACAAGCAATATATATAAAACTTTTGAATATATATATAAATGCATACATAACTATATGGATGTATAGGGAAGACTTTAAAAGCTGGTAATATGGGGAGAAGGAAACAGAAAAAAGAGACTAAAAAATGGAAAAAGGATATGAAATAAAATACTAAAATGAAGAAATAAAATAAAATGAAATGAATAGCTGATGCTCATAGTATTTTTTGGGGTAAACAGTGATAGACTTATGGCAATGGGGATATCATAGTATGGTGGCGACCTCGATTCCTTCGTTTAGGCCGCCGGGGGAGAGAACGTCAAGGGAATATATCCAGAATGTCTCTCTGGCGCATAGTTTTTTGAAGCGTTCAGCGGGGGTGAAAGTCTTCGAAATTTGTTCTATGACCCAAACTCTTAAACCTGTGGTGGACTTTTGGTGGTGTTCTGCAAAATGTCTTGGGACGCTATGTTGGTCTCTCCCACCTTCTATGAGCCTGCGATGTTGTCCGAAGCGTTGTCTGAGAGGGCATATGGTTCGTCCCACGTATATTAGGCCACATGGGCATGTTAGGCCGTATACGACAAAGTCAGAAGAACAATTGGAAAATTGGTCTAGCGTGTATGTTTTACCTTTGGAGAAAAACGATTTTTGGCCATGTAGTACGAAGGAGCACGTCTTACAGCGGCTTTTCTTGCACTGATACATCCCGACAAGGGGTATGAGGACTGATGAAGTGATGTTGGGGAGTGTGGTTTTCAATTTGCTCTGGGCGATTTTGTTTTTGAGGTTGGGTGCTCTCCGATAAGTGATCCTGGGTATAGACGGGATGCTGTTTCTAAGGAGAGGGTCCTGTAGGAGGATTCCCCAGTGTTTTTTGAAGATATTCTCCATTTTTTTGTACTGGAAATTGAACGTGGTGATAAATCTGCTAGAGTGGTCAATGTTACTCTTCTCCTTTTTAGGAGGTTTGCCATTTGCGTAGAGTGTATATGCTTTGTCGACTAGTTCCTCAGGGTAGTTTTTCTCTGCGAATTTCTTCTTTAGTAGGATGCTAGAGGCCGTGTAGTCACTATCTAGTGTGCAGTTCTGTCTTAAGCGACAGAATTGACCTTTAGGTATGTTTTGCGTCCATTTAGGATAATGGCAACTGCTGTAATGGAGAAAAGAATTGCCAGCAGTCGGTTTGATATAATTTTTTGCTATTATATTGTAGTCCATATGGCTTAGTTCAAGATCAAGAAAAGCTAGAGACGTGGGATCGGACACATGGGTGAAGGCTAGTCCATAGGGGTTATTATTGCAGTGGTTTAGGAAGGAGGTAATTAAGGGGGCAGGGCCATCCCAGATGATTATGATATCGTCAATGTATCGCCCGAAAAAAACAATATTGGGGGAAAAGGGGTTGTCATGCCAGATGAAGTTTTTTTCCCAATAGCCCATAGCCAGATTTGCATAGGAGGGTGCAAAATTAGCCCCCATAGCGGTACCTTGGATTTGCAGATAAAACTCATCATCGAAGTTAAAATAGTTGTGCGTTAAGCAGAAACTGGTGGCCTCAAGGATAAAAACAGCTTGTCTGTGGTTAATAAGGGGGTCCTGTGAGAGGTAAAATTCAAGTGCTAAAAGGCCAAAGTGGTGTGGAATAGAAGTATAAAGAGAAGTGACGTCCAGGGATAGCCACATATATGAGGGTTCCCATCTGTAAGGTTTTAGTAATTCAAGTAGGTGGGTGCCGTCTCTAATGTAAGATGCCAGTTGTTGGACTATGGGTTGCAGGTATAAATCGATGTACTGGCTAAAGCCAGTCGTCACGCTGTCCATGGCGGCTACGATCGGTCTACCGGGAGGGGATTGAAGACTTTTATGGATTTTTGGAAGATGGTAGAAGTAAGGGATTTGATAAAAACTTTTTCGGAGGAACGAGGTTTCCATTTTGTTGATTACTTTATTGTCAAAAGCTGACTGGATTAAAAGAGCAGCCTCAATGGCATATTCACTGGTGGGGTCTTTGGTCAGTTTTTTGTATGTGGTGGTATCGGATAATAGTCTATGTGCCTCCTTAATGTAGTCCACTTTATTTAGTATGACTATACCGCCACCTTTGTCTGCCGATTTGATGATGACATTAGTGTTGGTCGTAAGGGATTCCAGGGCTTTGGTTTCTGCAAAGGATATGTTGTGTTTATGTGGTGGAATGGTGGAAGAAGATTGGCAGAGTTTGAGGAGGTCTGCGTATACAACACGATAAAAACTTTCCAAATAGGGGCCTTTGGACTGAGCAGGGTAAAAGACTGACTTCGGTTTGAAGGCAGAATGTACTATAGGTGGAGAGGTGGCTAGGTGTTGATTAAAAAGATTAAGAATATCATCTTCTTCCTCATCATAGGAGAATTCCATAGTGTCAATGATATCACCGTCATATTCTAGAAAATTCTCAGGGGGAGGTGGAGTGGATGGGGGAGGAGTGATATGGTTGGTACTGGGTTTGTTCTGTTTGGCTTGAAAAAAACGTTTTAAAGTTAGGTTGCGTATGTATCTATTGAGGTCTTTGAAGAGGAGGAATGGGTTGGGTTTGTTTACAGGGGCAAAATTGAGTCCTCTACTCAGCAAGCTGGTGTCAGCTGCTGTGAGTTTTAGTGAAGAAAGATTAAAGATTTTTTGAGAATTTTCTAGAATATGACGGTGATATCATTGACACTATGGAATTCTCCTATGATGAGGAAGAAGATGATATTCTTAATCTTTTTACTCAACACCTAGCCACCTCTCCACCTATAGTACATTCTGCCTTCAAACCGAAGTCAGTCTTTTACCCTGCTCAGTCCAAAGGCCCCTATTTGGAAAGTTTTTATCGTGTTGTATACGCAGACCTCCTCAAACTCTGCCAATCTTCTTCCACCATTCCACCACATAAACACAACATATCCTTTGCAGAAACCAAAGCCCTGGAATCCCTTACGACCAACACTAATGTCATCATCAAATCGGCAGACAAAGGTGGCGGTATAGTCATACTAAATAAAGTGGACTACATTAAGGAGGCACATAGACTATTATCCGATACCACCACATACAAAAAACTGACCAAAGACCCCACCAGTGAATATGCCATTGAGGCTGCTCTTTTAATCCAGTCAGCTTTTGACAATAAAGTAATCAACAAAATGGAAACCTCGTTCCTCCGAAAAAGTTTTTATCAAATCCCTTACTTCTACCATCTTCCAAAAATCCATAAAAGTCTTCAATCCCCTCCCGGTAGACCGATCGTAGCCGCCATGGACAGCGTGACGACTGGCTTTAGCCAGTACATCGATTTATACCTGCAACCCATAGTCCAACAACTGGCATCTTACATTAGAGACGGCACCCACCTACTTGAATTACTAAAACCTTACAGATGGGAACCCTCATATATGTGGCTATCCCTGGACGTCACTTCTCTTTATACTTCTATTCCACACCACTTTGGCCTTTTAGCACTTGAATTTTACCTCTCACAGGACCCCCTTATTAACCACAGACAAGCTGTTTTTATCCTTGAGGCCACCAGTTTCTGCTTAACGCACAACTATTTTAACTTCGATGATGAGTTTTATCTGCAAATCCAAGGTACCGCTATGGGGGCTAATTTTGCACCCTCCTATGCAAATCTGGCTATGGGCTATTGGGAAAAAAACTTCATCTGGCATGACAACCCCTTTTCCCCCAATATTGTTTTTTTCGGGCGATACATTGACGATATCATAATCATCTGGGATGGCCCTGCCCCCTTAATTACCTCCTTCCTAAACCACTGCAATAATAACCCCTATGGACTAGCCTTCACCCATGTGTCCGATCCCACGTCTCTAGCTTTTCTTGATCTTGAACTAAGCCATATGGACTACAATATAATAGCAAAAAATTATATCAAACCGACTGCTGGCAATTCTTTTCTCCATTACAGCAGTTGCCATTATCCTAAATGGACGCAAAACATACCTAAAGGTCAATTCTGTCGCTTAAGACAGAACTGCACACTAGATAGTGACTACACGGCCTCTAGCATCCTACTAAAGAAGAAATTCGCAGAGAAAAACTACCCTGAGGAACTAGTCGACAAAGCATATACACTCTACGCAAATGGCAAACCTCCTAAAAAGGAGAAGAGTAACATTGACCACTCTAGCAGATTTATCACCACGTTCAATTTCCAGTACAAAAAAATGGAGAATATCTTCAAAAAACACTGGGGAATCCTCCTACAGGACCCTCTCCTTAGAAACAGCATCCCGTCTATACCCAGGATCACTTATCGGAGAGCACCCAACCTCAAAAACAAAATCGCCCAGAGCAAATTGAAAACCACACTCCCCAACATCACTTCATCAGTCCTCATACCCCTTGTCGGGATGTATCAGTGCAAGAAAAGCCGCTGTAAGACGTGCTCCTTCGTACTACATGGCCAAAAATCGTTTTTCTCCAAAGGTAAAACATACACGCTAGACCAATTTTCCAATTGTTCTTCTGACTTTGTCGTATACGGCCTAACATGCCCATGTGGCCTAATATACGTGGGACGAACCATATGCCCTCTCAGACAACGCTTCGGACAACATCGCAGGCTCATAGAAGGTGGGAGAGACCAACATAGCGTCCCAAGACATTTTGCAGAACACCACCAAAAGTCCACCACAGGTTTAAGAGTTTGGGTCATAGAACAAATTTCGAAGACTTTCACCCCCGCTGAACGCTTCAAAAAACTATGCGCCAGAGAGACATTCTGGATATATTCCCTTGACGTTCTCTCCCCCGGCGGCCTAAACGAAGGAATCGAGGTCGCCACCATACTATGATATCCCCATTGCCATAAGTCTATCACTGTTTACCCCAAAAAATACTATGAGCATCAGCTATTCATTTCATTTTATTTTATTTCTTCATTTTAGTATTTTATTTCATATCCTTTTTCCATTTTTTAGTCTCTTTTTTCTGTTTCCTTCTCCCCATATTACCAGCTTTTAAAGTCTTCCCTATACATCCATATAGTTATGTATGCATTTATATATATATTCAAAAGTTTTATATATATTGCTTGTTTTTCCTCCCCTCTCTCTCCTCTCCCCCCCCCCCCCCCCCCCCCCCCCCCCCCCCCCCCCCCTTCGCTATATATTAGTATTTATATTGATACTTACCCTTTTGTTTTGTCATCCCCCATCCAGATAATTGTTTATAGCCGGCCGTTACATCATAGTTTCTTGGGGGTGGCGTGGTGGTCCTCCTGTAAGTACTACTTCCCGCATTCCCCACCCCCCTTTCCCCCCCCCCCCCCCCCCCCCCCCCCTCCCCCCATATGTACACGTATATATATATATATTTATTTTCCTTCCACCATCCATCCCTCTCCTTCCCTTTCCCCTCTACCTATTGACGTATCCATACCCTATAATATTCCACACCTGGGTTATTAATATGTTTTTAACATGTTTTTAATATGTCTTTAATATGGTCTTATATGGTCTCCTATATTTATGTATCTGTATATGTTTACTAATTTATTAGTTCATATATTTATTTATATGTCTGTATAACCATGTATCTATTTATTTATCTATGTATGTATACGGTTATATATCCACGTATCCATACATAATTTATCCATGTGTGCACATACAGACGCTTGTGTGTGCACTCTACAGATATACGGCCTTCACCACCCTCTTCTACCCCTGTATGCATACACTTGCATCTGTCCATATATACATATTTTGACGTCTCTATCCCGAGTGTACATCTGCTGTATTATATCTCCTCCTCACCTGATGACAGATGACATTCTGTCATCTATTACCATACCCTTCCTCCCTAGAATATAGTTCATTTACTATATATACATTTTAAATCCTACATTTCATGTCACCTCCATGTATTTTACCTCCATATAATTTACCTATCCCCTTCCACATCATCTTTACCACACAGTCCTGGCCCCTTTATGTATAGCACTATATTACTATTTAACCTGCTATATACCGTTAATATAGTACCATTTCTGCTACCCTATTTAACAATAGCATTCCGTACACACACCCTTGCCCTGCGCGTTTCTTTCCCCGTTGCTCCTTTGTGCAGCAATATCATATCCCTTTTTCCCAACGTTATTTTATTAATAGTCCCCTGTTACGCTCTTCACTAATCCCCCATTCACGCTACATACCGTTTACACTTAATCAATAATAATTTATTATTATTATTATTATTTTTTCATTTATATTTATTTTTATTTTTATTTTTATTTTTATTTATTTATTTTTTTATTTTTCTTTATATATATATATATTTTTTTTTTTTTTTTTTTTTTTATATATATTTTTTATATATATTTTTTATTTATATTTTCATTTTTTCTTATTTTCATTTTCATTTCATTTTTTTATATTTATTTTTATTTATTTTTATATTTATTTTTATTTTTATTTTTATTTTTATTTTCATTTTTACTTCATTTATTTACATTTATTTTTTCTCTCAATTCCACTCTTACATATATACACATATCTCCTACTGTCATATTTTCCTTTCTTTTTTCTCTTTCCTTTCCTTTGTTTTCTGTCTTTCCTCTTCTTTTCCCCTTCTTTTTCCTCCGTTTTCCTCTGCCTTCCCTTTTTTTGTCTTTCCTTCTATACAATTGTACTCCGCCCCTCAGCCAAACCCCTTCCGATCCTATAAATTCAGCCTCCATCCTTGCCCCCACACTCCCCCTGCTTGAGAAAGGAGCGCCGCTACCCATTCCATCGATAGCGCTGCAAGCTCTGAAACGCGTCGCTGTATGATGACGTCACACCGCTGCGCCTGACTCTGCTGTGCGGGCCAAGCCTCGTTCCTAGCTTCCTGTTACACGGCCGTGTTTACCATCACACGGAAGCGCTCTTGGCTCTACTGATCCCACAGCACAGTGGGCGACTGTGTTGACGTCCCTCCCCACTCCCATCTTATTCCCCATACTGTAACTGTACCCTATCCCACTTTGGAACCCATTCAAACTCTGAGACCTAGACGGACTGGATTATTATTGGATGGAAAAAAACCCCTCCCCCCCTCTGGAGGACCTAAGAACACCCACCTGCTGTGCCCATCTCCTCATACCATCTCCACCGGGATAAGATACGACAGCTTAGAGTGGATTCTGCTGAGACCTGTAGTCCTGCTGGACCTCCTTATCCAGAGATGTGCCTAAATGCAAGATTGCCTTTTAACATGACTTGAAAAGGATGACAGCCTCCTGGAATAATTCCTGTGACTTGCAGTTCTACCAGCCCTCCATCTACTGAGATCCTCCTGGATGCAACACTCCTTACCTAGATGTGAGTGGATATTGTTTTTATTAATAAATGTCTATATGATATATATTCAGAGGCGCCTCTCTCCTTGTCTTTTTTGTCCATTAGGGAGGTCTCCCCTAATTGTACTGATGACCACTATCACCAGATCCGAAAGCAAGGGGAAACCAAATAAAATTCTGAAACAGTATTCCTTTACTCTGTACTCACCTCTTTGGCCAGCAGACAGAAGCCACTGTTGGACGGCAGACAGAGAATCTGTTTGTAGAATCTGGCAAAGTAACTCCAGTACCTGTTAACACACAAGAGAGACACGTATCACTATTCCAGGTCATTGTGACCCAGATAGGTAAATTTAACTTGTTTTTTTGCTGCAGCTAAAATGACATTTCTGAGTATTGCAATAAAGGTTTAGGGGTTATGCAAAGCCTACACATCTGGGACAGTCTGAAAACTTTTACTCTGCTGTGTACACTTTGAGGGTGATTTACTAAGATTGTAGTATCCAGAATCTGGAGCAACTGTGAAAGGCATCCAATCAGCTTCTATGTTTTATTGGCAAAGCTTATTTGAACAAGTTGAAGCTAGAAGCTAATTGGTCACGATGCACATCTGCACCAGATTCTGTCTGCTACAGTTTTAGTTCATTCCCCCCTTTGATGGCTGTTCCTTGTAACTCACTAGAATTTCTTGGTCTTGGAAAAGGGTGTTTTCGTGTTTCCCTTTGTTGTTCTGTTTTCTGGATGTACGCCTGGTCAAGCCTCGGGAGGATGCAGGAATGATGCGTCCGGTTTCTGCTGAGTACTGTGTGGACCTCCGTGGTTCCTCCTTCTGAGGAATAAGTCAGGGTTATTATTTATATTATGTGCGCACATTTCCATATACCATTGTACTGTATATACTGTTCACTTTAATTAGCCATTCTTTAGATACCTATATTGAAGCTACTACTGCTGACTTTCCCTTTTTGAAAATGATAATTCAAGTATTTAAATATTATGTCATTGACATAGGACATAAATGCAGATCATCAGTTTTCATTTTGTTCTGATTTCACTTGCTGCATACTCATTCTGGGTCAGAAAATCGGGAAGTGTTGACCCCAAATGCAGCCAGGCAACTGGCATCTTAGGAAGAAGGCAAGCAATAACAGTCATCACCATGCTGTCTATTAGGCCACTGCCTCAGGTGGCAATCATGGAGGCACATGGGGGATGACACTGAGGCCAGAGTGTCCATACTGGCCTCTGGCAGCAGAAGCCCCCAGCATGGCCCCTTTTGGCAGCCTATATGCTGTTGCACTGCAGGTATCCCTATACTGAATATATGAGATCACATTTTCAGAAGTAGAGGTTAGCAATGGCAGGAAATCCCAATACATGTTTTCTTCACAGTGTTTCCTAACCTAAGAGCAATAATGTAGTATATTTCAGCTTATGCATCCTTAGATGTGTTTTTCTTTATACATTTTTGACCCTTTATTTTCTTTTACCTGGTAATTCTGCAGGCAACATACAGGCATACTCCACCTTTAAGTACACAATGGGGTTTATTTACTAAAGCTGGGAAGTGCAAAATCAGGCCAGGGGCGGACTGACCATTCGGCCACTCGGGCACTTCCTGAGGGCCCCGGGCCACTAGGGGACCCCATCGGGGTTGCCAGCCTCAGTAAAACCAGCGACAGTATGTAAAAATCAGTTTTTCTTTGTTTACATCTGTTTCTGAAATGTCCCTTACCGACATCCTTTTGGACTAAAAATCCAGAGATTATAGCTGCCCCACCTCGCCAGTACCTTCTCAGCCAATAGAAACATGTCTGTGTATACATGTATGTGTATACTGTGTGATTGTATACTGTGTGTGTGTATACTGTGTGGCCCCATAATCTCAGATTGCCTGGGGGCCCCATATTCTCTGATTGCCCGGGGGCCCCATGAGTTGTCAGTCCGTCCCTGAGTCAGGGTCATTTCTGCATAGAAACCAATGAGCCTCTAACCCCAGTTTGTTCAATTAGGCTTTGGTAATAAAACCTGGAAGCTCATTGGTTTCTATGCAAAAGTGAGCCTGATTTTGCACTTTCCAGCTTTAGTAAATAAACCCCATTGTGTACTTAAAAGTGGGGTATGCCTGTACTTCCTGTTCTAGGGTGACAATGCCCACTGGAGAAAGTACAGAACACCTCCTCCTCTCCTCCTCTCCTTAAATCGGACCTTCAGTCATTTTTTCATCTTCCCATCTATTAAATCTTCTGCCCTTGTTGTTTTACCTTTGGAAAGTAAAACATTTTTTTTTTCTGCCAGTAAATACCTTATACAGCCCACTTCCTGTTTTTTGTCTGGTAAAAAGCCTAGGCTTATGACATCATTCACAGCTCTCTCTCTAACTCTCATGAGAGTTTGTCAGGAAGGGAGAGGGGATGAGTCAGAGGGCCAATAAGAGCTGCAGAGCTGGAGCTGTGCCTCTGTGTGTGTGTCTGTGTGTAAATCCAGGAAGTGAACAGGCAGCAGCTTCAGCTGCCCACAGTTAAAATGGACGCAGCCAGACTTAGTGGAGGGAGATTTCTGCAGCCTATTTGGCAAGTACAGAATCACAGTATATATAAAATAATATGCAAAGTGGTTGCAGGGAAGCTTCAGAATGGCAAAGATGTTTTTATTACAGATTATGTAAGCAGACTGCAGTTCCTCTTTAATGTAGTGAGCAAGTGTTCTATAATTTAAAGCGGTGACCCCATAAAAGCACTTGCAATTATATTCCACACTTCTGTATATCAGCAGTTATGTAAAATAAAAGTATTTTTTTTCCCGCTATTAAAGTAAATGTAATTTCCATTAACTAAATAAATGTATACCTCTTTCTTCTCTGGCTTTGTGTCCACAACAGCAACTTTTGTAGCCAGCTCTCTCAACTCATCTCGCCACGCTTCAGATATGCCACCTGCAACAAGAATGTAAACAACGCAAACACTTGCACTGTTTAAAATGCTGTACATAAGAGGATACAACGACAGAAAGAAACTCTGAACTATTTACACAATATGTTATCAATTTAATTAATGTTTATTGTTACTGAAAATAGGATTTTAGAAATAATGTGGCAAAACCTGTCTTCCTTTAAAAGGATTATATAGCTGTTTTTATTAATTTACTTTTATTCTAAAATACAGTTAGGCCCCATGCACACGAGACGCAGATGCAAACTCTGCTGAACGCGTGTTTTAAAAAGCAGAAACCTGCGTTTAAAAACGCACGTTTTGCTGTGTTTTCATGCCGCGTTTAGACGCGTTTAGACGCGTTTAGACGCGTTTGCGTCTATAAGCATTTGTAAAGATAACATCATATAGACCCTCCCCAAGCTCAGAAAGCATGTATTATTAACTATTTCTGCCAATTTGATCAGAGTGAGCAGCAGCAGCAGAGAGAGCAGTTGTACACTTGCATTTGCCTCTCTTTCTGTGTTTTTTTTTTTTAAAATGGATCCCATATTGAATATATGTCAGGAAATGCTCCTGATGTTGCTCTTGATGCGGCAGCAATGTCGTCGCAAATTTGCATGAGAGGTCCAGAATCAGAGCTCGTCGATATTGGACCCGTCCATTGGATATTTCACAAACATGTATGCATTAGTGAGTATATATGCTCTATGAACTATCTAAACTAATTACGACATTTTAAACAATTTTTTCTAGTATTTTTTATGGTTTACCATCATATTTCTGAGTTTTCTGCTCCAAAAAATTGGGTTCCTTTAACCACTTCAGCCCCGGACCAATTGGCAGCCAAAGGACCAGGCCCCTTTTTGCAATTCGGCACTGCGTCGCTTTAACTAACAATTGCGCGGTCATGCGACGTGGCTCCAAAACAAAATTGGCGTCCTTTTTTTCCCACAAATAGAGCTTTCTTTTGGTGGTATTTGATCGCCCCTGCGGTTTTTATTTTTTGCGCTATAAACAAAAATAGAGCGACAATTTTGAAAAAATGCAATATTTTTTACTTTTTGCTATAATAAATATCCCCAAAAAATATATAAAAAAAACATTTTTTTTCCTCAGTTTAGGCCGATACGTATTCTTCTACATATTTTTGGGGAAAAAAAATCGCAATTAGCGATTATTGATTAGTTTGCGCAAAAGTTATAGCGTTTACAAAATAGGGGATAGTTTTATAGCATTTTTATTAATATTTTTTTTTTTTATTAGTAATGGCGGCGATCAGCGATTTTTATTGTGACTGCGACATTTTGGCGGACACATCGGACATTTTTGACACATTTTTGGGACATTTGTCATTTATACAGCAATCACTGCTATTTAAATAGCACTGATTCCTATGTAAATTACAGTTGTAGTTAGGGGGTTAACCACTAGGGGGCGGGGAGGAGTCAGTGTGACGTGTTGTGTTTTTTTTTACAGTAGGGGGGCGTGGCTGTACGTCTGACGTCATTGATCGGCGTTCCCGATGACAGGGAACCGCCGATCACTGACAGTCAGTGTAGGAAGCGCGGGGAGAGGTTTGTTTACATAGACCTCTCCCCGTTCTTCAGCTCCGTAACCCGATCGCGGGACACCAGCGGCGATCGGGTCCGCTGGTCCCGCGGCCGTGGTCACGGAGCTCCCGACCGGGTCGCGCGCCCCCCCGGGCAGGCAAATTAAAGGGGACGTACAGGTACGTGCTTTTGCCTGCCCGTGCCATTCTGTTGACATATATCTACAGGAGGCGGTCGGGAAGCGGTTAAAAAGGCTTATAAACGCAAACGCGGCTAAACGCAGGTGCCTGCGTTAAGCCGCGTTTAGCCGCGTTTAGCTGCGTTTTGCGTCTGAAAAGCAGAAAAGCAAAGTGTCTGAACGCATTTTTTTGCTTCTGGAAAAACGAGGTTAAACGCAACTGCATAAAAACGGGAAAAAACTAGACTGTGTACATGGACACATAGGATAACATTGCATGCGTTCAGGTGCAGTTGAAAAAAGTGTCCAACTGCCTCTGAACGCGCGTTTAACTGCGTCTCGTGTGCATGAGGCCTTAAAGTGTTACTAAACCCACAACAGTAAAATCAGTGTGTATATGCAGTAAAGCATGCTTGTTATACTTACTGTGGAACTTAAAGGGTTAATCCTCAGCATTGTGTAAAAAGGCTGTTTTGTCCTGTATGCATAGATCCTTCCCTACTTGCATTGTCTATCTTGGAAAGGCCAGCTAACACACAGGCGGGCCCGGGTAGAAGAAGCCCAGGATGCTTTGCAGCAGATGACCAGGCCCAGTGTGTGGAGACATGCCCACGTGATGTCAATACGTGTTGCTTTGCGCACTGGGTCTGCACACTGGGCTTGCTCACCTGTCACCCACTGCCGGGACCAGGTGCCAGCTCAGTCACCCACTGCAGGAACCAGCCCAGCCAAAAGAAAGCTCTATTTGTGGGGAAAAAAGGACGTCAATTTTGTTTGTGAGCCACGTCGCACGCAAATGTCAGTTAAAGCAATGCAGTGGCCAAATGGTCCGGGGCTTAAGTGGTTAACTAAACCACAATTCTCTATGAATCCATCATCATGTATTAAATGTACACAGAGAATGAGTCACATCCATGATCTCTCCCAGTGACACAACTCTACTCAGATGGCTTAATAAGACGTTCCAGTCAAACTAAGCGGACAGTGAGGCAGGCAAATACAGCTGTGCTGTATCCTTAAAGGGTAAGTGCCACAGAAAAATCTTTAAGGTGAACTTACACAGGACTGCTTATCACTTTTATTCATTTCTTATTTACATTTATTGTGGATTATGCCCATAGTTGGTTTATGATTAAAGTGGAACTTCACTCTCTCAATAAACTTTTTTTTTTTTTTCTTTTAATCTTCAAGCTGCTAGTATTAGCAAATAGATAGGGAAGTATATCATATTTACTTGTTTTAAATTCGCCGGTATGCATGCTTGAGCTAAGGACAGATGGATCCCAGGAAGTAAATGCTGCATAAAGCTTTTGCCCTTACTCAAGATGGCCACGGCCAGAAATGCTAGGGTGGTGTTTTTCAAAGTGATTTCGAAATAAAGCATGGATACATGGATGGATGGGTGAGTTTTATTTGAATATTATGAACTTAAGAGTGATTTTGGTTTGTGCTGCTCAGATGCAATGAAGATCCGCTTTAAGTGATATGCTTTAAAGGGGACAGTGCAATAAATTTATGTCAAAGTTCACTTCTATTTTGTATTCAAATATACAGTATAGTGTATATATATATATATATTCTATCAATGACTACAAAGCTTCCTCTTAAAGAGGTTGTAAACCCTGTAAAAAAACAAAAAAACAAACAAACCGTAAGATAAAGGCATAATGAGCTGGTATGCATTGCATACTAGCTCATTATGAAATACTTACCTTAGAACTACGCTCTCTCAGCGGCACCCGCACACTGCTGAGACGGTTGACATTTTCCCCGGTGTTTCTTCCGGGTTCACGGCTCCGGCGCTGTAATTGAATAGAGCTGCGGTGGCGTCACTTCTGCGCATGTGCGCGGAAGCAGCACGGGCAGGCGTTCCTTCAGAGCGCATGCGCCGATGGCGTTGGCGTATATAGTAAATATCTCCTAAACGGTGCAAGTTTAGGAGATATTTACAGTACCTACAGGTAAGCCTTAGTATAGGCTTACCTGTAGATACAATTAAAAAGGAAGACTTTACTTCCTTGTTAATGGCTGAGTCAGAGATCATGACATCATCTGCCTGTCTTTCCACCTCAGCCAATCAGAGGAAGCTTTGTTTTCATTCATAGAGTCAGCCTAACTCAATTTTGTTCTGGAAATGGGAAGGGAAGTTCCTGTCCCGCTGTTGAAACCAGTGACTGTGTGTCCTCAAGGACGGCTTCCTGGTCCATGAAGCTCCTAGTCACTTCCTCCATCACCTGTGCTCCTGGGAAATGATTTGTCAATTCTGTGGACAGTACTGTGATCAAAAATTGTGTTATTTCCTGACAGGAAATGACGCGATGTAAGGCGGATCACAGCGCCGTGATGTGTTTATCTATGTTGCCATAACAATGGGCGGGACATTCCTCCGTCGCTGCCCGTTGTTATGGCAACTTTAGAAACCATCGGCGCTATGGCCGCTGGTGAATCACGCATGCGTGAGATCGAGAGCTGCGTGCTGGTTACCCAGCATGCACCTCTCCTTAGCTTAAGTGACTTTTTCAAGGGTAGCCTTGGGGTGGGGAGATTGGCTACCCTTGAAAAAGTCACATTACGTGTGACGCAACGTGTCGGGAGGAGCCAGTGACGAGTACTATTTTGTTTGTCTACGAGCACAGTAGCAGCGGTGTGAGGCAATGAGCCAATCCTCCTAATTGGTAGCAGTAACTGACAGCAGCAGCAAGATTTTGTTACTGAACAGTAACAAATATTACTACACAATCCCTGGACGGACTTGTGGTGTGTAGTTAATAACGGGGAACTTAAAATGTTTTTCTGCTTTATGTTGTTTCATCCTTTGAATCAGAGATTGCATCCAGTGAACTAGTCATTGTTATTTTATTTTTTTCTCTTCACCAGTACCAGCACTGGTGGTTAACCATCTATCGATCTGTGCATTATTATATATGCACCTGTGGTATATTATTACCATTGAATTTATTCAATTGAGCAAGGCATTTGTTTAGCATGGATTTTCACATATGCATTTTTACTAGTACATAGTGGGTCTTTAGTGTTCAGCACTTATTTATTTATCATTTGCGCCCTGATTTGTGTACAGGCAGTCCCATTCATGTCTATTGGGACACAGCAGCTGCATGGACACAGCCGCTAGTCCCAAGCTGAGAGCCATGGAGGTGATGGTGCGTGAATGCAGACAGTGTGAATTCAAGGACACAGATCTGCTAGCGGCTGCATGCCACTTCACACATATGTACACTGAAAGTGATTGTAAACGATCTCCTTGTAAATCAACTCATGAAGTTTAAAATAGAAATGAAAGGCAAAACATTTGTGTATAGATATTGTATAACAAAGACCTTATAAATACCTTTTTCCCCCTTTTTTATAAGTGATCACATTGCCTCTGTTCTCAGCTGCATAAGAGCTGGGGGAGGAGAAGCAGCAGCACACTAAACCTTCCAGTGAAAGACTTTGAAGGAGGGGGGGGGGGGGGGTGTCAGGACAAGTCTGATCATCGAGGAGAGCAGGCTGAGTTCCCAGCAGCACCGCTAGAGAACTGACCACGATGTGTTCTCCTGCTTAGTGTGGTCAGTTTTTAATAGGAGAGTAGAGGGAATGGCAGGAACACAAGGGATTTCACACAAAAGAAGCAATACAAAGAGAACAGGATACTTTCTCATACAAGTACATGGTATAGCAGGCACATATCAGGGATATGAAATGTTGGGGGTGACAAACACTTTAAGTACACCAATGTTTATAAGGCCTCAATCATACTTATATATTTTATCTCTACCAGTATTTAAATATTTTTTTATTTACTAAACTAACACGGACGTCTGCACAAATACATTCAAAAATTATTAACAAACATTTATTGCCATGATTCCATTGGCATGAAATGCCATTTTTTCTTTCATATACATTGTACTGACATATTTTATTTTACACTCACCCGAAGCCAGATATGGAACTTTGTTACTACGTGGATCTCCTATAGGCAGGCTGGGAACCCCCAGCAGGTTAGTAGGGAGCTGGTTCTTTATCATAGGATGAGGATACAGAGGGGAGTTGACAGACCAGTCATCATTCACAATACATATAGGGATCCCATTAAGCCCTGGAGCAAAAACAAATGATGTAACTACAAGAATGAACCTACAAAACAAACTCATTATCCATCAATTCATCCTGTGTCAGGTAAGTATGCTTTTTGTACCACTAGAGGGAAGCAAATCACAATAGAAAGGTCTGAAATGTAACAGAAAAGAAACAAGGGAAAAGTAACTGTTGAAAGAGTTAGTGATTTAGGTAACCACCAGCCAAACCATTTCTTCAACTATTGGGAAAGGTTAAGTCTAGGTTCACATCTCTGTGGGTGGGTAAAGTGCATATTCCCAACCCTCAAAGATACTTGCTGCATTTTAGCAGACGTGCAGGGAAGCCGTTAGTTCCTAATAGCACCCCAATGCCTCAGTGGCGTGATTTTGCCCACACCAAACCACATTATGCCAAAGCAAAGCATGCAATCCAGTACAGTGCGATTTGAAAAAAGGCCATTTTTCTCCATGTTTCCCGCAGGTGGTGCAGCCCATTGAAATTAATGAGCTGCTCTACCCCTGAAATGCGCGTGCCAACACGTACACAAAGATGTCCACAGAGCTTAAAGAAGCATTACAGACATGGCATTTTTTCAACATTGGTCCAGCTTGGAGCAATGTAAATAAGCATATACCATACCTGTAAGATACCCCTAGAAGCTGGAAATCACTTTAGTAGGCACTGCAACTACAGTGATCTCCACTATCCTCAGGTTCTTGTTCTGATTGGCTGACAGTTATTTTATTTTCCACCAATATCACCAGTGCCGACCCTGGACCTCTAGCGGCGACTCTGACGTTACAGCAGCATGGAGGGCTCATAATCTGGTTGCAAGCTGCCTCTTGGTGACAAGTGAGCGCTGCATCTCTGGTGACAAGTGAGCACTGCATCTCTGGTGACAAGTGAGCACTGCATCTCTGGTGACAAGTGAGCACTGCATCTCTGGTGACAAGTGAGCGCTGCGTCTCTGGTGACAAGTGAGCGCTGCATCTCTGGTGACAAGTGAGCACTGCATCTCTGGTGACAAGTGAGCGCTGCGTCTCTGGTGACAAGTGAGCCCTGCATCTCTGGTGACAAGTGAGCGCTGCGTCTCTGGTGACAAGTGAGCGCTGCGTCTCTGGTGACAAGTGAGCGCTGCATCTCTGGTGACAAGTGAGCGCTGCGTCTCTGGTGACAAGTGAGCGCTGCGTCTCTGGTGACAAGTAGCAAGCTGCATCGCTGGTGACAAGTAACAAGCTTCATCTTGGTGACAAGTGAGCGCTGCATCTCTGGTGACAGGTAGGCTGCTTCTTTCTTTCTCTCTTCCTCTTTTTCTCCCTCCATCCCTCTTTCATCTCAGACTCTAGCCACACACCCTTTAAGCTACACCCAATATCAGGGGCGGACTGACCATTCGGCCACTCAGGCACTTCCCGAGGGCCCCGGGCCACTAAGGGGCCCCATAAGGGTTGCCAGCCTCAGTAAAACCAGGGACAGTATGTAAAAATCTGTGTTTTTTTTACATCTGTTTCTGAAATGTCCCTTACCTACATCCTTTTGGTCTAAAAATCCCGAGATTATTGCTGCCCCACCTCTCCAGTACCTTCTCAGCCAATAGAAACATGTCTGTGTATACTGTGGGATTGTATACTGTGTGTGTATACTGTGTGGCCCCATAATCTCGGATTGCCTGGGGGCCCCATAATCTCCCATTGCCCGGGGGCCCCATGAGTTGTCAGTCCGCCCCTGCCCAATATTTAGTTTAAACCACGCGCAGTTTTGCCGCGCATCGCATTTTTCCTACCCCTACTATGACACGCCTACAAACTAATACACCGCTCCCTAATTATAATAAGACTCCACCTACAGACAAAAAAAAGTGTCCCTATAAATTTTTGGACAATGTTGGCAACTATGCTTACATTGGTCCAAGCTGAAACTTGCTAAATATATATATATATATTTTAGACATTGACATTACCTTGAATATGTGTGACCCGATTAGGATGGGGATTATGCCTTGAAAAGAATGCCTGCTGGCTGTAATTGCCATATCGAGAATAGCTTTTAGTCGGCGGTCTCATTGCTTCATCACTGAATCGCAGAGGGGTGTTCTGGGCAAGATTTTCCAGTTTTTCAGCCAGGGCAGCAATGTCTTGGCTTTTAAAAGTGCTGGAGATGGGATTCTTCATCTCTTCCATCTTTTCTTTTGAAGATTTATGATTAGTGCTGTTGTGGAAAAACAAGAGCTGTAACTGACCCAAATAATGGCATATATTACTGAGTGTGCTGCAATGAATATGTAACAGTAGGATTTGCTTTGCAGTAAATATAAAGTTAATTAATAAAGAGTTAATACCATCTCCACCATAGTGGGACTCTTTGGACTAGGTAATACTTAAGTATTAAATCCTCAGCACCATTTAGTTTACCACATTAAGCACAATAAAATAAACACTCCTATTAAAGTATTTGTTTCTTACCCCAGTAGTTTACAACCTTCTATGCTGCTGGCTCCTGCCCTTTCAAGGCTCCTTCCCTGAACTTACAGTCTTTATAGGAAAGAGGTAACAGTGCAAAAAAGGGTGGGGTGGGCAGGGGAGATTTGTTGTTTTGTCGTCATCCTAGGCCAGGGGTTTGTGAGTTTCTAATGATTCACAAAGTGTACGGCAGGGGTAGGCAACCTGGGGCCCTCCAGCTGTTGTGGAACTACATTTCCCATGAGGCATTACAATTACTCCCATGATGGGAGGCATGATGAGACTTGTAGTTCTGCAACAGCTGGAGGGCCCCAGGTTGCCTACCCCTGGTGTACAGAGACACAGCTCTAGTTAGGGTTGCCACCTCATCCCTTTAAACCCGAACACATATGAATTACACAGGTTCTGAGGCTAATGTAATGCAGATAAGGCACCAAGTGAGTTTAATTGCCACCTTAATCAGCCGCAAAACCTGTGTAATTAATATGTGTTCAGGTTTTAAAGGGATGAGGTGTCAACCATAGGTCTAGTCCCTGCATGCAAAGGTTGCTCCACAGGCATAGTTGCCATTGTCAACAGTCCCGATTTTCCTGGAACAATCCCGATTTTGGGACCCTCGTCCTGATCGGAGGCCGTTCCGATTCAGGATTTTGCCTTTTGTCCATGGAAAAACGGTAATGTTTGGCTCTGTAGCAGTTCTGGCTCCTGGCTCCAACAAAATGGCCACTGGCGCCGCCGCCGCGAGAGCTTTCCCCTTGTGTTAAGCTACATCTCCTCTCGTTCCTCATGTTCAGTGGAGAGGGGAGGGACCAATCTGTGCAGCCAATGAATCGGCTTCTCTCTTCACAATTCTCCAGCCGGGGTTAGCTGCACGGATCGGTCCCTCCCCTCTCCACTGAACACAAGGAAGGAGAGGAGATGTAGCTAGACTGCAGCCAACACTCTGCGGGGGGCACTGATTAAAGAGGCACTCTGCTGGGGGCACTGATTTAAGAGGCACTCCGCTGGGGCACTGATTTAAGAGGCACTCCACTGGGGGCACTGATTTAAGAGGCACTCCGCTGGGGACACCTGATGTAAGAGGCACTCCGCTGGGGACACTGAACGCTGGGGACACCTGATGTAAGAGGCACTCTGCTGGGGACACCTGATGTAAGGACAGACTCTGCTAGGGGCACCTGATGCAAGGACAGACTCTGCTGGGGGCTCCTGATGGCATCTGGTGGCAGGCGACGGGGCAGGTGACACGCTTAGAGGTCCCACTGATTCTGGATTATAGTGAGTTGAATGATTTCATTCTATATTACAATGTAATAATAGCAATAATGCACTTCAATCATCCTGACACCACAAAAAACATGGTGCTGGGATGATTGAATCGCTAACACCAGGTTATCTGCTGATTTGTTAAACTCTGGAATACACATTTCTATTGTGGTGTAGGATCTGGGACCTTCTCTCTCCTTCCCTCCCTCTTTTCCCCTTTCTTTCTCCATCTCTCATTCATCTCAGACTCTAACCACACCCCCATTTGAAACATGCCCATATAAGACGCGCCCACTATTTCACGTAAACCACGCCCATTATTTGACTATGACACGCCTACAAATGCATGCCACGCCTCCTGATTATAATAAGACTCCGCCTACAGCCAACAAAGTGTCCCTATAATTTTTTTTACAATGTTGGCAACTATGCATATGGTGCTGCAAGAGAAAGGAGCCACCCTGACACCGAAAACCATGGTGGGTAAATCAGCTGCTGAAAGGTATTTTTCTTCTTTTAACTTAGGGTTTAAAGTTGTCCTAAAGATATGTTCTATTACCTTACTGCAATACTATTGCACAGAGCAGATCATTTTAAAACTCTTTTTTTACCTCTTTAAAGCACTTTATTATCACTTTAAGGCCTTTTATACACAGGTGGCTGAGGGGTGGTAAAGCTGAAATTTAACATGACCGGCGGCCATGTTAGTACACATTGTTGCGGATGTGGCGTGGGGAAAATCATACCACCTGTCACAATTGGCAGGCGGAACTGCCACCAAAAGCGACCTATTCAAGTACATGGGACTATGCCACAATGGCTGCATCAGTGTGTTGTAACAACGTGCTTTCAATGTCAACACAGGCAGTGAAGAGGTGACATGTCGCCATTGCCATTGCACTTGTGGTGTGTGTCATATACTTTTTACGGAGAATTCAATAAACGGACTTCTGTCACATCGGTGTGCAGCCACTTTCTTTGATTTATGTCGCCTCCAAGCCCGCTTATCGAATGCAATCCATGATGGATCATTTTTTAATGATGGAAATTGTTTAATGTCACTTTAACCTGTTTCCGCCAGCCGTACGCATACATGTGGATGCTGGGTGGATGGGCTTTAATGCCGAGCAGCTGAATATACAGTATGTGTCCATAGGGAACGGATTTCCATGCTTAGAGCGTGCTCACTGTGTGCTCCAAGCACAGCAACTAAAATCTCATGGTACGCTTCCTATGCATTCGGGAGCTCAGGATCATGTGACCGATGTGACAGCCAATTGCAGTGGTCACATGATCGGAATGCCTGCCCCTGCCTCCCATCATTTAGATTCTCCTAAAGAGACGGTGGCGGGCTGGGTAGGGGTTAATAGTAAATGACTCCTTCTTGCATACAACGCTTTCAAAAACAACAAGAACAGATGTGGAAACGGCTTTCTTTACTAGCAATTCAGGATAAGTTCATATTTAGTGCATGTTATATGTAACATGTTCCATCATCTGCTCCTTCTCCCCCCGATTCTCCCCCTCCCTGGGGATCTTCTCCCCACACCCGCTGTCACAATTTAAAAACAAATTGGCCATGCGGGGCTCCGCCCACACAGCTGTGTTATTCATTCATTCATTTAGTATTTCTTGTGAATGAATAAACTACAAGTACCAACATCCATTTCTGCTGATGGGTTGTAGTTTTCAATGAACTGCGGGGGGGCTGGTGAGCAAAAAAAAAAAAAATGTGCATAAATTTTTTTGTTCAAAAGGTGAACTTAGCCTTTAACCACTTACGGACCGCTGCACGCCAATATACCTTCTAACTTTGAAGAGGAAAATCGTTGTTATGGCAGCAGCTAGCTGCCATAACTCCGGGATCCTCTTCTTCGGCCGGCGGTCCGCAGTGGTCTGTGTAAATATGAGATCTGAGGTCTTTTTTTGACCCCAGATCTCATATTTAAGAGGTCATGTCATGCTTTTTTTTCTATTACAAGGGATGTTTACATTCCTTGTAATAGGAATAATAGTGACGCAATTTTTTTTTTCTTTAAACAGTGTAAAAATAAAAAAGAAAAGGTAAAATAAATAAGAAAAAATACATTTTTTAAACTCGCCCCGTCCCACCGAGCTCGCGTGCAGAAGCGAACGCATACGTGAGTAGCGCCCACATATGAAAACGGTGTTCAAACCACACATGTGAGGTTTCGCCGCGATCGGTAGAGCGAGATCAATAATTCTAGCCCTAGATCTCCTCTGTAACTCAAAACATACAACCTGTAGAATTTTTTAAATATCGCCTATGGAGATTTTTAAGGGTAAAAGTTTTTCGCCATTCCACGAGCGGGCTCAATTTTGAGGCATGACATGTTGGGTATCAATTTACTTGGCGTAACATTATCTTTCACAATATAAAAAAAAAATTGGGTTAACTTTCCTGTTTTTTTTTTTAATTAAAAATACAGTGTGACAGAAAGTATTGCAACGACCGCCATTTTATTCTCTAGTTCTAAGTAATTTTCTAGCAAAAAAAACAGTTTTTAACTTGTAAACAACAAATCTCAAAAAGAGGCTCGGTTCTTAAGTGGTTAATGTTGTATTTACCTGCAGAACTGATAAGGATCTGCAGAAAGCAGCCATGTTATTTCACAATGTTTTACAAATATTTTATTTGCCGATACTTACTGTGCCTGGCGTAATACAGGTTGAGGGTTCATCGTTCCGCTTGCCATTTTCCTTTCCTGTAACAATAACAAATCTTTTTGGTGTTTGCCCATTTGTAGAATTTATGTTACATAACTGGCATTCAAAATAAAGACATTATTCAACTACCAACAGTATTACTAGTATTACAGAGTGGTGGCAGAAATCAATTAATTAATAATTAATAAGTCACAGTATATGGGTCATAGCTGAAGAAAGCAGACAAGCCTCCATTGAAATATTTTGAATTGTATCATATTTTATCACTCTATATTAGATGTTTTCCACCTCCCAGTCTGTGCTTCACTATGACAAATCTGTTTCAGTATAAATGACCAACCAAACTATCTTGTATGGAGGTGGGCTTGGGCATTCTTCAAACTCATCTCACGCTTTTTTTTACTCCAATGAGCTGCGGGCTGGGTCATTCCTGCCATCTGCCTCTTCGTTTACATGAGGTGTGAGGTGGGGATGACCCAACCTACAGCTCAATGGAGTAAAAAAATAACAAGAGTGTGGGCTTGGAGTTTGGGTAGACATGAATTCAGAGGACACCCGAGCTCATCTCTAGTCATGTTTTTATTGTTGTTTATATTCTTGTTAGGGATATTTCCCCTCACTTTCTGTTGTGTCAATGGGGCACAAGATCAGCAGAATCACACAGCCAGCAAAAAGACAGCTAATAAATAATTAAACTTGTTTACAGATGTTAACTACTGTCAGTGAAAATGATCTCCTGTCACATTAACTGTTAGCAGCTTGATTACACATAGTCTTACAGCAGCCATGGCCAAGGATGAATACCTGTTGATGTTGGCTGATGTGTAACAGGAGCATATTGTGGTGTATGTGTAAGAGATGGGAGGTTCTCTTTAATATATGGTCACTTCCCCACTGGCCTTGTGTTTGGGTCAACTCGCTGGCCTATCGAGTACCCCACAGTCAGGAGGAGCAGTTTAGGGTCTGAGCCTGCATGCAGCACATGTAGTTATGAGAAGAGTACAGAGTGGGAGCACGTCTTACTCTTAGGGAAGGGATGCACCAGGCCTCGGGCCTGAAGAGGAATATCTTGTACCCTGCACTGATAATAGGTGAGCACCACAGCAAACCCTCCTATATAACTTAGTGGTACACAATGTGGACATTATTCATTATGCACTTCGGACTCTAGTCTACCATCATTTGGGACTATTATTGCCATGTATTCTGGACTGTACTGCCAACCATGTGGAATTATATAGGTCACTCATTTGTAAACTTTCCAGGTGATGTGAGTATGGCTTCCTCTCAGTATGTCATGAACCAGGTGGACTAGACCCTCATGTTCTATGGCCTCATGCATTTGGTTGGATCATGAAGTCCTAACTTGAAACTTTGTTAATTTGCAAAGCTTTGTGCAAGAGTAATTTCGGGCATTTGAGGAGT
The DNA here is from genome assembly GCA_028564925.1 of Lithobates sylvaticus. Classification (NCBI taxonomy): domain Eukaryota; kingdom Metazoa; phylum Chordata; class Amphibia; order Anura; family Ranidae; genus Lithobates; species Lithobates sylvaticus. Next base: position 141,809,823 of record CM053036.1, on the reverse strand, counting down.
TGCACAGATCAGGGTTTGGAGACATCATAGTCTATGACTAGCCATTGTACAACAGGACAGCAGCACATGTAGGCTCCAGCAAACATCCAGAATGGACAGACCCTTTATTGCAATCCAGGTGTCTTGGATTGTTATAAGGCCCTGGCTGCATAGCACGGCCGCAACTGGCACCTAGGGGGTGCAAACACAGGCATTAAAGGAAACCTGAGAAAAGCATAGAAGCTGCCATTGCTGAATTCTCATAATGAAAATATTGGTTGCCTGTTGCTGATCTTCTGGTTTCAATACTTTAGGCCACTAACACAGCATAAATCTGTATCTAAAAATGTCTAACTTCGTTCTGACTTACTGGATAAGAACGGTTATCGTGGCTTAAAGTATTGAAACTAGTAAATGTAACAGACAGACATTTAGCATTTTCAGAGCAAGGCCACAGATGTCTGCTCCCATATTTATTTTATGTTCTCCATCTTTTTACTTCTTCTTATGGCCCCATTGCTGCAAATTCTTTATTTTCTAAATTCAGTGATTAATTGTTCTTTTTTTTTTTATCACTGTGCCCTTCTGGACCTGACCCTGTTTTCTGATTGTGCTGTGACCAGTAATTTGTACACAAAAATGTACAGAATGTGTGTACAGAGCAACAAAAATTGCAGGAATGACATGATATGCTGAGGAGGACTAGTCATAGTTAAAGGGTAAATCTGAAATGGGATCATAGATTGTTTTAATTGTAGACACATTTCTGGTGGATTTCTGTGTTAGTGACAATGACATGTAAAATGCATGTGATTAGTCTGACAGCTTTGTATACAAACCACACCATGACACGAATGCACTGTACTGTTTTAGTGCTTGGCCCTCTATTAGCACATGCCTCCAGACACATACTCAATTTGAGCAATTTCCTTTAGGTTTGTTATGTGTTGCTATGCAGATGTCCTGTCATTGGAGGTGAAAGGCACTACTTATTCAGTGTCCTTTAAAATGCAGAACAATAGCTTTGAAATTGGCACTTTAAAACAGTAATGTTACCATAGAGAGCAAAACATTGGGTCAGTGGATAACAATGAATACTATGGACCTGAGCAATCATGCCTTATTCTAAAATCATTTTATTTTCTCCACAATATCCTATTGTCCTTCATTTTTCCAGTACACATATGGGCATATACCAAGTATAAAAATGGCACATTTTGTGACCTCCTAGATCCCTGAACTACAAGGTACAGGCAACCCCAATCGCTGTGACCTAAGCCATGCTAAATAATATTGCATGTCACTAATCATTATCGTACACTTGGATTTAAATCCTGTGTACTTGGTTATTGATGAAAAACTTCTAATACTATAAACTATTCCAGGATCTATATCCTGGTGCCCAACCTGTGGTCAATGGCACATACTGTGCAGCCCTCAGGGGGTCCAGCAGGCAGTAGTCAATGTTTTCCCTGCCAAGGTGCTTGCTCGGGCCAGTGAAAGAAAAAAAAAGGACTAGGCTATCTTCTGCCAGATGGTTTAGGTTTACTTTTTTGTACTATGGATTTCTTTTTTTATGCATTTCTTCTTTTACAATGGCTTTTGTTTAGAGGAATACCAAATTTGGTGCCAGTTTTTTTAAAATTGGCCATAGGAAGTACAATTGAGGAAGCATTAATTTACCAAGGAGTTGTAATTAGGGATGAGCTCAGGCCTCTTCGGATCCTAGTCGGAATCCGCAAGTTAACTGCCACTATAGTGGACCAGTGAATACATACCGTAGTTACAAAGTTAACCTGGTTGAAAAAAAAACATCTAGTTCAACCCTCAGAAAGAAAAAAAAACACGCAAATGGATCAAAAAATTCTATATATACAGTGGTGTGAAAAAGTGTTTGCCCCCTTCCTCATTTCCTGTTCCTTTGCATGTTTGTCACACTTAAGTGTTTCGGAACATCAAACCAATTTAAACAATAGTCAAGGACAACACAAGTAAACACAAAATGCATTTGTAAATGAAGGTGTTTATTATTAAAGGTGAAAAAAAATCCAAACCATCATGGCCCTGTGTGAAAAAGTGATTGCCCCCCTTGTTAAAACATACTATAACTGTGGTTGTCCACACCTGAGTTCAATTTCTCTAGCCACACCCAGGCCTGATTATTGCCACACCTGTTCACAATCAAGGCATCACTTAAATAGGAGCTGCTTGACACAGTAAGGTCCACCAGAAGATCCTTAAAAGCTACACATCATGCCGAGACCCAAAGAAATTCAAGAACAATTGAGAAAGAAAGTAATTGAGATCTATCAGTCTGGAAAGGGTTATAAAGCCATTTCCAAAGCTTTGGGAATCCAGCGAACCACAGTGAGAGCCATTATCCACAAATGGCGAAGACATGGAACAGTGGTGAACCTTCCCAGGAGTGGCCGGCCGCCCAAAATTACCCCAAGAGCGCAGCGACGACTCATCCAAGAGGTCACAAAAGACCCCACAACAACGTCCAAGGAACTGCAGGCCTCACTTGCCTCAGTTAAGGTCAGCGTTCATGCCTCCACCATCAGGAAAAGACTGGGCAAAAATGGCCTGCATGGCAGAGTTCCAAGGAGGAAAACCACTGCTGAGCAAAAAGAACATCAAAGCTCGTCTCAATTTCTCCACAACACATCTTGATGATCCCCAAGACTTTTGGGACAACATTCTGTGGACCGATGAGACAAAAGTGGAACTCTTTGGAAGGTGTGTGTCCAAGTATATCTGGCGTAGAAGGAACACTGCATTTCAGAAAAAAAGAACATTATACCAACAGTAAAATATGGTGGTGGTAGTGTGATGGTCTGGGGCTGTTTTGCTGCTTCAGGACCTGGAAGACTTGCCGTGATAAAAGGAACTATGAATTCTGCTGTCTACCAAGAGATCCTGAAGGAGAATGTCCGACCATCTGTTCGTGTACTCAAGCTGAAACGAACTTGGGTTCTGCAGCAGGACAATGATCCTAAACACACCAGCAAGTCCACCACCGAATGGCTGAAGAAAAACAAAATGAAGACTTTGGAGTGGCCTAGCCAAAGTCCTGACCTGAATCCTATTGAGATGTTGTGGTATGACCTTAAAAAGGCCGTTCATGCTCGAAAACCCTCTAATGTAACTGAATTAGGACAATTCTGCAAAGATGAGTGGGCCAAAATTCCTCCAGGACGCTGTAAAAGCCTCATTGCACGTTATCGCAAACGCTTGGTTGCAGTTGTTGCTGCTAAGGGTGGCCCAACCAGTTATTAGGTTTAGGGGGCAATCACTTTTTCACACAGGGCCATGATGGTTTGGATTTTTTTTCACCTTTAATAATAAACACCTTCATTTACAAATTGCATTTTGTGTTTACTTGTGTTGTCCTTGACTATTGTTTAAATTGGTTTGATGTTCCAAACACTTAAGTGTGACAAACATGCAAAGGAACAGGAAATGGGGAAGGGGGCAAACACTTTTTCACACCACTGTACAATCCTATACCAACAGTTGATCCAGAGCAAGGCAAAAAAAAACTAATAAAGCATGATCCAATTTTCTCCAGCTTTTCTTCCTGATCCCCCAAGAAGCAATCGGATATTTCCTGTATCAACTTTACCTATAAATATTAGTATTCAGTTATATTTTTTGCATTTTTAGAAAGAATCCAGGCCTTTTTTAAAGCAATCTACTGAGCTGACCAGAACCAGCTCTTGGGGGAGTCTATTTCACATTTTCGCAGCTCTTACTGTGAAAAAGCCTTTCTGTATTTGGAGGTAAATTCTTTCTTTTCTTTTCCTCCAAATGTAAAGATTGCCCATTGTATACTATATGTGCGGCTGCAAGGTGGGAAATGCCCTGCACCCACATGATTGGCCCAGTACAGGTGACAGCTTCCTAGCGGGATGCTCAGATGGGTTCTGGCTTGGATCCAAACGTGACTGAGCTCATTATAGAAATCTGTAGCAGTCCAGTCTTATGTCTGCAGCCTCTGGCTCTCTCTTACAGCATGAGCTTAGTCTCCAACCACTCCTATAGAATGTCTGCTGTTAATGGCCATTTTCTTTAGCGTGTTAACAGTCTGAAGTTTTCCTGTAGAATTACAAACACTAAAGAGCCCATTTAGATCTATGTGTGTGTGTAGAGGTGTCTTTTGTAGTGTTAGGCAGGTGCATTGTCATGCATCAAAGTGCTTTTCCTTTGTGTGTTGACATGCATTTTGATGTGCTTTGATTTTTCAATGTGCTTTTTGATTTTTAATCAATGATCGTTTTCAGCCAAGGAAGCCATCTTGGCCTCTGTTCAATCTTCAACTGCCATGATGCTGCACATGTGATCAGTTATGACACCAGCCATTGGATGGTTTGACAATTTGGTTGAAAGCATAGTCAATGTGACAGTAGCATTTCCGGCATGCCATTTTTTTAAAACTATTTAAATCAAAGGGTTTACTTCCGCTTTAATAACTGTTACCAATGTATTCAAATTCATGTTATACATCGAGGATACATTGCCATTGACTTCTATGGGTCTCCCAACTAACTTAAATGCTGAATGAATCCAGACATGTCATATTTTCTAAAAACACACTGCTCTGTAATGCTAAGGTGGGAGCAGACACTATCTTTATTATGGAGAACCACAATATCTGCGTTTTAGAGCGTCAGAAAGCGTGCAGTAAAATGCAACAATGTAAATGGTCCCTAATGTCAAGGGTGGCACTTGAGATCCCCTATAATCTGTCCACTAATGACTAAATACTTTGATCCTAGCACCCATGGTATGACCAAATCTGGCAAAGGTTTATGCCCAGACTGAATGGGCTGAGAAAAAGGATCATATCGAATAACTGCTTTGGCAGCTACTCCATAAATAGCATTAGAAATTAACAAACATAGCAAGTGACAAAGATATTTTCTCCTATTGTTGAGTGTGTAATAGGTGTTGTGCATCCATAGGTGTGCGCATAGGGTGTGCCAGGTGTGCCCTGGCACACCCTAATCACCCTGTGCAGCACAGATTTCCCCTACTGCCCTGGCTCACCCCCCCCCATTTCCCCCTGCAGCGCTTCCAGCTTCTCTCCTCTCCCGTCAGCTGTTGCTGCGAGGATGTTTTAGGATGAGTGGGGAAAGGGGTAGCTAAATATGTAATTTACCTGCCCATTTCCTTTCTGAATGAACATCGTGAGTGATCGGTAGTGTGTGTTTGAGCTTTGGGGGGTACAACGTAATGCAATAGGCTGCGCACATCTATGTTTGCATCACTTAATTAAAGCCCATAGTATGACAAACAGAAAATATATGCTCAGGAGGGAAAACTTGGTGAGGTATGTACCACTGCTGGAGGCGTATATTCAGGACATGGTACCTTATGGCATTCGGTTATTCTTCGGGCCCAGTAGCTTGTTCCTAGCAGTTTTGTTCCAGTTTTCTAACCTACAATGAGTTAACAGGTAAACTCTGTGGTCACACACTGTCTGAGCAGCCACTGTTGTTAAGCGATTTAAGCTGCCCATTCATTCTGCAGGTGCAAAACTAGCTGACAAAGTGTTTGCCAGTTACATAAGATGTCCTCCACAATCTAAGACTTAACTGCCTGCTGCAGGACAGTACAAACGTTTGCATTTCATACTGTATATTGCCGCTGTATTAACAACCATAATTATTCTGTGTTTTTTGCATCCTACTTAACAAATTACGGTCCAGATTGTGCAGACACAACCATACCATTAAAATATTTTTTTTTTTTTCAAAGACCTGCACATTAATATTAATACTCCTGTCTTGTGAGTGTATATTTTTTTGTCAATGCAATTAGGAGGTTGGAACATTGCATTAGGAGCAAAGTGCTGACCCGCGTCCAGCGTTCCTCTGTTACCTCACTCCCATTGGGTCCTGAAGGGCACATAACACAGACCTCATGCGTGCACTTATGCACTTATTAAGTCCTTCACTTCCGTACCTATGTGACCAGGCCATGTATCTCCACCGTTCCAGTTGCTATTGGAAACGACTGGTTGCTTTGTGTCTATCTTGTCTTGCAGAGTTAACCTTTGGTAGTGGTGTTACTTCATACCCCTATGTGATTTTACAGACCCTGGTTCTTTAGATATGCCAGAACCAACATACACCCCTTTATTAACTTCAGACCATGCTCAGAACAGTTGATACAACTTTACTGAAGAGATTTTAACATTACAGTCCAATATGAACAAAGTCCAATCCCTAACTATAGCTGTGTGGAGGTGATAGTCCATGCTGGTGTTCTCCATGACTTGGAAGATCTCCGGAACCCCCGGTACCTCCAACAGATTGCAAGATGCAGCAGTCGCAAGACAGTGAATCAAGCCGAGAGCCGAGCCAAGACGAGTCAAGTGCCCTGGACCTGAGCCTTCCCCCTTTTTATAGCACAGGTGGGCTGACTAGGGCCAAAAAGCCTGGGAACTGAGCACATATTAACTCTTTCCCCCCAGCCTGGGTCAGCCTCCAACAAGTGTAAAATAAGACTGCCTTCATGCAGGGTAACCTTACATTTATTACTAAATATACTGTGTGCGTATGTGTATTAACAAGATTCTTGTAGCGCTTGCCTTATAATTTAAATCTCATTCATTTGCTATAAACCTATATACCTGGTGATCCTGCCAGTTCTTCTTGTTTCCACTTTCAATCTGACCAGACCAAGGACAGAAGCAGATCTGTGCTGGTATGCACAGGTGGCATTCCTGGGCTTGCTGCTCAGGCATACAGGATGCTGTGCCAATGCATGGCCTGCCTATACACCTGGGGTCAGCTTTGCTCTCACACTGCCTGTTCTTCCCTGCTCTGTTGATTGACAGCATCTCTAAGTAGGAGCCTTGCTGTCAAAACTTCACTGCTGAGAATTTGGCAATGGTGAAGAAGCATGGGAGGTGAGGCTATGGGGTCATGTAACTACAGAATAAAAACGTTAAAAAAATGGAACCATGGAAAGGTTCACAGGCATACACAGTGGAACTGTATTGTACTGAAGAAAGTCGTTAAAACAAAAATGTTTTCCTTGATAATTATACTGCCTTGTCTTACACTATAAAATGTATTGAAAAAGGAGAGTAACACTTTAACTATGTAACAGGGAACACTTTAAATCCCAGGCAGCAAGACCTGTGAAACTTTGCCCTCTGACACAGAGATAACACACAGTATGACACTCCTGTAGCTCTGAAAGCAGCAGAGTTCAGTAGAGTTTTGGATAGACAGAGTAAAGTAACTTTTGCCATTTGTGTCCCATTGGGGAGATTTCACTTCCCATAACCAAAACAGGAAGTGATAGGAAATCCCTGCAAATTGAAGAGAACCCCTTGTGGACCCCCAGGTCACCAGAACTAGTGTTCCCACTGGAAGATTTCCCCTCTATGACTTTTCTAGGGGCAACCCAAAGTTTGGCATTTTTCTTTTATTTTCACTTTTGATGATAACGGTAAACAGGGCAAATAGAGAGGGTGGTACAGGGGTACAGACAGTAATAAAACCTGACAGGGGTTCTAATCCCTCTTCACTCTATCCAAAATTACATCAAAACGTTTTTTTAGTTATTCTTTAGGCATTCTCAGTGAAATGTTATTTCCAATCTATCAGCACACAGATGCATTAATTCCTGTAAGGTGTTAAATGATTATACTGTCTTCGGGAAGTCCTGTTTGCTAGTTGTAAATTTTATTTGTATAGGATTTTCCGTCATGGGGTTGAGAAAACAAAGACGTCAAGAAAGCAAATACATCTGAAATAGTAAGTGCAAACACTGTGCACATAGCGGTTATAGGCCAATCAATACGGGAAGAGACGGGGACCAATGGATGGAACCAAAACTGAGTTTATCATATAGCTTAACAATTGTGTAATAATGCGTACCAGTAATTGTAAGTAAAAGATAAGAAAGATTTAAATTGTATTTTCTATCTTGTTTGGTAAAGCTGTAGTCACAATAATTAGGTTAGAGCATTGTTTTCTTCAATAATAATTCAACAAATAAACTATATTACCAAAAGTATTGGGACACTTGACTGGCATCCCAATCTGTAGGGTTCAATATTGAGTTGGCCCACCCTTTGCAGCTATAGCAGCTTCAACTCTTCTGGGAAGGCTGTCCACAAGGTTTAGGAGTGCATCAATGGGAATGTTTGACGCTTCTTCTAGAAGCGCATTTGTGAGGTCAGGCTCTAGTTCATACCAAAGGTATTTATCGGGTTGAGGTCAGGACTCTGTGTTGGCCAGTCAAGTTCCCCCACCCCAAACTCGCTCATCTATGTCTTTACGAACCTTGTTTTGTGCATTGGTCCAAATCATTTGGTGGGGGATTATGGTGTGGGGTTGTTTTTCAGGGGTTGGGCTTGGCCCCTTAGTTCCAGTGAGGGGAACACTTAAGACATCAGCATACCAAGACATTTTGGACAATTTCATGATCCCAACTTTGTGGGAACAGTTTTGGAAAGGCCCCTTCCTGTTCCAACATGACTGTGCACCAGTGCACAAAGCAAGGTCCATAAAGGCATGTTGGAACAGGAAGGGGCCATCTCCAAAGTGTTCCCCCAAAGTTAGGAGCATGAAATTGTCCGAAATGTCTTGGAATGCTGACGCCTTAAGAGTTTGCTTCACTGGAACCAAGGGGCCAAGCCCAACCCCTGAAAAACAACCCCACACCATAATACCCCCTTCACCAAATGATTTGGACCAGTGCACAAAGCAAGGTCCATAAAGTCATGTTGGAACAGGAAGGGGCGAAAACACTTGCAAAAGGGTGGATGGGTAGGAGCTCCTTTTGGGAAATATAAAGTTTTACTTCTGCACTTACAGGCACCTTTTTTTCTTTTCATTCGGCTTGCATGTTTCCAACACCTTGATGAGTATGTGATATGTAAACCTAGAGCAAGCCTTCCACCTGATTAGCATGATTCAAAATAATATCACAGAGTAAATATGGTGAAAGCTTCCCATACACACAATGAAAAATTATTAATCAGTTTTAGATCTGATAGATTTCTAATGCACTTTTGCAATATTCTAAACAGATCTCAGAAAAAAAAAAATTGTCAAATTTAACTGGATGTTGTGCAAAGACATTAATTAATTTATTGTTAATTTAGAGCAACCTTTCTCAACCAGGGTTCAATGGAACTCTATAGATCCTCCTGAGGTTGCTAGGAGTTCCTTGAGCAAAGAATTGGTGAATAACCTTAAAATGATCCCAAAGGTTCCTCCAAGGTTAAGAAAGACCGACTTTCTGAAAGATACAACTGCTCTGTAGAGTAGATCAATAAATCCCACAGATTTGTAGTTCCATGTATGGCCAACATACATTTTTTTTTAGCTAACAGGTAGTTCCTCTTCTCATACGTAGTAGTCACTAGATACTTTAACCATGATAAGTGATGAGAGGACCTCTTACATAGGACCATAAGCTTGTCGCTACAAATAGGACCAAATACAATTGAGAAAAGTTTTGTAAAAGAAAGTTTTACCTTTAAGTGGCTTTATCAGATTAGTATTCATTAAAGGAATTAAGTTTGTAATTGCCTGTATCAGGCTGCAAGCAAGTGCTGTAAGTGGATATACGAGATGGCTTACCTTGCCTTGTGCTCACAGCTCCATGAGGATGCTTCCTCCTCCAGTCTGCCAGGACCTGCACAGCCACTTCTATAGACTTGTGTTTGCATTCATGTCTTCGTCTTATTGGGATTAGGTTGCTAGGTTACATTATTCTTGACAACAACCGGACAGCCCCCTCCTCTGCTTTCTGCGCCAGTTGACATGCAGTGTGACATTGGCAGGTCTCTTTCCTCTACTACGTGTCTAATAACTTCTAGAGAAAATCCTCACCACTGCACATTTTCTTTCAATAGAATCTTGTAGTTCTAACTTTTTTTTTTTTTTTTTTTTTAACCACTATTTTTTTTTTTCTTGTCTGAACAAATATTACAACATAATCAGAACAACCAAAATTCACAGATGGAATACACAAAAGGGAATTGTTCTACTCCCAAGCTTGTATTTTTGTCCATCTAGTCCTGAGACTAAAGCCCCGTACGCACAATCGGACTTTCCGATGGGAAATGTTGGATGTCAGGCTGTTGGTGGTAAATCCGACCGTTTGTATGCGCCATCGGACAATTGTTGTCAGATTTTCCGCGGACAAATGTTGGATCGCAGGTTTTAAATTTTTCCGCGGACAAATGTCTGTTGCGTGTGTACACACGTCTGTCGGACAAAAGTAAAAACACGCATGCTCGGAAGGAAGGACAAGCCAGAAGCAGTCGGTCTTGTAATCGAGCGTTCGCAATGCAGAATTAACATTCGTGACCCTGCAAATTAAGAAATCTCGAAATTCAGCGCACAATTCTCTTCTTCTTTAATGGGATAATAATGAATCTGCTTTGCTGGTGATACTGATGGAGTTATTGCAAACGAATTTTGAAAGGCTTTTTTTTTCTAGTGATATCAAGAATAATATTATTATGCTTTTTTTAAGTTACCACAACACCATTGTCCCGTAGTTTTTAAGATCAAAGATACAACTATGTTGGTGTCTCTTGTTAATTTTACATTGTATTTTATAAAAGGTAACTGCCTACTCCCGAACTGTCATTTGAAGTAAAACACATAGCCAAGTATTATTCTCCACAATTTTTTTTTATTGTGCATTAAAAAAAAAAAAAATTTGACAAATAGTGCATTCTATGCATCCAAAAATATACCAAATCAAATCATTATTCAACCAAAAAAATGATGTCAAAGCAATAACTCCAAGGCCAATAATAAATAACACATTATCTCCTCCGATTCCGCAACTTGTCTGGTTGACGAACGGCCGTTCAGAAACTAACTGAAAAGCGCTAAATGAAAAACACGAAAAGAAAAGTGCGAATAAACACTCACCAAACTTCTACTAACATGAAATTAGCAGAAGGAGCCCAAAGGCTAAAGAGCTGAAAAAACATGTAGTACGTCACTACGAAAGTAATTGTTGGCAAACATTTGTGTGACCGTGTGTATGCAAGAAGTTGGAGCCAACAACCTTCGAACAAAATTCCACGGTTTTGTTGTCGGAAAGTCCGATCGTGTGTACGGGGCCTTAAGGTTTGACCTCATATTATATGGTTTTGGTAAATCTGAAGACAAAAATCTGCAGAAAATCTAATGGTGTGTATAGGGCCTTAAGCCTCGTACACGCAATCAGATTTTCAGCAGGAAATTGTGTGATGACAGACTGTTGGCCTAAAATCCGACCGTTATTATGCTCCATCAGACAACTGTTCCAACTTTCCACCAAGAAATGTTGGGTGGCAGGCTAGTAAATTTTTCGGCGGACAACGGTCTGTTGTCAGATTTTCCTATCGTGTGTACACAAGTCCGTCGCACAAAAGTGATGATCGGAATCAATGCTCACCAAACACGACATTAGCAGAAGGTGCCAAAAGGGTGGCGCTCAAGAGCTGAAATTGGGTCTAATCCATGTACTTACACTAGCTGCAGAAAAAAAAGAAAAGTAATGCTTTATTGATGTGTAATTGTGACCTGCTTGCAGTTAAGTTTCATGATTGTGGATCATCACACATGTAATAGTAAAAAAAATATTAATTTGTAAAATGTTAGTATAGAGAGACAATAAAAAAGATGGAATGTGGACATATTCTATCTTTGCAAAGGCAAAATCTTGATTAGTGAAAGATTTCTACCACTATAATATATACTTAAAGAGTAATTCCACTTTTGTGGAGAAGAAAACATTTCTCTCTGGGTGATCTATGTACATTGCAAGGATTTTAACAGACTTTGTTGCAGATTCCTACCTTTTGTTATTCTGAAGGAATAGTCATTTGTTTGTATGGGAGTGGTTAATTATAATTAATTATAATCAATCAGCTGTGCACCTGCAGCACTCTAATACGGAAAGATGCTGAGTTTGCATCCCTTTAGATGTGATTTGCCTTTGAAAGTATCATATCAAAAATGAAACGTTTGCTGCAGAGGATGCCAAAAATCTGATTTGTATCTTAGTGCAGACTTCTGGGAAAATCAGTAAGCAGGAAATTACATATCTGGGGAGCGCTCTGTACACCATCTGTGTACAGAATGCCTCCAGACTGCAATATTGCATTACATTTTACAGAAAATTACAGCTCTACAGATTGAAAAGGAAAGGTAATTTTAATACTATTTAATTACAATATGACTGTTGTCGCAATTGTATATGCTATATTATTTTTATTTTATTTGCAATTTTTTTTTTTACCAAAAGTGGAGTTACCCTTTAAATCAGAACTTCACCCAAAAGGGGAAGTTACGCTTGTCTACCTCCCCTCCCTCGTTTTTAACTTTTGGCACTTTAATTTCTTTGGGGGGAGCGGGTACCCACTCGCATTTCTGGTCGGATTGCCGCGGGGACATCTGCTCAGTTCACTCCACCCCCTATATGACTAATGGGGCCGACCGTCGCTGTCACCCCCTATTTAGGCATCCCGCCCCTTTTAGGACATCGGGCACCTGAATTACAGCGGCAGGGGTGTGTTTTTTTTTGAAGCACCTGATTAGAGCCATAGGCTCTAATAGGCTTAAAAATATGTGGGATTGTGGCACAGAGCATTGCGCCATGAGCTCACCCAGGTGTTACAACAGCGAATGAATATTCACTGTTGTAACACTGATCCTCAATCTGGCCAATCAAAAGCGACTGTGAGACCCGTTTTCTGATTGGCCGAAAAGAGAAGACTCCCGATTGGCCTCTGAGAAGGAGGGAGGAAACGGAAGCCAGAGCCGTCGCCCGTGTAGAACAGGAGAGCCACCGCTACCATGAGCTCGGAGGAAGCGCTGCATAGGTTGGGTAAATGCACCACTCCGTCCCGCCGACTGACCGACCAAAGGCTGGGGGACGAGGGGTGGTTACCGTTTGCTGCCCCCCCCCAAAGAAAATTACCAGTTGTCACTAACACAGGAATAATGTTAATGATAGGATTGCCAGGTTAAAATAATGGCAAAAAGTGTGGAAAAAAAGAAAGCTAATGCAGCCACCACATCTAGGGACAGGTAAGCTTTAATACTATTCATTTTTGTTCTTGGGTTTAGATGCACTTTAAGTTATAAATTGGGACATAAATATCCTATGTAAAAAATAACTGTGAGGTAGATTTCTATCTTAAAGTGGAGTTCCACCCAAAAATGGAACTTCCACTTTTCGGATTCCTCCCCCCCCTCTGGTGCCACTTTTAGCACCTTTCAGAGGAGAGGGGGGAGCAGATACTAATACATCTAATACAGGTATTTGCTCCCACTACTGGGGAAAGATCGCCGCAGAATCTGCGGATATCTACACCATGTACGCCCCCCCCCCCCGCTGTACTTTGCAAGAACAGATGTCCCAGAGCTTAGTAAATGAGTGGAAGCTCTGATGACTTCCATCATCCAATGCAATTGGGTTGATTTACTAAAGGAAAAAATGCTGTTTTTTAGTTCATCCAATCATGTGCAAGAAAAAATGCTGTTTTTTAGTTTCCTTACATGATTGGCTATTTTTTTCAAAGTAAACGTTACCTTATTTACTAAGCTTTGGAGCAACTGCACTTGCAAAGTTCACAGTCTATTTGCCCTTAGTAAATCAACCATTATGAGTGCTCAGCTCTGCGCATTTCTGGTTTCATAGCTGTCAGTTCCCAGAAACTCTGGGTAGGAAAGGAGGAGACAGAGGACCCGGCACACTACAAGGGAAACAACCGGTTTAACAGCTTGCCAACTGTATAACTTACATATACGGCGGCAAGGTGGCTCTCCTGCGCCAGATCATGTACCTATACCTGATCTGCCATTTCCAGGTAGGGGGTGCGCGCGCACCACCGGCAAACTGGCTCTGCTGTGATTTTACACAGCAGATGCTGATCAGCGGGAGCCAGCCAATAGATGACCGCTGGAACCCGCCGATCGTCGGGAAGACACAGGATAGGGCTCTGCCTATGGAAACAAGGCAGAACTCTGTCCTGTCAGCGGGGAAGTAAATAAAATCCACTACTTTCCTTGGTGAAAGCAACTCACACAGTACACCAAAACACTAGCTAGGCACACATTTAACCCTTTGATTGCCCTAGATGTTTAACGCCTTCCCAGCCAGTGTCATTCGTACAGTGATAGTGCATATTTTTTTGCACTGATTACTGTATTAGTGTCACTATTACCCAAGAAGTGTCCAATTGTTTGCCGCATTATCGCTGTCCTGCTATAAGCCGCTGATCGCCGCCATAACCAGTAAAAAAAATAAAAATAAAAATTCAACTAAATAAACCATAGTTTGTAGATACTTTAACTTTTGCATAAACCAATCAATTGGGATTTTTTTTACCAAAAATATGTAGTAGAATACATATTAGCCTAAATTCATCAATAAATTCGATTTTTTTTTTTTCAATTTTTTTTTATTGGATATGTTTCATAGCAAGAAAAGTAAAGCAAGAAAAGTAAAAAATATTGTTTTTTTTTTCAAAATTGTCTGCCTTTTTATAGTTTATAGTTTAAAAAATAACATTTTATTTGTGTAAAGCATTGCATGACCGCGCAATTGTCAGTTAAAATAACGCAGTGCCATATCGCAAAAACATTACCTGGTCATGATGGGGGGTAAATCCTCCAGAGGTCAAGTGGTTAATAGATTCTTGATGTCTCTTTAAAGAGGACCTTTCACTCACTTGGGGAGCTTTTTCACCTTCTTGTGATAGCAATACATTTTTTAAGGCTACTGCCTTTTTTCATATTTTTCATCATGTTACACTTATATTTAGGGTGTAACATGTCACACAATAGAAAGTAGAATAAAAAAAAAAAAAATAAAACAAATACACCTAGGCACCCATGTTTTTTTTGGTTTGTTTTTTTGGGTGGGTGGTTCATTGATCTTTAGATTAAAAATGTGCATTTTTAGCATGTGTTTGAAAAATTGAAAAACTATGCACCAAACAGTAATTCACAGCAATGGGAATATTTAGGCCTTTTACTACTGTATGCTTACAATCCTTATATTTTACAGCAGTCTCTACTTTACATGTGACATAGCAATTAGTTAACCACTTCAGCCCCGGAAGGATTTGTCCCCTTCCTGACCATTTTTGCGATACAGCATTGCGTCACTTTAACTGACAATTGCGCGGTGGTGCGACATTGTACCCAAACAAAATGTATGTACTTTTTCCCCCGACAAATAGAGCTTTCTTTTGGTGGTATTTGATCACCTCTGCAGTTTTAATTTTTTGCGCTATAAACAAAAAAAAATAGCGGCAATTTTGCAAAAAACACAATATTTTTTTGTTTTTGCTATAATAAATATCCCAAATGAAAAAAAAATGAAATTTTTCCTCAGCTTGGGCCGATATGTATTCTTCTGCATATTTTTGGTAATAAAAAAAAAAATCGCAATAAGCGTTTGGTTTGCGCAAAAAAAAAGTTATAATTTTTCCAGATTCATGTATACCACTATGCAAATAACTTGTACTGAGACCATTTTCTATAATAAAAACCGTTTGTAAACAAAAAAAAAAGTTATAATGTCTTCAAAATAGGGGATAGATTTATGTCATTTTTATTATTTTTTTTTTTACTAGTAATATCGGCGATCGGCGATTTTTATCAGGACTTTTGACACTATTTTGGGACAGTGTTTGGGACACATTTATACAGCGTTCAGAGCTAAAAATAGCCATTGATTACTGTACAAATGACACTGGCAAGGAAGGGGTTAACACTAGAGGGCGATCAAGGGGTCAACTGTGTTTCCTGAGTGTGTTCTAACTGTAGGGGGGATGAGACTGGCTAGGGGAGGAGAGAGATCGGTGTTCATACTTAGTATGAACACACAATCTCTCTCCTCTCACCTGAGAGAACCTGGATTTGTGTGTTTACACACACAGATCCCGGTTCTCACTTTGTCACCAGTGACCGCGGGTGCCCGGCGGTCACTGTGCCCGCCAGGCACGCGCATCGGGCCTGGGGACACGTGGCTGGTGGGTGCGTACGCCTCCGGCCACTTGTCCCCAGGGCCAATACGCGTGCCCGGTGGGCATGGTGATCGCCAGGCACCCGCGATCACTGGTGACAGAGTGAGAAACGGGATCTATGTGTGCAAACAAAAAATAAAAAATGAAGAGATGATCAAATGCTACCAAAATAAAGCTCTACTTGTGGGAAAAAAGGACGTCAATTTTGTTTGAGTACAGCGTTGCACGACCGTGCAATTGTCAGTTAAAGCGGTGCAGTAACGTATCGCAAAAAATGGCCTGGTTATTGAGCAGCCAAATCTTCCGGGGCTGAAGTGGTTAATAATGTATAAAGAGAAGTATACTCACAAACACATTAATGATAAAAGCATATCAAGGTCCATAGAAGACACAAAGCAACCAGGTCACAAGACTGTTCCCTAGCAAGTTGGAGGACCTTCCAGATGGCTGATGCGTTTCGAGAGGAGATCCGAGGGCTCTGAGGAAAAGGAGAGGGGATTCCCCTCAAAACGCATCAGCCACCAGGAAGGTCCTCCGACTTCCTAGGGAACAGTCTTGGTGACCTGGTTGCTTTGTGTCTTCTTTGGACCTTGATATGCTTTAATCATTAATGTGTTTGTGAGTACACTTCTTCTAATACAGTATTAAAGATACCACTTGGGTAATGCGCAAGGCTGGTGTGCCCTCTTTTCTTTGTTTTATAGTCAGCATAAGTGTTACGAGGGGGAAGGAAATATTTTTAAAGTGGAACTTTGGTCAGAAAATTAGGTCCTAATAAATCATTTCATGCTGGCCCCTTTTGCAGATATAGCTTTGTAAAACGCAATGTTTGTAAACCGTTACATATACCAACTGAAGTTACTTGCCTCAGGGGATGCACAGAGATGAAACAAATCCTCCTGCATAGTTGTACCTGTTTACCTGCAGCCTTCCCTTCTCTACAGCCGTTTAAAGTCCAGAATTTACAGTTTATCTGTGCTTTCAGAAAGCAGGGGGCGGGGAACTGAAGTTATACACTGCAGAGCTTGGTGAAAGCTGATTGGACCCCCCACCCCTTTACAGAGTACACAGGAACAGAGCTGAGGCTGTCAATCACAAGCTGTGTGCTGGCGCTTCCTCCCCTGTCACTTTTTTATTCCTTGCTGTCAGGAAAACTTGTCAGAAGTGACTCATGCAGATAGAGGAACAAGGCAGCAGACACTTAGTGCTCTGGATTAAGACAAGTACACACTATAGAGAGGTATATGCTTAGTTTCAACCACTTTAAAATGATTATGTGGCTTCTTTTTTAAAATAATAAACATGTCATATTTACTTGCTCTGTACAATGGTTTTGCATAGAGCAGCCCCGTTCCTCCTATTCTGGGGTCACCGACTGGCGCTCCTGGCTCGTCCTCTTCTGCAAGTGCCTCTATAGAAAGCCGCTTGCTATGGGGGCACTCCTGCTGGATCTCTTCCCCCTCAACAGCAACAATGCCATGAACATCAGCACTGTAAATCTTCTCCTCTCTAGCTGAGCCAGGACAAGGCTAGAAATGCACACATTTTAATTATAGCCAGTGATGTGTAGTTTGTGAGAACAATGGGAGGGGGAGAGATTCCAAATGGCAGGTGACTGCTTTGGACTTCAACAAAGTAATGGCCTCCAGCAAGAAACAGGAGCAATAATAGAAGGAATTTACAGCACACACTCAATTTGGCACCATAATCATTAATCATTTCCCAACCGCCCTACAGCAGATATACTGCTACAGGGCAGCCGTTCTGCACTTCCGCCTAGGGGGCGCACCACTTCTGCTGTGATTACTCACAGCAGAAGCCGATCTGCAGGTGCCAGGCAATAGATGTCCGCCGGCACCCGCCGATCATCGGGCAGAGACACAGGACAGAGCTCTGCCTATGTAGACAAGGAAGAGCTCTGTTCTGACAGGGGGAAACAGCACGCATAGTACACAAAAAAACTGGTTGAGCACACAGTTAACCCTTTTATTCGCAGCCAGTGTGCATATTTTTAGCACTGATCACTTTATTAGTGTCACTGGTTTCCACAAAGTGTCAAAAGTGTCAGTGTCCACCGCAATATCGCAGTCTGATATAAGTCGCTGATCGCCACCATTACTAGCATTAAAAAAAAAAATCCATAAATACATCCCATAGTTTATAGACGCTATAACTTTTGCGTAAACAAATCATTATGTGCTTATTGGGATTTTTTTTACCAAAAACATGTAGCAAAATACATATTGGCCTAAATTTATGAAAGAAATTTGATTTTTTTACATTTTTTTTTTGGATATGTTTTATAGCAGAAAGTAAAAAATATATATATTTTTTTTTCAAAATTGTCGGTCTTTTTTTTTTTTGTTTATAGCGCAAAAAATAAGGTGTGATCAAATACCACCATAAGAAAGCTCTGTTTGTAGGAAAAAAAAAAACAAAAAATTTTTATTTGGGTACAGTGTCGCATGACCGTACAATTGTCAGTTAAAATAAAGCAGTGCCGTATTGCAAAAAAATGGCCTGGCCATTAAGGCTCCATTCACACTAGCGCGTTTTTTGATGCATTTTGCAGAAATGCAGGGACATTTTTTAACATGGGTTCCTATGGAACATGTTTACATCAATGTATTTTTGTGCCCCTGCGTTTTTGGAAAGGTCGGGGACTTTTTTTCATGCAAAATGCAGCGTTTTGCATGTAATAGAAGTCAATGGACCCGCATCCAAAACGCAAGTACCGCGTTTTTACCGCGTTTTTACAGCGATTTTGCTGCGATTTGCGTTTTTTTTTTTTTTTTTTTACACTGTATATAGCTGGTTGCTAAGCAACCACAGTGTATTTTTTGCTGTGATTTGCGTTTTCTTTTTTTTTTTACACTGTATATAGCTGTATGGAATGTATGGTCTTATGTTAAAGAAAATGAATTGTTATCAAACTGTTATGGATAAAGTTCTGCTTTAAGATTAGCAAGGGTTATCCCTTCATATCTACTTCAATAATAACCGAGAACTATCAAAGAAACTGAAACTGCTTTCATCCACAGGTAATATAAACCACTGCCGCTGTGCTGCTTTAATGGATATCTCCATGTTTGCAATACTGTACTGGTTTTTGTAGAACATGTCTTTAACGCCTTTCTGTTTTAATATTTACAGACCATTGTTTCTGCTGTTTGACAAACGTATTAGTTAATAAAAGCTGTCTGCAGGAGGTATGATATCACATGCTGATTCCCAGCTGCCCAGGTTGCTGAATTGTTAATAGAAGTGCTGTATTATGCGTTATTAGTGATGATCCTTCTACGTAGGCATGTTTTCCATTCAATGCTTCTACTTGAAAGCCACTGAACCTAAAAGAACGCAAATTGCTGTTACATTTAAAGTGAACTTGAACAAAAAAAAAGTGAAAATTTGTTTTCTGAAATTGAATATCTAAAATGTTTATTGTGCCTAAGAAGTACCTTGAAGAATTTACCTTTTGTATTAAATACCTTCAATTTAGTGAATTTCTTTACTTCCTGTGCATTTAGACTTATTGCTGTATATGTGCTGTGTGAGCGCCACTTCTGTTATGTATTTTCTAAATTCACAGTCTTCCCGATGGTGTCCTTATATCAGATCTGGCTACCATGGTGGGGATGTTGGCTGACACTGACCAGATGTTTTTTCCACCCTTCACAGGGCGGTGTCACTTCTGACCAGTGTACTTTTCCATCTCCTCCTAGCCCTGCCGTTTCCGCATCTATGGATGCCCCTTTGATCTGTTTGGCTTCTGTGTGTGGTGGCTCTGCCCCTTGGTTGCGGAGCTCTACATACTTTGCTGACACTTCCGGGGGGGTCTCCATCTCAGGCAGTACTTGGCGGCGTCTATCATTCTTGATGACGCTCCCACGTCCACTTGTCTTGATGACGGTGACGTACCCCACCGACTTGGGTGATGTGCTAAAGTCATGCGTCTTTCTCCGCCTGACGCCTGCGGCTTGGGTTACGGGGATGCATTTACGAGCTCTCGTGGAGTAGTCGATGATGTCACATTTGCAGCACTAATAACAGGTCCCACTTTGGAAAGACTGTACTCTGTATCAGTCTCTGTCTGCTCAAAGATCTAAAGAGTCTGATTATCCATGGATTGGATGCTAATCTTCCGTACTCTTTAAAGTACTAAGGCTTAGTCCTTTATCTACACCGCTCTATAGAAACTCTTATGCCCCGTACACACAGACGGATATTCCGATGGAAAAAGTCCAATCGGATTATGTTGTCGGAAAATCCGATCGTGTGTGTGCTCTAGCGGACTTTTTCTGTCGGAACTAAAAATTTGAGAGCAGGATCTAAAATTTTCCGACAACAAAATCCGATCAGACTTTTTCCGATCGTGTGTAGAAAGTTCAGACGCACAAAGTGCCACGCATGCTCAGAAGAAATTTGGAGACGAAAGCTATTGGCTACTGGCCTCTACGTACTCCCGTTGTACGTTTTGTAATTCACCTCGTTCGGAACGATTGGATTTTCCGACAACTTCTTCCGACTGTGTATGCAACTCAACACACAGCCATTAATGTCTAAACCGCTGGCAACAAAAGTGAGTACACCCCTAATGCCGCGTACACACGGTCGGAATTTTCGATGGAAACAGTCCGATGGGAGCTTTTCATCAGATTTTCCGACCGTGTGTATGCCCATCCGTCTTTTTCTGTCGGAATTTCCGACGGACTTTGGATTAAGAACCTGTTCTCAATTTTTCAGACGGAAAACCTTTCTATCGTATTTTCCGATCGTGTGTATGCAATTCTGACACGCAAAATTCCGACGCATGCTCGGAAACAATTCGGCGCATGCTCGGAAGCATTAAACTTCCCTTTTATAGTGCTGTCGAACGTGTTTTATGCCGCTGTGTTACTGACCGTCGGAATTTGGTGTGACCGTGTGTAGGTAAGACAGTTTGAGCGAAATTCCGTCTGAATTCCGACGGGAAAACCATCAGAGCTTTTTCCGACGAGAATTCCGACCGCGTGTGTACGCGGCATTAGTCCTTCCTTCATTCCTTCCTTCTTCTTCTTCTTCCTTCAATCTTTTTCCACATAACCCAACATTATTACAAATGCCTGCCATTACTTTTCTATTTATTTTCCATCTGTGATGTCATTTTTTCTTGAAGTCTTGGCGAACACATAAATCATGGTGGGTTAGAAAATCACTGCTGGTTGGCTGTAAAGCAGGCTTGCACGTAGCATACAACTTTGTATACTGTAGGTCAGACTTAAAGTTTGCATGTAACATTTATACGCTTATAGACAGCTATATGTATTTCCATTGCTGTTAAGCGTTTTATTTTATATTCCCAACTAATTTCCAGCTTTTGTTTTGTCGCATTTTGTTATAAGACAACTTTCTTATAAACAATTAAAGTAGTTCTTCAATCAGAGCATAAACTATAATTTCCTAACATCAGCATTGTAATACCAAAACAATCAGTTTTTTACACAGTCTGTATCTAGGGTTGCCACCTGAACGTTTCTCCCTCAGTCCGGTTTTTGAATGATGTGTTCGGGTTTATTCCAGCCCCAAACCCGGCTACATCATTCACACGGACTGCACCGAGAGTGACACGTCTCCCCTCTCCCTGACAGCAGCTTGGTTCAGCAGAGCAGAGTGTCAGTGTATCAAAGTCCCTCCCCTCCTCCTCCTTCTCAGTTCTGTACACACACAAGGAGGAGTGGGGAGCAGGGACATGCTGATATCAGGTCTGAAAGTTTTTATTATGCTCTGCAGATGGAGGAGGGAGGGGGAGAGAGCGTCTGGAAAGGAGGACAAGGTAGAAAATATGTGGAGTGATCGAGGGGTTAGGAGGATATGTGCTGGGGGGCTTTGGCAGGAGGAAGGTATGCTAGAAGTGTGAATTGGATTTGAAATCTGGCAACCCCTCCTAGCACTATCTCTCTTTCTTCCCAAAGCACCCCTCCAGCACATATCCTTCCCCCCACCCCTCCCCCTGGCATTGGCCCTCTTCTCTCACACAGCGCCCCCCCCCAGCACATATCTAACCCCCAAGTGCCCCCAGCAGGGCCAGCACATATGGGCACAGGCTGCATATGATGGGCACAGAGACTGCATATGATGGGCACAGTGGCTGTATGATGGGCACAGAGGCTGCATATGATGGGCACAGAGGCTGTATGATGGGCACAGAGGCTGTATGATGGGAACAGAGGCTGTATGATGGTCACAGAGGCTGCATATGACTGGCACAGAGGCTGTATGATTGGCACAGAGGCTGCATATGATGGGCACAGAGGCTGTATGATGGGAACAGAGGCTGCATATAATGGGCACAGAGGCTGCATATGACTAGCACAGAGGCTGTATGATGGTCACAGAGGCTGCATATGACTGGCACAGAGGCTGAATATGATTGGCACATAGGCTGCATATGATGGGCACAGTGGCTGTATGATTGGCACAGAGGCTGAATATGATGGGCACAGAGGCTGCATATGATGGGCACAGAGGCTGCATATGATGGGCACAGAGGCTGTATGCTTGGCACAGAGGCTGCAAATGATGGGCACAGTGGCTGCATATGATGGGCACAGTGGCTGTATGATTGGCACAGGCTGCATATGATGGGCACAGAGGCAGTATGATTGGCACAGATGCTGTATGATGGGTAGAGGCTGGATATGATGGGCACAGAAGCTGCATATGATGGGCACAGAGGCTGCATATTATGGGAACAGAGGCTGCATATGTTGGGTACAGAGGCTGCAAATGACTGTCACAGAGGCTGTATGATTGGCACAGAGGCTACAGATGATGGGCACAGTGGCTGTATGATTGACACATAGGCTGAATATGATGGGCACAGAGGCTGCATATGATGGGCACAGAGGCTGTACGCTTGGCACAGAGGCTGCATATGCTTGGCACAGAGGCTGCATATGATGGGTACAGTGGCTGTATGATTGGCATAGGCTGCATATGATGGACTCATAGCTGTATGATTGGCACAGATGCTGTATGATGGGTACAGTGGCTGTATGATGGGCAGAGGCTGCATATGATGGGCACAGAAGCTGCATATGATGGTGGGCACAGAGGCTGCATATGATGGGAACAGAAGCTGCATATAATGGGCACAGAAGCTGCATATGATGGTGGGCACAGAGGTTGCATATGATGGGAACAGAGGCTGCGTATGATGGGTACAGAGGCTGCATATGATGGGCACAGCAGTACATTGCGACGGACAGATCGGACACTTTTGACACATTTTTGGGACCATTGACATTTTATATAGCGATCAGTGCTATAAATATGCACTGATTACTGTATAAATGTCACTGACAGGGAAGGGGTTAAATGTGTGTTTCCTCAGTGTGTTCTAAGGCCCCTTTCACACTGAGGCACTTATAAACTGCCAGTAAAACATTGAGCACATTTGAAGAGCTTTTCAGGCGCTTTTGAAGAGCTTTCCATTAATTTCAATGGAGAGAAGAGTTTTCTCCCCACCCTGCCAGCGCACTGCCCTAGTGTGAAAGCATTCATTGATTTTTTTTTTTATATTTTTATTGAGTATAAGACATACAAGCAAACAACAACAGTAAACCTGCCACAGCATTGGGACTGTCACTAGACCCACGCAGGAGTCAGTGCTTTTGTTTTTTTTCTGCCTCTAAACGTTAAACTCAAAATATGCCTGTATAGTCCTAATGTACATGGACACATAGAATAACATTGAGCAGCTTCTACAGGCAGAACACAAAACTTCTGTAGAAGCAAAATTTTTTTTAAGCCAGTGTGCATGGAGCCTTAGGCCCCTTTTACACGAGGCGGATCCGCTTCCACGGAGTCCGCCTCTGTCCGCTGGCTCAGCAGGAGATCTCTCCGTTGATCTCCGCTGAGCCAGTGGATGACAGGTCCTTCTCTGCTCGCTGAGCGGGGAGGGGCTTGTCGAGCGGCGCTGCTTGCTTTGGAGAGATCGGATGCAAACGGACAGCATGTCCCTTTTCATCAGATCTCACCCGATCCAATCTGCCAGCGACGGATCCGGACATAGGGCCATCTGTCTGCTTTTGGTCGGATCGGATGTCAGCGGACATGTCAGCGGACATGTCACTGCTGACATCCGTCGCTCCATAGACCAGCATGGAACCTGAACGGTCCGTCAGTGTGAAAGGGGCCTTAGTGATAGATGATGACTTTTATTATTGACATACATTGTTAAAAGGCAACTTTTTTGTTTTTAGATCTTTTAAATAAGCAACGCTGTGTAATACCATGACTTGCTTATCTGAAGTCACCAGCAAGTTTTGAGCCTCATCAAAAAAACTGCCTTCCGCTCTACTATACTCTACTATGCTGTTTGTATAGCTGGTAGAGTAGATATGTAAATTAAATATTATTATTGAGACAATCAAAGTAAATGGATTTCAGGTTTACTGTTATTAATCACCTGGATGGTAAAATCAGGTGCTTCATCTGACTGCCCACCTAAACAAGGACATTCAACCGCTAAGGGCCGTATACATACCAAAGCAAAAATGAAATGTCATGTTGTATTCAGCAGGGTGGGTTAGCATTTTCGTGGTTAAAAACAGGCAATGAGGAGGTGGCGTATCGCCTGTCAAACACCACCGCAGATCGCTTTTCAGAGGGACAGAAAGGGGGGCTGCTGTACATATGAACCACTTAAAAATCGAGATAATAAAATATTTTTAAAAGGCATTATTTATGCTTTAGGCCCCATTCACATCTAGCGATTTGGCATCGTTGGCAAAATAGCAGCGATTCTGCCTGTAATTCCAAATTGCACTGCAATGCTGGCAAAACGCAGCACACATGTCTTTGTGGCATTCATTTTTAATGACACCAAAACACGGCAAACCTCATTGCATGAAACTTGTTGCCCAAAAGAAGCTCTTGCTCCGTTTTGGGCAACAAGCTTTGCGTGATGTGGATTGCTGCGCGATAAATCACTCTGCATTTTGGTGTCATTAAAAATTAATGGCACACAAGCTCACGTGCTGCGTTTTGCCAGCATTAGGAATCACGGGTGGAATTGCTGCGATTCTGCCTGCCATTCCAAATCACTAGATTTGAACGGGACCTTAAATCAGGGGTGTCCAAACTTTTGACCTTCTTGGGCTACACTGGAAGAAGAGGAATGGTCTTGGGCCACACATAAAATACACGAACAATAGGGATAGCTGATGAGCAGAAAATGTCAGGCAAAGTTAACAATCGCTAATATAGATAACTCTATCTCAGGAATAAAATTTCATTTTTTGTAATATTTTTTATTATAAAAGTAAAATAGGACAACGGAAAATAAGTGCGATATTTGACATTATTTTTGATAAACTAATACATTAATATCCGGTTTGATAGATTTAGTAGCAATTCTCAATGAATTCTCAAGGTGCTCATCAGATATTTTGGTTCTAATGTTGCCCTTCATGTGCTTCTTCCTTGGAAATAGTTGCTGATGCTGACAAATATAGTTGCTGCTGAAAACAAAATTATATGAATAAGGCGTGATTATGAAGAGTGGGAGATTTTTATTTGGGAAGATAAAAGTCCAGTAAAGAGACACTTTTAAATTTTTAGTGTAAACGCATTTTTACAAGAATTATTATTATTTTTTTTAATCAACAAAACGACTAATGACCAGGCCATTTTTTGTGATACAGCACTGCGTTACTTTAATTGACAATTGTGCGGTGGTGTGACACTGTACCCAAATGAAATTTATGCCCTTTTTTCCCACAAATAGAACTTTCTTTTTGGTGGTATTTGATCACCACTGCGTTTTTTATTCTTTGCGCTAAAAACAAAAAAAGACCAACAATATTTGGAATATTATACAATATTTTCTGTTATAAAACCTATCCAAAAATATAAATACAAAAAAAATCGAATTTCTTCATAAATTTAGGCCAATATGTATTCTGCTACATATTTTTGGTAAAATAAATCCCAATAAGCGGATATTGATTGGTTTACACATTTTTATTTTATTTTTTTGATTAGTAATTTTTATTTTATTTTTTTGATTGGGCACTGTCACTGTACTAATGACTGGCTGGGAAGGGGTTAACATCTAGCTGTCTACAAACACTATGGAATTTTTATTTATTTTTTAATACTAGTAATGGTGGAGATCAGCGACTTATAGCGGGACTTCGATATTGCGGCAGACATTCTAACACTGTATGGGGATGATGGCATATTCCATATAGCATCCTACCTCAAAAATTGTGCAAGCACAAAAGGTGGCAAAATTCACCTTCGCCTAAGTAGACAAAAATCCTTGCACTGGCCCTGGTTATAAGCCATTCTTTTCCTGTCTTTTAGATCTTCTATTGCTAGTACTGCACAAATCTCAGGAGCCCATGTCCCTACATCACCTGCTAGTTTGGGGATGGAACTGGGTAGCTTCAGAATTCAATACTACTGGAGTGTTCGCTATACAAATGCTGGCTTACATAAGGCTAAAGCATACCATACACACGCTCGGATTATCCGAGGACCAGGTCCGTCGGATCATGTCCGTCGTACTTTGTCCGATGTTGGTTTTGCGTACACACGGTCGGACAAAGTTGTCGGAAAATCCGATCATTCTGAACGTGGTGACGTTTGTTGCCTACGACGGGACTACGTAGAGGATAGTAGCCAATAGCTTTGGTCTTGTAATGTGATCTGAGCATGCGTAGCACTTTGTCCGTCGGAATTCGCTACACACGATCGGATTTGGTGTGATCGGACTTTGTTGTCAAAAAATCTATCCAGCAGGAGATAGGACTTTGTCCGTCGGACAATCCGATGGAAACTGTCCGATGGTGCATACACACGGTCGGAATTTCCGACAACATTGTCTGATAGGACAGAATCCATCGGAAAATCTGACCGTGTGTATGGGGCTTTACACTACACTGTGTGCACAATTATTAGGCAAGTTGTATGTTTTAAGGATTCATTTCATTGTTAAGTAACTAAAGAGCTCTTGGTAAATCCAAAATGTTAAAGTGGTTGTAAACCCTTTACAACCACTTTAAACTACAGGCATGTGCCGAATCACGTCGGCACATGCAAATACAGTTATATCTCCTAAAGAAGATATCCATTGCAGCTTCAGGTAAGCCTAATTATAGGCTTGCCTGTAGTTTAAAGTGGTTGTAAAGGGTTTACAAACACTTTAACATTTTGGATTTACCAAGATTTTCCAAGAGCTCTTTAGTTGTTTAATAATGAAATGAATCCTTAAAACATACAACTTGCCTAATAATTTTTTTTTCAGAGGGTTTACAACCACTTTAACCTCTAACCTGGATTTTTAAGAAAGTAAAAGTGAGGTTTTGGCTTTCTTAAGAGAATATCTATGTGTGCACAATTATTGGGCAACTATTATGCCGCGTACACCCGATAGGACATTCCGAAAAAAAATCCTGGATTTATTTCCGACGGATGTTGGCTCAAACTTGTCTTGCATACACAAATGTTGTCAGAAATTCCAAACGTCAAGAACGTAATGACATACAACACGTACGACGAGCCGAGAAAAATTAAGTTCAATAGCCAGTGCGGCTCTTCTGCTTGATTCTGAGCATGCGTGGAATTTTGTGCGTCGGATTTTGTTGTCGGAAAATTTGAGAACCAGCTATCAAATTTTTGTTGCCGGAAATTACGACAAAAAATGTCTGATGGAGCCTACACATGGTCGGAATTTCCGACAACAAGCTCCCATAGAACATTTGTTGTCGGAAATTCCGATCGTGTATACACGGCATTAGTGTTCAGCGTTATTATGCAACTAAATGAAAACGAAACTTTTTCCATCTCACTTTATTTTCATCTGTTAAATAGGGAGTCCGGCAAAATTTTTTTTTTTTTTTAAAGTCAGCAGCTACAAATACTGCAGCTGCTGACTTTTAAAATAAGGACACTTACCTGTCACAGGGTCCAGCGATGTCGGCACCTGAGGCCGAACTGTCCCTCGGTCCTCGGATGCTGCGGCTGCCATCTTGGGTATGGGAATCAGGAAATGAAGCCTTGCGGCTTCACTTCCCGGTTCCCTACTGCGCATGCGCGAGTCGCGCAATGAAATAGGAATGCTCCGTGCTGTCTCTGGGACCCGTGTGTGTCCCAGCAGACAGTGCAACGGGACAGGAAGAGGCATAGACTCCTGTGGGAGTCTATACCCTGAAGTGGGTGTAAATACCTGTCTTAGACAGGTATCTGCACCCCCTCCCCCCTGAAAGGTGCCACATGTGACACCGGAGGGGGGGGGGGTTCCGATGAGCGGAAGTTCCACTTTAGGGTTGAATCCCGCTTTAAAGTGAAAATAATAAACAACTCAAAATTTACAAATAAACATTTGACATTTCCCAAAAATATCAGTGACCAATATAGCCACCCTTCTTTCTAGTGACAGTCATAAGCCTTCCATTCATAGAGTTTGTCAGTTTCTTGATCTGTTGACTATCAACCTTTTGTGCAGCAGCGACCACAGCCTCCAGGACACTGTTCAGAGAGGTGTACTGTTTTCCTTCACTGTAAATCTCCCGTCTAAGAAGGGCCCACAAGTTCTCAATAGGGTTTAGGTCAGGTGAGGAATGGGGTCATGTCATTATTCTTTCATCTTTAAGGCCTTTCCTGGCTTGCCACACAGTGGAGTACTTAGATGCATGCATTGGAGCATTGTCCTGCACAAATATCATGGTCTTTTTGAAAGATGCAGACTTTTTCCTGTACCACTGCTTGAAGAGGGTGTCCTCTAAACACTGGCAGTAGGTTTTGGGAGTTGATTTTGAGTCCATTTTAAACCCGGAAAGGTAAACTAGCTCATTTTTAATAATGCCAGCCCATACCAGTACCCCACCTCCACCTTGTTGGCGTCTGAGTCAAAGTGAAGCTCTGTGCCCATTACTGATCCAGCCACAAGGCCCATCCATCTGCCTCGTCAAGAGTCACTCTCATCTCATCAGTCCATAAAACCTTTGAAAAATCTGTCTTTAGATATTCCTTGGCCCAGTCATGACGTTCCAACTTATGTGTTTTGTTCAGTGGTGGTCGGGTTTCAGCCCTCCTTACCTTGGCCATGTCTCTGAGAACTGAACACCTTGTACTTCTGGGCACTCCAGGTAGGTTGTAGTTCTGGAATATGACAGCACTGGAGGATAGTAGGTTCCTGGTAGCTTGATTCTTCTCAAATCTATGGCAGTTAATTTGCAACTTTTTTTCTTAACATGTTTCTTGCAACCCTGTTGACTATTTGCAAAAAAACATTTGATGGTTTTGTGATCATGCCCCAATATCTTAGCAATTTTAAGTGTGCTGTATCCCTCTAAAAGGCTTTTTTTTTCATTTTGACTTTTTAGAGTAAGTTAAATCTCTTTTTTGGCGCATGGGAAAAGGACAAAGAAGCTGCCTAGTAATTATGCACATCTTGATATAAGGTGTTGAACTTCTTAGGCCACACCTTCCCTCATTACACAAATACACCAGATATGCTTATATCCAATAAGCATTCATGTTTATACAGCTTGGAGTTGGACATTATGCATAAAAATGATGATTTGGTAAAAATACGAACTTGCCCAATAATTGTGCACACAGTGTGGCTAACAAATCACAGTACAGCTTTCTGTAACTTTAAGACGTATCCACACATTCCCACATGCTCCTGTTATTATTAACCACTTAAAGAGTTGTACTGTGGCAGGTTGGCTCTCCTGGGCGAATTGCCGTCATTGTACCTCGGCCGCTTTAAGGCCTCTAGGGGGCGCAACGCCAGAGCTGATGTGCATGGCTGGCGGCCGCGATGTCTGCTGGCCATCCGCGATCGCTCCTGAGTGACACAGAATGGCGATCTGTCAATGTAAACAGACAGATCCCCATTCTGTCAGGGGAGGAGAGACAGATCGGCTGTTCCTAGTGATTAGGAACAGCGATCTGTCTCCTCTTCCAGTCACTACACTGCCCCCACAGTTAGAAACACCTCCCTAGGGAACACGTAACCCCTTGATCGCTCCCCTAGTGTTAACCCCTTCCCTGCCAGTGACATTTATACAGTAATCAGTGGCTATTTTTAGCACTGAACACTGTATGAATGTCACTGGTCACAAAAAAAGTGTCAAAAGTGTCTGATCTGTCCGTCGCAATGTCGCAGTTCTGCTAAAAATCACTGATCACTGCCATTACTAGTAAAAAATATAATAATAATAATAATAAAAATGCCATAAATCAATCCCCTATTTTGTGGTCGCTATAACTTTTGCCCAAACTAATCAATTGCAATTTTTTTAACCAAAAATACGTAGAAGAATACATATCAGCCTAAACTGAAGAAGACATTTTTTTTTTTTGTATATTTATTATAGCAAAAAGTAAAAATAATTGTTTCTTTTTCAAAATTGGCGGCCTTTTTTTGTTTACAGTGCAAAAATAAAAAACGCAGAGGTGATCAAATACCACCAAAACAACGCTCTTTTTGTGGCAAAAAGCGGACAGAAATTTTGTTTGGGTACAGCATCGCATGATCGCTTAATTGTCAGTTAAAGCGACGCAGTGCCGTATAGCAAAAAATGACTCCCTGGTCATTAGGGGGGCAAATGCTTCCGGTCCGTAAATGGTTAAACTGAATTGCAAGTGTTAAATCTTGTTGCAATGAGTTAGCCATCTACAGTCCTGACAAAGATGATGAATAAAAGAATGCTGCATAAGTATATTGGGGTAGAATTTCAAACCATAGCCTTGGTTCTGCAACATTAAATTGTTGGGCTGATTACTATATCGCTTCCTGCCTCATCTGAACATTTATCACAGCTCTGACAAACCTGAACTAGCTTCATTGTATAGAATGACATATTACTTGTGTAATGATTTACTGCGTCCCACAAGCAAAGCAAGCACATGATGGCCTAAGCTGTTCTATTCCAATTGGCCTTCTCAATTCAGTTACTTTCCTAATGGAGCCAAAACATTGTTCACATTTCACAAATGACGTACAAAGGACATGATCTTTGCAAACTAGAGGGGAGGGACTTTTTTTTCTTGTGGCGTCTTCCTTTGTAAAATCTATACTAGCTAGTTATCAACATTTCTGCCTGAGAAAAATACATCACCTCACGATGAATTACCTGAACACACTGCACTCTATGTAAATCACTGCCGCAAGAGACATGCCACAGACAGACCTCTCAAAATTGGGAGCGTCCCCAGCAAGCGGCGACAATAGGACGTGTCTTTGCAAGCTACCGTATATGTATTTTTCTGTTGTAATTAAAGTGATTGTAAAGTCAGTTTTTTTATTATTAAAATAACAAACCTGTTATACCTACCTACTTTGTACAGTAATATTGCACATGATCATTCACTTTTGGGGTCCCCTGCCAGCGATCTGGACTCCTTCTCTTCTGTGTCTGTCCCCATAGCTGCTTGCTATGGGGGCAGACGTGTGGGCTTGCTTCTGAGCCGGTGTGTGGGCTTGCTTCTAAACTGGTCTGTGCGTGCCTATAGACACACACAGCATGGCTTGGCCTCCTCGCAGGATTTGGTTGACAGCAGCATGAGCAAATGGCTATCAGCAAAGCCTGTGAGACCAGGAAGAGGGAAGAGAAGACCTGCAGTTGGGCACAGCACTGGATCAATGAAGGACTCAGATAAGTGTTAGGGATGGAGAGGGGGGAAGTGGCAGTGCAAGTTTTTTTTTATCTAAAGGCCAGTTAATGCCACATTTTTTGCATTTCTGGTGCGTTTCTGCATGCCCATTTTTGATGCATTCCGATGCATCTTTGCCCTCTTTTTTTTTTTATCTCAGTTCAGGACGTGTAAATTCAGGTATATTTTTTATGCCTTTTTCTGCATTCCAGATGCGTTCTATACAGAAAAAAAGGCAACAAATTATACTTTTGTTGACTGCACTGGAACACAAAGCAAGATCCATAAAGACTTGGATTGGGGTGGAGGAACTTGACTGCCTACACAACCCGATAGAACATCTTTGGGATGAATTAGAGCGGAGACGGCGAGCGAGGCCTTCTCGTCCATATCAGTGCCTGACCTCACAAATGCTCTTCTGGAAGAATGGTCAAACATTCCCATAGACACACTCCTAAACCTTGTGGTAGCCTTTTTAGAAGAGTTGAAGCTGCTATAGCTGCAAAGGGTGGGCCAACTCAACATTGAACCCTACAGACTAAGACTGGGATGCCATTAAAGTTCATGTGCGTGCAAAGACAGGCGTCCCAATACTTTTTATAATTATAGTGTATGTGATTAGGTAAATCTCTGTCCTCCTCGTCTGTTTAGAGCTAGTTAGTTTAGTCCTAGCTAGACTCCCTGTTTCTTCTTTGTTCCCTCAGTCAACCTCACTTTTAAAATCTTGTCGGAAATTCCAATCGCCAAGAACGCAGTGACGTACAACGAGCCGAGAAAAATGTTCAATAGCCAGTGCTGCTCTTCGGCTTGATTCCGAGCATGCGTGGCCCTTTGTGCGTCAGAATTGTGTACACACGATCGGAATTTCCAACAACGGATTTTGTCATTGGAAAATTTTAGATCCAGCTCTCAAACTTTGTGTGTCGGAAATTCCGATGGAAAAAGTGCGATGGAGCCTACACATGGTCGGAATTTCCGGCAACAAGCTCCGATCCCACATTTTCAGTCGGAAAGTCCGATCGTGTGTACAGGGCATTACACTAAGAAAAGTCTTCTTACACATCAAAAGACTGGAAAATAGCCTCTGTACCACACTTGTCTGAAGTAAAACTGCATTGGAATTAACTTCTGTGTCTTATTAAAGAGTTCAGCTGCCTGCAGATGGTGCCAAGGCAGCAGGTGACTATCAGTGGGGTCTGGTGCTCAAAATTTTTGGGGGGAGCAAACAAAAATTCAGAAAAAAACCCCCATCAATTGCAGCCTCACTGTGCCATTAAACGCAGGCACTGTGCCCATAAAACACAGCCACTGTGCCATCAAACACAGCCACTATGCCCATCAAACACAGCCACTGTGCCATCAAACACAGCCACTGTGCCATGAAACGCAGCCACTGTGCCATCAAACGCAGCCACTGTGCAATCAAACGCAGCCACTGTGCCCATCAAATGCCGCCACTGTGCCCAAACGCTGCCACTGTGCCCATCAAACGCTCCCACTGTGCCATCAAAGCTCCCACTGTGCCATCAAATGCTCCCACTGTGCCATTAGATGCTCCCACTGTGCCCATCAAATGCTTCCACTGTACCATCAAATGCTGCCACTGTGCCCATCGAATGCTCCCACTGTGCCCATCGAATGCTCCCACTGTGCCCCCCTGCGGCAGGAGGCGAGCGGTGTCTTCCATGCTCCTCCATGTCCTTAATGTCTTCTCCAGTCCTCTCCTTCCGTCCTCTTTTATGATTGGATGCCTGTCGTTTCAGCCTAACAGGTGACGGGTAACAGACCCGAGCACCTGATTGGCAGAGAGGCGGTTCAGTGTTAGGAAAGCAAATATTTATTTGCTTTTTTTAACACACCTGGGTGAACTGTGAGCGCCAAGCATGGCACTCGCACGTCACCTTTTTTGATGCCTATTAGAGCCTATGGCCTATGGCTCTAATCAGGTGCTTCAAAACCCCCAAAAAGGGGCTGGGTGCCTGAATAGGGGGTGGCAGCGGTGGCCGTGGATAGATTCATGTAATGCATGAATCTATCTATTGGTGATAGAGGGGGTGGCTGTAGAGAGGGGGCAGCGCCCGTGCGCCCTTTTGGATGCACCGCCACTGGTGACTATACTGTCGTGACAGATTAGGTATATGGAGGTATACCAATGCCTAAAGCTGCATCCTAAACAGAACAGTAAAAAGACCAATTTCTATACCAGGTACTCTCTGCTGCATCTGATTTCTGCATAACCTCTTACAAACAATAACATGTCTCAAGAATCTGTGCATCTACTACAGTTAGGCCCCTTTCACACGGGCGCCTCCGGTTGATGGACTCCGCTTGCTCACCGATCACTGCTGAGCAGGCGGATGACAGGTCCGGAGGTTGCTCCAGGGCTGTTCCAGGTCTGGTGGGGTTATAACCCTCACTTACTCCAAAATTAAATTCAAGTTTTGCTCATAGTTTCACTTTTTTTTAAAAATATTATTTTTTTAGGTTTTAGGTGGAGTGTATAAAGGTTAGAACACCTATCAAGTTTTACTCTCATCTGTGGCCCTATAAAGGGACAACATTTTACAAAACAGGAAGTAAGGGAAAAACTGCAACAGGGACACAGACAACAATAAATATATGACAGAGGTTCAAGCAATATCCCATTAAATGGATCTGTCTAAGGCTCGGTTCACACTTGTACGATGCGTGAACCAGCGTGAT
Source organism: Lithobates sylvaticus (assembly GCA_028564925.1). Classification (NCBI taxonomy): domain Eukaryota; kingdom Metazoa; phylum Chordata; class Amphibia; order Anura; family Ranidae; genus Lithobates; species Lithobates sylvaticus. The sequence goes on along the minus strand of CM053036.1, from coordinate 141,775,475 downwards.
TCCAGTGTGGGTTCCCGCATCGCATAGGACTCGCAGGCAGTTCACACTGCCGCTGCAGGTTTCAGTGAAAAGTTAATGACACCCCCAGATCAGTTCGCATTGTGTGAACTGTGAAATGGTACAAGAATCTATTCCAGTGCTGACCAAAAAAGAGTCCTGCACTGTTTTGATCCAAATGCAATGCTAATTCAACCATACAAACATCTGCACAATCCAATCTGGTGCGAATCCAATGCAATGTCTGTGAACCCAGCTTTAAACAGAACAGGGGTTCTAATTCCTCTCCCACTATATGAAAGTATGAAAAAAAAGTTTTGGCTAAAAGTAATCTTTATGTTTCAATGTTTGCATTGATGTTTTATATATTTTACTATATGGCCTCATGCACACCGGACATTTTTTCAGCTGCTGTTTTGAGTGTAGCAAAAGGGTTAGGGTTCACACTGAGGCAGCACGACTTGCAGCGCGACTGCTTTAGGCGACCTGCATCCGACTTCAGCGGCGGCTTGCAAAATGACTTCTGTATAGAAGTCAATGCAAGTCGCCTGAAGTCGCCCCAAAAGTAGTACAGGAACCTTTTTCTAAGTCGGAGCAACTTGTGTCGCTCCTTTTAGAACGGTTCCATTGTACAGATGCCCCAGTGTGAACCGAGTCTCAAGGGCTGCTTGGATTTACCTGCTCATCTGCATCGCCATGACCCTGTGAACATTCCAACCCACCTGACACTCTGGGTTTAGCAAAGTTAAAGGGGTTGTAAAGGTTCGTTTTTTTTATTTTCTAAATAGGTTCCTTTAACCTTCCTAGCGGTAACCCCGAGCCTGGCTCGGGTCCAGCTTTTTGTGCTGGGAGCGGTAACCCCGAGCCAGGCTCGGGCTTGCGTGCGGGATGCAGGGGGGAAGTTACTTACCTTTTCCCCTGGATCCTGCGATGTCTCCCCGCTGTGTGAGCGAGCCGTCCGCTCGCTCGATTCACACAGTGCCGATCTCCGTTCCCTGCGACGTTCCGACGCACGGGAGCGGAGATCGGCGCCAAATTTAAAAAAGTTAAAAAACACAAAACACATACAGTACTGTAATCTTACAGATTACAGTACTGTATACAAAAAATACACACCCCCTTTGTCCCTAGTGGTCTGCCCAGTGCCCTGCATGTCATTTTATATAATAAAAAAAAAAAAAAAAAAAAAAATTCTGCCTGGAAACTGGAGATTGTCCATAGCAACCAAAAAGTGTCCCTTTATGTCAAAAGTGGTTTTAGACCAGCTAGAAAACACTGATAAAAAATTAAAATCGAAAATTGACAAGAATACAGACTAGAATTACAGTGGGCCTCGTATGTTGGTAAATAATGGCATAGTTGACAGAGTGCATGTGCTGGAGAAAAGACGCAGGGTCTCTGACGCTCTGCCATGACTGATCACAGCCCCCATTTGAAGCACCTCTCCTCCAAGAGGAGGTAAACCCGAGGAGCTTCACCAATCCTTTTTTGATTTTTTTTTTTTTAATTATTTTTTAGGACGCTCATCTTTGTGGGGCGCCCTTTATAATTGTTAATTTTTTTTTTTTTTTTTTAACTTCGATTCTTCTTCCTCCTCACTGGTCTTCCGTGGACTGGGGGCGGCGGCCCCCTCTTCCTCCTATCCCCGCACCAAATTATGACTAAAATAACTTTGACTTCATATAATATAAAGGGTTTAAACAGTGCAGAAAAACGCATTAGACTACTGGCGGAATTAGGGAGATCTAAATCACAGATCATTTTTTTACAGGAAACACATTTTAAAAAAAATAAAATTCCAAAGATGGGCAACCGGAAATTTCCCATAGTGTATCATAGTCCCTCACAGACATCGAAAGCAAGTGGGGTGTCTATCATCATAGCAAAACAGATACCATGGAAAGAGGTAAAAAGAATTACAGATGATGATGGGCGCCTACTTATTATGATAGGAGAAATAGGGGAACAAAAGGTAACGTTGGTGAGTATATACCTACCAAATACGGATCAAATAGGAGTATTGGAGAAATACCTAAACATAGTAGACCAAAATAAAGAAGGAATCCTAATAATGGGAGGAGATTTAAATATGGCATTAGAGCCCATGATAGATTCATCAAAGGGCTCCTCACATATATCCTATACAAAACTTCGAAAAGCAAAAGAGATGTTACAAGATTTACAATTAGTGGATAGCTGGAGAATTAGGAATACACACGAGAGGGATTACACATTCTTTTCAACAAGACATAAGACATACACCAGAATTGATTATGTCTTTATATCCCAGAATGCCCTCCAGAGCGTATTAGATGCCTCAATAGGCTCCTTTTCACTCTCAGACCACGCACCAACTCACTGCGTAATAGAACTTGGAGAGAAAGTGCTACGAGAATGGCATTGGAAAATCAATGAAACACTATTAAAAGAATCAACATACGAGGAAAAAATCGCTCATGAGATAGAACTATACTTCCAAGAGAACAAAACAGATGAAATAGCACCTATGGGTGTATGGGAAACACATAAATGTGTTATTAGAGGAGTTCTAATATCACTGGGAGCACATAGAAAACGCTCTCTGAGCGCCAAGCTGGATCTTTTGCTAGAAGAGATACGGGTGCTGGAAAAGGCCCACAAAAAAACTGTAGCGACACAAACGGAAGAAAAATTGACAAATCTTCGTGATGAATTAAACTTGCTACTAATGGATAAAGCAAAAGTAAAGATAGCATATGGCAGACGAGTATTTTATGAATACGGAAATAAACCTAGTAGAATGCTGGCAAACGCGCTCAGAGAGACAAAGGCACGGAACCATATTGAGTGCATAAAAACTGCAGGGGATGTATTGATTAACTCGCCACAAGCCATAGCGAAAGAGTTTAGAGATTTTTACACCAAATTGTACCAAATTGAGAGTAATGTAACAGAAGAAAGATTAAAAAAAAGAAGGGATAGGGCGGGGGAGTATATAGAAGCAGCAGGGATGCCCAAGATGGGAGAGGAGGAAGCAGAGGAGATAGATGGTCCAATTACATTAGAAGAATTTACAGAAGCTCTAAAATCAATGAATACAGGTAAGGCACCAGGTCCCGATGGATATACCCTGCTCTATTATAGGACATTTGCAGAAAAACTAGCACCAGAATTTATTACAGCATTTAACTCAATTAGGGAAGGGGCAAAGATGCCGGTAGAGACATTAATGGCAAATATCACAGTAATTCCAAAAGAAGGGAAAGATCCAGCACAATGTGCAAGTTATCGCCCAATCTCCTTATTAAATGTGGACCTAAAGATCTTAACAAAAATATTGGCAACCAGATTAAAAGCACATATCCCAGATATAATACACCCAGATCAAGTGGGATTCACTCCGGAAAGGGAGGGCAGAGAAAACACGCAAAGAGTCTTAAGCGCAATATACTTAGCGCAATGTCAGGAAAGACCTACGGTAATGATTTCTGCAGACGCAGAAAAAGCTTTTGATCGGGTGGACTGGACATTCCTGGAAATGACATTGCAACATATAGGCCTGGGAAATGGGATGTTAAAATGGATCAAAAGCCTGTACTCCAATCCAAGAGCACGGGTCAAAATAAATGATATAACATCAGAAACCTTCCCTATGTACAATGGAACAAGGCAGGGATGTCCACTCTCGCCCATCATATTTATCCTGACACTAGAACCCTTCCTGAGAACTATACGAGCCAGGGCAGATATTAAAGGGATACCAACTCAAAAAGAAGAACAGAAACTGGCTGCCTACGCAGATGACCTGTTATTTTTTGTTACCTCCCCAATAACATCTCTCCCCTCTTTGCTAGCGGAGATACGTAAATATGGAGAGGTCTCTAATTTTAAGATAAATTATGGTAAATCCGAGGCACTGGGAATAGGAATAAATAAGGCACTCCAAAAACAATTAACTAAACACTTTACTTTTAAATGGACGGAGTCCCATATAAATTACTTGGGGACGAAAATAACAAAGAAACTAGAGAAAATATTTGAATTGAATTTCCTACCCCTAATGCGACAAATAAAAGCAGACCTACAGCGGTGGGACAAGGAAACATTTTCATGGTTTGGGAGAATTAACATCATAAAAATGAATATTATGCCGAGATTGATCTACCTACTCCAGGCATTACCAATTAAGATCCCAGCAGGATTTCTGAAAGAGCTGAGAATGCGATTCGCAAATTTTATATGGGTAGGGAAACCTGCAAGAATTCGGAGGGATATTTTAGTTCAACCCAAAGATAGAGGAGGAGTGGGATTCCCAGACCCAGTGAACTACTACGAAGCGGTACATTTAGCAAGAGTAATGGAATGGTGTACAGTGAAAAAAGATAAACCCTGGTTAGGTATGGAACAAGCGATAACGGGCATACCCCTAGAAGGGATAGCATGGATAAGGGAGTCAAAAATTCCTCAGCAGGTAAAAAAACACCCCACAATTGGGACGACAATGCAGGTGACCAAAACGATATTCAGGAAAACGGAAATATCAATCTCCCCCAGTCCGATGACCCCAATCTTGGGCACACCGAGCTTTGAGCCAGGTCTAGTAGACGTAGAGTTTAGGAACTTAAGGAGAAGAGGGGTAAGTAGGCTCAAAGATTTCACGAGAGAGAACAGAGTGATGACAGGGGAGGAGGTAGACTCAGAATTTTCAGGAGAAATTAATTTTTTCAGGAGACTACAGCTCAAGGCATATCTCAGAGTAATAAAAACGCAAGTTACGGAAACAAGGACAATAACTAAATTTGAGCAGCTATGCCTGAGAGAGGATCCCCAGAAACATGGGCTATCAATTATGCATTCTCTATTGGTAGAACTTAAGGCTCCACAAGAGTTAACTTTTTTTCAGGCATGGGAAAGAGACTTGGGGATAAGGTTCATGGATACCCAGAAATCTAAAATATGCCACCTCACACACAAGACATCAAGGGCAACTAAATACCAAAAAGGTGGATATAAGATACTGACAAGGTGGTATAGAACACCATCAGCATTGAAGCGGATATACCCACAACTAGAAAACACTTGCTGGAGATGTCAAAGGGAGGAGGGGACTATGGTACACATATTTTGGGAATGCCCCAGAGTGAAGGATTTTTGGAAGATGGTAAGAGAAACAGTGGAAGAAATTACTGAAGTACCACTGGGGGAAAACCCAGCAGTATACCTCTTACATGACACCCCGATAGCTATCGGGGAATATAAAAACTCATTAGTGGGTCACCTGCTGAATGCCGCAAAAGCATGCATTCCGAGCTTATGGAAAAAAACTATAGCCCCGACGAAAACACAATGGTTAGAAAAAATTTCAGAAATCCAATTAATGGAAAAATTCACTATGAAGATAAGAGAACAAGAAGAGAGATACCGGGAGATATGGACACCCTACAGGTTATATAGAGATCAAAACCGCCAGTAGCTTCATGGGGGAGAAAAGCACATGTAAAACAAAGAGGGGGGGCCCGAAGCGGGGAGGAGGATTGATGAAAAGAGGGGGCGGTCGCTGACCGGTCCGGGAGGACTTCAGTGAGGAGGGAGAGGGGAGGAGGAAGGAAAAGGGGAGAGAACCCTTTTTTTTTTTGTTTTTTTTTTGTTTTTTGTGTTTTTATGTTTTTTTTTTTTTTTTTATTTTTTTTTTGTTTTTGCGTTTTTGTCTTGTCGTGTAATGGGAAATAAAAAGGGGAAAGGGAGAAGAGCATAGAAAGGAATATTATGGTTTATAGTTTAATCTGTACCTCAAAGAGAAGCGTTTAAGTGGAAAATTCTGATTACGAAGTTATAGAATTGTATACCCTGTACTTGTAAAAAAACTTAAAATAAAGAATTTAAAAAAAAAAAAAATTAAAATCACAATTTATCATCAAACAATAAATTTAATGACAGCGACTATTCTGCAACTGAGCAAATTTCAGTGTTTTTGATTTGATTACATTATTGAATCATTTTTATATATATTTTTATTATATTATAATTTATTATTTTGTGTTTCAAACTTTATCATACCCGGGATGTCTACTAGACTCTGGTTCGGACAGATTTAAGTGAGTTATTCATAAGAATTGCATGCCTACAATATAAAAACGCCAAATTTCCATGCAAAATAATTGTACCGCTTTCAGCACAAAATTCCAGACAGAATCATACCGCCAGGGAGGTTAAGCTAGTGCATTGTTGGTTCACTTACCTTTTCCTTCGATTTCCCTTCTAAATGTTGTTTTTCTTTGTCTGAATTTCTCACTTCCTGTTTCTCCTCAGTAAACTTCACACCATCATCTGAGCGGTGTTTAGTCAGCCAGAACAGCTTACTGAAGAGCTTACTGAGGAGGAACAGGAAGTGAGAAATTCAGACAAAGAAAACAAAGAAAAAAAACATTTAGAAGGGAAACGAAGGAAAAGGTAAGTGAACCAACAATGCACTAGCTTAAAGGAACCTATTTAGAAAATAAAAACAAACCTTTACAACCCCTTTAAAGGGGAGTTTCAGGCCTTTTAAAAGTCAAGGAAAAAACAATTTTTTTTTTTTGCGTTAAAGGACAAGACTTGTATGCATGGGTGTATTTTACATGTGGAGAGGGAAGGGAAACGGAACGGAGGGGAGAAATGATGGACAGAAGATTCCTGTTTATGTCCAGGAATCTGGTTCTGTTTGGCAGAGGCAGCAATGAGTCAATAGACAAATTATTTCAAAAGATGGCTCCTTGTACTGGTGGGATTATTGTCAATAGTTTATAGCAATCTCTAGCCTGGTAGTTTTATCCCAGGGAAAGAAAATACTGGCACAAAGCAGGAGGCAGCAGGCTGAAGGGCAGAAGACACCTTGAAGAGGATACAAAAACAAAGACAAGCAGCGCCAACCTAAGTGCAGTAGTATGTCACAATTTGAATTGTTTAAAAGAGAAGAAAAGCACTGTGTAGAGTAAAAGCAGGCATGTCTTTATATGAAGCAGGCGATATGGCTCCAGAGTGTCCCAGGCTTTAGACGGCAGAGCGCTGTGGGATCGTATGGTCCGCAAAGTCACAGGAGTCGCCGTGTAGTGACGTAATCATCAGCAGCTACAAAAAGTGTAGTTGCTGACTTTTAATAAACAGACACTTACCGGTTCCACGGTCCAGCGATGCGGCTGAAGGGGGTGTCGCTCCTCTCCCCCTCCTCTTCGCCGGCACCTCCATTGCCACTCAGGGCACCCGGCCGTGACAGATTTCGGCTTCACAGCCGGGCACGCACGGCGCATGCGCGAGTCGCACTGCGCTCCCGGAGTGGATAGGCGATCTCCTGGGACCTGTCATGTGTCCCAGGAGATCGCCTAGAGGGAGGGGCCGCCTAAGACGAAAGGGGGAGTCGCCTAGGCAGTTCCTGGGCGGAAGGAGGAATTGGGACAGGAAGTCCCCCTCCTAATGAAGCCCCCACTCCCCCCCCCCCCAAAAAAAAAAAAATGACATGCCAAAAGTGGCATGTAAGGGGGCAAGGAGTGCTTAAAGCGGAAGTTCCATTTTTGGGTGGAACTCCGCTTTAAGCATAGATTCTGATACTTCTAGAGAGAGAAACCCAGGCTGGCCTGTTTAACCTTTTTATCCTAATGAGAGATGAAGCTAAACAAAGATGGTATGAGGGCCTATTAAGCAGCAAAGACAAAATGCTAATGTGCAGCATTTCTTTTCTACTTTTTTCTATTTTTACATTTGATGTTTTTTAGTCCTTATGAAATAAAAAAAACAACAAATAAAAATTCACTATACCTTCCCTTTAATAAATTGATCAATAAACCAATATTCTTAATGACAAGAAACCCTGATCTGGATTTTTATTCACCACTTACAATATAATTGCATACCAGGTTCCCAACCGAGCACACAGGACACGCAATGTATCACTCTGGCAACCACGGTCACTAGACGCTAAATTACAGAATACAAACAATTATGCCAGCTCATAAACTTTTTGCAAAAGGAAGTAAGCATGAAAATCAAAGATGAAAACTAACAAACCATAAAAGATAAACGTTTCTGCATTGGCTTAGTGTTCTCCCTCACACATACATTGACAGACAAACATATTAGGAAAAATATAAAATCAAAGCAAATATTAGGCAAAGACCTAGGAACCAGTGATGGACTTTGTGTACATCTACATATAAGGCAGTAAACCTAAAAGATCTGCCACTGTGGGTGTGAAAGAATGTGTCATCAAGGACATTACAGTTCTAACAACCAACCTTCTCTAATACCCCGTACACACTATCCGATTTTCCGACAACAAAACCGTGGATTTTTGTTCGAAGGTTGTTGGCTCAAGCTTGTCTTGCATACACACGGTCACAAAAATGTTGTCGGAAATTCGGAACGTGAGAACGTGGTGACGTACAAGGCGTACGACAAGCCAAGAAAAAGTAAGTTCAATAGCCAGTGCGGCTCTTCTGCTTGATTCCGAGCATGCGTGAACTTTTGTGCGACGGACTTGTGTACACACGATCGGACTTTCCGCCAAAACAAAGTGAAGTTGGCTGAAAATTTGAGAACCTGCTCTCAAACATTTGTGGGCAGAAATTCCGACAGCAAATGTTCGATGGAGCATACACACGGTCGGACTTTCCGACAACAGGCTCACATCCAACATTTTGTGTGTACGCGGCATTAGAATACTAAAGCAGAGCTAAACTCTCTCTGACTCAACATTAACTATTTTTGTGTAGCCCTAATGCTGCTAGCATGAGTAAGTATGATAGGAAGGTATTTTATGTTTACTTGTTTAAACTGTTTTTATTTTATTTTTTTACATTTCTTCAACAGCTTCCTGGTTTCTGGCCCAGGCCAAAGTAATGTCATACATCCCAGGAGTCTTCATGCACATTTTTTTTCCTTTCATTTGGAGGAGGGAAGGAGGCTCTTTCTCAGGTAAGCAACCCCTCCTGCCTGTATACCTGAGCTAAGGGCAGATGGATTCAACAAAGTAAATGCTACATAAATCATCTGCCCTTACTTAAGATGGCCATGGCTAGAAATGTGTTTTTTCAGTGATTTCTCAACAAAATAAAGTATGGAGACGTGGGAGGATGGGTTAGTTTGCTGTCAATATTAAAAAAGATATTAATATATTAAAAAAGAAAAATCGTTTTTTGGTTATTGCCTATACCATCTTTTCTTGACTTTGGTGTTCAGTCTCTGGGTGGTTCTCTCTCTATTCCTGGATAATACACAGCAACCTGATGTACACTTACCTTGTTATTTGTTGTTCTAAGTATTGGATGTGTATGTATAGCAGCCCTCAAAATTTACACTTGCCTGCTCGGAGTGCTCACATTTTGCGAGTAGATTTTGAGGGCTGGCGAGGAAGGGCTGTCTGGGAGTGAGGGGGGGGCGAGCACTGACGGCCGGCGAGTCCCTTTCCCAGTGCTCACGAAGGGGAAGAGAGAGGACAGAGCCGACCGAATGATATGAGGACAGGGAACATCACTAGCGGCTTTGATTTCAATTGCCGTGTGTTCCCTGCACTCGCTTTCACACACAGCCCCGCCCCCTGGTCCCGGGGAATTTGATAGACAGATCACCCGTCCAACACGGGACGAGTGATGTGTATCAAAGTTCCCTGGCCAGGGGGCGGGGCTGTATGGGACGCCGATCGGCAGGAACACACAGCGATTTAAATCAAAGCTGTTCCAGTAATGTCCCTCGGCGCTCATATCATCCGGCCAGCAATGCTCTTCTTCTCCTCTGCTCCCCTTCATGATGGACACAGGTAGGCTGCATTGGTGTTAAAGTGTTAGGCTGCATTGGTGGACACGGGTGAGGCTGCATTGGTGGACAAGGGTGAGGCTGCATTGGTGGGTGGACAAGGGTGAGGCTGCATTGATGAGCATGGATAAAGTTGCTTAATTTTGCATAAAACATTTAATGGCAATTTCATGATATAATTTATGAGGCTGTGTTTAGAGGTGGAATTAGGGGCGGGGCAGGGAAAGGGGTTAGGTGGGGCAACTGGTGGCGAGTAACCCTTGAGGCCTGGCTAGTAGCTCAGGACTTGAAATTGTGAGCCCTGTGTATAGGCACCATTGGTTTGAAACATATAATCTGTCTATACACTAATATGTATTTATCCCTTAGCACCCTGAGGGCTCCTGAAGAAGCGCTCTACTGTGAAACGCGTTGTGACTGTTCACTACATTCTACAGACATAGAGCTTCTAAATTTTGAAGACTGTTGCATCTTCATTTATTTTGTGTCACGTGTGTGATTTATAGACATTTAATTCTGGTTTGTATCTATATAACCACTGGTTGTGGGGAAAAATAGGAACAGCAGTGGCTCTTCTCAGCCTGTCATTACTTGACTTGTACAAGCTGAGCCTCTGTCATGGTTTGCATATACAAGTCATCCCAGCAGAATGAATCCATTGATCCTTTTGTCTGGAACCCAGTGTATGCGCGTAATCGTCCCTGTAAAGGAGGCCTAATATCTACTGGGAACCTTGCCTGCATAGGCCATTTTCTGGAAAAGGTGAACTTTGCCGTTAGTATGATACTAAAGGATGCATTTTTTTTTTTTTTTTATATCACCTGCTAAACTGAAGACTTACCTGACACCTTCCCTCTTGTTCTGATGTACTTTACTGCTGCTGCTTCAGCCAGTCCCCCCAGCTCTTGCTAAAATATGCAGATGCAGGGTGTCTCCTTTCCCCTGAAGGGTTCTACAAAGATGTCCTTGCTTGCATGTGCCCAGGTAGGTTAGTGCTAAATGGACGCTCGTCTATTCAAACACAGCCTGAGCAAGCCATTCCCCTCCTCCTGTTTGGCTGCTGGTGCCTTGGTCTTTCCCTAGGTGCGCACACATTCTCACCTAAAAGGAAGCTGGACTTAAAGCGGAGTTCCACCCATTTAAAAGTCGGCAGCTACAATAAGTGTAGCTGCTGACTTTTAATAAGACACTCACCTGTCCCATGGTCCAGCGATGCCGGTGTAGGAAGCCTCGCTCCTCTCCGGGGCGATGGCATTCTAACTGTGGGTGCTCGGCTGTTGCTTCACAGTCGGGCGCGCACTGCGTGCTGTGAATGGCCGGGCAATCTTCTGGGACCTGTGACATGTCCCAGAAGATTGCAGGGAGGGGGGGAAAGGTAATCTTCCTTCCAGCGCCGCGGAGCCAGTGAAAGAAGTGGGAGCCGGGTCTCTGTAAAGACAGGGTACCCCCCCCTCCTCCGCCAAAAAAATTACACGCCAAATGTGGCTTGTGAGGGGGTCACCAGTACTTAAAGCAGAAGTTCAATTTTTGGGTGGACCTCCGCTTTAAGGACCCACCGGTGGTGGTGAATAGTAAATGTGTGCACACATTCCATGCATCTTAAGTAGTGGATGCTGCTTACTGCACTGTAGCATGCATTGCTATAAACCTAATTGTTACAAATTTCTATGTGCAATCATGGGGTTAGTTCATGGGAGCCTTTGTATCATTCATGTAATCAGCTCTTGCCAAATGCATTTATTGTAAGGTTCTGACATTTGTTAGCAGCTAGTGTCGTTAATCATTCCTCCAGAGTACTACAGAAACAAAAGCATTAGATGCCTTTGAAAGACTTCCAAAATATTACAGTGGGAAGCATTCCTGTTGGCTTCGATAACAGAAGTCAGAACTCTAAGTAGGAACACTTTACTGAACATGGTTTGCAGCATCCAAACAAAAGCAACCCAAACTCTTGACTTAAACATGGTTGTACAACACACATTCACGTAAGCCTAGTTCCACCTCTTTTTTTTGAGCGAAAAAAAAAAAAAAAAAAAAAAAATTTAAAAAAAAAAAACCTGACAGCTCAGGTCAGGGCCACTGTACTAACAATCAGACATTAGTACAGCAATCTCTCCTGCTGTTCTATTGTGTTCTTACAGGGGGGATAGCACCCCCCCCCCCTGCCAGAACCCTCTGGTCATTGGTTGAGAGCCCTGACCAGGAAGCGATCAGCAGACCCTTTGTTAGTCATGCCCCTTCGACAGAAACCAACCGAATGGCCAGCTTCTGTCGGATCGGCTGCAGTACACACAAGATGAATGACGGCCGGTCTCTTTTGAAATTCCGCCCAACATTCGGCCCGTGTGTGTGGCGTTTTACATTTGAAAATGTTAAGTGTATGTAAAGGCAAAATAAACATACATTTGTCCATGTTTTAGGTAGCCAAATCCTCCTTAAAGGCATACTGGACACCAAGCACATGGTACAATGGCAGCAAAGGTGCCATGTGTATCCCCTCACTAATATTTACACCAGTAACAAACAGATGGCCCCTTTAAGGAAAATTGGGCTACCACCAGGCCCACCTGCCCCTGATCTATCCAATAGAATACATGTGCTTTCACACAGAGGTTAGGACTGCAAGTAATACATGGTACCATGAAGATGCCTTGCAGATTATGCATGCGCTTGCAAATTTGTGCTAAATAAACCAGTTTCTAACGCATACTGTTGGACAGGTTAATTTGGTTGGCAAGTGGAGATGGGAATTTTCTCTGGTTTTCTTTCATGCGTTGGTCATCTATGTGCTCCGACCTGTGAAGGCCAGTTAAAGATGGGGGGCAGGGGAAGGGGCCATCTGTTACATGTATATTTGCTACATATTGCAGCTGAATAGCGGTGGGGAGGAAAGCGGCTCTGACAGGCAGGGAGGGAGGGAGAGGCTCACAGCAGCAGGGCCAGATTAAGAACCTCATGGGCCTGGTGCTGAGGATTTTGGTGGGGCCTTTTATAAACAATAAATTAATAAATAAAAATGCAAACAATTTTTGGTATAACAAATTAAATTAAAAAGAGAGGGAGGATGAGAGAGAGAGAGAGAGAAAGGGGATGAAAGAGGTGTGAGGGGTAAGGGAAACAGGATGAGAGAGAAAGGGGGGATGAGAGAAAGAGGATGCACATGAGCATGTGTGGGAATAACATCAACACAGCCCGGCCAAGGCAAGTGACCAAAGGCACAGAACCCGGAAGGAAGACGATGGAAGCGCCCAGGCCGGATTGATCACAGTGCAGCACTGGAGGGCTCAGTCTGACAATTTAAGTGTACCCTAATGTGCTAATATGCTGTGCATACTTGTACATTATGGCATAACCTACCTCAGGGCCTCTAAAAAAAATAGTAAGGTTAGAAAAGTTTACTACCGCTTTAATATCATTGGAACCCAGGAGTCTCTCATGGGGCCCTCTACTGACCCGCATAGTTGCCAACATTTCAAAAATATTTTCAGGGACACTTTTTTACAAGTGCTATATTTAGAGTAGCTGACGTCCCCTATGTTCCTCTATACATCACAATAGTAATTACAAAATTAAATAAGTACTAATAATGGGGCAATTTTAAAGAACTGTTTTTGTGGGTAAGAGGCATAGAGGAGGAGAATGGATGGTATAAAAGTGGGAAGTATGTGCAGGTGAGGGAGAGGAATGTGGAGGGTCTAACAGTGGGCACTATGTACATGAGAGGAGTGTGGAGGGTATGACAGAAGGCACTATGTACAGGAGAGGAGTGTGAAGAGTATGACAGTTGGCAGTATGCACAGAAGAGGAGTGTAGAGGGTAGGACAGTGAGCAGTATGTACAGGAGAGGAGGTATGTACATGAGGTTCTTAATCTGGCCCTGAGTGGAGCAGATGTGAAAGGAGGTGCATTGGTAGGACAGATGAGCAGGGGGTTACAGTGGTTGGGCAGAAGAGCAGGGCGGTACAGAGGTGGGGCAGATGGATACGACAGTGGGTACTATGTACAGGAGAGAAGTGTATGACAGCGGGCACTATGTACAGGAGAGGAGTGTGTAGGATATGACAGCAGGCGCTATGTATAGGAGAGAAGTGTGGAGGGTATGACAGTGAGCAGTATGTACAGGAGAGAAGCGTGGAGAGTATGACGGTGGGCACTATGAATAGGAGAGGAGGATGAAGTAATCTGGGAAGGAAAAATTTAAAGGTTTGTGGAAGGCTGTTTAGGGACTGTGTAGTGGTTAAGTGGGCCATACATGGATTGAAATTGCACCAATTAAGCAGAGACCAGCCATAGTCGATCTATGTAGGGGCTACCTGGTTTTACACAAGTCAACCTATTAACTGACTTGAGCACAACCAGCCTGTCAGGTTTTCCCCAAAACAATCAGTGCTGCCAGCTATAGTTAGCAACACTGATCATCGTATTCACTGGCAGAACACAATAACACTGCAGGAGTGATTCCCCCATTCACAGGTCAGCAGGTGAGGGGGTGTGTGGGGACAGGCTGGGGAGAGATACTAATCAGTGGCTGGGTAGGCACTGGTTAGTATCAGATCCAGATACACACAGTTTACATATGCCACGATCGTTAGAGTGAGAACAATAATTCTAGCCTTAGACCTCCTATGTAACTCATGTAACCTGTAAAAAAATGAAAGCATCGCTTGGTACACAAAAAAAATCGTGCTAACTTTAGTGGGTTTTTTTTATGAATGAAACAGTTTCTTTCCAAAAAAAACGTTTGAAAAATTGCTGCACAAATATTGTGTAACATAAAAAGTTGCAAAGACCACCGTTTTATTCCATAGGGTGTCTGCTAAAACAACATATATAATGCTTGAGGCTTCTGAGTAATTTTCTATCAAAAACATTATGATTTTTACATGTAGGAGAGAAGAGTCAGAATTGGCCTGGGTGGCAAGGGTTAATTACCATAAGTAATATACAAATAATTATTATAAGCCCTGTGAGTTCATCCTCTCAGTCTTCGGCAGAGTGTTCCAGCTTGTATTTATACTGACCGCTCTGTATGTAGCTTCTAATCGACTGCGCAAGCAGCCCCATATCTCCAGAACCATAGATGATAGCAGCCCCATATTTTAACCAGTGCTGGAGTAGGTCTTTAGCTATCTGTCCCCCTGATCATTGAGCTACAAGCCTCAAAGTCAATCTTTTTTTTTTTTTTAGAATTTTTTTTTTTTTTTTTGGGGCAAATGGGCCTATCTTGAGAAAGGGGCTATTGGAGCTGCAGCTCCAGGCCCCTATGTTAATCCGGCCCTGCACAGCAGAGCAGCTGGATGGAGGCACGTAAACTGACCACGGCAATCATGGCTCAGTAGCCATGATTACCATGGTCAGCACAGACACAGGAACAAGCAGGATCAACCAGGTATATTACAACATAGGAAAATTACACAGCACAAGCAATGTGCTATAGATCATGCTTTAAATGTACAGGATCTTTGTTTTTAGGGCTACAGCCACTTTAAAGCGGACCTTCAGTCATTTTTTCACCTTTACATCTATTAAATCTTCTGCCTTTGTTTAAACTTTGGATAGTAAAACTTTTTTCCTGCCAGTAAATAACTTATACAGCTCACTTCCTGTTTCTTCTCTGGTAAAAATCCTAGGCTTACAACATCATGATCAGCGCTCTCTCTTGTTTGAGAGTTTGCCAGGAAGGGAGGGGGGGTGAGTCATATGTGGGCCAATGAGAGCTGTAGAGCTGGAGGTGTGCCTCTGTGTGAATCCAGGAAGTTAACAGGCAGCAGCTTCAGCTGCCCACAGCCAGACTCAGTGGAGGGAGATTTCTGCAGCATATTTGACAAGTAAAGTATATATAAAATATGCAAAGTGGTTGGAGGGAAGCTTTAGAATGGCAAAGATGTTTTTATTACAAATTATGGAGAAAAATTGGGTTTGGTCAACTAGTTTTACAATGGTTGGGAGAGTTAGAGAATGTGTGCCACATCCGATAGAAATGGAAGAACAATAAAGGGTTTTCCCCCTAGGTTTGTGGACTTTCAATTGGCACTGCCACACTTTCCCAAAAATACACAATATAAGTAATAGTAGCAAAATTTATTTGGAACAAATTATATAAAAATTGTTGAAAAAGTAGAACATGTTTGACACAATCACAATATTAGAATAAAATATGCATCAGTCATTTATAATCTAATACATGACATCAGACCAGACGCGTTTCGGAGTAAAAGATATTCTCCTTCAGTGGTCGTGGTGTCAAATTTATAGTTTAGTTCTAAATGCAAGAAAATATAGTTTTAGCATGGTGAAATACATAATGGGAAGATTCTTAAGAATTGGCAAGAGAGACATAAGTTTGAAAACATGTATTTCAGATATACAATGGCAGCATAAAATAGTATGCGGTAAACTTTTCAGTATAAAACATAAAGATCAAAGATAAAGGCAACTCACATGTATGCTGATGTATATTTTCTTGCATTTAGAACTAAACTATAAATGCGACACCACGACCACTGAAGGAGGATATCTTTTACTCCGAAACGCATCTGGTCTGATGTCATGTATTAAATTATAAATGACTGATGCATATTTTATTCTAATATTGTGATTTTGTCAAACATGTTCTACTTTTTCAACAATTTTTATATAATTTGTTCCAAATAAATTTTGCTACTATTACTTATATTGTGTATTTTTGGGAAAGTGTGGTAGTGCCAATTGAAAGTCCACAAACCTATGGGAAAAAACCCTTTATTGTTCTTATTACAAATTATGTGAGCAGACTGCAGTTCCTCTAAGCAAGCGTGAAAATGCATTCATCAATTGCCTGTGTAAACCAGCCCCATTAGCTCCTCACTTTCCATGATAAATACAAAAACACAAACCCTGTAGGTATTTCCTTTGGACTGACTCTGCCCTCTGTCTAGATTAGGGAATCTGGGTCTTGTATAGTCAGCAATGTGGGGGGGGGGTCTTTCCTCCCAGCAGGATGGCACCCCATGAATATAAGGGGGTTAAGCTACGATGTCAAGAAAAGTTACCTGTCAGGGCTGCCCACTCTACTCTGATCTTCATACCCTTTATAGTGAGAATAGACCCTGGCATTGTGGGCACCCAGAAGGCATCTGGCATTCACAAGGTAGCCGCCTTTACAGAGGATAACTATTTTTATAGACCAGTTGGTGTTGTTGCTGACTTTGCTTCAATATTTATGTTCCCATGGCACTCTTGTATTTTCAAATTTATCCAAGTCCTCCATCCTCAACATCTCAGGGGATCGGGCTACAATCAACTGTCTCCGTCCCGCCTTTCCTTTTCATTGGGCAACTGACTATTCGCTATTCGGGAGTACATATCACTACTGACCCTGCTATTCTTTATATGGCTAAATGTTGAACCACTGCTCTTCCAATGTGAGCTGACCTGCTCCATTAGCATTTACTCACATTGACCTGGTTTGACCATTGCAACGCCCTCAAGATGACACTACTGCCCTTCCCATCCAGCTACCCCCCTTCTTTAAAAACAAGCAAAATTCCTTTTGGGAGTTTTGTATGGTCCTATCGGAAACCTTAGGGTTGATTTACTAATACTAGAGCGTACAAAATCTGGTGCAGCTCTACATAGAAACCAATCAGCTTCCAGGTTTGATCTTTAAAGATTAATTGAACAAGCTGAAGTTAGAAGCTGATTGGCTACCATGCGCAGCTACACCAGATTCTGTGTGCTCCAATTTTAGTAAATCCCCCCTTGTCTCCAATTCCAGCTTTCTAAACGCCAGGGTGGAGTTGGCTTCCCTGATGTGCAGATTGCCTCCCAGCTGCCAATATATCTAATTGCCCACCCTACTCTTGGTATAAACTTGATGGTCTCTGGGGACACTTTTCACAGCTCCCTCAATTTCCCCACTGCCACCCCCATGGTTCCTATCCTGGGGAATCCAGAGTTCCAGCCGGGCCTTCACAGCCTGCCATTCCAACGTCTGTTGTCTAGTGGTCATCTCCACCTTTTGGATCTCCTGAGGCCTGATGGCAAGCTCTCCTCTCTTGCCAATGCTTCAGACCCGTCCCTGGACTGCTGGAGTAGTTTACAGCTTAGGCATTTTCTGCACCGATGCTCTCCATCTCCAGGCATTTCCCCACCAATTCACAGAACTAGAGAATTTGCCACAGACAGGAACAGACCCACCACTGCCTCTGTACCATTTACTTATTTGCCTTGATCCAAAGGAGAATTTTACCCCGGTATTCCTTTAAGTGAAAATGTGATCTCACTGTGCATTTTACAGATACACAAAAGAAAAAAAAAAAAAAAATTCTCCATTTTGCTCAGAAGTCCTCTATTTGCCACCAAGGTCTAAGACCAGCTATAAGATTATGAATAGGTAGTACATGGTGCCCAGAACAGTACACTATTTTATCAAGTACCAGACTTGTGCTGGAGGTGCGATGCTGACCAGATAATAGCTAAACCAAATATCTGACAAATGTCATGAGAGGGGGGAACCCAGCGGCATGCCTGTTACCCCTCACAAAACAGCCCATCAAAAAAATATAAGGCATCTCTCATGATCCAGCTGTTGAATGCGGCCAAGACTTACACTGATGCCTAGATGCAGGAGGTCTTGCAACCCAGTTGAACCCCTGGGACTTGCTAGAGCATGGCCCCGGGTGCACGACTTGGCATTTCTGGAGTCTCCATATTTCTTTGAGTCTTTTCAGTGCCATCTATGCACCTGGCGTCAAATTTTCTGAGCTTCACCCTTGCATTCTTTCAGGGGCTGCTGGCTCCTTTATCCTTTCCCCCCTTTCAGTTATGAGACACATTTGCAGCTCTATGCCGTTACCTTGCCAGTATACTTTGACTATTAGGAGATTCACTCTCCTTAAGTATTTTTTACCTTTACTCGTTTTATCTGGGTTGCCTTCATATTTTTATGTTTGTATGCGTATGATGGAGGCACTACTCATTGCCTCCCACACGGATATCCATCTCTTGTTGGCTGATAACTGATTTTAAGTTCATTATTGCTATGCAGACTGATGTCTAGCCACAAACTGCTATTTGGTTATCTTTGTACCCTTTTATGCTTTACTATGCAACGTTTGGGTAAATTACAAAAAAAAATAAAAATTATCTCTGGGATAAAAGTGGTGGACAGGCACAAGTCAGAAAATGGATGATACAAACATTTTAAAGGCTTGATCATTGCCTAGAAGCACAGTGAAGTCTATTAAAAAGTGGACGGTATTTGGTACAACACATACCCTCCCTGGATCAGGGTGTCACTCCAAACTAGATGTAAGAGCCAGGAGGAAACTGGCCAGAGAAGCTACCAAGAGGCCTACAGCAACTCTGAAGCAGTTGCAGGAATTTATGACGAATAATGTAGTGGTCATTGGGTGCATGTAACAATATCAAAATTCTTCTGCAATGTTGCTTTTATGGGAGGGTTGCAAGAAAAAAAAAAAAGCCACTCCTCAATAAAGGCCACTTGCAGTCACGACTGAGTTTTACCAAAAACACACCTTGCAGCTTCTGAGGCCACATGGAAAAATAGGTTATGGTCAGAGGAGACTAAAATTTTATTATTTGGCCTCAACACCAAACGATATGTCTGGCAGAAATGTAATACAGCTCACCATCCAAAATAAATAAATAAAACAAAGGTACTTGCATGGCCTAGTTAGAGCTCAGACTCCAATCTCTTTGAAAATCTGTGGAATGACTTGAATACTGCAGTCCACAAATGGTCACCATCAAATTAAACTGAACATAAGCATTTCTGCAAAGAATTGTGGGCAAATATTGTCAAGTCTAGATGTGCAAGTTAGTAGAGACATACCCCAACAGACTAAAGGCTGTAATTAAAGGGAAGAGTGGTTCAACAAAATACTGACAAAAGGGGTGGGTGATTTTTTTTTTCAAACTGAGTGATTTGGTTTTTATTTTTTTTTTCCCTGACATGTTGATGTTTTATCTTTCACTTGGATTTATAGGTTGCACTGAGTAAATCCAGCTGGATAAAACCAAAAAACAGTCTTCATTTCAGGCGGAAAAGCAACAAAATGTAATTTTAAAAATGCTGGATAATTTTCTATACCCACTGTATATGGTTCAGGCCAAACACTATAGCTCCCAATCCCCAAAAGCAAATTACATTTTGAAGTACTTTTGAATATTTGTCCTGTTAAAATGGACAAAGAATTTTTATCCCAAATGTTTTTTCCAAAAATCCATTAGTGTATAAGACTAAGGATGAGCCCGGTGTTCGATTTGAACCCATGTTCGAATCGAGCACCGGGTGTTCGCTCGCTCGGCGAGCCCAGAACTATTGGGGCCGCTCGCATCAAATTCGTGTGATGCGAGCAGCCCCGCAATGCATTGCGGCCCGCGCAGTGCAATGCTGGCTGATGATTGGCCAAGCATGCACTGTGACCCCGCATGCTTGGCCAATCACGCACTGTGACCCCGCATGCTTGGCCAATCACAGCGCCGGCAGCAAGGAGAGCCATAATTGGCTACAGGCAGGATGCCTGTAGCCAATTATAGCTCAGGGGCTTTAGTACACGCCCCACGGTATAAGAGGCCGCCGCGCCGGCGGCCTCGCATATTATGTTTCAGTCAGTGTCAGCGTGTCAGTGTGCTGCTGACAATATGTGCTTTATTTCTGGGGATATGTGTGTGCGTGCTGTTAGAACAGCATTGCAGTATCACATCTGGGGGGTGTCTATAGGTGGCCTGTGAAGGGGGCAGGTTTCCTGTGCTTAGAACTTTCCCTGCAAAAAAGTGTCATTTTTGCAGGAAAAAAGCTATTTAAAATCACTCGCGGCTAATGAATTGATGGCTCCTGTAACACAGAGAACTGTCATTCATTAATAAAAAACAAAAAAAAAAAGCGTAGGGGTCCCCCCAAATTCAATAACCAGGCCCTTCAGGTCTGGGATGGATATTAAGGGGAACCCCAGCCAAAAAAAAAAAAAAAAATGGCGTAGGGTCCCCCTCAAAATCCATACCAGACCCTTGAGGTCTGGTATGGATTTTAAGAGGAACCCTAGCCAAAAAAAATGGCGTGGGGTCCCCCTCAAAATCCATACCAGACCCTTATCCGAGCACGCAACCTGGCAGGCCGCAGGAAAAGAGGGGGGACGAGAGCGCCCCCCCTCTCGCCTGAACCGTACCAGGCCACATGCCCTCAACATTGGGAGGATGCTTTGGGGGTCCAAGACCCCTAAAGCACCTTGTCCCCATGTTGATGAGGACAAGGGCCTCTTCCCCACAACCGTGCCCGGTGGTTGTGGGGGTCTGCGGGCGGGGGGCTTATCGGAATCTGGAAGCCCCCTTTAACAAGGGGACCCCAGATCCCGCCCCCCCCCCCCCGTGTGAAATGGTAAGGGGGTACAAAAGTACCCCTACCATTTCACCAAAAAAGTGGCAAAAATTGTAAAAATGACAGGAGACGGTCTTTGA
Source organism: Lithobates sylvaticus (assembly GCA_028564925.1). NCBI lineage: Eukaryota > Metazoa > Chordata > Amphibia > Anura > Ranidae > Lithobates > Lithobates sylvaticus. The sequence goes on along the minus strand of CM053036.1, from coordinate 141,754,256 downwards.
CAATTCCTTTATTAAAATCTTCTTCTTCTTTCTTCATGCTTCGGTTTCTTCATCTTCTCCTTCCTTCATCTTCTCCTTCCTTCATCTTCCATTTTCTTCTTCCTCCGATCCGCTTCTTCTTGCGCTGGTCTTCTCGTCCGGCATCTTCTTCCGTCGGCGTCGGTATCGGTGTCTCTGTCTCTTCTTGGGCCGCTCCGCGCAATGGGAGGCTCCCGCTGTGTGAGGCTCTGCTCCGTCTGACAGGTCTTTTATAATGGAGGGCACCTGGTGACCCCGCCCCCTCTGATGCACAGGGACGTCATGGGGAATTCCATGATGGCTTTCCCCATGACGTCAGAGGGGGGCGGGGTCACCAGGTGCCCTCCGTTTTAAAAGACCTGTCAGATGGAGCGGAGCCTCACACAGCGGGAGCCTCCCATTGCGCGGAGCGGCCCAAGAAGACACACCGACACCGACGGAAGAAGATGCCGGACGAGAAGACCAGCGCAAGAAGAAGCGGATCGGAGGAAGAAGAAAATGGAAGAAGAAGATGGAAGATGAAGGAAGGAGAAGATGAAGAAACCGAAGGATGAAGAAAGAAGAAAGAAGATTTTAATAAAGGAATTGTCAAAGACTGTCTCCTGTCATTTTTACCATTTTTGCCACTTTTTTGGTGAAATGGTAGGGGTACTTTTGTACCCCCTTACCATTTCACACAGGGGGGGGCTGGGATCTGGGGGTCCCCTTGTTAAAGGGGGCTTCCAGATTCCGATAAGCCCCCCGCCCGCAGACCCCCACAACCACCGGGCACGGTTGTGGGGAAGAGGCCCTTGTCCTCAACATGGGGACAAGGTGCTTTAGGGGTCTTAGACCCCCAAAGCATCCTCTTAATGTTGAGGGCATGTGGCCTGGTACGGTTCAGGCGAGAGGGGGGGCCGCTCTCGTCCCCCCCTCTTTTCCTGCGGCCTGCCAGGTTGCGTGCTCGGATAAGGGTCTGGTATGGATTTTGAGGGGACCCCACGCCATTTTTTTTGGCTAGGGTTCCCCTTAAAATCCATACCAGACCTCAAGGGTCTGGTATGGATTTTGAGGGGGACCCTACGCCATTTTTTTTTTTTTTTTTTGCTGGGGTTTCCCTTAATATCCATCCCAGACCTGAAGGGCCTGGTTATTGAATTTGGGGGGACCCCTACGCTTTTTTTTTTCATTTTTTTTATTTTTTATCAATGACTTTTTTTTATGAATGAGTTTCAATGAATCACTGTTCTCTGTGTTACGGGAGCCGTGAATTAACATTAGCCGCGAGTGATTTTAAATAGCTTTTTTACTTTCAAAATTGACACTTTGCGCAGAGACAGTTCTAAACACGGGAAACATGCGCCCCTTCACAGGCATACTATAGACACCCCCCAGGTACGAAATTTAAAGGAATATTACACTTTTATTGTTTCAATTTAAGCATTATTAAAATCACTGCTCCTGAAAAAACGTCCGTTTTAAAAAAAAAAATTGCAGGGATACATGTCCCCTGGGGCAGGACCCAGGTCCCCAAACACTTTTTATGACAATAACATGCATATTAGCCTTTAAAATGAGCACTTTTAATTTCGAACGTTCGCATCCATTATAACTAATAGGGTTCTAAAGCTCGCACGGACTTTAGGTCCGTTCGCGGGTTCTGGTGCGAGCCGAACGGGGGGGTGTTCGGCACATCCCTATATAAGACATAGCCTAGATCTGAACCAGTGTTCTGCTGGGCTGGCTATATATGGATCAGCCCGAAGAAGGTATGTTCGTCTTTTTCCCCTATAACAAATTGTCAGTATACTCCATGAATATTTTCTAAAGCCTTCCTGGCTTTTAGGAAATATGGAAATTTGCCCCTTTGTACCCCATGTTCTGCTTCTCCTTTCTCATTCCAGTAGACGATGGCAACTGTCAGACTGACTTGAAGTTTCAGCTGCATATAGAAGATGGACATCTAAAGCATAGTTACAAGTAGTTATGAAGAGTAAAATTTCAAAAGACTTTTGCAATAAAGTTTACATATAAACAGAAAGTACACAAGATTGAGATTCATTAGATAAAAGTTTTATTTAATATATTAAAATAATTTAAATAAATAGTCACAAATCGGCAAGTATCTTTTTCCAGTCAGATGGTATTTAACAGTAAAGGTTTGTTTTTAGTATACAATATTTTTTCATACATACTTGACAACCATTTTTGCTGTTACACATTGAAATTTTAATCTCCAACCAGCTTTCGATCACAAAAAACAATGCAATTGCTTCAAAAAACACTCTAAACTGTCAGTGATGTTTGCCTTAAATCAGGTTGGCCGTCTGTAGTGGAAAGCCGATCTAAAGCGACAAAGTTTCCTGAAACTGCTGTGGTTTATGGGCAGCAATACTCCAATTGGGACTGCCAATTTTCTGCTCTCCCAGCGGAAGAAGATGAAAATGAAATGCAATATTAAAAAGGGACTATGCAAATTAACTGGAGTGCAATGTTGGGGCACTATCCAACTGTGCTTTGAAATAAGTCATTTACATTAAAAAAAATACATAAAATGTTTTATACACAAGGATAAAATACACATTTCTGCTCAAGTTTCTTGCTTTGGTGTATGAAAATATTTTCAGATGTCTAGAAAAAAATATAAAAATAAATTTAGAACAAAACCACAGCAAATGTTCAGCGAGTATGAATTTTAAGTTAACGCTAACCTGTGATTTTAATACAACAACAACATTTTAATAGTTTTACTTGCATATTGTAAAAGCTTCACTTTTCTGTCTGTCATGTGTTAAGCCGGCCATACACCAAACAATTTTCTTTAGATTTACCTTAAAGCGGAAGTAAACCCATCGATTTAACAGTTTAAAAAAAAAAAAAACAACGCATGCCGGGAATGCTAACTGCACATTGGCTGTGCTCTCAAACAGTCAAACCATCCAATGGCTGGTGTCCTAACGGATCACATGTGCAGCACCGTGGCAGTTGAAGATTAAACAGAGGCAAAGATGGCAGCTTCCATGGCTTAAAACGATAGGGGGGTTTACTTCCACTTTAAACTATGTAGCACCAGGGCCTGCCTGATTGCATGCAAATTGAAAGTATTTAGGTTTGACCTCCTATTATATGGTTTTGGGAAAGCTGTACAAGAAAAAATAAATTAATAAAAAATTGTATAATGTATTGCCAGCCTTAGAGAATACAAGAGCACAATGATCAAAGCCAAACTGCTTTTTGTGTGCCTACTGGGAAGATGTGATCCGAAATCTCTCCAACAGAAACAGACTGCTGCAAAACCTTTTCCAGATGACAGTCCCATCTTGTCCCAGTGACATCCAAACTCCTCATTTCTGGTCTTGCCATCACAGACAGAAATGAGGTGAATCTCCCCAACAGGGTCAAACAAGAAGTTCAACAAAAGATGGCCAAAAAGTCTGGAGTTGGGCTTTAATTCTCACTCAACAGGAAAGTTATATTATATTATATTATACACACACACACACACACAAAATTAAATGTGTACATATTATTCTGTCTATTTCTATGCAGCTTGTGGAGTTTTTATCCCAGGCATCTTATACTAGTCTTGCCCATTTTGTAAATATATATGCGCTCAATAGCCCATGTACCAAGCGTCACAGAGATGAACGAGGCACATTAGTGCTCTGAATTTACTTCCTGATGGCCGACAATGGTGGATTGCGCCTACACAATGAGTCAGAGCTGCTTCTTGTAGTTGCGAGGGGTGCATGTTACAGGGTAACATGCAGGAGCACAGCTGTCACCCTATAATAGAAATGGTTTAAACATGGACCTTTGTGGCAGGCTCAGCAGGTAATATAAAGCAGCTACTTTAATGACCAATAAAGTTAGCTTATTGCAAAGAATAAAGCCATTTTAGATTTTAAGGGAGTGATTCAAAATGCTTACCTTAAATCTCTTTTGGGACTCATTTTTACAGGCTTGTTTTATATTGTATTGTTTAAACTGTAGAGATTTGTAAATCAACCACGAAAGGTCTAGCTTGCGGTAGATCTAAAGTTAACAAAAAAGGAAGTGGTTGGAAGTGTAATTTTATTATGCTCGAGCCAAAATGTATTTTTTAGTTATTTAGGTTAATACAAAATATTGCATATGAGAATTTAGCATCCTCCAGCCAATTCAATAAATGTGAGCTCATTTTGCTCATCTCCTCCCCATTTCACACTGAGGAAGACTTTACTTATTATACCGTCCAATCTGAGCAAACTTTAGCTTCTATTTAGCATGCAGTTCAATCTATTCTGTTTTAGAGCCGTAACAATTCACCTCCTGCGCCAAATTGAAGCCACATCTTATGAATGACTCCCTGCTCAAACCAGACCCCCAGATGCAGGATTAAAGTATAGGTGAACCCTCACCTTGTAAAAACAACCCATTAAATTTAAAAAGCAAAATTAAAAAGCAGTGTATACAGAAAAAAAAAAAAAAAAAAAGTTTTCCCCATTTTCACAAGTGATTACATACCCTCTGTTCTCAGCTACATAAGGAGCTCAGAGAGTTGGGGGTCTTCCCAGTGAATGGCTGTGGGGGGGGGGGGGGGGGGCTTATCAGCGCAAGTCTAATCATTGGAGGAGAGCAGGCAGAGTTCCCAGTACAGCCAGAAAACTGAGCTCTCATACCTAGTATGGTTCGTTGTTTAACCACTTTCCGACTACCAGCCGTCGATTGACAGCGGCAGAATGGCACTCCTGCGCAGATCGCTATACGGCAGGCGCTTTGAGTATAGGGGCGAAGTCTGCCGGGCACCTGTGGTCGCTCCTGACTGAGCCAGAACAGGGGTGTGTGTGTAAACGCACAAATCTGTTCCTAGCGATCTGTTCCTTGTGTAGCGGGGGTGTTCCCCTTTAAGGAAAGAGACGTTTTTGCTAGCAGCAGTAGAGGACAGAACTACTGTTCCCAGAACCCCACTGGCTCCCAGGATGTTTTATGTTTGCCCCAGAGACTGATGGGAGGGGTGATATAAGGGAGAGGGAAGGCCTGCCTCTGGGGGGGGGGGGGGGGGGGGTTTGGACACGGGACGGCAGAGAGAGACATACATCTGTGCGGACCTGTGCTGTTCCAGGCCTGAAGCCTGGGGCCTTACAGCAGACCAAAGAGCCTTCCACCCCACTGCGAGCCTGGGTGGCATCAGACTTCAATCTTGCTACAGTTCATTGGATTGGGGACCCGATCACAGGAGCCGCTGTGGACGAGGCAAGATACAGCCAGTGGAAGTCCCGGACCGAGGACAGTGTCCGGAGTGGTGAGCGAGCGAAAGCTCATCTTATAACTGTTGCTTTATACTTTGTGCCTATTAGACTTCCGAGGCTTATTACCTCAAGTTGCAGAAGATTGTCCCCCCCCCCCCCTTTTGTGGATTAAAGATACATTGTTTGATTCTTCATGTGCACCACCTCTACAGATCCCGTGCCGGTGAAGATTTTATGTTCCATCAAGGACTGAGCTCCATGATTAGGGATCAGGCCTGATCCGTTAGGTAGTTACAGTTTGGTTGTCGCACCACAGTGGTGCTTGGGTAACGGTCGCCCCACGTGGCGCTCCGTCCCCCATTGCGAATACACATAGTTATATCAGTGTAATACATACTGCAGGGACCTGCTTATGTGTTGTAAACCAAATGTTTGATGCATGTTACCACTTTTAAACTACCAGAAGTAAAGACAGCTATATCAGCTAAAAGATTGTCTGTGAATTTGAGTCACTCACACACTTAGAGCATAAGTGATTTTATGTGTATTGAGAGAGATATATAGATATCTATCTATATATATATATATATTTTAACTGTGCCAGAGCGGGTAGAGCAGATTGCCGGGGGTTGGCGGAGCTGTACTCAGGGACCCAAACCAAACTTGCGGCCCTCTTAAGTGAGGGTAACGCTACACGTGGGGGCTCGTCCGGGATCCTGAGACAGCGGGAAAACCCGCCAGAAGGTACCGGCATGGACCGGATAGAAGTGGGACAGTGGTACACAATGTGGGGCACCGATCCAGCCGCAGCGGCAGTTATTGAACTTCCGGGGATATGGGAGGAAGAGGCAATGAAACAGCTCATAATGTCCCTATCCCCATGCCACAAAGCACAGATAATGGACGTGAAAAATGATGCCGGGCGTTCATACGCTCTGATAGAGTGGAGAAGTCAGACCCCAGAACAGTTTAGGGGTCAAAGCATACAAGCGCTGGATGGTCAGACCTATCATTTGCTGCATGCGCTGCCGTGCAAGGGAGACTGTTTTCAAACGAAAACCATGCTACCCCCGAAGGCGGAAGAGCTGAAGGGCACAGAGAGTCCCGCACCTGTGCAAACCACTCTTAGCGCAGAACTGTGCGTTGTCCTGGGGGAGATTGTGACTCAGTGCAGGAAAGATCCCGGGGATTACCCGATGTCGGGGTACAGAAAACCCCGGGAGGAAACCTGTACCCTCGGGGGGAAGAGGGATTTGAAGAGTGGCTAGATGGCGCCACGCAGGCTTTAGAAGAATGGGAAGTCCCAGAAGGTAGAAAGAAGCAAAGGATTGTTGAGAGCTTGAAGGGGCCTGCCTTAGAGGCCATACGCAACTTGAAGATAAGCAGAAAAGATTGCACTGCACAGGATTACTTAGACATCCTGGAGAATGTGTTTGGTGGGACAGAGAAAATCACGGAGCTTACCTATCAACTGGAGCACTGTTACCAGAAGACAGGGGAGAAGCTATCAGAGTATATGGGACGTATAGACAAGATCCTGCATAGGATTATCCTGAAGAAGGGGATAGATCCGGGGAAAGTAGACGAGGCCCGTGCCCAGCAGGTGATGAGGGGAGCCCAACCCCTGGACCCTATTGCACTGGTACTACGCACCTGACAGGATAGGAAGAGCCTGGACTACCCCGATCTCATTCAGATGGTCAGGGAGGAAGAGGCCATGTTGGAAGAGAAACGGGAAAAACAAGTGATGGAGCCCACAAAACTTCCAGTGGCAACGGTCAGGTCGGCCATAACCCCCGAAAGAGAGACAGAAGTGGATGCCCTGAAGTTACAGATGTCCCAGATGATGGAGATACTGACATCTCTGGTGGCGAAAGAGGCGCCCAGTCCAAAGAGAGAAGTGAGCAGGAGGGAACTATTTGCAGTTGTTTCAACACCAGCATCCCTACCAGACTGGGGGGAGATGATCTGTTTAAACTGTGGGGGAGTTGGCCATATTGCAGCTATATGTTCCAGTCCCAAGAAGAAGAAAACAGATAGCCGCCAGCCGGCGGGAAACTTCAGAGGGCCCCGGTGAAGGAGTCAACCGGGTGCCCACCACCTTCAGTGAGCTCCAGGCTGAATAGAACGAAAAAAAAGAGGAGACCAAACTCCTCGGAGGGAACCCAGGGTTCCTCAACCAAGATACACCCTAGAGAGAGGGGACAAGACCCCTCCGAAGAGACACAGCACTCCTAAGCGAGAACCTTTAAAAAAGAGAAATAACAGTATCCCTCAGCGGGTTTGTACTCCCATAAAGAGGGAGAAGATCGATGCATGCCAGGCTCAGGAAAGAATAAAGTCCAAACACAGTTGGAAAGAGAAGAGTCCACAGAAGAAGGTAGCATCAACTCGGCCCTATCCAGAAGAGCTGGTTGGTCCATCCCCTACTGTACCCATCCAGGTGGAAGGAGTATACGCACAGGCCCTCCTGGACACTGGAGCACAAGTGACCTTATTATACAGGGACTTTTATGATAGACACCTGAGTCATTTGCCTATCCAGAAGATAGAGGAGCTGGCGATATGGGGGCTGGGAACTCAGAGTTTCCCCTATGATGGCTACCTGCCCATACAATTGACCTTTGACCCATCCGTGGCTGGGAAGGCTGAAGTGTTTGACACCTTGGCCGTTGTGTGTCCTCGCCCGCCTGGAGCCAGCAAGACTTCCCTGATCATAGGGACGAACACGGATCTAGTCCGAAGGCTTCTGACCCCCCTGGTAAAGAAGCAGAATCATTCAGCTCCCAAGATCCATCCCATGCTGAAGACGGCCTACCAACGATTGGTCTTAGAGCAGAAGACCCCAAGTGAGGGGATAGGGAAGGTGTGGAGACTTGGGAGAGAAGGAGTGGTGCTGCAGCCCGGAGAGGTAGCCTGCCTCAGGGCCACTGTGAAGCTTACCTGGGAGCAGCCTGGCCCCTTTGTCATGCTGGAATCCGACCCAATGGAGGATCACTCAGGCCTGGAAGTGATACCGGAAGTGATCCCAATCAAGGCACTGAAGAAGGCCCATAGAGATTCCTGCCAGGATGCTGTTGGGACAGGCGAGTCCTGCTGTCCCAGTCGGCTGGTCAGAAGTGAAGGGGACGGGTGAAGGAGAAGATGTTTGGAAAAAAAACTCTCCATGGAGAACCCGAACTTACCTGGAGCTTGGAAGGAGAGAGCCAGGGCCCAGCTGACCAGATGGGAGAAGATTTTCTCCAAAGAGGAGTTCGATGTGGGGTGTGCGAGGAGTGCCACCCATCAAATCCGTATGCAAGAGGACAAACCATTCAGGGAGAGAGTCAGGCGGGTTCCGCTGGCAGATCTGGAGGATCTGAGGGAACAGCTTGCGGAACTAAAGAAAACTGGAGTGATTCAGAAGACCAGAAGCCCCTATGCCTCCCCAATAGTGGTGGTCCGGAAGAAGAATGGGTCGTTGAGGCTCTGCATTGACTACAGAACTCTCAACAGGAGGACCATTCCTGATCAGTACACCACGCCAAGGATAGAGGACGCCTTACAGAGTCTGTCTGGAGCCAAGTGGTTCAGCGTGATGGATCGCAAGAGCGGGTACTATCAAATCCCCATGCATCTAGAAGATAAAGAAAAGACCACCTTCATAACCCCAGCAGGGTTCTTTGAGTTTAACAGGATGCCTCAGGGCCTGTCTGGAGCTCCTGCTACCTTTCAACGCCTCATGGAAATGACGGTTGGAGACATGAACCTCATAGAAGTCCTTGTGTACCTGGACGATGTTATTGTCTTCGGAAAAACTTTGGAAGAACATGAAGCCAGATTGGAGAAAGTGTTGAGAAGGCTCAGTGAAGAGGGACTCAAACTTTCCCCCGAGAAGTGCCGGTTCTACCAGTCTTCTGTGAACTATCTGGGACACATAGTGTCTGAAAAGGGAGTGGCTACAGACCCTGAGAAGTTGGAGGCAGTTACTTCATGGCCAAGACCCACAACAGTCACCGAACTCAGATCTTTCCTGGGGTTCTGCTCCTACTATCAAAGGTTTGTGGATGGGTTCGCCCGTATTGCCAAACCCCTAAATGAACTACTCAAGACCGAAGGGGAGGAGGATGGCTTGGGATCCAGGAGGCCCGGTGAGTCGGTTCAAGACCAGTGGAACCCAAGGTGTGAAGAGGCTTTCAGAACCCTGAAGAGGAGTCTCACCACGGCCCCAGTCTTGGCTTATGCTGACCCCACCAGACCATATGAGCTACATGTTGATGCCAGCCATGAGGGCCTAGGTGGAGTGCTCTACCAAGAGTATGAAGATCAGCTGCGACCAGTGGCCTATGTGAGCCGGAGCCTGACCCCCTCGGAGAAGAACTACCCCACCCATAAGTTGGAGTTCTTGGCCCTCAAATGGGCAGTAGTCGACAAACTAAAAGACTACCTTTATGGGGCCGAATTTACTGTAAAAACAGATAACCCCTTGACCTACCTATTCACCACTGCCAAGCTGGATGCAACTGGACACAGATGGTTGGCGGCGTTATCTGGATTCAACTTTAGCCTCAAGTACAGGCCAGGGGCTGGAAATAGGGATGCAGATGCCCTGTCCCGAAGATCTCATGTCATGGCCGATGATTGGGAAGACTGGACCCAAGTGGCACCAGAAGGAGTGCGAGCCCTTTGTCAGGGGGCTGAACTCCAAGCTAGAGGAGGATCCAGAGCCGAAGAGATAGGAGTCACCACAGTGGGAGTCCCTAAACATTACTGTGGGGTAACTCAACTAGAAGAAGAGTGCCTACCGAAGCTGTCCAAGAAGGAGTTAAGGTGTGACCAATTGGAAGACCCCATGGGGAAATTGGTCCTGGAAGCATTGGAAAACAAAAGTCCAGAGGGACTTCGACATCACCCTTCCAAAGAGGCTCGCCTGCTGAGGAAAGAGTTAGATAAACTACAGGTGCATCAGGGAGTGGTCTACCGAAGGGTCCCCTCTGATAGCTCAGAAGAGAAGTGGCAGTTGTTCCTCCCAGAGAAGCATCGGGAGACTGTGCCAATTGCCTTACATGACCAGCATGGTCACCTGGGGGCAGAGAGAACTTTCCAACCAAGAAGCCGGTTCTATTGGCCCTGTATGAGGGCCGAAGTGGAGGAATATTGCCATTCCTGTGCACGATGCATCCAGAGAAAGACTTTACCCCCATCAAGCTGCCCCAATGGGCCATCTACAGAGTCAAGGCCCAATGGATCTGGTATGCATTGATTTTTTCTGCCTCGAACCCGATTTGAGTGGATTGGGAAATGTTCTGGTGATAACCGATCATTTCACCCGTTATGCCCAGGCTTTCCCAACCAAAGACCAGAAGGCTTCTACCGTGGCCAAGGTGCTCCTAGAAAAGTACTTTGTTCATCATGGATTACCACAGAGAATCCACTCAGACCAAGGAAAGGACTTTGAGAGTCGCCTGATCCGGAAGTTACTGGACTCTTTGGGAGTAGAGAAGACCAGAACTACACCATACCACCCTCAAGGAGATGCCCAGCCTGAGAGGTTTAACCGGACCCTATTAAACATGCTTGGAACTCTAGAGACAGAAGAAGCAGCATTGGAGCCAACACATATCAGCTCTGGTGCATGCCTACAACTGCACCACAAGTGATGTGACGGGTTTCTCCCCCTACCGGCTCATGTTTGGGAGAGAAGCAAGATTGCCGGTGGATCTGGCCTTTGGCATTTCCCTAGACCATTCCTCTGCTACCTCCCACAAGGGATATGTGTACCGACTGAGATACAATTTGAAAGTGGCATACGAAAAAGCTCAGGCGGCCTCAGACCAGAAGGGGGCCCGAAATAAGCGGAACTTAGATCTGAAGGTTCAAGTACAAGACCTGCAGCCTGGTGTACTGTTACGCAATCTAGGGATCCCTGGAAAGCACAAGCTTGCTGATAGGTGGAGATCAGAGCCCTATGTCATCTGCAGAAAGTTACCTGGATTGCCTGTTTATAAGTTAAAGCCAGAGGGGAGAGTGGGGCCCTTGAAGACCTGGCATAGGAATCACTTACTCCCACTCACTGAAGCAGTCAGAATACCTCCAGTGAGAGACTTGCCTGAATCTGTTCCCATTCTGGATACCCAAAAGACCCAACACTCGGTCCCAGACCTCCCGAGCTAGGGATGGACAAGACCCCCAACTGGCTGCAGAAGAGAAAGGAGAACTTGAAAGGCTATGGCCTTCCTCGACTCCAGGAAATTCCGCCATAGATCTTCCACTTACTGAGGATGTGGAAGATGGAACATTGAACCCAGAAGCTACAGAGTTCGTTCCATCCAGTGTTGTGCCCGAGTGCTGGGAAGATATCCCTGGCCTCTACTCAGAAGAGGAGGAGGTAGATGTTCCTGAAGAGCCTGTGGCGCCAGAGCCTGAAGTCCCAAGAGAACAGAGAGATCGCAGAGTTGTGAGGCCTCCCAAGAAGCTAACTTACCCCCAAATGGGAAAAAGCTCAGAGGACTCTGTTATAACAGCTAGGAGAAGTGCTGAACGCTCTGACCCATCCACTGTCCATTTGGTGGAGGGCAACCCCAGCTCACTCTCTGGCACAGTTAGACAGGTCGCCCTCACTGAAGCGACCTGTAGACAGGACAGCTCCCCACCCTATGATGATTGGTGGGAGGCTCCTCTGTCAATCTTATGTGAACGCATTGATTCAAAAAAGGTTTGTAGATCGAACAATGTCTTTGGGGACCAAAGATTCAAAGTGGGGGGAGTGTGTAGCGGGGGTGTTCCCCTTTAAGGAAAGAGACGTTTTTGCTAGCAGCAGTAGAGGACAGAACTACTGTTCCCAGAACCCCACTGGCTCCCAGGATGTTTTATGTTTGCCCCAGAGACTGATGGGAGGGGTGATATAAGGGAGAGGGAAGGCCTGCCTCTGGGGGGGGGGGGGGGGGGGTTTGGACACGGGACGGCAGAGAGAGACATACATCTGTGCGGACCTGTGCTGTTCCAGGCCTGAAGCCTGGGGCCTTACAGCAGACCAAAGAGCCTTCCACCCCACTGCGACCCTGGGTGGCATCAGACTTCAATCTTGCTACAGTTCGTTGGATCGGGGACCCGATGACAGGAGCCGCTGTGGACGAGGCAAGATACAGCCAGTGGAAGCCCCGGACCGATGACAGTGTCCGGAGTGGTGAGCGAGCGAAAGCTCATCTTATAACTGTTGCTTTATACTTTGTGCCCATTAGACTTCCGAGGCTTATTACCTCAAGTTGCAGAAGATTGTTTCCCCCCCCCCCTTTTGTGGATTAAAAATACATTGTTTGATTCTTCATGTGCACCACCTCTACAGATCCCGTGCCGGTGAAGATTTTATGTTCCATCAAGGACTGAGCTCCATGATTAGGGATCAGGCCTGATCCGTTAGGTAGTTACAGTTTGGTTGTCGCACCACAGTGGTGCTTAGGTAACTGTCGCCCCGCGTGGCACTCCGTCCCCCATTGCGGATACACATAGTTATATCAGTGTAATACATACTGCAGGGACCTGCTTATGTGTTGTAAACCAAATGTTTGATGCATGTTACCACTTTTAAACTACCAGAAGTAAAGACAGCTATATCAGCTAAAAGATTGTCTGTGAATTTGAGTCACTCACACACTTAGAGCATAAGTGATTTTATGTGTATTGATATATATATATATATATATATATATATATATATATATATATATATATATATATATATATATATATATATATATATATATATATATATATATATATATATATATATATATATATATATATATATTTATATTAACTGTGCCAGAGCGGGTAGAGCAGATTGCCGGGGGTTGGCGGAGCTGTACTCAGGGACCCAAACCAAACTTGCGGCCCTCTTAAGTGAGGGTAACGCTACACTAGTATATAGGAACAATAGATGGAGACTAAATCTATCCCCTATTTTGTAGACACTAAGTTTTGCGTAAATTAATCTATACGCTTATTGCGATTTTTACTAAAAATATGTAGAATATATATCAGCCTAAACTGATGAAGAAATGTCTTTATTTTTAAATTTTGGGATATTTATTATAGCAAAAAGTAAATATGGAGTTATCAAAATTGTTGCCCTTTTGTTTATAGCGCAAAAAGTGAAAACCGCAGGTGATCAAATACCACCAAAAGAAATCTGCTTGTGTGAAAAAAAAAAAAAAAAGGACATACATTTTGTTTGGGTACAGCATCGCACAATCGCAAAATTGTCAGTTAAAGCGTTGCATTGCCGTATCACAAAAATCTTTACAGGGCTGAAGTGGTTAGAGGTAAAGCAGAGTGACTGGCAGGAGTTTTACACAAAAGCAGCAATACAAAGAACAGGATGCTTTTTCATACAAGTTCATTATACAGCAGGTAAATATCAGGAAATGTTGGACAACTCTTAAAATGCATTACCTCCAGTAAAGAGGATTTTTATTCAGTCTGAAAAAAATTAAGAGGACACTTACGCACCCAAGAATCTAGCACAGTCCTCAGGTTCCGGTGCTAGAAAGTTTACTGTGGCAAACCAGCTCCTTGCAGCTTCACAGCCGATATCCCACTATGTATGCACCAGCTGCACTCTTTGAAGGGTCTTGCAGCCTTTTGGGACCTGTGATGTGTCCCAGAATGCCGCAGGCAAAGGAGGAGTAAGGGGGTCCAACTTCTGATCAAATTGCCTAGGCCAGGGTTTCTCAACTCCAGTCCTCAAGAGGCCCCAACAGGTCATGTTTTCAGGCTTTCCATTATTTTGTACAGACGATTTGATCAGCTTCACTGCCTTAGTAATTACCACAGCCGTTTTATCTGAGGGAAAGCCTGAAAATGTGACCTGTTGGGGTGCCTTGAGGACTCTGGAGAAACACTGGCCTAGGCAATCCAAAAAAAAGGTGGTGGTGAAGGGGGTGTAGGCAGAACTTCCCTTTTGGGTGAAGTTCTGCTTTAACTTTTATCAAAGCCATACCACCTGGTTAAGTCTGCATTTGCTCCCCCCACCCCTTCACCCAATATGCCTATACCAATGGCTGCCAGAGAAGCTGTACACAATTTGGCCTGCATTACAAAGAGCAACCTGGAGCATTGAAGGCCTGGATGAGGGCTGGTTCAGTGTAGACCTCTATCACTTTAAATTACTATGGCACTACCACACCGGTCATAAATCCTGTCAGACATACCATTAAGTTGTATATTCTTCAGGAGGGTTAGCCTATTTCTCTCTCCTCTTATTTTGCAGAAGCTAAAAAAAAAAAAAAAAAAAAAAACAGAAGATTTGTAAGGCTCACCTATTGGTACAGAAACTATATTGTAGGTTAATCTAGGCTGCTATTGCAGTAGTCCATGGAGGTGTTCTCTAAACATTTCATTGATGCACAATCAATGGACTACAAAAACATTTGTCCCAGCCCAAACTGCCTGTCTTAACAGAAAAGGAAAAGATGCGACAATGCTGAAGTTACACGACTAGTGCAACTCAGGCCTAAACTGGCAAGGTTGGGAACAGTCAGAATGCCTGGTCTTACGGAGACCAATTTTGGGTAGATGCAGTATAGGTCACTCACTCTTGTTACTTTAAAACCTCTGTGGTAAATAGGTCCTACTTGTTTGTACAGCAAAAAAAAAAAACACACAAACAACTTGTTTGTCTTAAATGTAAGCTCTGGTATAACTATAATAATTGAAATTTACAAAGCAATAGCCTTTGTTTGGCAGGTATACATGGCAATTTACATACAAATTTCTCAATAAATCCTGCCGACAAGCTCCAACACGTTTCAGTCCTTTTGGTCTTATTCATCGGGAGGGGGGGGGGGGGGGAGATCAGGGATAAAACATAGAAATGTTGAACATAAAACCAAAGCATCTTTCTTCTGGATAGACTGGATATACCCTGGGCAGGGATGTTCAGGCTGAAGCTTACAAGAGGCCGCATGAACGGATTACACCCAAAGATGGACAAGCCATACACCAGACCACGTGCAAAAAGAATGGATGATAAACAGTCCATTAAAGGTAGTGTAGCGCTTGCCCCATAGGAGCCGCTGGCGAAAAGGGATTTCCCCACCCTGCACAGCCTGGCACACCAAATTTCCACAGCACACTTGAGTCAGTAAACGGTCCTTGCAGCTTTGTTTTTTGTATTTTTTTTTAGGGGTATTCAATTTGGATGGGGATAGGGGTATTATGGGATGCCCACTTGACTTTTAAGAGCAGTTCTTCAGGGACAACTTTCATATATACACGCCTCATCTTCCTCCAGCACATCACTTGTTTGCAGAACAATCACCTCCCAGCTGGAACATGGTTTAGGTGGGATCTGACAAGGCACCAAGCCAGATCCCTTTTGCAGGCAGGGCCCATTTAGTGTGTAGAAAAGTGCTAGTGTCCAGCTACATTCCTCATGTGGTGACTGATCCCAGCACCCCATCTTCAGGCACTGCCAGCCCACCTGGCTGCAGCTGCCCCTTTCCTTAACCCTCCTGGCTAATCTTCTACAGTCCTCCCAGACTGACGCCTCAGTCCTCTCCAACTTACTCACCAGCCCAAGTAGTTGCCTGGACATGCTCTTTGGCTCCTGCTGTTCATACCTGCTCCTGTGCCACTGGACAGGACTCCTTCTTGGGAGGTCAGAGGATCCCTCCTGCACCTGAGCTCCCAGACTAGGGGGTTCTCTTCAAGGGCCACGACAGCCTCCTCAGCTCTCCATCTCCAGACTTTCGCCCAAACTCTCCTGCCCCTGCTGGCCTGACCCAGAGTATTCAACAAGTGCCTGCCCCCTTACAGTCCTTCGGGGGAATTATGAATACTCCAGAAGGCCCCTCCAATTCTTCTGGGAGCTTTTCCAAGGTTCCAGCAAGTAGAGGAGGCATTGGAGGTGCTGCCTGATGAGTCACCCAGCCTCACTGAGTCACTTAAACCGTGATCAAGAATAAACCCAAACTTGGATGCTAGCCAAGCTAAAATTTGCCTACACAAAAAAAAAAAAGCTATATACAACAACTCCCATTCTAGCACACTAGAGGGTGCTACAGTAGCTATAGGATTACCAGATATCTTAATACAGTATGTGTGGTACAATTGAAACCACCTGTCCAATCACTGTATCAACACCTGCAATCTGCCTAGGTTCTTTTCATTTGACTGGTGTAATGTATCGCATGGCCAGTCAAATGGTGGTCTGGTGTGTGGCTTCTTCATTCTCTGGTGTAATCCATGTGGGTGGCCTCTTGCTTCAGTGTCCCTGTCCAGTCTACCCAAAAGACTTTGTTTTCAACTGCTCTGGTTTTATGTTCTACATTCCTATAAAGCAAAGATATCCCTGATCACCCTGATGAAGATTGTGACCAATAAGATGGAAATACATTGTGGGCAGAATTTATAATTAAGTAATTTGTAAGTGGAAACTGCCATGTATACCAGCCAAAGGGTTAGTACTTTGTATATTAATGGTATTGTTTGTTAAACCAGAGATTACATTTTAAGATACGTAGTCTCCCAATTTGTTGTACAAATAAAGCAGTTATTACTTTAATACAATTTGGTGTACTCCTTTGTTGCCTACAAGTTCAGGAAGAGTCTAGTTTGGGACGATGCAACAGTGGCCAACTGGCTATGTAGGTATAGGTTCTACTTGTGAACTTCTAAAATGCTAGTTGCCTGGCTGTCTTATAGTCCCTTTGCCTTCAACAATTGAGTCACTGTATACATTCAGATAAAAAAGTGTAGAGCATGCTGCATTTTTGCACACCGCAAATGCAGGAAACATGCTACAAAACGCACTTCAAATGCACCACACCCTTTTAAGCCAAGCCCAAAAACTTATAGAAAAATGCATTACAAACGCAGCTCAAAACGGATTCAAGTGTGTTTCAAACACTTCAAATGCATGTAAACATGCAGTCAAAAATGCAGTTTCTGGTGTGAATGGGCCCCAAGTGCACAGGTCAGTTCAAACTATTCCATAAGTTTCAGTTTAAATTTTTTCACTTCATAGCCAGAAAAAATTACCTTAAGGAGAAGTCAAGCCAAAGCTCGTTTGACTGGGCTTTGCCCATGGATCACAAGAGTGCAGTTCATTTTTCACTCCTTGACCTGTTTTCAGCAGAAAACGGACTGGAGTCCACTCTCTGCTGACGTCACAGATATCAGTCCAGGCTCCGCGTTATTTCGACCATATGGACTGATATCCTGGACTGACAGCCGTCTCTGGTTCTCAGCGAGCCGCTGAGAGCCTGAGATGGCTAGCTCCACGACCCAGCGCCCCAATGAGTGCGGAGGGAGAAGAGCAGAGAGCTATGACCGACAGTCTATAGCTCTGCTCACGAAGCTCTGAAAACTGAGTGATCGGTGGTGTTCGATCGCTCGGTTTTCAGTGCAGAGGCGCTGGGGGACAGATGCAGCATCCACGAGGAAGTAGGATTAAAAAAAAAACACACTTCTCTTAACAAAGGTTAATGCAGGACCCCCCATTTTTGGCGCTTTTGTAACCCTCAAAAGCAATTTATTGCCCACTGCTCCCTTAAAAACCACCTTAAAATATGTACCTGAAGCCAAAACCAAAAATGTGATATATTGCAGCTTAATCTGTGTTGGACTTATTTTTCAGCTCCCGACAGACCAAGCTGTCCAAAAAAATATAAATTAAAAAAAAGTGCCAGTTACTGTTAAAGTGGAGTTCCACCCACATCTTAAACTTTGTCGGCTTCACCCCCCCCATTCAGCTTTCTAATCCCACAGTGGACATTTGTTTTTTTGAGTAATCCAAGTACCTTGTTTGCACGCCGATTGCTACACCTCAGCTGTACCTCACCACAGCCAAGTACATCATTTGTGGCTGCACGTTGGCTTCTGGGATATTAGTTTCATCAATCCCAGGAGTCAATGGACAGCCTCCGCTAGTAGCATTGTGGTATTTCAAAACAGGACATGACCCGATGCAAGGCAAAGATTAGCGCCAAGGGAGCTGGAACTCCGCTTTAGGACAATCTTAAAGTGTAACTTTTGCTGAAGCCCAGAGCTCCTGAACAGCAGTAAATTTTTAGGCTGTCAGAATATCGGCCTCTACAAATTTGGCACAGTGAAGATATAAAGCAACCAAGCATGTGCAGAGCAGGGTGAGACAGCGTATTACTGGATTTTATACAGTATAGGCACTTATTTTTAATGTTTTACATAGCTATACCTGCATAAGGGGCCAGCCTGAAGTGATCTAGCAAGACTTAAAATAGTTTTAAGGGCAGAAGTTTTTTTTTTACCTTAATGCAATGCTTTAAGGCAAAAAACGTTCTGAGCGCAGCTCCCCAGCCTCTTATACTTACCTGAGCCCCATCTTGAGCCAGTGATGTGCAGCGGCTCCCACGTGTCTCTCCCCCCATTGGCTCACAGCAGTGGAAACCACTGGCTCTTGCTGCTGTCAATCACAGCCAGTGAGCCAATGAGGAGAGAGGGTGGGGCTGGGGGGTTTAGGTCGAGCTGTGATCTGTATGTGAATGGACAAATGTCCAGTCATGGGAGCGAGCCTGCGCGAGTGCCCCCCATAGAAAGAGGCTTGCTATGGGAGCACTTGCAGGGGAGGAGGAGCCAGAACCGCTGGCGGGGGACCTAAAAAGAAGAAAAGCAGCAGGGCTACTCTGTAAAGCCATTACAGAGAGCAGGCAAGTAACTTTTCCTGACTACTGTTCCATTTTAACTTTAGTGTTCCCTTTGACAGCAATACAGTTCACTACCAAAGGTGAATTTTGTCCAAATTTTGTGAAAAGATGCTCAATATTGCTTGTCCCTAAAGAACACTGGCCATACAGGTTGTTTGCACAGTTCATCAATGTCTAACACACCAAGTCACCCTACAATTGAAGGGGGGGGGGGGGCAGGGAAAACCGTCATGAACATATGGTACTTCTAGCAAATAGTAAGTGGAAACAAATAAAGTGTTCACGTTTTACACTTACTATATCACAAGGCATGTGCTACTAAAAGTTACTAGAGCCAGACAGATCACTGATAGTGCCACCTCTCGCAGGAAAGGATGATCAGCAGCCTTCACCTGCAACAGATCCACATGCTCGCAGCGAATTCCAAGAAAGCCTTTGAAACATCTAGGAATTAAAAAAGACAAACAAACTGAGCATAAATCAACACCAAAATAGTATCACTAGTTTAAGCACTATAAACAAGTTTCATTCAAAATATAATTTTTTTTTTTTTTTTTTTTTTAAAGAATCCTGTAAGACAGCCTCTGGAAGAACCCTAGGACTCCATGGAACCCCGATTGAGAAACCCTGCTGTAAAAAAAAAATAAATAAATAAAAAAAAAAAAAAAAAAAAACACACACACCTTTCAAAGTAAATCTCAATGAGGGCGTTTAAAAACCCAGTACGCGTTTGGTCAGAGGCCACACAGCCGTACATTAAAATCTTATGAGCCGGTACAAACTCTAAAGAACTGAATGGCGAATACATAGCACATGCACAGGTCTTGGCAGGGTTTGTGTGGCCTCACTTGGCAGGGACAGGAGGCATCCTTCAAGCCTCATTTCTACAGCCAAATGCCAGGATGCCCTGACAGGCAAAGCCTACCCACCCCTTCTTCCCAAGATATTTCTTTGAGGTAGCCCATTAAATATGGACCAAAAGGAATGCATGGGAAGGTGAGGGGGCATGCAAGATTTGACTCTACAAGACTTTTGTCCTTTGGAAAGTTCCAGCACTTGGGGGCAACCAGATAAACTAGCAATTTCAAACAGAGTTTCAGACATGTTTGTTTTAAGGCAGACATTATGTTAAATATTGACAAAGGCTTCCATGTATAATCACGGTTCTGCCAAGTCTGAACTGCAAACATTACATTTGCATAACATGAAGTTGTGCATCACGTCAAGAGGTCTTGCAGTATGGACATTGGTGGGCCTACATTTTTTTTATTTTATTAAAAAAAATTATTTAAACTTCAAAATTATATACATAGTAATGTAGCGCCCACACTTTATTGAAGTGTGCACCATCAATGCAAATTTTGTTTTCCCGGAACTGTAATAGAGTTCTGGGGGTTAATTATGCAGGTTTTTACTTTGGCATTAATCTGGCTGGGCTGTACTGAAGTCCTGCCTGGTCAAAGGTGCAGTGAGGCACCTGTGACAGGCCGAGAACCAAGCCTGGTTGGACGTGTTAGATGCCCATCTTTCTCAGAGCCAATCAGTGGGTGCATCTGGCCCCGCTGTGTAGTCTGGGAAGGGATATTTAAGATGCTGAAGTCACGTGCTCAGGGTTCGGCTTGATCTTTGATTCCTGGTTCCGGTCCGGCCCCGTGAGGGGTCCCGGACCCAGAAATGTGCCGTCCCTGCAAGCATGGTCACGATGACCAGCCCCAGAGGCCCTCATGGTCTGGGGCGGGGATCCGTCCGTTCCCGAGCCTCAGAACTGGCTAGTTCGAGGCCCAGTAACTGAAGGATTCGGAGGCGTCTTGTGTGCTCTCGGTATTGGAGGGACATGGCTACTCGTACAAGTGACCAGGGGAGGACTCTTCAGAGGGCTAAGAAGCTGGCTGCTCGGTAAGAGCCTGGGGAGCGGAATTGTATGGACACTAGAGAATCCACACTTCTCACAGTATCGCCAAAAAGGCTGAGAGATCCAGGTACTGTGAGAAAGGTTCCTACTTCTCTTCAGTTACAACCTTGTCTGTGGCAGAGACTTTACTGACTTTCCGGATCACATGTTGGCTGCTAAATCTATGGTTAGAGGTTTATCCAGCAGTGAAGTGCCCAGTTGCGAGTGGCTACTCTCTGGGCTATCAAAGAGACATTTGATTGATGTCTGCAGTTCTAAGTGCCTGAGTTTCATCACCCGTGCCCTCTATTCCCACCGGAGACGGTTATTGTTGGATGTTACCCCTGCAGAATAAAAATCCTCAAAAAAGGACTTGTGTCAGCTTTTAAAGTTACTGGGTACTAACCCTGGGAACCCCTAGACAACAACCGACGAGCTACGAGGAGGTAATTGGTAAGCCCAGAAAGTTCAAGGTCGCCCCTAGGGGTTATGGCTGCTACAGCAACATTACAGCATTAGAATAAAGTCAGTTACAAAGATTTGTACAATGCCATATTACATACTTTTTCCCCATACTCTAGCTATCACTTATCTGAATAAAGCAGGTCTGATTTCATTGTGATATTGCACTTTGAACTTTCAATTTTTACGACTTGAAAACAAATAGCACACACTTACACGCAAGAGGCCTCCCACTCAGATAGAAGGAATCTGCATGTGCCATGGTAGCAGAAGTCAGAGTAGTTGTCAGGACATTCAACAAATCTGGTCTGTGTTGCTGCCTGATAGTAAGAAGCTAAAAGAATAGAATATTTTCAATATCTAACACAAGAACATTGTACACATGGGTTAGTCTTTGCAACAATTGTTATTTTTACACTAAAGCCTGCAATGTGGCTGTGCAGTACAAAAAAAACAGACTTGGAGCTCCAATCAAATGGTATGGAAGTGTCCAATTGACACAGCATGGTCTTCATTAATGCATCATTAAATGTATTTTTTTAAGTGCTTGCTGTGAAAATACTTGAATTGACGTGGCATCAGCCTCTTAAAGCTTGTATAGCAGAGCTCAGACTGGAAGAGGAGAAGCATGACTGGAAGCCATTCAGGTGTGCTGGAGTGCTTATGTGCCCAACAAGGGCACGCTGATAGAAGGGAGCAGGAGAAGGGAGCGGAGTAAGATGAATAATTAGTCTGCTGCCTCTTCACCTTACAGTCACAGCCTGGGGAGTGTTAAACTGCAGCAGAGAACAATCAGGTCTCTTGTCCTGACAGGGCAAATCTAAGTGTAAATTAGCCATGTAAATGTAAGAATTGGATGGAGGAAAACAAATAATTGGCAGGTAAATCATCCCTCTTCCTGGAGTTCAGCTTTAGGCACCCTGCACGCTAGCTTTAGAAGCTCAAAAACCACTATAAAATAAAAAAAAAATAAAAAACACTACACAACACTGGATGTTTTTTTTTTTTAGATTCATACCTAGGTGGATGCAGCATCAGTCTGATGCTGCATCTGTCCCTGGGCGCCTCCAACACTGAGAACTAAGCAATCAAACACTGCTGATCGCTTGGTTCTCACAGCTCCTGGGGATCGCATCAATTCATGTCCTGGGCAGAACCTGGCTCTCCATACTGGGCGAACATCTTTAGCATTCGCCACTGGAACTCCACTGCCATGCCAATCAATTCCTGAAACACTTTGTCACCATCACCTGACACCTGGTCCCGGAGGCGAGTTTGGACTGCCCGTAAGGAGGAAGCAGATCCCACTGCTGCCACCAAATGCGACAATGCCTGGCAACCAGCTTGGGTGCTTCTGCCAAATAGTGCCTCCTGCTCTTCAAACCCTTCCAGCAAACCAAGAGCCAATACCAGCCCTTTTACCCCACACATAGACAAGATGTTGTGATAAGAACCAAAAAGGAATGACTGTTTAGGGAACCAAAATGCAGGTTTTAATACACTTAAATTAGGGCAGTCACCACAAACAATATTACCCAAAACATCACACAATGGTTAGATAAGGTTGAGTTGACACAAGATGAATCCCATCACGTAGGAGCCTCCAAGAGGATTAGCCAACATAAACAGTGATCTAATTAACCACATGCCGACCGGGACAGCTATGGAGCGGTCGGCTTATTCTGGGAGGGCGTCCTCCCAGAATCTCGCCCCTGCATGCCCCCTGGGAATATCCGTGACCACCAGGGCCAGAGGACCTGGCGCATCACGGT
Organism: Lithobates sylvaticus; assembly: GCA_028564925.1. NCBI lineage: Eukaryota > Metazoa > Chordata > Amphibia > Anura > Ranidae > Lithobates > Lithobates sylvaticus. The sequence goes on along the minus strand of CM053036.1, from coordinate 141,731,242 downwards.
AAATGGCCGCTGACAGTGGCCGTTTACCACATGATCATTCCATCAAATCATGGAGTAATCACTTGTAAACAAACCAGCGTCACGTCTGGTTCCTCTCCCCATCAAGTGCTGCAGCGCTGTGGGCTGGATGCGTAGTGCCCACAGTGCTCATCTGTGCCCATTCCATCCCATCCATTCTCAGCAACACTCAGCCATCCCCATTCACGGCTTATCCATGCCACTACAGTGCCTCAAAGTGTAATAGGTAGTCAAATTAGATTTGACATTTATGCCCCTAGAACGCCTGATGGTGCTCCCTGCATGTTGGGCCCCTGTATGTGGCCAGGTTGTGTAAAAGTCCCACATGTGGTATTGTCGTACTCAGGAGGAGGAGTAGGAGAATCTATTTTGGGGTGTAATTTTTGGCATGTACATGCCATGCATTAGAAATATTGTATAAATAAATAGATAAGTGTGTGAAAAAAAAAAGGTTATTTTTTCCACATTTTCCAAAAACTTGCCTTTTTTTAAATTTTCAAAAGATATGCCTCAGATTATACGTTGGGTTGTTTTCTTTCCAAAATGGGGTTATTTTTTGGGGGCGTCATTGTCCTGGTGCTCTAGGGCCTTCAAAAGTGTAAGTGGTAGTCAAGAAATTAGATGTGCAATTTATGCTCCTAGAATGCCTGATGGTGCTCCTTGCATGTTGGGCCTCTATGTGGCCACCGTATGTAAAAGTCTCACATGTGGTAGCGCCATACTCAGGAGGAATAGTAGAATGTATTTTGGGGTGTAATTTGTGGTATGCATATGCTGTGTGTGAGAAATAACCTGATAATATGACACTTGTGAAAAAATAAATAAACTCACGTGCCCCTTACTAAATACCGTGGAATGTCTACTTTCCAAAAAAAGGGGTAATTTGGGGGGTATTTGTACTGTCTTGGCTTGTTAGGGTCTCAAAAAATGAGCTAGGCCATCAGTACATCAGGTGTGATAAATTTTCAGTGATTTGCACCATAGCTTGTGGACTCCAGCTTTCACACAGACCAAATATACACCGATTTTGATTATTTTTTACCAAAGATATGTTGTATAAAATTTGGCCAAAATGTATGAAAAAAAATTCTTAAATTTGCAAAAAAATTTTTACACACACACTTATTTTTCTTACAGAATTTGGTCTTTTTTCATTTATAGCGCAAAATAAAAAACCCAGCGGTGATTAAATTCCACCAAGAGCAAGCTCTATTTGTGTGAAAAAGTACAAAAATTTAATTTGGGTAAAGTGTTGCATGACCAGGGGCGGACTGACCATTCGACCACTTCCCGAGGGCCCCGGGCCACTAGGGGGCCCCATCAGGTTTGCCAGCCTCAGTAAAACCAGGGACAGTATGTAAAAATCCGTTTTTTTTACATCCGTTTATGAAATGTCCCTTACCGACATCCTTTTGGTCTAAAAATACAGAGATTATAACTGCCCCACCTCTCCAGTACCTTCTCAGCCAACAGAAACATGTCTGTGTATACTGTGTGATTGTATACTGTGTGGCCCCATAATCTGATTGCCTGGGGGCCCCATAATCTCCGATTGCCCAGGGGCCCCATGAGTTGTCAGTCCGCCCCTGTGCATGACAGAGTAATTGTCATTCAAAGTAAAGCACCAAAAACTGAAAATGGGTCTGGTCAGGAAGGGGGTTTAAGTGCCCAAGTGGTCAAGTGGTTAAACAGTTACCCAACAACTAGTCACCTAGACAATGCTTTGGTTAATCAGAGATCCCACAACTACTGGACAGTCTGACAATAGTCTACAATCCTGAATATACAAGAGTACATTACACATGCTGTCTTCAGGAGTTTGGCTTTAACTTGTGTAATCTACCCTCGATCCTTACCCTGTTTGGGTTGTCATGTATTTAACGGTTATTCCTTTATGGGTTATAAATGGACCACTCCTCCCCACATATATACCATATGGGGTTAGGAGCATTATATAATATAGTGTCCAAACTTCTCTACCCTTAACTAATTCTATTGCCCCCCCTTTTTGGATTTTTTGCCACAGGTACTGTCCACATTCTTCTATCCTCCTCTGGGCTATCTTCTCCCTTCCAATTCCCTCGCTCCTCTGGGGCGATGAGGGAGGAGAGGATTCCTTGGCGCATGGCCTCCTGTAAGACTTCTGGACGTTCCCAGACTCATGTGGCCTCTGACGGACTCGTACCATCCTGGTATACCCCCGGCAAGACGGACGATGCTTTCCATAGTTGGGATCTCCAGGTGGTAACACTGCCCTTTTTTCAGGATAAACATAACCGTGCGGACCTGTCCCTCTGAGGAAGACCCTTTGTGGGTCGAAACGCGTCAGGGACTCCCTCTCATTTGTACCCCAGACACTGTACTAACATGTCGATATGAGAACCTTAGTCTGCTATATGTATATCCATGTCATTTTAATTGTTTATCCCATTGGAGCTCATGTTCTAACCTGGGTGTCATTTATTAATTATTTTTATTTAATAAAATCTAATTTTTATCTATTTATACCCCTGACTCTTTTATTGCACGCTGCCTAAAAACCCCAATGTGGGGGAATCCTCTCCTTTTTGTTACCTTTAGGGGTGAGCAGCACTCTTTACCCTCGGGTATGTGTCTTTTCTCTGTCGTGTAATCTGTCCACTAGACAAGTCATCAGAAGACAAAATGTTCCAGCAGTCTGAAAAAGTGGAATTAATCTTCAGAGATTTTAGGGATATCAATAAATATTTCTGTCACAAGTGGAGGAGCTTTTCCAACCCAGTCTGCAGGAGGGCCACCATATTTCCTTTAACCTGTACAAGATGATTATACCTCTCCAGCCACTCCAAAAAAGGGAAGCTTTATAGTACTTATTCAGAGAATTATTCCAGGCCTTGCTGTCAGCGTTCATGTTGTCCATCACAGAATGATCTTTCTCCATGGGATCAGATGCTGAACTGCATTTTCCAAGCTCTGTTTGGGAAAAGCAGACAAAATCCCCAGTCTCCTCCATGGGCCATAATCAGTGGGTAGGAGACAACCCTAGTCTTTCAAAATCTACTGTCCTGGTTGGGTCTGTCACATTTCTCCCCCATCAAAAGTAGACCAAGGTGCCAGACCTGGTAGTTGGTCCACATTTCCATTCTTCGCCGCAGGGAAGGGTTGTCGTCATCAGAAGGTGTGGGACAGAGGTCATGGACCTTCTGTTTGGCTGCCAGTGCTTCAGCTGGGTGGTCTTTACCATTCCGGTGCTCTGTCTGCTGCTGGGGCGAGGGGCCGACTGTCTTGGCTCCCTGGAGCTCCGAAGTTGTTGCCGGGTAGAGTTTGGTAGCACTCTGCCCTGATGCCAGCACTTCTGCTAGGGACCCCACATCATCCGCTCTGGCCAACTGTTAAGGGAGGCTGGCTTCCTCCATACCAAGGCCGGATCTGCCGCTGGGGAGGGAGGACAACCACCACCTCTCGCTGTGCCCCTGGGAACTGCTGCGGGTGCAGGGCAGAGGTCTTGGACCCTCCGTCCAGTTGCCAGTGCTTCAGCTTGGAGTGCAAGCTTTTCTGTATTGGCCTGTTGCTGGGAAGAGGGGCTGCCCACCCAGGCTCCCTGGAGCTTCGACAGTGCTTTTGGTCCTGGGCAGTGAGATGCTCTGTCCTGATGCCAGCTCTTCCACTTGGAAACTTGGAAGTAGAATGAAAATTCAGTGTCCTTGCACGAATCCTCCATTGCCACCCATTGTTGTAGGCAGAGGTCAGCAGCACTCTGCCCTGATGTTAGCTCTTCTGCTGAAGGCTCACTGGGTGGTTCCTATTGAGCAGAAAAGTCTATTAAATCCCCAGTCTCTAGAGCTGGTGGCAGGGGATAGGAGGTTCACAATCACTTCTCCATGGATCTCGGTAACAGTTACATCCTCCGATGAAAAGTAAATTAAATCCATGCTTTCTGGGATCTGTGGGTGGGGTGTGAGGGTGACTTCCTCTCCTCCCTGGTCCTTGAACTGCTGCTGGGAGGTTGAGCCGGCTGCTTCACCCTTACCCAGCTGCTGGACAAATCCATTCCTCCATCTAAGCTCGCCCTATGCAGAAAAAGGTTTGTCAAGGTGATCCAGCACTTGCTGCATCTGCCATAACAGCTCTGCTTCCATAGCTACAAGTGGAGGCGAGAAAAGCACAGTTACTCTGCCCCATTGCCAGCACGTCAGTCAGGACTGTCTGTAGGCGATCTCCAGTTCCCATTCCAGAACTGCTAGAAACGCCAAATCTTCCTGTGCCCAGAGCACTTTGAGTACAAAGACTGGATGCTAAATGTCTCAATGCTTTCCTCCAACTGCCACTCCCGATCACTCCCAAAGTCAGTGTCCTTGGACAGCCTCTTGTATAACAGCCCAAGGCTGTTGTAGCGAAAGCCTTCCATTGGGCTGTGACTCGCTGTCCAGGGGCTACATACCAGCTGAGGGCTCTATAGCTCTTGTCCAACGGCATCTCTGCCCAGACCAGCCTGCTCAACTCAGCTGTTTACTCCTTGTGCAGTTGTTCCTCCCCAATAAACAGCACTCACACTTCATACTGGGACCAGTACCTTACCAGGATGGAGGAGAGAAAGCCATCCCAGAATGACCTGCACTGACAGTCCCCTGTGGTGCATTTGCATCTCTTGCAGCCTCCTGAATTCCTCTTCCCTGGTGGCTGGTATCTGTACCGCTCCTCTTCTATCCAGACCTCAGATCCTGGTGGTGGTTTGGATGTCCCAGACTGCAGGAAGCATCCCACCGCTGCCAACCAAATGTGAAGGAGTGTCCAGCACCCAGCTTGGGTGCTTCCATTAGTATGCAGCTTCCTCCAGTCTGGAACCAGGAACTATAGCTGAGCACCTAAGAACTAGACAACACTAGTTTAGGTGAAAACAAATGAACTATTATATATTCTGTGTGAATTTACATCATGCAAGATCAGGCGAGAGCTTGATCACATTATCCTAGACCAGTGATGGCGAACCTTGGCACCCCAGATGTTTTGGAACTACATTTCCCATGATGCTCAACTACATTGCAGAGTGCATGAGCATCATGGGAAATGTAGTTCCAAAACACTTGGAGTGCCAAGGTTCGCCATCACTGTCCTAGAGCCAAAAAAGCCCTGATTAGCCAGGGGGTGGCCAGACAATCCGGCAACAAGTTCACAATTCTGGATACACAAAGTATATATTACACATTATTATAAATACAAACATCCCACGATGGTTTCAACAAGGTAAATTGGACATAATATTAATCACATCTCCATGAGCTTAGCAGAGACAGAAGCAATAGACGACTCAATTAATGGGAATTCATACCTAGGAGGCATGCAATGGGGCAAAGACACTTAAAACACAACACCTTAAACAGATTATAGCAGGAGCCCCCAGCATCAGGCTGTATTGAGCAGATCATATTAACATCTATTCTGAGTCTCACAGTCTAAAGCAGTCATTGCTGGTTTGTGCACAAAGGCCCCAAATCTGTATTCCGGTCCTAGATTTCCAGAGCGTTTTGGGGAGACATGGACCCGAATCTGAAGCACGACCACTCCAAGGGTCCCCCAGGCACACACCTCCCAAGAACAGAGCTCCCTCAAAAGCCTGGGCCCATAGTCTGTAGGCAAGAGGCTACCCTACAGTCCACTCCAAAAGCCCCGTGTCTTGGTTGGGTCTGTCACAGTCTGCTTCTCCTGCTGCCCTCTACCATGGTGGTCTCCACTGGACTCACTCACCCAGACACAGTGGACGTAAAAAAAGGACTTTTTTAAACCAACTGAGCATCTATCAAGTCCTTTTGCCCCTCCCTCTCTTTTTTGAGACTTACTGTATTTGTTTTCTCCAATTTCTCTTGCAGTGATTTATTAGCCTCCTGGACCAGTATGACACTTTGACGACCTCTGTCTGGTTACCCCATTTTCTCCCTTCTGAAATATCCATCATTCTTAGTTGCTTCAACATCCTTGTTAATGGTAACAGCCTGGCTACATCTTAACTTTTCAACTTAACCTCATCATTTGACCTAACACAATGGACACGCCTCAACTCACCCCAATGATAAACACCCTCAACCTTTTCTCCCATCTCTACACTCCTTGCAAAATTACTAACACCCCTTTCATCTCTCTGATTACAACTGCAGTTTGTGTCCTTGTCTTTAATGGCCTATCCCTCCAAGCAAACACTTACTCGTAGAAAGGGGAGAAGAGATAAATCATTAAACACTTGCCTACGGGACACTTTCACCCCCTTCCCGAAAAAGGTAAAGTTTTCAGCTTTCAGTGCTGTCGCTACACTTCAAAGACAATTGTCAGACAATGGTCATACAACGCTTCCCACCCCTCCTGGCACAAAGACAAAGCGCACCAATTCCTTTTCCGATGTATCTCATACATACAGAGGGGGACTATCAGCTCCTTCCACTGGACTCTAATCGGCAAGGAGATTATGAGATGGCAAAGAAGCACTGTTTAACCACAATCTGGAAGATTATCTCTGCTTCATGACCAGGTAATTTTTTTTGCAATACAGTACTGCGTTACTTTGACACGGGCGCATGCGACACGAACCAAATAAAATTTGTAATTTTTTCCCTACAAAATGAATCTTTGATCACCATTAAGTTTTTTGTGTATAAATAAAATCTTGCAATAATAAAATGTCTTAATAAAATTTAAGCCAATATGTATGCCGCTACATGTTTTTGATAAAAAAAAAAAAATCCCACTATGCGTATATTGATTGGTTTAGGTGAACGTTACAACTTCTACAAACTATGGCTATATTTATGGAATTTTTTTTTTGTGGCAGACAATCGGTCACTGACGCTTGACACTTTGTGGGAACCAGTGACACCAATACAGTAACTAGTGCTAAAAATATTCACTGTCATTGTATTAATGACACTGGCTGGGAAGGGGTTAAACATCTAGTACTCCTGTCCTCAGGACCCACCAACAGACCAGGTTTGCAAGATAACTGAAATACATCACAGGTTATATCATTTGCTGCTCAGTGATTGCAGTATTTTAGTCTGCATCTCCCCAGGGTAATACTTAAAATCTGGCCTGTTAGTGGGGCCTGAGGACAGGAGTTGAGAACCACTGATCTAGGGTGGTCAAAGTGTTAGCTGTGTTCCTAGCCAGTGTTTGTGTATTGTATGTGCAGCTTTCACTAAAGGGAAGAGATGAATTCTAGTCCCCGCTTTGCAGGAACACAGAATCCATCCCTTCCCCCATCAGAACTGACATCTGCCTTGTTTTCATAGGCAGATCACATTCTGTGTGGTTTACCAAAGATCGGCAGGTGCCAGAGGGCCTGGCACCCGCAGATCAGCTTCTGCTGTGAGTATTCTGCCAACAAGGAACATGGATCTCGGTTCTTCCAGTCAGTCTATCCCCCACACAGTTAGAAAGAATCCCCTTGGGACACCCTTAACCCTTTGATCGCCGCTGGTGTCAACCCCTTCTCTGCCAGTGTCAATAGTACAGTAACAGTGCATATTTTTAGCACTGATCACTATTAGTGTCACTGGTTCCCAAAAGTCAGTTAGGTGTTCGATTTGTCCACTGCAAAGTCAAAATCGCTGATTGCCATTACTAATAAAAAAATAAAAATTCCATAAAAATATCCCATAGTTTGTAGACGCAATAACTTTTGCGCAAACCAATCAATATACGCCTATTGTGTTTTTTTAGCAAAAAATATGTAGCAGAATGCATATGGGCCTAAATGGAAGAAAGAAATTAATTTTTTACTTTATTGGATGGGTTTTATAGCAGAATGTAAACAATTTATTTTTTCTTCAAAATTGTCACTCTTGTTTATAGCACAAAAAAAAAATAAAAAAAAAAAACGCAGGGGTGATCAAATACTGCCAAAAGAAAAAAAAAAAAAATTGAAATTTGGGTACGGCGTCACACGACGGCACAATTATCAGTTATAGTAACGCAGTGTCGTATCCCAAAAAAATGGCCTGTCATGAAGGGGGGGGTGGGGTTAAACCTTCCGGGGATCAGTGGTTAACTCACTTTGTTCCTCCTCTTGCCTCCACCCACCAACTCACTCACTGCCCAGAAGATTGCCAATCACTTAAAAACAAAGGTTAATGCAATTCAAGAGGACATCTTCACTGTGCAGATACAGTGGATATAAAAAAATAAAATAAAAGAAGTCTACACACCCTTAAAATGTCAGGTTTCTGTGATGTTTTTTTTTTTTACAAAGATAAATAATTTCAGAACTGTTTACACCTTTAATGTGACCTATAAACTGTACAACAATTGAAAAAAAAAATTGAAATCTTTTATGGGGGTGGTGAGTAAAAATACAAAAATAAAATAAAATAGTGGTCGCATAAGTGTGCTTATAACTGGGGGATGTAGCTGGGTTCAGAATTAAGCAATCACATTCAAACTCATGTTAAATAGGAGTCAGTACACATCAAATAATTAATGATTAACCCCAAATAAAGTTAAGCTGTTCTAGTAGGTCTTTCCTGGCATTTTCTTAGTCGCATTCTACAACAAAAGCCATGGTCTGCAGAGAGGTTCCAAATCAGAGGGATCTCATTGTTAAAAAGGGTATCAGTCAGGAGAAGGGTACAAAAGAATTTCAAAAGGCATTAGATATATACGATGGAACACAGTGAAGACAGTCATCAAGTGGAGAAAATATGGCACAATGACATAACCAAGAACTGGACGTCCCTCCAACATTGATAAAAAAAAAAAAAAAAAAAACACACCACAAGAAGAAAAGTGGTCATGGAGGCTGCCAAGATCTGCCAATATAGCTACACCTCTCCACACTCCTTCAGTCTCCCTTTGCATAACCACTGCCTCAAATTATTTTAGAAAACAAAGCTTGTATATCCCCCCCCCCCCCCATATGCCCTCCACCTTGTCGATTCCATGAGGATCAATACTACAACTATCAGCCCTCCCCTCAAATCAGGGTACTAGGTGTAATTGTAGACTCTGATCTCTCCTGTAAGCCCCAAATCCAATCATAGTCCAAATCTTGTAGACTTCACCTCCGTAACATCGCTAAAATTCGCCCTTTTAACTAATGAAATCATCAAGCTCCTCATTCACTCGTTGTCTATTGCAACTCCCTTCTCATAGGCCTACCTCTACATAGGCTCCTCCCCCCTTATCATGCATGCTGCCAGACTCCTTTACCTCAAAAAAACACTCAGTGTCTGCAACCCCTCCACTAGCCCAGCAAATTTTATTTAAAATACCAACATACAAAGCCATTCACAACTCTGCCCCGAGCTACATTAATCTCCAGGACTTCTCCAGGGCCTCTCCCATCCTCTGGAAACCTCTACCTCATCTGTCTGGCTACCTTTAGGCATTTCTCAAAAACTCATCTTTTCAGGGAAGCCCATCTCAGTTCCACCTAACAACTAAACCTTTTATTCATCCATCAGCTCATCCCTCATTGTTATTAACTTCTGTGCCACTTGTCCCACTCAATTAGATTGTAAGCTCTTCTGAGTAGAGCCCTCTTTAATTTAATGTAGTGTAACTGTACTGTCTCTATTTATATTGTAAAGTGTTGTGCAAACTGTTGGATATATATATATATATATATATATATATATATATATATATATATATATATATATATATATATATATATATATATATATATATATATATATATATATATATATATATATATATATATATATATATATATATAGCCTGTAACTCTAAGCAGCAATATACCATTATCTTTGGTATTGTTACTTAAGCAGGGTAGAAGCCAATGTAATAAGGAAATGTTTTAGGATTTAGTGCTCCAAACATAAGAAAAAGTCTTACTTACAGTTGTCTAATCCAGTGCTGGAGTTGTGAGCCAAACTGACTGAAAGAAAAAAAAAAATATCACTGAGTTCAACCATGTAAATTTATAATGGAGCAGGTCAAGGGTGTTCTAAGGCTTCAGTCAGACTAGCATTGAAACCCATTCTGTGCGTAGTCTGCACGGACACGGCCACATGTCAAAATTTGGGAGGAGCAGGTGCGTGGATCCGAACACAAGCACTGCATTCAGATCAATGCACTAGCTCCTGCATGCATGTCAAGTTTGCGGCTGTATCCATGCAACTGTCGAATTTGCATCCACCAATATAAGCTGCCTGCATGCAGGTACAAAAACAAACGCAGCCCGCATGCAGAATGGACATCAATGTCCATTTGCATGAAGCCCAAGTGTCTGAGACTTTCCAACCCTTCTAGCACCATCTTAGACCCAGCTCACTTGAACTTCAACTTGTAAACCCAACTCTGACAAGCAATGTCTACAATAAGCTTCTGCAAAGCATTTTTGAAGCAGCTTTCTTTAAACTCTTGGGGTTTCATATGAATGGCAAACCAGATATTTAGAGGACAGTTCTGACCACTGACAAGCCCTCCTTAAGATAAGTTAGATATGGCCGCCTAATGACTACCATTAATCCCAAGTGGATTCATTGGATGTGTAAATGCTGGATACACAGCTAAACAATTCTGCAGGCCCCATACCAATGCCTGTTTTTTATGAAGTTGTAATATGCAGGTACCGTGTACAGTAATGTGTGGTGTGTAGGAGAGCATAGGTTGCAGTAATATCCTCTGCTATAGCAAACTGGCCCATTTGAGGCACTGTACACAACCAGCTTGCAGAGTTCTGACTTGGCTCAGATTTCAGTTGGTACTCGATTACTCCATGTCAGTGACTTTGCACTGCCAAGCCAACTGCAGAGTCCACTGTCAGCTGCTACTCTCACACTGTAATGTACAAGTATGTATTGCAGCCTTTCTCAACCTTTTCAACACAGAGGAACCCTTGAAATAACTTCCCAGTCTCAGGGAACCCCTGCTAAAAATTACTAAGTCTACAACTCGTGATACATTAGTGTGATGGTTAGTGGTAAGCATGCCCCTTACACTAGTGGTCACTGAGAAGAATTACCCCCTTACAGATAGCTAAAAAGATGGTGTCAGTGGGAACTTATCTGATGGGCAGAAATTCTCATTTCTCAAGGAACCCCTAGCAACCTATGGAGGAACCCTAGGGTTCCACAGAACCCTGGTTGAGAAACCCTGATGTATTGTGTCCCTTTCTGACTCTGGGGTTCTTGGGAAAAGACCCTGGAAGAAAGTGGAGAGCGAGAGAAGGTCTAAGCCACCTGTCCTGTCCATGCTACCAATACCAGAAGAGAGGAGTACAGGGGGTCCCCGAGTTACGAACTCGTTAGGGACTGTTCTCCCGTTCTTAAATCGGAAATGTTCGCAAGTCGGCCGCGCATGCGCAGAATGACAACTACGGACATTTCCCATGTTCCGCCGAATGCCGTTCTGCACATGCGCGGCAAATTAAGGACATTTCCGATGTTTGCCATCATTTTCCGAGGCTCCGTCTGGCCGCGCATTTGCAGAACGGCCGAAGGTCCGCGCAAAATGGCAGAGGGTCCCCGCAGCGCCCGGTTCGTAAGTCGGGCGTGCGCAAGTCGGGGACCCCCTGTATGCAAGTATTTCTAATAGTTTAACTGCAGCTACTCAGCTTCTTGAGTTTATTGCTGAATCCTTGTGACAAACAAGTATCTCTGTACTAGTACACATGTATAATGGCAGATAACTAGGACTGCGTTTCAGGCTGGTTGAGTAACGGCTGAAGGGCCTCCTCATCACTGCAGATCTTGTCTTCAGGTCACTGACAAAGATGCCTCATCCTCAGGGACCTCTGCAATGGGCTTTAACATTCATCTGGAGGGGTCTTTAAATAATTACTAATTATATATATATATAAGCTTAATTCCATGAGGACTCCTCTCCAGCCCTTTTCTGATAATATAGGTTTGCATGTTGAATGTATGTACGGTTATTAATCTGTTCTTATACAAAGTGTGTATTATTGCTATACTGGTTTGCATCTAAATGCTTATGGTTAAGGTCATATGCTGGATGCAGTAGTCTTCTGCTTTCAATTACTGTCCTGGGTGGAACCTCCTTTGTGCTGGACTGACTTGCTCAGTCACTAGTTGTGGGTGGATGATAAGGTGGGCAGGTATAGAGCGCCTCCCCAGTAGGTTGTGCCTCTGCAACCACAGCAGTCATCTGGCAAGTGTGTTCTCTGGAACCTTGCAAATAGATATCTGGCTTAGGAAACTTTCCCATTTAACAACTGGCAGTAACAGCCCTGAAGGAGAGAGTGCTTTCCTTCGAAACGCATTGGCTTGATGTACTTGTCATTACTGTCAAACACCTTTTAATCTACCAAACTTTTATTCTTTTGGACACCAGGCACTCCTTCCCAATTTTCCCTGTCCTGGGTGGAGGCACTGCCAGCTTTATTAATCCCACTCTTCCACCTAGCGAAGGTTCTGGTTCTCATTTACCTACAAGTTTAGTAAGGAGGGCCATTTCTCATATGAAGTATAGGATACTATCAGATAGGGATCCACTTAGAAATATAATATAAATAAAATCCACAGTATAGCTCTTGAAAGCATTAAAGCGGTAGAATTTTTTATTTTTTTTTAACCTGCAAGGCAATGTCATAATGTGCTAGTATGCACCACATACTAGCACATTATGTGACACTTTGAACAAAGCTCTCCAGTGGTGTGCTGTCACTGCTGAAGGCACTTCCATCCGGGTTCATGGACTACGGCTGTGTGAGTGGCTTGAGCTGCAAGGACGCGCTTTACGGCACAGGACTCTGCATGAATGGCAGGGCTATGCCGCTCCTGCAGAGCACATGATCCGGTGACGTCACTGGCTGCAACCACAGTAAATATTATGCACGTTTAGGATATATTTACAGTACCTATAGGCAAGCATAACCTATAAATAAAATTCATGCATGGGATGGGAGTTTACTCCCACTTTAAAAATATAGGTGTTTAGTATTATATGGACTTCAATGTGGTTTCAAGGTTTGTTTTGTTTTTTTTAAACATGTTATTCTGACCTGCTCTGTGTAACAGTTTTGCACAGAGCAGACCCGATCAACCTCTTCTGGGGTCTCCCGTCAGCGCTCATTTTCTTTGTGTGCCGCCATAGGAAGTAACTTAATAGCATCACACGTGCAGGATCGATCCCAAGCTGGGCGTTTGGCACATTGCGACTCAGCTTCGCTCCCGGTTACTGGTTTTGATTGAGAGCAGCAGTAGCAAAATGCCTCCTGCAGATAGAGATCAGACCTGGATCAAGATCCGGCTCAGGTAAAGTATTTAGGAGGGGCGTTGCACAAAAGGTTTTATACCTTAATGCAGAGAATGCATTTAGGTAAAAAACCTTTATAGCCTTCACAACCACTTTCAGCTTGTGTACGATCTTGCAGCAAACCAAGCAGCAGCACCCTTCAGCTCCAGTTTGAAGACGTTGGGCAGAGATCTAAATAGAAGTGTTGGTGGTGACAACAAGCTGCAGCACTAGTTCTACATCTTTGAAAGCCAGCTGAAGGACACTTGTAGCTGCTTTAGCCCCTGTTCACACCAGAGCGGCTTGTCTTGCAGTTTGACAGGTCAAATCGCATGACAGGTCGCACCCCATCATTGGCAATGTTCAAATCGGTGCAATGCCGACTTTGCGGTGCATCATCGATTTGAAAACTGTAGTTCCTGCACTACTTTTGGGGATTTCGGGTACAACTTGCATAAGACATATGTGCATGAAGCTGTGCAGATGTCTTCCAAGGTGCACCTGAAGTCACACTGACATGCGGCTGTAGTATATTATATCTAATATATATATATATATATATATATATATATATATATATATATATTTATTATATGTAGTGTTTTTATTTAGGCATTCTAAAGACAAGTTTATTCTAGGCAGGCCGCTTTGGTAGCTGTTAGTCTGGTTGCGCATATTGAAAGAGGGTTTGTTGGTCAAAGGATAAATGGCCAGACCAGACTTACTGGAACAGATAATGATTATCTTAATCTAATCAGTATTCACACATGTCAAAGGGGGAATATGCAAGAATGTAAATTGGGGCTTGGCGTTATCTCCTGTCACTCTGAAAGACCGGGGCAGATCAAAGCAAATTGCTCAGACATTCAGTGTGTGTGGGGGGATATAACAGGACGTTCAATCTGTTTAGAAGTGTGTGTTCTTACGAAGGCACCCAAGAGTCACATGTTTCCATGGGGCTCTAAATATTTACTAGCACTGTCGTGATATGAACTCTGTTGGATTATTTTGCCATCTGTAAGACTGTTCTGTTTTGGAAGTCAATAAAATCTCTCTCTGGGAGAATCGGGTTTTGCTACGGGAAGTACTTTTCAATAACTATATACCATCTACGAGGAACGATTATATTAGATCACTACAGCGGCCTTGAAATAGTGCGATTTCAGATGAAGTCGCACAATTTCAAAGTCGCATTCAATGTGAATGAGGACTAAGTGAGACATATACCACTCATTAGGATCTGAATTTAAAATCTCAAACTCGAGCTGATAGGGTCACAAAAGCCGCTACAACGCTCACAAAACAAATGCTTTACGAAAGCTTGTTGTTCACACTGCTCTCCTACAAGCTATAGTTGATATTCAGACATTCATTCTAATCAACGAAATGAAAGCGCAAGCATTTGAAAGATAAATAAGGAAAAATATAAAATACCTGCAGCAAGAAGAAGGAATGCACCAAACATTGCTGATATTTTTCTTTGTCTGGCTCCTGAAAAACATACAACTTGTAGAATGGTACCTGGAACGATTAAAGCCAGTAAAAGGGCATCAAATTAGGTACATTTTGGGCATAGTCACATTGGACGGTTTTATTGTGTAGGTTAGTGTAGTTTCCAGCAGGTGGAAGAATGTATAGACGTGAGAAAATCCAGTAAGTTTGTAGTCAGGCTGTAGTTTTGGATGAATTGGCTTGCATTTTGCCATTAAAACCAACTTAAGCATGTTGAGGGGCACGTACCCAGCCACGGTGAACATATAAATTCTGGTGGGTAAAGATTCAAGGGACTCCTTGCTGCTCAACCCTAGGTTTCCTCAATTTGCTGGGCAAATGGATGGTGCTCGCAGTAGGCTCCTGATTGCCGTGTAGCAGTGTTTAAATTTCATAAAGCGGCACACATCCTTGGGATCTCAAACACTATTTATTGGCCACAATAAAAAGTTACACGGACATACATGCAACTTTGTGTTTGAGATCCTAAGCTTTATAAAACTTCAAGTTTATCGTACTTTTTGTATGCAATTATATTAATGTGGTTGTAAACCCCGGCTGGTAAAACACATCTGCAAGGCAATTGCATAATGTGCTAGTATGCATTAAATACTATCACATTATGGCATACTTGCCTTGGAAAAAAAGCCCAGGCACTCCTTACATCTTACCCTGGTCTTAATTCCAGGTTTGCGCGTTCCCGCTGTGTGATTGGCTGGAGTCGCAATGACGTCACTCGGCTCTGGTATGAAGCTCTGAACTTCTGCCAACTGTCCCCCCATCGCATTGTGTCCTCCCCGTACTGCGCAGGCGCAGCGCTTGCGCAGTACGGAGGACAAGGAGATGCCGAAAGTCTCCGAAGATGAACGGCGCCTGCGCACTTGATAGAACCTTCTGCCCTGAGTCCAGGTTCAAGGGCCACCATGCAGGTGAACATCCGGTAGATGTAAAACAGCACCTAGCAACAGGGCCCCTCGCAGGCTCGCCACACTTCAGGCACGGCCCTGCTCGGCAATTTTTTATTCTAACTCTAGGTCCACTTGGATGGTGGGGCTTGAACCTGGACTCAGGCGCCGTTCCTCTTCGGAGACTTTCAGCGTCTCCTTGTCCTCCATACTGCGCAAGCGCAGTACACGGCAGACACTATACGACGGGGGACAGTATTTGACACAACACCAGCAAGGTATGCCGGACCTTCAGAGCGCACGTACCAATGTCGCTGGCTGCATGCGGGTGACTATCTCCTAAATGGTGCACGTTTAGGAGATATTAATTTTACCTACAGGTAAGCCTTATTATAGGCTTTCCTGTAGGGAAAAAAAAAAAAAAAAATTACAAAGCGGGCTTTACTACCGCTTTAAGCACTTTAAATATTTTTGTTAAGGGGAATGGTGATAAAATATTCTGTGCAACGCACACAAACCACAAATATTTACATGGCTATTAATCCTATATAACCTAAACTCCCAAAATAAGCCAAATGCAGTAGTATCACCCAATATTTACATTAATGAATAAAACCCTGCTAATATCTATATAGACAAACCCATATCGCTAGAAGTGCATAGCGCAAGCAAATGTACTTTTTTTTTTTAGCTTTTGCCATGGTAGCACTTGTAGGACTGGTGATATTATAAATACAAGTTAATTTGATTGTATACATACATACACATGATATAGATTGATATGGGTTTATCTGTCTATATGATAGTTATTGATAGATTTAGATTTTTTTTGTTATATTGTGTTTAGCTTATTATGGGGAAATAATATTAGGGGAAATAATTCATAGTACATTGCTCTGACAGGTGTTTGGGGTGTCATCCTAAATGGGAGCACTACTATTAGTGCCATCAGATGGCCTGCTTGATCCTGCGCGATAGATAGATTTTTTTTTTTTTTGTGTGTTTAAGCCCAGGTTCACACTGAGCTGCGGGGACAAAGCCGTGCGAGATCAGCTGAACTCGCACGATTTCACTACCTCATGCCAGTCCCAATTTTGGCTGCGATTTCAGACATCTGTATGGGTTTCTGCACAGATGTCAATGGAAATCCCAACCCAAAATCGCAAATAGTACAGAAGCTACATTTTTAAATCAATGCGGCATCGCACCGATTAGGACGGTGCCATTGTCGACAACTGCTGCCGATTTGACATGTCAAATCGCACCAATGTGAACCAGGGCTTAAGAGCATTTATGATTGTAACTCAGCATACCCCTCTAGGAAAAATTACACAGCCATATTCTCCTAGAAAATATTCTAGAAGGCAAACCACACATCACACCTGTATTGCATGACCTTTCATTATACAATGATTACATAGCCCTGGTGAGGAGGAGAATGAGCTAAACAGTGTTCACAATATATAAAAATGTTTATCTCCCAACACAAGATTTTTTTTCCTACAAACTATTTGCTAGTAAAAGACAGTACATCACTACCGTTAGATGTAGGTTATACATGCATACAGAAATCTTACAAATAAGTGATAATTATCACTATAAGATTCACCAGCCTACTCAGGTGGGCAATAACTAGATTAGAAGATAGGAAAATCTCTGTCTTCAGAATGGGAGAGATGATAGGCATCCTACAGCAGCTAAAATTGCTAATAAAAAAATAAATAAAAATGAGGATCGTAAACTAACTACAGAGGAGCATCAATCATTCATCCCCACTTACTTACTGCTGGAGTCCAGACACCACATTAATAGAAGGCAAAATCCAAATTTACCTGCCTACTTATACCATGTTCTCAAAAGGTAAGTGACACCATCTGAGTATGATAAAGCCCTGAATTTGGTTAACCTTGTAAGTGCTGGGACAAATATACCTCTATTTAGTTTTTTTTTAATATGTTCTTAGCTTGGAAATGATGGAAGAAAAGCACTGCATTCAGCAAACATTTAATTTTAAGCATTGTGCAGTTCCAGCCAGGGAATGTAGGGACAATTCACACATTTCGATGTGCTGCTGCATGCTTTCTTTTGCCATGGGGTGTATTTATGAATAAAAAATAAAAATAAAGAAATGCATAGCTATTTGCCCAGTAAAAGAGCATGTCATTTGGTTCTGTGCAAATAGGACAAAAAAAGAATGTTATAGGCTATTTCCTGTGCTGCTGAAATGTTTTTTCATTGATTTAAAACAGAATGTACCACATTTGACCACTAGATGGCATTAAACATCATAGAAAATGCTTAGCACCATCTAGTGGCCATATGCATTAGGGTAATATCTTAGTAGCCGGCGTGTTGGGGTGCCATTGCAGTAAGGCACTCTGGTATGTGTGTCGTGATGCATTGCACATGCACATTATTATGTGTTTTTGTAATGTAACAGTCTGAACGGACCTTCAAAAAATACTTGGGTGTACTTCGCTCTATTGATGTGACAAATCTAAATAGGCACTATGCCTTTTCAGTAGTGCTTTTCTTATACTACTTCTGCATATGTTTAGGCTTTCCAACTACAACTCAACTCCCTTCCAACGGGCCCCAGGAGCCTGAAAACCCAAAGCTTTGCCTTGTCAGTACTTCATTCTGTCACTCATGACTGTCTGTCCATAAAGTTGATAGGCGTGACTTCCAAGTGTTCCTCATTTGGAGAGCCGTCTCTCATACTCTTTTGGAACCAATTACTTCCTTAATGTGGAAAAAAAAAAAAAAAAAACGAACTTTATTTCTAAAAATGTTTCCTCCCACCCCTTCTCCTACCGATCCTGTATAAAAACCATCCGTATACTTATCTATTTTCAATCCACTCTGGTCCAGTTGGTCATATGCAGCTCTGTGTAAGGGAGCAAACGGCAATGGCTGTGAATTCCCGTAACGAAGATGCCACCCATTAGCTCCCATGGCACAGCCATTATCGGCACTCGAGCTTCTCCCCTGCAGCAGCCACTCACTCACACAGGGGAGCTGCAGATCATGTGACTGGACAGGAGTGTATTAAAAATAGTAGGGCTGTTACTGATTAAAATTTTCATGTAATCGATTAATCAACTAATTTCGATTAATTATAACGCACATACAGATCCAACTACTTTTAGCTGATCTCCTTGCATTGCAACTCTGCATTAGTCAGTGGTAAATGTGGTATACACTATATACAATTACCCGACACTAGTTCGTTTCCACAATCCATGACTTAACTTCACAGTTCACACAAATACGTTTTAAATTCAAACTGTAGCACTGACGTAAGTATTTTTTTTTTTTCCACAGTAGCTCGACAATCCCTCCACCTCCGGTCTAACTAATCACCTTCACCTTATGGCATGGACCCCTGTGCAAACAGGTGGTCATGCAAGCGGGTATCAAAAGGGTTAACACGGACCATAAACTTCTATCACCGCTTAAGTATAAGATTACATTTTTGTGGTCAAATACAAACTACTCACATAAAGATGATAAAAACACGTAAGCCGACAATCGTGTTAGTTCTGTAGGGCAGCAGCGGGTGACGTCATGTGTAGCTCCTCCCACGTACACGTTACGTTCAATCAGAACTTCAACCTCACGAACTCCTCCCCCCTTCCCTTCGTTAGCAGACGGAGGCACTTGGGGAAGGGGGAGGAGTCCGGTGACGTCGATGTCCGTGACGTCACTGGATCTCCGACGGAACTCCCTGAAGACCCAGAAGCTGGCGCAAAGGTGAGTACCGATCAAAAGAATTTTAATCGATCAAAAAAATGTATCGATTAATCGAGGAATTAATCTTTAATTTTTACAGCCCTAAAAATAGTAATAAGTATAATATAATAATAAGTACACGCTTCTTTTTATACAAGGTATGCAGGATAGGTGGGAGGAGGGAAGATTTGTAAGAATAATTATTGTTAGGTATTTCTTCCACATTTGTCCATCTGTTTAGTTTGATTTTTAGGCCTCTCTAATATATTTATTTAACTACAAAAAGTGAATCACTATGCTTCCCTCCAACCTCTATATTATTGAAACACCGGGTATTCAGGTAATTAGTGAAAAAAAATTATATCTTTTGTATTTATCCAATAATATGGGCACTACTCCTCCCACTGACACCAATGATGGGGCACTATTCCTCCGACTGACACCAATGATGGGGCACTATTCCTCCCACTGACACCAATGATGGGGCACTATTCCTCCCACTGACACCAGGGCTCAAGTCCTGCAGGAACGCATGGGAACGGAGTTCCTGTACTTTTTCCACAACAGGAACTCAGTTCCTGTTAGCAGCTGTGTCCTGCAAGACTTTGAAGTATGTGAGCTGTGTGGCAGGTGCTACACCAGCAGCCGCCAACACAGCTCACAATAGTAAGTGACGCACACCAGGGGTGGACTGACCATTCAGGCATTGCCAGTAGGGGGCCCCATGACAGCTTAATCTTCATTCTAATTGTCAATCACAGCTAGCATTTTTAAATGCACTGTGGTATCATTTTTTATTTTTATTTTTTACAACGCACTGTGGTTAAATTAAATGTCGCCTCCTCATTTTTTTTTTTGTATGTAGTGCAGTGCATGTTGCCCTAACCCAGCTTGCTGCATCTTTTTCTTGTGGGTCAGTGACTGAGAAAGTATTGCTGCCCGGCAACTAGCATTTTCTAAAGGAACTTGGAAATGGTAACCTATCCTTCCCTCAGTACGGGTTTCCTTCCAAAAAGCCCATAAGTTGTTTAGGGTCATCATAACTCGGTAATCAGTATGCAAACTATGCATGCGTTTTGGTTGTGAGAATTGGAGTGCATGATGAATCCATCCACAGACGTATGTTAGGGATAAAAGGAATTCTGTTTATTTTCTATTACCAGGGCAAGATATCAAAGCAATGTGGAACACATCAAAGTGTGATATATAAAACTCCCTCATCGCCCATCACAGCTGGGTACTTCCTAATTAGAATGGTATTAACACGATCAAATGAAGTGATAGCGGCGCGCTATGCTCTGGGATTAGTCACATCTTCATGTTCTTTTCTCCATTGATCTAAAGCATATTAAAGTAATATAGGTTGGCTTTCTAAAGTTCAATGTGCTCCCGATTATGCCATGAAGCTCCCAAAAGACAATATACACACATGTATTCTTATTGATTCCATCACTGCCTATAATTCAATGCAAGCTGTACTGCAAATACCCAGAATCAACCGCTAATGCACCTTATAAAATGTCTCCCATAGGGGTTTGTTTACACTGCAATCCCCGTGTTTAGTGTGCAGTTTCACATGTGCATTTAGCAGGTTCACATGAGGGTGGGTATGGGAATGTGTATAAATCGCACGCATTCCTGCGGCTGCAGCCACACACTAAACGCAGTGTTTAAGGCCCCTTTCACATGGGGCAGATCAGTTTTTCTCAGCAGGGGATCCGTCCGCTGAGCGGCTGGGTGACAGGTCCGCGGAGACAGGCCGCTCTGCTCTATGGGCAGTCAGATGTAAATGGATGGGCTGCCTGTTTATACCCAACTGCCCTCTGATCCAGTGGTGGCTGGTGCTAAACTTTTTTGGGGATGGGGGGCAGAAAACCAACCCCCCCCCCAGGTCCGCACTCACCCCTCCACAATCCCTCCCCACTCACCCCTCCACGGTCTCCCCGCACTCAGCGCCTCTGCGGTCTCCCAGCCAACCCAATCCACCTCCTGTACTGATTAGCCAAGAGGAGAAGCCGGAAGACAATATCAAATATTGATTTGCTAGTGTCACAAGTGGGTGGGTTCGGGGCGCAGTGCTCTGCGCTCCCAAGCCCAACCTTTTGCAAGCCAATTAGAGCCTTATGCCGCGTACACACAGTCGGAATTCTCGTCGGAAAAAGCTCTGATGGTTTTCCGTCGGAATTCCGACGGAATTTCGCTCAAACTGACTTGCCTACACACGGTCACACCAAATTCCGACGGTCAATAACACCACGCCTTAAAAAACGTTTGACTGCACTATAAAAGGGAAGTTTAATGCTTCCGAGCATGCGTCGCATTGTTTCCGAGCATGCGTCGGAATTTTGCGTGTCAGAATTGCATACACACGATCGGAAAATCCGATAGAAAGGTTTTCCATCGGAAAAAATTAAGAACAGGTTCTCAATCCAAAGTCCGTCGGAAATTCCGACAGAAAAAGACCGATGGGCATGCACACGGTCAGAAAATCCGAAGAAAAGCTCCCATCGGACTGTTTCCATCGGAAATTCCGACCGTGTGTACTCGGCATTAGGCTCTAATCATGTGGCTTATAAAAAAAAATAACAACTCAGAAACCTATGAGTCTGGCGCCCCACATGCGTCCCTGCATGCAACCTAGGGGGGCTGGGCCCCTGTGCCCCTTATGGACCGGCCTCTCCTGCTCTGATCCGATCCGGCCAGACAAAAGGGAACAGATTCCTTTTCATTTGCTTTGATTGGAGGTAGCCAGATGTAAATGGACACATCTGACCAGGGCCAGGACAAGGGGTGTGCGGGGGCAGCTTCCCCGGGCACTGTGGTATCATGTGAGGAGGGGGGGCACCACAAGGAGATTGGAGAGCAGGGGATTTGTGTTGGAAGGGGGATTTTTGGGGACAACAAATTCGGACATGAAACTTAGCCAATGACACACAGGACCCCTGTGCAATCCGCTCCGCAGCCGCCCCTGGTGTGAACCAACTCCATTGAGAGCCGGGCACACTCTCCTGTCATGAGAATTGAATGCTGAAAAAGCCACATCCAATTCGCACTAGTGAGAACTCAGCCTTAAGGCCGGGGCGGGTTTGCATATGTCCGGCTGCGGTTCCCGGCAAGTAGTCCGGTGCGTTCCTGTTCAACGGTTCAGGTCTGAATTTGTGCATGAATTCGCACCTGAATCGGACCCAAACACGCACAGGACCCTTTTATGATGCGGACTGCATCATACAGGGTCAGAGACCTGACCCTTGAACAGACCTGACCCTTGAACAGAGACCTGACCCTTGAACTCTATACACTACAGAGGCCTGACCCCTGAACTCTATACACTACAGAGGCCTGACCCCTGAACTCTATACATTTCAGAGGCCTGACCCCTGAACTCTATACATTTCAGAGGCCTGACCCCTGAACTCTATACATTTCAGAGGCCTGACCCTTGAATTCTATACACTGCACAGGCCTGACCCCTGAACTCTATACATTTCAGAGGCCTGACCCCAGAACTCTATACACTACAGAGGCCTGACCCCGGAACTCTATACATTTCAGAGGCCTGACCCCTGAACTCTATACACTATAGAGGCCTGACCCCTGAACTCTATACACTATAGAGGCCTGACCCCTGAACTCTATACACTACAGAGGCCTGACCCCTGAACTGTATACACTATAGAGGCCTGACCCCTGAACTCTATACACTATAGAGGCCTGACCCCTGAACTCTATACACTACATAGACCTGACCCCTGAACTCTATACACTATAGAGGCCTGACCCCTGAACTCTATACACTATAGAGGCCTGACCCCTGAACTCTAAACACTATAGAGGCCTGACCCCAGAACTCTATACATTTCAGAGGCCTGACCCTTGAACTCTATACACTACAGAGGCCTGACCCCTGAACTCTATACACTATAGAGGCCTGACCCCTAAACTCTATACACTATAGAGGCCTGACTCTGAACTCTATACACTACAGAGGCCTGACCCCTGAACTCTATACACTATAGAGGCCTGACCCCTGAACTCTATACACTATAGAGGCCTGACCCCTGAACTCTATACACTATAGAGGCCTGACCCCTGAACTCTATACATTTCAGAGGCCTGACCCTTGAACTCTATACACTACAGAGGCCTGACCCCTGAACTCTATACACTACAGAGGCCTGACCCCTGAACTCTATACACTACAGAGGCCTGACCCCTGAACTCTATACATTTCAGAGGCCTGACCCCTGAACTCTATACATTTCAGAGGCCTGACCCTTGAATTCTATACACTGCACAGGCCTGAGCCCTGAACTCTATACATTTCAGAGGCCTGACCCCAGAACTCTATACACTACAGAGGCCTGACCCCGGAACTCTATACATTTCAGAGGCCTGACCCCTGAACTCTATACACTATAGAGGCCTGACCCCTGAACTCTATACACTATAGAGGCCTGACCCCTGAACTCTATACACTACAGAGACCTGACCCCTGAACTCTATACACTATAGAGGCCTGACCCCTGAACTCTATACATTTCAGAGGCCTGACCCTTGAACTCTATACACTACAGAGGCCTGACCCCTGAACTCTATACACTACAGAGGCCTGACCCCTGAACTCTATACACTACAGAGGCCTGACCCCTGAACTCTATACATTTCAGAGGCCTGACCCCTGAACTCTATACATTTCAGAGGCCTGACCCTTGAATTCTATACACTGCACAGGCCTGAGCCCTGAACTCTATACATTTCAGAGGCCTGACCCCAGAACTCTATACACTACAGAGGCCTGACCCCGGAACTCTATACATTTCAGAGGCCTGACCCCTGAACTCTATACACTATAGAGGCCTGACCCCTGAACTCTATACACTATAGAGGCCTGACCCCTGAACTCTATACACTACAGAGGCCTGACCCCTGAACTCTATACACTATAGAGGCCTGACCCCTGAACTCTATACACTATAGAGGCCTGACCCCTGAACTCTATATACTACAGAGACCTGACCCCTGAACTCTATACACTATAGAGGCCTGACCCCTGAACTCTATACACTATAGAGGCCTGACCCCTGAACTCTATACACTATAGAGGCCTGACCCCAGAACTCTATACATTTCAGAGGCCTGACCCTTGAACTCTATACACTACAGAGGCCTGACCCCTGAACTCTATACACTACAGAGGCCTGACCCCAGAACTCTATACACTACAGAGGCCTGACCCCGGAACTCTATACATTTCAGAGGCCTGACCCCTGAACTCTATACACTACAGAGGCCTGACCCCTGAACGCTATACATTTCAGAGGCCTGACCCCTGAACTCTATACACTACAGAGGCCTGACCCCTGAACTCTATACACTTCAGAGGCCTGACCCCTGAACTCTATACACTACAAAGGCCTGACCCCTGAACTCTATTCACTACAAAGGCCTGACCCCTGAACTCTATACACTGCAGAGTCCTGTCCCCTGAACTCTATACACTACAGAGGCCTGACCCCTGAACTCTATACATGTCAGAGGCCTGACCCCAGAACTCTATACATTGCAGAGGCCTGACCCCAGAACTCTATACATTGCAGAGGCCTGACCCCAGAACTCTATACACTGCAGAGGCCTGACCCCAGAACTCTATACACTGCAGAGGCCTGACCCCTGAACTCTATACACTACAGAGGCCTGACCCCTGAACTCTATACATTTCAGAGGCCTGACCCCTGAACTCTATACACTACAGAGGCCTGACCCCTGAACTCTATACACTACAGAGCCCTGAGCCCTGAACTCTATACACTGCAGAGGCCTGACCCCTGAACTCTATACACTACAGAGGCCTGACCCCTGAACTCTATACATTTCAGAGGCCTGACCCCAGAACTCTATACACTACAGAGGCCTGACCCCGGAACTCTATACATTTCAGAGGCCTGACCCCTGAACTCTATACACTACAGAGGCCTGACCCCTGAACTCTATACACTGCAGAGTCCTGACCCCTGAACTCTATACACTACAGAGGCCTGACCCCTGAACTCTATACATTTCAGAGGCCTGACCCCAGAACTCTATACATTGCAGAGGCCTGACCCCAGAACTCTATACATTGCAGAGGCCTGACCCCAGAACTCTATACATTGCAGAGGCCTGACCCCAGAACTCTATACACTGCAGAGGCCTGACCCCTGAACTCTATACACTACAGAGGCCTGACCCCTGAACTCTATACAATTCAGAGGCCTGACCCCTGAACTCTATACACTACAGATGCCTGACCCCTGAACTCTATACACTACAGAGGCCTGACCCCTGAACTCTATACATTTCAGAGGCCTGACCCCTGAACTCTATACACTACAGAGGCCTGACCTCTTAACTCTATACACTGCAGGGGCCTGACCCCTGAACTCTATACACTGCAGGGGCCTGACCCCTGAACTCTATACATTTCAGAGGCCTGACCCCTGAACTCTATACACTGCAGAGGCCTGACCCCTGAACTCTATACACTACAGAGTCCTGACACCTGAACTTTATACACTACAGAGTCCTGACCCCTGAACTCTATACATTTCAGAGGCCTGACCCCTGAACTCTATACACTACAGAGGCCTGACCCCTAAACTCTATACACTACAGAGGCCTGACCCCTGAACTCTATACACTACAGAGGCCTGACCCCTGAACTCTATACACTACAGAGGCCTGACCCCTGAACTCTATACACTACAGAGGCCTGACCCCAGAACTCTATACACTACAGAGGCCTGACCCCGGAACTCTATACATTTCAGAGGCCTGACCCCTGAACTCTATACACTACAGAGGCCTGACCCCTGAACGCTATACATTTCAGAGGCCTGACCCCTGAACTCTATACACTACAGAGGCCTGACCCCTGAACTCTATACACTTCAGAGGCCTGACCCCTGAACTCTATACACTACAAAGGCCTGACCCCTGAACTCTATTCACTACAAAGGCCTGACCCCTGAACTCTATACACTGCAGAGTCCTGTCCCCTGAACTCTATACACTACAGAGGCCTGACCCCTGAACTCTATACATGTCAGAGGCCTGACCCCAGAACTCTATACATTGCAGAGGCCTGACCCCAGAACTCTATACATTGCAGAGGCCTGACCCCAGAACTCTATACACTGCAGAGGCCTGACCCCAGAACTCTATACACTGCAGAGGCCTGACCCCTGAACTCTATACACTACAGAGGCCTGACCCCTGAACTCTATACATTTCAGAGGCCTGACCCCTGAACTCTATACACTACAGAGGCCTGACCCCTGAACTCTATACACTACAGAGCCCTGAGCCCTGAACTCTATACACTGCAGAGGCCTGACCCCTGAACTCTATACAATACAGAGGCCTGACCCCTGAACTCTATACATTTCAGAGGCCTGACCCCAGAACTCTATACACTACAGAGGCCTGACCCCGGAACTCTATACATTTCAGAGGCCTGACCCCTGAACTCTATACACTACAGAGGCCTGACCCCTGAACTCTATACACTGCAGAGTCCTGACCCCTGAACTCTATACACTACAGAGGCCTGACCCCTGAACTCTATACATTTCAGAGGCCTGACCCCAGAACTCTATACATTGCAGAGGCCTGACCCCAGAACTCTATACATTGCAGAGGCCTGACCCCAGAACTCTATACATTGCAGAGGCCTGACCCCAGAACTCTATACACTGCAGAGGCCTGACCCCTGAACTCTATACACTACAGAGGCCTGACCCCTGAACTCTATACATTTCAGAGGCCTGACCCCTGAACTCTATACACTACAGATGCCTGACCCCTGAACTCTATACACTACAGAGGCCTGACCCCTGAACTCTATACATTTCAGAGGCCTGACCCCTGAACTCTATACACTACAGAGGCCTGACCTCTAAACTCTATACACTGCAGGGGCCTGACCCCTGAACTCTATACACTGCAGGGGCCTGACCCCTGAACTCTATACATTTCAGAGGCCTGACCCCTGAACTCTATACACTGCAGAGGCCTGACCCCTGAACTCTATACACTACAGAGTCCTGACACCTGAACTTTATACACTACAGAGTCCTGACCCCTGAACTCTATACATTTCAGAGGCCTGACCCCTGAACTCTATACACTACAGAGGCCTGACCCCTAAACTCTATACACTACAGAGGCCTGACCCCTGAACTCTATACACTACAGAGGCCTGACCCCTGAACTCTATACACTACAGAGGCCTGACCCCTGAACTCTATACATTTCAGAGGCCTGACCCCTGAACTCTATACACTGCAGAGCCCTGACCCCTGAACTCTATACACTGCAGAGGCCTGACCCCTGAACTCTATACACTTCAGAGGCCTGACCCTTGAACTCTATACACTTCAGAGGCCTGACCCTTGAACTCTATACACTACAAAGGCCTGACCCCTGAACTCTATACACTACAAAGGCCTGACCCCTGAACGCTATACACTGCAGAGGCCTGATCCCTGAACTCTTTACACTATAGAGGCCTGACCCCTGAACTCTATAAACTACAGAGGCCTGACCCCTGAACTCTATACACTACAGAGGCCTGACCCCTGAACTCTATACATACAGAGGCCTGACCCCTGAACTCTATACATACAGAGGCCTGACCCCTGAACTCTATACACTGCAGAGGCCTGACCCCTGAACTCTATACACTATAGAGGCTTGACCTCTGAACTCTATACACTACAGAGGCCTGACCCCTGAACTATATACACTACAGAGGCCTGACCCCTGAACTCTATACACTATAGAGGCCTGATCCCTGAACTCTATACACTACAGAGGCCTGACCCCTGAACTCTATACACTATAGAGGCCTGATCCCTGAACTCTATACACTACAGAGGCCTGACCCCTGAACTATATACACTACAGAGGCCTGACCCCTGAACTCTATACACTATAGAGGCCTGATCCCTGAACTCTATGTATTTCAGAGGCATGACCTCTGAACTCTATACACTACAGAGGCCTGACCCCTAAACTCTATACATTTCAGAGGCCTGATCCCTGAACTCTATACACTACAGAGGCCTGACCCCTGAACTCTATACACTATAGAGGCCTGATCCCTGAACTCTATACACTACAGAGGCCTGACCCCTGAACTCTATACATTTCAGAGGCCTGACCCCTGAACTCTATACACTACAGAGGCCTGACCTCTGAACTCTATACACTGCAGGGGCCTGACCCCTGAACTCTATACACTACAGAGGCCTGACCCCTGAACTCTATACATTTCAGAGGCCTGACCCCTGAACTCTATACACTGCAGAGGCCTGACCCCTGAACTCTATACACTACAGAGTCCTGACCCCTGAACTTTATACACTACAGAGTCCTGACCCCTGAACTCTATACATTTCAGAGGCCTGACCCCTGAACTCTATACACTACAGAGGCCTGACCCCTAAACTCTATACACTACAGAGGCCTGACCCCTGAACTCTATACACTACAGAGGCCTGACCCCTGAACTCTATACATTTCAGAGGCCTGACCCCTGAACTCTATACACTGCAGAGCCCTGACCCCTGAACTCTATACACTGCAGAGGCCTGACCCCTGAACTCTATACACTTCAGAGGCCTTACCCTTGAACTCTATACACTACAAAGGCCTGACCCCTGAACTCTATACACTACAAAGGCCTGACCCCTGAACTCTATACACTACAAAGGCCTGACCCCTGAACGCTATACACTGCAGAGGCCTGATCCCTGAACTCTTTACACTATAGAGGCCTGACCCCTGAACTCTATAAACTACAGAGGCCTGACCCCTGAACTCTATACATACAGAGGCCTGACCCCTGAACTCTATACATACAGAGGCCTGACCCCTGAACTCTATACATACAGAGGCCTGACCCCTGAACTCTATACACTGCAGAGGCCTGACCCCTGAACTCTATACACTATAGAGGCTTGACCTCTGAACTCTATACACTACAGAGGCCTGACCCCTGAACTCTATACACTACAGAGTCCTGACCCCTGAACTTTATACACTACAGAGTCCTGACCCCTGAACTCTATACATTTCAGAGGCCTGACCCCTGAACTCTATACACTACAGAGGCCTGACCCCTAAACTCTATACACTACAGAGGCCTGACCCCTGAACTCTATACACTACAGAGGCCTGACCCCTGAACTCTATACATTTCAGAGGCCTGACCCCTGAACTCTATACACTGCAGAGCCCTGACCCCTGAACTCTATACACTGCAGAGGCCTGACCCCTGAACTCTATACACTTCAGAGGCCTGACCCTTGAACTCTATACACTACAAAGGCCTGACCCCTGAACTCTATACACTACAAAGGCCTGACCCCTGAACTCTATACACTACAAAGGCCTGACCCCTGAACGCTATACACTGCAGAGGCCTGATCCCTGAACTCTTTACACTATAGAGGCCTGACCCCTGAACTCTATAAACTACAGAGGCCTGACCCCTGAACTATATACACTACAGAGGCCTGACCCCTGAACTCTATACATACAGAGGCCTGACCCCTGAACTCTATACATACAGAGGCCTGACCCCTGAACTCTATACACTGCAGAGGCCTGACCCCTGAACTCTATACACTATAGAGGCTTGACCTCTGAACTCTATAAACTACAGAGGCCTGACCCCTGAACTCTATACACTATAGAGGCCTGATCCCTGAACTCTATACACTACAGAGGCCTGACCCCTGAACTCTATACACTATAGAGGCCTGATCCCTGAACTCTATACACTACAGAGGCCTGACCCCTGAACTCTATACACTATAGAGGCCTGATCCCTGAACTCTATACACTATAGAGGCCTGATCCCTGAACTCTATACACTACAGAGGCCTGACCCCTGAACTATATACACTACAGAGGCCTGATCCCTGAACTCTATGTATTTCAGAGGCATGACCTCTGAACTCTATACACTACAGAGGCCTGACCCCTAAACTCTATACATTTCAGAGGCCTGATCCCTGAACTCTGTACATTGGAGCTGGATACACACTATGCAATTTTCTTTAGATTTGCCAAAACCATATAATATGAGATCAAACCTAAACACTTTCAGTTTGTATGCAATCAGGCAAGCTTTTGCACTGCATAGTTGAAGGTAAATCTAAAGGAAATCTAACAACAAAAGTTGTATAATGTGTGTCCAGCTTTAGACTTGTGGTACTGATTGTGAACAATACTGGAGGCCACGGTTACTGGATGGAGGTAAGTATGTATCTGTGGAGGGAGAGGGTGGATTTCAGGCAAAGAGGCAAAAAAGGATAAATTAACTTTATCTTTAAGGCTATGTTTCCACTATTGCATCCCCAAAGTTGCGCGATTTTGCCGCAATTTGTTTGCCGCAATTTTACCGCAATTTTTTGCCGCGACTTGAAGCAATGCCTGTGTATTCTTGAGGTCTATGGACCTCAAGTCACATCAAAGTGGGACCAAAGTAGTGCAGGGACTACTTTGAAGTTGCTGCGTCTTGAAGTCGCACAGATATGAACGGTACTCATTGGAAATCATGGGGTACGACTTGTCATGCAACTTTTCAGTCCCAAATCGCATGAAAAGTCGCACTAGTGTAAACCTAGCCTAAGTGCACGTACCATTCAAATTGACTTAAAACATCCTAGGAGCATCAGAACAACGACTTCCAGTTTGTTTTTTTCATTGCAAAGCAGCTATTTTAGAAAAACATGCCCTCTGCCAGCAGCTGCAGTGTGTGAGTGCCGGTTCACACTGGTGCGATGCGAGAACCCTGCGAATCCTGTGCGGGTTCCTGCATCACACCTGAATCGCACAGTGGTTCACACTGAGATCTGCGAACCGCTGCGGGTGTCAATGTAAAGTTAACGACACCCCCCAGATAGGTCAGCAGATCGCAGTGCGAACTGTGAAATGGTGCAGGAATCGGATCGCATAAGTGTGAACACCCATGCGATCTGATTCCAGCGCGGACCATAAAAAGGGTCCTGCACCATTTTGGTGTGAATGTGATGCGATTTCAGCCATACAGTTTGTATGGCTGAAATCGCATCGCACAGACATCGCATGTGATCTGAACAGCAATGCGGTGCGAATCACATGCAATGTCTGGCATCGCACTAGTGTGAACCGACATACCTTCCAACTGTCCCTGATTTTGAGGGACTGTCCCTGATTTGGAGCAATGTCCCTCTGTCCCTCATTCCTCCTCATTTGTCCCTTATTTTGGTCTGATCTATATAGATGTATATAAAATGCACTTTTTATCTTTCAAAAAGTGTTCCCAGTGCTAAACCTTTCATCCAATTTCTAAATTGCTGCATTTGTAAATGTTTAAAGCCAATATAAAGGAATAGTAGTGATAAATAAAAGCACTTGTGGATTTAATTAACCTTTTTTGGGGGGTTAATTCTCCTTTAAGGTGTGACAGGGGGGTGTGTCCTATGCCTACATACATTTGCTAGTAGGTATCCCTAATTCCCATCTCAAAATGTTGGGAGGTATGTGAATCGGGCCTGACCCTTGCTCTCTGTGGGGAGGCAGTGGTCTCTCTGCAGAGGTCCGACTTATCCCCTGCTGAGTCAGAGCTCTTCAATTAGCAGGAAGCATGAGTTTTGCTGATTGCAGTGCTAAAAGTCTGACGCAGAAAGAGGCGTTTGGACCTCTGCAGAGAGGCCACTCTTTCCACACAGAGAGCAATGGTCATACTCTGCAGCTCCTCTGGCAGGGGACAGGCCTTTCTGCTCAGGCTGTGGCTGCTTTAGAAAGAGCGTGACATGTAGGCTATTCAACACCTCTTGTTTTGATGCATCTGGAGTGTATTTAAGGGCTTGTTTAGACATGCTGTGACATTTTAGATACCATGGAAGCCCAGTAACATACCTATTGAGTTAGGTCTGATTCACACCTATGCAGGTTGCAGTTGGCATATTCCAGGTGCATTTGGGGTTTTTTCAATACACATTTTTGATCCATTGAAGTCTATGGAACCAAAAAACAGAAAAGGATCCCTTGCCCTTTCTATAAAAATCCCAGATGTGAACTACATCCATAGGAAACCGTGTTAGATGGACTGTAATGTGTTTCTGCAAAAATGAAATCGCACTAAAAAAATGCATAGGTGTGACCCAGGCCTTAATATGTGTTGTTGATGAATTGCGCACACGTTTTTAAAGCTTCTGCGTTAAATGATGCTTTCCAAACGCCTCCTGTGTATTGGTTTTCTGTTCTATGAATTCTTGTACTATCATCTTGGCTAGTAACCTTTTCCCAAACGCACTTCAAATGCCATCGGGCTGTTTGTCAGAATCTGTGCGTTGCGTTTACATTGACCTAAATGAAGGGGTTTGGGTGGTCGGTAAAGCCAGCTGAATTCTACATGTTGGGTACATTTTGGTTCATTGTAAACGCAACCAAGTAAACAACGCCGTCTGCTGCGACGCACGTTATTGACACGAAGCAGGCGTTTGCGGAGCTTTAAAAACGCAGATGAAACGCCTGCTTTTAATGCTTGTGTAAACTTAGCCCAACAGTTTTTTTTTTTTTTGCAGAGTTCAAATGTACTTTAAAACACCGCAATACTGAAGGGTTATGCTGGGACTTCTAGTCCCTTTGTAACGTCTCAGCTTATCTAATTGATGCGCTTCTCACCTCGCCTGCTCTTCTCTCTTTGGCGCACTAGATGGCGCTGCCTCCACCTAGCAGACACAGGCTGCCCCAGGCCTGGATTTGCGCCGTTGCCATGTAACGACGTTGGCGTCGTCTCCAAGGGGAAGAAGCGGTGAGGAGTCAGACGAGGGGAGGAGGAGGAGGCTGCGGTCACATATCATTGTGCACGACACTTCCGGTCGGCTGGTGGAGGAGGAGTGACGGGGACACGGGCAGGAGGGACTGGCTAGGCGTCTAGCAATGAGCGGCAGTGCTTTAAATCAGAGGAGGAGATAAGACGAGACTAGTTCAGTGTCCGCCCGGCAGACATGGAGCTACAGGTGAGAACTCCTCTATAGTGTGAGGTGGGGGATGGAAGAGCTTCTCCATACAGGGGGACAAGTTTTCTCAGAGCGCAGCCCTTTAATAACTACTTCCCCAGACAATGGGCCTTATTACCTGATAACAGTGCTGGCCATACACCCTTCAATTCTTCTCATACGAGATCCAATCGATCAAACCAGAAATCGAATAACCACAACTTCCTCTCTCATCCATTGACATTGGAGTTGATTGATCGGGGTGGAAAATGATCGATCGTTCTGCATTAATCAGCAGCAGTGAGATGATTTGGTTATGTATTCCGATCAGTCGGGTGATGAGGTTGTCTGCTAGGAACAGCGATAACTTGCTGGTCATATTTTCCTACGATCCATTAAACTCCGCTTCCCTATATGTGTAATATCAATCGACTGTGTTGTAGACGGTTGTTCCTATTAGGAGTGATCGACCGGAAAAGAGGATGTAAGACCAACATACACCCATTATACAATCTTCCCGAAATCTACTGACACCTGTGTAGGTCGAGCTTCTATACATCATTACATTGAATTGTCACCATACACTTAACCACTTCAATACCGGGCATTTTCACCCCATTTCTGCCCAGGCCAATTTTCAGTTTTCAGCGCTGTCGCATTTTGAGTGACAATTGCGCGGTCATTTAACACTGTACCCAAATGAATCACTGTACCCAAATTTTATCATCTTTTTCCAACAAATAGAGATTTCTTTTGGTGGTATTTGATCACCTCTGCGGTTTTACTTTTTTACTCTATAAACAAATAGAGGGACAAGTTTGAAAAAAAAAAAAAAAAGATTTTTTGCTATAATAAATATCCAAATTAAAAAAAAAAAATAATAATAATTTTTTCCTCAGTTTAGGCCGATATGTATTCTTCTACATATTTTTTTGGTAAAAAACAAAATTGCAATAAGCGTATATTGATTGGTTTGCAAAAAAGTTATAGCGTCTACAAAATAGGGATACATTTATGGCATTTTTATTTATTACTAGTAATGGCGGCGATCTGCGATTTTTTTTTTTTTTTTTTTTTTTTTTTTTTTTTTTTTTTATTTATCGTGACTGTGACATTGCGGCAGACACATTTGACACTGTTTTGGGACCATTCACATTTATACTGTATAAATGTCACTGGCAGGGAAAGGGGTTAACACTAGGGGGCTGTGAAAGGGTTAACTGTGTTACCTAGGGAGTGATTCTAACTATAGGGGGAGGGGACTCGCAAGGGGAGGAGACCGATCATGTGTTTCCACTACAGAAGAACACTGATGGGTCTCCTTTCCCCTGACCCTGACAGGACGTGGATCTGTGTGTTTACACACACAGATCCACGTCCCGGCTCTGTTACTGGCATTCGCAGGTGCCCGGTGAACATCGTGGCATGCGCACCAGCTCCCGAGTGACTCGGTGGGCGCTTGCCCCCTAGATGGCCGGAAAGCCCAGGACGTCGGCCCAGGATGGGAGATCCCTCATGCGGATGTCATATTACTATGGAGTATGAAGTGGTTTTAAAACTGGCCATAACATTGATTGTGTGTGTTTTTTTTTTTTTTTTTTTTTATTTGATCGGTCAGCGAGCTGATTTAAAAACAAATGGATTCCTCCACCACACAATTGAGATGGATGTAGGATTCTTCCCCGCTTTGCTATTATATTTTGACAGTGGGACTCCTCCGTCACAATACACAGTTTTCCATTTTGGGTAGAGCGAGGGAGGGTTATAACCTCCCTTTTTTTTTCCTCCACCTGTGTCCCATTGCAGAGATTTTCCTTCACTTCCAGTCCCATAGCCAAACAGGAAGTGAGAGGAAATCCCTGCAAGTTAAGGGAATTCTTTGGGGACCCCCAGGTCACCAGACCTAGTGTCCCCATTGGAAGATTTCCCCTCTTACTTTTATGGGGACACCCTATAATTTGGGATTTTCTTTTACCTTCAATGATAAACAGGACAAATATAGAGGATGAATCTTCCTAATGGGGTGCACAGACAGCAATAAAAACAGACAGGGGTTCTATTCCCTCTCCACTCTAATCAAAACTAAAAAAAAAAAAACATGTTTTACCTTTTTTAGTTCTACTTTAATTTCATTGATGAAACTAACACTGAGTACTGCATAGTTGTTGGTAGATCTAAAGGAGATTGTGCAATGAGCCTGTAACCTGTATGGCCAGTTTTAAGTGTGTGTTTTCTGGTAGATATTCAGGTCACACATATCTAATGCAAGTTGCTTTTTTTTTTTTTAAATCCATAAACATTCTTGTGTAGTGCCATGGCTCGCAATGCACAATCTTTCCTATGTTTTAAAGGGGTTGTAAAGGCAGAAGTTTTTTGTTTTTTATCTTTCTGCATTCAGATAAAAAGCCTTCTGTGTGCAGCAGCCCCCCTAATGCTTACCTGAGGTCCCCCTCTGTCCAACGATGTCCAGGAGTCCCTCGGCCGTTCGAGATTCTCCTTCCTGATTGGCTGAGACACAGCAGAGGTGCCACTGTCTCCCGCTGCTGTCAATCAGCTAGCCAATCAGCAGATTGAGTGGGCGGGGCCGGGTCTGAATTAACACAGGAAGCTGTAACTCAGCCCGGGTGCCCCCATAGCAAGCTGCTTGCTGTGGGGGCACTGAACAGGAGGGTGGGGCCAGGAGCTCCAGCCAGGGACCCGAGAAGAGGAGGAGCCAGGCTGCCCTGTGCAAATCCACTGCACAGAGGAGGTAAGTATAACCTGTTTATTATTTTTATAGGAAAAAAAACAAGATTTTACAATCCCTTTAAGCAGAACTCCAGTGTGGAGTTCTTGCCCTTATACCCCCCTCTCCATCTTGCTGGTTTAGTGACATTGCAGGAGCTGCTTCTTTCTTTGTGGTGGTGACTGGGGGGACGGGCATTCCTCCTAGACTGAGCGACAGTCATTTATTGACACATGAGCACCATTCTCCATACTCCTGGAGTACTGGAAGCGCAGCCTGAGTAATGACGCACTCCCAAGGTGCGTTGTGTGTGTGTGAAGGGCTGACTGTGCTTACAGGAAAAGGGCAGAATGACGTGACTGTCATCCTGCACAAAGAGAACTGGTGGTGGTCTGAAGAAGAAACTGGGGACAGCGATGGAGTGTGGAGAGGGTAAGTAAGAATTGGCATCTTTTTAATTTAATAAACGAGGAGAGGGGCACATATTATTAATAATAAGTTTGGTGTACTGCTTTAAGCACTGATCAGTGTGTGCAATGTAAAGCTGACCATACATTACATGCATCAAAATTTGGCCAGTTGGGCACGGGCTGGCTGAATTTCAATCCATGTATGACCCCTGTGGTTGAACAGAAGTAAATCTATCGATGACTTCTGTCCACCTGCCCTGTTGGAAGTTTTCCTTTTGATCATTGCCGCAGGCTTTAGACTGCAGTGCTGATCTGTGTATTCCAATGAAGGGGTAGACTATCCACTGTTAGAATACAATGACACAGCTGTGAGGATTCCCCCCATCCACATCAATTATGTGCATGGGGAATCGGGTCAGTTTTTTCATTGAATCTACTGATTGAACGAATAAAGGACTTATCTATGGCCAGCTTCAGCCATGCCACTGCTTCAGTACAGATGACTGAATAGAAAAGACTTTAGCGGCGTGTAATCTGAATTATTGTGTGGTGAGAGAAGAGACGAATCCTGTTGGAAAAGGAAGTAAGGTCACCAGTACGGATGAGCTTAGGTGTGTCTGAATCCTAGTCCGAACCTACCCGAGGGAGCCCACCAGGAAGTTATAGAAAAGTGGGGGTGATGCTGCGCTGTTCCCCAGGGGAATGTATTAGATCTACCTAAAGATCTGCCCCAATACTGCCACCTTGAGGTAGATCTAATACATTCCCCTGGGGAACAGTGCAGCATCACCCCCACTTTTCTATACCTTGTTCAGTAGGTACGGTCTGACCTACATTCGGTGCTTGCAGCAGTCCCCCCTCAGTTAACCCTTCCCTTCCCTCTCCACGGTAGCGCAGGAATACTCTATCGCATTCTATGCCCACCAGGAAGTTATTGCCTGTACTGGGCAAATCATCTGCAAATGGGGCATTCTGCACCCGCATGTATACAATGGGCAGGTAAATATGCTACTGTATGGCAGGGAAGGCCTCGGCCATCTATGATTGACCGAGTACAATGACTGATTATGTTTAAATTTAATATTAGGGGTTGGAGACTTCACTATAGGCACCACCTCCCTTAAATGAGTTAAAAAAAAAGAGCAGAATTGGAGTTTTAAGGCGCAAAAAAAATAAAATAATGAAAATTAATATTACAAAAATATATAAATTTTATTACATAAACATAATTAAAAAAGGAAGAAAATGGTTATAAAAAAAGGGGGCAAATAGATCCCTACAATTACAATACAAAAGAATGGTTGCTTCTACGTGTTTCACCACAATCGTGGCTTCTTCTGGAGCTTTTGTAGGACCTTTAATACATTACCACTAAAACAAAAAACAATAAATACATTTAAAATTTCAGTAAATACAGAACATTAATACATATGAAGGTCTTTATTGGGTTCAACAAATCATATATTTACATAATTAGCATAACATATGGATCGTCTGATGGATTCACACTCGCCCCTTCAAAATGATCACGGTTCCGAAGAATCCTCAGGGCCCGCCAAGAGGTCCAATGAGGTGTCTGTGTGCCACAAAATAGGGGGGATCAATAACCCTGCAACCACACCTGCAAAATCATATGGTTGAAATTGATCAGTATTGGTGTCAACCAAAACAATGTTTTTTTAATTATGTTTATGTAATAACATTTATATATTTTTGTAATATCAATTTCCATTGATAATTTAATTTTTTTTTTTTTTGCACCATAAAACTCCAATTTTGGTATTTTTTCTTTTTTTTTGTTTTTTTTTTTTTTTTTTTTTTTTTTAGTACAATGACTGCTTCCTGGCAGGCTCACTCAGGTAGGTTTGGTTAAGTACCTGGACATGCCTGAGTGCATCCCTGGTCACCAGCACTTGGTTGTATGTCACATGTATCCTGTTGTTGGTCTGGGCAACCACAGCTGGTGAGCGCAATCCAGCTTCTGCCTGGAGATATACCAACTCTGGTGGGCTTTACTCATGGTATCTAATTGTACAATCTCCTGTAAATCTATCAATACATACCGTATATACTCGAGTATAAGCCGAGTTTTTCAGCACAGATTTTTTTGTGCTGAAAATGCCCCCCTCGGCTTATACCGGAGTCAAGCACTTTTCTGCAGCAGAGAATGACATTTTCCGACCTGAATTTGGGGCCCCGTATCTCGGGCCACTTTATGCTAGGATCCCCAATTTGGTGTGCAAACCCAGTGGAACCAACACTACAACATGTCCAAATTTGGGGTTCCTAGCACCAAGTGGCCCTGAGATACAGGGCCCCAAATTCGGTCAACTGTGTCCATTTGCAGCAATGTCATTTCGGGAGCCTTTGTGTCCAGAGACCCCAAATTGGCTGCAGATAGGGGGCATCTAGGAACCCTTAACTACCAAGTCTGAAGTTTGGGGGACCTAATGGCTGCAAATGGGCACAGTGAGGCTGCAAATGGGCATTGTTGACCCTCTTTTTTTCACTTACAGTAGCTGCGCATTTCTCACCCTAGGCTTATACTCGAGTCAATAAGTTTTCCCAGTTTTTTTTGTGTTAAAATTTGGTGCCTCGGCTTATATTCGGGTCGGCTTATACTCGAGTATATACGGTATGTGCCCTGCTGAGTGAAATGTTTAGGAAGGTCTTTGTTACAGTTTTTGTAAAATGAGCGATCCTTTCGGTGTTCACTAGGAAAGCAGAGGAGAATTCTTGATTGGTCCAATGTCTATACAAGTAGGGTATTGCTCCTTTACGGCTCCCTAGCTGCAATGAATTGTGGGAGTTTGGGGCTGTGTACACAGGCACACATGTCCGATTGGAAGCTGTGTCTGTGCAGCCACTGGGTCCCAATTGACATGAATGGGATGCACAGAACAATGTTGTACACCCATATGAAGCCAGCAGGATCGACTCAATTTCAGTGTATGGCAAGCTTAAAGAGTCTGAGAACGGTGCAAGGGGTTTTGAAAGCTGTAA
Source organism: Lithobates sylvaticus (assembly GCA_028564925.1). Classification (NCBI taxonomy): domain Eukaryota; kingdom Metazoa; phylum Chordata; class Amphibia; order Anura; family Ranidae; genus Lithobates; species Lithobates sylvaticus. The sequence continues at coordinate 141,691,737 of CM053036.1, read as the reverse complement.
ATGGCCCTAAAGGAGATTGTGAAGAAATTGCAGCATCCGATCGCTCTGCCCATCCTTCCTAGTATTATTGAAGGGCTGGGACCTGCTGTGCCTCTTCCTCAATGTGTGCAGTGTAAGCTTTCATCACTTTAGCTCTTTGACAACAATCAAAGCCTTCTTCATTATTATTTATATTTAATTATTTTATTATAGTGTGTGTGTATGTATATGTGTATATATGTGTGTATTATTATTATTATTATTATTATTATTATTATTATTATATTATATATATATATATATATATATATATATATATCTCTGCCTGCATTTTTATTTTTTTTTACTTTACTTTTTTTTTTTTTTTTATTCTCTAGCCTGCTTTTACAGCACCTGACACACGACCGCCATGTTGTAAAGAGACCTTGTCAGGAACTTTACCCAAAAAGGGAAGTTGCGAAAGTTGAAGTTGCGATTATTAACATACTCTGCCCCCCCCCTCCACTGCCACTTGGCACTTTTTCGGGGGGGGGGGGGGGGGGGGACCACAAGTGGTCAGAAGTGCCACTTCTGGTCAGAGCACGGCTTGCGCATGCACAGTAGGAAACCGGCTGTGATGCCTCAAGGCTTTACTGCCAGTTTCCCTTACTGAAGATACCGGTGCCTGCACCCAAAGCCTATTGTAGAAACGGCTCAAGGAAGGGCATCACTGGGTCCCTGGACAGGCAAGTGTCCTTATAGTAATAGTCAGCAGCTGTAATATTTGTAGCTGCTGACTTTTTTAATTTTATTGAGGGGAGACTGGAGCTCCTTTTTTTTTTTTTTTTTTTTTTTAAGCTAGCCATACACATTTTAGATTTCTCTTGTTCAGCAGGTTCAATGAGCCAAATTGCCCGATTTCCCCCAGCCACACTACATTGCTTAGATCAGGGATCTTCAAACTACGCCCCTCCAGCTGTTGTGGAACTACATTTCCCATGAGGCATTGTAAAAACTCTGACATTCACAGACATGACTAGGCATGATGGGAATTGTAGTTCCTGAACAACTGGAGGGCCGTAGTTTGAGGATCCCTGGCTTAGATGGAGGAATCTGCACTGGCAGCTATTGTATTCAGACATCCACAGCACTTGTAGATGCCTGAATACCCGATCAGCCATTGCATCTGATTTGGATGCAGTCACTGTTCAGCCACCAATTTTCAACCTGGCTCCTTCCCTCCCTTTTAATTGAAGTTTGTCAAGGCCTGTGAAGCTGATTAGGCCATCCACATCTTGAATTTCAGTTGATGCAGCCAAATTTATTTTTATTTTATTGCAGATATTTGTATAGTGCCCACAATTTACATACCTATTGCACATTCACATCAGTCCCTGCCCTCAAGTGGCAAACAATCTAAGGTCCCTAATTCACATACTAGGGCCAATTTAGATAGGAACCAATTACGAGCATATCTTTGAAGGGTGGGAGGAAACCCGCACAGGGCGACTTGTAAATTCCATGCAGGAGGTGTCATGGTTGGGATTCAAACCAACAACCTAGTGTTGTCAGTCAGAAGTGCTAACCACTAAGCTACCGTGCTGCATACACACATTCAAATGTGCAAAGTAATAATTGGTCACCTGGTTCACACCAGTGCGATTTGACAGTTCAAAATCGCATGACAAGTACCTATTGCCGGCAATGAAACGTTGTGACTCTGAAAAAGGTCCCTGCGCTACTTTTTTTTGCGATCTCATTGCGTTATGAAATGGAACATCAAAATTGCATTGATTGGTGGCTTTGAAATTGCGCTGATGTGGTGCAGTTTCATAGACGCACTGGTGTGAACCAGGACTTATTTGTGATTTATTTGGAGGGGGGAAAAAATCTTTACTGTAAATCTTTGATGTAGGAATTGAATTGCTAGAAGAGATGTTAATTCTGTTGTCGATCACAGAAGTAGTCGGCCTGAACAAGTCATGGGTTCTTTATGACCTTGTTTTGATTCGGGATCGTGTGCCTATTCTAACCAAACAAGTTTTTCTGCCCAGCTCCCACTTCGTGTTCTTTATACACTTTGGGAAGCTGATTCTTGTCTTGTGTGTTTTTTGTTTTTTTTTCAGTGCAGCTGAATCATTTTGTATTCCCATAGTTATCATTTGTTGCAGATTGCTTGTGATAAACTGGTGTAGTACATTCCTTTAAACTTCACAATGTTAATGTAAGAGAATAATTCATGATTGGGTTATGCAGGAATCTGTATATATAATAAGGCAAGACTGGTGATTAGTTCTTTGCCTTCTGCTTGTCTTGTTTGGGCACCACTGCCATAGTACAGGTCCTCTTTAGCCTCCACACACACTTGAGCATAACATTATGTAGGTGATTCTAAAAAGCATTTGTGTTTTTTTTTTTTTTGTGCGTGTAGCGCCAGGCTCCTGATGAGCACGTGCTATGTGTTTTGTAAATGTAATATTCCTAAAACCACAGTTGGGTTTTAGGGTTATTTGTACTAAATTATGGTTTCTGTGCCAGTCTGGCTGGATTGCTTGGCCATAAGGTGTTGTCACCTCTGGCAGGTACTACAAGCCAGTTTGGCTGGACGCATTGGGTGCCAATTTCTCTCGGAACCAGCCAGTGAGGGTGTTGTCTTGCTGTGCACTCTGGGAGAGGGTACTTAAGGTACTGCGATCATGTGCTACGGGGTTCCGGTCCAGAAGATATCTTCTGTCTGTTTGGTCCTGGTCCTCCTGACCAGCCCTCAGGGGCCCTCATGGCCTGGGGTGCGGATCCATTCAATTCCGAGTTTCGGGGCTGGCTAGCCTGAGGCACAGTAACTGGAAGGAGGATTCTAAGGTGGTCGGGTGCCGTCTCATCTTTGGAGAGGCCCAGCAACTGAGAAGGCAACCAGGGGAGGACTCTTCGGGAGAGGGCCATGCAAAAGGCTAGTTCCTCAGCAAGAGCCTGGAAGCCAAGTTGAAAGACACCAGGTGAATCCACACTCGTACGGTATTGCCGGACCGGCTGCAAGATACTGGTTCCGTATGAGGGTTCTCGAAGTTCATTTATCCTTCAGTTACAACCAAGTCTGTGGCAGAGACTTGATTCTTCAGTTACAACCAAGTCTGTGGCAGAGACTATTCAAATAGAGCAAAGTCTATCGGCTGCTAAGCCTAGTGAGAGGAGGTTTATCCGATAGCGGTAACAATCCAGTTGTGAGTGGCTATTCTCTGGATTTATGTTGATAGACTTTCAGTTCTAAGCGGTTCCAAAAGTACCTGAACTTTCCACCTAAACCCTCTATCCCTGTTGAGAGACTGTGTTTGTTTATCCCCTTTTTGCAAATAAACATCCCAAAGTGGATCCAGTGTCGGTCTCTGCAGTTCCTTTGGGCCATCTACCTCGGGAAACCCCTAGACGCATACGAGGTCAAGAAGGTAACGTTAAGCCCAAATCAAACCAGTAGCTCCTTCGGGGGTTAGTGCTACATGCGTTTTTAGGAGTTCTTTTGGGTTGGAATTTTTTTTTTTTCTTTTGGAGCCACATACGTTTTTTTTATTTTTCATTATGGAATTGCTTAAAAAATACCCCATTCTGCTTCAAAAGTAGCTTATGTACCTTTTTGAAGCTTCAGGTGTTGAGCTACGGACACCAGAAAACTCAAATGTACTCAAACAGTAGAGCTACATGGTTCTGGCCAAAATGAGAACCACTATTTTTTTTGCTTGGAATAAAAAGATCACAATTCTCTCGCGATTCTCGCAACTTAATGTTTTTTTTTAGGAGAGATTGATAGAGAGAGAGCGAGATTGATTGAGACTCTCAATCAATCTCTGAATTAATCAATCTCTCTGAATTAATTAATAATGCTCGATGATCAGATTCGCTCAAATCCAGAGTTGCGATTGTGGCGGGAGGAAAATCGCGATTAATCGTGCAGCTCTAGTAAACGGGACAATTTTTTTTAAAGGAATGGAATGTAGCTTGTTAAGCGCTTTGGAGCTGTGTGAATGAGGACTTAGAGGTAGAAAATCCAGGAAAAAATTCCCAGCTTTTTTGGGCTCACCTTGGACTGAAATGGATGTTGCCAATATTTACATCGATTGCAGTAATAATGATTCTATGGCCTGCTTTTAGGATAACCTAGAGCAGGGGTGCCCAACCAGTGGCCCGCGACCTCCTTCTGTGGGATGGCGAATTGGCAAGCCCAGATCATGGGTTGCAGACCCTCCATCCCAGAGCATCTGTGTTGTTAATGAAGCCGGCAAAGCAAGCAGCTGTGGAGCAGAGCTGTCGATACCTGAATGGAATACTGTTATTAAGGTTCAAAGTTATTAAAGTTCAGTTTATTACTGAAATTGCAGTGTATACAGTATATGGGCATATCTGCACAGTGGTTACTGGGCTGCTTTCAAACTGATCCACAGGTGCAGTTGCACCTTCAGGTTTCCTGCACTTTGCCATAGACTTCTGTTATTACCTGCAGGTTTGGTTGGCTTTCAGAAAGTGCACCACACCTGCAGGATATAATAGAAGTCTATGGCAAAGTGTAGCTAACCCGCTGGAAAGACACGGGTACACTGCACTGCATTAGTGTGAAAGGCCCCTTTCACACAATCGGTCTGACCCAATCGGACCCTCCATTCACCTCTATGAAACGGCAGATGTAAACAGATTTGTGTCCTTTTACGCCTACCTCCAATCTTATTCGCTAAAAAAACAGAAGGGGTCAATCCCCTTCCGTCTGGGCGGATCGGAGGACCCATAGAGTAGAGTGGGCTGTATCCATGTCCGCTCTGCACGGACCTGTCATCCGCCTTCTTTGCTCATTGTGGCCCACGACCGGTTACCAAGTCACTTAAGTGGTCCTCGCTCTTCAAAAGGTTGGGCACCCCTGACCTAGAGGAACAGTTGTTGAAAGTAAAGTTCATGATGGTGAAAAAAAAAAAAGTCGAATTCCAACCCTTAATTGTTAATTGGTTGTGTAAGATTGTAGAATTAGCCATAGACTTGAAATGCTTCTTGTGTGACAAGATTGGACAACAATTAGACTGTCTATGGGGCATAATGATAAAATCCTTGAGCCACAGACATTGGTAGAGGGAAGAGTCTGTGGACCAGGCTAAACAATATTTTTCTAGTAATTTGTCAACGCACCCGACAAAATGAGTCTGGCAGCACTTTATACTATTTTTATGTAGTAGGGTGTCAATGAACCATAACGCCTGATTCCCACCTATGCATTTTTAGTGCATTTTGCAGATTTGCTCTACAGAACGTGTTCCATAGGAAACCTTGTTGCACGGAATGTAGTGCAAATCTGCAAAAAGCAGTAAAAATGCATAGGTGTGAATCAGGCCTCAGTGCTCACCAGGGCCCGCTCAAGTAATTGAGAACTACAAACCATCTGCTGCGGTGGTAGATGGTACTTGTAATTCTTTCATTCACAGAGCTGTGTAAGTGACTCGGCTGTGTGAGCGGAGCCCCACATAGCCGCACTGTCTTTTAAATGTTGACAGCAGGTGCAGAGAAAAGATCCCAGCCCTCTGTCACACAGTGTGTGTGTGTGTGTGAGATTGGGGGGTGCGGGTACGTTCTTTATAGTAACATATTACATGTTACACTCTAAATATGGGTGTAGCATGTACACCTTGCAAAAGGTGAACTTATCTTTTTTTTTTTTTTTTTTTTTTTTTGTTTACAAACTTTTTTATTGGGTGCTAAAAATGGTACAAAAAGAGTACAAAAATATGTTGAAGCTTTAACAGTAATAAAACGTTTTACATATGTAACATTGTATGATACAAATAATTAGGTATGAATATCTAGTTGTGGTACAAAAGTTTTGATTATGGTCTATGGTACAATATAAAGGATAGACTGACGCTTTATATGTAGACATTCTTAGATTGGATTAAAAAATGATAAGGAGTGTTGAAACCACGGATCCCATTTTTTATTATATACATGAATAGTGTTCTGAAGTGTGTGAAATATCTTTTCCATGAGATTGATGTTTTTAATTCTGGTTTTCAGATGTTCTAAAGGAATTGATTGGGATTTCCAATGATATGCAATTAACCAGTGAATTGCAACACAGATTGTATGTACTAATCTGGTGTTGTGTGTAGAGAGGCCTATGACAGGTGCAAATAAGAGACAGCAGTGTGGGGTTAGGACAATGTTGTTATTTGATATTATAGAGGCGAACCTTTCTAACTGTTTCCATATATGTGTGGTCTTATTACAGTCCCAGAATAAATGAATGTACGAACCAGGGGAATCACATCCTCTGAAGCATGTTTGTGGTGTTGTGGGGAATATGGAGTGTAGTTTGACTGGGGTATAGTACCATCTGGTGAACAGTTTCAATGCTGTCTCCTTAACTGTGATAGATCTAGTGCATTTATGTAGGTTGTTAATACATGTATCCCAGTTTTGGACTGAGAAAGATGTTTAATTCTTGTTCCCATTTGAGCATGTATGGTAGTTTGTTTGTTTCTGTGTTGATTAAGTTCGAGTAAATCTCTGATAAAAGGCCAGATTTTCTTGGGGATTTTAGACATATATTTTCGAAGAATGATGGTGAGGAAGAGTTTGTTGTTTGAAAATATGTGTTAAAAAAATGTCTGATCTGCAGGAATTTATGAAACTCAGTGTTAGGAATTTGGTGTTTGCTTTTTAGAGAAGAGAATGAGGTGAAGTTATTATTATCTATGAAATTTGTGAGGGATGTCAGGTTATTGTTAGTCCACCATGAAAAGTTAACCATATCATTATTATAGGGAAATTTTGGGTCTCCAACGAACAAGGCGTGTGGGGGAGAATTAGATATAAGGTTGAATTTTTTTACTATATAGTTTCCATAAATGGTATGATTGTGAGACTATTTGATTGAGGGCATCGATGGTGTGGTTCGCTATCTTGTTACCCCATAATATGCCTGAGATAGAAAAGGGTTTGATGGAATCTCTTTCAAATCTGACCCATGGAATTTTGGGATTGAGAATATGCCATTGTGCCATTTGAGACCACCTAGCTGATAGGTAGTATATCCAAAAATCTGGGAGGCCAAGACCTCCGCGTCTTTGAGGTTTGAAAAGTACCGTTTTTGGTAAGCGAGGGTGAGAGTCTAGCCATATGAATTTATTAATATCTGATTGGAATTTGGTAATCAATACTTTATTTAGTCTAATTGGGAGTGCCCTGAAGAGGTATAATATTTTGGGTAAGATGGTCATTTTAACTGCTGTGATTCTGCCTAAGAATGATATTTTGAAGGATTTCCACATTTTTAATGTTGATCTTAATTTTTGCATTAGGGGAATATAGTTTTTGGAAGAGAGATCATTGATATTGGGGGTAAGGAAGATAGCTAGATATGAGAGTGATTCGAATGACCAGGAGAAACTAAAGGAGGAGCGAAGGGATTCTAATTGGGGGGGTGGAATGTTGATTGGTAAACCAATAGATTTGGAGACATTTATCGTAAGGCCTGATAATGAAGCAAATGTATTAAGGGTTTGTAAGAGGTTTGGTAGGGAAATATTTGGTTGTGTAAGGAAGAGAATCATATCATCAGCGTACATACTAAGTTTATATGTGGCAGTGTTTGTTGAGTAGCCTTTAATATCTGGGTTTAGGAGGATTGCTGTTGCTAGGGGTTCTATTGCGAGGGCAAAAAGCAGTGGAGAAAGGGGGCAGCCTTGTCTTGTGCCTCTGCCTAGTCTGAAGAAGTCAGAATTGCAACCTGGTAATCTTATTCTGGTGGAGGGGTTGTGATAAAGGGCGTGAAATGCATGTGTAAATTCTCCCTTAAAGCCATATAGGTGAACTTATCTTTTAAACACTGACAGACCCCTAGGGCCCCATGCACACGAGGCGCTGTTAAACGCGCTTTCAGAGGCAGTTGGACACTTTTTTTTCAACTGCCCCTGAACGCATGCAATGTTATCCTATGTGTCCATGTACACAGTCTCGTTTTTTTTCCCGTTTTTATGCAGTTGCGTTTTAACCTCGTTTTTCCAGAAGCAAAAAAATGGGTTCAGACACTTTGCTTTTCCATGTTTCAGGCGCAAAACGCTGCACCGGCATTTAGCCGGGTTTGCGTTTATAAGCAGTTTAAAGGAACCCAATTTTTTGGACCTGAAAACTCAAATATGATGGTAAACCATAAAAAATACTAAAAAAAATGGTTTAAAATGTCGTAATATCTTTAGATAGAGCATATATACTCACTGATGCAATGCCATAAAAAACTCTAGTTTTTTTTTTTTTTAGGTGGCTTAGACAATGAGGAATGCCTCCACTTCTTTGCCCCAACCCTTCATCCAATTTCTAATCTAATCAGTGACTCCACCTAGTCTGACCAAAGCATAGCAATGTCTTTTTTTCACCAAGAAAAACCTGCATACCAATGTCTAGTCAGCCCCAACCCCCCACCATGTTTGTGAAATATCCAACGGACATTCACTGTGCCATCAACGGATGGGTCCAATATGGACGAGCTCTGACTCTGGACCTCTCACGCAATTTGCGCCGACGTTGCTGCCTCATCAAGAGCGACATCAGGAGCATTTCCTGACATGTATTCAATATGGGATCCATTTCCAAAAAAAAACACAGAAAGAGGCAAATGCAAGTGTACAACTGCTCTCTCTGCTGCTGCTGCTGCTCACTCTGATCAAAATGGCAGAAATAGTTAATAATGCATGCTTTCTGAGCTTGGGGAGGGTCTATATGATGTTATCTTTACAAATGCTTATAGACGCAAACGCAGTAAAACGCGCCATGAAAACACGGCAAAACGCGTGTTTTTTAAACGCAGATTTCTGCTTTTTAAAACATGCGCTCAGCAGAGTTTGCATCGGCGTCTCGGTTGCATGGGGCCTAACACCGGTCTGTATCTGTTGTATGGTGTTGTGAAACCTTTGTGAGTAAAGTCTACCTGTGTGGAGTATTGCCGAGGCCCATAAAAGGCAAAAATCAACATGGAAGTGACAAGAGCGCATTTCAAAGTTGCTTCTTTTGTATTACTTGTAGTATAAAGGTTCTGATAAAATGGGGATATCTCTGCCATGTTTGAACTTTAAACACTGATTAAATGGCTTTATGAACTTGTGTCCTACTTTCCAGGGTTGTTTGCCACTGCTGTCCATAAGTTTGCTTTTTTTTTTTTTTTTTTACCAGTCAAGAGGAGTGAGCGAATATATGTGAATCGCTTCTGTTTCTCCAGCATGTCTTAAAAATAAAAATTATTTAGTTGTATTTTTATCAACAATATGGCTTCCTTTTTATTGTTTCTACAACACAAGCAAGTACGTCTGTATGCCCTGCCACTTTCTCTAGTTTAGAACTGGAACTTTAAAGTAGAACTATAGGCATGTTTCTTTTTCTTTTTGGGTAGAGTAATGGAGAGTTATAACTTCGTCGTCGTCGTCGTCGTCTTCTTCTTCCATCTGTGCCCCATTTGGGAGATTCTCCTTCACTTCCTGTTTTCTCCGAAGTTGGGGAATCCCAGATTGCCACCAGGATGACCAGAACTAGTATCCCCCATTGGAAGGATTTTTCCAATCTATTCCTGTTCTGGGGATATTCCAAAATTTGAATTCTCTTTCGCTCTTGGCGATAACGGCAAACAGGACAAATGGGAAAGTTCGCCCTCTCTAACGGGGACACAGATAGCAATAAAAAGAGACAGGTGTTCTAATTCATCTCCAATCTATCCAAAAAATAAATAAAAAGAATCCCAGTTACCGGTATAATTTTAATAGAACAAATGCTCTGAGTTACGATCATGTTACTTCAATTCTAGCTAAACCACATTTGCTGACAAAGAAGAAACGATAAAATGACTAATAATTTCACTTCTTGTTTTCACTCATTTACATTGTTCTGATATTACTTGGAAAGCAAAGGTTTACTAAAGGCAAATCCGCTGTGCGCTACAAGTGCAGTCGCTGTAGATCTGAGGGGAAGATCTGAAATGAGCGGACGCTCTGCTAATTTCTATCATCCAATCATGTACAAGCAAAAAATGTGTTGTTTTTTTTTTTTTCCTCTCAGATCTACAGCGACTGCACTTCCAAGTGCACTTGTAGTACACAGTAGTGGATTTGCCTTTTAGTAAATGACCCCCAATGCATGACTGACTCTCCTGGTAATGTAGTTGGCCTATTATAAAGTTTGGGTCATAATCGCATTGTTGACTGACAAGGTTGATCACTGTCGTGTTTGAGAACTCGCAGTCAGTTCCTCCCTGCGAACGCACTTTCGAAGAAGCATTGTCGGCTAGTACAAATCCTCCGCCAGGGACTCCTTCCACCGCGGTGGACTCTGGCATCTGTACGACAGTCTTCCTTTACGTACACGTTGGAGTATCAGTGATTAGACGTTATTCTTCCCCTCCCTCTCTCCCACAGACTCCCTTATTGTGGACTTTGACTTATTCGAGTCCCTTCTGCAAGGCTCTCTACCTGAACATGTCCTCTCGGCAGTATAAAAGGCCCTTCTAGCAAATGTCATTCTGATCTCCCAGAATATACAACTAAATGGTGTCTGACCTCAACGTTCATCTCGCTGTGGATGACTGGGAGAAATTGTTTTGTTCTTGCCCACTGCCTGTCCCTGGTGACTTAGGCCCCTTTCACACGGGTAGACCGTTCAGGTCCACCTGTCAGTTTCTTTAGGCGGACCTGAACCGGCGCTCCATACAGGACCGACAGATGTCCGCGGTGACATGTCCGCTGATATCCGCCCCGCCCTGATCTGCTAAAGTGTGACGGAGGAAAAGCCTATTTTTCACCTAAGGTGTTCCCGTATCTGACTTATTTTGACAAGTTTATTTACAGGGAATGGGGTCGCCCGCAACGGACCTTTTGGTCCCCAAATACATGACGGTGCGTTACCCTTTTGAGGAGAGCCTTCTCAAAGATGGTCGGCTCCTCCGGTCGTGGACCCCCCAGTATCCAGGTTAAATAAAGTGATCACGGTTGAGGGGACTCCTGCAATCAAGGATCCCACGAACAGAAAGGCAGAGGCAGTGGCTCGTTCCTCGTTTGCGGTGGTGGGGTCAGCCGTGCGACCAGTACTGGCATCCGCACTTGTGTCGCAGGCACTGACTGAGTGGGCAAAAGTTTTGCACCGCGAATTGGGAGAGCAACAGGCTTCTCCTGTCTGCGTGGAACTAGCAGACCAACTAGTGCAAGGCCTTAAGTACATCTGGGCTAGCTGTTCGGATGAAAACTGACCTTACGGGTTGTAAACCCTCAAGGAAGTGAATGGCCTCAGGTGATACACATATATGCAGCCAATCATCCTACACAAGTTGTATCTGTTTATCTGCAGCAGTCTTTCCACTATATCTATTCAAAGTGCACACAGGATCTCTCAGCTCTGAAAAGCAGGAGTAGAGAGCTGAAGTTACATCAATGAGGAGAACTCTGAAAGCTTAATGGAGGGAATTGCCCCCCCCCCTTCACACAGCCAACAGGAACAGAGCTGAAGTCCCTCGCCTGTCACCTTTTTTTCTCTTGGTGTCAGGAAATCTTGTCAGAATTGTTTCATGCTAATAGCAGAGGAACGAAGCAGCAGACAGAAATTACACCTCATGCACACTGGACGTTTTTACGGCTGCTGTATGTGGCTTCAGGCATTTTTTTTTTCTACAGCCAGTAAACTCCCCAGCATGTTATCCTATGATGCACACATAGGCTGTTATCAGCGTTTTTTTTTGTCTGGAAACCCCCCACCCCAGAACTAGTGGGTTTGAAGAGGAGTTTTTCAGCTGAAACTGTAGCTCTAACTCTGAAAAAAAGCTTAAAAACACGGCTGAGACACAGCAGTGGTGCCATTGGCTCCCGCGGCTGTCAAACTCAGCCAATCGGGCGAGAGAGGAGGTGGGGCTGAATGGCAGCTCTGTGTCTGAATGGATACATGGAGCTGCAGTTGGGCTCGGGTGCCCCCATAGAGAGCTGCTTGCTTTGGGGGCACTTGACAGGAGGGAGGGGCCCGGAGCAGCAAAGAGGGACCTGAGAAGAGGTGGATTCAGGCTGCTCTGTGCAAAACCAACTGCAGAAAGGAGGTAAATATAACATAACATGTTACAAAAAAAGACACTTTACAATCATCTTTAATGTTCTGGATTAAGACAAGTACGCATTATAGAGGCATGTGCTTTTAGCATATCATGTATGATGTTTACAACCACTTTATATCACTTGTTTAGAAGTAAGGTACCTTTTTTTTTTTTTTTTTTTTTTTTTTTTTTTCCATTTCCAATGTGAGAAAAGTACAAAACTTTGACTGTTCGTATCCCAAAGAAGTACGAAGAATGTTGGGTGTCCTATTGTTTTACAAGAAGATAATATAGTTTAGTCTGTAAATGTTATTATCTTATAAAGTTAGGCTAAGATTACTTGGTCTTCTAGAAGATAAGATAGAATTACAGTGCTGGCTGTTTACCTAAGCTGTGTCGTATTGCAGCCCTTGGCACTTGGATTACCGGTAATGTTGGGCCAGGCTAATACAGTTCACCTTAGTTCACTATTGGAAATGATGTTGATTAGATTCACTTTATCTGCATCTGAAGATGAACTGAACTCTGGAAGTTGTACCTGGGGAAAAAACAGACAGCCATCACCCGGGGGGCGGGGGATGCAGGGAAAACCGCCCGCTGGGAAAAGACAGTAATTATCGCTAGCGGCTAGAACAGTCACTTGCTATAATCGCATGTAAAATCCAGCAGGCTGTTTGTACCCAAGTTGATTGATCCACTTTGGTACATTCAGCCTGCCAATACATGGATCGACTCTCATCTGGTTCCTGCTGAACCTTCTATGGATGGCTCTAGACTAGCAGTCAGAGGCAGCAGTGCCTTATTCTTGTGCTGGAGATATAGCGCTATGGGGCTGCAAGTAATGGAGGACCCTAGGACCTCATACCTACAGGAACTGCACTTTATTTATTTATTTATTTATTTATTTATTTTAGAAGGAATTTCAGACAGAACGTAGATTTTTCTACTAGTCGTAAATGGATCCACATTTGGCCGGTTCAGCAGGTACCAACAGTATTTCGATGCATCTATGACCGTCCTTGTTCAAGAGGAATCTTTCTAATGATCAACTCCTCTCATAGGGGACTGCTGGTAAATTCGTGTTCTGTCAGCGCTGATCAGCCGATTCTGTCAGCAGAGGAGTCCTTACTGTCCGAATCCAATAGTGCAGTGCGTAGGATTCCCACATCCACCTCAATTGTGTCTTTGGTGGAAATAGTTTTTTGAGTTTAGCCCGCTGGCTAATCAAAAAAGTGTAATTTTTTTTTTTCTCGTAGCGCTAAAAATACAAAAAATTATGCAAAAATGCGGATAAAATATATATGAAAAAAGTGCCACAAATGTGGAATAAAATAGATGACAATAAAAGTCTCTCTTTTTATATAAGTAAATAGATGAGTGGAGATATCTCTATCCAGACGCAAACGTAGGGTACAATCTGGTATTGTGATGGTAAAGTACACACAGGAATGTGTGAATGGAATCCCGGGAAACTATGAACATTGGATAAGGTACTTCTTAGCAGAAAGGATGGACACTCATACCATACGGCAGTGGGTCAAAAACACTTGTTTTTTTCTCCTGTTGGATGGTGAAGGGCGTTTCCAGGTCCTGCGGGCAAACCTTGTAGATGTAGACACACAGCCTTGGGGTATCACCAGACCGTCCAGGAGTAGACACAGGGTGGATCATCCGGTGGGCACACAGTAGATCATCCAGGTTTGGCACACAGTATGAGTTATGTCTCCAGCGCGTCCGGGGTCTCCAGTGGTAAGATGTGATGTAAAAAATAAAGGGGAAAAAGTGCTCCAATAGTGCAGATTAACCAATAACGTTTTATTGGGATAAAATCTCCCAATGAAGGAGCAAAAGACAACAGTCCAATACGATAAAATTAAAAGCATAAAAGCCAGTAAAGGGCAATGTAAGAGTCTCAAATGTGTAAGCTCAAACGAAACCCCACTCCTCCTCTGCGGCGCTGGAATTCTGACTGTGGGCGCCTGACTGGGCATGCGTCAGCCGCGCTGCGTGCTGTGATTGGCTGAGCAATCTTCTGGGACCTGTGACATGTCCCAGAAGATTGTACGGGGGGGGGGTTAACTTCCTACTGGCGCCGCCGAGCCCCTGGAGAAAGTGGGAGCTGGGTGCCTCTAAAAAAAAGAGGGTATCTGCCCCCCCCCCCCCCCCCCCCCCAAAAAAAACTGACATGCCAAATGTGGCCTGTCAGGGGGGTCACCTTCACTAAGACCCCTTTCACACCGAGGGCGTTTTGCAGGCGCTATAGCGTTAGAAATAGCGCCTGCAATCCACCCTCAAACTGCTGCTTCATTGTCTGCAGTGTGCCGAGGGCTTTCACACTGCATCGGTGGGCTGGCAGGGCGTCACAAAAAGTCCTGCCAGCAGCTTCTTTGGATCGGTGAACTCACCGCTGCTCCCCAATGAAATCAATGGGGCAGCGCTGTAATAGGGTAAAAGCGGCCGAAATGCGCCGCAAATCCGACGGTAAAACGCCGACAAAAATAGCGGTGTTTTGCCACCGACGCTATAGGCGGATCGGTGTGAAAGGGGTCTTAAAGCAGAAGTTCAATTTTTTTGGGTGGAACTCCGCTTTCAGGACTATTCCTTTATCCCATTGCTTTGCAAACCTTTGTACACTACAAACTGTATGATTGATCCGGTTCTGATTTCGCTGTTTTACTAACCTGACAGCTTATTATTCTAAATAGGAAACCTTCATTTTGTTTACAAATATTAAAGATTCTAACTACCAGCAAGAATAAGTCCTTACATTTTAAAGGGCACCTGTCATTTCAGATCCATCATGGCAGCGCCTGTTAGCGGGCATCCACTCACCTGCTGCCTCCACCTTCCTCACCTTGATGTGTCACTGCCGCATCACCAACCGTCCCATTAAAGTGAATGGGACTGTCGGCGAGTCAACAGCGGGTCAGAGGATGAGATGCTGTGAGACAGATGACAGTTGCTCTTTAACAATTATGATTTAATTCAAGTCTTTTTACTAGAGATTTAAATCCTGATTCTGCTGATGGCAGAGAAGACTAAGCTGTGAGAGGCAGGCTGATCGTATGGATCGGGCGGAGGGGGATTGATAAATGATTGACAGGCTCACGATACCGTAGCTGCTGTAACTTGTAGGAGTTCTATCGCGGTGCTGAAAGTTTGCAGGAAATTGAGAGTAATCGTTTTTTAACACAGGAGAGGACTTGTTACAAGTGTGGGGGGAAATGAAGGTGAAGCTGGATTTCCGTTTTAATCTCTACCAATGAGCATTCTGTATATAGCCTTCCTATCATCGCGTGTTCCTTCAAAGTTCTGCATACCTGGCGTCAGTCCAGCAATAAAGATTTACAACATTTTTATTGGACGATACTCAGATATTAGATAATCTTCTGCTGATTTGGCTGATCTTGGGTTCATTTAATGCTGGCAGTTCTGTCCATAGACCTCCAACCAACTCACCTGGGAACGGTTGTTTCTTGTGGGTTTCCCCGACATAAGAACGGTACATGGGGTTTGTGATCAGCGAATAGACTTGTATGTCCGACAATGTGAGCATGCTTTCTTTAATCTGTTATTTACATATGCAAGATCCCACTGCCATGTTGTGACAACGTATGAAGTATGACAACCCTCACAATACTATATACTGTATAGCAGCGATGTCTAACTCGGTGTAGGCCGCATCCGCATTATGGTTGCCCTCAAAGGGCTGGTTGTATCTGTAACACTATATAAATGTATCTACTCTTTTATCATACTACATAATTGCCTCTGCGTTGGATTACCTGTTTTAGTAATAACTAAAAGAGAACATGCAGACTGGCACAGAGCCCACTCGCACGCCTGTAGCAGATGACGCACCTCTGAAAAGGGTATCTGTAGGAGGAGGTCTGTCTTCTGTGCTGCGGACTCCAGGTGAGGGCGGGGACAAAGGGGGCGCTGCAGGTGCACAAGAGGTGCGAGGGCCACATGAAATGGCTTGGCATGCCTGATTCGGCCCGCGGGCGTTGTGTTTGACACATGTTAGTTGCAAAACAGATATTTTCTATTCAATTTCTATTTTACCATGTATGTGAATAATGTAGGCAAGCTATCAATTACTTCTGGTCTCGGTGTTCTCTCCACATCAGACTATTCAACCTAGAGCTCACATATTGGAGAGACACCAACACGCCAATATAAGGTTAATGCAGCCATGATCCACAGCCAGTATTTTGGGGGCTCCATGGTTGAGGATGCAGAAGGTAAACAAACAAAAAAAAAAGCATATAGGTCTAAACCTTCCCTACTCTATTCAAGACTAAAAAAAAGTACAGATTAGGATCGGATTTTATGTTCTGGGTAAATTTTATGCGAGATCGGCCGCCTCTGAAATGAGGAAGTGTAAACATTTTGATTGTTGCACAACTAAACCGAAAGTTAATGCGGAACTTCAGTCATCTTTCCATCTATTAAATCTTCTGCCCTTGTTGTTTTAACTTTGGCCAGTAAAACTTTTTATTTATTTTTTACCAGTAAATACCTTATACAGCCCTCTCTCGTTTCAATATTTTTATTGAAGAAATTTCATATTACAAATAATCAGATACATATCAAAATATCATTACATTCCATTACAATCTTGAAATGTACTGTTGCACTGTACTAGATTCAGCAATATGTCTAGAAAATGCAAAAGAACTATAAAGATTCAGGAAATAACCTTAAAACACTGCTAGAGCCTATAAAACTGCAAGGCAGCTAGAGGTTTCTTTGGCCTGAACAGCCGTGTTAGTGTCTCATGGAGGGTTTTATAGTGGCTTACCCCGAAAATTTCTCAGTAAGATCGGGTATTCAGCCTCAGCGCCCATACACCCCTGTCGGGATCTTACTGTGTGTGGGCGGAGGCTATGCCTGGCCGACAAGGGGTAGCTATATTACCGGGTTCCTGAATTTGATAATTAGTTGAATTAAATTACCCCACGTTTTTATTTTAGAGTAAACAGAGGTATAATCAAAAATATAGAGGTGCAGAAACCCAAACAAATTGACAAACATAAGGTGAGAATAAAGAAGATACGGAAACTGGTCCCTGGGAAGAGTGATCACGCTGTGTACTTATAGTAGGCATCAAGGTCTAGGTTTGAATCTTGACTGGAAGCCAGTAGGCTGGGAAAGGAGAATGAGCAGTTTAGTTTCAGCCCCAGCACCCTCCGACACCCCCAAGGGGATCACACTGTGTCAGAGAGGGCTGGTGCCAAACCCCACCAGCAATGCAGAGCATCACAAACCCCAAGAACAAGATAACTATGCTCGTGTGTTAGGCAACAGACCTAACTCTGCTTGATCCTCCGCCTGAGGGTCTGGTATTGTAAACCGAGCCAATCAGGAGCATTTGTACCTCGACATCGGCCTTAAGATAAACTGACCTAAATTTTGTCCGTAATGGAATAGCAGATATAAAAAGGAAATAGAAAAGTAGAGCAAGACATAGAGTGGGAAAGAGAAGGGGGAAGAGAAAGAGAGGGGAAGGAGCACCATTACCCGTCCAGATGAAGAAGCCTGTTTATGACAAGAAGGGGAAGTTGGATAGCCCCATTAGTCGTGCCCACGGTTCCCAGGTGGCTTCAAATTTTTCAGATGTGTCCTGTAACAGACTGGTAAGTTTTTCCTGGGACATTACCCATGAGATTTTCCTTTTAGCCATTGAGAGAGGTATGCTCGGTTTTTTCCAAGCCCTAGCAATCGTGAGCTTAGCTCCTAAAAGCACGAACTGTACCAATCTATTAGAGGGCTTAGATATGTGGGGGATGGATTCATGTAGGAGGGCTATCAAGGGGGACCTGGGGACAGAAGAGCCAACCAATTTGTCAATCATATTGAAGATTTTTTTCCAGAATGATCGAATCTTCGGGCATTCCCACCATATATGTGACATTGTACCTAAAAGTTGGCACCCTCTGAAGCATAGGGGGCTGGTAGCCGGAAACATTGAGGCTATTCTGAAAGGCGTATAGTACCATCTGGTCATCACTTTTAGGCCAGCTTCCATCAGTGTGGTATTAAGAATCCCCCGGAATGATTTGGCACATGCAGAATGCCATTTCTCTTTGGTCCAGAGAAAATTGAAGTCAGTTTCCCAAGCGACCATAAAGGACGTCTTGGAGATAGGAGCCGTAAGTGATGTGTAGACCGTGGAGATCCCCCCCCCCCTCTGGTCCATGGCCTGACCGCACCAAATTTCGTAATTCGTGAATGCTGGCGTGGTAGGATTGTCTTTACATAGGGATTGCAGAAAGTGGTGAATTTGATGGAACCTAAACAGTTCAGAGTTGGGGAGGTCAAATATTTGAATGCATTGTTTAAGAGTGAGCGGTCTTGCAGCTGTAAAGTAGTGACCTATTCTATATAGACCTTTATCAACCCACCATTTAAAGGCCAGAACGTTGTTACCTGGGGGGAATTGTGGGTTGTTAAATAAGTGGGTCAAGGGTTTGTATACAGAGACAAGTGAAGGTGAAGAACGTAAGGAGTCCCATAGGGCGAAGGAGTGGGACAATGTAGGGGAGAGAATTGGGGGTCTATTTTTCTGAGGGGTCCACAATAAGAAGTCTAGAGTAAAGCGAGGAACTGCGTGTTTTTCTATTTGGATCCAATCAGGCTTCTCAAATTTGGAATAAACCATAGATATTTGGGCAAGCCTGGCTGCTTGATAATACTTATATAAATGAGGAAGACCTAAGCCCCCTCCTTTCCTATGCGCATAAAGGATTCCTTGGGCCAATCTGTACCCTGCCTTGCCCCAAACGAATTTTAGAAGCTTACTTTGGAAGGTTTTGATGTGGTCTTTCCTAATGGGAATGGGGAGGGATCGAAATAGATCTAGTAATCTAGGAAGTAATGTCATCTTGATGGCATTTATCTTTCCCAGCCAGGAAATGGTGTGTTGTGTCCAGTTGCGCAGATCTGTTTCTAATTTACGATACATGGGAGGATAGTTGTGACTGTATAGACTTTTTCAATTTTAGCTGTGAGGTTAATACCCAAGTATCTGATGGCAGATTCACTCCATTGAAATTTAAAGGATTGTTTCAGAAGATCTACTGTGGAGGAGTCTAGGGAAACATTAAGGGCTTGCGATTTGGAGTAGTTCACCTGAAGGCCCGATAACGTAGAAAAGTTGCTTAGCAGAGAGCATAGATTGGGGAGAGAGATAATGGGAGATGTTATGAAAAGCATAATGTCATCTGCAAAGAGGCCACATTTGTGAGTTTGGGGACCACAGGAAACCCCTTTAATGTCCGGGTTTTGACGAATCGCTATGGCAAGCGTTTCTATTGCTATTGCAAAAATTAGTGGCGACAATGGGCAACCCTGTCTGGTTCCCTGTCTTATCGATATGGGTTTAGAATAGCAGCCTTGTATCCTAACTTTTGCGGAGGGAGTAGAGTAAAGTGCCTGTATGATACCCATAAATCGTGGACCAAAACCCCAATGCTTTAATATGGTGAAGACATAGGGCCAGGAAACGGAATCAAAGGCCTTTTGTAGGTCTAGAGACAGAAGCATTCCCGACTGTTTGGGGCCACCATCCCAGTTAGTTTGGAGAATAGACATTACATCTATTGTCCTCCGTATCTGGTCTGGGCCTTGTCTGCCCGGGATGAAACCCACCTGATCCTTATGAATATAAGTATTAATAAAGGTTGCAATGCGGTTGGCGATAATTTTGGTCAGGATCTTAACGTCGCAGTTAATTAAGGAGATGGGGCGGTAGTTCCCAACTTCTTCCGGGTTTTTGTTCGGTTTTGGGATAACCGCGATAAATGCAGCATTAAGCTGAGGATCAAGTGGATTACCTTCCGTTGTGTAATTAAAAAATTTAGATAAGTATGGGGCTAAGGTGTGGGCAAACGTTTTGTAGTATGGGTTTGATAGGCCATCCGGCCCAGGGGCAGAGCCAGTTTTCAGGGGTTTTTATTGCTTCTAAAACTTCCCCTTCTGTGAAAGGGGCTTCCAGACCGTCTTTGTGGACATTGGATAGTTTTGGGATGGGGAGATTGTCAAGAAAAGCGTGTATGGAGGAGACAGACGAGGAGGAGGACGGCGAGTAGAGTTTGTTGTAGAACTCATAAAACGAGTCCGTTATCTTGGAGGGATTAGCTGTGGTGCCCTGACCTGGGATTCGTATTTTCGGCATCGTGTGCGTCATCTTGTCGCCTTGCGTATAAAACCGATTTTGGGACCATCGGATTTGTTTTTCTGCTTTAGCCGTGAGGGCTAGGTTGAGTTCCAACCTGGCCTTGTCAAGCTGAGGAATCAAGGAGGGGGAGGGATTCAGTTTGTGCTGTTTCTTGAGTGTAGTGTATTCAGTCTCTAGTCTTTTGATGTCTGCTTCCCTTTCTCTCTTGATGGAGGAAGCAAGTCTGATGAATTCCCCTCTAATGCAGGCTTTGTGAGCTGCCCAAAGTGTTTCAGCAGAGACGTTCCCCTGATCATTGAATGTGAAATATTCCTCGATCGATTTTTTTCAACATTGTTACTCTAATAGGATCAGAGAGAATGGACTCATTAAGTCTCCACTGTCTCCGGTCCGGTCGGTTGTAGTGGGATTGGAGAGTCATAACCACCATGGAGTGATCAGATAAGCTAGAGTCAGCAATGTGAGATTTCAAAATGAGCGGGATTGTTTGGGATCGAACCAGGAGATGATCAATCCTGGCGTAGGTGTTGTGTGGGTGGGAGAAATGGGTGTAATCTCTTCTATTGGGGTTCATCTCCCTCCATACGTCCGCCAACCCCTGTGTATGTATCAGTTTTGCTATCTTGAGGCTTTCGTTAGAAGGGCGGGTAAGTTGTGCATCCAGAGGTCTAGATTTGTCCAGACCTTGATCAAAGGCCACATTGGAGTCCCCCCCCAAATATGACCGTGCCCTCAAGTAGTGGGGTCAGGGTTTGAAGGAGGTGTCTGAAAAAGGCTGCTTGCCCCTTATTAGGGGAGTAGTAGGAAATTATGGAGTATAGCTGACCATCTATAGTGCCTTTGACTAATAGGTATCTACCCTGTGGGTCTTTCGTATCAGAGATCCAAGTGAAGTTACATGTCTTAGCTATGGCCACTGCCACCCCTTTGGTTTTATTTTCCGCATTGGCCATAAAAAATGTAGGGAAATGGGAGTGAAGAAATTTGGGGTTAAAGCTAGCGGGAAAATGGGTTTCTTGCAGAAGGACGATGTCTAATTTAGAAGTCTTATATGTGTTGAATACCTTTTTACGTTTTAGGGGTGAATTTAAACCCTGTACATTATGGGTGGCTACCCTCCAAACATTACGCGTGTGGTCAGCCATGGACCTGGGAGGAGGGGGAGCTGCCCGAACCCGCATCACCTACCTTTTTTCCAGATGTGTGTAGAAATGCCATCTGAAAGTGTGGTAGACCATTCCTGCTGGCATCGTTCGTCCTGCGCTGCTCGCCGTGAGGAGGATCTGAAAAATAGATAACGGGTAAGTAGTGCTCCAGAGAGGGGGAGAGGAAAGATAGAAAGAAATAGAAAAAACAAAGATAAAGGCGGTTACTCCCGCCCAGGCGAGAAAAGGCCCAGGGGGGAGCAACTACCACGAAGGTCATCTCACTGTAAGCCGTGAGATGAGAGGTAAAAACCAAACACCAACCACAATGGTTGGAGATCCCACTCCCCTGACAACCGAAGTAGTCCAGGAAGTGGGAGGAGGCGCATGTGAACCACACCTCGCCTAAGCGCCCTAAAACCTACTTCACTAGTGGCTTAATAAAAACAAACAATCCTATGAAAGCAGGTTGTGAGAACTGTTAAATTAATTTACCACCCACAGGGCTCGCCAAGCCATAATAACATTAAAGCTAAAAGTACCCCCCCCCCCCCCCCCCCCTCTCATGAGAGGGAAGAGAGGAGAGAAAAAAAAAAACAATAAATAAAAATAAAAATAGAAAATAAAAGTAAAAAGAAAAAAAAAAAAAAAAAGGGGGGGGAAAGGGGGAGTAGCTAGGACCTACGTCCTCAAGGGAGACCAGAAAGACCACATGGGGATCCTGAATCACCCCCAAGTAAAGGTAGACATAGGTGTAGACCTTCCCTAGTTGTAGGGAAACAACCCGGACTGCAGACCATAAAGGACCCCAAAAAAAAATAATAATAATAATAATAAAAATAAATATAAAAATACAAATAAAAATCAAAAAAGGTCCAGAGTCCGGGGTGGAAATACAGCCCTCTCTCTAGCTCATTATGAATAACTTACCTGAGAACGAAGCCCCCGGAGTGGTCCTCATCCACGACCTTCTCCGCCGCCATCAATACGGGAGTGACTTCCGGGTCTCGCCGCTCCAGCGCTGCGATTCGCTGGAGCGGCGCTGACGTTACTCCCGCGCATGCGCAGGAAAGCGGCATATCGCCGTGAATTTGCCATGCGCAATGCGCCTGCGCGCCGCTGTCTACGGCGCATGCGCCGTAGACAGCGATGCCTCCTTTTTTTTCTAAATATCTCCTAAACCATGTAGGTTTAGGAGATATTTATTGGACCTACAGGTAAGCCTTAATCTATGCTTACCTGTAGGTCAAAGTGGTTTGGAAGAGTTTACTTCCACTTTAATTAACTCCCTATTCTACTCCATTTAATAATTTTTCTTGCTTTTTTTTTTTTTTTTTTATTTTTCTTTTTTCTTTTTTGTTCACATCTATTTTATAAACACAAAGACACAGAATTATGCTTTTTTGTGTTTTGCTTTGTTAGTGAATATTTTTACACATTTCACATTTTTACACATGTATATTAACCACTTGCCTACCAGGCACGAACACCTCCTTCCTGACCAAGCCATTTTTCAGCTTTCAGCGCTGTCGCATTTTGAATGACAATTGCGCGGTCATGCAACGCTGTACCCAAATAAAATTTTTATCATTTTTTCCCCACAGATAGAGCTTTATTTTGGTGGTATTTGATCACCTCTGCGGTTTTTATTTCTTTCGCTATAAACAAAAGAAGAGGGACAAGTTTGAAAAAACATAATATTTTTTACTTTTTATTATAATAAATATCCAATTTTTTTTTTTTTTTTTTTAACAAATTTTTTCCTCAGTTTAGGCCAATACGTATTCTTCTACATATTTTTGGTAAAAAAAATATCGCAATAAGCGTATATTGATTGGTTTGCGCAAAAGTTATAGCGTCTACAAAATAGGGGATAGATTTATGACATTTTTATTATTTTTTTTTTTTTTTAGTAATGGCGGCGATCTGCGATTTTTATCGTGACTGCGACATTGCGGCGGACATATCGGACACTTTTGACACATTTTCGGGACCATTGACATTTATACAGCGATCCGTGCTATAAAAATGCATTGATTACTGTATAAATGTGACTGGCAGGGAAGGGGTTAACACTAGGGGGCGCTGCAGGGGTTAATATGTTCCCTATGTTAGTGATTCTAACTGTGGGGGGGGGGGGGGGGGACTGACTGGGGGAGGGGACCGATCGGTGTCCCTATGTACAAGGGACACACCATCGGTCTCCTCTCTAGTAAAAGGACGTGGATCTGTGTGTTTACATACACAGATCCACGTCCTGCTCAGTTACTGGGCAATCGCGGGTGACCGGCGGACATCGCGGCCGCCGGGCACGCGCATCGGGTCCCCAGCGTGGCCAAAATGGTAGCGCCGTCATATGACGCCGGCCCGCCACAAGAGCCGCACCGCTCCGCTGTCTTTTGACAGTGGGCGGTCGGCAAGAAGTTAACAACATATATTTACACATTTCACATTGAAAAAAGCGCAAAAAAAAAAAAAAAAATCTATTTATTTCATTTGTAAATAACTTTTCAATGCTTTTGTACCATTGCTAACAGCTGAAGTGAAAACAAAACAGTTGCGGTAGGTATCAGTAATTGGTATTGGCGAATACTAAAAACAAAAAAGTATCGGTACTCGTAAAAAAGAAAAAAAAAAAAAATGATATCGGTGCGTCCTTCTAAAATAATATGCAAAGTGGTTGAAGGGAAGCTTCAGAATGGCAAAGAGGTTTTTAATACGGATTATGTGAGCAGACTGCAGTTCCTCTATAAGGCAGGGTTTCTCAACCTTTTTTCAGTCCAGGCAACCTTTAAAAGTATGGACAGTCTGGAGGCACTCCATTGTAAAATGTAAAAAACGATTCTAATAGCTTTACATAATGCAGCAACATCCACACACATAGCCAAAGTTGGAGGTGATTTATTCTTCCAAAGCAAATACATATTACCCGATGACGTCATTGGTTGTTGGGATGCCAGTGTCTACAAAGTCGTAATGTTGTATAATGAAAACCCGATGCTTTGTGTAACGAAAAGGCAGGCCGGATCCACCTGCTGGCTTCTATACAGTTTTGATCGATCTTCTTTTTTTATTTTTTTTAAGGCATTTTGCTAAGGCACCCCTGAATAAAACCTCAGGGCACCCTGGTTGAAATAGGCTGAGTTAAGGAAACAAAAAGGTTAATGCATATATAAAATGCAGCCTTCCTATTTTGTATTTATTTAATTTAGTGTGCATTGAATTAGGGCAGCTTTAATCCAAAAATAGGATTAGTTTACTGTTTTATCCATTAAAATAAACATTGAAAGTTTTTTTTTTTTTTTTTTTTTTTTTTTTTTGTCCTGGAAAGAGGCTTCAAGTATACCTTACTGTGGGATTTATAGTGATTGTAAAGTTTTTTTTTTTTTTTTTTTTTTTTTTTATTCTATTACAAAAAAAAAAAAAAAATAAACATGTCATACTTGCCTGCTCTGTGTAATGGTTTTGCACAGAGCAGCCCTGATCCTCCTCTTGTAGGGTCCCCCGCCGGTGCTCCTGGCTCGTGTGCCCCCCCCGTAGGAAGCTGCTTCCCATGGGGGCACTCGTGCGGGCTCGATCCTGAGCCAGGCTGTTTGCATCTGTTTAGACCCACAGCCCAGCTGTCTGCTGACAGTCAGGTTCTGATTTACAGCATCCGGACCCGATGGCTCCCTCCGCTCTCAGCCAAGCCTCTGAGAGCAGGGACCGGGGAGAGGAGCTGATGCAGACGTGCACAGTACTGGGTCCAGATTGGGTTCTGGTTAGTATTAGTATTAACAATTAAGTTTTTTTTATTTTAATTTTTTTTAACGTTAATGCAGAGAATGCACTAAGGTAAAAACTAATGGAGGATGAACGAAAAAAAAATCGGATTCCTCCATATACACAAGTGAGATGGATGCAGGAACCTCCCTTGTTGTCCCATTGTATTCTGACAGCGGGGTTCCTCAGCACTGCAGGATGATTGCATGCAGGTTCCCAGCAGGACCATTTAACAGAAGCCACCTTGTCGTACAAGGAGAGCCGCACACAGATCAGAATTCCTGCTGAACTGGCCGAATTTTGATCAGTGTGTACCTGGATTTCACCCCCCCCCCCCCCCCATTCCTACATTTGTACACTTAGTTGGCTGCATGTTACCGCTCTGGCTCTTGCTATTGCTCGCTCTCCGCTAATAATGCAGAGCTGTTTCAGGCTCTGGAAGGATCCTGACAATATTGTCAGTATGCACCTGGATGCCTGCTCAGCAGCCGACTCAGACTCTCGGTGCACCAGTGAGAGCCAGAGCCAGCTGCTCCCAGCGTTCCAATGAGCGATGGAAGATCAGAGCGTGACTGACAGTTACTGCTCTTGGTAGATCGAGAGCTGAGCGATCAGTGCTTACATTATGTGATTGCTCATTTCTCCTGCAGCAATGAGGGGAGTCTGTCTGTCTGTCTGTCTGTCTGTCTGTCTGTCTGTCTGTCTGTCTGTCTGTCTGTCTGTCTGTCTGTCTGTCTGTCTGTCTGTCTGTCTGTCTGTCTGTTTTTGTTTTTTATTGAAATCCCACTTTTCTCCTTTAAACACACTAATGTCACATGTACTGTAGGTAGTACATGTACCAGCAAAGACGGTGTTTGTGTACAGTGACCATAGTACTGCCTGGGTGTGACGCAGGTTGTGATGGCGGTTTTGAAGTGTAGGAATAGGAAGTGCACATAACCTCTGATCAAAGCAATACTGATGATATGAAAGTATACAGAGAGGAAGTTCCAGAAGTTCTGACGGTAAAATATAAAAGAACGTGCATTCCAGGAAAAAAAAAGGAAACTTTTTTTTCCTGTCAAAAAGCTGCAGGACATACAAGAGTTTGTCATCTGCACCTGGACATGAAAGAAGCGTGCGAAAAACTGCACCACCAATACAAATAATCACACACACACACACACACACACACACACACACACACACACACACACACACACACACACACACACACACACACACACACACACTGCAATCTGATGGCTGTACTAAGCAACCAAACAACTTTCTTAACCACTTCAGCCCCGGTAGATTTTACCCCCTTCTTGACCAGAGCACTTTTTACAATTTGGCACTGCGTCACTTATAACTGATAATTGCGCAGTCATGCAATGCTGTACCCAAACAAAATTTGCGTTCCTTTTTTTTTCCCCCCACATATCGATGGTTCCTACTAAGTAGGAACAATGATATATATGTCTCCTCCCCCAGTTAGTCCTATCTCCCCCTCACAGTTGGAACATGCTAAGGGAACACACATTTAACCCCTTGATTGCCCCTAGTGTTAACTTCTTCCCTACCAGTTACATTTACACAGTAATCAGTGCATATTTATAGCACTGATCGCTGTAAAAAATGTCAATGGTCCCAAAAATGTGTCAAGTGTCCGATGTGTCTGTCGCAATGTTGCAGACCGCTAAAAATTGCAGATCACCACCATTATTGGTAAAAAAATAAATTAAAAAATTACATAAAAATGACAAATCTTTCCTATAGTTTGTAGACGATATAACTTTTGCGCAAACCAATCAATATACACTTATTGTTATTTTTTTTTTTTTTACCATTAAAAAAATGTTTGTATATATATTTATATATTTTTTTTTTTTTGGGTTGTAGTGCAAAAGAAAGCTCTATTTGTGGGAAAAAAATTATTAACTTTTATTTGGGTACAGTGTCGCACGACCGCAAAATTGTCAGTTAAAATAACGCAATGCTGTATCGCAAAAAATTACCTGGTTATAAAGGGAAGTCTTCTGGAGATTGTGATTGGAAAAAAAAGCAGTGTAGAAGAGGGGTGCGGTGGCTTGAAACACTGCAATGGATGGAAAAGTGAACCTAGGCTGGGTTGGATGAAAAAAAACACTCCGTGTGTACCCGGCTTAAGTGTGTCTAGCCATGTTCTGTGTGTACAGGATCTGATTAAACTGACCACACCTAAACGCAGGTAAATGCACAGTGTGAATGACGCTATTGAAAAATCAATACATGCATTTTTTTATAGGTGTTTAAAGTGTCCTCTGAAAGCGTACAAAATGCAGGTTTGACAGTGCTGGTTTGAATGAGGCCAAAGTGTCTGGGTGTTGAACCAGATATACAGTGGTGTGAAAAAGTGTTTGCCCCCTTCCTCATTTCCTGTTCCTTTGCATGTTTGTCACACTTAAGTGTTTCGGAACATCAAACCAATTTAAACAATAGTCAAGGACAACACAAGTAAACACAAAATGCAATTTGTAAATGAAGGTGTTTATTATTAAAGGTGAAAAAAAATCCAAACCATCATTGCCCTGTGTGAAAAAGTGATTGCCCCCTGAACCTAATAACTGGTTGGGCCACCCTTAGCAGCAACAACTGCAACCAAGCGTTTGCGATAACGTGCAATGAGGCTTTTACAGCGTCCTGGAGGAATTTTGGCCCACTCATCTTTGCAGAATTGTCCTAATTCAGTTACATTAGAGGGTTTTCGGGCATGAACGGCCTTTTTAAGGTCATACCACAACATCTCAATAGGATTCAGGTCAGGACTTTGGCTAGGCCACTCCAAAGTCTTCATTTTGTTTTTCTTCAGCCATTCGGTGGTGGACTTGCTGGTGTGTTTAGGATCATTGTCCTGCTGCAGAACCCAAGTTCGTTTCAGCTTGAGTACACGAACAGATGGTCGGACATTCTCCTTCAGGATCTCTTGGTAGACAGCAGAATTCATAGTTCCTTTTATCACGGCAAGTCTTCCAGGTCCTGAAGCAGCAAAACAGCCCCAGACCATCACACTACCACCACCATATTTTACTGTTGGTATAATGTTCTTTTTCTGAAATGCAGTGTTCCTTCTACGCCAGATATACTTGGACACACACCTTCCAAAGAGTTCCACTTTTGTCTCATCGGTCCACAGAATGTTGTCCCAAAAGTCTTGGGGATCATCAAGATGTGTTGTGGAGAAATTGAGACGAGCTTTGATGTTCTTTTTGCTCAGCAGTGGTTTTCTCCTTGGAACTCTGCCATGCAGGCCATTTTTGCCCAGTCTTTTCCTGATGGTGGAGGCATGAACGCTGACCCTAACTGAGGCAAGTGAGGCCTGCAGTTCCTTGGACGTTGTTGTGGGGTCTTTTGTGACCTCTTGGATGAGTCGCCGCTGCGCTCTTGGGGTAATTTTGGGCGGCCCGGCCACTCCTGGGAAGGTTCACCACTGTTCCATGTCTTCGCCATTTGTGAATAATGGCTCTCACTGTGGTTCGCTGGATTCCCAAAGCTTTGGAAATGGCTTTATAACCCTTTCCAGACTGATAGATCTCAATTACTTTCTTTCTCAATTGTTCCTGAATTTCTTTGGGTCTCGGCATGATGTGTAGCTTTTAAGGATCTTCTGGTGGACCTTACTGTGTCAAGCAGCTCCTATTTAAGTGATGCCTTGATTGTGAACAGGTGTGGCAATAATCAGGCCTGGGTGTGGCTAGAGAAATTGAACTCAGGTGTGGACAACCACAGTTATAGTATGTTTTAACAAGGGGGGCAATCACTTTTTCACACAGGGCCATGATGGTTTGGATTTTTTTTCACCTTTAATAATAAACACCTTCATTTACAAATTGCATTTTGTGTTTACTTGTGTTGTCCTTGACTATTGTTTAAATTGGTTTGATGTTCCGAAACACTTAAGTGTGACAAACATGCAAAGGAACAGGAAATGAGGAAGGGGGCAAACACTTTTTCACACCACTGTATTTATCAAAATCTAAACCTATTAATAAGTTGGGGAATTTCTGTGTGTGACCATCAGTGGGGAAAAAAATTTTGCTTTTTTTTTTTTTTTTTTTTTTCTCTAAACCATTACTTGAAACCCCCAAACATTATATATTTTCTGACAGTAGAGGCCCCAGAGAATACATGGGTGGCTTTTGCAATTTTTTTTTTTTTTGTCGCATGGTATTTGCTCAACAGTTTATCAAACGCAAACTTTCCAGATAAAAATGGTTCTAAAGGTGCGAATGTTTTTTTACCTTATTAATGCATTCTATGCATTAAGGTAAAAAAAAACTGCATGCAGCTAACCCCCCCTGTACCTGAGCCCTATCTCGATCCAGAGATGTGCATGAGAGCAGAGACTCACCTGGGTCTCTCTCTCCTCATTGGTTCACACAGCAGCGGGAGCCATTGTGTCCTGCTGCTGTCAATCACAGCCAGTGAGCTAATGAGGAGAGAGCAGGGCCTAACCGCACACTGTGTGTGAATGGACAACGTCGAGCTGGCTCGAGTGTGCCCATAGCAAGATGCTTTTAGGCTGCATTCACACCTGAGCGTAGTTTTCAGGCAGAAAATTGCGCGAATTGCAGCGTTTTACCGTGATTTTGCAGAGTTTTTTGCTGCGATTTTGTGCAGAGCAAAAGGTCACCATTGTAAAAAAGAAAAACGCCCAAATCTGCCCGATTCGAGCGACAAAAAAGGGTCCGGAACTTGTTTGAGCTTCAGGCGTTTTGGAGTGGAGATGTGAACCATCTCCATAGAGAATAATGTATTTTTTCCCCTCTAGCGTTTTGTAGCTTCAGGCGACAAAACGATCAGGTGTGAATGCAGCCTTAGGGGCACTAGGCACGGAGGAGCAGCCAGGATTGTCAAAAACCCAAAAACTTGTTGTTGGAAAGTCAGATTGTGTGTACACGAGTCCGACGCACAAGTCCACGCATGCTCGGAATCAAGCAGAAGAACCACAATGGCTATTGAACTTCATTTTTCTCGGCTCGTCATACGTCTTGTCATTCACTGCGTTCTTTGCTTTCGGAATTTCTGACAACATTTGTGTGACTCTGTGTAGGCAAGACGAGTTTGAGCCAACATCCTTTGGAAAAAAAATCCCCGGTTTTGTTGTTGGAATGTCCGATCGTGTGTACGCGGCATAACAAGTTTTTTTTCTAAGATTTCCCTGTATTTGGCTCCATCCATCTTCCCATCAACTCTGACCAGCTTCCCTGTCCCTGCTGAAGAAAAGCATCCCCACAACATGATTCTGCCACCACCATGTTTCACGGTGGGGACGGTGTGTTCAGGGTGATGCGCAGTGTTAGTTTTCTGCCACACATAGAGTTTTGCTTGTAGGCCAATAAGTTACATTTTGGTCTCATCTGACCAGAGCACCTTCTTCCACATGTTTGCTGTGTCCCCCACATGGCTTATTGTGAACTGCAAACGGGACTTCTTATGTGCCACTCCATGTTGGTCTATCACATAAAATCCCAATAAAATACATTTACGTTTTTGGTTGTAACATGACAAAATGTGGAAAATTTTCAAGGGGTATGAATACTTTTTCAAGGCACTGCAATTTAAAAGGGGCCATTGATTAAAATTTAAAGATAGAAAAAACAAGTAAAAATATCCTAATCCTGAACGTTTATTGGCTATTTTTACCTAGGTATTTGTTTTCCTTTTTTATTTTTAAAATACTGTATATACTCGAGTATAGGCCGACCCGAATATAAGCCGAGGCACCCAATTTTACCACAAACAACTGGGAAAACTTATTGACTCGAGTATAAGCCTAGGGTGATAAATGCACAGCTACTGTAAGTGGAAAAGAGGGTCAACAATGTCCATTTGCAGCCTCACTGTGCCCATTTGCAGCCATAGGTCCCCCAAACTTCAAACTTGGTAGTTGAGGGTTCCTAGAGGCCCCCCTATCTGCAGCCAAAATTTGGGGTCTCTGGACCCAAAGGGTCCCGAAATGACATTCCTGCAGATGGACACAGTTGACTGACTTTGGGGCCCCGTATCTCGGGGTCACTTGGTGCTAGGAACACCATCTTTGGATATGTTGTAGTGCTAGTTCCACTGGGTTTGAATACCTAATTTGGGGTTCCTAGCACCAGGTGTCCCCGAGATATGGGGCCCCAAAATCGTGTCTGAAAATGTCAAGCACTTTTCTGCAGCAGAGAATGACATTTTCAGAACCGACTTTGGGGCCCCGTATCTTGGGGCCACTTTGTGCTAGGAACCCTATCCACAGGGTTGGCACACCAAATTTGGGGTTCCTAGCACTAAGTGGCCCCGAGATTTTTTTTTTTGCTGCAGAAAAGTGCTTGACTTGAGTATAAGCCGAGGGGGGCACTTTCAGCACAAAAAAATGGGCTGAAAAACTCGGCTTATACTCGAGTATATACGGTATGTGCAGAATCTATAAGGGAAAGGACTTTTATTACCCAGTAGCCTCAAACAGTAGCACTTGGCGGGTTTAGTGGTTTTTCTCTCCCTTTTTTAATCTATCGTTGT
This sequence comes from Lithobates sylvaticus, assembly GCA_028564925.1. Lineage (NCBI taxonomy): Eukaryota > Metazoa > Chordata > Amphibia > Anura > Ranidae > Lithobates > Lithobates sylvaticus. The sequence continues at coordinate 141,660,089 of CM053036.1, read as the reverse complement.
GCACGTGAAACCATTTTCTATAAAACGTGTGCTGAAGAGACTTCACTAATGGAGTTCTGTAAATAATTGAACAACTTTAATTTAAAGACCGCTATACTCCGTTACTCATTACAGCCAAATACATTTTCCATCCTAAAAGACTATTTTGTGTTAAAGTAGAATTATAGGCTAAACTTTATTTTGGATAGACTAAAGGAGGGTGATAAACCCCTGTACATTTTTTGCCTTCTGTGCCCCATTTGAGAGATTTACTTTCACTTCCTGTCCCAGAGCCAAAAACAGGAAGTGAGAGGAAATCCCTGCAAATTAAGGGAATCTCTTGGGGTCCCAAAGGCCACCAGAACTAGTGTCCCCATTGGAATATTTCCCCGCCTATTACTTTTATGGGGACACCTCCAAATTTGTTTTTTCATTTTCAATGGTAAACAGGACAAATTTGAGAGGGTGAATCTCCATAACGGGGGCACAGACAGCAATACAAACTGGCAGGGGTTCTAATCCCTCTCCACTCTATGCAAAACTAAAGAAAAAGTTGTGCGTTTAGTTATACTTTAAGCCTTTTGTAAATGGAATAGTGTGGGGGGGGGAACTAGAAGGCTGCAAAAAGAACCTCAAAACTTGTTTCTGCGATGACCACTTTTACCATTCTGAACTTGTTTTAGACCTATTTTCTGTATATTATGCCCTTTGTAAATGTGCCATCCTGAAATGAGTAATTTTGTCTTTGTTTTCCTCACAGGAGACTTTGCTGATCTACAAAGAGATCCTTTTAAAGTATATATTTGACGGCAGAAAATTTGTGAATGAAGCCTGCAAAGAACTTGAACCATGCCATCTCATAGCGCTGACGTTTGCCTCATCGTTGTTAATTGTGTGGCTTTACGACTTCATCTTTCAAAAAGAGAGTAAGTTTTCCTTTTAGTAACCGACAAGGTGAAAAGTTATCTCCACTTTTGTGGGAAGCAAAAATTGGAATATAGCAACATGGAGGATTTCTGTACTGAGTTGGCCTACAAAACACGCCCCCCAGAAATGTCATTTCCAGCTTGTGTGACTGGCCCACTGATTTTTCCAGAAGTCTGCACCAAGATACAAGTTAGGTTTTAGGCATCCTAATGCTCGTAAATGTTTAATCACTTCCAAAGGGATGCAGGCCCTGCAACTTTCCTCATTAGAGCACTGCAAGTGCATCAGCTGATTGATAATAATGGTCACTCCCATTCAGAATCCGTATCCAAAAAATATAAAAGTACAAACGGCTATTCCTTCAGTGCAGAAACGGGTAGGAATCTGCAAAATTATGCCTTAAAATCCTTGCATTGTACATAGATCACCCAGAGGATTGTTTTTTTTTTTTTTTTTGTTTTTTTATTATTATTTTTTTTTTTCAACAAAAGTGGAGTTAGTATTTAAAGCTGCTAACATATTAAACAATGACTGTATATCTACTGGGATATTTTTACCGGAAGACTTGCAATGGCCTTTCCGTATATTTATCAGGACTGTAGCAGATTTTGCTGCACAGTCGATGGTTCTTCTCATTTGTCATGCGGGTGACGTGTTCCTCTCTGAAGCTCTTTGTTTACGTTGCTTGTGTGAGAGGAGGAAGCAGATGTCCTTTCTCTAGCTGGTCTTTATGTCACAAGCAGCATGTTACCCGTGTGCCCATTGTATTCACTACAAGGAATATAAATAATAAATATGGTAACCATATGTGCTTTTATATATTGGAGACAAGCATTGCTGTAGTCTGCGTCTCGCCGCAAGCGTGGACGCTACATTGTGTAATCTGTCTCGCTATCTCTTAAAGGTTGTTGAGTATTTTCACAGCCTTTTTGGAGCTTTTTTTAATACTACAGGTGAATTTTAATGCAGTTTTCAGTGTTTCCTAATAAAAGAAAATGGCTTTGGTTTGCTAATTTCACAATATTTTCTTGTTCACCTGATACTATATACAGGTGCCTCTATTACCCGGACACAGAGTCAGGCTAATATTCATTACCTACTGGGTTATACTCCATCTCCAGGTGAATGAACACTGGTAGACCAAAGGTCTTTAGACAGGAAGTGATCCCCTATATAACCCCTCCCACACAGGAAGCACTTCAGTTTTTTTTTTTTTTACCAGTGTCTGCAAGGTGGATGGCACAATTGTTTGAGCTCTCTGAACTCCACTTAAATGAATCAAGGGATTGACCGATCGGATTTGATGCAGGCTTTATATACTTAAATAAATGGTAACCCAAGCCTCGCAAAGAAGACTCAAGATCCTACAAGGTTTTGCCTGTAATGCGGCCTCTGGCCGCTGAACCCTGTAAAGTGGAATCCTGGACACTACAGCACTAAGGCATTCCTGCAGGGTGCTGTACAGGTCCACTGGAGTGGACCCTAAACATGAAAAAGGTACCCAGTTCTTGAAGGTCCTCAAGTGACAGGAACCCGCCGTGAAGGATGTTTTGTTTCTAAGCTGCCCTGTGCCTGGACAGCTAAGTGAAACCCCTTTACTTATTATTGTGGGGTTTCCCAGTAATTGTAACAATCAGTCAAGCTAGCTAGAGGCTGGACACCTACGTGCGGTGACCAGACGGGGGCGTTTTGGGCTAGCTGTGGATGTTTGCAAGGTGTAACTTTTTTGCTTGTCTGGCTGTTTTTTACGTGCGTTCACAAGAGTGCCGCTATGCTCAGTTAGCAGTTTGTTTGGCGGCCATGGTGTCATATGCGAATACAGCCACGCCCGTTCGTCTGGACCACGCATGCATAGAACATTCCGACGCACACCCAACTTATTTAAGCTGTGTTGGCCAAGCATGCGGTGCTTCCAGAAGGTAGCTGTGGGACACAGAGCAGGCTCTGAACAGACACTTGCAGCGGTTAATTTTACCCGGGTCACGTGAGTCACCAAGTGTCGCTTGGCAGGCTAAAGGTGCTTGGCAGGATTGTTACGTAGGGGCTTAGCGAGCCCTATTAAAGGGTCTACCTTCTGAGGTGTTTTAATACTACACCCAAGTACTCTTTTTGTGGCTGGTAAACGTCTTCAAAAAAGAGGAGCGGGATAACACTACATGGAAGGGCACACAGATGTTACTGATGAACCTAGTCCCATCCCTAGTGTTGTATCCCCTGAAAGACCAGAGGCTTCCGGGCAATCTGAGCCGCTGCGCCGATCTGGTATTGTGCCCTATAGTCAACACCACTGCTTCACCCTTTATCACCAAGAATGAACTGTCCTCGGCCCTAGCCAGGTTAGAACACAGGATTGCTGGCATGACCCTCAGGGTGGCAGGAAGCGTGACAGATCCCCCCCCTCCCGGAGCCTCCTAGTCCGGAGCAGGAATGGGTTGAGGATGGGGAAGAGCTTAAAGCTCAGGACTCTGGAGGGCCTGGCAAATGAGTCTGCTTCTGAGCAATCTGGACAAGAAGATATCCAGTCGATGTCTGCCTCTCAGTCGCAGAAGCTTTTGATCCTGACTCTGACTGAAATGGTTTGTTCTGCCTTTTAAGTTGCCTCTTGCAGAGGTTACTGAGCCTCCCTGGTCCTCTTTTTTTTTGAATCCCTGAGGCCTCTTCAGACCACACAGGCTTTCCCCCTACACCCCCTGTTGGAATAGGCGGTGTATGCTGATTGGGAACATCCTGACAGGATTTTTGTTCCTCCTAAAAAAAAAAAAAAAAAAAAAAATATATCCCATGGATGAAAAGTTCGTTAAAAAATGGAGCATGACAGCCGTAGATGCAGCAGTCTCTTCCTTTAAACAAGAACTTGACTTGTCCAGTAGATAACGCACAGGGCTTAAAAGACCCCGTTGACAAGAAATTGGAATCATTATTAAAGGCTTCCTTTTCTTTGGCCAGTTCAGCTATTCAGCCAGCTGCTGCAGCAATTGGTATCTGCCAGTCCATAAAGGATCAGGTCAAACGGCCTGATAGGCCTAACCAGGAGGATGATCTGCCTGAGAGTAAGGCCCCTTTCACACGAGGCGGGCTCCGCTTGCACGGAGCCCGCCTCTGTCCGTCGGCTCAGCGGGAGATCTGTCCGTTGATCTCCGCTGAGCCGGCGGATGACAAGCCTCTCTCCGCTCACTGAGCGGGGAGGGGCTTGCGAGCGCCGCTGATCTCTATGGAGAGATCGGATGAAAACGGACAGTGTGTCCGTTTTCACCCGATCTCACCCGATCCGACGGATCTGGACGTGTGGTCCATACGTCTGGATTTGGCGGATCGGACCGGATCGGATGTCAGCGGACATGTCTCCGCTGACATCCGACGCTCCATAGAGTAACATGGAGCGCCCGTTCAGATCCGCCGTCAAAACTGACAGGCGGATCTGAACGGGCCTTCCGTGTGAAAGGGGCCTAAGACGGATATTTCTCGAGCACTCGTGTTTTGCTATGGATTCCTTTTAAAGGATTCAATACAGCAGGTTTCTCGTTTGGCTCTCTTGTCTGTATATATGCGCAGATTCTTGGTCAGTCAAGCTTTCTTGTAAAAAGTTATTGGCTTTTGGAATGGCAGCAAATTTCGGTACTTACAAATCCCCATAGGTGACGCTTTACATTTTTTTTTTTTTTTTTTACTGGTCACATGTTTTGAGTTAGAGGAGGTCTGGGGCTATAATTATTGCTCTTGCTCTAACGTTCGCGGTGATACCTCCACATGTGTGATTTGATCATCGTTTACATATGTGGGCGAGACTTACTTATGCGTTCGCTTCTGCGTGCGAGCACACAGGGACAGGGGCACTTTACATATTTTTTTATTATTGTTAATTTTACTTTATTTTTCTACTTTTGACCCTTTTTTATTTATTTATTTTTTTGATATATCACTTGTAATAGGAATAAGCATGGTCCTCCTTTACAGTGAGCTATGAGGTCAAGTACCCACATCTCACCTCCTAGGCTGGGAAGCCTAGAATAAAAAAAAGAAAAAAAACGACTATCTCAGTTTCCCAGCTGAGAATATTTTTCGAATGCAGAAGCCGGGCGTGACATATCGTGCCCGGCCTCCGAACGATCATAGAGACACCGGGGACCATCTGATCTGCCGGAAATCTCTATGGTCAGCATCCAATGGCAGCGAGCCCGGAGAAGCATCGTAGGGGGGGGGGGGTGGCAGATCGCTAGCTGTAAAAGAGGATATCTGAATTTATGTCTGTAATTGCAGGCATCATTCAGATATCACTGCTCAAAATCAAGGACGTCATATGACGGCCGGCGGTTGGGATGCACGGTTAATCATCGTGGTATCACTGTGCTTGATTGGCCAGCAAACTTGCCAGACCTAAACCCCGTAGAGAATCAGTGGGGCATTGTCAAGAGGAAGATGAGACCTCAGACCCAACAATGTAAATGAGCTGAAAGCTGCTATCATCAAAGCAACCTGGGCTTCCATAAATCCTCAGCAGTGCCACAGGCTGGTCGCCTCCATGCCATTGATGCAATAATTCATGCAAAAGGAGCCCCGACCAAATATTGAGTGCATATAATACTGTACATGGATGTACTTTTCAGTAGGCCAACACTTCTGTATTAAACCCCCCCTCAAAATTACTCAACACACAGCCATTATTAATGTCTAAACCGCTGGCAACAAAAGTGAGTACCCCCCTAAGTGAAAATTTCCAAATTGGGCCTAAAGTGTCAATATTTTGTGTGGCCATCATTATTTTCCAGCACTTCCTTAACCCTCTTGGGCATGTGGTTCACAAGAGCTTCACAGGATCCTCTTCCACTCCTCCTCCATGACGACATCACAGAGATGGTGGATGTTGGAGACCTTGCACTCCTCCACCATGCATTTGAGGATGCCCCACGGATGCTCAATAGGGTTTTGGTCTGCAGACATGTTTAGCCAGTCCATCACCTTTACCCTCAGCTTCTTTGGCAAGGCAGTGGTCGTCTTGGAGCTGTGTTTGGGGTCTTTATCATGTTGAAATACTGTCCTGTGGCCCAGTCTCTGAAGGGAGGGGATCATGCTTTGATTCAGTATGTCACAGCACATGTTGGCATTCATGGTTCCCTCAGTGAACTGTAGCTCCCCAGTGCCAGCAACACTCATGCAGCCACATGACACTCCCACCACCATGCTTGACTCTAGGCAAGACACACTTGTCTTTGTATGCCTCACCTGGTTGCTGCCACACACGCTTGACACCATCTGAACTAAATAAGTTTATCTTGATGTCATCAGACCACAGGACATGGTTCCGGTAATCCTTGTTTTAGCAAACTGTTTCTTCATCATCTTTGGAAGAGGCTTCCTTCTGGGACAACAGCCATGCAGACCAACTTAATGCAGTGTGTAGCGCAGTGCTCGACAAACCCGGTCACCAGGTCACATTGGCGAGTAGAATTAGTGACCTGGCGCCCGGGGCAGCACAGCTGGGGGTATCCTTTCTCCATAGTGCACCCCCCCACGCACGATCGCGACGGACCACGCCGGCCGGTAATTGAGGCCGCGGCTTTGCGGCCTTGTGCAGTCCTATGGTACTTCTAGAATCTGGCGCCCCTCTTGTGGTGGCCGTTGGTATGACACCCAGCAATGCTAATGGAGCTGTTTGTTTTCTCTGCCTGCCCATCTCCTTCCCTTTAGAACCCCCAAACGTATGTGTGTGTGTGTGTGTGTGTGTATATATATATATATATATATATATATATATATATATATATATATATATATATATATATATATATATATATATATATATATATAATAAATTTTTTATTTTTTTTTATTATAACACCCTAGAGAATAAAATGGCGGTCGTTGCAATACTTTCTGTCACACCGTATTTGCGCAGCGGGCTTACAAGCACACTTTTTTGGGTAAAAATACTTTTTTTAATAAAAAAATAACACAACAGTAAAGTTAGTCCAATTTTTTTTTTTTATATTGTGAAAGATAATGTTACGGCGAGTAAATTGATACCAAACAGTACGGGCGCTACTCACTCATGCGTTTGCTTCTGCAAACAAGCTCGGAGGGACGGGGCGCGTTTATAAAATGATTATTTTTTTTTATTTTAAACTTTTTCACTGTCCTTTTGAAAAAAAAAAAGAGTGTAATTTTTATTCCTTCTACAAGGAATGTAAACACCCCTTGTAATAGAAAAAAGCATGACAGGGCCTCTTAAATATGAGATCTGGGGTCAAAAAGACCTCGGATCTCATATTTACACTAAAATGCAATAATAAAAATAAAAAAAATTGTCATTTGAAAAAAATAATAAAATGTCCCTTTTTAAGACCTATGGGCTGAAGTGACGATTTAAAGTCGCTTCTGCCCTGCAATGACTTGGAGACGCGCGGGGGCCATCTTCCCCTCACTCGTCTCCATGTCGTTTAAAAAGAAAACCCTGGCTCCTAACTTTTTTTAGCTGGCTCCTAGATTCCAAGCAAATTTGTCAAGCCCTGGTGTAGCGTATGGTCTGAGCACTAACAGGCTGACCCCCCACCCCTTCAGCCTCTGCAGCAATGCTGGCAGCACACATACATCTATTTCCCAAAGACAACCTCTGGATATGACGCTGAGACTGTGCACTCAACTTCTTTGACAATGGCGAGACCTGTTCTGAGTGAACCTGTCCTGTTAAAGCGCTGTATGGTCTTTGCCTCCGTGCCACAGCTCAGTTTCAGGGTCTTGGCAATCTTCTTATAGCCTAGGCCATCTTTATGTAGAGCAACAATAATTTTTTTCAGATCCGTTCTGTCAGTTCTTTGCCACGAGGTGCCATGTTGAACTTCCAGTGACCAGTATGAGAGGGATAACACCATATTTAACACACCTACTCCTCAATCACATCTGAGACCTTGTAACACTAATAAAACACATGCCTCTGGGAGGGAAAATGGCTAATTGTGCCCAATTTGGACATTTTCACTAAGGGGTGTACTCACTTTTGTTGCCAACGGTTTAGACATTAATGGCTGTGTGTTGAGTTATTTGGAGGGGACAGCAAATTTACACTGTTATACAAGCTGTACACTCACTACTTTACATTGTAGCAAAGTGTCATTTCTTCAGTGTTGTCACATGAAAAGATAGAATAAAATATTTACAAAAATGTGAGGGGTGTACTCACTTTTGTGAGATACTGTGTATATATAAGTATTGAACACGTCACAATTTTTCTAGGTAAATATATTTCTAAAGGTGCTATTGACATGACATTTTCACCACTTGTCAGTAACAACTTATATAATCCATATATACAAAGAAAGGAAAACAAATAAATAAGTTCAGAAATTTGGTTATGTGTAATAAAATGGAATGACACAGGGAAAAAGCAAGAAAGGCATAGAAAGCAAAGACACCAGCTGAAATCTATCAGTAATCCGAAAGCAATATTGCCCCTTGTCAGTGCTAATTAATATCAGCTGGTTCAGTCTCAACTGATGGCCTATAAAAAGGGGTCTCTTTATTAAGGAGGTGTCGCACAAGAAACATCTCATGATGGGTAAAAGCAAAAAGCTCTCAAGACCTTCGCAACCTTATTGTTGCAAAACATACTGATGCCATTGGTTACAGAAGGATTTTTAAACTTCTGCATGTTCCAGTGAGCACTGTTGGGGCCTTAATCCAGAAGTGGAAAGAACATAATTTCACCATAAACCAGCCACGACCAGGTGCTCCTCGCATGATTTCTGACAGTGGAGTAAAAAAGAATTATCAGAAGAGTTGTCCAAGAGCCAAGGTCCGCTTGTGGAGAGCTTCAGAAAGACCTGGAATTGGAAGCTACAATTGTTCCAAAGTAAACCATAAGTAATGCACTCAACTGCCATGGCCTATATGCACGCTCACCACGCAAGACTCCATTGCTGAAGAAAAAGCATATTGAAGCTCGTTTAAAGTTTGCTGCACAACATTTAGACAAGCCTGTGAAATACCAGGAGAATATAGTCTGGTCAGATGAGACCAAAATGTAACTCTTTGAATGACTTCATATCATTGAATGAAGGATGAATGGAAAAATGTACCAAGACATGCTTGATAAAAATCTGCTGCCATCTACCAGGATGATGAAGATGAAACGAGGGTGGACATTTCAGCAAGACAATGATCCCAAAACACAAAGCCAAGAAAATTCTCAATTGGTTTCAAAGAAAAAAAAATAAAGCTGCTAGAATGACACAGCCAATCACCTGGCTTGAATCCAATAAGAAAATTCATGTAAAGAACTATAGATCAGCGCTCATAGAGGCCCACAGAACCTTCAAGATTTGAAGACTGTGTGGGAAAAATGGGCCAAAATCACACCTGATGCATGCGACTAGTTTCTCCATAGAGGAGGCATCTTGAAGCTGTCATTACCAACAAAGGATTTTGTATGAAGTTTTAAAGCGGTTGTATACCCTTAAATTCAACTTGCACCTACAGGTAAGCCTAGATTAAGGCTTACCTGTAGGTACAAGAAATGTCTCCTAAACCTGCACGGTTTAGGAGATATTTGAAAAGAACGTTTTACAACGTTGTCTACAACGGTGCATTTACAGGGTTAATCCCCATTCACAACTGCGGCTCACCTCAGTTGAAGTGTCCTGCGTGCCAGCGCGGAGCGAAGTCCTCGCCGCTCTGGCCAATCACAGCACCGCATCGGCGATGTGATTGGCCTGAGCGGCGATACCCGGAAGGGTATCTGTGGAGAGATGGATGCGGCCAGAGGGGGAGAAGAGGACGGCGTCGGGGGGGGCCCGATCTAAGGTAAGTGATGCATAATGAGCTAGTATGCTAGTCATACTAGCTCATTATGACTTTGTCTTGCAGGTAGTGTACAAAAAAAAAAAAAAAAAAAAAAACGGGTATACAATCGCTTTAATTTCAGTTAGCGTGTTCAATCCTTTTTTTTTTCCCTGTGTCATTCCATTTTATCACACATAACTTAATTTCTGAACGTATTTGTTTTGGTTTCTTTGTGTGTGTGTGTATATTAAAACTACTTTTTTTTTTCTGTTTTGTTGTTTTTCCTAAAACCACAAACTACATATGGATAGATGTCAAAAAACATATTTTTTTCTGTTTTTATAGGCCTTCTATCACGATGCAAAAAACAATTTTTCCGAATAATAAGGAGATTGCCGTTCGTTGGCACAAAAGTAAGTAGAAATTGCCACCATGCCTCCACACCTTCCAATAATCTCTTTTGATGTTTTGGTTTTACATAAAATGTGATTGGGGGTCCCTAATTAGCTGGCTACTATGTTGGTAGTAAAATGTAGGGGACGTTGCCCCAGAAATAAGTGAAGGCGTGTAAAGATTGTCAATTTTGTTAAAATGCAACACAATCGAGCGATTTTAGTTTGTGATTTACTGGGAAAAGATCATATCTGGTTTATAATTGGATATGTGGGATGCCTATTCACTTCTTTGCAACTGTGGCAAAGTGTGGGAATTTGTTACATTATGTACAGCCCGAACTCCGAAATCGCATTTCCTCCTCGTGTTATTGGCTTATTGCAGTTTTCTTCTCTTATTACAACACTGGAACTGATTATGTGATTGTGGCATGACTGACCTATTCACTTAGCCTTAGAACAGCTTGACAGTTTCTACAGAGGGTTTAACAGGTACATCTGCAATAACATTTTTAGAATATATAATTGACCAAGAAGCGTTTCCCTTTTTCTTTCTCCCTTTTTTATTTTTATTTTTTTTATGAAGGAGGTTATTAACTTCCCCAGCCCCCAGTGCTTTCTACGGCCTAGAAAAAAGCAAATCAAATCAGTAAAATAATTTGGAGCGGGCTTTCTCCAAGTTTGTTCTGCTTATTCTCCACCATTTCTGGCTTAGCTAAAGGTGAGTTCTGTGTAGGGATTGACCGATATTGTTTTTTCGGTGCCAATACGATACCGATATTTGGGCCACCTCTCAGGTTGATAGACGATATTCTGTACACTTTTTTTTTTTTTATCACTGCTATTGCAGTCACAAGGAATGTAAACATCCCTTGTGACAGTAATAGGCAGTGACGGGTACTCTTTATGGAGGGATCGGGAGTCTGTAAGACCCCAAACCCCTCCACTGCTCTTGAAAGTATTCAAAGCGTCAAGATCAGCGTTTTTGAATACTTTATATTTTTTTTAAACTGGCGCCTTTAACCGCTTCCCGACCACCCACTGCATATATACGTCAGCAGAATGGCACGGCCAGGCAAAACCACGTACAGGTACGTGGCCCTTTAATTGCCTGGCCGTGGGTCACGCGCCGCCAGCGGCGCGCTCGCGACCCGGTCGGGAGCTCCGTGACCCCGGCCGCGGGACCAGCGGATCCGATCGCCGCTGGTGTCCCGTGATCGGGTCACAGAGCTGAAGAACGGGGAGAGGTCTGTGTAAACAAACCTCTCCCCGCGCTTCCTACTCTGCCTGTCATTGATCGGCTGTTCCCTGTCATCGGGAAAGCTGATCAATGACGTCAGCCCCGCCCCCTAATGTAAAAAAACACACACGTCACAGCCAATAACCCCTCCCCTCCCCCTAGTGGTTAACTCTTTCACTGCCACTGTCATTTATACAGGAATCAGTGCATTTTAAATGGCATTTATAGCTGTATAAATGACAATGGTCCCAAAAATGTGTCAAAAATGTCCGATGTGTCCGCCATAATGTCGCAGTCACAATAAAAATCGCTGATCGCCGCCATTACTAGTAAAAAAAAAAAAAAAAAAAAAATTCATGAAAATGCTATAAAACTATCCCCTATTTTGTAAACGCTATAACTTTTGCGCAAACCAATCAATAATCGCTAATTGCGATTTTTTTTTTTTATTTTTTTTTACCAAACATATGTAGAAGAATACGTATCGGCCTAAACTGAGGAGAAAAAATTTTTTTTTTATATATTTTTTGGGGATATTTATTATAGCAAAAAGCAAAAAATATTACATTTTTCTCAAAATTGTCGCTCTATTTTTGTTTATAGCGCAAAAAATAAAAATGCCACCAAAAGAAAGCTCTATTTGTGGGAGAAAAAAAGGACGCCAATTTTGTTTGGGAGCCACGTCGCACAACCGCGCAATTGTCAGTTAAAGCGACGCAGTGCCGAATCGCACAAAGGGGCCTGGTCCTTTGGCTGCCAATTGGTCCGGGGCTGAAGTGGTTAAGATGCCAGTAATCCGGGAAGCAATGTCATGACATGGTTTCTGGGTTACTAGATCCGGGACCTGAATGAAGCATCGGCTTTGTTCGGGTCTTTAGCCAGCCAACGGGGGAGAGCCTGGGCGAGCGGCAGGGGAGGACGAGGGGGGGGGGGGGGGGGGGGGGAAGATGTCTTTTCTCACTGCTTGTAATAACAGCCGAGTGGCTACTGACCTGCATCAGTTGTTATTACAATAAAGCCGACCCTCTGCTCCTAAAGAATGGTACCGCCACCCATAATCTGTCGATCCCTAGTTCTGTGTGAGCCAATAGCATTGCATACGAAAGCACACCAAATCACATGCATGCAACATGTTCTTCTCATTCATGCAGAAAAATACATTTTGATTTGTTAAATTTAGGTATTAAGCAAAGTTAATGAATTGAGCCTGTGGAAGTATAGTTCCAAAATGGTAAAGAATTTGGTGAAAAAAATTTGAAATTATGATGGGTATTTTTTTTTTTATATAGAGCTGATGATTTACACAGCGCTTTACAGATCGTACATTTGCATCAGTCCCTGCCCTCAAGGAGCCCATTTAGACAAGAGCCAATTTATCAGCATGTCTTTGGAGTATGGGAGTAAGCCAGAAAACTCGGACAAATACCCACACAAGCTCAAGGAGAACATGCAAAATAGTGTCTGCCAACATCCGAAGCAAGGTCCCCATGCTGCCAGGCAGGAGTGATAACCACTAAGCCACTGCAACTTGACTGGGGGCCCTCCTGTTGTTGCAAAACTAAATAAAACTAATAAAAGTCCCATGAGGCATTGCAAGCCTGACAGTTACAAGCATGACTCCCACAGGCAGAGACATGATGGGACTTGTAGTTTCGCAACGGCTGGAGGGCCGCCAGTTTGAGACCCATGCTTTAAGGTAAAGTCTACAAATATTTATTGATCAAAACTTTAGAATCCCATTAAAATAGACCACAACTGGTCTCTGTTGGGAGTGTCATAATGTAAACCTGTGACCGCATGCACTCGAAATGTGTTGTCATGGTGACGTCCTGATACACTAGCGTGCGTTTCACCCGTATCGGCCTCTCCTTGGCTCTGCCCAACTTCCGGCGTGGCCCTGTGACGTCATCTCTGGCCTTTGCCGCTTGGATGCCATGTCCCCACATGGTTTTTATCTAGGATTTCCTGACGCAGGTCAGGAAAATCCTGGTGGTAAATTCAGCAGCCAAAGGTTTCAGTATCTCCATCAGCGGGCAAGTAGCCTTTATACTGTTTACTTTTTGAGGCTCGGGACAATAACTGGATATGGTACATGGTTACTGATAACTGAACCACCCAGTCATGATTGGTTTACAATATGACATTCCCAACAGAGACCAGTTGTGGTCTGTTTTTTCTTATGGTCTGTTTTTTAATGTCATTCTAAAGTTTTTATCAATCAATTTGTGGACTTTACTTTAATGGGACTCCTATGAACTGTTTTTTTCACCCCAATTGAGGCACTGCATATTTTCCGGACTATATGTAGCAACAGTGTGGGACAAAGTTCAAAGCGTTTATACAGAGATTACTGGCTTCATCCATCTAATATGTCTTGCTGTACAAAAGTTTTATACAGCTGTGAATTTTTTTTTTTTAATTAAGAATGTTTTTAGAAATGGACGTATTTAAAAGTTTTGATTTGAATTTCCCTTCTATTTACAAAAATAATCAATATTTGGTGTGACCATCCTGTGCCTTCAAAACGGCGTTCATTCTTCTAGGTATACTTGCACACAGGTTTTGAAGGAACTTGGCAGGTTGTTCCAAGCATCTTGGAGAACTAGCATTAGTTAGTTATTTTCTTGCTTTGCTGTGACCTATTTTTGTGTGATTCCATATTTTACCAATAAAGGCTTTTGAATTTTTCTTGGAGTGCGGCCGTTCAGAGTCCTTAATTTGCATCTTCATCAGCTTGTGCCGTGCCTGCACCTGGGTTCTCTAACCATAGGAACAGCTGTGGGATTGAGTTTGGGTGGATCATCCTGGAGCGGTGGATCTCTCCATACATCTTGGAGAACTAACCACAGCTCTTCTGTGGATATAGGCTGCCTCAAATCCTTCTATCTCCATGTAGTAATCCCATGAGGTTGAGATCAGGGCTCTGTAGGGGAGAAACTATTACTTCCAGGACTTGTTCTCCGTTACGCAGAGGATAATTCTTAAATACATTGGCTGTATGTTTTGGGGTAATTTTCCTGCTGCAGAATTCATTTGGGGCCAATCGCGTGCTTCCCTGATGGTATGACATGATGTATCTGCCTGCATTTCTCAGCTTTGAGGGCACCATTGATCCTGACCAAATCTCCAACTCCATTTGCAGAAATGCAGCCCCAAATGTGCAAGGAACCTCCACCATGCTTTACTGTTGGCGGCAGACCCTCAATATCGTACCGATCTGCAGCCTTTCGCAAATAAACTGTTACAGCCAAATATTTAAAATTTTAAGTCGTCGGTCCAGCGTACCTGCTGCCATTTTTCTGCACCCCAGTTCCTATGTTTTCATGCATAGTTGAGTCTCTTAGCCGTGTTTTTACATCAGAGGCATGGCTTTTTAGCCGCAATTCTTCCATAAATACCACTTCTGGCCAGGTAGATGGGTGTACCTGAGTCTACGTTCCTCAGTGTTGCCCGAAAACTGGTATCCCCTATTCCGGGAAATGCGGACATATACATATCCATCGTGCCATACCATCAGCCTAAAACCTTTGCACAGTTACTGTGTGTGTGAAAAGGGGGGGGGGGGGGGTTGACCAGATAAAATGCAGGGTACCCCCTACTCATTCACATGGGGGAGAAGGGGATCTTGTTAAAGGGGGCTTTAAGAATCTGATAGGTCACCCCCACAACCACTGGGCCAGGGTTGTGGAGAAGGGGCCCTTGTCCTCACCAACAAAGCACCCCCACCTCCCCATGTCGAGGGTATGGGGCCTGGTATGGATCAGGATGGAGCTCGCTCGTTTCCCTTCCCCCCCCCCGCCCCCCCCTTTCCTGCATGCTCGGATGAGAGTCTGGTATAGATTTTGGGGAGACTCACACTGGTCGCTAAGGATGCTGGTGGGCCGCTGGTTAGGGGAAAAAAATGCTGTAAACCGGTGCTTAGCAGCCATTAACAGTGTTTTAGGGGCTTCTAGGAGCCATCGGCTTTTTACTTTTTTTTTTTTTTTTTTTTTTTTTTTTTTTTTTTTCTGCTGGAAAACTCTCCCAATGCACCAAAAAAGCTTTTTTTTTTTTTTTTTTTTTTTCCTGTTTCTAAAAGCTGAAGCTTGAAAAAAGCTTCTAGCCTACACAGGGTGGATTTGATTTTAAATCGCTAGTAAAAAGGCTTGATTTTAAATCATAATTTTTAAAGAGCAACTGTCATCTGTCTCGCTGACCCGCTGTTGACTCACCGCCAGTCCCATTCACTTTAATGTGACAGCTGATGTGGCAGTGACACAACAAGGAGAGGGATGTGACGGCAGCAGGTGAGTAGATGCCCGCTAACAGGCTCTGCCATGATGGATCTGAAATGACAGGTGTTCTTTAAATGTAAGGACTTATTCTTGCTGGTAGTTAGAATCTTTTAATACTTGCAAACAAAATGAAGGTTTCCTATTTAGAATAATACGCTGTCAGGTTAGTAAAACGGCAATATCGGAAACCGATTCAATTATACAGTTTGTAGTGTACATTGTTTTGCAAATGTATGGGATAAAGGAATATTCCTGAACTTTGTTTTATCTCATGGTTACTGTGCGTTGTGCATTGTTTGAATGCATCAATGCAGTGCATGTTATCTCCGCTTGCAGACCTTGGATTCTTTGAATGAGTTTATCAAACATTTAAATATTGCAGAATATACAGCCTCATGCTTCTAACTAAGTTCCATTTCATGCTGCATAAACTAAATTATTAATGTATCTAAAACTTTCTTTTAGCCTAGGTTCGAATAAATCTATGCGAGTTCAGATGAACTCGCACAATTTCACTCCTGCGCGTCAGTCTCGATTTTTTTTTTTTTTGCCGCGATTTCAGAGACATTGTGCAGGTTTCTGCACAGATGTCAATGTAAATCGCAGCCCAAAATCGCAAAAAGTCGTACAGAAACATTTTGAAATCGGTGCAGCGTTGCACTGATTGGGACGGTGCCATTGCCACTGATTTGACATGTCAGATTGCACCAATGTGAACTGGGGCTTGGATAGATTTTTACTCCAAAAGCATTTTATTAAAATAAATTTGATAAAAATCGAATCGATTTTAAATTAAAAAAAAAACGAAAAACGAAAACGTACGATAATCTAATCATTGGTAGACAGCTTTCGAGAGCCGATTACAACAATTCATGCGAAAATATTCGATGGGATAAGCAAATTTTTTTTTTTTTTTCTTGTATGATACCAGATCGTACGATTTTTGTTTTAATCAGTACACTTTTTGTCTGAAAATACAACACTTGCGAAGGAGAATTTTCGTAACTTAAGTAACCCTTTAATTTTCGATATGGAGACTAGCATGCAAAAAAAACAACGGTCCCATAATCTCATTATGCGTACCAGGCATTAATCTTTTCTAAATTTTTTTTCTGTGGTTCCATCTTCCGACCCGTATGTCTACAGGACAAAGCGGGGATGTAGGAGCCAATGAATGGAACACAGTAGGGACACGGGTGCCCAACACTCCTGGCAGTGTTGAATGCTGAGGAGACAAATATAATATAAGTGCTGGAACGTAGCAGCTCACTGAAGAGGAGTATAAGAGCTCATCTATTTCAGGGACTCCCTCATAGCATTAATTTTTGCCTGACCGTGTGGTTTTCAAGGATAACTGTACCTTGTATTTCAAGGATTTTTTTTTTGCCCCCTGAGTGCATCCTACCTGTAGAAATATTTGCATTTGCCCATAATCCAGCGATCTTCACGGCTTGCCATTGCTTCAGAAAACCTCCTCACCAGGTTCTCTTCGTCATGCACATACGCATTGCTTCCTCGTTCATTTCTATGGTGAGACCAACTCACGGTGGCCTCCGATGGTCCTGAAGAGTAGAAGGCATGGGGCCAAGGTGTACGGGCTCAGGATTAGGAGGACCCAGCAAGGAAGCTTTCTGTGCTGTTTGAGGCAGAGTGAAGATCAGATAAGTGGGCTGCATTTGGAAGGGTGAGGGGATGTCCTAAATGACAACTTGTACTAAAGGTACAGTTGTCCTTTAAGGATTTCCATTTTGGGACCACAAGATGGGAGCAACCAGAGCAAAGATGGTGGCAGCCATTTAGCTAAAAAAAAAAGTGAGTTTTGTGAGGACAGCGACCACTTTAAAAAGTAATAAGTACATTTAGAAGATGTTATGCCGTGTACACACGGCCAGACTTTTCGACAGCAAAGGTCCGATGAAACTAATCCGTCGGACAATTCGATCGTGCGTGGGCTTCATCGGACCTTTGCTGTCGAAAAATCAGATGGACTTTAGATTTTGAACATGTCTCAAATCTTTCCGACTGACTCGAGTCAGGTCGAAAAATCAGTTCATCTGTATGCTAGTCCGACGGATGAAAACCGACGCTAGGGAAGCTATTGGCTACTGGCTATGAACTTCCTTATTCTAGTCCAGTCGTACGCAGGGCCATCTTTAATATTGATTGGACCCTGGGCAAACATTTTCTTGGGCCCCCCCCATACACCACCTGCTCTGAGACATATAATAGCAGCTAGACTTAAAATCAGTTTACTGAATCAGGCAGGGATTGCGATTGGTTACCAGTGGTTACAGGGTATCATTACTGCTTACTGACTGGTTGCTAGAGGTTACAGCACACATTATGGCTCACTGATTAGTTGCTAGATGTTACAGCACATGATTTCTGCTTGTTGATTGGTTGCTAGAGATTACTGTACAGTAATACTGCTCACTTGCTAGAGGTTACAGCACATCATCTCCTCACTGCAGGGGGCCCAATATACAAGTGAATGCCACCTTTATTTACATATCTATGCTGCCGGATGCAGCTATTTGCATATGAATGCTGCTGCTATTTACATATGCATGCTGGTTATTTACATTATAAACACAGGGTCTGCAGGTGAGTCATCTGTACACAATAGGGCAGAGCTGGGCAGCATTAGTAGCAGCACTTCACACTGAGATCTCAGGACACAGCAAGGGACTAAAACTTCAAGGGACAAGAGAATTTAAACTGGGATAGTTGGCAAGTATGAGGCATCTGCTTTGGGCCCCACAACAATGACGGGGCCCAGGGCAGCTGCCCCTTTTGCCCTGGTCGTACGTCATCACGTTCAAATCCGCCAAACTTTGGTGTGATTGTGTGTGGCCAAGTCCGTTCGTTCGGGAAGTCCGCCGAAAATCCGTTGGAAAAAGCGTCGGACCTAGTCTGCCGGAAAGACCAGTCGTCTGTACACGACATTACACGGGCATTCCTTCCATTCAAGGAATATGCATCTGATGCTAGGTTTGCTTTAAATAGTCATCAAAACAGACGACCCTGGCTGACAAACTCCGGCGTAATCTTCACTCTGCAACAAAGGGTTAATGGGTTTGGAGCTATTTGTAGAATCTGGTTTTCAAGATCATGGGCAAGCACAATCTTTTCAAACAAAGTAGCTGTGCTTTATCAAGAGACATTGTGGTTTTTTTCTTCTCACATGCTTTGTCCACTCAGCCAACTGTCACAGTTTACTAGAGGTCATTGCACTCCTCTAGTCTGTACAATGATGTCATGCTGCTTGGCATTTTCTATACATCTTGGAGAACCTTTTAGGGCTTTTTAACTAAGCAACACAATTAACCCGTTTCTGTCCATCCTATTATAAATGAATCCTTCCCAGCAAGTTCCCAGTCCTGAAAAAGTGTTAACATCTTATTTGCTGCTTAGCACTTAGAGCTGCACGATTAGTCATTAAAAAAATGCGATCTTGATTCAACCCCCCTCAGGATCTTAATCCGACATTACCACGATTCATGAAACAAGTGCAGAGCTGCTCTCTGCTCAGAGTTGTCAAAGGGGGAAAAAAAAAAAGCCGGCAAAGTTTATCACAACATTGCTCAGTGCTGAGAGATGAAGATAAACAATGTATCATTTTGGTCCTTTTAGATCAAGGAGATGAACTTCAGTCTGTAAATGAGGTCAGTTTAACCACTTAGACTAAGCCTTTTTCTGACATTTGTTGCTTGCAAAGAATGGAAAATTACCATGCTAACCCATGCTGAACAATAAGGCTGGCTTCACACTGGGGCGGTGCGGGGCGGCGACGGTAAAGCAGCGCTATATTTAGCGCTGCTTTACCATCGTTTTACCCGCGGTATGCGGCCGCTAGCGGGGTGGTTTTAACCCCCGCTAGCGGTCGCAAAAGGGTTAAAAACCTCCGCAAAGCGCCGCTGCAGCGGCTGTTTGCGGGCGGTTTCCCATTGATTTCAATGGGAAGGAGCGGTATAGGAGCGGTGAACACACCGCTCCTTCACCGCTCCAAAGATGCTGCTAGCAGGACTTTTGTTGCGGTCCTGCTAGCGCACCGCTCCAGTGTGAAAGCCCTCCGGCTTTTACACTGGAGTGAATGGGGCCGGTTTTTTCAGGCGGTATACAGGCGCTATTTTTAGCGCTGTACCGCCTGAAAACCGCCCCAGTGTGAAAGGGGCCTAAGATACACACACACACACACACACACACACACACACACACACACACACACACAAACGAGAGCTGCTCTAACCTTGGTGAATTAAATAATAAATGTGCATAAACATATAGGTGGCTAGTATGAGCGGTTGTGGATCATTTTTATTACCGCAAGGTGTTAGTGATCCTGTTTTGCCTGTTATTATTTCCTTTGTTGGTGAGTAAGTATGTTTTACCTTTAATGTTTTGGGTGGGGTACAAGATATGGTTCTAATTTGAAACATGAGCAGGTATCACCCATCTCCCTGTGAACTAGATATGTTTTCCATTTCCAGTATGGTGGATTTTTGGCTAGCCACCCGAGACTCCGAATTGAGGTGAGATTTTCTGTTTGGTGTTTAAGCGGCACAATTGTTCACTAATTGCGGAGTTGACTCCTCGGTCCCTGAGAAAGTTTAGGACGTCTGCTTGGCTTCATCCCGTATGGAGTGCGATCTGTTTATGAGCTGAAATCAGAATTATCCTCAGGATAAAGGCCTTGGCTGGGCACTAGCCACAAGCTTTTCTAAGTTTGCCATCTGCTAAGCGTGTCCTCTATGTGGTGGAGGTGTGCTATTTTTGTTGTGGTGTGACAACATTCACTTAATTGTCACGTTAAACATTTTAAAGGGACATTTATTTCTTTAATATGCTGGTCGATGGCTTTGATGATCTATATGGCCTATTATTTCACCTATATGTTTATGCACATTTATTGTGATCTTTATTCTAAGCCAAAAAAAATTGTGATTCTCATTTTGTCCAGAATCATGCAGCTCTACTAGCATTTCAGTAGGGAGATCAGCCAATGGGTGATCACTGTGTTAAAGTAACGCTGCCTCTGAAAAGTCATCCAGAAAATGAAGCATTTACCAAATGTACTCTCCTGACACTAGGATGATAAAAAGGCAGGTAAAGCACATAAGTGGGATACGCTAATCTTTGGAAAAATCAGCTTTATGAATATTGGAGCATAGCACACCCCTAAACTCTGCGCCCTGTGTGTAGCGTGCTCCTGGACTCTGCGCGTAGCGTGCTCCTGGACTCTGCGCGTAGCGTGCTTCTGCGCCATGCCTGAATAATAAGAGTAGCTATATAGTCTTACAGATACAACTGGCCTTTTGACAGCATTGCATTGCGGCCCCCAATGAAATGAAGTTTGACACCCCTGCTCTCTCTCTCTCTCTCTCTCTCTCTCTCTCTCTATCTATATATCTATATATCTATATATCTATATATCTATATAATATATAAAAAATTTTTTTTTATTATATGGCACCTATTGAGAATATGATGTTTGCAGCTATCCTGTTCCTGGTGAAGAAGAGAAGACAGCAGAGGCATGTTGAAGAAAATCTTAGACCCTGACTTAGTTACTGGGCCATTTTATGCTGCTCGATATGGAGGCCGTTGCACCTTTCCTCAAGTTTTTCACAAGAATTTCCATCCCCATATTTGATGCACTGTTGCAGATTCTGAGGCCATACATACATACATATCAATACATTTATATCATGCATACAACCCACAGAGGAGCTTTGGGAAAAGGTGGTTGAAGTATTTTAGCTAAAAACTAAATTTCCGAACTGTATAGTTGACCTGGATGACCTGCAAATTCATGTAAAAACGTGACTGCCAACTCAGGATCAAAATAATTTAGTTATAAAAATATTTTTCAATCGTACCTCTGGGTCTAGTGGACACCATTTTTTTTTTTTTTTTTTTTTTTTTTTATTTGACGTTGGGTCCTATGGAAGAGGTGGTGTTTAAAGAATATTCTGAGAATC
Source organism: Lithobates sylvaticus (assembly GCA_028564925.1). NCBI lineage: Eukaryota > Metazoa > Chordata > Amphibia > Anura > Ranidae > Lithobates > Lithobates sylvaticus. The sequence continues at coordinate 141,638,524 of CM053036.1, read as the reverse complement.
TGCAATGGGACAAAGATTGCATTGAGGACGCTTGCGGTCCAAGCCTGCCCTTTGTTATTGTTGCTGAGGAGGCCTTTGGACTATCGGAAAATTGAATGTGTCCCTACGGTGGACAAGAAACAAGCCATGCGCAAAAAAAATCTACAATTATCTGAGCCGTGCCTGCTGTCTGGTGGCGTGTGCTTTTGGAGTTTGCTCTTCAAAGTGGTGCGTTCTCATGTCAGCCATGCAGCTGGATGTGGAGAATGCCATCAGGGTAGTATTCGCTTTCTGTATACTCCACAATTTTGTGCCTGTGATTGAAAAAGAAAGCAAATATTGCCAAACACAGCACCTCTTTCTACTTAGAAAAGTGTGCCATTTGTTGGCTTGCAACCCCCAACACATACACTATATTACCAAAGGTATTGGGACGCCTGCCTTTACATGCACATGAACTTTAATGGCATCCTGGTCCTAGTCCATAGGGTTCAATATTGAGTTGGCCCACCCTTTGCAGCTATAACCGCTTCAACTCTTCTGGGAAGGCTGTCCACAAGGTTTAGGTGTGTCTATGGGAATGTTTTACCATTCTTCCAGAAGCGCATTTGCAGGGTCAGGCACTGATGTGGACGAGAAGGCCTGGCTTATAGTCTCTGCACTAATTCATCCCAAAGGTGTTCTATCAGGTTGAGGTCAGGACTCTGTGCAGGCCAGTCAAGTTCCTCCACCCCAAACTCGCTCATCCATGTCTTTTATGGACCTTGCTTTGTGCACTGTTGCGCCGTTATGTTGGAACAAGAAAGCGCCATTCCCAAACTGTTCCCACAAAGTTGGGAGCATGAAATTGTCCAAAATGTCTTAGTATGCTGACGCCTTAAGAGTTCCCTTCACTGGAACTAAGGGGCCAAGCCCAACCCCTAAAAAAACTACCCCACACCATAATACCCCCCCCCCCCACCAAAAAAGAAAAAGGGGGTTTTCATGTAGACCTGTACTTGGATATTATACCTGATGTGTTTGTTTATGCAGTAACGGGCTAAACATTCCGGTTTTGTAACCCATGGCCACATGAACAAACATAGGTGTTGGATAAGTCAAATAACTGTGTGACATGAACAGGCACCTTCAAGATAAAGTGTTTTAGTATGATGTGGGAACTGACTGCTAATGCTCTAAACATTTAAAACAACATACAGAGGAATTCAAAATGGGTGAAAAAAAAAAAATGTCAGTAGTTCCCTAAAAATCAGGAAATCTTTAGCGCCCGTGTCAGTTGCATTCCTAATAAATGCGTCCAGTTCAGGTGGTTCTTAATGGCATGTTTTGTATATATTGCTATGGCAGCAAGGAATTCTGATATAATGGTCTCTAACACACTTTTAGAATTCCCCTGATAGTGTTTCACATTTTAGCAAAGAATGGTTTTATGAAATGTAACAAATGCAATAGACAGAATGGAAGACAGAAGTGTACAAATTTTTATTTATTCTAAACTCAGTCTCCACACTACGGCATAATATAAAAAAAGTGAACAGTAAAAAAGCAATTGGGAGGTCAGGGTGCCCATGCTGACCTCGTGTCCAAAGACAAAAGATCCTACAATGGGCATGTGGGCATCAGAACGAGAAAAAAGGTCAATGGAAGGTGGTGGCCTGGTCTGATGAATTCAGGAATGATGGGAAGACCTCCACCCATGCCGCATCCAATACTCAAAACCAGTCCTGCTGCTAATGGATTTTACTGGCACCCACATAAGACGGCATCCAATTTCTAAAACTAGGTCCCACTTGATATATGTATCATATTGCAATGTCATTGGTTTTAATGACTTTTTAAGGCATGGTGCATTACTTTATTTAAATGTTGTAAATAATGATTGATACATTTTTTTTATAAATTGGATTCTATCTCATGTGGGTGCCAGTAGAGTCCATTATCAGCAGGACTGGTTCTTCCAAATGGTTTACTTTTTTTTTCCAGCTTGAAAACGCTGATAAAAGCTTGTGTGCATGGACCAATAGGATAACATGCTGGGGAGTTTACTGGATGTAGAATAAAAGTCTGACACCCAAAACAGCAACTGTAAAAATCGTCCAATGCGTGTAAGGGAAAGTGGAACTGACCGGTGGCATTATCTGAGGGCAACAGTGCTTCTTAGGCCCCTTTCACACTGGGGCGGTGCGGGGCGGCGACGGTAAAGCAGCGCTATATTTAGCGCTGCTTTACCTTCGTTTTACCCGCGGTATGCGGCCGCTAGCGGGGTGGTTTTAACCCCCGCTAGCGGCCGCAAAAGGGTTAAAAACCTCCGCAAACCGCCGCTGCAGCGGCGGTTTGCGGGCGGTATCCCCGCGGTTTCCCATTGATTTCAATGGGAACGAGCGGTATAGGAGCGGTAAATACACTGCTCCTACACCGCTCCAAAGATGCAGCTAGCAGGACTTTTTTTACCGTCCTGCTAGCGCACCGCTCCAGTGTGAAAGCCCGCCGGCTTTCACACTGGAGTGAATGGGGCCGGTTTTTTCAGGCGGTGTACAGGCGCTATTTTTAGCGCTGTACCGCCTGAAAACCCGCCCCAGTGTGAAAGGGGCCTTAATGCCAAAGCTCAGCTATAGATATGAAATGTTCTGTTACATTTTTTTTTTCTTTCTTTAGACATCATGTTTTCAAAGTGGCATCTGCTTTAGAAAGTGACAATGTGGTGTACTTTTCCGTACAGATCCAGAAAGAATTGGATAAAGCTTTAAATGAAATGGCTCATCTCGTGTTAAATATGAAGGATGGCGTGAGCTTCGTGACCTCTCTTCCTCGCAATGGACTGAAGCAGGAGCAAGTCATGGAAAAGCTGAAGGAATATTCTGCTCTAAGTATGACATTTTAATTATTGCTATCCTGTTAATTTTTAATAAGGAGTATGTATACACTGCAAAACTCACAATCCATAATTGATCAGTGAAATAAAAATGGAAACTAAAGGTCCACTGCAACCGTTCTTTTTTTTAAACAGAAAAAGGAAGGTTTAAAAGCCCTCTGATTGTATTACACTGTCCCCATTGGGTCTTTCTAACACCACAATAATCCACGCTATTTTAGTAAAGTAGAGAAAGGAGGTTAGAGCATCAATCACTATTTTATTGCTGTGTCCCTATGGAGGGATATTCTACCTTGCCCATGGACACAAATATGCATGTGCAAATTCTCAGATCTATCAATAACTTGACATGTGCAGTTAGCTGTTGTAGATTCATTTTTTTTGCTTTAATTACTTGAATTCACTAGGCTTCATATTTCCACTGTGTTTCTCTGTTTCTTCTGTTGCCAGACATTACAATATAGTCTCAGAATGTGATCACCATGAGGGAAAGAAGCCAGCAGATGGGACGCTCTCCCCCACAGTGTTATAGAATAGGTTTTCTTCCAATTTTGGCCCAGTTTTACATGCATTACATGTTCCATGTTCACCTATAGTACCAGAAACATCAGGATTTCTAACACCAACACACCAAACACACCTGTGATGTTTAGAAACTGGTCAGTAAGAAGTTGATGCACATATACTATTGTAAAAACCTGGCTAGTTAGCTCCCTTCACTGGAGGACCATCTCCCGGCTGATATGTATGCTAGAAAGCCAGATGTGTGGGGGAGAAGGATACTGGGAAGGACCCAGTGTAGAGAATGGAATGTCACTGGTGGTGTATGTTGTATGAAAGGCTAACTCCATATTTTAGAGCCTGTTGCATATTACACCAACTGTATATTTAGGGTATAACATGGTGCCACTCTGACCCCCCAAAAGTGTGCAGAAGTTCATCCCCCGGGAAGCAGCTGTCCATTGTCATTCATTCTCAGATGTCTGTGAATAAACTACAAGTCCCATCTTCCACTGCTGCCAAAACAGCCCTTATCCTTCGAGGCATGGCATCCATTTGACCTCTGAATGGTTTCTGTGGTATCTGGCACTAACCCGTCAGTAGCAGATCTTTTAAGTCCTGTATATTTCGATGTGGGACCTCCACGGATTGGAATTTGTTTTTCCAGAACCTCCCACAGATGCTTGATTTGGGTTGAGATCTGGAGAATTTGGGGGGCAAATTAACACCTCACTCATTGTGTTCCTCAAACCATTCTTGAACCATTTTTGCAATGTGGCAGGGCATAGTATCCTGCTAAAAGAGGACACTGCCATCAGGGAATACTGTTTCCATGAAGGGGTGTATTTGGTTAGCAGTAGGTGGTATGTGTCCAAGTAACGTCCATATAAATGGTAGGATCAAAGGTTTCCCAACAGAGCCTTACCCAAAGCCTCACACTGCCTCTGCCTGCTTGTCTTCTCCACATACTGCACCCTGGGGCCATCTTTTCCCCAGGTAAGTGACGCACATGCACCTGGCCATCCACACGGGATCTCTGTGCCCGTGAACGCAGCCTCTCTGTGCCCGTGAACGCAGCCTCTCTGTGCCCGTGAACGCAGCCTCTCTGTGCCCGTGAACGCAGCCTCTCTGTGCCCGTGAACGCAGCCTCTCTGTGCCCGTGAACGCAGCCTCTCTGTGCCCGTGAACGTAGCCTCTCTGTGCCTGCAGCCTCACTGTGCCCCATCAATGCAGCTTGACTGTGACCCATTAATGCAGCTTTACTGTGACCCATTAATGCAGATCTCCTGTGCCCCATCAATACAGCTTTTGGTGCCCCATTAATGCAGCTTTACTGTGCCCACATCATCATTAGAGACTCACATGGACTCCACTGGATGGATCACACACACACACAGCAGGGATGTCCCGCTGTGTGTCACGGAGCTGGCTGGGTCTGTGTTCACTGCGCGGTGTAACAAGGTCCCGCCCCCCTAGACCAGCTCGTTTCATAGGCGGAACACTGATACTATCACACGAGCTGCTGGTTTAGGGGGGCGGGACCTTGTTACACCGTGCGCCGAACATAGACCCAGCCAGTTCCGTGACACTCAGCGGGACATCCCCGCTGTGTGTGTGATACACATAACAAGAGGAGGAGAGAGTGAGGGGAGCGCTGCAGCCTCACCTCAGCTCAAAGCGGCGCCAGGGCAGTCCGGTCCTGCCGCTCTGTGTCCTCCGGCTGTCAGTTTCCTGGCTAATCTCTTCAGCCAGGAAACGGTCAGCCTGGTCCATCCCCGCTCCTCATTCGCCCTGCATTGAATTTTTGAGGTGTGTGTATATATATATAATCTCTTTTGATGAATGTTACAATTACTTGACTCTTAGGCCCCTTTCACACGAGGCGGACTCCGCTTGCACGGAGCCCGCCTCTGTCCGTCGGCTCAGCGGAAGATCTATCCGTTGATCTCCGCTGAGCCGGCGGATGACAAGCCTCTCTCTGCTCACTGAGCGGGGAGGGCTTGCGAGCGCCGCTGGTCTCTATGGAGAGATCGGATGAAAACGGACAGTGTGTCCGTTTTTCATCAGAACTCACCCGATCCGATCCGATCCGCCAGCGACAGATCTGGACGTGGGGCCATACGTCTGCTTTTGGCGGATCGGACCGGGTCGGATGTCAGCGGACATGTCTCCGCTGACATCTGACGCTCCATAGGCTAACATGGAGCGCCCGTTCAGATCCGCCGTCAAAACTGACAGGCGGATCTGAATGGTCCATCCATGTGAAAGGGGCCTTATGCTGATAAAAAAAATACACAAAATTTCACATTTAAACCTGTTTTCATCTGTATAATAAATCATAGGTAATAAATCTCGGTGAGCTATTATTATATCTGCTAATTCACTTTATATTTGTTATGCTTTTTGCAGCACTAAGATTCCTGGCAGCGATACATTTTCCAGTAATAGTAATCACATTGTTCTTTTTTAGGTGAGGTATCTTGGGAGAAAGGAAAGGTTTCTGGGACTGTTTATAGTGGAGACGAGCGACTGACTCAGCTGCTTGTAAAGGTAAGCAGACATTTTTATTCCAAGGTTATTCTTTACTCTTTGTTGTAAATAGTTTGGGAAGGGGGGGGGGGGGGGGGGGGGGTTCTCCTGCCTGAAGGAATTACTGAAGAGTAAATAAAATGAATAAAGTCGATCATGAAACCAGCATTGAACCCTATAGGCTGGAGATGGTGAAGGATTGCTCCATGTGCTGAGTGCAGGCCGGGGGTTTGGGAAGCCTCGTAGAAGACCGTGTATACAAATGCTTGTTGAAACTGCCTCCTTTTAATAATGCCATTCGGTTATTCTAAAAATAAAGTTAATAGTTGGCACACAACATCCTAATGAAAACATGTAAATGTACTGTAATGTTCTCAGCATTAATATGTAACCACTGTTTACTGACTTAGTAAATGTAGACATTCCTAGGCATCATGATTAGAAGTGTCTGAAAGAAAAGCCATGTTAATCAAAATACGCATTGGGGTTCGATTTACTAAAACTGAAGAGTGCAGAAATCTGGTGCAGCTGTGCATGGTAGCCAATCTGCTTCTGACTTCAGCTTGTTCGATTAACCATTTGACCTCTGGAAAATTTACCCCTTCATGAACAGGCCATTTTTTGCGATTAATTAAGTTAATTGACAATTGCACGGCCGTGTGACACTGTATCCAAATAAAATATGTCCGTTTTCCCACAAATTTCGTTTTCTGTTGGAGTTTTCTGTTGGTGGTATTTGATCAAAAAAAAAAATGCAGAGGTGATCATATACCACCAACAGAAAGCTTTTATTTAAAAAAAATATTTTTTATATATATATATATATATATATATATATATATATATATATATATATATATATATATATATATTTTTATATTCTATATATATAAAATAAACATATTAAATATATAAATATTTTACTTTCTGCTATAAAACATAAACAATTAAATGTAGGCCATTATTTATTCTGCTACATATTTTTTTTAAAAAAAAAATATGTATGATTGGTTTGTGCAAAAGTTATAGTCTAAAAACTATGGTATACATTTATGGAATTTTTTAATTTATTTTTTTACTAGTAATGGCAGCGATTTATAGTGGGATTGCGATAATGCGCCAGACATTGGACGCTGACACTTTTTTTTTTTGGGGACCAGTGACACTAATACAGTGATCAGTGCTAAAAATATGCTGTATAAACTGTACTAATGACACTGGCTGGGAAGGGGTTAACATCAGTAACGATCAAAGAGTTAATTGTGCACCTATCTAGTGCTTGTGTACTGTGTGGGAGTTGCTTTTACTAGGTGAAGGCATGGATCAATGTTTCTGCTTCGCAGGAACACAGGATCCATGCCTTCCCTACTGAGAGAACGACAATCTGCCTTGTTTACATAAGCAGACTGCCGTTCTGCCTGTGTACTGAATGATCGGCGTGTGTCAGCAGACATCGAGTCTGCTTTACCCGCTGATCGGCTCCCGCTGTGCACAATCATAATACAGTGCTCGACAAACCCCAGGCGCCGGGTCGCCATTGTCACTAGAAATTGCATCCTGGTGCCTGAAAATTTGTCAGCCCATTCACTGTTACAGGGGTCCACAAATCCTATTGCCCGATGCCCGGGACATGCAGTTCCGGGTGCCAGGCAGGTGTGTCGGCTTCTTCTTTATTATTTTTTTTTAACATTTAGCCCTTCTTTGCCCTCTCCTCTATCAGTGCCCAGTAAACCCCCCTCCGTCTATCATAGTGCAAGCTCAGTGCCCAGCCGCCGCCCACCACTGTGCAGGCTCAGTGCCCAGCTGCCCTCCTACACCTATCAATGTGAGGGCAAAAAAGAGTGTACGTACGTGTGTGTGTGTGTGTGTGTGTCTAATTATATATATATATAATCTATGCATGCGTGTCGTGATCAAATACCACCAAAAGAAAGCTTTATTTGTGTGAATAAAAGTGATAGAAATTTAATTTGGGTACAGTGCGAATCTCAGTTAAAATAGCGCAGTGCTGTATAGCAAAAAAGCTTTGTTAAAAAAAAAAAAAAAAAACTGGCTACTACCGTATATACTCGAGTATAAGCCGAGTTTTTCAGCACATTTTTTTGTGCTGAAAGTGCCCCCCTCGGCTTATACTCGAGTCAAGCACTTTTCTGCAGCAAAAAAAAAAATTTCCGACCCGAATTTGTATCTCGGGGCCACATGGGTCTAGGAATGCCAAATTTGGTGTGCCAACCCAGTGGACCTAGCACTATAACATATCCAAATATGGGGTTCCTAGCACTAAGTGGCCCCGAGATATGGGGCCCCAAAGTCGGTTCGGAAAATGTCATTCTCTGCTGCAGAAAAGTGCTTGACATTTTCTGACCCGAATTTGGGGCCCCATATCTCGGGGACACTTGGAGCTAGGAACCCCAAATTTGGCATTCAAACCCAGTTGAACTAGCACTACAACATATCCAAAGATGGGGTTCCTAGCACTAAGTGACCCCGAGATACAGGGCCCCAAATCGGTCAACTGTGTCCATCTGCATGGGCACAGTGAGGCTGCAAATGGGCATCTTTGACCCTCTTTTCCACTTACAGTAGCTGCGCATTTCTCACCCTAGGCTTATACTCGAGTCAATAAGTTTTCCCAGTTGTTTGTGGTAAAATTAGGTCCCTCGGCTTATATTCGGGTCGGCCTATACTCGAGTATATACGGTAACTTTTTTTAGCTGGCTCCTAGTTTTAAAGCAAATTTGTCAAGCCCTAATATAAAATATATACAGTATCTCACAAAAGTGAGTACACCCCTCACATTTTTGTAAATTTTTTATAACATCTTTTTGTGACAACACTGAAGAAAATACACTTTGCTACAATGTAAAAAGTAGTGAGTGTACAGCTTGTATAAAAGTGTAAATTTGCTGTCCCCTCAAAATAACTCAACACACAGCCATTAATGTCTAAACCACTGGCAGCAAAAGTAAGTACACCCCTACGTGAAAATGTCCAAAAAGTGTCAATATTTTGTGTGGCCACCATTATTTTCCAGCATGGAGTTCACCAGAGCTTCACAGGTTGCCACCTGGAGTCCTCTTCCAGTCCTCTGACATCGCGGAGCTGGTGGATGTTGGAGACCTTGCGCTCCTCCACCATCATCTGTTTTTGAGGATGCCCCACAGATGCTCAAAAGGGTTTAGGTCTGGAGACATGCTTGGCCAGTCCATCACCTTTACCCTCAGCTTCTTTAGCAAGGCAGTGGTCATCTTGGAGGTGTGTTTGGGATCGTTATGTTGGAATACTGCCCTGTGGCCCAGTCTCTGAAGGGAGGGGATTATGCTCTGCTTCAGTATGTCACAGTACATGTTGGCATTCATGGTTCCCTCAATGAACTGTAGCTCCCCAGTGCCAGCAGCACTAATGCAGCCCCAGACCATGACACTTCCACCACCATGCTTGACTGTAGGCAAGACAAACTTGTCTTTGTACTCCTCACCTGGTTGCCGCCACACACGCTTAACACCATCTGAACCAAATAAGCTTATCTTCTCATCAGACCACAGGACATGGTTCCAGTAATCCATGTCTTTAGTCTGATTGTCTTTAGCAAACAGTTTGTAGTCTTTCTTGTGCATCACCTTTTAGAGGCTTCCTTCTGGGACAACAGCCATGCAGACCAATTTGATGCAGTGTTCGGCGTATGGTCTGAGCACTGACAGGCTGACCCCCCACCCCTTCAACCTCTTCAGCAATGCTGGCAGCACTCATACATCTATTTCCCAAAGACAACTTCTGGATTTGACGCTGAGCACGTGCACTCAACTTCCTTGGTCGACCATGGCGAGGCCTGCTCTGAGTGGAACCTGTCCTGTTATACCACTGTATGGTCTTGGCCACCATGCTGCAGCTCAGTTTCAGGGTCTTGGCAATCTTCTTATAGCCTAGGCCATCTTTAAAATATTTTCAAACATGTGAGGGGTGTACTCACTTTTGTGAGATACTGTATATGTGTGATCCTGCGCACAGCGGCAGTAGCAGTAAAGCTACAATAGGGCAGTCGTAAAGTGTTTAAGCTTTGACAAAAAAAAAAAACTGAAGATGATTGGTTTCCATCCAGAGCTGCACCAGATTTTGCACTAGTTTTAGTAAATCAACCCCACATATGCTGTCCATATACTACCCGAAAAATAGTTGGAAAATCTGTCATTTGACCGCTTGTTAATTTTTTGTCCCGTTAATGGGCACAAATAGAAAATCGGTTTTAACTTTTCAGAGCCGAAAAATCTAAGGAACGGGTTGGAAAATTCTGCCAAATGAAGGCTACATTGAAAGGTTAATGTGTTTCTCACTTAAACTGTTTGTACTAGGCATATGTGACAAAACAAACCAAAAAAAAATCATATATTTATGTCCATTGAACGATTTATCAATCGAAATGCGGTCATTTCACGATGGCACTATTGTTTGCTCCCACGGCTGAGTGTTCATTATTTGAAAATGAGTTTGAGCTATTTTTCGTATTGTGTATGGCCAGCGTTGGTCTCTTTGGGTAAAACACACACATTTCTTCTATTCGGGTGGGTCCACACTGCCTCAGTGCTGGGACACTGCACTTTGGGCAAAGCGCCGCAAACCCCATGGATTTTGTACAGGTAAGCTTTACTTTCCCATGATTTTTTTTTTTTTAAATAACAAACATGCTATACTTACCTCCACTGTGCAGCTCGTTTTGCACAGAGTGGCCCCGAACCTTGTCTTCTGGGGTCCCTCGGTGGCTGTCTCGGCTCCCTCCCGCAAGGACTCCACAACTTCATGCGAGCTCCCTCGCATGACGTGGAGTGATTGCGGGCGCGCTCCCGTGATACAGCTGGCGCTGCTGTCAATCACATCCAATGACGCGGCGTGCCGGGGGGCGGGGACGAGTGATACAGTGAGCAGCTACGGCTCACTGTATCACTCGTCCCCGCCCCCCGGCACGCCGCGTCATTGGATGTGATTGACAGCAGCGCGAGCCAATGGCTGCGCTGTTTTCAATCCATCCAATCAACGGCCAGGGTGAGCGGCGAAGAGGACGTCGGGGGCGAGCGCGGGACTTTCGAGGGGATCAGGTAAGTATAACAGGGGGCCAGCATTGTCCGATGTTTTTTCCTATTTTTTTTTTTAATAAACCTTTACAACCCCTTTAAGGCATAGCGGGGCAGTGTGAAACCACCCTTAGACTTTTAGTGATGTGGGCCAGTGATAGAACCATACTCTTCTACTTGTAGTCAAATTGCAATGATAATAAGTAGCCAACTTTGTCTGTTACTTCTGTTCTACTTTGTGATCACGTTGCTTACTGTTTTGTTTCCCTAAAGTAGAATTATTCACAAATCAACATTTTATGGATGCTGATGTCTTGTTTTACTCCTTAGGTGTATGGAGAATTTGCTTGGAGCAATCCCTTGCATCCTGATATCTTTCCTGGCGTGCGCAAAATGGAAGCGGAAGTCGTGAGAATGGCGTGCACGCTCTTCAATGGAGGCCCGCAGTCATGTGGCACAGTAAGGTTTTTTGTTCTTTGAGTCACAATAAACTAAGTTATCTACATTTTTATTCTGAAACTTGTTAGTCTGGAGTCTGTGTCCTTTAGTAACCCTGATGACTCCTATTGACTAACATCAAAATGTAAAGAATTTTTGAAACCACAAAAATGTGCTGAATAAGATTTTGTTTATAAGGGGTTTTCTGTTAATAAAGCTGATGGGATATGTTATGTTTGCTTACTTGAACTTGTTCATTTAGACTTGCTGAAACGTGCTTCTGCATTGCATTACATTAAACAGAAATCCAGCCAATAAAAAAAAGAGGGAAATGAATTGCACATAAAATATAACATAACAAATTCAGTTCTTCCTGAAATATTCCACTTCAATCCAGAGATTTTCCCCATAATACTTAATTTCTGCAGCTAGATAACTTCATTCTGATGGTCATTATCATTCAACCAATTTCCTGTGCGCCCAAATTCTCCCGGGCATTCGTCTTGCTGCCCGTTGTTTACTTTCTAAGGTACCTGCTTAAGCTTAACCATTTCAGCTCCGGAAGATATACCCCCCTTCCTGACCAGGCCATTTTTTGCGATACGGTACTGCGTTAATTTAACTGACAATTGCGCGGCCGTGCGACACTGTACCCAAATAAAATTGATGTCTGTTTTTTAGAGCTTTGTTTTGGTGATATTTGATCACCTCCTGCTGGTTTTTTAATTTGTTGCGCTATAAACAAAAGATGACCGACAATTTTTGAAATAAAAACAATATTTTTTACTTTCTGTTATAAAACTCACCTAATAATATCAAAATGTAAAAAAAAATCCTTCATCAATTTAGGCCAATATGAATTCTGCTACATATTTTTGGTAAACAAAATCCCAATAAGTGTAATATTGGTTTGCGCAAAAGTCATAGCGTCTACCCTTTGGAATATTTTTATTTCTTTTTTACTAGTAATGGTGGCGATCAGCGACTTATAGCGGGGCTGCGATATTGCGGTGGAGAAATCGGACACTAAGGGGGTTATTTAGGAAAGGCAAATCCAAGTGCACTTTCAGTGCAAAGTGGAAGTGCAGGCGCTCTAAATCTAAGGGGTAGATCTGTAATGAGGGGAAGCTCTGCTGATTTTATCATCCAATCATGTGCAAGCTTAAATGCTGTTTTTTATTTTCCTTCATGTCCCCCTCGGATCTACAGCGACTGCACCTCCAAGTGCACTTGCAGTGCAAAGTGGATTTTCCTTTAGTAAATAACCCCCTAAGTCCCCTTTCACACTTATATGACTTGTCCCATGATTTGGGACTGCAAAGTAGCATGACAAGTCGTTCCCCATGATTTTCAATGACAGCTATTCATATTAGTACGACTTCAAGTCGTCCGACTTCAAAGTAGTCCATGCACTACTTTGGTCTGATTTTGATGCCACTTACACAGGCATTCCTTGAAATCGCGGCAAAATCACGGCCGCGAATCGTGGCAAAATCGTGTGACTTTGAAGTCGCACAAGTGTGAAGGGGGCCTAAGTGACACTTTTTGGGGACCAGTGACACAATACAGTGATCAGTACTGAAAAATATGCACGGTGACCGTACTAATGACATTGGCAGCAATGGCGTTAACATCAGGGGCGATCAAAGCGCGTCGATGTGCTTTAAATCTTTTTGAAAAGTGGTCGGAGTTCAGTGCTGTCTGTCTGTGGTTACAGCTGTCTGCTGCGGGTCATGGGCAGCTGATTTTACTGTCAGCAAACAGGAAGCATGTGGAGAGTCCTCTGTACAGCATAGATCTTTGTACAAACCATCTTGTGCAATATGTTCTGAAGATGAGATCAACACGCATATCCAGCTGCTTGCTTCACAATGTCACGTGGCCCTGTGTTATAAACAAAGTCATTTCTATGCATTGGGTCAAGTTTTTTGTAAAATCAGTAGCGTTGCAATATTTTTTTTAAGTTGAGGCACGTGGCCCTGTGTTATAAACAAAGTCATTTCTATGATCACTTACATGATTTGCAATGTACTTCAAAGCTGCATTCCATTCATGCACTAATGTGCCTTTCAGAATGAATGACGGCACAACACACTAATGCAAGAATAATGTGTTTCCAAAACACTTAGGTGTGCAGTTGGTCTTTATTAATAATTAGACTGTTGACTATTTTAATTATATGTGGAGTCTATTAACACCCAGGTGTAATGCAATGGCTCTACTTAAACACATAGAAGGTGGAGCTGGAATTTAGTAGATGTCTGTCATTTCCTGCTGGTTCTTGTATAGAAAACCCTGACATATGAAGGATTAGACGCACTTGTTGATGGTTTGTCAATGAAAGGGTGAGGGGTATGCTAGTAAGGCTAGTCAGGCTAGTCAGGCTAGTGGGGCAAGACCAGAATTGTGTAACAGACTGCACTCAATCGTTTTACTTTTCTGTTTTGCAGGTCACATCTGGAGGTACAGAAAGCATCTTAATGGCCTGTAAAGCATACAGAGATCTGGCATTTGAGAAGGGCATTAAATACCCAGAGATGTATGACCTGTTGTTGTCTGTTCATATTTAGCTGTTGTTTTTTTTTTTTTTTAACTGTCCTGAAACATCTAAAAATCACATAGATTTAGGAATGGTTAGCCTTCTAAAAAAGGTGCAACATGGATTAGACAAGATCCTGGAAATGCCCCTCAGGCCCCTTTCACACGGGCACCTCCGTGAAGCGGGATCGGCTTGCTCAGCAGGTGATCCCTGCTGAGCAGGCGAATGACAGGTCTGTGTCTGCTCGCTGTGCAGAGCGGACATGGACACAGCCCGCTTTCGTCTATGGGGCAATCAGATGGAAACAGACCGCCTGTCCATTTCCATCCAATGCCATCTGATTCACCAGACAGATAGGAAATAGGTTTTAGGCATCCGTTTTTTGGTGGACAGGATCAGATCAGAAGTCGGGTGTCAGTAAACAGTGTTTACTATGCTTCTGTTTGTGAATGAACAGGAAGCCACTCGGCACAGAGCAATTCCCATTCATTCACTGCCCCCTGCAACTGAGGCTGCAGAGAAAGGCATGTTTGTTTGGAGCTTTGGGATGCATCCCCTAATAAAATAGCCTGCGCACACCTATGATGACCAGACAGCTAGTATTTTCAGAAAGTAAATACCTACCTCCATATTTCCCCAGACAGAAGTGTACTTTAACTCTCACCCACAGAAATCTCACTCTTAGGCTGGTATCACACTGGGGCGTTGGGGGGGCTGGCGGTAAAGCGGCGCTATATTTAGCGCCGCTTTACCGTCGTTTTAGCGGCGCATTTTGGCCGCTAGCGGGGCGGTTTTACCCCCGCAAGCGGCAAACAAAGGGTTAATGCCGCCCGCAAACTGCAGCAGCGTTTTGCGGGCGGGTTCGGATCGCTGCCCCATTGTTTTCAATGGGAAGGGCCGCTATAGGAGCGGTAAATATACCGCTCCTACAGCGCACCAAAGATGTGGCTTGCAGGACATTTTTCAGCGTCCTGCAAGCGCACCGCTTCAGTGTGAAAGCCCTCGGGCTTTCACACTGAAGACACAGCAACAGCTGTTTCGGGTCGGTTTGCAGGTGCTATTTTTAGCGCAATAGCGCCTGCAAACCGCCACAGTGTGAAAGGGGCCTTAAAGTGGTTGTAAACCCTGACTGTGAAGGGATTATCCTCGGGTGATACAGAGATGAAAGAACATAAGTTGTATCTGTCTATATGCAGTATTATTTTCTCTATATACATTCAAAGTGCACAATTTATAAGCCTGTCTCAGAAAGAGAGGCAGAGAACTGAAGTTACACTCTGCAGAGCTCATTGGGGAGACCTCTGACAGCTGATTGCAGCTTCAGCTCACAGGAACAGAGCTGAAGCTGTCCAACTGCTGGACCTCACTCCTTTTTCTCTTGGTGTCAGGAAAACTTGTCAGAAGTGACTAATGCAAATGGGAGAGGAACAAAGCAACAGACAGAAATTACACTTAGTGCTTTCAGTGATTTTTAGCAGGCCTGCGACATTGCGGCGGACATATCGGCCACTTTTGACACTTTTTTTGGGTCTATTGACACTAAAAATAGCCACTGATTTACTGTATAAATGTCATTGGCAGGGAAGGAGTTAACACTAGGGGGCGATAAAGGGGTTAAATGTGTGTACTAGGGAGTGTTTCTAACTGGAGGGGGGGATGGGACTGCCTGGAGGAGGAGACCGATTGCTGTTCATAATGGGTATGAACAGCAGATCTGTCTCCGCTCTCCTGACAGAACTGAGATCTGTCTGTTTACATTGACAAATCTCTGTTCTGCCTCTCTCAGGAGCAATCGCGGGTGCCAGCGGACATCGCAGCTGCCGGGCATGCTCATTGGCTCCGTTGTCGCGCCGCGGGCACCCTGTAGAGCTTTGCCCAGGGGAGCCAACATGCTGCAAATCAAACTTAAGTGGACTTATTTTAAAAAAATCCTGAAATGTTAAGATAAATGTTCCTCTAGGTCAGGGGGTCTCCAAACTTTCTAAACATAGGGCCAGTTTACTGTCCTTAAGACTTTAGGGAAGCCAGACTGTGCCCAGTGGGAGTAGAAAATGTCTTGATATCTGTGGGTATAAGCAATGCCTTATCTTTGGTGTCAGTGGGAGGAATAGCACCCAACATTGGTGTCATTGGGAGGAATTGTGCCCCATCATTTGTGTCGATGGGAGCAATTGTGCCCCATCATTGGTGTCGATTGGGAGCAATTGTGCCCATGGTTATTATCAGTGGCTGAAATAATGCCCCAAGGGCTGGATAAAAGCAAAGGGGCCACAGTTTGGAGACCACTGCCTAGGTTATGAAGAAACAAACATGCAAACATACTTGCTTACAAACATTCTTACAAAGCCATTAAATGATATGTAGCATTTGATCATTTGATGCTCCCACTCCACATAATGTGGCATGAAATCTAACGTACTGTATATACTCGCGTATAAGCCGAGTTTTTCAGCACATTTTGTTTGTGCTGAAAGTGCCCCCCTCGGCTTATACTCGAGCCAAGCACTTTTCTGCAGCAGAGAATGACATTTTTCGAACCGACTTTGAGACCCCGTATCTCTGGGCCACTTGGTGCTAGGCACCCCAAATTTGGTGTGCAAACCCAGTGGAACTAGCACTACAACATATCCAGGGTTCCTAGCACTAAGTGGCACAGAGATACAGGGCCTCAAAGTCGGTTCGGAAAATGTCATTCTCTGCTTCAGATAAGTGCTTGACATTTTCCGAACCGACTTTGGGGCCCTGTATACACCAAATTTGGGGTTCCTAGCAACAATTGGCCCAAAGATATGGGGCCCCTTATTCGGTCAACTGTGTATATCTGCAGCAATATCATTTCCGGAGTCCAGAGAGCCCAAGGGGGCACATAGGAACTCTTAACTATCGAATTTGAAGTTCGGGGGACCTATGGCTGCAAATGGGCACAGTGAGGCTGCAAATGGGCATTGTTGACCGTCTTTTCCACTTACAGTAGCTGCGCATTTCTCACCCTAGGCTTATACTCGAGTCAATAAGTTTTCCCATTTTATTGTGGTAAAATTAGGTGCCTCGGCTTATATTCGGGTCGGCTTATACTCGAGTATATACGTTATGTGCTTTCTTTATTCTCTTTGCTGAGAAAGGGTAATAGCGAGTGAATAGTCTGCTGCCTCCTGTGATATGTAATGTGGGTATCCCTGGAAAGCTGCAGGAGGAGGCTGACACATCACACTTGCCTAGGTGAGATTCAAGAAAGGTCGTTGGTGCAGACATATTAATAGGAAAAAAAAAAAAAGTAAATAGATGCAAAGGAAGCGATGAAAAGTCAGCTTTTTATGATTTAGGAGGGGGGAGGATTCAATGCGCATATTGTTTTTGAAATAAAAGGTCCCCCTCAAATTGCACACCCTCTTTGTTCTATTAGGTTTAAGGACAACTAAAGCACTTTTACCAAGTCTGCATGCCTTGTGTTGAGCTGCAGCACATGATTTGTCTGTATGGTTATTTGCATAACAAAATAGCCCCTGAGATTGCATGTATGTAACAAAGTAGCCCGTTTGTGTGTATGTATAATATGTATGTAACAACGTATCTTAGGAGTGTGCATATAACAAAGCATTCTGATTATGTACAGTGCTGTGAAAAAGTATTTGCCCCCTTCCTGATTTTTTTTTTTTTTTTTTTTGCATTTTTGTCACACTTGAAGGATTCAGATCATCAAACACATATTAATATTACACAAAGATAACCAGAGTAAATACAAAATTTGTTATTTAAATGATTTCATTTATTAGGGGACAAAAAGCTGTCCAAACCTGCCTGACCCTTTGTGAAAAAGTAATTGCCCCCTAAACCTAATAACTGGCAATGAGTCTTTCACATCGATGTGGAGGAATTTTGGCCCACTCTTCTTTGTAGAATTGTTTTAATTCGGCCACATTGGAGGGTTTTCCAACACGAACGGCCTGTGTAAGGTCATGCTACAGCTCCTCAATTGGATTTAAGTTTGGACTTTGACTAGGCCACTCAAAACCTCAGCAGCCATGATTATCGTGGTCTGTTTGCAGAGGGGAGGGTATAGCCAGGCAAGATCAGCCAGGTGTTACAGGGTGCCAAATTTTGTTTGGGTTAACAAACTCTTTACCTGAGGCAAGTGAGGCTGCAGTTTTTTAGATGTGTGTTTTTTTTTTTTTTCTTTTGTTTTTTTTTTCTGGGTTCTTTTATGACCTCCTGGATGAGTCGTTGTGCTCTTGGAGTAATTTTGGTTGGCCGGCCACTCCATTTTTTTTTTTTCTCCATTTGTGAATAATGGCTCACACCATGGATTGCTGGAGTCCCAAAACCTTAGAAATGGCTTTGTAACCCTTTCCAGACTGATAAATGGCAATTACTTTTTTTTCTCATCTGTTTTTAAATTTCTTTAGATTGTGCTATGATGTGTTGCTTTTTGAGCTCTTTTAGTGTGCTTCACTTTTGTCAGATAGCTTTTATTTAAAGAAGAGCTCCACCCAAAAGGGGGAAGCTCCGCTCTTTTTTCCTCCCCACATTTGGCACCTTTCGGGGGGGGGGGGGGCAGTTACCTGGTTTTGACAGGTACCCGCACTTCCGGCTAAGTTTGCTGCAGTTTGGTTCCTCCTCCTCCACTGCTGGATTCGTGGACAGGTAAGGATCCAAATATTAAGTCAGCAGCTACAGTATTTGTAGCTGCTGACTTTCAATTTTTTTTCTGAAGAAGCCTGGGACTCCGCTTTTTAAGTAATTTCTTGATTCAACAGGTCTGGAATACTGTCAGGGTGTGGCAAGTGAAATTTACCTCAGCTTTCCCCAAAAAATTGGTTGAGTTCTTTTATGATTTAGGAAGGGGGTGGGGGGGCAATTCCTTTTTCACATGGGGCCAGGCCTTTTCCTTTTAATTTTCCTTTTAAATCATTTAAAAACTGCATGTTGAATTTACTCGGGTTATCTTTGTGTAATATTAAAATGCGTTTGATCTGAATCATTTAAGTGTGTCAAATATGCAAAAAATACTGTAAATGGAACTCCAGGCATTTTACTTATGTTTTTATCTTTATAGCATCGCCCCTGTAAGTGCCCATGCAGCGTTTGACAAGGCAGCAAATTATTTTGGAATGAAGATGGTGCACATTCCCATGGATAAAAAAACTATGAAAGTGGATGTGAAGGTAATTATTGTCTTTTGAAGTTGTATATTCTGCAATATGTGGAGGTATGTACTGTGTGTGTTTGTTTGTTTTTTTTTTTTTATTGTTTTTTTTTTTTTATTCAGTTTTTTACTACAGGCCAATTTATTTAGTTTAAATTGGAAATGCCATCTCTCTGTGAACATAAAGAGAACCAGTCACCACCGTTTGGAAGGACAGCCTGCGTATCTAATAGCAAAACATGTCTGACCCTATGTAGATCTATCATTACAAAGCTCTTGTCCTACACATTGTGAAGATGGCACTACCTCCTGCAGCTTTTGCATCTGTGCCACAATTTTATTTTTTGTAAACAGTTAATACCTTCCTTTCTAAAGTTGCTTTTTTTATGGTGGTGGGGAGGGGCGGAGAGAGAAGCTGCACGTTCCTGAAAACGTCTTGTTAAGTCTTGCAATGTTAAGTGTGCTTATATTCTCTTTATTTTAACAGGCCATGAGAAGAGCAATTTCAAAGAACACAGCCATGTTGGTTTGTTCAGCCCCACAGTTCCCTCATGGCGTTATTGACCCAATAGAAGAAGTCGCCAAGGTAAGCAAGGCTTGTAATAGGGCACTGAGCCAGAAATTCTATTTACTGAAATTCCTGGTTCGAGTCGGTTAATAAATTGCAGCGCATTCAAGACTTGCTACATCATCCCTCACTGTATTACGTCTACTGCAATATGTAATAAGTACATTACAGCAATTTCATTAAAAAAAAAAACACTGCTTAATTGGACAAATGCCCCCCTTTTTTTTTTTCTTAATAGCTGGCTCTAAAATACAATATCCCGTTTCACGTGGATGCCTGCTTGGGTGGTTTCCTGATTGTGTTTATGGAGAAAGCCGGATTTCCCCTTCCACTATTCGACTTCAGAGTGAAAGGTGTGACCAGCATCTCAGCGGATACCCACAAGGTAAACCTCGGGATGGGGTGTTGTGGTAATAATATATATTTATTTATATAGTCATATCTGTGTTTATATGCAGACTGGTCTGGTCACTCTAAGATAACATATATTTATATCTGCTGTAACAGATATTGCAGCTTACTTTACCGTATTTATCGGCGTATAACGCACACTTTTTCCCCCCTAAAAATAGGGGGCAAATCACGAGTGCGTGTTATACGCCAACGGCGTACCTTGAAGGGGAAGGAGGGAGCAAACGCTGCTGGAATTCACGAGCCGTCATCTCCTGTTTACTCAGCTCTCACTCAGCTCCTACGTCACACACACAGTCCCGCCTCCGCCACTGGCATTGGACCAGTCTTCTGTCTATCATAGGAGCTGGTCCAATGCCGATGGCGGAGGCGGGACTGTGTGCGTGTGTGTGTGTGTGTGTGTGTGCTGAGTAAACAGGAGATGACGGCTCAGTGGTTTCCTGCACTGTTCAGGCTGCATCGATGGTTAGGCTGCAGATGAGCATCGAGGCTAAAAAGGGGCATTGATCAGGCTGCATTGATGAGATGTGCTGCAGATGGATGGGCATTGATCAGGCTGCATTTATGGGAGATGAGGAGGCGGCAGATGTGCTCTAAACAGGCTGCATTGATGGGCACTGACCCTTATTTTAATTCAAAGTTGTTTATTTAAAAAATACGTTTTTTTTTTTCCTGAAACTTCCCTTTCAAAATTATGCGTGTTGTATGCCGATTTAAATACGGTAGTTTATTTTTTCTCAGGCTTTTCCTTTCTTTCTTTTCACCTGGTGTTCCTGCAAATAACATAATTGTGTCCTTGGGTGGCTAAGTTTTGTCCGTCCTTCCTTCTTTCTTCTTCCTTTCTTCCTTCTTCCTTCTTCTTCCTTCTTCTTCCATGCCCCCGTTTGGGAATATTCACTCTCTTTGTCCTGTTTACGTAATCGAAAGTGAACACTAAATAAAGAAAATTCCAAATTTTGGGTCTACATCAGAACACTAATAGAGTGGAAACTTCCAATGGGGACGCTAGTTCTGGTATCCCTGGTGATACACCTGGAAACTTCTCACTTCCTGTTTAATGCAGGAAATGCTTTAAAGTGGTTAATAAACCCTTACATATGCCCAGCGAAGGGACTATCCGCACGTGATGTACAGAGATGAAACAAATCATTCTACATAAGTTGTACCTATTTATCTGCAGTCTTCTCTGCATCCATTCAAAGTGCAGCATTTCTAAACCTGTATGAGACTTAAAAAAAGGTGGATGGAGAGGGAAAGTCACACTTTGCACTGCTCAGTGAGTAAAGGTCTGAGAGCTTATTGGAGGGAAGGGACACATCCCTTCACACAACACTCAGGAGCAGCGTTGAAGCTGTCAACGGCTGGAGATCACTTCTTTGTCATCTTTTTTTCTCTTTGTGTGGGGAAACTTGTCAGAAGTGATTCAAGCTGCTAGCAGAGGAATGAAGCTTCAGAGATAAATGACACTTCGTTCGCTCAATTGAGACAAATACACACTGTATTATTATTTAAGGTACTTGTATAGCGCCGTCAATTTACGCAGCGCTTTACATATACATTGTACATTCACATCAGTCCCTGCCCTTAAGGAGCTTACAACCTAAGGACCCTAACTCACATTCATATACTAGGGCCAATTTAGACAGAAGCCAATTAACCTACCAGCATGTCTTTTGAGTGCATATAGAGATATACTTTGCTCATATTTCATGTCTGAGGTTTACAACCAATTTAAAGTAAACAATGTCTATCCTTTAGAACCACTTTAATTTATCCAGCTGCCCACATCACAAGCAGCAATGCCTGTAGGGCAGCCCGGCACTTTAATTGTCATCTCGGCTCGGGAGGACTTGTCCTGTGGATGTCATTAAGATGCTTCCTAGGAAGCCATGGTGCTATAGAGCTCCTCAGATACATGATGTCAGCAGAAGCCACCAAGTGTCCCTTTTCTGTCTCTGCCCCCGTCCTACATGGCTGGTTTGGGAAAATAGACTGAAGAGATTATGTGACCTTGATGAAAAATATAAAAAAGAGGTAAATGGAGGCAGTTTTACTGAAATATGTGGACTAGTATCTAGGGAATGTTGACATATTACTATATTTTTTATGTAATGACTTCACTGTTAATCTAACAAGAAAGCAGATGTAAGGTGGAAGAAATGTACTACTTGCTGTCGGTCAGAAATATAAGTAGTAAACTTTTTGTGTTTTTAATTCCAGTATGGCTATGCCCCGAAAGGCTCCTCTGTAATACTGTACAGCAACAAGGACTACAGACATTACCAATACTTTGTAGCGTCAGACTGGCCAGGCGGTCTCTATGCCTCTCCCTCTATTGCTGGCTCCCGGCCTGGTGGTATAGTAGCTGCTTGCTGGGCCACAATGATGCACATTGGAGAAGATGGATATATTGAAGCCACTAAAAATATCATTACTGCTGCACGGTTTATCATAAAGGAGTAAGTTTTATCTAGAAATCCTATGACTTATTGCTTTTGCTCATTCACTTCTGCTTGCATCTTGCACAGGTTACATGTTCTAAAAGGTACAGGTTTTGCATTCATATATGCCTTTATTATCTGCATTCCGTTTTGTATGAAGCAGTTTTCAATCTCTGTTCTTTACAGTAGAGATAGGTGGCTAAAATGTCAGAACATTTTGGGATGCATTTGGCTTATTATGATAAACTACAACACGCACAAGAAAATTATAGTGTATTGATATATGCAAAGCAAACCGTTTTTTTAGATATAGTAGAGAATTCTACTCTGCCTGTACATTTCTTGTCTCAGAGACTCGGTTAGAAGTGAAAAGACTAGAACTAGAACCGGTTTTACCATATGTAGAATTCCCCTCTTGTTCTGGTGACAGCTCTAACATATTGAAATTCCCCTCCTTTTCTGAAAATGGTAACCAGAACAATTCGAATGGCTATTCCCAAAAGAGAAAAAAACCTGATAGGGGCTCTAGTACTACCCTATGGAAAAGACGCTGTCAAGAGTAGTGTGATCTCTGTGAGCTGAAATAACTAAGGCTCCATGCACACTGAAGCTCGTAAACGGATGTTTTTCAGAGTTTGGCAGTTTTTTTTTTATTTTTATTTTTTAACAGCCCATAAACTCTCTCATATATGTTATCCTATGTGTCCATGCACACATGGACGTTTTTGGAGGTTTATCAGCAGTGGCGTTTATGGGCTGTTGTCTGAATGCCCTAAAATCGCTTTGAGGAGCTGTTTTTCTGACAACAAAAACGTTTAAAAATGTTAAACGCTGATGAACATCGATAAACGCTCAAAAACGTGGCTCACCAGTGTTTAACATTTTTGATCCATTGGAAAAAAAAAATCTTAAAAAAAAAAAACCCAAACGTGGAAAAACGCTATTGCAAAAACATTAAAAAAAACTTTGAAAGACTCACTGCAAAGCTACTGGCGTTTTTATAACATTATTTTAACGTCCAGTGTGCATAAGGCCTAAGGGTGTTATGATGGGAAGTGAATAGCGCCATCTGCTCTCTGCTGCACAGCACTGCGCCTGCATTATCCGTGTCATTCAAAAGGAACTGCAGTCTGCTCACATAATTTGCATTAAAAACATCTTTGCCATTTTGAAGCTTCCCTTCAACCACTTTGTATATTATTTTATATATACTGTGATTCTGTACTTGCCAAATATGCTGCAGAAATCTCCCTCCACTCAGTCTGGCTGCAGTCATTTTAACTGTGGGCAGCTGAAGCTGCTGCCTGTTAACTTCCTGGATTTACACAGAGGCACACCTCCAGATCTGCAGTGCTCATTGATCCTCTTTTGACCCCCCCCTCCTGGCAAACTCTCACAAGAGTGAGGGAGAGAGCTGTGCATGATGTCATAAGCCTAGGCTTTTACCGGACAAGAAACAGGAAGTGGGCTGTATAAGGTATTTACTGGCAGAAAATACATTTTTACTATCTAAAGTTAAAATGGCAAGGGTAGAGGATTTAATAGATGGAGAGTTGAAAAAAAATGACTAAAGATCTGCTTTCATTACATGCAGGCTGCTATGTGATACCCGTGGTGTCTGCAGAATTGTTTTCTTTGTAATTGTGCAGAGAATGCTCTGTGATATGAGAGGCCATTCACTTGACTTTGACCGATCATGACTAGGCTTTCTTCCTCCCACTAGTCTAGGCTTTGGAGTACTTAAGCAAGCAAAGCATAATGCTGTTTTTTTAAGGCACACCACTCACCTTTATAAAAATGCGCTCTATTGTGGTGCGTTTTTATTTTTTTTTTTATAAAGTGTGGGAATGGGAGAAAAAAAAAGAAATAAAAATTTTCACCTAGAACTGAGCGTTCATTGACCACTGATCGCTAAGTTCTTGGGTCTGATCTGAGCACAGGGTGGTGACAATCGCTGTTCTGTGCTCTGCTCCTTCAGTGCTCACTGGAGCCCAGGGGAGGGGAGCAGCTGGTTCAGGCTCAGTGGCCCACTCAGAGGCTGGGCCAGCTGCCGGTCAGGCGTCTGTGCTGATCTTGACATTGTAAGTATCCCTGCAGAGCCTGGACTGGCTATGCAATGTCAGCCAACTTTAGGCAGACTTTAGTCCATTGTCAGCTGAATCTGGGTCTCAGGAGTGCAGAAATAAGTGCACCCCGTGATCCACAGAAGTATGGCCAAAAGAGCTTTAAATTGGTTTGATTTTATAGAATGCTGTGATTACAGCAGCCCCTTATTTAAAACCAGTAACCTGTTCATTTTGTTGGGAGTCTTTTTTTTTTTTTTTTTTTTTTTTTATAATGTCCTTTTTTAAATTATGGCTAATAAAATGCTGCTCAGATCTGCTTTTTGTAAAAGAGCTGTGTGTGATTGATTTGCAAATTGTCTTGCAGTTCTTGCATGCATGTATATGTTCTATTGGCTTATTTGCCTTGGCTGACTGAGCTGTTAGGCCAGCCATACACGGTTCAAATGTCACCTGGTTCAGCAGGAACCAGCAAAGATTTAAACGGTTAACGGGCAGGCTGAATGTACCAAGTTGATCGATCAATCAGCTTGGGTACAAACAGTCTGCAATATTCTCTTGCGATTATCACTAGCGGCTGCGTTCGCCGCTAGAAATAATCACTGTCTTCTCCCAGCGGGAATGGCTTCCCATGTCGGCACTGTCTGTGTTGATGGGGGAATTGTGTGAATTTCTTTCCTGCAACCCCATGGTTGCAGGAAAGAAATTTGTATAGTTTATGGCCGGCCTTAGTAGTGGATTATGAGTGTTCGTTTTTTTTTGTCTGGTTATCTTCACTGATGAGATTAGTATTTAACTTTAATATTGTCATATGGTTTGCTTATATCTTTGAAGGTTGCAAAAGGTCAAGGAAATTGTTATATTTGGAAATCCAGAGGTGTCGGTCATCGCACTGGGCTCAGATAAATTTGACATTTACCGCTTGTCCAACTCTTTGACAGCTAAGGGCTGGAACTTGAATACTCTTCAGTTTCCATCTAGGTAAGTACTTTTTTAAAAGATGGTTTTCAACACATAGATGGAAGTATAGCATAACTATGTAATTTAGAGTCCTGAATTCCACTATTTGAAACGTTGAGAAATATTACCATCAATTAAAGAAGCAACTTATCGTATTGCCTGTCCTCCTGTGCTGAAATGGTCTATTTTCAGTATCATTTAAAAAAAAAAAAAAAAATTTTTCTTAAAAGAAAAACCCTTCTGCTGATAAGGTTGGCTTTTAAGTAGTCGACTTTAAGCTAGTAGATTTCCAAACAAAAATGTGTTTGTAAATTCTCACTGTGTTCAACGGCGTGACGAATATCCTTCCAAGGTAGTTCAAAATTGAGTTTGCTTTTAACATCCGATTGTGGAACAAATGGACGTTACTGCACAAAATTTACATACAATGTTAGAAATTTGTTTTGAGAAAACATTTCCATCCTGCTCCTTCAAATTTTCTTGTGACTATGGTGGAAAAGAAAGTCAGGTGGCCCCACTAATGGTTAGAAGATTGAACCGAATAAATATTTTAGATGAAATTCTACTAGTGTATACCCATCTTACAGTCATAAATGTGAAAGAAGGCAGGTCTGTAATAAAAACAAAATCTGCTCCTATGAACCAGTAGAAGCTTTCTTTCCTGAGCTTCATGTGTTAGTTGACGTATTGATGGGGTGGGTATAGATCTTCACATGGTTCCTACTGACTTTCAGTATTTTTACTGCAAACTTCTAGTCCGACTAAGCCCCGGGTCAACACCGGTGCGATTTGTCATGCAATTTAACAGTTTAAAATTGCATGACAGGTCGCACCACATTGCCAGAAATGGAACCGTTGCCACTCAGAAAAAGTTTCCTGCACTACTTTTTTGGGAAGTTTATTGCAACTTGCATAGACTTCTGGTAAATGAAATTGCGAGCCTCAATGAAATCGGAGGTGCAAATCCCACTGATCTGCGGCATTTGAAATTGTGCTGATGTAGAGCGATTTCAAAGCTGCAGTGGTGTAAACGAGGGCTAAATATAATTTACTGTAAAGGCAGCAGTGGTAGGAGACAGGTGCTGACTTCTAGATGAAAACACCATTTATATATTATAGCCCCAGGTTTGGACCTTTCAATATGTTCTAGAACAGCCTTTCTCAACCTTTTCAACACAGAGGAACCCTTGAAATAGTTCTCCTGTCTCGGGGAACCTCTGCTAAAAATTTGAAATCTACAACTCATGTTACAATAGTGTTATGGTCAGTGGGAAGAATGGTCCTTACACTTGTGGTCATTGGGAAGAATTACCTCCTTACAGATAGCTAAAAAGATCAATGGTATCAGTGGGAACTTATCTGAGAGGCAGAAATTGCCCAATGCTGAAGGAACCCCTAGCAACCTTTTGGAGGAACCCTGGTTGACTGTTGATGACTAGTCCAGGTCATTATTCCTGTTTTGATAGGTACATAGGTACACCTTGAAGCAGGTAGGGCACATGATTGGGGTTGTCTGTTTCAGGATAAAAAAAACGATTTATAATACCAGCTCTTGAAGCCAAAGAAACAACGCTTCTATTAGGTTAAAGCATTTGGAACCCATAGAAAGGCCTATATTCAGTTCTTTTGTAAGGATCCTTTTACTACAAAAAGCAATGGACAGTTGCCTACAGAACCTTAAGTTCTTCAGTCTAGTCGTACTGTATATGTGTGAACTGACCGGTTATACAGGTACCACAGTTAGGGAAGTCTCAGAAACCAGTGTTTCCGGTGGTTGAGCCAGCTGTTGTCAAGTCATATTTTGCTTTTTTGTGACAGCATTCACATATGTCTCACCGTGCTACATACAAAGCCTGGAGTTGCACAGCTTTTTGTGAAGGACATTCAGGAGTCTGTCGCTGTGATAATGAAAGACCCTGGAGCCAAAACTACTGGAGTGGTAACTATTATTTTATTACCTACGTAAACCTCAATTAGAAGTATGGCATTAGAGATGATTTATGAATATATAGTGTTTTCCTGTGGCCGTTTTTTATTTGACATTCCATAAGTGCAGCTTTCTTTCAGTGGATAGGCAGAAAAATAATGTGGACATTGCATTTGTCATTCTGTTTTTGTACGTTAATCTATACAGAACTGAAATGTAAGTTTTGTGGGAAGTTTAAGGTAGGTTAAAATACTGTATTCCTCAAAGATATTGGCTGCAAGGTCTCCCATTGGATTTCATGTTCTGGCTTTCTACCAAGGGTACCGTGATTGCGTCATATTGTTGCGGCAGGATTCTCCATTTTATTCATGTAGGTGTCGCTGAGGAGAAGCCAACAGAGTAGTGACACCATAACTTGAGACTGTAATGGCAGTGAAAAAGAAAACAGTCTGACATACAGAGTCTACCCTAAAAGGAGTTATTTTGGGTCTAGTATACCAAGAGCCACCAACAACATTGACATATCACTTTTTGATTGGCCATTTAAGTTTTGGCTCGCCCTGTTAACACCGAACTTATGTTGGAGCGTTCAGTGTGACATTTCAGTTGCTATCTTTGAGAATTGCACATAACAGCAGAGAAAGTTGAAGAGCATAATAAACTTTAGCAGGTTTGTCTTGTATATTGTCCTACCCTCAGTTTTTCCTCTCGTATCTCCTTTTTATTTCTCGAAATACATTGGGACATGAGCATTAGTAACACGTTTTTAGCTTTGTGTTTCTAAAGTAGGCGGGGATTAAAGCCAAACTCCGGGAAATATTAAAATTCTCCTTAAAGCGGAGTTCCACTGTTTTGTAAGTTTATTAAAAGTCAGCAGCTACAAAAAGTGTAGCTGCTGACTTTTAATAAACGGACACGGTCCCACGGTCCAGCGACGAGGCCGCCGGAATCCTCGCTCCTCTCCCCCTCTTCTCTGCAGCGCCGTCATTACTACTGTGGGCACCCAGCTGTGGCAGCTTGCGGCTTTACAGCCGGGCGCACATGGGGAATGCGCGAGTCACACTGCACTCTCCTAGTGGCTAGGCAATCTTCTGGGACCTGGGACGTGTCCCAGAAGATTGCAGCGAGGGAGGGGGCCACCTAGGGGGATAGGAGGAGTCTCCTAGTCGGTGAGACAGCAGAAGGAAGTGGGGCAGGAAGTACTTGTCAAAACCAGGTAATCGCTCTCCCTCCCCCCAAAAAAATTATATGACAAATGTGGCATGTAAAGGGGGCGAGGAGTGCTTAAAGCGGAAGTTCCACTTTCGGGGGGTACTCCGCTTTAAGCAAAGCTCCTTTGCTGTTAGCTCTTAGCTGTTTACAGGCTCCTAAAAAAAGAAAAATGCAGTGCACATTTTTCTTTCTACCTGCAAAAAAAATGTGTGTGTGTGTGTATATATATATATATATATATATGTGTATGTATATATATATATATATATATATATACATACATACATAATATATACATTTTTTTTTTTTTTTTTTTTTTTGGCGTTTAGATGTAAATTGTACCTAGGAATATTTACCTGAGTTTGCTGTAATATTTGCTTGTGTTTTTGTTTACAGGGTGCCATATACGGGATGGCACAAACAATACCCGATAGGTCTATGGTAACGGAGATTTCCAAAGCCTTCCTGGACTGCCTGTATCTCACTGAAATGCCTTCCAGTGCCAAGCAGATAAACGGTTCACCTGGGCACCAATAACCAGCACTACTTTCTGTGGGCGGTACTCTACAAAACGGTTCCACGGAGCCAACACAGCAGGACGGCACATAGACTGCTTTTTATTACATTTACTTTTGTAGCCTTTTCAGGAACAGGTATTTTTTGATGATCATTTTTGTATGCCAGGTACTACTTGTTCCTTATTTTTTTTTCCTAATTCAGGGTAAACATGCGTAATTTATTTAGTGAATAAGTGCTATGTAATAACTGTAGAAAATCATTATTGCACATTTTATTCTTGTATGAGTGCATCTTTGCTCTGTTCCTGTGTACAGATCTGACATGCTTCTGTTTGTCATTGTTCTTGTAGACAAACCACCCTGTTATACGTGTTATAGGCTATTTGAGTTTCGTTTACATTTGGTCTTGCTGAATTAACATTAGGCTGATGACAGTGCAAAGTAGATCTAATCCCATTCATTCAAATTTTTATAAAAGCTTTACTATGTTGGTGTCATTTAAAAAGTTGGTTCTAATCTTTTTACATCTTCAGCTTCCATTAGAATAATACCTGGTAATCCTGCCTTTGGGTTTCTTGTTCAGGCACTTCCTGTTATAGGGTAACAATGCTCTCCTTCTATAGCTCAATGCTCTTCAGCGTTTTTGCCCGTTACATGTGCTTCCACACAGGTCTATATGTGACTATGCTGACACTTGTTGCACAGGCATGGCCTGCCCATTGTGTAGCCAACGCTAGGGCTTATGCATGTGAGCAAGAAGTGTCTGTAAAAGACTTGAGAAGATCAGCAGCTATGAGATGCAAAAATGATGACAAAACAAGAAGAAAACAGTATTTTCTAAAATAAAACACAATTTTTCATTATAAAGAGGGATATAGTAATATAAATGTCATTCAGTTAAGGTTTAGATCTAATTTAAGAAAGCTGGCGCTTAAAATCTAACAAATGTTCTAATTTAATTCCCAGTATACTGTGTGCTGGGGAAAATACAAGCTGAAAACTATTCTACATCAACACCCTTAGTTGGTTATACACGGCTCAAATTGTGTCTGTTTCTGCTGAATCAGCTGAAATTCAAGTTATTGGTATCCTATCTGCACCACCTGCTCAAGGAAGGAGTAGTGTCTGCTGTGGATGGGCCACAGAGCTCGCACTCACACATACTGCTGAAAACTTTCCATTGTCAGATACAATACTCAAAGATTTGCCCAAGACCCTTCTGATGAGGAGATATTCACCGCCATAGTTCTGGGCTGACTTTGACTACTGCCTTTGGCTGTCAGTCGACCTTTCCTTGAATGCGATGAATGGCGGTTCCATGTCTGGATACCAGCATGTCTGCCCATTAGCTGACAGATAATGCCAATGCTATGACAATTGGTGTGTTTGGCACGACTCCTCGTTCATAAAAAATAAATAAAAAGGTGTTTGGCTGAGAGCTGACAATGGTTGTCAAAGTGATGCTGAACGCACACTGTTTAATTCACATTTGTCTCTTCTATTTCTGTATGTGGATGATGGCACTGTAATTATTTTAATTAAGAAAAATCTAAATACTTTTTTCCTAATCGATATACAGAGGTCACATAACCAAGACCTTCCCCAGCCTGTCTGCAGGGAAACACAAGGAGGAGCTTCTAGTCCTCTGTTGCTGGTCACATGTTCAAAATTAAAAAAAAAACAGCCTTTGCAATACAGAGTAAACATTAATAGTATTAATAAACTGTTTTAAATTGTCATACAAATTATATATTTGAAATCAAATCTCTATTTTTTGGCAATAACATGGTGTGGGCGTATTTCTGCCAGTCACAGGCTCCTTCAGCCTGTGTCTTGGAATAAGAGGGAGGTGAAGCCTCCATCAATCTAAATGTAATATTCCACCCCCATTGTGTTTAGCTGGTTAGTGGGCATGGAAGAGGGAGGGAGTGGGCTGTCATTTTACCCTGTGTATATGCCCACATGTGTGACTCTATAGACATGGGCTGCTCAGATGTGATAGGGAGGAAATGCTCAGCATAGAAACTCACTGAAAGCTGAGCATATGCAGAGCTGCCAACACTGCTCTGCAAAATCCTCAGCTGAATTGGGGACATGGACAGAAGGGGGGATAGAGAACAGCAGATAATCAAGTTTTTGACAGAAAATGAATCCCATAGTAAGTGAGTATGAACAGCCTTTAATGCACCATTTATTGATGGGTTTTAATGATGTGGTTTTAGTGACACTTTTAAGTGTTACGATCTTCTTGCCTTGTAAAGCAATGATAATAAAAGCCATATTTATTATAATTTCTCATCAGATTTGAATCAGGTTCTTACATTTGTTAATAATTAACATGTTCCAGTATTAGGGGAAGCCAAATATGTGTAACCTTGTTATTTCTGTCCATAATAATCAGGGTATTGATGTGTCATTTTGTGTTCAGTATTTCTAGCTGTAGTAGCTTTATTACAGGAATAAAGTCATAATGGTGATAACATCTCTATATTCAGGTAACTAGAATTCTTATTAAGTTTTTAAATGCTGGTAAAATCTTACCAGTCCACCAAAGTAAGAGGTTGTGGAATGAGTGGATGATGGTGCTTTGAGTCATTCACAAGTTTCTTGCATACAGGGATGTCTATAGAGGAATATTCTTGCATGGTTCCTACCCACCTCCTTATGGAGTCTCACACTTCGTGCTGCAACCAGCTGATGGGCACTCCTATGGCGTTCTCGGTGAGGTAGGAAAAGTGATGCTGCAACAGGGAACAATACAGGAGAGAGAGGAAACTTACTGACTACGCCCAGAAAGATGGCTGAGAACCAGCCATCGGACACTTACCCACAATGCATAGAACACAACACTGACCTTTAATTATCTTCCAGTTAATTTCTGTCTGGATGGCAACAATTAATGAAGCTTCGGCCTCTAAACAAACATCACTTTGTTTGCTATACAGTTTTATGAATATAATGTTTTATTGTAAGGTAACATTCCATAAAATGGCCACATTTCAGCTTATCCAGTGCAGGTAAGTTGTATCTCCACTTCAAGCATATGGCTACTTTAAAAGGAGATTTAGGACATTGTTTATCTTGCCTGCTATTCATTTGTTATCACACTCCTGGTCTAAAATATGTCTAGGCTCTGTATCCAAGTCCTCCCCCAGTGCCTGAAACATGACTATTAACAGCTGGTCTGTAGTCTAGTCATACACTGCAGCTTGGACTTGAGTCAGTCCTGCTTTCTTTATCATTTCATCTAAATGATAACTGCAGTTGCACATAGACAATATACTGTTTTGACATCTAACAGATGTACAGGATTAGGGCAGTTGCTCAGCACATACCTCAGAAAACATAAATGCCAGTCTAGTACTATCTGGCTTGCGGGGGGGGGGGGGGGGGGTTCTTTTCATTGATAAAGAAGGAAGTGGCTTTGGTTTCCTTACATCTATCTTCCTCCAGCATACACGGAGAGATGAATATACAGCACATCGCTGACCTCACCTCCCTGTATCCAGCCGGTCTCTGGGATCTGGCAGCATGAAGGAGCTGAGACACTTTCTGGTGGCTAAACAAATCTGATTTTTAACAATTGCTGCTGAATTGTAAAGAATTTGAGCTGTGGGTCTCCTGGTCAGCACCACCCAGTTCAACAAAACTCAATTGAGTAATCAAAGTAACAAAGTGGGAAATTGTTGGCTGAGCAGTGGCTGCATACAATTGGATGCATTCACTGTTTGGGTATTCAGGCAGCTGTGGGATCTGAAGCTGCTTGAACACAAGTGCAGAATAGAGGAATCTATTGATCTTCTCTCTTGATTTTCCTCTCTGTGTATGGCCAGCTTAAGGCTGAAGATGCTTCAGGCTGTCCCATTCTAATTTAGAATTTCTGCTTCATGAGAAATGCCCGGTCCTAATGCAATACACACACTTCACATGATAATGTAACAAAATGTGTTGCTTTAATTCAGGTATCCTTCAGGTGACCAATTTCAGGCACCCCCCTGCTTTATACTTTATTTGATCTCCTGTACACTGAAAAAACGACCACTGAAATGGGCACTTTGTCCCTAGTTATTAGTGAAGTTTAGACTATTGCCTATTTTTTTTCTTTTTGTACCTACTTACATCACTGGAAACTTACAGAAGTGCGGGCACATTCCTCCTTCCAGTATAAACAGACTGGCATTATTTGGTGCCCGGGAGCCTCAGGTGCTGCATACAGCCACCTGTAGACTAACGATTGTAGGTGGTTGTACACAGATGTGTACCACTACTTGCATAAAGTGACGACATGTGTACAGACGTGAGTCCCTGAACTCACTGTTTGGGACTTGAATCTGTCCACATCCACCAATTTATGCAGCACCAAGGTCTCCTGGGCACCAAAATGTGCCAGTTTGTTTACTTTTGTGGGAAGGAATGTTCCGTTGTGCATGACCCCCAAGGTGTTTTTTTACTCTTCTGTAAAAGAATAGAGACTCCTTCCAGTTTTAAATGTCTGTTTTCTCCGCTTTCCTCCGATGGCTCAGTATGCTGGCTTAGATCAGCCGAGGTGAAAGCTAATCCAGCAATACTTGTAGTCACTCAGGACCTGACTTTAAACTTGTGTTTGACCCTCAGCTGTAACGTGCTGAGCTGCAGTACCACTTTGGGGTGTTCAGATGGACTGACCCCCATATGGATGTTTGATTAGTTTTCATAAGTGTTCCAAGAAAGAAATCCACAATATGGCCCCCTTCACACTGGCAGATCCGCCTGCGATGACAGGTCCTTGTCCTCTCCGCTTATGCAGAACGGACACAGCCCGCTTTTCTGTATGCGCATTCAGAAGTAAACTGACCGCCTGTCCATTTACATCCTCTGATCCGATCTGCCAGACAGATGGGAAATGGATCCTCGTCTGTTTTTAGCGGAAAGGATTGGATATTGGCAGGTGTCAGCGGTCACATGTCCGTTGACACTCACCGCTCCATAGAGGGCAAAAGATGGTCCGACTAAAAAACTGACAGGCAGACCCGATCGGTCCCCCCCCCCCCCCCCCCCCGCATAAAAGGGGCCTTATTCGGTTTCAGACAGTCACCAACTGTGGTATATCGCCACCTGGTGGTTATCCGAAGCAGAGCTGTGTCTTCCAATGAACGCATACAAAATAATTTTATGGGTACAAAAGTCATGTTTTTTTGTGTAAAGAATAAAACTCCTTACCAATGCATGCTAATCTTCAACATCTAACGATAGTGTCCATTATGAAGCCATAATAACCACTAATAAAAATAAAAGCATTTACTCCTGCCTCCTGGAAAGTACCATCGATGCTCACATATTCTAGGCACTGGTAATTTATTAATAGTTTATCAGCATTCGGTACAGACATGCATTGAAAACCATCAGTAGGTGTTGGCAAGTGCACTTAATATCCTTCAATGCGATGGTCAGCGTTTTAACATGTCCTGTTTTTCTTTTTCAACTTTTTTTTTTTTTTTTACTTTAAGTTTTTATTTTATGATGGACTAATCTAGTATGTTTGTTTGTTTGTTTGTTTGTTTTTTTTTTTTATCCAGTCACTGTGAATATTCAACAAACTTGCCTTGTATGACTGTATGTCCTTGAGATTGGTAGAAACAATTGAATTCCCAACTACAGCCAAAGTGTTTTTACTTTGGATGGGTTGAGACTTTCTGTTCTGGGAAGTATGGGAAATCTCTCCTAAAGGGATACAGACAGGGCAGGGCAGGGCAGGGTAGGGAACAGGAATCCCTTGCTGTGTAAGAGGTAATGGTAATCACTTCCTGTATGTAGACAGAGGAGAAATCTCCCCAGTGGGGATGAGGAAAGCAATAAAAATCCAACAAAGGTTCTAACCTTTCCCTACTCTATCCAAAAGAAAAAAAGATTTCTGTGGCAGTAGTTTGGATCTAAGTAAATAATGCAATGATACGCATCATTCTTAAAAATGTTAGTACCTTCATACAACAGTTCGTATGGAGTGAAGCAACTGCAAGTGACTTTGGACAGGTTGAAAATGGTTAAGCATTCAACATTCCTCTTTTGTGACTGCAGTGATCACCTGCCTTATGCTTAAATCTCAAGGATTTTTACCTTTTATACATTCTATGGATGAATGTAACAAACCTGTGTGCAGCTCCCCCAATACTTACCTGCATCCCATCTGGATCCAGCAATGTGTCGCCCTCCTCATTGGCTCTCACTACTGTCAATCACAGCCACTGAGCCAATGAGGCAAGAGTTGGGGGTATGGTTGAGATGCGCTCTGTGTGTGAATGGACACTTGGTAGGAGGTAGGGGCCTGGCGCACTTGCAGGGGACATGAGGAGGAACAGGGCTGCTCTGTGCAGAACTACTGCACCGAGCAGTAAGTATAACATGTTAAAAAAACAAAAAAAAAATACCAAACCTTTAATATCATTTTAAAACTGCTATATGGATGGAAATGATTTTGGAGGGTCTGATCCTCCATAAATGATTGAATACTGACTGTATGGTTAATCTCAGATGGGACATAGCTGCCATCAATATGTGTTTTGTCCATATATGTTTACCCACCACCTTAACTAAGAGCTGTTGCCAGCAATTTATAACGTATCGTCATGGAAAAACTTCCACTAAGGTTATACTGGGTAGAAGGGGCAATTTGTACTGCAAACCTGTTTGTTTCATCCATTCTATGGGGTTCCTAAAACTGGAGCGCTCCGAATATGGTGCAGCTGTGCATGGTAGCCAATCAGCTTCTTAGGCCGGCCAGACACGGTTTGAATCTTGGCTGGTTCAGCAGGAACGGGCTGAGATTCGAAATGTTATGGGGCAGGCTGAATGTACCAAGTTGACTGGGTATAACCAGCCTATCAGATTCTCTTGTGATTATCGCTAGCATCGATAATCATTGTCTTCCCTGGGCCAAGAGAAGACCATTGCTGATTCCCCCCTGTCAGCATCGGGGGAATGGTGCAAATTTTTTTCCTGCAAACTGTGCACCATGAATGGTCAGCCTAACTTCAGCTTGTTCAATGAAGCTTTGGTAATATAACCTGGAAGCGGATTGGTTTCTATGAACATCTGCACCAGATTTTGCATTCTTCAGTTCTTGTAAATATCCCCAATGTATGGGTTTGTTTTTTTTTTTAATTTAATTTTTTTTTTCACTTTAGATCGATTTATTACAATTGTTTGCAACAAAATTCCAGTTTGCATTCATTGTAGGTGTATATTGTTCCTGAGCTAAAACAGCAAACAGACACTGTAATGGATGTTTATAGCCAATGAAAGGGATTTTCTTTTCTTTTTAGAAAGTGCCATTTCAGGGATTATTCTTTTTGCAGCACAAATAAACATAACTGTCCATGTACTTGTACTGTTAACTAGTCACATGTGCACAAAAGTCATGTATAGTCCCATTCGTGCAATAGACCATGTATATTATGGAGTCAGCAAAACTACTTACACCTGAACTAAATAAAGTGCCTTGTATCACCTTGTAGGTGGCTGATAATTGTATTGTAATGTGATCCTGGAATAAAGTCTCAAATTACTACTTTACAGTTGTAACTTGTTTTTTCTTTGTTAAATGGATGAATTGTATATAGGGAACGTAGATGTTTGCGGGGGGGGGGGGGGGGGGGCGATTGGACCACTGGAGAGCCAAACTGCTGCTTTGTGTGGGAGAGTTGCCGCTCATCTGTCCAATGTGCTGCCAGCACTGGGTACTTTTACACTTTTACTACTGTATATACAGCCTGGTAGCATTATAGTAATTTACAAGGGCTCCGTTGGACTTGGAATGTATGATGGTTTTGTATATATTTTCTTTAACCACTTCAATACAGGGCACTTTCACCCCCTTCCTGCCCAGGCCAATTTTCAGCACTAACATTTTGAATGACAATTACGCGGTCATGCAACACTGTACACAAATTACAAAGCATTACATTATGCTTTTTTTCCCCCCACAAATAGAGCTTTCTTTTGGTGGTATTTGATCACTTCTGCGGTTTTTATTTTTTGCACTATAAACAAAAAAAAGCGACTATTTTGAAAAAAAACTTTTTTTTACTTTTTGCTATAATATCCCCAATTTAAAAAAAATATAAAAAAATTCCTCAGTTTAGGCCGATTATGTATTCTTCTACATATATTTTTGGTACATTTTTTACCAATAAGCGTATATTGATTGGTTTGCGCAAAAGTTATAGCGCCTACAAAATAGGTTATTGATTTTATGGCATTTTCATGAATTATTTTTATTTTTTTTAACTAGTAATAGGGTGATCTGCAGTTTTTATCGTGACTGCGACATTGCGGCGGACAGATCAGACACTTTTGTTTAAACCATTGACATTTTATACAGCAATCGGTGCTATAAATAGCCACTGATTACATTATAAATGTCACTGGCAGGGAAGGGGTTAACACTAGGGGACGATGAAGGGGTTAAATGTGTTCCCTCATGAGTGTTTCTAACTGTGGGGGGGGGGTGTGGGACGTGGGACTGACTGGGGGACGAGACAAGAGGAATCTGTGTTCCTATATACTAGGAACACACAATCTGTCTCCTCTCCCCTGACAAGGTGTGTGTGTGTGTGTGTGTGTGTGTGTGTGTGTGTGTATATGTATATATATATATATACATATATATATTATATATACATATATATATGCTATATATATATATATATATATATATATATAATCTCCACGTTCCTGCTCTGTCACGAGGGTCGCCAGGCACGAGCATTGGCTCCTTGGTGACGCGGCGGCTCACACCCCTATGCCGGTGGGAAGCTAAGGAAGTCGTATAACGCCTGCCGGGGATGGAAGATCCCCTCTGCGGACATCATTTGACTATGGGCGGGATGGGAAGTGGTAATACAGCTACAAAATTACACTTATTTCCTTTTTTAGTCATGTCCACTCTGCACAGTTTACTAGATGTCATCAGCTTTAAGTGTGTAAATGTCAGCTTGAGCCATTGAGCTCTGTAAACAAACTTTTTTCAATAACCAAATGCATTAGTACCTCTCTATTCCCCTTTTCTCTTTGTACGGCACTGTACTGTCTAAATTTTCAGTTGGCGACAGTGGGGCTAATTTACTAAAGGATTTGAGAATGCACACAAATTATTGTGTAGACATTTTCATTTAAATGCAGATGCAATAAGCAGGGAATTTTCTTTTCACATGATTGGATAATTGAAGTGAAATGCACACATTTTACTGCGCGAGCTTTCTCAAATCATTTAGTAAATCGGCCACAGAGTGCCTGAAAGGGAACAGTGTCTGCAGTGCACTCTGTAGAAAAGTAATAAAACCACATTCTCTTCCCTTCACTGAACGAATGACGAGGAGGCGAATTGGCTCCTATCCATAGAAAGATCAATCGAAAGAGAATCCTGCAGGCTGGTTGTACTGTGGCTGTCGATCATTTGATAAACGTGGTACATTCAGCCTGCCCATGAATGGTTCGAACCCAGCTGAGATTTGAACTGTGTATGGCCGGCCTTACACCTGGAAGGATATGGTTGTTATTTCATGTTCCAGGGCAATGTTTTGCAGTGCAGTGACTTAGTGGTTGCACTCCTGCCTTGCAGCACTGTAGTCATTGGTTCAAATCCCAGAATGAAATCAATTTTCACATTACATTGGATAAAAACAAGAGGGCATAATTTATTCAACAAAAAAAAATGTCTAATACTGTTGCTGGATTCTAACATTTAACTACTGTAAGAAATTATTACAAATGAGGAATTGAGTACAAGAAGGGTTTAGAGCGATGACAGGAGGCAGACGGCAGAGTTTCTTCCCTCGCTTGATTCTTTTCTTTGAATTTCTTGGAGAAGGCCTACAGCTGAAGGTTCAGGAAACTAATGACCATTCCTATCATTCACATCACCAATAAAACAGACTAGTTTATTATCTGGACATCTGACTGCATGGCAATGCTGCCACCTACTGTTAGGACAGTGTATTGGCAACCTGTTCAATAAAGCTGGCCAGATTGATGTCTCTTTCTGATAAACCACCACATTCATGAGTGCTCAAAGTGATATGGACCTACAAACAAAACATATTAGACACGTTATTAATATACTCAAATTTACTGTCTATTTGCATGTATTAATAATGAAGCAAACATACTACACAGTATCCTATTATATCAGCAATAGCTTTCCTATATAGAGAGCAGGTATTTAATTGACTGATCCTGGCTACAGCACTGCAGGCAAATGTCTGTTAGAAGAAGGTACATGCTTATCTGTCACATTCATAATTTAGCCCTCGTTCACACAGTGTGTTTGAAATTGTGCGAGTTCAGCTCAAATTTGGCAGGCAATTTGAAAGACATCTGTGCAGGTTCATGCACAAATGTCTATTGAAATTCCCCCCCCCCCCCCCCAAAGTTGCCAAAAGTAGTGCAAGAACTACTTTTGGAAATCGGGTGCGGCGTCACACCGATTGGAACAGTGCCGTTGCCGGCAACAGGCTGCGATTTAACATGTCAAAATGCGCCAGTGTGATTGGGGGCTAAAGATTACAATGCAGATATCACTGAATGCAAAAGTGTAAAATTCATCACATATGTATTTACATAAAGCTGATTTTAAAGTGCTTGTAAACCCTTCCCAACTACCCAGTGCAGGGACTTTCCTCAGGTGCTGCAGAGAGGAAATAAATCCCCCTACATAAGTTGTACCTGTGTATCTCAGTCTTCTCTACATCTGTGAAAAGTACTGAATTCATAAGCTTGACTGATCGGTCAGAAAAAAAAAGGGTTTAAGTTCCAGTGAGGAGAGGTCTGAGAGCTGATTGGAGGGCAGAGACACACCCCCTTCACACAGAAACAGAGCTGCGGCTGTCAATCAGCTGGAGCTCCCTCCCCTGTCACCATTTTTCTCTTGGTGTCAGGAAATCTTGGCAGAAGTGATATATGTTGATAGAGGAATGAGCAAGAGGCAGAAATGGTACTTGGTGCTCTGGACTGAGACAAGCACACCCTATAGAGGGATATGCTTTGTTCATATTTCATGTGTGGGGTTCACAACCACTTTAAATATTGATTCCTGGAAGGAAAACTGTACTAGTAACAAAAGCCTTCAATATATTGTCAGTTCTGGTTACTCAAGCGTGCATTCATACAAACTGGGGACCAGAACAGTCAACTTATTACTTGTTCACACCTTTGCATCTGCATTTTCATGTGTTTTTTTTTTTTTTTTTCTTTTCTTGTGCTGCCATTGAAGTCTGGGAGGTGCGTTGATACACTAAAAAAAGCACGGGTCGGATTTTTCCTGACACATGGCAAAGCAGAGGTGTGAATGGCAATGCATGTTAAATCTGACAGGTGAGAACAGGACCTTACAAAGTAGCAAAATGGATTTATTACGATGCAAGAGGTAAAAATCAGGTGTTTCTGCTGCTAATAATTGCAGTAACATAAGTTGTTGCTGTACTTGAATTGAACATAAAGGAAATAGGTAAAGAGTTCAGTTACTTGGAGTGAGATCATGAAACGCTGTACACTGCAACCTTTTTATTATCTGAACGATGAAGATTAGACAGGATAAATATGCACAGAAATACAATAAAGTATCTAAACCCAAGAACAAACATGTAAGTTATTGCAGCTTCCCCATCCTTTGTGGTGGCTGCATTTTTAGTCTTTCCCCATTTTTTTTTTTTTTTTACTGAAAACCTGAAATATGACAAAAACCTTCCAAAAATTAGGTGGGGGGTAGAGAGAGCGAGTGGGAGGCGGGGTGGGTGGGTTTAAGGCGAGAGAGGAGGGGGTTCCCCTATCCCCCCATCCTGCGCCAGGAGACACCCCCCCCCTCACAATTACACCAGGAGATCCCCCCCCCCCAAAAAAAAAATTATACTGTAATCCTATCAGCAGGGTTCCCTGAGCACTACATCACCTGTAGTGAAGGAGTCACCTAATAGTATAGACGCCTCTCACCTTCCCACTGCTCGCCGGCGCCATCACCAGCACCCGCTGAT
Organism: Lithobates sylvaticus; assembly: GCA_028564925.1. Taxonomy (NCBI): domain Eukaryota; kingdom Metazoa; phylum Chordata; class Amphibia; order Anura; family Ranidae; genus Lithobates; species Lithobates sylvaticus. The sequence continues at coordinate 141,597,355 of CM053036.1, read as the reverse complement.
TGGCAGTCACATGATCTGGGACCCGTCCCACTAGTCCCTGATCAGAAGCTGTGGGAACAGGGAGTGTGCCCTCAGCATACAACCTCAAGCTGATGTGTATGTGTGGCAACGGTAGGGCATTAAGACCTGGTTCACAAATATGCATTTTTTTTTGTGCGTTTTCAGTTTTGCAGAAACGCACTACAGTCCATTTAACACGGTTTCCTATGGGTCACCTTCACGTCTGCATTTTATAGAAAGGGCCAGGGACTTTTTTCAGATTTTTGGTTCCATAGACATCAATGGATCAAAAGTATGTATTGAAGAACGCAAAATGCACCTGCAATAGGCAAACTGCAACCTGCATAGGTGTGAATCAGGCCTTAAGCCTACTTTTCTTGCGTTATGCAGACGACAAGAGGTTAACGTAGAAAACTTGCATTGAAGTGAAACATATTTTTTAATACATTTTGTGTTGACTGCTTTACCTTGTTATAGACATTAAACCATTCCGGGTGGTGATCTAATTTTTCAGCCTGTAGTGCTATCCGGGTCATAAATCCAAAGGCCTGCAATGAAATAAAAGGAATTGTACATTGGGCCATACAACGTATTAAGTCAAGCTGTACAATGAAAACAGCCAAATTAGAGAGCTTTTATCAAAGCTAACTATCGAGACATCAAATGGCTGGTGTTGTAGCTGATCTCATAAGCAGCACCATGGCAATTGCAGATCCAGAGGCCAATATGGCAGCTTCCTTGGCTGTAAAGCAGTAGTCATCAACCCTGTCCTCAGGGCCCACTAACAGGCCAGGTTTTATGTATTACCTTGGGGAGATGTAGATTAGAATACTGCAATCACTGAGCAGTAAATGATATCACCTGTAATGTATTTCAGTTATCATGCAAACCTGGCCTGTTAGTGGGTCCTGAGGACAGGGTTGGTGACCACTGCTGTAAAGGATTGGAGGGTTTAGTTCCACTTTAACACAATCTACTGGAAGATATCCATAACTGAACTCAGCGGCTTCCTCCTTTTACGATGTAGAGCTGGGTATGCACTCGTAGCATTTTGTTCTAAGCTGTTTTAAGAACATTTTATTTCCTGATGGTTTGTGGGGTTCAATCGATGTTCATTTTTGACCACAGTGACCAGAAAATTTGAAGGAGCAGGATGGGTGATTCTGAAGCAGAAATTCTTTGCTGCTACAAAACTGTACTGCCAGTAAATAATTTATTTGTAGCTAGTAATGTAATCACTATAGTAGCTGGAGATTTTGTCGCAGTTACAGGTCAAACTCGTGCTAAATCATAATCGGATTAGTGATTGCAATTTTTTTTTTTACCTAAGCCCCAGAGGTGAATGAAGAGTGATCATTAATGGCAAGCTTGCCCATGACATAAAGCGCTGCACAAACTCACCGAATGACCGAGTTACAAATATACTATATAATATATAATATAAATACTATATAAATAGCCCTTATACTAGCGAGCCACGTTGAACGCACAGCCGTTGACATATTACACATTCTACTTTTTTCACACGACTTTATTGAAATTTCACGTACTAAGTTCAATTAACTGTGAAGTGGAGGTTTGCACTGAAACACGCTGCACTAAAAAAAAAAAAACACACATCTGAATGGAGGATGGGGCAGATGAAGGAAAGGTCCACCCCCCCCCCTCTATTCATAGATGGAGTTTCATTCATGGAAGCTATAGTACCGCCTTCTCTGAATGGAGCATCTGAGTGGAAAGGACGGCATAGTTGGACACTATTAATAAATGCCTATTACAGCCCTTTAGTTATATTGATTCTGCCGCACCGGAAGATTATGTGTTTGGCTCTTGAGGGCAGGGGATGGGGGAGAAGGTAACAGCTAGCAGTGTCCTAGGCTGGCCATATATTATATGATTTTCTTGTACAACTCTCCTTTAGATTTACCAAAACCATATAATAGGAGGTCAAACCTAAACACTTTCAATTTGTATGCAATCAGGCAGGCTCTTGCCCTACACAGAAAAAATTGAATAAGAAAATTGTATGGGGTAAGGCCAGCTTTAGCAACAAATTATGAAAAAAGGGTAATTCTGCACTCAATGTAAAAAAAAACTATCAAAATGTGACAATTCTTACCAATTTAGACAGTTGCACTCACTGTATTTCACCTAATACAAAACTGGTAAACCGGGAAAAGAGGTTCTTTGCTTTATCTTCTAAAGTGCATATATTTGCCTTCAAATTCATAAGTGAATCCAATAAGAAATTATAAATTAACCTATTCATTTGATAATTTTTTCATTGGACGCTATTAGTTTTGTAGTGTCTTGGCAACGTCCTAGCAACAGGGCAGGATGGGGGAGGCCATATTTGTGAGTTTATCGGTCAGGCTTTGGGGAGGTATGTAAATGGCCTCTATCTATAGCAAAGGAATCATTCAACTTTAGCCAAAGATGCCGTTTATTTTTATTTACGGTCACCCCTTACCTGCCTAGGTAGTTTTCTAGTAAAGGTAAACTAACCCCTTAAAACAAAACTGGAGTGTTCTTCATTTAGTCTTCTATCTTTCGGATTTTAATGCTACTTTAGTGATGGACATGCGTCTGTTGGGAAGACATCTGCCCATCTATAGCCAGCTTTGTGAATAAATTGTCTAATGCTAAAGAGCAAATGTACCACTTGTTAGCAGTAATCCAATTTGCAGCACATTGAAGTCCAATGGATTTAAATGAAGCGACTACCAGCAAGGGATAACATCACTCAGCAGTGTGACATTAAAAATGAACTTGCAGGCTATTCATTAGGTTGATTTCAGAATATTAAATATGTGTCTTGCTCACCCGGTTAAAATCCTTGAAATGGAATTCTTTGTAAATAGCATCTCGGCCATCCAGCTCATTCCATCCAACTGCCCTGAGGTTAGGTAAGAGCTGATCTCGTTCTTCCCCGCTGAGTCTGTGAGCCTTCCCAGCCTGTTGGCATAACAGAGATACATATATAAAATAAATGCAAAGTTTCATTTTCTAGAATTTACAGAAATCTCTTCTAGGGCCCATTCATACATTCTAGGGCACTGTTTTATATGCAGCGCCATTTATTTTCAATTGCATGCCAATGTACTGTATGGTGACTTAACTGTCGTATTCACCCTTCTACACTCCAGCAGAGCCTTTTTCAACATTTTTATCCCTGATGAACCTTTGAAAAAATGTATAGGTACCCCATGCTAAAATGGATATTACCTACAGTCCATGATACATTAGTGTGATCAATAAGTTGGAGAGAGAGTTTTATATAAAATGGTGAGATTTCTGACCACATCAATGGTTAGTTTTCATCTATGTGCTTTAGCCATGTTTTTGCGGTGCTGCTTACTGAACCCTCAAGTGGACAGGTCACTCTTGCCAGGAAGTTTATACAGTATAGGGCAACCAACTGGTGTTCATTCTGAAAACATGACCAAACCATACCAATCTGCACTTTTGGATTTGTTCTTTGACTGAAGGTAAATGGGTGCAAATTGTCTGGGCTGTCTCTTTCTGATGACAAATTATGAAGACACCCAAAATCTGTCTCCGGCATCGCATTTGGAAGGCACACATATACATCAGAAGAACATATGGGATAGGGTAGGCTGTAGGTGCTATTGTTCCCCTGAGATAAGTTTGCCTGGGGGTGTGCTTAGTATGTAGACATAGTGGTAATATGTAATTTCCCTACAAAATTCATTCAGCGATCAGACTGTGATCATCTGACCATCGATCATCCTATATCATAGAAGTTCATGGAGCTATGCTGGAGGCCAGCTGAATATATACTGTATTTATTGGTGTATAACACTCACTTTTTCGCCATGAAAATCTGGTGCAAATAGCGTGTGTGTGTTATACGCCAATACTTCAATTTTAGCTGCCTCCGAGGGGACAGGGAGGGGGGCGGGATGAGCGCCGTCAGATTACATACGGGAGAATCTCCTGTTTACTCAGCGGCCTCTGTAATAGGAAGTCCCATCTCCTGGGCCGCCGTTGGACCACTGTTCTGTCTATCATAGGACATTCTCACTGTATGTAATCTGTCGGCGCTCGTCCCGCCCCCCTCCCTGTCCCCTCTAGGCTGCAGATGGGCATCGATCAGGCTGCACTGATGGCAATGGTGAGGCTGCTGCATTGAAGGCAATGGTGAGGCTGCTGCATTGAAGGCAATGGTGAGGCTGCTGCATTGAAGGCAATGGTGAGGCTGCATTGATGTGGACTGATGAGGCTGCATTGATGGCACTTGTGAGGCTGCAGATGGGCATTGATCAGGCTGCATTGATGGCAATGGTGAGGCTGCAGATGGGCACTGACCCTTAATTTTCTTCAAAGTTCCTTATTTAAATTAAATTAATTTAAGTTTTTTTCCAGAAACTTCCCTCTTAAAATGAATATGCGTGTTATACGCCGATAAATACGGTACATTTAAATGTATATACATAGCGGCTATAGACGGCTGTCTATAGGTCTGTCCTATAAAATGAATAAGCCGTGTGCAGGCCAATGCCTAGGACGCCAGGGTAAAAAGTGACATTGGTTCAGTAATTTATATTCTATCTTTGCCAATGGGAGGTCTAATAAAGGGTCTGTTAAACAGCTTTGTTCCCGTCTGTCTCCTCTGCAAGTTGTGTTGTCAACTTTGCCTGATTATCTTCTATTTAGACCAGGGATCCTCAAACTACGGCCCTCCAGCTGTTGCAGAACTACACATCCCATGAGGCATTGTAAAACTCTGACATTCACAGACATGACTAGGCATGATGGGAATTGTAGTTCCTGAACAACTGGAGGGCCGTAGTTTGAAGACCCCTGACTTAGACCTTTGTAAGCATAGGAAGCACATTGCAAGGCCTATCATACACTAGATAGTACTAGGGGCAAAATAATGAGTGGTATGCACTTATGTTTCATGGAAGGAATTTGTTAAAATTAGTGAAATTTGAACTACATCTGCATTTCTAGTATACAGCACTACCATAAATTAAGGACCCCGTATGAAGTTTCTGTAATCTGCAGATCACTTTAATTCTTTCCTTATGCATAGACATGGAATATTTTGGGCTTGTCCTTTGAAGATAAAAAGCACAAACCAAGTACTGAAGACTTCTTTGTAAACATGTAAATTCCAGGCTCCCTGGGGTATTTAGATGTGTAATTGGCTGTACGTATTCATAGAATACAACTTCTGCATATGCTCCCTGTACATTTGTGACTATTGCTTAAATTGTATGTATAGCCAACAACTTGTTTTTCCGTTCAGAACAGGAAAGGGCTATAACCCATCGCTTTATTTTTTTCCGATTCTCCTTTTGGGGAAAATTCCCTTAATTTCCTATAATGGCGATGCAACAGGATATTAGAAACATCCCACCAAGTTGCAGTCTCCTCTTGGACCAATAATTCTCAGCCAGGGTTCCATGCAGCCCTGGGGTTCCTCCAGAGGTTGTCAGGGGATCCTTGGTCTAAGGACCAATTGACCCCCCATTTGATAGTGCCTGCACAATTCCAACGCCACTTGTATGTATAGCCAACAACTTGTTATTTAGTTCAGAACAGGGAAGGGTTATAACCCAACAGTTTTTTTTTTTTTTTTCTGATTCTGTCCTTTTGGGGAAAATTCCCTTAATTTCCTATAATTACGATGCAACAGGATATTAGAAAAATCCCACCAAGTTGCAGTCTCCTCTTGGACTGCATTGCCATCTGCAGGACACCAATGATCTTTGTAGCTGTTTGTAAGGGGGGCATTCCCTCCACTGGCCAACAAAATAAAGGGCATTTTACCTCAACGTTTGGCACAGGTGCCATTCACAGAACACTTTGCATTTGCTCAATGAATGCAAAGCAGTCTCTGATTGGATGAGGTGTGACAGTGAGATCATGATCTCCACTGCTCGGCACAGGACCCAAAAGCTAGTAGCTGTCAGTGTGCTAGAGGTGCCTAGTACAGTAACTTCCACCTTCCACAAGGATTGGCCAGGTATGGCACGTGTGCGTATTCAATGTACCTATGCAAAAATATTCATACGCAATCTTCTGCTTTAAAGCCAACAAGAGGTTTACCCATTAGGGCAAATAAACAGGTTTGCTTTCATTTCCCAGGAGCAGGTAATTACCTTTCCTTCACTTCCCCACAGCTCTATTCAGTACTGGGAGCTGAAGGAACACTGTGCACTTTCAGATACTGTATGGAATATTTATCTGGCCTGGTACTGCCATGCGAGGAGTCCATAGTCTTGTGTAAGTTATGACTCTAGAGACGTGTAGCTCAAGTAGGGCTTTGCCTTCACTACTGGATGCTAATGGAGTAGAGGGGGAGTGAAAAATAAGTAAATACATGCTAATGAGGTGGTTTGCATTAAAGGGAACCTGTTGCTTTGCCCTTCATGGGGAGTCTTTTTTCCATCATGTTGAAAGGCTAGCCCTGAGCATCATCGGTCATCCTTGTTAGTCTGTGCATATCCTTAACCACACAAAAAAGGAGCAAATTTAATAAGGTGAATGGGGCTAGATTTCCCAACCAGTCAATAAAGTCAATATTTTCAGGTTTAGGTTAGAACGTGTTGAAACCCCTTTCAGGTTATTGTTGTCTATGTCCCCATTGGAAAGATTCACCCCTCTATTAGTCCTTATGTTATAATGATCTCCTAAACCGAAATGAAAGCAAAATCCTTTCCAATGAGGGCCCTCATTCTGGCGAAGACTGTCTGTGATGATTTTCCCCTAATTAAGTCAACTCCTCTCACTTCCTTTTGGGTTTCCAGAACAGGAAGTGAAAGAAATTTGCAAACCCAGATATTATCTAATTAGGTAGCAGAGACATCATCACTGTACTGTACATAGTCTGTGCAGAAAGTAGAAATGGGGGAGGGGCCCAACAGGTTCCAACTACTACAGTCTGCCTGCAGAAAACTACAGGAGGGGGCGGAGACAAGACCAGTCACCCTGCACAAGGAAAGAGAGCAGCAGGGACCGGTCTTTATTACAGAAAGCTCCTGCACAGGAGAACGTTTCACACTGAATTGCAGCACAGATCTGGAAGCAATACACAAAGCACACCAACATTCAAGAAAGAATATACATGCCTCTTGTATTTAGACAATATATGCTTATCCTGAATTTCCGCTTTAGCCCCGTTCACACTGACTGTGACTTTGAAATCGTGCGACTTCATCTGAAACCACACAATTTCAAAACCGTGTGTCAGTGTGACTTTGAAGACATCTGTGCGGCTTCATGCACAGATGTCTATCCGAGTCGTACCCAAAATCACCGAAATAAGTGCATGTACAGGCAGTCCCTGGGTTACGAACACAATAGGGACCATAGGTTTGTTCGTAAGTCGAAGTTGTTTGTAAGTTGCAACACTGCATTTGTAAGTGTAACTTCCGGTTGGAACACTGCGTCCGTAAGTGTAACGGCCTCCTGTGCATGGATGTGGGATGTTCCGGGCGCTTGTTTTGTGATCTGGGGCGTAGTACGGCAGTGTGGGATGTGTTCGGAAGTGCTTGCAAGGTATCCAGGACCCGCGTGGAGCACAAGTGGCCGGCATTTGAGGCCGTTCATAAGTAGGAGTCGTTCGTAACTCGGGTGTTCGTAACTCTGGGACTGCCTGTACTACTTTTTCAAATTAATGTGGCACCAATCTAAACCGTGCGATTGCCAGCAATAGGATGCCACTTGTCATGTGATTTGACCTGTCAAATCACATGACAAGTCGCTCCAATGTGAACGGAGGCTTATTCTGGTTTTAGGTAAACTTTAAGGTGGTATACATTATGATTTAGGCAAGACTTACACTATTGTACTGCGGCAACATGTGGCAATGCATGTTATGCTCATTGGTGCCCTGTGGTGCTCTTATTTCTGAATGCAATTGCTGATATTGCCGGAAATATTAAATGCATTGCAAGAAATAGTGCAGGCATCCTTTTCTGTTTGCTTTGGTGCATTATCTAGTTCAAATAAATGGGCTGCCTTAACATAATGCACATCAACACACAATGTAAGAAATTTGTGTTAAACACAATGCACATTGTACACAATACACACAATGTAAGACGTTTGTGTTAAACACAATGCACATTGTACACAATACACACAATGTAAGACGTTTGTGTTAAACACAATGCACATTGTACACAATACACACAATGTAAGAAGTTTGTGTTAAACATAATGCACATTGTACACAATACACACAATGTAAGAAGTTTGTGTTAAAAACAATGCACAAATTGGTGCTTACTAAATGCATAAAAGAGGGTCTTTATTTTGTTACTGTTTGTGCTGCTGTATTAACTATAGTCTGCCTTGTTACATGAAATGTATACAGTACTTTGTGCTGAAACCAGTCTGACCACAAAATGTATAAATGCAAAAAGATGAAGCTCTTATTTCCCCTTTAAGTTATGTCTACAATTTGGGTTGCTTGAAAAAAAAAAAAAAAGACTCAACATGTGATATGTGACATGTGTTATTATTTAGTTTTCATCATGGGATTTACAAAGGCTTCCAGATGTCTTCTGTTGCGTTATAAATGACATTTGTAGTCAGTATTGGGCAATGCTCATTAAACCAGCCAGAGAGAAGTGGAAAAAGCCCTCTGCAAACCTCCCCCTCCTCTACAGCTCATTCATTAACTGTCTCCCTTTTAGCATAAAGCTGGGACGTTATTAAAGCACCCCGATCATCAGGGCTACATGGATAGTTTTCACTTTCTGACCATTAGGCTCTTCCTAAAGTATGCGGCTAATAATCCTATATTATCCAATATTTAAAGTTTGTATGGAGACAGAAATAAAAGCCTGACAGAGAATGTAACCCTTCCCTACTCCATCCAAACAGTCTGAAGTTGCCCTTCCACATGGGCAGATAGAAACCTGCATTTAGAGTATAGTTTTGTATGCATCTAAACACAATAACATGGCATGTTAGATGTTTGTGTGACTGATCCCTGAAGCTGAAGTTCAGTTACATTTTTTTTTTGCTATGCAGTACTAGGACATAATTCACCTGTAATGAAGTGTGTTCTATGTCTATAGTGTAGAACATGTGGATGACCTTGGGTGGTCCTCACTACTGCCAGGTTATCCCCCCAGTGCTGATCCTCCTGATCTGCTGACGTTAACATCAGCCGCTGCCAGTGGGAAAGACTTGTGCCCTTCACCCGTCTTCTCTGTTCATAGAACTCATTGTATTCTTTCCCAAAATGCAAAGTGTTCTGTGATTGGAGGAGGTAGATCCTGTCATCCATCTGCCTGTCCTCCATTCACAGGATGCTTTGCATTCTGGAAAAGAATAAAACATGTTCTATAAATGGAGAAGGTGGGTGGAAGGAGCAGCAGCTGATTTTATCCTCTGCCTTACCGAAAGATCAGTGCTGTGGGGAGAAGATTTCTACACTAAGAAGCAGCCAGTCAGATATGGGACACACCTCAGTACTGGTAAGTTATATCCCTGATGCTGCACTGCGAAAAAAAAACGTCAGCTTTAAGGGCTTATTGACATGGGCGCCGTGCACAGTGTGAATGAGCAGTTTATGCATCTGGAGACACATGCAAGCGCAGACAGTGTGCATTCAAGGCCACGCACCTGCAAGCCACTTTAAAATCGTTGTAAAAAGAAAAAAAAAACGGATCCTGTTCCTTTAAAGCTGGATTTACAGCATAGTGCTTGGGCAGTGTAATTTGTCCCTCTCTATGCTTTAAGATACCTGGTTGATCCTGCCTGTTCCTGTGTCCCCTTATGTGAACTGACCACGGTAATCATGGCTGCTGATCCATGATACCGTGGTCAGTTTATGTGCCTCCTTCATCCCACAGTCTTTCCCTCTCCCAAGGGCATAGAGTCGAGTGGGGGCCATTATCTTGCCCTCACTCGACTTCCTGGGGATCGGATTGTTTACCCCTTTACCGACAGCTCCAGTAAGCGGGAGGGGGAAATTACCTCTCCCGCTGCCCATAAAAGTGATCCCGTGGCGAATCCGCCACTAGGACTACTTTTATGTAAAAGAGGATCGCCCACTGTTTAAAAAAAATATAGGAGTTAGCTAGCTGCTGCCATAACCACGGTATATAACATCAAAGTCATGACATATCTATACAGTGGGCAGCAGGTGGTGAGGAAACATAACACCTCCTCGCTGCCTGCCAAATAGGGTGACCCTACATTTGCTAGTAGGTGTCCCTCATTCCCATCTCAAAATTTTGGGAGGTATGTTCCTGCACTGCTGACATTAACATCCGCCGCTGCCAGTGGGAAAGACTTGTGCCCTTCACCCTTCTTCTCTGTTCATAGAACTCATGTTATTCTTTCCCAAACTGCAAAGTGTTCTGTGATTGGAGGAGGTGGATCCTGTCATCCATCTGCCCGTCCTCCATTCACAGGATGCTTTGCATTCTGGAAAAGAATAAAACCCGTTCTATAAATGGAGGTAGCTAGCTGCTGCCATAACCACGGTATATAACATCAAAGTCGTGCCATATCTATACAGTGGGCGGCAGGTGGTGAGGAAACATAACGCCTCCTCACTGCCTGCCAAATAGGGTGACCACGCATCCCGGATTGCCCGGGACAGTCACGCATTTTGCAGGTCTGTCCCGGGCACCTTTTATTCCAGGACAAAACAGTGTCCCGGAATGAAACTGACACTGCCACCCTCCCGGAATGAAACTGACACTGCCACCCACCCCCCAAGGCTGATCTGATGCCCCCAAAAAAGGCTGCCACATTGCCGCCTTACTCACTGACAGTACCTGTCTTGGCCTGGAATGTCTAGAGAGGCACAATCCCCACCCCCTGCTTGTGATTGGAGAAATCATAAATCCTGCCTCTTGTGTTTAATCACTGTAGAGCCAGCGTTGGAACAAGGTAAAATGGTTAGTACTGTCAGTGAGTAAAGTGGCGACGCGGCGGCCTTTTTTTGAGAGGTGTGATCAGTGCTTCTCGGTAAAGCGTGCACCCGCCACCCCAGCTGTGCTGTGAGTTGTTACAGCACAAGCTGCCTAAATGGCAGTTTGGAAATGTGGTCACCCTACTGCCAAAATGGCCTCCTGAAAAGCAAACCACCATGTATTGCTCCTCAGGGGGCAACACTTGCATAAACAAGCTCTAAGGCTTGATTCACACTAATGCGTTTTTTGATGCATTTTGCATTTTTCAGAAATGCAGGGAAATTTTTTAACATGGGTTCCTATGGAACATGTTCACATCAATGCATTTTTGTGCCTCTGCGTTTTTGGAAAGGGTCGGGGACATTTTTTCATGCAAAAATGCAGCGTTTTGCATGTAATAAAAGTAGGGTTGTCCCGATACCACTTTTTTAAGACCGAGTACAAGTACCGATACTTTTTTTCAAGTACTCGCCGATACTGATTACCGATACTTTCTTTTAATGCCATGTGACAGTTTTCAGAGCACAATACAGATTAGGTGGCACTGATATGCAGCACTGATAGGATTAGGTGGCACTGATGGGCACTGATATGCATATGGAGCACTGACTGATGGCTGGAACTGACAAATTGTTGGCAATGATAGATGGCACTGAAAGGTGGCTGGCACAGATAGATGGCACTGAAAGGTGGCTGGCACAGATAGATGGCACTGAAAGGTGGCTGGCACAGATGGCACTGCAAGGTGGCTGGCACAGATGGCACTGAAAGGTGGCTGGCACAGATGGCACTGACAGGTCGCTGGCACTGACAGGTGGCTGGCACTGACAGGGGCACTTATGGGCATTGGGCACTGATAGATGTCTGGCACTTATGGGCATTGATAGGTGGCTGGCACTGATGGCACTGACAGGTGGCACTTGCAGGCATGGGACATTAATAGGTGGCATTTATGGGCACCCATGGGCAGGCACTGAAATGCCATGAAAGGAAAGGCTGCCTGCGATGCCCATCTTGGTATTCCACTCGGCCGCATAAAAGCAGCAGTGGCCATCTTGTTACACCCAGCCCATATAGTTCAGGCTGGGTGTAACAAGATGGCCGCTGCTGGCTTACTGCGGCCGAGTGAAGGGTGTACCAAGATGGACGTCGGGATGTTCAAACGCTGACGTCGACACGAGCGTCACTTCCGTTGTTCCGCCCGCTGACTTCCGGTTGTGCCGGGTCGCCGAATCTGACGAAAACGCCGGCTCCCAGGTATCGGATCAGGCATCGGGAGCATTTGTGCGAGTACAAGTACTCGCGCAAATGCTCGGTATCGGTCCCGATACCGATACTAGTATCGGTATCAGGACACCCCTAAATAAAAGTCAATGCCCCCGAATCCTAAACGCAAGTACCGTGTTTTTACCGCGATTTGCGTTTTTTTTTATTTTTTATTTTTTTTACACTGTATATAGCTGGTTGCTAAGCAACCACAGTGTAAAAAAAAAGTGCAAAATCGCGGTAAAAACGTGTGTCCAAAAACCGTAGGCTCAATTCACATCTATGCATGTTGCTTTTGAGCGTTTTTTGCAGTGCTTTTTGTGGTGCTATGCTGCGTTTTTACCACGATTTTGCCGCGTTTTGCATTTTATTTGTGTTTTTTTACACTGTGGTTGCTTAGCAACCAGCTATATACAGTGTAAAGAAAAAAAAAGCGCAAATCGCGGCAAAAACGCAGTACTTGGATGCAGGTCCATTGACTTCTATTACATGCAAAACTCTGCATTTTGCATGAAAAAAGTCCCAGACCCTTTCCAAAAACGCAGAGGCACAAAAATGCATTGATGTGAACATGTTCCATAGGCACCCGTGTTAAAAATTGTCCCTGAATTTCTGCAAAATGCATCAAAAAACGCATTAGTGTGAATCAAGCCTAAGGCCTGATTCACATCTATGCATTTTTAGTGCTCTTTGCATTTTGCAGATTTGCACTACAGAACGTGTTCCATAGGAAACCAGGTTAAATGGACTGTAGTGCAAATATGAAAAAAAGCACAAAAAAATGCATAGGTGTGAATTAGGCGGCCTCAGAATGGAGTAAGACCTGGTTCACACCTATGCAGGTTGCATATTGCAGGTGCATTTTGCGTTTTCCAATGCACATTTTTGATCCATTGAAGTCTATGGAACCAAAAAAAAATAAATGAAAAAAAGTCCCTGACCCTTTCCATTAAATGCACAGATGTGAACTACAGCCATAGAAAACCGTGTTAGATGGACTGTAGTTTGTTTCTGCAAAACTAAAAACGTACTATAAAAATGCATAGGTGTGAACCAGGCCTACAAGTAACAAAGTAAATAAATAAAAAGTAAACAAATAGAATAAAAAGTCAATAAGTCCAATAAATAAAAGCCATGGAGTAATAACAATCCTGACTCCTGTGATATCAGGCAGTGTTTTCATACTTCCGCCTTGCTCTCATCAGATAAAACAGAAGGAGCCCATGGGAGCGCAGAACATGGCGGGGAGCTCAGGTAGGCACATAGGTTATAAATGACCACCCGAGGCTGGGATTGGTCCATAATGCCAACTCTCTACCTTCCCCAATATGTACATGAGAAGAAAGGAAACAAAGCCTTATCACACTGCACTGGCCTGAGCTATTCATTAACTAATGTACTTTGACTTCAGATCAGACTCACCACCTGCACATCAGTCAGTCATTTTGTTCTAAATTTTCTAAAAGAAAAGATAATGAAGAGAAGGAAATGAGATCCAGAGACATTAAAGCATCACCTTACCATGTCTTCACAAGGGAATCAGCAACTGGTGTGCTGTCACTTGTCCCAGCAAAGCTGTCTAGCTGTGTGATGGGGGAGGAGGCCTGTCCTGGGAGTCCGCCCAATGTAAATAGTCAGGGCTGAGCCTCCATCATTGGGATTGAGCAGCACAGCAATCCCCATACACCGCAGCCAGCAGCCATGTTTGGAGGTGAACACATTGCTCAATACTGTCTGCAGATCATTATCGCTGCAACTGGTTAATGATTTCCCATGTATACACAAGAACTGCTTACATAAAATACCCGCTGTCACCGGTCTTATCAAAGTGCAATCATTTCTTTCTTACGCCTGGTACACACGATGAGATTATTGGAAGAATGATCATCCTTTTATTAATTTTTTTTTGCATGCTAGTCTCATCAAAAATTAAGTTTATTAAAGTGATGAAAATTCTCGTAGGACAGAATAAAAATTCAGAAGTGATTAAAGTGTATTTGTATTGTCCCTAGATTGCATTTGCTCCTGATGAGTGGAATTTATCCACGAAACGTGTGTAGCGCTATATACTTATGTATTGTCACAGCTACCATGCGTTTACAATGCGACTACCTAGAAGAACCTTGAATCGATTTTATTTTATCATGTGTGCAATTAATCATGTTTATATGCAAGTTTTTGGCTACATTTAATACATTTAAAAATATTTACTATTTAGTATGTAGGAACATTTATGTAAATGTATGCATTTCCAAGACTTATGCCGCGTACACTACACACGATCGGAATTCTCATCGAAAAAAGCTCGGATGGTTGTCCCGACGGAATTCTGCTCAAACTGTCTTGCCTACACACGGTCACACCAAATTCCGACCGTCAAGAACTCGGTGACGTACAACACTACAACGAGCCGAGTTCAATGCTTCCGAGCAGGCGTCGAATTGTTTCCGAGCATGCGTAGGAATTTTGCGCGTCAGAAACCTTTTCTGACGGAAAAAATGAAAACATGCTCTCAATTTTTTGCTGTCGTAAATTCGGCCAGCAAAATTCCGATGGAGCCTACACACGGTCGCATTTTCCGATGAAAAGCTCTCATCGGTCTTTTTCTGGCCGGAATTCCGATCGTGTGTACACGGCATTAGTGTTGGTTCATACTGAGGCAGCACGACTTGCAGGAAATGACAGCTGCGGCGAATTGCAAAACGACTTCTCTATTGAAGTCAATGCAAGTCGCCTCAAGTCGCCCCCAATGTCGTACAGGAACCTTTATCTAAGTCAGAGCGACTTGTGTTGCTCCGATTAGAACGGTTCCATAGTACAGAACGGGACGCGACTTGTCAGGCGGCTAAGTCACCTGACAAGTCGACCCAGTGTGAACCGGCACTTATATGTGTGTGTACATTTTTGTTTTATTTATTATATTACTATATTATTATGTTATTTGCTACATGTTATTTACGGTCCCACATGCATCCATGTGCACCATTAAATATTAAAAAGTATCTACCAATTGATTCATCTGGTTTTGGTGTTGCGCTTCATATAAAGTCCCACCATTCCCCTTTCCCCTCCTTTCCCCCCTTTTTTCTGTATTTCTATTGTATTTTCAAATGACAACTGTACCGATTAAACAAAAATTGACCTGGAAGCCTGACTCCACCAATGATAGGAGGTGGAGCTGGTGTTTCCAGGCGGGTGGGCATTACTCCGAGACCCATAATATAGAGCCTGCACTTGGTCGTAGGCTATGATAAGTTGGGTACGGTGGAAGAACCACAGTAGGATATGTTACATGCACCATAAATGTGGGGAAAAAAATAAAATATAGTCTACAGTAAAAATGATAACTGCTCTTGAGAACACATGAGGTGGATTCCCTGTGCATTTTGTATGTATGTTGTATAATGGCTACTGTGCAATGCTCAAAGAAATGTCGAGATCTTTGTTAATTGTTCTATGAAAAACTTTAATAAAAATCATTGAAACAAAAAAATAAAAAAAATTGCACAATCTGGTATGGTACAGGTAAAATGTTTGTGTTTGTCCCATCAGACAAAATCAGGAGAACTGTTGTGATCGGCTCTCGAAAGCTGTGTACTAACAATCAGATTATCGTTACGGTCGCTTCAAAACGCAGTTTTTTTTTTTTTTCCATACGTTTTCCTCCTGATCATGTGTACACTGACTCATTCACATATTTATTTATTTATTGTAGGTGGTCATATAGTGCCGTCATTTTATGCATTTTGAATTTTTTTTATACAGGATTTATATAGCACCAAGAGTTTTGTGAAGCACTTTACAAAATAAAGGGAGACAGTACGGTTGCAATAAAAAGAGGGCCCTGCTCATGATATGTGTATACAGCCGTGGCCAAAGGTTTTGAGAATGACACAAATATTAATCTTCATGAAGGCCAAGTTTCACACTGAGGCATTTTAACGCTAGAAATGGCCTCTAACTAACGCCTGAAAACCGTCTCCCACATCGGGCTCTCTCCTGTCTAGCCTGCCACGGTGCCCTGGGCAGGCTAGTTTCAAGCTGGCACAGGCCCCTGTAAATGATGCGATCGGTGCTGGTACAATGATCTGTGTGCTGTCAAGAAAGGACCGTAGTGCAGTGGACAGAAGGGGAACTTAATGGAGGGCCGTACATGACAGTGTGTCAAGTAAGACACACTTCGGCCAGTAAACAGTTAACAGGGCAGGGGAGGGCCCTGTAATGTACAAGGGGGGAGCGGCCTTATAAAAGGGAGGGGCGGAGCTAGCCAGGCAGTGCGGGAGCGTCGAGACACGAGGAGGCAGGTTTTTACTCTGCTCCTCACTTCACAGGGATCATGGCCGACGGGTTTGCGTCACTTGTGCGGGCGGCGGCGGCGGAACAAGGACCCGAGTGGGTCAGGAGACAGATTGAAGCGCTGCTGGATGGAGCAGGGAGCTCCACAGAAGACCGGAATGCAGCCGAAAAAATCCAAGATGGCGGCGCGGCGCCACGCGGCCGCGTGTCCAGGCCGCCGAAGCGGTACTCCCCTGGGGCCACAGCAGGACCTTCAGGCATGGTAAGGAGCCCCAGGGGGGACCGATCCACCCCACCAGCAAAACGGGTGCAGAGGGAGGATGCAGGACTGGCCAGCAGACAGACAGGCAGCAGGCCTGGGGCAGGGGGGGGGGGGGGGAGGGGGGCCTACCAAGGAGAGGATCCCCAGGAAGCAGTGCTGCAACAGCCTCAACGGCCCCAGCATCGCCACACAAGATGGGGGGAAGTAGGAACACTGGGGGGAGAGGGGGTGGGGGGGAGGGCTGGAAAAGGAAAGAAGATGGCCGAGTCGACAGGCTCTTCAAGGAACGCGTCCCCCCCAGCAGCTCTGCACGAGCAGGGGGGTGGGGATTCACAGGCCACTCGGGCAACGGCAGGAGGGGGGCATCGGCCCCCAGACGTGCCTTTACAGCGAATCCCCCGGCGGCTCTGCACGAGTCGGGGGGAGAGGACAGAAGGGCCAGAGGAGCACCGGCGAGAGGGGGGAGGGGGTCTCACATGGCAGCGGGCGGGAGGGATGGCGGGGCACCACTAGCCAGCGGAGCAGCGAATCAGGGCAGCAGGAGCGGAGCCCGTACCGGCCCACCTGCACGGGGGAATTCGGCCCAGAGGGGAAGCGGAGTGCAGCGAGACAGTGGTGCGGGTGGAAGGAGACATGCTACTTACCGGAGCCCCTCTCCGAGGGAGCGTTCCTTGTCTTGTGCGCAGGAGGATGAATCTCGGTCGGAAGGAGAATTGTCCGAAGAGGAGGAGGAGGAGCTCGGTCGCCCTATCCCGCCGGTGGAGGCTCGTGCAGCGGCTGTGGGACCCCCGCCCGGTCAGCCCGGTAAGTCCACTGACAACAGTGCTTTTGTTAAAGTTTTACAGTCATTGATGGGTGCGGGTACTAGTGGGGAGAGCCCAGGGCCATCTCCCGCGCCGTCGTTGGCAGTAACGGACCAACCGCGAGCGGTGAGTGGGAGGGCAGAGAGTGGGTCGGGGCAAATACAGGAATTGCTAGAAGGTTTGCGGGTGTTGATAGGCCGTTTTGGTAATAGGGGTGAGGCACCAGAAGGTGGGGTAAATTCGAGAGCTGGTGGAACAGAGGCGGGGGCGGCCGCCGGGTGTGGGGTGGTAGTTGACGCTACGCCAGACAGTCAGATTGCCTCGGTGGAAGGGGGAACGGACAAGGTAAGTGAGACGGAAAAGGGGACGAAGGAGCTGACGGCGAGGGACGATATTGTGCGCATGGCGGATGCAGCAAAATGCGAGGTATACGTCTGTTTCGAGGGCCCCCTGGGGGCTCACTTAAAACAGGAGGTCAGGGAGAAGATTTGGAAAGGGGAGTACGTGGAGATTTTCTCCTTGCTGCCCCTGGAAAAATTCAACCTTGATAGGGTTAAACCGGATAGCAGTAAAAAAGACGATGAAGAAAAGAGGAGGTATAGGCTGATTCCCCGGACTTTTGCCAATTGGCTACAGGCGTTCGCTATATTGGCGGGGGTGATTGGTGAGAAGAACCCCGAACATTGTTCGGCGTTGTTCTGTTACATGGACGCCATCGGGGAAGCATATCGGGTTTACGGGGGAACGGCGTGGTTAAGGTACGATGAGCAGTTCCGACAGCGCAGGGCGGTCCGGCCGGCATTACGGTGGGACCACAAAGATATCAGCCTTTGGATGAGGCTGATGGCGTCTGCCAAGACGCCGGCACAGACATTTCAAGGGGGGGCCGGAGGTAGCCATTCCTCGGGATCTCCGGCCGGAAAGAAGTGGGGAGTGTGTTGGCAGTACAATGAGGGGGCCTGTAAATTTGGGGGAACGTGTAAATTTAAACATGAATGCTCAGGTTGCGGGGGGGGGCACACACTCGCCAGATGTTTTAAAAAGGGCAAGCGGGCTGGAGACTTTGGGCATAAGAGGGACGACGCCGGTGATTTGGGAAAGGATGCAGCCTTTCCTAAATAGGTACCCGGATAGAGCGGCGGCGTTATTGTTGAGCAAGGGGTTCAAGGAAGGTTTCAAGATACCATGCTCATTGTCAGCGGTTCCACCGCTGGCCAGAAACTTGAAATCTGCCTTGCAACACCCTGAAGTAGTGTCTGAGAAACTGGCCAAAGAAGTGGGGTTGGGCAGGATGGCGGGACCATTTGAGGTCAAGCCGTTGGAAGATTTGGTAGTGTCCCCGTTAGGGGTGGTACCCAAGAAAGAGCTGAATAAGTTTAGGCTCATTCATCATTTATCGTTTCCCAAAGGGGGTTCGGTCAATGATTTTATAGACCCGGAAGCGTGCACGGTATCGTACACGTCATTTGATGCCGCGGTACGTTGGGTGAGGAGGTATGGAAGGGGGGCGCTTATGGCGAAATCTGACGTGGAGGCAGCATTTCGGCTCTTACCAGTGCATCCGGAGAGTTTTAGGTTGTTGGGATGTTGTTGGGAGGAAAAGTTTTACGTAGATCGGTGTTTACCGATGGGGTGTTCCATTTCTTGCGCCATGTTCGAGGCGTTTAGTTCCTTTTTGGAATGGGTAGTGAGGGATGTTACAGGGATTGATTCCGTCATCCACTACTTGGATGATTTTTTGTGCGTGGGTCCTCCGGCTTCCAATGTGTGTGCGATATTGTTGTCCACGTTGCAGCACATTGCGGACAAATTTCAGGTGCCGTTGGCAGCTGATAAAACGGAGGGCCCACGTACAGAGTTGAGTTTTTTAGGCATAGTGATAGATTCCATGGCCATGGAATGTAGGTTGCCGGAAGAAAAGGTAGTGGATCTGAGGAATTTGGTGGAAAAAACCTATGGGTGTAAAAAGGTTCAGTTGCGCACGCTACAATCCTTGTTGGGGAAGTTAAATTTTGCGTGTAGAATTATTCCTATGGGGAGGATATTTTGTAGACGGTTGTCGGCAGCGACTAGGGGTGTGAGGGCGCCCACGCATTTCATTAGGTTGAACAAGGAGCATAAAGAGGATCTACGGATATGGGATCAGTTCCTAGAAGGGTACAACGGTAGGGCTGTTTGGATGTCAGGACCGGTAAGTAACTTCGATGTGGAGTTGGTGACAGACGCCGCGGGATCTACAGGCTATGGGGCTTTCTTTCAGGGACAATGGAGCGCGGAACCCTGGCCGCAGTCGTGGGTGGAGCTAGGTTTTCAGAAAAACCTGGTACTCCTGGAACTGTTCCCGGTGGTTCTGGCGTTAGAGTTGTGGGGTGAATCTTGCAGGAACCTCAAGTTGAGGTTGAATTGCGACAATATGGGGGTGGTACAGGTGATCAACAACATGTCGGCAGCTTCACCGCCGGTTGATGCGGCAGCTGGTGCTGCGGTGCATGCGGTTGAACATCTTTCTGTATGCTGTTCATATTCCGGGTAGAGAGAACACGTTGGCTGATGCCTTGTCTCGCTTTCAGTGGGACAAGTTCAGGGAGCTGGCACCGGCAGCACGAGCGGAGGGTGTTCCATGCCCGGGCTGGATGTGGGAGTTAGCATTGGAACCACGGCGGATTGGATCCGGAGGTCTGTAAGTGAGTCAACATGGTCTGCATACTCCAAGGTGTGGGGGGAATGGACTGACCTGCAGTCCGTAGCTAAGTCCGGGGGGAGGATCCGGGGGACAGGTTGTTATTACTTGATCTGGTGGCAAGGGACATGGAAGGTGGAAAATCAGTATCTGCGATTGAAAAGAGAATGGCGGGGCTCGCGTTTTGTTTCAAATTGAGGAGAAAGGAAGATGTGACGAAGGACTTCTGGGTGAAGCAGGCCATTAAGGGGTATAGGAAATCGCATAAGAGTAAGGATAAGCGGCGCCCTATCACATTTAATAACTTGGTGGACATAAGGGGGCAGCTTATGGGGGTGTGCCAATCGGGATACGAGGTGTACTTGTTTTTAGCAGCGTTTGCTTTAGCATTCTTTGGGGCATTTAGGATTGGGGAGGTGGTCAGTCCCTCAAAAAAGGTGGCGGGTGGTTTGTTGGTTCAGGATGTGGAATTGAGGGACGATAGGATCAATGTCAGGTTGAGAAGATCAAAAACGGACCAAAGTGGAAAAGGGACGCAGGTGAGTTTGTACGCAATACAAGGTTGTGGGGTTTGCCCGGTGCTGACGGTGACAAAGTTTATGACAAAAAGACCGGGGGGGGAAGGGCCATTGTTATTACATGAGATGGACGGTACTTATCCAAATTTCAATGCGTAGCAGTGCTGCGAAAGTGTTTGGGGAGGTTGGGTTTGGACAGTCACGCCTACGCCTCACACTCCTTCCGTATTGGGGCAGCTACAGAAGCTGCCAGGTACGGGTTGGATGAGGTGGATGTGCAAAAGTTGGGGAGATGGGAATCGCAGCGGTTCCGCAGTTATATTCGGCCACAGTTGGTGTATGAATAAAAAAAAAAAAAAAAAAAATGTTTTATAAGTTTGGTGTGAGGCGGGTGCAGTTCGGGGGGTGCAGCATAAAGTTGAATTATTGTGTGGGTTGTGTTGGTAATGCTGTGCTTGTTATTACAGATGCGGGGCGACAGCTCCTCGTATGGATCCTCGGGCATTCGTACGTGTGCTGGGGTGCCAGGAGGGGGGGGACGTGAGACCAGGTGGGAGACAGCTGGGTATCTCCAGGAGGGAGGCAGTTATCCGGTGGTTAGGTAGGCCGGGCATGATGTGGGGCAGGGTGGTGCCGGAGGTGGAGAGATACGCGTGGTTGGATCGACCACCTGATGTGCTGGTCATTCATACCGGCGGCAATGATTTGGGGGTGAGGACGGTGAGGGACTTAATAGCGGATATTAAGGCAGACATTATGTTCCTCCGCGCCACTTTCCCTGGGACCATGTTGATATGGTCCGATATGGTGGCAAGGACGTCGTGGAGCATGGCCAGATCCGTGTACAGGCTGAACAAAGCCCGGATCAGGATTAATAAAGTGGTGGGACGGTTTCTAGCATGGCAAGGTGGCCTAGTAATTCGCCACCGGGAGTTGGAGGTTAACGTGGGGATGTATCTGAGACGGGATGGTGTACATCTGACAGATGTGGGGATAGACCTATGGTCATTGGGATTGCAGGAGGGAATCCAGGCGGCCCTGCGGGTGTGGAGGTGCCATCAAGGGTGAGGGGTCTCCCTTTTCAGGCTGTGGCGTTGTTTATTTTGTTGGTCAGTGACGGCAGCTGTTATAGAGGTGGTAAGTGTGTGGGGGGCTCATCAATAGATGGCCCCTCCTTGTTACATCAAACGTTGTTGATGTTTATGGTTATCGTGCACTGCGGGAATGTTGGTTATCAGGGTGGTACGGTTGAGACCCAAGGGTTTCTTTATCTCCCGCAGTGCCCCCTGTTGTTGATATCAGTGATATCAGGTTTGTGCTTTAAGCACTGTTTGCTCCGTCACTGACCAATAAATATGGGGGTTTTAACCTGTTTTGTTTTCTTTTCAGCAGGGGTCTGAAAGGGTTAATGTTATTGGTGTTATTTATGTTATTTATGTTTTATTTATTTTAATAAGAAAATTGGAGTTCTTATTTGGTATTTTGGTATTTTTTAATAAATTAGCTGTTATGGCCATTTAACTCCATAACTGGTGTGGTCTCTTATTTATTAAGTAAGAAAATATATGGAGTAAGATGGTTCCAGCTAAGGGGGTCATATCTGGGCTACACTAGTCATGGATACACCGTCACACTTCCTACTTGATGGTGTCACCCCTCTGGCAGGTGTCACCCGTGTGCGGTCCGCACCCCCATAGTACCACCACTGTGCGTATGTTAGCTAAAGGGAAGATTGAATGCCTGATTGCTCCTTTCCTATGATCAGATTCCTCCATGTATGTCTTGCCTAAGTCAAAAGTTCCAAAGAATTTTCTAAGCACTGAACTCTGTGGTAATGGTGAATTATTTTGCACTTCAATGCCTTCAGCTATTGTTAGGTAGCACAAGCAAACTGAATGTGTTGTCCTAGCATGGAGTATTGAAAACACAACTCAACAATGCCACAATCAGTGGAAAGGAGTACAGAGCATTGTAAAGCTTTTCTCCGTTTACACATGTAAAGAAGATCTTTGCTATGCAAGGTCACTGCAATGAAAGTGAAAACATCTCATAGAAACCTGGTTCACCACAGGGACACCTCGCTCTCAGACTATCCACAGCAACCACAAACGTGTCCATGTTGTTCCAATATATGGTGGAATGAATGACAACTAGTTTGCTAAAGCATTGTATATCATAAATCATTGTCCTACTGTCCTTATATCAAACCAGAATTAAAATCTCAAAAAACATATTGCAATAACATGCTGTAATGCAAACCACCCAGTGTGAATAAATGTGAACATAAGTGCAAAAATTCTGAAATCAAAAGTCCTTAAATAGTCCCATCCATATTCACTTACTTCTTATTACACCAAGCGACCCATCAAATCACCACGTATGTACTGTGCACATTCACTCCCTTTTGGCAGAACACTCACCAAAACGACATGCCTCTCAAACTAACGATCGGCATGCAACGCTTGAGAAATTGTGGGGTACTTTTCCTCTCCTCGGACATATACACTATATTACCAAAAGTATTTGTACGCCACTGGCACTGCTGTGGACGAGAAGGCCTGGCTCGCAGTATCCACTCTAATTCATCCCAATGGTGTTCTACCGGGTTGAGGTCAGGACTCTGTGCAGGCCAGTCAAGTTTCTCCACCCCCAAACTCACTCATCCATGTCTTTATGAACCTTGCTTTGTGCAAATCATTTGGTGATGGGGGGATTATGGTGTGGGGTTTTTCAGTGGTTGGGCTTGGCCCCTTAGTTCCAGTGAAGGGAGCTCCTAAAGCGTCAGCATTACCAAAACAGCTAGGACAATTTCATGCTCCCAACTTTGTGGGCATAGTTTGAAGACGGCCCCTTCCTGTTCCAACATGACTGTGCATCAGTGCACAAAGCAAGGTCCACAAAGACATGGATGAGCAAGTTTGGGGTGGAGGTACTTGATTGGCCTGCACAAAGTCCTGACCTCAACCTGATAGAACACCTTTGGGTTGAATTAGAGCGGAGACTGCGAGCCAGGTCTTCTCGTCCACATCAGTGCCGGACCTCACAAATGCGCTTCTGGAAGAATGGTCAAACATTCCAATAGACACACTCCTAAACCTTGTTATACAGCCTTTCCCAGAAGAGTTGAAGCTGTTATAGCTGCAAAGGGTGGGCCACCTCAATATTGAACCCTATGGACTAAGACCTGGGATGCCATTAAAGTTCATGTGTGTGTAAAGGCAGGTGTCCCAATACTTTTGGTAATATAGTGTATATCTCCATCTCCTCTCCTCCTTATTTTACTCCACAGCCATACTGTATATCAAAGAAACAAAGGGAACTTCCATAGTGCAATATTGTACAAATTCTTTATTTAAAATCAGAAGAAATAAAATCTGCTAGCAAACATGTAAAATACAACTGCAGGTATCAGCCTCTCAGATCAATAAGCTCCATCAGTGCTGCTATTTTTATTGTTCAAGCCAAGTCATCTGCGTCTCACCCGGTCAAGTACCCCATCACATCTGGATCAGCTTTTGACGTCACTTCTGGTTGCCATGTAGCTATATCCAACACGTTTCGTCCTTTCGACTTCATCACAGGGGTCTGTCACGCTTCCATGTACATCGATCCGACGCCGGGTTTTGTCTGCTGTCCGAGTTGCTCAGGTTCCTGCCTATCCGCCCTAAACCTAGCTATTATTAAGCCTTTGCACCTGTGTGTTAGTGTTCAAGCAATGTGCCTTCACGTGGAAGCTAGACTCCTCTGTTCCAATTTAAAGAAGGTAAGATGAAAGGCTTCCTGTGTTCCACAGTTCAATGACTGATACTTTTCACTTCACCCTGAGGCTACATAGATACACATGAGTAATGGGGTGTGAGTGGTTTGCTGAATTCAGAGGCAGCTGAATGCCACCTCTGGATACAGCATACTTTGTGCAATGGCAGGACACAAACTGGCCAATTAGAAAATGTTTCACTCAATCAGCGCTTCCAGTCTATCTGCTGCAGTGCTGATCAGTGTATTCTGACAGCGGAGGAGTCCTCGTATCAGAATATAATGGCACAACTGGGAGGATTCCTCCATTCACCTCAATTGAGTTGAGGGGGGAATCAGTTTGTGTTTTGTTTTTTACTTAGCCGGCTGGATGATCAAAAAAAAAAAAAAAAAACAATCCATTTATGGCCCTCCAGTATGACCTTTGACCCTCAGTATACCCCAGACACCCTCCTGAGGCTAAGAAGGGACTCCATCTTCTTATAGTTATTCCACCTTGTGCTCATGTAAAACAATCTGCACTCACCAGAATCCAATGACCCCCTTGTGTTCAACAACAAGAGAAGTCATCTGCACTTTTGTGGGAAAAGAGGACATCAATTTTATTTGAGTACAGTGTCGCACGACAGCACAATTGTCAGTTAAAGCGATGCAGTGCTGTATCGCACAAAATGGCCTGGTCAGGAAGTGGGTAAAAACCTTCCGGGGCTGAAGTGGTTAAAGCAGTAATAAACCAAAAATTTTATATATATTGCAGCTTACCAATCATCATATTTTCTTTTTTTTAGTTTTTTCCCCTTCCTTCTGTTTTCACCCGGTGATCTGGTCAGTAACACACTTTTATTAGAGTGCCCCCACTCTGGATGAAGGAGCACAGAGACACCTTTAAAGTGTAAGTAAACCCCCCTATCAAAGCTGCCATCTCTGCCTCTGTTTAATCTACAACTGCCATGATGCTGCACATGTGATCAGTTATGACACCAGCCATTGGATGGTTTGACAGTTTGGTTGAGAGCACAACCAATGTGCCCGTGCCGAGAATGAAACCGTTTTATGGATGGGTTTACTTCCGCTTTAATGCCTGTGAAAGGAGCACACATGCTCCGAACATGCACCACGCCTGCTGTCCTTGCTCCCATTAGTGACATAATGTCCACCTCTCAAGTGTCTCTGAGATACCTGAAAGTGATGGGAGCCACCAGCGATGCCGGAGCCATAGCCACCACTCCAGAAGCAACATCGCACCCAGTACAGAGCGGAAGACCACTAACATACAGAGTGCTTTTTTACCTAATTATCTTGCGAGTATCTCTTCTTTTATCTACATTAAACTATATTATTGCTACACTTAGATGGCGCTGTTCTTCTTCTTCCTTGTAGCTCCACCAAGAGACGGCAGCCACTAGGAATGCAATTTATTTGAACTATGGACTAAAATACACCCATTCATGAGCTATATGGACTTTTTTTTATATATACAGCGAGGGGAAAAAGTATTTGATCCCCTGCTGATTTTGTACGTTTGCCCACTGACAAAGAAATGGTCAGTCTATAATTTAAATGGTAAGTTTATTTTAACACCTTGAGACAGAACAACAACAAAAATATCCAGAAAAACACATTTCAAAAAAGTTATAAATAGATTTGCATTTTAATGAGTGAAATAAGTATTTGATCCCCTATCAATCAGCAAGATTTCTGGCTCCCAGGTGTCTTCTATACAGGTAACGAGCTGAGATTAGGAGCACTCTCTTAAAGGGAGTGCTCCTAATCTCAGCTTGTTACCTGTATAAAAAAAGACACCTGTCCACAGAAGCAATCAATCAGATTCCAACCTCTCCACCATGGCCAAGACCAAAGAGCTGTCCAAGGATGTCAGAGACAAGATTGTAATGGGCTACAAGACCATCGTCAAGCAGCTTGCTGAGAGGGTGACAACAGTTGGTGCAATTATTCGCAAATGGAAGAAACACAAAATAACTGTTAAGCCCCATACACACTGTCGGAAAATCCGACCACAAATCCATCGGATTTGGTCCGACGGATTTAGTCCGACACTGGTGTTGCATACACACAGTCGGACAAAGTTGTCGGAAAATCCGATCATTCTGAACGTGGTGACGTTTGTTGCCTACGACTGGACTACGTAGAGGCTAGTAGCCAATAGCTTTGGTCTTGTAATGTGATCTGAGCATGCGTAGCACTTTGTCCGTCGGAATTCGCTACACACGATCGGATTTGGTGTGATCGGACTTTGTTGTCAAAAAATCTATCCAGCAGGAGATAGGACTTTGTCCGTCGGACAATCCGATGGAAACTGTCCGATGGTGCCTACACACGGTTGGAATTTCCGACAACATTGTCTGATAGGACAGAATCCATCGGAAAATCCGACCGTGTGTATGGGGCTTAAATCTCCCTTGGTCTGGGGCTCGATCTCACCTCATGGATTTTCAATGATCATGAAAACGGTGAGGAATCAGCCCATAACTACATGGGAGAATCTTGTCAATGATCTCAAGGCAGCTGGTACCATAGTCACCAAGAAAACAATTGGTAACACACTACGCTTTGAACGACTGAAATCCTGCAGCACCAACAAGGTCCCCCAGCTCAAGAAAGCACATGTACAGGCCCGTCTGAAGGTTGTTAATGCATATCTAAATGATTCAGAGGAGAACTGAATGAAAGTGTTGTGGTCAGATCAGACCAAAATCAAGCTCTTTGGCATCAACTCGCCGTGTTTAGAGGAGGAGGAATGCTGCCTATATCCCCAAGAACACCATCCCCACCATCAAACATGGAGGTGCAAACATTATGCTTTGGGGGTGTTTTTCTGCTAAGGAGACAGGCATTTATTCAAGCACTCTTCCAGGCCCATAAGTTCCTTCTCCTGCTCTGGTAATCACTGACTCTCCTTCCCACTGAACGGGGGGCTGAGACTGAGATCCACCCGTTGGACTGCACAGACGAACTGCTTTTTCACGCTGGGGGATCGCAAACACCCGCCGGCCACTGGGGAATCAAGGGGACCAGAGATCACTCACTACTTTTTTAAGGCAGCACACGGTTTGTTCTACCGTGGCCTTGTCCAAGATGGCACCACCGCGAGTCACTCTGGCGAGCGCCGCCACCAACACCAGCAAGCGAGGTACACAAGCAAGCGGGGACTGCAGCAGCCGGGGACCTGCCCTCATGAGCCGATTGACTGGTCTACCCTATACTGTCCCCGGCTTTCCTGCGTCAGACTCGCAGCCTGACTCTGAATTAACTGGAGGGGCAGGCAGCCGCTCCTAGGGAGCCCTCTGGGATATAGTCGCGGAGCTGCCCACTAATCTAAACATGCAGGCTATGATGGCTTCAATTGTAAATTCTCTCACAAGGGAGCTCAATGATCTTCGCCAGTAGGTGGACATAGTGGAAGAACGGGTGACGGACCTAGAATCGAATACCACTGCTACAGAGCCTTGCATCACCAACCTGGAGATGGAACATCAGGTCATCCGCTGCCATCTTGTTGAAGTCTAGCTGCGGCTGGATGATGGGCAGAACAGGAGCAGGAGAAACAATCTGCACCTCCGCTGCAT
This sequence comes from Lithobates sylvaticus, assembly GCA_028564925.1. Taxonomy (NCBI): domain Eukaryota; kingdom Metazoa; phylum Chordata; class Amphibia; order Anura; family Ranidae; genus Lithobates; species Lithobates sylvaticus. The sequence goes on along the minus strand of CM053036.1, from coordinate 141,569,277 downwards.
CTCAGAGGCCACTATGGGCCCAGATCTTCGCACTACAGTGGTAGCTATCCTGAACAGGCACTGGGCAAGCCTCCTACCACCGAACTAGAGCTAGACAGGCTACACCGAGTGCCAGGCCCTAGGGCATCTCCCTCATCTATACAAGGCCCTGCTCCCTTGGACCCTCCTATGCCAGGCCTGGTCAAAAGGCCCTAATGACTTTGACCAAGCTCTTGTACGGATCTACCCAGATGTCTCCAGGCAAACACGGGCCATGCGGGGGCTCATTTGACCTCTTCTCAAAGTAATCCGTGAAGCAGAAGCTACTTACCGCTAGGGCCACCCTTTCCATCTAATTGTGGAGAGGCAGGCCTCTGACATCTATCTTTGCTCCCCAGACTAGCTCTCAGAACTGTTCAGCTTCCTAGACAAGCCTGCTATAAGCACCCCCAATTGACAGAATTATCTGCTCACCCAAGAGGCGTTCGGCCCACCCTTACCAAGACCGCAGCGGATCAGGAGCATGGGGTCTGCAGACAGGCTTCACACCCCGATACCTCTGTGTCAGATTTGACTAATCGTTTGTTGACCCCACATGGAGCTGCCTAGTGGGGACTCTAACTTTGTGCATTCTCCATATCTCTAGCCCCCCCTTGGCAGTTCTCAGATGTTGTTCTTAATTTGTTGATGGGGTGGTGGGGCCTGTCTAGCAGGGGTGTGTATTTCATAATTATGGTACTACTGTTGGCTACCTGTCTTGTTCTTGATTTACACATTTATTATTTGTATTTTAATTTTGCTGGCTCTATTAATAACTATGATGTGGTTCTTGATGCTCTCACCTCGTGCATCTCCAAATGTTTTGTTTTTTATTGCTGTTTAGTTGCTCGATTCGGGCGACTCCTAACGCTCTATTCACCCCCCAAATAGGCTGGACTCTTGATTGGGCACTACCGTCCTTGGCTTATTTACACTATTCATAGATTATTCCCTCCCCTTTTCCTCTCATTCTCCCGTTTCCCCTTCTCCTTCTTTTCTCCCTGTATCTTTTTCCCTGTTCTCGTTCTCTACCTCTTGCCTCGGGGAGATCTGTTGACTGGGGTTCTCTCCCACACTTTACTGGGTCTGCCCATTGACTGGTGGCCAGTATGGGTCCCCTTAAGGTCACTTCCCTCAATGTGCAAGGTCTTAACACGCCGGAGAAAAGCTCTCAGCTTTTGACTGATTTGAGGAAAAGTAAAACTCAAGTTGCTTTCCTACAGTAAACGCATTTTCGTAAATTGACTAATGGGGCCTTTCCAATGGCATATCACAGTGTTTTTTAAGTCCAAGGAGGTAAGCATCCTGCTGGCCAAATCGTTCCTCTGGACTTTTGAGGTACAATGGACAGACACCCAGTGTCGTTTCCTCCTCCTGAGGGGAAAGGTGTTTGATGTGCAGGTCACCTTTGCTAATGTTTATTTTCCGAACCTGGACCACCCCCAGTTTCTGCGGAGGCTCCTGTCAGGGCTGGGCTCAGCCCTTCCTTCTCAAAGCTGGCTGCTCAGCTGTCGGCTAATTGCCAGCTCCTTTCTTTCCACAGTGACTGACCTGTTGAGGATATCCTGCTCGTCAGTCCTGCCTACTTAAGCCGTCCAGCCCAGATGGTCTCTGCCTTTTGCCTTGGTCACATCTCTATAAACGTTCTCCTGTGTTCCTGTTAAACACTTGCTTGGCTGACATTCCTTCTGGCTCCAGATCCTGCTTGCTGTCCGACTATGCTCATCTCTGGCTCCCTGACATTTTGGCTTGTCTGACTATTTGTTCCGGTTCCTGAACTCTGGCTATGTTTTGACTACGTTTACTCGGTTTACCTTTTTATTATTATTATTATTATTATTATTATTAAACAAGTGTGCTTTAACTGCACTTCTGTCTCAGTCTGACTCATGGTTTCTGACAGCTCCTCCCAGAGCTCTTGGAGTTTGCGGAGGGTCTTCTTATCTTTGGGGGTGACCTCAACTTCGCTATGAACCCACTACTGGATGTTTCGCTTGGCTCCTCTCACCTCCCCTATTCTCGCCTAAGGCGGATGAAGGCGGACCTGAAAACTCTGCATCTGGTTGTTACATCCGCAAGACCATGACCATGACTATTCCTTTTTCTCCCAAGTCCATCACACCTACTCACGACTTGACTTTCTTTTGATAACGCACAAACACTTATCTAGAGTAGTGTCTACCTCTATCGATGTCATCTCTCTTTCTGATCACGCTGCGGTTCACCTAACACTCCAACTGGGACCAGTAATCAAGACCCCTCCATCCTGGAGACTAAATGAGTCTTTGCTTCGGTCGGAGGAGATCCGTTCCGAGCTCCTGGCCACCTTGCAGGTGTATTTTTCCATCAATGAAGCTTCTGTCACCAATATGTTGGTGGTGTGGGAGGCCCATAAGACAGTCGTCCAGGGTGCACTGATCAGAATAGGAGCTCGTCCTAAAAGGGAGTGGTCCCGTTGTATAGAAGAACTTTTTGACCAGATGCGTAGTTTGGAATGCTCCCACAAGGCCACTCTTGCTCACTCCACTTATCAAGATCTCCTTAGACTTTGCCAGGAACTCCACTCATATTCCACAAAGCGAAGCATAAACTGGCCTGGGCACATCATACAATGTACGAAATTCTTGAACAGACCGGGCACATTGCTGGCACAGGCATTGTATGGTCCCTGCCCAAAAACCCACATTTCCAGCATCATGGCTGTCTCTGGACGGAGATTGACTACTTCCTCCGATATGGCAGCAGAGTTTAGATCCTTCTATGAGGGTCTTTACAACTTAGATGGTGCCCCCCCCCCTCAAACCCCCCTCTGACGACAGAACCACCCCCCAGTCATACCTATCCTTTTCTGGCATGCTGTCACTCCCTCGTGCAGTTCAAGAAGAACTGGAAGAGCCTATCACAACTGAGGAACTGGGAGCCGCCCTGGCTCACTCAAAACCAAAAAAGGCCCCCGGCCCCGATGGCTTCACCCCTACTAATTACAAGGTCTTTTTTTAAACTGCCCTTAATTCTATCATGGAGGGGGAATCCTTCCCAATAGACACCTTGAGAGCCTAGATTTCTCTGATGCCAAAGGAGAGAAAGGACCCATTACGGTGCAGGAACTATCGCCCGATAGTGCTACTGAACACTGATTTGAAACTGTTTTCAAAAATTCTGGCCAATAGGTTGCTCCCACATATCCTGAGTCTTGTCCAAAGAGATCAGGCTGGCTTTGTGCCTCTTCGAGAGCCCCGCGACAACACCATTCGTGTGGTAAACCTAATCCACGCAGCCTGATCGTCGAACCAGCCTCTTCTCTTGCTGTCCATGGATGCAGAGAAAGCTTTCGATCGGGTAAACTGGACCTTTATGCGGGCCACCCTTGAACACATTGGTCTCCGATCCTCTATGTTGAGTTGGAGCTGTGTCTGTTGTACCATGCACTTGTATAAAAAGTATCCTGTTCCCTTTGTATTGTTTCCTTTGTGTGAAATACTTGGTGATCCTGCCAGTCCCCCTGCTTTCACATTAAAAACTGACCACACTAAGCAGGAGAGCACAGCACGATCAGTTTTCTGGCTGTGGTGGGAACTAACCCTGCTCTTCTCCAATGATTAGATTTGTGCAGTCACGCCCCCCTGCATAGCCTTTCACTGGAAAGACCAGTATACTGCTGTTTCTCCTCCCCTAGCTCTCTGAGCTACTTAAGCAGCTGAGAACAGAGGGTATGTAAATGTTTTGCCATTCATTTCTATTTTAAGCTGAATAGGTTGTTTTACAAGAAGAGGGTTCACATAGACTTCAATTAACAGTTGATTTATGACATGGTGCTGAACTCAATTGCTGAATCATCCAGAGCTGCCAATGTTACCACTTGGCAGCAGTGGCAGGATTACATGGCTGTGCTACGTGCTTCTCCTCTGGAGGACTCATTATGAGACTTTATTTGTAAATTGTGTCATGGCGGTTGTGCTCACACTAATGTATCAAAAAAATACTAGGTGTTTCTTTTTTTAAAAAGTTACAAATTGTTCCAACATGCAACTTTTATTTTATTGTTAGGCAATTCTTAGGCTAGGGTTCACATCTCTGTGTATTGGGAATGCACACTAACTATTTTGCTTTCCCATCATTTTTTAGGCAGTTTCAGCAGCTGCTTCAATAACCTACTGAGTATGCAGCTTCTTGATCATTAAGTCCTTGCCTATGTTTCAGTTTAATCTGGTGTCATGACCGCAGCCCCAGATTTCCTATTTCAGGGTGGCTCCTTTCTTTGACAGCATTCTATGGAGTTACCCTTCCATAGACTAGAGTTGTATACTTGAAGTGTAGAGATTACGCTGGACTGACTTGGTTGGTCACTGGTTGTAGATGGGAGGTCCAAAGGACAAGGTAAGAAAGGTTCTTTCCAGAGTTTGATGCCCGACTGTTTTATGAAGATGGTAAACCCAGTTATGGGTATGGGCTGCTACCTCAGGGTGCGGCCAGGTGGTCACTCCCGTAGTGATCAAATGCAGTCATTGTGAGAACAGCTTTATTTGGATTACAGATGCTAGAATATATCCAATGCGTTTCGATGGACAAGCACACTGTAAACAGTCCATTCTATTGATAGTAGATCTCCATTGTGAAATCAGCACACAATACACTCGGGAATAGTGATGAGAAAAAGATCTGCCTTCCACCTCCACACACTGCCGCTTACCGACTCCTATTGATCTCTTATTACAGGAGATCACATGCACTTCTGGCTTAATACCCAGCCCAGGCCTTTTATGTACGCAGCCAAGGTCTCAGCGTCTTCCCAGGTGTTATACCCTTTACAGGTACACTTTGCCGGATATTCCCCCTAAGAAAATATAAGCTTACATAGCATAAAATCTTAGGGTGACTTTAATAAATAAAAAAGTCTTGCACTTACATTTGTATAAGTAAATTCATGCAGTATAAAACACAGAGCCGGCCGGCTCTCGATTGCAGCCCATGGTTCTGGGACTTGTGTGTATCTTGGTGATGTCAGCACGTCGCTCCTTCGGGAGGAGCGTCGTGCTGAAGTCACCGTGAACCAATGGCTCCCGCTGCTGCCTCCATGGAGAGGGAGAGAGGGAGAGAGGGAGAGAGAGGGAGAGAGAGGGAGAGAGACTACTCTCAGGCACACTGGGGAAGCTGAACACAGGTTTTTGTTACCTTGCAGAGAATGCATTAACCACTTCAATACAGGGCACTTATACATCTTCCTGCGGTCATGCGATGCTGTACCCAAACAAAATTGTTATAATTTTGTTCCCAAAAATAGAGCTTTCTCTTGGTGGTATTTGATCACCACTGGGGTTTTTTTTGTGCTTCTAATAAAAAAAAAAAAAAAAAGTTTTTGTTTCTGTTACAAAACTTTATAAATAAGTAAATTTTCTCCTTCACTGATGAGGCTGCACTGACGGGCACTGATGAGGCAGTACTGATTGGCACTGATGATGAGGTATTTATATGAAGAGACGCTTGAGAGGGGATATGATTTAAATTTATAAATACCATACTGGTGACCCCACATTAGGGATAAAACTTTTTTGTGGAAGGAAGTTTAACAAGACTCGTGGCCACTCATAAAATTAGAAGAAAAGAGGTTTAACCTTAAACTGCGTAGAGGGTTCTTTACTGTAAGAGCAGCAAGGATGTGGAATTCCATTCCGCAAGCAGTGGTTTCAGCGGGGGGGGGGGGGGGGGGGGGAGCATCGATAGTTTCAAGAAATTATTAGATGAGCACCTGAACGACCGCAACATACAGGGATATATAATGTAATACTGACATATAATCACACACAGGTTTGACTTGATGGACTTGTGTCTTTTTTCAACCTCACCTACTATGTCTTTTTTCAGCCTCACCTACTATGTAACTATGTAGCACTGATAGGCGGCACTGATAGACAGCACTGACGGGAACTGATAGGTGGCACTGATCAGGGGCACTGGCAGGCATCCCTGACTCCCTATTGGGCACTGATTGGCATACCTGGTGGCCCTGGGTGGGCATCTCTGGTGGTTCTGGGTAGGCATCCCTGGTGGACTTGGGTGGGCATCCCTGGTGGACTTGGGTGGGCATCCCTGGTGGACTTGGGTGGGCATCCTCGGGCGGGGCTGCACTTATAATCAGTGCAGACTCCCCTGTCAGGAGAGCAGCCGATTGTCTCTCCTCTACTCGATCCTGTCAGCGCGAGTGGTGGATAAACAGCTCTTCCTGTTTACACTGTGATCAGCTGTGGTTGGACATAGCTGATCACATGGTGAAGAGCCTCCGTCAGATGCTCTTTACCTCGATCGGAGATGCGATGTGTCAGACTGACACACTACCGATTGCCGCGATCGCAGCTTATCCTGCTGGATGTCATACGATGTTCAGTCAGGATAACTTAACCAAATATTGCTATATGGCGGTCAGGAAGTGGTTAAGGTAAAAAAATAAATAAAAACATTTTACCTTTACAACCACTTAAAAGGCTAAGCATGTTAAGCTATTGATAATAGTGGTTTTGTCTGGTGGTAAAATTGAATAGTTAATTTCGCGATTAAGTAAACGTATTTTCCTGACAGACTCCATGGCAGCCTACGTGTGGGTTAACCCCGCCTCCTCTCCAATGCTATAGGACCCCATTCAAATAAAAGAGAGCTCACCGCTAGGTACTGTGTTCCTTTTTTGTCCTCCTCCATGGACCTACATCACGTTTGTTCCTGTTGGCGTCCGGTCGGGAAAATTAGGATCGAGAATTCCATTCATGAGGTGCGGCCAGGAGCCCAGCTACGAGCAGGCAAATAGTTTGGCATTTGCACTGGATACCCCAGTAGTGGGGGGAAGATGGTCTCGTATCCCGGCAGGTGGACGCTTCAATGGCTGGCAAGGTCTGCTACTTTTCATGTACCTTTTCTCCATGGCAGTTGTCTTTATGTGTCTTTTGTCCGGTGTTTCCCCTGGTCATCCCCGTCTCCCCGGTGCTCCCGGTATTGTAGGGTACGCTCCGGTACCTCTGTTTCCCCTCATGGCGCCTGGAACGCTCTGCGTTCCAGGCCGCCGCGGTGCTTCCGGGTCGCGGCCGTTGCCGGCGTTCTGCGCATGCGCGGGGCCTCCGCGAAAGCGAGGCTTGGTTCGCGCGTGCGCGGAGGGTCGGATGGTCCGGCGGCCGCGCAGGCGCCGTTTGGCTGTCCCCCACGGCGCAGGCGCGCAGTGGGGGGGCGGTGACGTCACGAAGGCGGGGGATTCGAAGGCTGCCATCTCCTCTCTGTATTGGAATTCCTGCAGACAGTGAATGGCAGCCTTCCCCCGCCTGGTCTGCTGTTTTCGTTTTGGGATCTCCCCTTAAAGGGGAAAGTTGTAAAAATGAATTAAATAAAAATAAATAAAAATAATAAAAAATAAATAAATAAATAAGAATATGTATCTATGGTAATTATTATAAAAATATATAAAAAAAAAAAAAAAAAAGAGAGAATTTTTCTTTTGGGAGAAGAGAAATGTATTATAAAATATTGCATTTCTTCTTTTCATACATATATGGAAGTTCCATGCTGCACTCCTACGGGATATTAGCAATATTTATACCTCAAAATGTGTGTGTATGTATATATATCTGTATATATATAGATATATATAATAATTTTGCAAACTTTTTGGGTCCGCGTATGTGTCTTTTCTGAGTGCAGACCATCCGTGTTCACGTTGACGTTGTGTCCAGAGGTTATGGACAGGTCACTGCTTTCATACGGCCAGCCCTCACGCACAGGGTATGTGCAGGTGAGGGGAGGGGTCGAGGTTTGCAGTCTCAGTGGTTGAGATTGCGTTTCATGTTACACCCCCCCCCCCCCCCCCATCTTTTTCAGCCCTTCCAGGTCGGACCCACAAAGTCGTGGTCCAGGTTGACAGGGACCTTGCCAGGCCACAACATTTACAAGGGGAGAGGTTGCCATCCCTCCTCCGACTAGAGGAGACGGTGCCATTCCTCCTCCGACTAGAGGAGACGTTGCCATTCCTCCTCCGACTAGAGGAGACGTTGCCATTCCTCCTCCGACTAGAGGAGACGTTGCCATTCCTCCTCCGACTAGAGGAGACGTTGCCATTCCTCCTCCGACTAGAGGAGACGTTGCCATTCCTCCTCCGACTAGAGGAGACGTTGCCATTCCTCCTCCGACTAGAGGAGACGTTGCCATTCCTCCTCCGACTAGAGGAGACGTTACCATTCCTCCTCCGACTAGAGGAGACGTTGCCATTCCTCCTCCAACTAGAGGAGACGTTGCCATTCCTCCTCCGACTAGAGGAGACGTTGCCATTCCTCCTCCGACTAGAGGAGACGTTGCCATTCCTCCTCCGACTAGAGGAGACGTTGCCATTCCTCCTCCGACTAGAGGAGACGTTGCCATTCCTCCTCCGACTAGAGGAGACGTTGCCATTCCTCCTCCGACTAGAGGAGACGTTGCCATTCCTCCTCCGACTAGAGGAGACGTTGCCATTCCTCCTCCGACTAGAGGGGACGTTGCCATTCCTCCTCCGACTAGAGGAGACGTTGCCATTCCTCCTCCGACTAGAGGAGACGTTGCCATTCCTCCTCCGACTAGAGGAGACGTTGCCATTCCTCCTCCGACTAGAGGAGACGTTGCCATTCCTCCTCCGACTAGAGGAGACGTGGCCATTTCCTCTTTCGGATAGAGGAGACGTTGCCATTTCCTCCTTCGGATAGAGGAGACGTTGCCATTCCTCCTTCGGATAGAGGAGACGTTGCCATTCCTCCTGCGGATAGAGGAGACGTTGCCATTCCTCCTGCGGATAGAGGAGACGTTGCCATTCCTCCTGCGGATAGAGGAGACGTGGCCATTCCTCCTGCGGATAGAGGAGACGTTGCCATTCCTCCTTCGGATAGGGGAGATGTTGCCATTCCTCCTCCATCTAGAGGAGCTGTTGCCATTCCTCCTTTGTATAGAGGAGACGTTGCCATTTCTCCTCTAAATCATTGCACCTGCTGTCATGACAGCCGCTTGAATCGCAGAGCCTGCCGAAGATGAGGGACATGAGCCCAGGAGGGCAAGTCCATATATGATCTGTGTTACGCCCAGACGATTGGGGTTAAAATTAGGAGACGAATAATATGAATGTGGAGTATATACCACACATGGAGCCTGTTTTTATATCTTCCCGGCTGATGTGGCCCGAAGGATTCAGGCTCTTCCCAGCCCTACGCTGTTTCTCTGGATTCTTCGGTCAGCAAGTTGGAAGTTTAAAAATATGTCGAAGGCCTGTGTCGTTCTCTGGTTCCTCCACGAGTCAAAGCAGTTGTGGAAGCCCTTATCTGGGTAGACCATTCCACTCCCCGGATAAGCAAAGTAGTTCTTTAGGCGTCCGGGAAAAAGAAATCTCTCTGTCTCTCTTTTTTGCCCATTACGGTTTGGATTAATGACGAGTGGAGCAAGATGGACAAGAAAACTTCTATGTCAAGCAAATACCTCTAGACTATATCCTTTCAAGGCAGGAAAGGCGAAGTGTCTGGGAAACTTTACCCTTATGGATGCGATTATGCTTTCTTTAGAAGATGCAGTGTCCTGGACGGGCATGTGAGAAAATGTTTCAAGACTTCAGGATAAGCGCATGGCTCTGCCGATATGGCTTGTAAACCTGCACTCGCTCTAGCAGCTATGTCTAGAGATCTGGAAACCCGAACAGAGTACAGAGTCTCGTACTCAGAGGAGTTCTCCAGAAATTCAGCAGTGAAGGAGCTGGTGTCAATCTGTTCCTCCGGTTGGCTTGGTGGTCTTCGGTCACGGTTTAACGGGCCTTATAGTTACGCCGTCCCCAGGACGATAAATTCTAGGGGGTATATTTCCCCTCTTCTTGGCGCAATCAGAGAACAGTTTATAAAGTACATTCAGGCGATTTCGCTATTCCCAAAGACTTAAAGATGCTTACCTCCATGTTCAGGTAGCAAAGGAGTTTCTCAAATACCTCCGGTTCCATCTGAGTTATTTGTAAAGATTCTTCTGGCCATAATGGCCCTAATCGGAACGAGAAGACTATGTCGCTATCGCTGTTCCAACGACCTTTTGTTGCTGTCTTAGGACAGAGTTCAGCTGCTAGTTCGCATGGAATAGTTTTCTCCATCGTGACTAACTTTGGGTGGCCCTTTTAAAAAAAAAAAAAAAAAAAACACCCAGAACCAGTCCTGCTGATATTCTTCTGGGCCCAGTTCGTTGTAGTGGAAAGCACCATCTCTCTTCCAGTGGGGAAGATTACAGTCAAGCAGTCCCTGCAGAAGTTTTACTCTGTCTTGTTAGGTTTATGCAAGTAACGGATATCAAGGGGCATTAGTCAACCTGTTCACATGTCATCAACAATGAGGAGCAGCCGCTTCTGGCGACTGCAGCACAGAACTGGCTCAGATTGCCACTCCCTGGTCCCATGTCATGAGTTAAGGTCATGACTTATGCCAAGCAGTACCGGTGGGGGAGTCTGCTGCACATCGGACCTTGTTCAAGGATACGAGTCTTCCCAGCCTGAGCTAGTACGTCTTGGAACTTCCGGCAGCCTGGTGTGCTTTCAGTCATTCTCCTATCTGTGGAAGGAAGAGTCGGCTTTATCAGGTGTTCATCGCTGTGTTATCCATTCTCATGTGAAGAATCATAGAGGTTCTCGAAGCACCACATTATTACGGAGGGTCAAACCCATCATGTCCGGGGTCCAGGCAATGTTTCATTTGCATACTTCCTCAGAGTCCAGAACATCCGAGTGGATTTCCCGTCACGCATTTGGTTAAGTCACTAACGAGTGGTCTCTTCGTGTGCAATCATTTCAAGTACATTATGTCTCTGGGAGTCAATCCTGGGGTAGATATATTCTCTTCCCAGGTAACTTTAAGCTGGTGAGGTATTACAGCAGTCTGGCATCCTTGTCCATCTCAGGTGTACTTCAAGGGTGATCTCCACTTTCATGAGTTATATGAAGACGAGTATGAATTAGGTCGATAGAAGATGGGCCAAGTCTGTTGTGTTCTCTTATTCTTCAGGTGGAAGATCCAAAGGTTCGGATTTATTTATTCAGACCTAGATTTATCTCTATCCATCAAGAATCCAACTCTCAGCCTTATCGGCCTTCTTCGGAGCTCAGTGGGTTGTTCACCTTTTTAGTCTGGTGGTGGTTCTATAATGTGTTAAAACTCAGCCCTCAAAGAAGACCAAGATTCCCCATTTGGGTTCTTTCCCTTGTCCTCAACTCACTGTCTGGGTTCAGTAATACGGGTCCTCCACGCTTGCTATCTCGAGACCTTTTCAATTAAAATCACTTTCTTTGTAGCCATTACCCTCGCCAGGAGAGTCTTGGAAGTTGTGTCCCTAAGTTATGAGGGTCCTCTTCTGTCCTTCTTTCCAGTCCAGGTGGTCCTTGTTCATATGTTCGGCTCAATTCCGGAAATTACCTCGAGTTCTATAAGAGCCGGGGGATTCTCCTAGTTACATTTAGGTCCAAAAGTCCACTAAAAGTTAATCCTCTGGATATAGGCGGAATTCGGAAGGTATAACTGTGAGCGATTTCCAGCTTCGACTAGAATAACATCTAGTTCATCCTTCAGCCTTTTTATAAATAGGGGCCTGGTCCTTCCGGAAGAAGTATGGCACGTTATGCCAGGGATATAGCGGCTTCATGGGCAGCAGCCCAGCACGTGGCTCCAGATGTGATCTACAAAGCGGCCTCATGGGCCTCTATCAAAACGTTATCTTCATAATGCTGAGTCCGCTTCGCTATCTTCTTTGAAACTTCAGTAATAGATCCTGTCGGTTGACGGGTCAAATTGGAATTTATTGCTGTTCAGCATACCCACCCGTGTGGATTGGCTAGTTATTTCCCACACGTAGGCTGCCATGGAGTCTGTCAGGAAAAAGGAAAATTTATTATCAAATACTTACCGTAATTTTCCTTTCCTGATGGACTCCATGGCAGACGGAGTTCCCACCCATCAGTTATTGAGTAGGCTAGTTACGGAACACAGTACCTAGCGGTGAGCTCTCTTTTATTTGAATGGGGTCCTATAGCATTGGAGAGGAGGCGGGGTTAACCCACACGTAGGCTGCCATGGAGTCCATCAGGAAAGGAAAATTACGGTAAGTATTTGATAATAAATTTTCCTTTTTAAAACCCAGTAAGGGAGTCACAACCCAAAGTTTTACCCACAACTTTTGTCATTTGTCTTTTTGTTGATTACATTTGTTTTTTTATGGTTTGAGATGTAAAATCCCATGTGCACTGGTGGCAAGTGAACTAGTCACAGGCTGTAAAGAAGATTCCCAAGCTTCATGTCCTTGCATTGAAATAGGGGTGCTGATGATCCCTTCTGAGGCTAGGGGTAAACTGTGCCTAATTGTTATAAAATAGATAACCATTAGCTATGGCAGCTTTTATACTGTGTGGATGGATGCACACTAATCAGCTGATCAGTTCCTTTGCACCATTTTAACCAATATTTTCTAATTATTGTTGAGCACATTAGACCTTGTCATAATCCTTAGTGATATACAGAATTCAACAGTAAAATAAGTACATTAGTGAATTATCAAAAAAAAGAATTCCAAAACTGATGCTAGCCACAAAATATCACAGCTGAAAAGCTAGAGCATATTTAGCATTTGAGTGCTAACTATAAGGGGTCTACAAATGTTTTCACTCAGGATTCACACATTTTCACTTAGGACATGTGAATCTTGAGTGAAACCATTAATAAAAAGACCACAAAAACGAAAAAAACTGTAATTAATTTCTATCAACTAAAGCTAGTTAGTGTGGCTATTTCACGTTTGCCCACTAGGTGGCAGCAAAACTACATAGATTAGCTAGTGGTCAATAGCCAATAAAGTCAGCTTTCTTCTCATTAGTTTACTTTTTTAAAGAAAAAAAACAGGCCAGGGGACTGGGGTAAAAATTGTAAATTCGTACAGTATCTATTTATTAATCAGTGCAACCTGTTAACAACTTATAATTCAAAAACTAGTGCACTGTAAATAATTGTGAAACAATACTGTGGAAAAAGAAGTGGATTCATGGATGTATCCAAGAGACTGTTTTGCTATTGATTGATATAAATGTTTCTTTTACATGTTTATGGACGTGTGTAAAAAATGTAAAGACCACTAAACAAACTAAACTATCCTAAATACCCCATAAAAACACACGCAATCTAAATAAAGAACCCTATGGGCAGAGCCCTCCAGCAGTCACAGTGCCCAGTGCCATGGGTTCTGCAATGACACGGTCTTCAGCCTCCTGTCATGATTTGCCGGGGCAGGAGGCCAGAAGCTGATGCTGATTCGCTGTTATGGCAGGGTGGGAGGGCTTGGGGCGGAGTGCTTGTACCCTCATGAAGTCACATGGGCATGACGCAATGCGTAGGGTGCAATACAGAGCACAGGTATACCTGAGGTGACGCATTAGTACGAGCTCACTGATCATGGAGTAAATGCACGTTTTAATTGTCAAAAAGTGGGTAATAAAAACTTTTAAACTATACTACACTACAGGGAGCTTCTTTTTTTACTGTATTGCCAACTAACTCAGACCTACCCGGAGGGACCCCCAAGAGCACCATCTAAAAAACCCACCATCATAGAGACACACCAACCTGATAAACCACAGGAGGACCCCTAGAGGCAGGTGGAGATACATCAAGAAACGGGAAAAGATACCATTATATTCTATTACCTTACAGCAGTAAGGTGAGAGGCATTTGAGCACTTAGGTGTCACAACACTGGAAGGAAGAGACACCAGATTAACACTCTTAATGGTGAAGGGATATACTCATCTATAATAACAGTTTACTATCTGCATTGGGCTAAAAACTGACTCTTTATTCATGTTTGTTTATTTTCAACCAGTCACTATTTCAAATTGCTTTGTCTAATATACTTATGTCTGCGGTCTCACTCAAACTGAGCACATTGTACTATTTACTTCGCAAATGATTAATGAGGCACTTGAATGAATCTTTTTTGTTATTTATGCTGGATAACTATTTTGGAAATTGTATTTAGTTTATTTATTTTTTTCTTTTGCCACTAATATCATGTGTTACATACAGTGCATCCGGAAAATATTCACATCGCTTCACTTTTTCCACGTTTTATTATGTTACAGCCGTATTCCAAAATGGATTAAATTAATTATTTTCCTCAAAATTCTACAAAACACAACCCATGACAACATGAAAGAAGTTTGTTTGAAATCTGTGCAAATTTATTAACCGCGCTAGCGTGCACACGTGTGCGCCCGCAATGCGCGCGCCCGTGCCCGCTGTGCACATGTGTGCGCTTAAGGCGCACGCTGGTGTGCACACACGCGCCGCTGCCTGGGCAACCTAGCATGCGTGCACGCCGATTCGCCCGCACAGCGCGAGTAGAGCCCTGACAATATTATCACTTGTTCCTGAAAAGTGTCAGAAGTGTCAGCTAGTGTCTGCTTGTCTGCCACAATATGGTAGTCCTGCTAAGTCGCCGATCGCCACCATTACTAGTATAAATTATTTTTTTTTTATTCATAAATATATACCATAGTTTGTAGACGCTATAACGTTTGTGTAAATCAATCAATATACGCTTATTGGGATTTTTCTTTACCAAAAACATGTAGCAGAATAGATATTGGCCTAAATTTATGTAAACATTTTTTTTTCTTTTTTTTATTGTATATGTTTTACAGCAGAAAGTAAAAAAATATTATTATTTTTTTTTTGTCAGCCTTTTTTTTTTGTTTATAGCACAAAAAACTAAAATAGACACAGAGGCAAATACCACCAAAAGAAAGCTCTATTTGTGGGTAAAAAAGGACATACATTTTATTTGGGTACAGTGTTTCATGACCGTGCAATTGTCAGCTAAAGTAACTCAGTGCCTTATCGTAAAAAATTGCCTGGTCATGACGGAGAGGTGGGGGGGGGGGGGGTTAAATCTTCCAGAGGTCAAGTGGTTAATCTGACTGCAAATGAGATCAGGTGAACATTATCACGTCTGTAGGCATCTTTAGTGCTGTAGTGTTTTATCCCCTCTGCAAAATAATTCTGATGCATGTAGGTAGGTAGCAGGTCAGGTACTAAGATGCTTCCGATCAAACTCTTTAAACTTGGATCCTTTTACTTATCAAAATGTTGGAAACTATTTGTTTAAAAAACACATTTATCATTTCCTTTTTTCTTCCTCATGCAAAAAGTGTAAGCACTCCTAAAATGCTAATCAGGAGTTCATTTTATTTCTGGCAACAAAAAAATGACATGTTTATATCAAGCCAGTAAAGTGATAATATAGTGCCAATATTCCAGATTGTCATAGCATGTTATGACTGTGATCAATAAAAGAGAGGTTCTGGAATGAAAAATAACAAACATCCATATTTTACTTACCTAGCACCTGTCCTAGCTGCAGCTGTCCCCCACCACTTCTACACTGAAAGCTGGGAGCGATCCAACACCGCTGATCGCTCTATTCTCTGAGAAGAGAGACAGTGGCTGTCAGTCTCCAACTCTCTGCTCTGCCCCACTAGTGCTCACCGGAGTGCTGGGCTGTGAAGGGGGTGGAAATGGCTGGCTCAGGCTCTCAGCAGATTTCTGGGGTCCAAATTTAAAGTCAGGATCGATCCAGAGACTGGACCGGCTGAGTGAGCAGACTTTAGCCCACTGTCGGCTGAAAACAGGTCGCAGGAAAGCAGAACAAAGTGCAATCATGTAACCCACAGGAGAAGTAGGGCCAAAAGAGCTTTCCCCTACTTTTCCTTTAAGTGCACATTTACATACATATCCTAGAATTACTAGTGTAGCCAAGTGCTTAGCTAAGAATGGAGAATTGTTCTGCTTGAGATATACTGTATATTATGAAAAGTGACAGAATAGAGTGCCGCACCATGGAATTATTCCCTTAAAGAAACCCAAAATAACAAGCCAACATGTTTCAGGGATATATGGTACCCCTTCATCAGAGCTTAGTGGGCAGTATAGGATGGAATAAAGTGGACTTGAACAGATTGCAAATGCTGGGGTAATATATTCTCTAGGGAAGTCTTTCTTAACCTTTTCAATGCAAAGGAATCCTTGAAATAACTTTCAAGTCTCAGAGAATCCTGTCGAAAAATGACTATATCTCCAACTCATGATACATTAGCGTGATGGTCGGTGGGAAGAATGCTTCTTACAGTTGTAGACAGTGGGAAGAATTACCCCCTAACAGATAGCTAAAAAGATCAACGCTGGCAATGGGGACTTATCTGAGAGGCAGAAGTTGCTCATTGCTCAAGGAACCCCTAGCAACTTCTGGAGGAATCCTTTGGTTCCATGGAACCCTGGTTGAGAAACCCTGTTCTAGGAAATAATACACATCAACAACTAGTGAAAAAACATTTGCCATTGAAGGGCTTGAGGGATGATAAAATGCTAAACAAAAGGTTATGGACTGTGGGGAAGTGCAGAAGTATTGTCAATACAGTTTCTCTTGTTTCCACTAGATGTCGCTGTCTAAGAAACTTGCAGTTTTACTATAGCAGACTCCTATTAACCCCATCCTGCCCATCTCCAGTGTCTCTTTTACTGGGCTATTATACCCGGGGGGGGGGGGGGGGGGGGGGGGGGGGTTGGGAGCTTGAAGGGAATAGGGGGGACCGGTGTAGTACGGCACTGTCTGGATAAAAAAATTGAATAACTCAACTGGTAGGTTGTATTTCCTGTGTGTGTCTCAAGATTTAATATTTGAAAGTGTTAACATTGTCACCCTTCAGGAGAGTTGGAAACTGATAACAGTGCATCAGAGGGACAGGAAGCTATCCGCTCCCAAGGTTTCTGGCAGGATCGAGGGGTATTATTTTGCACTTATCGAACAAAAATGCTTTCAATAATATAGTTAAGAGACCAAAAGAAACAAATAGAAGTTCATTGTATGGATTAACATACATTTTAAAGCAGGGGTCTTCAAACTACGGCCCTCCAGTTGTTCAGGAACTACAATTCCCATCATGCCTAGTCATGTCTGTGAATGTCAGAGTTTACAATGCCTCATGGGATGTGTAGTTCCGCAAAACAGCTGGAGCGCCGTAGTTTGAGGATGCCTGTTTTAAAGGGTCTATGTGTAAAAAAGCACCACCTAGTGGCCATAATACATTTTCTTTGCAGATTGTGGTATTTATGAAAAAAAAAAGCCTTATGGCCAATAGGTGGCACTGACAATATAGGAACTACGTAAGAGAAAATACAGCAATTTTTTTTTTTAATGTATGGAGGTTTATCCACACAACAAATGTTTTATAGATAGAATCCTAGGTGTTTTCCCTCTCTATCTTCCTCTCTATTATAGCTTTCGTTTACCTTTTTTTTTTTTCTTTCTTTCTGGTTCAGATTCTAAAACCTTTAATTACTCTATTTGGTTATAAAACATTTTTGACATAGGCTCCTGTATGTTTTATAAAAATGATAATTCCTTAACACTCTTTATTGGTGAATATTCTTAAGAAATGCAACATAATATTAGACTGAGGCTTTGATATATTGTTATTGTTCATTGTATGGTTCAAGCCTCTCTTAAATATTACAGAGTATTATCTTTTGAAATTCTAATTCTATATTAAAGAGCTCACATAATTTGTAATGAAAACATCTTTGCCATTCTGAAGCTTCCCTCCAACCAAATTTGCATATTATTTTATATATACTGTGGTTCTGTACTTGCCAAATATGCTGCAGAAATCTCCCTCCACTGAGTCTGGCTGCAATAATTTTAACTGTGGGCAGCTGAAGCTGCTGCCTGTTCACTTCCTGGATGTACACAGACACACAGAGGCACACCTCCAGCTCTGCAGCTCTCATTGACCTTTTATGACCCACCCTCCCTTCCTGGCTAATCCTCACGAGAGTGAGAGAGAGAGCTGTGCATGATGTCATAAGCCTAGACTTTTTATCAGACAAGAGACAGGAAGTGAGCTGTATAAGGTACTTACTGACAGAAAAAAAAAAAATACTATCCAAAGTTAAAACAACAAGGGCAGAAGATTTAATAGATGGAAAGATGAAAAAAGGACTGAAGTTCCACTTTAAGTTTGGTGACATATGCCATTTTCAGTTATATTATGGAGCTATAATCCTCTGTTATACCCAGAAATGTTCTCTTTCTGTTCTGCTTTTGAACTTCTCTTTGTAACTTTATTGTAATTACAATAAACAATTTTGCCAAGAATCTTAAAGTGGTGTTTCCACCTAAAAAAAAAAAAAAGGTGATTAAAATTCCTAAAAAAAAAAAAAAAAAAAAAAAAAATTGGACATTTTTTTTTAAACTCACCTCTAAATGCCTGTTGCTAGGGGGTCCCTTGTAGTCTGCCCCCTTCAGTGCCTGGGCTAAGTGACATTACTTCCCCTCTGCGTAGGAAGGGCTCAGCTCTGCCCCCTCCCTCCTGTCAGTCATCTGGGACACGTGACAGGTCCCAGATGACTGCGCGGCCAATCACGGCGTGCGGCGCAGCTCGTGCATGCGCAGTGGGTGCCTGGCTGTGAAGCCACAGCCGGGTGCCCACAGTTGCAATGCCGGCGCCGCGGAGCGGATTGAGGGACGAGCGGAGCTTCGACCCCCCCGCATCGCTGGACCCTGAAACAGGTAAGGGCTCTTTCACACGGGGCGGATCAGTGCTGATCCGCCCTGTGGATAGCCGCTTGCTCAGCGGGGATCACCGGAGCGATCTCCGCTGAGCAGGAAGATGACAGGTCCGTCTCTGCACTCCGTGCAGGGACGGACCTGTCAGAGCGCCGCTCTCCCCTATGGGAGATCGGGTGACGACGGACCATAGAGTCCGTCGTCATCCGATCCGCTCTGCAGACGGATGAAAAAATTGGGTTTTCCTCCGTCTGCAGAAACGGAGCATAGCGGGCACGGACGAGAGCAGGTGTCAGCGGATGCTCATACATGTATGTCCATTTTTCATCCGAAAACGGATGGATGAAAAACGGACATACGGTCCGTCCGTGTGAAAGAGCCCTAAGTGTCCAAATATTAAAAGTCAGCAGCTGCAGTATTTGTAGCTGCTGACTTTTCATTTTTTTTTTTTTAGGGATACTCCTCTTTAAGTGGAGGGGATGTTGAATTAAAGGCTTTAACAATCAAGGTAAGAAGAGATGCAGATTTTGCACTTGTTCTTGGTGATGGGGTATTTGCTCTGAAAACCACCTCCACTAAGGCTCAGTTTCCACTAGTGTGACTTTTCATGTGACTTGGGATTGAAAGGTCGCATGACAAGTCGTACCCCATGATTTCCAATGAGTACCATTCATATCTGCGCGACTTCAAATCGCAGCGACTTCAAAGTAGTCCCTGCACTACTTTGGTCCCACTTTGATGCGACTTGAGGTCCATAGACCTCAAGAATACACAGGCTTTGCTTCAAGTCGTGGCAAAAAATCACTGCAAAATCGCGCGACTTTGGGGTTGCAATAGTGGAAACCGAGCCTAATACTGAAAATAAGTGTAGAAAGAAAAGCTTTCAATGATCATAGAAGCAGAAGAGCACAGCTAACGGAATTATCATATGACCTCTAAGCAAGTACCTTATTCATTATATTAAAACAGTTAGTATTAAATAAAATAGGATTTATTTCCAGCTGTTTAACCAAAAGTCCTGTGATAAATATACTTACATTTTATGACACGCGGAGGCATGCACCTACCATTCATAGCACTTTTGCGTTATAAATCTGCTTCACCGAGCATGCTTGTTATACAAGGCATTATTTTATTAGTAAGTAAGTGATTGGACATAACACACTAATTAGTAATTAATTCATATAAACTCCACAAATCTCGATAACAGTGGTGTGACATCCCCTTCCTGTCTTGCAGACTTTAATTGATCATCACTTATGGCTAATTGGTGATGATTTTTTATAGATCGTGGCAGAAATGTGAAGAAGTATGTGCAGATTATTTTGACATAATGATCTAGAATATTAAGAGATGTGAAATAGCTTTAGGATAGTACACAAGAGATGGCTAATTAGAACAGACAATGAAAGGCTTTGATGGAGCTAGCAATGTTTTTTTTTTTTTTTTTCACACAAATGCCATAAAAAATGCACAGAAATACAACAGTCTATCTTTCCAAATGTAATTGTATAAGTAGAGTTTATAATAGAGAGAGTGCAAATTCACACCATCCACTGCCGTGCATTGATGCATGT
Organism: Lithobates sylvaticus; assembly: GCA_028564925.1. Taxonomy (NCBI): domain Eukaryota; kingdom Metazoa; phylum Chordata; class Amphibia; order Anura; family Ranidae; genus Lithobates; species Lithobates sylvaticus. The sequence continues at coordinate 141,549,065 of CM053036.1, read as the reverse complement.
TGTAGCCTGCTGCGTTAACACAGCCCTTTCAAAATGAAATAAAACTGAAATACACTTCAACACATGACAATCTGGGGCAGGTTGCATTTTCCGGATGTGCACAGAACATTTGCAGCACTCGCGAGTTTAAAGTCATGTTAAAGTCTTGTTTTTTTTTGTTTAAAAATTACACGTGCTATATTTACCTGCTCTGTGTAATGGTTTTGCACAGAGCAGCCCAGATCCTCCTCTTCTCGGGTCCCTCGATGGCGCTCCTGGTCTCTCGCTCCTGCCGAGTGCCCCCACAGCAAGCAGCTTGCTATTGGGGCACTGAGTTCATTCAGACATGGAGCCCAGCCCCCTCTCTTACCTCTTTGGCTCACTGACTTGGACAGCTGCTATTGGCTCTCGCTGCTGTCGCAGCCAATTAGGAGGGAGAGTCCTGGACAGCGGCGGCTCCTGTGCAAAACCACTGGATCGAGATGGGGTTCAGGTAAGTATTGGGGGGCTGCTGCACACAGAAGTTTTTTTTTTATCTTAATGCATAGAATGCATTAAGATAAAAAAAAAAAACTTCTGCCTTTAGAACCACTTTAACCGGTTACCGTCAGCAGAATGGCACGGACAGGCAGGAGGGCGTATATATAAGTCCCTCCTTAATGCCATCCGTGCCATCGGGAGCGCGCCAGGAGCCCCGCGCTCCCGCGCCGGTCGGGACCCCCGTGAGGCCGGTCGTGGTTCCTGCGGACTTGATCGCCGCGGGGACAACGGCGATCGTCTCACGGGAAGGCAGAACGGGGAGATGCGGAACAGCATCTCCCCGTTCTGCCTAGCAACTAGTGACGCCGATCTCTGCTCCCTGTGATTGGAGCAGAGATCAGCATTCACTAGCTGACAGCCACGCCCCCCCACAGTAAGAAACACACCCCTAGGCATACTTAACCCCTACACTGCCACCCCCTGGTTAACCCCTTCACTGCCCGTGTCATTTATACAGGAATCAATGCATTTAAATAGCATTGATTGCTGTATAAATGACAATGGTCCCAAAAATGTGTCAAAAATGTCCGATGTGTCCGCCATAATGTCGCAGTCACAATAAAAATCGCTGATCGCCGCCATTACTAATAAAAAAAAATTAATAAAAATGCTATAAAACTATCCCCTATCTTGTAAATGCTATAACTTCTGCGCAAACCAATCAATAATTGCGTATTGCGATTTTTTTTTACCAAAAATATTTACGTATCGGCCTAAACTGATTAAAAAATTTTTTTTATATATTTTTGGGGGATATTTATTATAGCAAAAAATAAAAAATAATGCGTTTTTTTTCAAAATTGTCGCACTTTTTTGTTTATAGCGCAAAAAATAAAAACCGCAGTAGCGATCAAATACCACCAAAAGAAAGCTCTATTTGTGGGGAAAAAAAGGACGTCAATTTTGTTTGGAGAGCCACGTCGCACGACCGCGCAATTGTCAGTTAAAGCGACGCAGTGCCGAATCGCTAAAAGGGGCCTGGTCCTTTGGCTGCAAATTGGTCCGGTCTGAAAGTGGTTATTAAGTTGCATTAAACTGCCATTCACAATGAACAGCAGGACATGCACCGTGTGCGATATGATTTGAATAGGTTCTTACAAATAAAACAACTACTGCTTTAGAAGAAATTATAGTAACTAAAGGAGATATAAATACTAATTTAGACCCCTTTCACACTGAGGCATTTTTCAGGCGTTTTAGTGCTAGAAATTGCGTCTGTTAAGCGCCTGAAAACTGCCTCCCATTCTCTGCAATAAGTGCTTTCACACCCAAGCGGTGCGCTTGTGGGATGTTAGAAAAAGTCCTGCAAGCAGCATCTTTGGGGCGGTTTGGGAGCGCTGTATACATCGCTCCCAAAATGCCCCTGTCCATTGCAATGAATGGGCAGTGCTTCCAAAGCACCGCAACATGGGAATTTTTAACTCCTTCTTTTTGCAAAAGTGCCGCTTAAACAGCGGTAAAGCGCCACTAAAACGAGCAGCGCTTTATCGCTAACAGCCAGCGTTTTTAGTGTGAAAGCAGCCTAAATGATATTTGGTTTTGCACTCTGTATCATGAACAACTGCATTTTTAGAATAACTGTTTTTTTTCCCCTTTTCATCCTGTGTGGTATTTCAGTCCTGATGATCTCCTCCAACTCCTTTGTAGCCACTTCATGTTTGCATGCATGTACACCAGCCACGGCTGCATGACATTACTCAGAGTAGGTTTCTTATTGATAAAAACACTGGATCTTACCTATGTAATGGGTGTTGAAATGGCCACTTGTAGTCTTCATCAGAAACATGTGACAGGTTGACAATGAAGAAGCACAACTGGGGGACGGGGATATAGTGTTCTTACCCTATAACACAAAATGTCTTTATACCATTAGAAAGTGTATATCATGCTTATCAACTACCATGCTTCAAAAAAAGTCTTGATAGCAAATGTAAGGTCCTCACAGTCAGTATTTCAACAAAGTAATCTGCACCATGGATTAATCAAGTCTTGTATAAAATCAACTCCTTTGTTCGACCTGTAAAACCTACAAGCTTTCAAGCCTCTTTCTCAAACACAGAGTACACACAGGCTTGATTAAAATCCCCTGTGCTGATTACTTTCTTAGAATCCTGAACAAGGACCTTGTACAAATAAAATATAAATGTATTGGTAAAATAAAAAGTGACAGCCTCACAGACACACATAAACCTCAGGACAAAGAAAAACATTTTAAAAATAAAACTTTCATTACATATGTGTATCTGCACAGAGAATATAAACATACTTATATAGTAACCCTATTCATTCACAAAAAACAAAACAAACTGACACTCATCTGTTCCTGTGGCTTCACTCTCGCCCAATGACAGTCTTATGGATGATTGCTTTTATAAACAACTGCTGTTATACAGTTAATGATGTCATAGGATCCCAATAGTTGTCATCCAGTACTTAAAGTCTGACTATTACTTTAATAATAATGTGGTTAAATGCTTTATTTTATCTCTCTAGTTATACTTTTCAAATGTACAATGTAGTCACTGAAAAAATATCTGTAACAGAGGCATTGTAATGGCACAGTAAGGTCTATGTGCTTTGTCAAACAACCACAAGGTCCAAGTTGGAGAGCAGCAGTGTGCCTCCTTCACCTATATGTCATTGTTATGTTCAACGGAGACCCTGAAGCTACTCAGTCTATCACAAAGATAAAACAGAAGCTCTCAATGCTGTATGTTGAAGAAAGCATATAAATAATTCAAAATTACCATCATTTTGTACGTAATCCAAGAATGGCTCCCCAGGTCCACAAGTCAGATGAGGAAATCAATATCTATTGATGTCTCAATTACCTACATGCTTTCAGATTATAAATGATCTACCTGTCTTGCATCATGTATAGCACATATTCAGTACACGGGAGAAGTATTATTTTTTACTGTATTATAGGAAGAAGCAATTGTGGTGTTTGAGAAACAGCTGGGGTAGATTATCAGTTGTATGTTTTTGTATATTTTATTACCAAAAAGATTTACTAAATATTGTGCATTTCAATGTTTGCCTTTCTTTTTTCATATTTGTGTAGCTCAGTACTTAAAGTGGTTCTAAATGCAGAAGGTTTTTCTATCTTAATGCATTCTATGCATTAAGATTAAAAAAAACTGCGGTGTAGAGCAGCCCACCTCATACTTACCTGAGCCCCATCTTAATCCAGTGATGTTGCACGAGAGCCTCAGCTGTCCGGGACTCTCCTTCCTGATTGGCTGAGAAACAGCCACGGGCGCCATTGACAATCAAAGTGTCATTGCAAAATCAAAGTAAGTGAGCAATTGGGGAGAGAGAGGGGGCGGGGCTGATCTCCGGCTCTGTGTTTAAATGGACACAGGTGCCCCCATAGCAAGCTGTTTGGAGGAGGGAGGGGTCAGGAGCGCCAGCGAGGGACCAGAGAAGAGGAGGATCTGGGCTGGTCTGTGCAAAATCATTGCACAGAGCAGGTAAGTATAACATGTTTCTTATTTTCAAACAAAAAATACCAAGACTTTAATATCACTTTAACTGGCAGGAGAGGAGCAGATGCGGTTTCACTCTCTGCTGCTACCTCTGTATGTGTACAAAGGCACAGTCCTAACAGGGACTCTTATTATAGAACTGTTACAGCCAGTGTTAATGCCGTCCTCTATCCACTAGAAGACGTTTGGGGGGCATGGCTTTGAAGGCTAAGGGCGATCACACCAAAAATGTATTTGATTTTGATCTTTCTTCTGTTTACTTTCCATTTTGTTCATTTTTAACCACTTAGGACCGAGCCTCTTTCTGAGAATTGTTAAAAACATTTTTTTTTTAAATGGCGGTCTTTGCAATACTTTCTGTCACACCGAATTTGCGCAGTGGTCTTACAAGCGCACTTTTTTTGGAAAAAATTAACTTTTTTGAATTAAAAAAAAAGACAACAGTAAAGTTAGCCACATTTTTTTTTTTATATTGTGAAAGATAATCTTACGCAGAGTAAATTGATACTCTGTCACGCTTCAAAATTGCGCCTGCTCATGGAATGGCGACAAACATTTACCTTTAAAAATCTCCATAGGCAATGTTTAAAAAATTCGACAGGTTGCATGTTTTGAGTTACAGAGGAGGTCTAGTGCTAGAATTATTGCTCTTGCTCTAATGATTGCAGCAGTACCTCATATGTGTGGTTTGAACGCGGGCACTGCTCAAGTATGCGTTCGCTTCTGCACGAGAGCTCGACGATCGGCTTATTTATTTTACCAAAAATTGTGTCACTTTTATTCCTATTACAAGGAATGTAAACAACCCTTGTAATAGAAAAAGCATGACAGGACCTCTTGAATATGAGATCTGGGGTCAAAAAGACCCCAGATCTCATATTTACACTAAAATGCGATAAAAAAAATAAAATTAAAATGTTGTTTAAAAAAAGTCTCTTTAAGAGCTATTGGCGGAAGTGACGTTTTGATGTCGCTTCCGCCCTGCAGTGGTATGGAGATGGGTGGGGGCTATCTTTCCCTCACTCGTCTCCATATCTAACAGGGAAAGGACCTGATCGCCTCCGCCGCAGCTGGTGACTCCGGTAAGCGGCACAGGGCACCGGAGCGCAGCGGGAGGGCGCCCCCTCTCCTGCCGCCAATAACAGTGATCTCACGGCAAATCCACCACAGAAACCACTTTTATCTGAAAGCGGACCACCCGCTGAAGAAGAGGATATCAGAGTTATGGTAGCTAGCTGCTGCCATAACAACGATATCCCTCTTTAATTACTGACGGCGGGCGGTCCGTAAGTGGTTAAAAAAATTAATATTAGCACTTTTATTCCTGAAAGCATTCTTAATTTACAATTTTTTTGTCACAACTGCCTAAAACTTTTACACAGTACTGTGTATGCCCAGCCAGGTGTGTCAGAAATATAATTTAACAGCAATACAAACAGGTCCAGTGGGAAGGCAACCCAACCGGGGGCACTCACAAGTTGTAACAGCAAAACGGCAATAGAGTGGTGGACCAGAGGTGCAGACAGTGACTGTCTTGAGAACAGTATGCTGCTTGGCCGGTCTGCACCCAAATGGGAAGACTTCCAGGAAGAACTGCATGTCCCTGCGCTTTCCCTACTCCTCCGTAACCTTTCCCTGATGCTAAGCACTATCTCTGACAGAAGGGTGACCTGTCCCTACTCAAGCCACTCACAAAATGCACACCAACCCAGGACTCTGCCTGACCCAGGATAGCCACCAAAGTCACATGAGGTACCAGCATCCGGATAGATACCTCCCTGTGACCGCAGAAACCATAGAGGAACTAGGTTGCTCTCAAATTCCTTCTCTACCTGCATTGCTGCTGCAGATGAGCACCACCTGCAGTTGAGGAAATGGAATGCACCTGCCTACTTGAAAAAGAACAGAGGACCTGACACATCAGGGGCGCCTTCAGGGGTGAGCGCTATATTTAGTAAAAAGAAACTGGTTTAGATCTGTATAGTGTGGCAGGAACCCATTTTGTTACAGTGTAGATGTGGTAACTAACCCTGGGAAAACAAATGTTGGCAAGATAAAGGTGCCTGAGAGATCAGAACAGTAGCATGAGTGAGAAATTTAATAAAGTGTATGTCCAACAAAAACTTTTTTTTAGCCTTGGATGCAGTGGCTAAGGGTTAGCACCCCTGACAGGTTTTTACCAGATTGATCAACTCTGAAGCCAATTAGACACTGCAGAGTTTCATTTATGTGAATCGGGACACAGTGGCTTCATAGACACAGCTGCTGCTTCCAATTTGACAGCCGAGTGGGTGCACCCGCATGGCTCGTGTGAACAGGGCCTTATTTTATATTTACTGTTGCTTATTGTCTATTTTGTAATATATTGTTCTGTAAATATTTTCTTCCATTGTTTTTTTCTTTCTTGTCATTAAAAATGTATAGGTGGATTCTCTATATGCTCTAAGTAAGAATATACGTAGAATACGTAAAACTCCGCTATGTGCCACAACCCTAGGATTCAATACATGGCAGAGAAGACTACTGATACACCACCTATAAGAGATACAATGATACAATATGGCTTCCTCCACCTGACGCATTTCAGAGAATTCCCATCTCCTTCATCATGGGTATGAAGAGTATCATATATATTCAATCAATGGTGTTTTAGATAGACATGCCATATTCCAATTAAAAACATTTGAGGATTCTGCTCTTCAGCCCAACCTCCAGCGTAATATATGTCAATAAGCTTTAAAAACGGGGAGTGGAAGGTTTCGCCCACAATGAGGAGACAGGTAGCACTGAGGCCTTAAAGACTCAATCCTACAGCTGGAATTCATGATACATGATAATGTAGAAAATCTTTAATTCAGTGATAACATAACTGATATAATCAGGCTTAAAGAGTAGGAAAAGACTGTTGTATTCTCCCATCCCATGTGGATGGAGATATAATTTGAACAGATACTCAGGGATGGGTTGTATCATCTCTGCTATACATTTCCACTGGAGGACACAACACTCTTTTCCTACCCTTTAATCCTGATTATAAAAAATGTTATTACTGAATTAAAGTTCTTCTACACTATCATGCAGTGGCTTTTATGCCAGGATTGAGTCTTCAAGGCTTCAGTTCTACCTGTCTCCTCCTTGTGGGCGGAGCCCCCACTCCCTGTTTTTGAAGCGTATTGACATATATTACTCTGAAGTTTGGGCGGAAAAGCAGATTTCTAAACATTGTTTTTATTTGGAATACGCATGTCTATCTATAACACCATTGATTATATATGATACTCCTTATACCACTGATGAAGGAGTTGCACATTCTCTGAAACGTGTTGGGTGGCAGAAGCCATATTCTATCATTGTATCTCTCATAGTTGGTGTATCAGTAGTCTTCTCTGCCCTGTATACATTGTTTCTGTGTCTCTTTTATCTGTTGATATATTAAGAAAACCTGTTTTTATGAACTTTATTCTCTACATGCTATATCATTGAAGTGCCTTAAAAATCCCATAGTTTGGAGAACTCTTGTTTTTTGTAAGTAAGAATATAAAGAATTTTTGCCTCTTGGAAGAAACGTACCATATTTTAAAGCTCTGCTACCTTCTGTTTGGCTAGACAAAGAGCATCACAGACATTTCATGAGGTAACAATTGTTGCAGCAGATGCTGTGAACAATAATATAAAACACATAATAAAACTGTCCCTTTAAATAAAAAAAATATGCAGTCAATAAATATAAGTGATCAATTCATGGAAATACTTTCTCAAATAAAGTGCTCAACGAATATAAAAACATAAGTAAATTAATTTCATATTTATAATAGTGTAAAAATCAGATAACCAATATATAAATGAAGGAAAGTCCAAATCAGGTGCCAATGTGTGATCCACCACACTAATCAGCTCCTGTGTAGAATTCTTGAGTGGATTATACCAAGGAAAGAATTGTGCTACAGAGCCACTCCATCTTAAAGGGTTTTTGAGCTCCTTACCAGATCATTAGATCTCACACTAAGATGACAGAACGCAGCCATTTAAACTCTCCAATCCTTAATTTACTCACTTCATAAAGGGGATTAAAATACGGAAGAACCCAACATAGTGTAGTATTTATTGGCAGCAAGTTTATTAAAATAGTTAAAATGCACTTACAAGCGGTACACATGGTATTTAAAAAACAAGCACCGCTTGTGTTTCCTCCCGGCGTGTGGAATAACGTCACATGTGTGGCCCCACCCAAAGCGCTTCTCTATAACAAGCATCGTCAGGGGAACAGAAGCTGTGAACAATCTGGTAAAACACATGGTGGAAGTTACTGTTGGTGTAAGGGGGTAACTGCAGCTGTAACTGCCCCAGGAGTCTGGGGTCTGCCTGGTTCTGGGTGGCCCAGGGCCTAACATCACAAGCACTTATCTCCTTAACTCACTTTCACAGGCATAACAGCCTTTGATTCACTTACAAGTTGTGGGGGATAGTGCTTCAGAACAGCATGGCACAGTCCATAGGATGTCTCACGTGGTTTCCCCATGTGCTTACAGAGACTTAGTGGAGAACATTGAGCTTTGCCCAAGAATAGTGACAGGATGGATAGGCCTCATTAACAGCAGACTCCAAAAGGGTGCACAGGCCCTTAATAGTGAAAAGTGCACTCATTTCACATCCCAGCTCACACAGTGGTGGAATGTCCAATCAGATCAACTTAAACTTTTAATTTTACTTGCATAAAAGAATATTTACAAATCCAAATAATAAAAAGTAACCAAGGCATTTTCTTGACAACATTCAATTTCTCATAAGCCACTGAAGAGTTATGGACAGTTAACATGCTTGAAATAAACTGCTTATCACGAGTCAGGTACTCACCAATGTCCTAAATTTTAGTGCTTCCCTTTTCTATCCCAGAATCAGTTGAATTACTATGCCCATGCAAAAAGGGACACTTGCTCAGAGGAAAAACATGACTCCACAGCTCCTTACATCTTGAAAGGACTCTTGGGATCAACTCCTAACTCCCTCTAGCTGACCCATCTCCCTTAAATATCTTTCATTTTTGTAATAATAACAATTACAATATATCTGACAATATTTTTGGAATATTATTCTATAATACAGAGACTACAGGTAAATAAATTACTCTGGAGTTATGACTGTTTAAGAAAGGATTCATTTTGAGGAAGTCTATTATTAGGGTATTGTAATAATCCTTCTGCATATTAACTAAATATTAGGTTGTCATATGTAGATACAGTATTATGTTTGGCTGAAAATATGAAAAGCTCGATAAAGTATTATTAACATAGATATATTTAATGCTATGTTTTGTGACTATCAATATTAATGATAACTTCCATTAAGTAAAATTACCTGTTGGTAACAAATAATATATGTAGAGGATCAAATAGAAAAAGAAAAAGAAAAAGAAAATAATCTGTAAAAGAAAAAGGAAAATAATAAGAAATAATAAGTAATAAGAGTACATGGGAAGGGAGGACTTCAGGGTTCCTGAGGCAAAAGTCATCTATAAACTGCAATAAGAAAATTAAGTGAATGGGTGTCAATTACCATGACGAGAGAACTTGATTGTCAAAGTTTTCTGGCAAGTCCCTTAAAATATCAATCCCAGAAGTTGGCAGGTGTAGCTAGTCCAGATTGGTGGAAAAAAGGGTGCGGAAAACAGTTAACACCCTGTTGCAGTTTTACCAGCATTGGCATATTGGTACTGTTGGCACCACTGCTTGTAGTTCAACTTTCCACACAGAAAAGGAACCACTCCTAGTGTTGTCATCATAGAAAAGGGAGGGTCTGTGGATACATCTTTCTGTTATAATTTATCAAAAAGGGAAAAAAATGTAATACATTTTTGACCATACTGGAACATGTGCAACCTGCACTTGGAAACATCAAGGTTAGAAAAGGGTTTTTCCACAGACCAAGATGTTATATTATGAGTTGTGTTATGTTGTATACAGCATCATAGAACATTTCCAACTATGCTATGTAGACCAGGCAGAGTCTAGAGTAAAATTTTGCCTTCCCATTTAAAAAGGCCATGGCAGGAGCCGTTACACTAACTTGTGAGTAACCGTTTAGAACTCCCTCTTGAGAGAATAATTATAATGATCCATAAATCGAGAGAGGGCAATGATAACAAGAGAAAGAAGAACAGAAACAACAAATACATGGTCCAAATTAAAAGTTGCACAGCAGTTATAAGGGTTGAACTACATGGATGTTTTTTATCTCAAATTGCCAGTCTAATCTCCCATTAAAAATCACCCCATATACTTTAAAATAACATGAATGTGCTTACTTTAAAATTGCTCATGCATTGTAGCTGTAACACATTTAGGCTGCTTTCACACTGGGGCGGTTTGCAGGCGTTATTGCGCTAAGAATAGCGCCTGCAAACCGACCCGAAACAGCTGTTGCTGTTCCTTCAGTGTGAAAGCCCGAGGGCTTTCACACTGAAGCGGTGCGCTTGCAGGACGCTCAAATATGTCCTTCAAGCCGCATCTTTGGCTCGCTATAGGAGCGGTATATTTACCGCTCCTATAGCGCCTGGTCCCATTGAAAACAATGGGGGAGCGCGCCGAACCCGCCCGCAAAACGCCGCTACAGCGGCGCTAAATATAGCGCCGCTTTACCGCCAGCGCCCCCACCGCTCCAGTGTGAAAGCAGCCTTAGTCATGTGTTTTCTCTGGTCAGTCCTAGATCAATGTTGTTATGCCTAAAAATGACATTGGCTTTAACCACTTTAAGTCCGCCCTATAGCAGTTATACTGCAGCACCTGTATCATATATACATGATCCAACACTCCAAGCCGATCATCAGGCAGAGACACAGAACTGCAATCTACCTATGTAAACAAGGCAGATTGTTGTGCTGAAAGGAGGGAAGGGATGGAGTTTGTGTCCCTGCAAAGGAGGACATAAATTCCATCTCTTCCATCCCTCACATCTTTGGCAGGTCTTCGTTTTGGCCATCTTGAGTGGCCAGCCCAGGAGCCCGCACATGCACACAGAAGTCAATCATCTTTCTTTTGCAAAAGAGTACAGAGTGAGAAGGGATACAAGAGGATAAAGTCCATCTAGAACAGGCATCCAAATCATAAAGGTAGCTTGAAACTAGACATACAGTACAAACATAGACAGATGGAAAGTTATGTCACCATCACTAGACCTGAGAGAGCTTGATCTTCACCAGCTCTGTTGGTAGTGGAGTTGGAGTATTTAGCAGATGATCCCAGACAAATCCCAGAGTCAAACAGGGACTAGCAAAAAGTTCAGTTGGTATACAAGGTAAAGATGATCCAGACAAGGTAAAACTAAATGGAACAAGAAACAATGTTGTAAAGAAAATGGCAATACTATCACTGTACATAAAAGTAGATGTATCACGACCAATTCTTTTCTGTAAATGTCACAAATTGCCATTGGGCTATTACAGAAGCAAATTTGGCAGGAAGTCCCGACAATAAACGTTGAAATGTTTTTATTTTCTTCGGTTGGGTAGAGGCATCATTTGTATTTCCTAGAATGTTGATTGGAATGTCTAAAAAGATGTTCAATCACCATTGAAAACCTCCTGACCTCCAAACATCTCTTTTTTCTCTCCGAGCTGCTATGTGTATTATAGCTGAGTGGCCTGTCCACTGGAGATGCCATTGATCAGACATTTCATCTGTTAAAAGCACAACAGTGATTGAACTTGGATCTGTGCTTACAATTTATCAGTCAGAGTTCAGTATAGTGATGATATTGTATTAGTAAGAAGAATGAGTTCCTGAAGATTGAGAGGAGACAGGGCAAATTATGAGATCTGAGTTCTAAATATTAAAAAATGGATGGGCACAACACGGTCTTAAGATCACTATCTATAATATGGTCGTCGAGAATTTGTATATAGAGGAGATAGGCCAAAAAAATAATACTGTTTTGTGGAAAATACTTAAATGTGAGTTAAAATACTTGAATATCAGTTAAAAAGAATCTACTGTTTTATATGTAAGCTGTTTGCTTTCCAGGATTTGTAAGTGATGCTCCGGATGTACAAAGAATAGGTTGGAAAAAATATGTAGGCAGAAACCAAACTGCATTGTCCCATGGGCCAATTGTCCATTCCCATTTTTATCGGTCTAACATAAATAAATGTAAAAAATAAACTGCGAGAATATAGGGGGCAATCATATTATAGTTATTTTGAATTGGAACTTAACCTGCACAGTTATGGATGCTACAGGTATATTTGAATTTTAAGGATTTTTTTTTTTCATTAAGCACACTAGTAAAAGTGTAATTGTTAATGTAACAAGTTTGACTTTAGAAGTCCTAGTGGTATGAATAATGCTAATACCGTGCTGATTAATGGTATACACAGTAGAGTACATCAGCAATCAGAGTGGACTAATCTAAATGGAATATGAACTCTATTTTGATTAGTCTGTACATAAAACTATACAGAGTATAGAATGGAGTGGTCTGGAGTACTGTATGTCATGCCCAGCGCACTGGCTTAGAGAATTTAATACACGGCACAACCAGGATTAGCACACTTTATTAAGCTAGCATGATAGTGTAGCGCCTTATTCAGGGAGCTCCTCACCAAATTCCTTGTCAGGAGTAGCTACTGTAGTTAATTACTAGGGATCCATTGACTTTTCCCTAAGTTTGGCCTGATTGTACTTTCCTCTTCTACCACCAGGTAGCTGGGCACTTGAAGGTATTAGGCTGAGAAGGCCAACTCAAGGTTAGGTTATGGGTATATTGGGTATCTGAGCCAATGGGCAGGGATTTTGTTGAATCCCATGGCCTGCTGGGAGAGCCTATATATACGGGTGAGGTCAGGTGACCCAGGTTCTTGTGTGCCACCCAGATCACCATCTGGGTGGACGTGTGTCGTACGCCTGAGCTGCTAGGCCAGGGATTGGGCCTGTCCCGGGGCATCCCGCTGCCAGGCTGTGTGAGGGCCTATACAGAAGTAAGAGATTAGCGCAGGGTTGTGACTGTGGCTTGTCCAACCAAAAGTGACAGTTCTGCTGGCCAGAGAACCTGTCAGTGGTCGGAGGTAGAAGGGAATCTGTCGCCACAAAGGGACCAATCGCCTTTATCAGGGACCACAGTGAGTAACTGAAGCAAGTACCGGAGCAGTATTCTCACCCAACGGGCATAGTGGAGAATCTGGAAACTTCAGGTGGTGATCAAGTCAGGGACCCAACCAGCGGAGGTGACTCTTGCAGAGTAGCCTTGTGTGTCAAGCTAGGGACAGAGCCAGTCAGCAGGGGTGAAGCTTGAAGGTATCCCAAGTGCCAAGCTAGGGACCCAGCAGGGAAGCGTGGGTGACGCTTGAGGGAGATACCACCGCAAAGCCTTGAGGAGCTCACAGGATTCATAGTTAGTGAATCAGAGGGTCCAGTGAGAGACCAGGAGCTCAAGGGGTGGAGGAACTACAAGAAGAAGTTGTAGTACAGCTGAGAGAACTGTTACTTTGAGTTAGGACCTGTTTAAGTACTGTTGCCATAGGAGAAAGCAATCCTGCAAGGGAAGAAGTGGTACCTTGCTGGGGCCTTTCCCTGTACGGCTGTTCTCCTATTGAAGTCTCGGAGTCCACCATTTGAAATTGCAATTACTTACGGGTGTCCTGGCCCTAACCCTCTTTCCCCTACAAAATATAAAAAGGACTGTCAAAGAAATAATACCTCTTTTACATCCAAGAACTGCCTGGAGCCCAATGACTTTTACCACCTTTGCACTCACTATGCCTCCCAACCCACCACTTATTGAAGGATGTCAGCTATCTTTAGCCTTGAAAGTTCCCATTAGACTGGAAGAGGTCAGAGATTCTGCTACAATAGTAAAATTGGTCTTATTTTTTTTTGCTAGAAAATTGATTGCACAAAAGTAGATTTTGCCACATCCACTGACAGTAGAAGCATGGATATTGGTTTAAAATTTGAATTTGAAATTGGAACGGTTGACTTTACAGAATGGTGGAACTTTACATAATTTCAAACATTTAGACAAGATGGCTTCAAGTACCAGTTTTGGCACCAGATTGGTGAGAATATGAAAGATGTTACAAGCTTGAGAATGTTGGGGTAATATTTTGTATGGGAATTTTGAATCAGAGAGATGGGGTAGATTAGAATGTGTAATATTTTAAATATGTGATATTAGGTTTTATTTTGGGTTTTTATTTTCTATTTTTTAAATGTGGTTTATTTTGTGTTAGGGTCTTTTGCTATGTCATATGTGTGTCAGAATATTTTTTTCAATAAATAAATTGTGCATTTCAACAAACGGGTCTCTCTCTGTAGCACACATCACACTAAACTCTTATTGGAAGTTGTGGAAGGAGCTACCTCTCATTCACTTACTGGGTTTTTGTTTCAATATAACTGTGGGATGCTTAATGAAAAGGGTCCTTCACTCAAAATCTGTATTATGTGTCTTCCAAGTGCATGTAATCAAGTATTCAGCATTCAGGGGACCTGGATTGGACAGCAACTGGCACCATAACATCCCTGGGTCCCACCCTGCTTGTCCTTGGATAGAGATCCCACATACCTGTCTTTGGATCCACCATCTTGGATACGTTTCTCATGGTCATAGGCCTGCTCATGACATCCCTGGCCAGAGCCCTTTAATATTCAGAATAAAGGAATGTCCAAATGCATTTTTAGCCTTTTACTACAAATAATGCTGTACACCAAACCAATGGCAGAATCTTTAGTGCAGAACAACATAGTGAAAACATACATCCTGCAGCAGTTTTTATCAGTTATTATACATTTGCAGCCATCTTCCCTTTCTCCCTCCTCTAGTAAGCACCTTTGATATGGGACAGCTCCCCAACAGTATGCTAATTACTGAGCCCAGGGCCTTTATACACTAAGTCACAGGACCCACAGCTGAGGTTCAAAAATGGCATGTCCCACCTTTAAGCATATTGCTACGCACAAAATGTCCTCTCTCCTGCTCTGCCTAGAAGACCACTCTCTCTGATGACCCTCACACAAAAGATGTTCCCACACACAAAAGAGGACTCTTACAGGCCCCGAGGCAATATGTACTCAGCTACAGGATCTGCAGCTGAAGGTCAAGGGTAAATAAGGTGTCTCCATCAATTACCCAAGTTCAAGGAGTTCAGCCCTGCACAGGGCCCTTTGTGGCACCTTCAGCTCAGGCTACACATTAAAAGGACAGGATTGTCTTGCTCCCATACCCTGCACTCCCTCTTGGCCCCACCCAATGCTGGTAATATATGGGCACTAGCTCAACCTAGGAGATCACTGCAGGAGGGGGCACTAACACTTGCCAACAAGTAGTGCAAGATTTGACGTGAATGTTTCATGACAGACTCTACAGGGTATTAATTGGAAGCAGGCATTGTGTGATTGGTCAGCTCAGTCTCCCTGTGGCTTTGCTTTTTCTATCACCCAGAGCAAAAGACAGATTAGGTAGTGTATTTCCCAGGTGCAAGAACCAAATAGTTTCTCAGTTTACCTTTGAGCTAAACAGATTTAGCTGCTTTCTGGATATCAGACAAGTTAAAAGAAAAACATCTTATGTAGATACCTCTTTGTACTTGATTTAAAACATAATTTTTTTTTTTCACAACAGACTCACTTTTGGGCTTGATCCCCTTAATTAAACTTACATCCACATGAAGGTACTGTCTTTTCTTTAAGATGAGGTTTTATTTTCATTTCAATTTGATTATATCAAAATGTGGTGTCCCCAGTTTGTTGCAGAAATGTCTGCTCATTAGGCATTTGAACGTTTTGATTGATTGCCTCAATTAAAATAATATTTAGAGACATTATTATGCACTACAAGGAGTGGTAAAATAACTCCAAAAAAACTGGAACAGAGGTACAAGTATCCGTGGACTCACATTGCAAAACACCACAACACATATATAATGTGCATTGTAGTTCTGCTGTGCTTTTATTAAGAATGGGCTGCCTTAATACAACTCATGTTAATATGTGAAATACCACATGTTAATGGGCAGGTAGGTAGGCAGTTACTTGCTGATATTAATACCCTTGGATTGCTGAACTATGAGTTTGTTGGATATATACCTTTGAGAGGTCATATCTGCTGAGCATTTAACAAGTTGTGCATGTTTTGCAAGTTGGAATATCCTTTTGGATTGCTTGTATCCACTGTGCATTTTCATCTTACAGTCATTTTGAAATATATTATGCATGTTGGATATGTATTATGCCTGAAGGGTGTTATTTAAAGCTCAAATTAGCAAGTATAAATGCAGACTGATTTTTATTTTTTTTACTATAGTGTTATATTTAGATATTGTGGTTATCGGAGAGTAAGCTGCACTCTCATATACTAGCTTCTGTCTTACCTGCTTACATCTTGTTTTTTACATCGTTCTCTGTACCACCCTGGGAGTACTGGATAGGTTGCAGTGAAGGGTGCTTCAGTTGAGTTTGTGGTTTTGTCCCGAGGGGTTAAGAGTAAAGGTGCCAACCCTACCTGAGAAAAGAGAACTCCAGGGTTGTGATCTACAACCATGGCAGGAGGAAAAAATATATTTGTATTGTAGGTAAGGGGGACCTCCAGCCTCCTCCCAAAAAATACAAACAAATACTGTAGCTGCTGACTTTTAATATTAGAATGCTTACCTGTCTAGGAATCCAGCGGTGTCCTCACCCGAGCCCATTTTTCAATCGGCTATCGGGTGCTGGTGCCTCCATCTTGATTAAGGGAAACCGCCAGTGAAGCCTTGTAGCTTCATAGCCGGTTCTCTACTGCACATGCCGGCTGTGGGGGAAGGAAGGGGGACTGAACTTCTGGCTCAGTTCGCTGCATTGAACTGAGCTGGAAGTGGGACCGGGTACCTGTCAAAACCAGGTACCCACTCCCCCCAAAAGGTGCCAAATGTGGCAGCGGAGGGGGAGGAGGCAGACAAGCTGAACTTCCCCTTTTGGGTGGAAAGTTGGGATTTTATGAAGCTATAGCCCCAACCAAGTGCTCACAATACATATGTCCAGCTGATAGGTGAGTTTTAATCTTTCCAGTCATTCTCTCTGTTTGTCAGAGAGGAAAATGTGTGGGAACTTGGTCTCACTTTGGGGTGACTGTGCACATAAATGAACACCACAAACTGCAGTGGAGCAACACAAATGCAGCTCTGCACAGGGCAGCTATGTGTCCTCCTCACTTTGTCTTCTTCCTTCTCCAGCCCATTCTTCTTGCACCCAATCCATATGTAGCATGCATGTTGTAATGCAATTTCTCCTTTTGGCCACAAGATGGAGACAGAGAGATGCTGACTGGTTCTTCCAGAAAAACTCAGACAAAGAGCATACTGGGAATAAGGGGAGTTTCAGGAAGTGCTGAGGGGACAGAAGAGAGGGAAGTACTGAGGTAAAAGAGAGAGAGAGTGCTCACAGGAGAGAGAGAAGAGGAGATTGCTTAAAAGAGAGGGAGACACCAAGGCTCAAAAAGTCCTTTGCTGGGACACAATGACACTTAACAGTGAGGAGAGGAGGAGTGTGTGAGGGGAAGGAACTGAGGTGCCAGAGTGAAGATAGAGACACACGTTGACACCAGGGACTGTGTGCCCCAACAGAGGAGGAGGAATATCCTGAAGCCCGGGAAAAAAGAGTCTGTGAGAAGAAGTCTGAGGAGAAAGAGAGGGAGTGTGGTGAGATGACAGGTGTGAGGAAAACCGCTGAGACTGAGGAGACTGAGAGAGAGAGACTCTGGCAGCATTAGAGGGGAAAAAAGACAAGCTTTTCCAGAGACTGCCAGAAGAGTGTTGCCTGAAGACGGAGGAGTGAGGACACTTGAGGGGAGCCAGGAGCAGAGACAGCCACGCGGTCCACTACTATTTAGTCCAGGGACCCTACTCAGTAGCCCAGCACCACTTAGCTCAGCAGAGACGACCTACGCCATTCAGGGATCAAGATACCCATCTGGGCATCGGGTTGGCCACTGCCTGTTCACCTTGCGGGTTTCGCTAGCAGTCATCTCGATCGGCCATCAGCAAGAGATTCAGTGCCTTACATCGCTAGGAGCATCAGGAGCCTGAACCAGCACCTGGGACTATTGTTGTGTCATTGCACAGAGAACTGGTGAGCGGGTGTAAACCCAACATCCTTCTTGACACCATACTGACACTGCATGCAGACACCAATTTCCCTTTTTTGTGTCACGGAATGCTTGTTTGGAGCTGCCATCTCTAGCAGTTTGCCCTTTTTAAATCTCTACCTAACGGAACATTCTAGAGGATTACTGCTCAATGCAAGCTTGTTTAAACCTCTCTTAAAACAAGGGCCCCATTGTTTTCTAGCAGAAGACACTAGTATTTTTCACCTCAGGACCTGCAACATTACAGAACTGTGCTTACTGTACTTGTGTAACCCTTTTCTTTTAGTTGTGTGTGTGCCTCTCAAAGGTGTTTACGGCCCAGGAGTTGAGAAGTTGACAAATCTTCTTTCCTCCCTCTCAGCGCCTGTGTTAAGGGCATATAGATTACTGCCCTTTCTATACCTGCAGTTGCTAAATATTGAAGGTTGTCTTTTCTAATATATTAGTTATTGGTAGCAAGGTTTAACAGTGTTGTAAATTTCCATACACTTTAAACCGTGCTAATATATTCAACTTGTTAATCATTACCAGGTGTGTGTCTATTTTTGGTGATAATCCATGCCAGCATAACGGTATTTACTATATGTGTCCTTAAATGTGTTTCCAGAATCCAAATTCCCCAAGCGGCTCTTGCGGGGGTGGCGCTACACATATACAATTGGATAATTGAGAATTACAGACAAGGTGGAAATATATTGCAGTATATGACAGCTTTATCTAAGTTCCTCAAAATTTAACAAGTGCATGATGCATCTCAATTCTCAACTGGTGGGGAAAAGAGCCTTTTCCACCTCCGCTTGCAAAGTACTCCCCTCCAATAATGAATGACATACAGTATGGCACCAGAAGGGGGGATGCACATATGTTCACCTCTGACCCTGCTTACTGAGAAGAAGTATTTAACATTTGGAACGCATACCTTTGTATCTGATAATACAAACATACAGTATACTTAACCTAATATATGCTTTCATTTAAGATTTCCTTAAAGTATGTGGATTAATATTGCACTTCATATTTTCTCTTGTCATTATTAGTAAATACGGGAAGGGCTAATTTGCTTTAGATAGGTAAGAGTTAACCAAAATCCTTATTTATCCTAATGATCTGAAAGCCAGTGGATTAATAGTGGAGAGAGCCCTGTGTCTTCCCTTCTGTGACAGATGCATGATAAATGCACTTGAGTCAGACCTCGATGGAGTAATTGCATTATTGTAAACATATTAAAGAGTAAAAAGGCTCTGTCTTCATTTATCAAACAGTGAGCAGGAGATGCAGCACCTGTCAACCCCTTTTTGAATGTCTTGAAAAAGAATTGAGTTACAGAGAGATTTTACATCTGGGATCGGATGTTTCAGTAACTGATAGCCTTGCATCATGCACACTCATTTATCTATATTTCTTACTTTGCCTTGTGACTTCAAGTTTATTTGCCAGTTTGAGGCATGTTCCGGATACTGAACGTGGAATAGATGCATGAGCCATCCTTCCTACTGAATAATGGAAGGAGAGATGGTTTCAAACCTTTATCTACTATGTATTTCATGGAGAGGCCATGTGGTTTGCACCAACCTTAACATTGTTGGGTAAGAGCTGTGGTTTTGTAGGGAGGTTGAATTCTCAGGGCTTTAGTTTAAGATGTTTCAAACGTTGCTGTAAATGTGACAGTTAGCATGACAATTCATGCATGTCTGTATTAGACATGAGTAAATGTGCCTGGGTTCCCCTCGCAGGTCGTTTATCAAATCCATTGTAAAGTCTGAAAATTGTGAACCCAAATCTGAACTCCAAATCTATGGGGGGCGAATCTTGAAAATCAATTTTGGCCATTTTGAAGTCTAGTAGGCAAGAGATTGTCAAAAACAAGGGCATGGGCAGCTAGGTGCTACCATGGGGAGGTGTACCAATGCAAAAAATGATTTTGTAAAAATACGGTAAGGGGAAAGAGGGTCCCTCTTTTTATGTGACATTAACGGCAACATAGGAAAAACACTATTCCTTTCTAATACATGCTTGGGATATGCCTATAAGCTGCACGTGGTGTCACAAAACAGTACAATTCTTGTAGACAGTGTCAGCTGCATAATATTCTGGCCACATTACATATTTTATGATGTAATATGATTAGTTACCATTTATATTTAGCTTTAACTATAAAAAAGATTTTTAGGTAGTTTTAGCTGCAACACCTATACCTTATACAGCAATAATAGGGCCAAACTGACTGATGCATGTAGCAGTCACAAGATCTGAAAAGCTATAGGAAAGTTTACTCTTCCTAAAAACACAATGACCAGCTTTCCTGTCCCTGCTGAAGAAAAGCATCCCCACAACATGATGCTACCACCGCCATGTTTCATAGTAGGGATGGTGTGTTCAGTGTGATGTGCAGTGTTAGTTTTCTGCCACACATAGCATTTTGCTTTTAAGCCAAAAAGTTAAATTTTGGTCACATCTGACCAGAGCACCTTCTTCAACATGTTTGCTGTGTCCCCCACATGGCTTCTCGCAAACTGCAAACGTATTATGACTTTATTTCAACAATGGCTTTCTTCTTGCCACTCTTCCATAAAGGCCAGATTTGTGGAGTGCACGACTAATAGTTGTCGTGTGGGCAGATTCCCAACCTGAGCTGTGGATCTCTGCAGCTCCTCCAGAGTTACCATAGGCCACTTGGCTGCTTCTCTGATTAATGCTCTCCTTGCCCAGGTTATCAGTTTAGGTGGATGGCCATGTCTTGGTAGGTTTGCAGTTGTGCCATACTCTTTCTGTTTTCGGATGATGGATTGAACAGTGCTCTGTGAGATGATCAAAGCTTTTTTTTATAACCTAACCCTGCTTTAAACTTTTCTACAACTTTATCTCTGACCTGTCTGGTGTGTTCCTTGGCCTTCATGATGCTGTTTGTTCACTAAGGTTCTCTAACAGACCTCTGAGGGGTTCACAGAACAGCTGTATTTATACTGAGATTAAATTGCGCACAGGTGGACTCTATTTACTAATTAGTTGACTTCTGAAGGCAATTGGGTTAAAGGCAAAAGGGTAATAGAGTAAAGGGGGTTGAATACAAAAGCACGCCACACTTTTCAAATATTTATTTGTAAAAAAAATTGAAAACCATTTATCATTTTTCTTCCACTTCATAAGTGTGACACTTTGGGGTCTATTTATTAAAGCTAAAGAGCGCAAAATCAGTCACACTTCTGCATAGAAACCAATCAGTTTCCCGGTTTTATTGTCAAAGCTTAATTGAACAAGCTGAGGTTAGAAGCTGATTTCTATGCAGAAGTGTGACCGATTTTGCACTCTTTAGCGTTAGTAAATAAACCCCTTTGTGTTCGTCTATCACATAAAATGCCAAAAAATACTTTTGCTTTTTTGGTTGTAACATGACAAAATGTGCAAAATATCAAGGGGTAGGAATACTTTTTCAAGACACTGTATTATAGTACATTTAATTGACATATTTGAAAAGTGAATTTGGCCATTTTCTTTGCATTGCAACCACTCCCATATACTCTAGCAGCTAGTCCCATAATGATAGGGATGTCTTTACACAATGTGCGTTAATGCCTGTGCATTAATGCACCCAATGGAGCACTAAAAGTCAACTGTTTTGTCAGCTGTTTTGTCAGGATTTCCAGCAGCATTTTGTCATTGTGTTGGAGGAGATCTAAAGTAAATAGGGACAGATCACAGAGTGTTTTCAGAAAGAGATAGTTGCTTCTGCTGAAAGCTTGCTATATTTACAGTCATTCACATACACGCTCAAAGTGAGAGACCTGGAGCAGATAGGGATAAATCACACCACAATGAATTAAAAACACTTTCTTTTAAAAAAATGCAAAACTCATAGTATAATGTGACAGTGAGAGGCCTTGTAACTGTGAGAGTATAAGAAAATGTGACACAGGATTAGCATTAATGGTTAATGCGAGGTTCTGGACTATAATTTCTGAGTGGAGAAAGCTGAGTTTTTGGCTTTCTCCGGAAGCTGTAGTTCTGGATCAGAACATTCAATCCTACATCTGGGCTTTACCAGGTGCCTGCAACCTGTCTATGTGTTCACATGTGTAGGGTCGTTATATACTCAGGTCTGAGGATAGCTCAGGGCACCCAGTTGAAGACTGCCCCCAGTGTGGAAGACAGAAGGTCTCACCCAAGGGTCAGGGTGCCCCAGCCAGAAACCGAGAGACAGAGGGTCTCATCGAGGGGTCAGAGAGCCCCAGCCAGTGGCCAAAAAACAGAAGGTCTTACTAAGGGGTCAAAGGTGCCCCAGCTAGCAGCCAGTAGATGGGAGGTCTCGTTCCAGGAGTTAGGTCAACTCCTATTGGGGTGTCAGGAGAACCCAAAATCCATAGGCCAGAAGTGGGCCATGCAGCAGGGCACTGTGACTGAAGGCTAAGAGAGTTAAGTTATCCAGGAGAGCTGGACAACACAGTCAGAGGGACTGGTAAGAGGAGCAGCGGTGCTGCCAACAAGTGAACCAGGTGGCTCGCGTTTTCAATGTTTAGATTTTGTGTGCAAGAAAACCCTGCGTGGGCAACTAATGTGCATGCAAACCTTCCATTTATTGAATAAAAGTGGGCTGCCATGCCCTAAAATACAGTTTTGGACTGGCACAACTCATTGTAAAAGCACCTGCCGCTTGAGTTTAATCTCTCCAATGCCACAATAAGCATTGTGGTGCACTGAAGTGCATTGTGCTTTGTACTGAACAATGTGTTGGGGTGCCATTCAAAATAAATGGCACTGCAACAAACTGCACATGCTATACATTGCGGTAATGTGCATTAACAAATTTGTTTTAGTCTGCCTTTTCAACAACACACAAGTGTGAATAGGACCTCAATCAACCAGAAAATACAATTTAAAGACAAAAAGCTCCTCTGGGCTACTTTGCTGTGAGCTGTCAGAGTGGCTAGGATGCAGAAACAGGGTACGAAATAGCAGAAGGTCAGAGTTCAGGATAGAGTTACCACCTCATCCCTTTAAACCTGAACACCTTTGAATTACACAGGTTGTGAGGCTAATTAAATGCAGATAAGGCACCAAGTGCGTTTAATTACCACCTTAATCAGCCACAGAACCTGTGTAATTAATATGTGTTCGGGTTTAAAGGGATGAGGTGGCAACCATAGTTCAGGAAGAAAATCGCAGTCAGTGTCCAGGCCATGGTCGAGGCAGGCAGCAATGACAGGCAAAAACGTATCCATGGTGAGGTTGAGGCAGGCAAAAGGCAAGTTAGCACGATTTTTTTTGTGTACCAAGCGATGCTTTAATTTTTTTACAGGTTACATGAGTTACATAGGAGGTCTAAGGCTAGAATTATTGTTCTCACTCTAACGATCGTGGCATATGTAAACTGTGTGTATCTGGATCTGATACTAACCAGTGCCTACCCAGCCACTGATTAGTATCTCTCCCCAGCCTGTCCCCACACACCCCCTCACCTGCTGACCTGTGAATGGGGGAATCACTCCTGCAGTGTTATTGTGTTCTGCCAGTGAATACGATGATCAGTGTTGCTAACTATAGCTGGCAGCACTGATTGTTTTGGGGAAAACCTGACAGGCTGGTTGTGCTCAAGTCGGTTAATAGGTTGACTTGTGTAAAACCAGGTAGCCCATACATAGATCGACTATGGCTGGTCTCTGCTTAATTGGTGCAATTTCAATCCATGTATGGCCCACTTAACCACTACACAGTCCCTAAACAGCCTTCCACAAACCTTTAAATTTTTCCTTCCCAGATTACTTCATCCTCCTCTCCTATTCATAGTGCCCACCGTCATACTCTCCACGCTTCTCTCCTGTACATACTGCTCACTGTCATACCCTCCACACTTCTCTCCTATACATAGCGCCTGCTGTCATATCCTACACACTCCTCTCCTGTACATAGTGCCCGCTGTCATACACTTCTCTCCTGTACATAGTACCCACTGTCGTATCCATCTGCCCCACCTCTGTACCGCCCTGCTCTTCTGCCCAACCACTGTAACCCCCTGCTCATCTGTCCTACCAATGCACCTCCTTTCACATCTGCTCCACTCAGGGCCAGATTAAGAACCTCATGTACATACCTCCTCTCCTGTACATACTGCTCACTGTCCTACCCTCTACACTCCTCTTCTGTGCATACTGCCAACTGTCATACTCTTCACACTCCTCTCCTGTACATAGTGCCTTCTGTCATACCCTCCACACTCCTCTCATGTACATAGTGCCCACTGTTAGACCCTCCACATTCCTCTCCCTCACCTGCACATACTTCCCACTTTTATACCATCCATTCTCCTCCTCTATGCCTCTTACCCACAAAAACAGTTCTTTAAAATTGCCCCATTATTAGTACTTATTTAATTTTGTAATTACTATTGTGATGTATAGAGGAACATAGGGGACGTCAGCTACTCTAAATATAGCACTTGTAAAAAAGTGTCCCTGAAAATATTTTTGAAATGTTGGCAACTATGCGGGTCAGTAGAGGGCCCCATGAGAGACTCCTGGGTTCCAATGATATTAAAGCGGTAGTAAACTTTTCTAACCTTACTATTTTTTTTAGAGGCCCTGAGGTAGGTTATGCCATAATGTACAAGTATGCACAGCATATTAGCACATTAGGGTACACTTAAATTGTCAGACTGAGCCCTCCAGTGCTGCACTGTGATCAATCCGGCCTGGGCGCTTCCATCGTCTTCCTTCCGGGTTCTGTGCCTTTGGTTACTTGCCTTGGCCGGGCTGTGTTGATGTTATTCCCACACATGCTCATGTGCATCCTCTTTCTCTCATCCCCCCTTTCTCTCTCATCCTGTTTCCCTTACCCCTCACACCTCTTTCATCCCCTTTCTCTCTCTCTCTCTCTCTCATCCTCCCTCTCTTTTTAATTTAATTTGTTATACCAAAAATTGTTTGCATTTTTATTTATTAATTTATTGTTTATAAAAGGCCCCACCAAAATCCTCAGCACCAGGCCCATGAGGTTCTTAATCTGGCCCTGTCTGCAACGTGTGCATCAGGAACAACACGAAACTAGCGCAGAGGGCAGCTAGTAAGAAGATATAGCGCTGGTTGACATTTGGAATGATGTTTAAATACCCTGCCATATCTGAGATCACACCCAGCTGCATGGTAATGTATGCATGCCAATGCATGGCAACACACGCATTCCCATGCTTATGCATGTGTAGGGTAGGTCTAACCAATGTACCCAAGAATTGAATAAACACACATGGATAGTTAAACTTTGTCTATATTGTAGAAATGGACTGATCACAGAAATAGGGTGAATTCAGCAATGGCACCACATATGTTGCAGGTCATACACTTCTTAAGGCCCCTTTCACACGTGCGGACCGTATGTCCGTATTTCAGCCATCCGTTCTCGGATGAAATACGGACATACATGCATCCCTATGGGATAGCGGGTGTCAGCGGATGAACATCTTGTGGCCCCTTTTCCTCCACCTCTCTAAGCTCTGTTGTAGTGTAGGGGGAGGCTGACACTACGTCAAATGTAGGTACCTACACTTCTTGCAGTTGAAATAAAATACATTTATTGATGTACAGTATGAATGATTACAAAGCTGCATTACATTTGGTCTTTTATATCTGCCTGGAGTTCAGCTTTAAGGAGGTCTGCACTAGCAATTATTTTCACTCCATACATTGACATCATGTACAGGAAAGTATTTTTTTCCAACATCTTCTAGAACTATACATTATGCGTGAGGGCTTAAAAGAATCAATATTACTTTTTGTACACAGTTTTCGTCTAATGTACGGTAACTAACACAATACAAGTGCAATGGCCTTGATTCACTAATAGCTGGTTGGAATGCCTGTTGTAATGATCTCTGAACATTGCATACTAATTAACTCATGATTCATTAATTGTACATGAAAAATTCACTTGCAGTGGTGAAGGATAATTACATGTGTTACTAATGTAGGGTTAGCATTCATTTTATGCAAGAAGTGAGTAGCCAATGAATATTAATGTGAATGCTGAATTATAAACATTGGTGGACATGACAGGTTCACTTTAAGTACTTCAAGACCAGTTCCTGTGTAATCCTTCTGAATTAGAGCAATTTTCAGAATTCATGAACCTGTTCTATTGGCAGTACTTGTGATACACAATTAAAGCATGTGGAGCAGACAAGGCTTTCTTTTTTTGTAGTATTGTCTTTCAAAAATGTTATGAGTATTTTAAAAGCAAAAAAGCAGTAAAAAACATTTTTTTTCTTCCTGAGATTATATTAGTGCTACATAGAATGATGAAGTTATTTATGAATTACATGGTAGAAATTTTGTTTAACACAAAGCGACAAAAAAGGTAAATAATGTTTCAGTACAAAAAGTTAAACAAAAATTTGTGAAAAAAAATCTACAGAAATCACAAAAAAAAACTAGAATTTCTGGCTGTGGCCATCTTGGGTAAGGGCAGATGATGCATGTACTACTTCCTGGAATCCATCTGCCCTTAGGTTAGGCATGCAGCCCAGGAGGGTGTGCTTAGATGAGAAAACCCCTCCTGAAGACTCCTGGGATGTATGACATAATTTTTCCTAGGCAAGAAACTATACATATATAAACAAGTTACTGTACAGAAGAAATGGAAAAAAAAAAGTAAATAAGATATACTTTCCTATCTTTTTACTAATGCTAGCAGAATAAGTATTAAAAATAGTCAGTGTTGATTGAGAAAGTGAAGTTCCACTTTAACCACTTCAATACAGGGCATTTTCACCCCCTTCCTGCCCAGGCCAATTTTCAGCACTGTCACACTTTGAATGACAATTGCATGGTCATGCAACGTTGTACCCAAATAGAGCTTTCTTTTGGTGGTATTTAATCACCTCTGCGGTTTTTATTTTTTGCGCTATAAACAAAAAAAGACCGACAATTTTGAAAAAAAAAACACAATATTTTTAACTTTTTGCTATAATAAATATCCCAATTTAAAAAAAAATATATATATTTTTCCTCAGTTTAGGCCGATATGTATTCTTCTTCATATTTTTGGTAAAAAAAAAAAAAATCGCAGTAAGCGTATATTGATTGGTTTGCACAAAAGTTATAGTGTCTGCAAAATAGGGCATAGATTTAAGTCATTTTTATTATTATTATTTTTTTTTT
Source organism: Lithobates sylvaticus (assembly GCA_028564925.1). NCBI lineage: Eukaryota > Metazoa > Chordata > Amphibia > Anura > Ranidae > Lithobates > Lithobates sylvaticus. Next base: position 141,521,806 of record CM053036.1, on the reverse strand, counting down.
TTACTACTAATGGCGGCAATCTGTGATTTGTATCCTAACTGTGACATTGCGGCGGACAGATTGGACACTTTTGACACTATTTTGGGACCATTGACATTTATAAAGCGATCAGTGCTATAAATTGATTTACTGTAAAAATGTCACTGGCAGGAAAGGGGTTAACACTAGGGGGCGCTGAAGGGGTTAAATGTGTGTCCTAGGGAGTGATTCTAACTGTGGGGGGAGGGGACTGATGAGGGGAGGAGACCGATCGTTGTTCCTATATACAAAGGAACATACAATCAGTTCACCTCTCCCCTGACAGGATGTGGATCTGTGTGTTTACACACACAGATCCACATCCCTGCTCTGTGATGAGCAATCGTGGGTGCCCGGCGGACATCGCGGCCGCCAGGAACGTGCATCGGGTCCCCAGTGATGCGGCGCGTGCGCTCTCCACAATGTTGGGAAGCCGAGGATATCATATGACGTCCGTCCGGAGGGAGGAAGGGTTCCTGTGGCTGTCATTTTACTATGGCCCCGTATGGAAGTGGTTAACAACCGATGACTCACCCTGCTGGCTGACAGCAGGGATGAGTTGCACTAGTAAACCCGCATTCACCGCTAGCCAACCAGCCATCGTCATTCTACGGTGGCAGGTCGGCTCTCTCCCGCAAATCGCTGTAGCTGTACGTAGGCCCTTTAAACAACTAGAGCAGCTGCACGGCGGGGGTGGGCCCAGGCACGTGGCTGGTGGTCGCGATGACTGCCGCCACCCGTGATTGTGGGCACGAGAGATAGAAAATCGCTGATCACCTACATTATTAATTTAAAAAAAAAAAAAATGTCATAAATCTATCCCCTATTTTGTAGACGCTATAACTTTTGCGCAAACCAATCAATATACGCTTATTGCTATTTTTTTTACCAAAAAAATGTAGAAGAATATATACAGTATCAGCCTAAACTGATGAATATTTATTTAAAAAAAAATTTATTTTGGGATTTATTATAGCAAAAACTACAATAAAATACTAACTAAAAAACATTGTTTTTTTTTTTCAAAATTGTCGCTCCTTTTTTGTTTATAGTGCAAAAAATAAAAACCCCAGAGGTGATCAAATACCACTAAAAGAAAGCTCTATTTGTGGGAAAAAAGTAAATTTTGTGTGGGTACCATGTCGCACAACAGCGCAATTGTCAGTTAAAGTAACGCAGTGCCTATCGCAAAAAAATTGGTCTGGTCATTAAGGGGGCAAATCCTTCCGGGCTGAAGTGGTTAAAAAATGTCTAAAAAGTCACACTGCAGCTGCACTACAAAACTGAATTGATTTTCTCTGGCTGAGTCATTAAACTTGAACAAGCATGAAACTAGTAAAATCAGAGGTGATTCAAAACTTCTGATCTGCAAATGTGTTCTGGGTCAGTGATTTAGAAATGTATTGCAGTCCTTGGATCAGCCTAACGATCAGGTTTGCAGCAAACCCAACCCATTTGCAGTTTACGGACATGGTGAACTCATGTGGCCATTTGCCACCATAGCAGCAAACTACCTATAAAAACATGCAGAACCTCTGCCTCTCACTTTAGGCCTGCTGTCCTTGTTTTTAAGAAAAATTGGTTTCCTAAATTTGATGGCAGCTTTGGCAATAGGAGGGCTAAAGATATGGTGGTTTGATGCACACAACTGTACAGCACAAGAATGCAGTGCTGTACTTAAGAGAAAGAGCAGCTTTGCCCACGTCGGCAACAAATATCAAAGGCAAAACCCTATTATTAAGGGGCAACCAGTCTGTGCTCATAGGTTTCCTGCTGCAGCTCTGCCTACAGTGTGGGGGATCCAGCCACCGTAAGGAAATGGGGCAAAGACTTTCTTTACCATGACTAACAAACTAAATAATGTGCTAAAATTCATACATTATAATGAATAAATATAGTGAGTGTTCAAAAAAGATGATTTCTTCGGTGTTCCAGAGAGCTGGACTACTAACTCACCAGAGATCCAGGCTGCTCATTTAAGCGCAGCATAAACGCATGAGATCACAAACATTAGGAAAGTCTTATACTTCTTCCAGCCAGTCCCACCATCACAATGTTTTATGAACTGGAACACCATTATGGATAATAAACTGAACAGTTACACCCATGAATAAAGTGCCACACTGTGCAAAAAAGTGTCCAAAGGGTGACAACAAGCACCCATACAGCGCCTTGAGGCGATTCAGTTCGCATTGTAGCGCTATACAAATCATTCATTCATTCAAATGATTAACAACCTTCACCGATTGAACGCCTTCACCCACATGCAGTGCTCACTCACCGCCGATAATGCTGCCAGGTGAGTGTGCAGTAAATAGAGCTAATTGCAATTTGAAGCATCCATAACTTCAGAGGGTAATACTCTTGCTCATTGCTCAGATACACCCAGGGCAAAAAACGAAAAGAAAGCACCATATAGTGTAATACTGTTTGTTATGAGCAGCAGCTAGATGCGATCTCAAATCACACTGCAATGGCAAAACGCATGTTTGGGTGCCAATCATTTTCAATGGCACTTAAACATGGTGTGGTTTTGCCATTAGCATCGCCGCAAACCGTAATGCACGAAGCTTGTCACCCAAGAAGGAGCAGGAGCTTCTTTTGGATCACAAGCTTTGTGCTTTACAGTTCGTTGTATTTATTGCACTATAATCGCGGCAACACTGCACCATGCTTTAGGTGCCATTGAAAATCAATGGCGCCCGAACAAACGCTTTGTGATTGCAGTTCGATTTGAGATCTCAAAACACCAAATTTGAATGGAGCCTTATTCTCACTCACTTTGGGGCCATTAAATGATGCTAAGAAGAAACCAACTGAACTTCCAGTATAGTTTTGGGCAACTGTGTTAGAAAATGGAGAATTAAAAAAAAAAAAATATTTATTTATATTTATTTATATGTGTATGTATGTAGGTATGTGTGTATGTATGTGTAGCGATACCCCCAGTTAAGAGGGCCGCTGGTTTGTTTTGGGTCCCTGAGTACAGCTCCACCAACCCCCGGCAATTTGCTCTACCCGCTCTGGCACAGTTAGTAAAGGGGTATGTATCTATGCACATATAAATATCACTTATACTCTAAGTGTAATGGGTATGAACTCACAAGCAGACTGCTGAGATAAGAATAACTGGCTTTACTTTGGCAGTAAGAAAATAAATAGTAACATGCACTTAAACATTTGACTTACAATACTTTAGCAGGTCCCTGCAAAATGCACTTTAACATGTACACATATATGTATCAAACTAGCAATGGGGAACGGAGCGCCAGGTGTGGCGACCGTCTGCTATGCACCCCTGAGGTGCAATAAATCTATCTGCGCCTACCTAACGGACCAGGCCTGATCCCTAGCAATAGAGCTCAGTCCTTTGAATAAGTACAGTGTTCTTCACCGGCAATAGATCTGTAGAGGTGGTGCACATGTAGCTTTAAATGGTGTCTTTGTAATCCACAGAAAGTAACATTTGCTGCTCTGAGGTAAATTGTGCCTAGGCAGTTCAATAGGCATGAAAATGTGTGTAGCAATGCAGGATGAGCCTTTCAGCTCTCTCACCAATCCTGGGGTACCGTCCTCAGCTCTGGTCCCTCCAATGGCGGCGTCCGGTCTCCTCCGTCACAGCCCCTGCGTTCCGGTCCTCAACTCCGACCGACCGACTGTAGGGAAGAGTCTCCGCTCCGCTGCTGCTGACTCTGAGGGATGAGAGTCTCTCTCCACCTGCTGCAAGGCCCAGGCTTCAGGCCTTCAGCAGTCCCGGTCCGCACAGGTGTCTCCTCAGGAACAAGTCTCCGCGTCACCAGCACAGTCAGCAGAGAAACATCAGTCCCAAGAGGAAGCCCAGTCAGAAGAGGCATCAGAAGAGGAAGAGGCGGTCTCTCCTCCTCCTTTTTATCAACTCCCCCAGCAGCCTCTCGGGCGGAAACAAGCAGCCCGGGAGCCTGGGGAATTATGGGGAATGTAGTCTTTTCCCCTAAAAGGGGTACGACCCCACTACATATGTATGTGTGTGTATATATATATATATATATATATATATATATACACATACACACACACACACACACACACACACACAGTGGATATAAAAAGTCTACACACCCCTGTTAAAATGTCAGGTTTCTGTGATGTAAAAAAATGAGACAACAATAAAGACAATAATAAATAATTTCAAAACTTTTTCCACCTTTAATGTGACCTATAAACTGTACAACTCCAGTTGAAAAACAAACTAAAATCTATTAGGTGGAGGAAAGTAAAACTAAAAACTAAAATAATATGGTTGCATAAGTGTGCACACCCTTAAACTAATGCTGCGTACACACGAGGGGACTTTTCGATAGCAAAGGTCCGACGGAACTAATCCGTCGGACAATTCGATCGTGTGTGGGCTTCATCGGACTTCTGCTGTCGAAAAATCCGACAGACTTTAGAAATAGAACATGTCTTAAATTTTCCCGTCGGAACTCCGCTGGACCCAGTTCCTATCGAAAAAAACGCTTGTCTGTGTGCTAGTCCGACGGACAAACAACGACGCTAGGGCAGCTATTGGCTACTGGCTACGAACTTCCCTATTCTAGTCCGGCCGTACGTCATCACGTTCGAATCCGTCAGAATTTAGTGTGATTGTGTGTGGCCAAGTCTGTTCATTCGAAAAGTCCGCCGGAACTCTGTCTAAAGACCGTCGGAAAGACCAGCGGACCTAGTCCGTTGAAAAGTCTGCTCGTGTGTACGCGGCATAATACTTTTGTTGAAGCACCTTTTGATTTTATTACAGCACTCTTTTTGGACATGAGTTTATCAGCATGGCACACCTTGACTTGGCAATGTTTGCCCACGCTTCTTTGCAAAAACACTCCAAATCTGTCAGATTTCCTCTCCTGTGTTGTAGGCATAGCTCCCAACTGTCCCTGATTTGGAACAATGTCCCTCTGTCCCTCTTTCCTCCTCACGTGTCCCTCATTTTGGTCTGATCCATATAGTTGTATATAAAATGCACATTTTATCTTTCAAAAGGTGTTCCCCAGTGCTAAACCTTTCATCAAATTTCTAAATTGCTGCATTTGTAGATTTCAAAAGCCAAAATAAAGGAATAGTAATGGTAAAAAAAAGCACTTGTGGGTTTAACTAATCATTTTTTTTTGTATAATTCTCCTTTAAGGGAGTGTCAGGGGGTGGGTCCTATACCTACATACTTTTGCTAATCGGTGTCTTTCGTTTCCATTTACAAAAATTGTGAGGTATGGTTGTAGGCCTCTTGGCAGCCTCCCTGACCAGTTTTCTTCTCGTCATAAATTTTGGAGGGATGTCCAGTTCTTGGTAATGTCACTGTTGTGCCATATTTTTTCCACTTGATGATGACTGTCTTCACTGTGTTCCATGGTATATCTAATGCCTTGGAAATTCTTTTGTACCCTTCTCCTGACTGATACCTTTTAACATTGAGATCCTTCTGATGCTTTTGGAAGCTCTCTGCAGACCATGGCTTTTGTTGTAGAAGGTGACTAAGAAAATGTCAGGAAAGACCTACTAGAACAGCTGAACTTTATTTGGGGTTAATCAGAGGTGCTTTAAATGATGGCGGGTGTGTACTGACTCCTATGTAAAATGAGTTTGAATGTGATTGCCTAATTCTGAACTTACCGTATATACTCGAGTATAAGCCAACTTTTTCAGCAAATTTTTTTGTGCTGAAAGTGCCCCCCTCGGCTTATACTCGAGTCAAGCAATTTTCTGCAGCAAAAAAAAAATAAAATTCCGACCCGACTTTGGGGCCCTGTATCTTGGGGCCACTTGGTGCTAGGAACCCTTTGGTGTGCCAACCCAGTGGACCTAGCACTAAAACATATCCAAAGATGGGGTTCCTAGCGCCAAGTGACCCCGAGATACGGGGCCCCAAAGTCGGTTCGGAAAATGTAATTCTCTTCTGCAGAAAAGTGCTTGACATTTTCTGACCCGATTATGGGGCCCCATATCTTGGGGACACTTGGTGCTAGGAACCCCAAACTTGGTCAACTGTGTCCATCTGCAGCAATGTCATTTCGGGACCCTTTGGGTCCAGAGACCCCAAATTTTGGCTGCAGCTAGGGGGCATTTAGGAACCCTTAAATACCAAGTTTGAAGTTTGGGGGACCTATGGCTGCAAATGGGCACAGTGAGGCATGCAAATGGGCACAGTGAGGCTGCAAATGGGCATTGTTGACCCTCTTTTCCACTTCCAGTAGCTGCGCATTTCTCACCCTAGGCTTATACTCGAGTCAATAAGTTTTCCCAGTTGTTTGTGGTAAAATTAGGTGTGTGTGTGTGTATATACATACTGTATATATATACTGTATATATTATCCTTGTCTGTTATTTAAAATAAATCCTTATTGGTCTTTAAAATAGCCACCAGGGGGTGGCATTGCATCTCTTTGTAATCATGACAAGTTGCCTTAAAAACTTGAAAATATATTGTGACGGACCTCGTACCCAAGATGTCCGCCGTAACTGCTTCCTCTGTCCGGTACCACACAATCCAAGACCCCCTTAGCTTACCCAGTCACCAGACAACACCAGTGTAGGCTACATCAGGAATCAATCTTTATTTGACATGTCACACTTATATACAGCTAGATGACTCACACCTAACCTAATTAGCATGAGCTAATTATCTTAATAAACACTGGACTCCTTCATTCAATTGCAGGGTTAATTAGCACACACAACAATAGGTGAAAAGCTTCTACAAGCCAGACTATACTCATTAACCCAACAGACAGGTGGCTGGAGTTCTCTTGCTAATATGCCAAATACACATACAGATTCTATGTGTATTGGGGGGCCAGCATGGACCTGAATCCAAGTATCACCAGCTCAGGGGTCCCAGGCTTGCAGCTCAAAGAGCACCGTTCCCCCAAATGCCAGGGCCCATAGTCGCAAGGCAACAGGCTCGCACTCAGTCCCCTCCAACAGCCCGTGTCCCGGCTAGGTCCGTCACATTTCTCCCCTTTCGGCAGGAGACTAACACAGGAGGAGACCCCAGACGGGTTGACTCCGAAGTTAGTCAGTGGTTCCAGTCCTCTAATGCCTGTACACACACAGTACCCCAAACAAATTGTTCCAAACAGAGCACGACTTACCCAGCCAACTTCTGCCTCTCTCATAGAACATATCCGCCGCTGGGGAGAGGCCTGGACTGGCCCTTCTCCCTGGAGTCTTTTCAGCCGCTGGAGAGAAGACAGGGTGACTGGGCTCACTCCATCATGCTGTTGGGGATCTGGGCCGACAGCCCAGCATCCCTGGGGTATACAGGTGGGGACTGCAGTCCCATCCCCCTTTACAGGAAATCTGCCCTCTGTTAGTTGTGGGCAGAGGCCAGCAGCACTTTGTTCCATTGCCAGCAGTTCAGGTGGGTGTAGGAGCTTCCCTACATCATCTCCTCCAGCTAACTGTTGGGGAGAGAGGCCGACTGCCCCAGCTCCCTGGAACTCCACAGTTGTTGCTGGTGCTGGACAGAGGTGGGTAGCACTCTGCCCTGTTGCCAGCACTTCTGCTGGGGACTCCACATCCTCCGCTCTGGCAAACCATTGGGGCAGGAGGCTGGCTTCCTTTTCCATTCCCTCATCTGGCTGCTGGGACAACATGTCTCTGGTACTGTCTCCCAGGTGCACAAATCTTTGCTGGGAGGAAAGATCGCTTTCTCCACCCTGGCCAACTGTTGGGGAGGGACGACAAACACCTCCTCTCCCTTCTCCCCCTGTATCTGCTGCTGGGAAGTGATCGCCACCTTCTCACCCTGAGCCTCCAAAACTGACACAGGTGTGGGGCAGAGGTCTTGGACCCTCTGTCCGGTGACCAGCGCTTCAGCTGGGGAAGTTCCTTGTAACTCCCCAGATACTGCTGTTGATGCTGGGCAGCAGTTAGCAGAGCTCTGCCCTATTGTCAGCACTTCAGGTTTGGGGACGGCAATCTCCAGAGTTTCCACTGCCGATTCTCTTGCATGCTGCTGGACAGGCATATTCCTCCGTCCAACCTCGTTTTGTGCCGTAACAGGATCATCAAGGTCAGTCAGCACTTGCTGCATCCGCCATAAGACCTCCGCGTCCATAGCTGCGGGGGCAGGTGGGCAAAGCACTCTGTTACTATGCCCCATTGCTGACTCCTCAGCCAGGATTTCAGAGCTGTCTGCTGGTATTTCCTGATAGTCCCAGGCAAAGGGAGCCCCACCCTGCTGCTGAGCAGAGTCTAGCAGCTGTATGTAGGCGATCTCAAGCTCCCATTCCTGAGCGGCCAGGAACTCCAAATCTTCCTGTGCCCAGAGCACTTCCGAGACGTTCAATCTTTGCTCTCTGTGCTCCATTATTTCCTCCAAACGCCACTCCAGATCACTCCCAAAGTCGGGGTCCTCGGACAGCCTCCAGTACAACAATCCCAGGCCATTATAATCAAAGCCTTCCGTGGGTCTGTCATCTGCTGTCCACGGGCACACTTGGGCTACATACCACCGGAGGGCTCTGTAGCTCTCGTCCAAACGCATTTCTGCCCGGATCAGCCTGCTTAACTCAGCTGTCCACTCTTGTTTCGGTTGTTCCCCAATAACAGCAATCGTACTTCATACTGCGACCAGTACCTTACATGGATGGAGGGGAGAACTTTTCCCTGGTGTCGCTGCTCACAGGCTAGCGCTTCTTTCCAGAGTTGTAGGCGAACAGAATCATACCATCCCAGCAGGACCTGCACCGATACTGGTCCTCTGTGCGTTATCCGCATCTCTCGCAACCTCCTTCCGAATTCCTCTTCCATGACGTATCTGTACCTCTGCTATCCGGGCCTTGGATCCAGGTGATGGTTTGGATGTGTTCACGACAAGGAAGCACGATCCCACCGCTGCCAGCCAATTGTGACGGACCTCGTACCCAAGATGTCCGCCGTAACTGCTTCCTCTGTCCGGTACCACACAATCCAAGACCCCCTTAGCTTACCCAGTCACCAGACAACACCAGTGTAGGCTACATCAGGAATCAATCTTTATTTGACATGTCACACTTATATACAGCTAGATGACTCACACCTAACCTAATTAGCATGAGCTAATTATCTTAATAAACACTGGACTCCTTCATTCAATTGCAGGGTTAATTAGCACACACAACAATAGGTGAAAAGCTTCTACAAGCCAGACTATACTCATTAACCCAACAGACAGGTGGCTGGAGTTCTCTTGCTAATATGCCAAATACACATACAGATTCTATGTGTATTGGGGGGCCAGCATGGACCTGAATCCAAGTATCACCAGCTCAGGGGTCCCAGGCTTGCAGCTCAAAGAGCACCGTTCCCCCAAATGCCAGGGCCCATAGTCGCAAGGCAACAGGCTCGCACTCAGTCCCCTCCAACAGCCCGTGTCCCGGCTAGGTCCGTCACATATATTATTTTATTATTTTTTAGACAAAACATGCCAAGAATAAATACACTTTTAATTTGTGAAATTTAGTAGACCTTGGTGTTCTGTTTAAATATTACAGTTTTGTAAAGTTTTCTTCTCACTTCTCATGCTTTATTCTTGTGTTACTTGAGAGAAAAGAGGATGGCTTTTTGTTAATCGTCGCTAAGCTACGCTACGTAGCTAAGCTAAGCTAACCAAGCCGAGCCTAGAATGTAGATGCCACTCTTTGTTAATAAGAAAAAGAGCAAAGTGTAAATTTAGAACCAAATACAGAGAAGTGGCATACTTGTCGATTATGAGGAAGAATGCCATAGTCATTATTGTGAAACTGAAGATCGCTTTGGTTTGAGTCTTTTGTATCCTGGCACAGGAGAGGTGTGTATGCAAAGAAGTAATGTTTAGGGGCAAGATTTGGGTTATATAGAGGGTTAGGGTGTAGTTACAGGAGGTTAGGGTGACAATTACAGGCATGGTTAGTGTTAGGGTTATAAGGTTAATGTGAGGGTCAGAGGCAGTGGTGGCTGGTGCTTAAAATTCTTTTTTTTGGGGGGATGGGGCGCAAACATTTAAAAAAAAAAAAAATCATCAATTGCAGCCACTGTGCCCATCAATCGCTGCCACTGTGCCCATCAATCGCTGCCACTGTGCCCATCATATGCTGCCAGTGTGCCCATCATATGCTGCCAGTGTGCCCATCCAAGGGGCCATTTTACATGAGATGTGGGTCAGGGAGGTGCTGAAAACACACAAAGCTGGTCCCTGTAAGCATCTAGGACAGGGGTGTCCAAACTTTTTTCAAAGAGGGCCAGATTTGATGAAGTACGACATGTATGAGGGCCAACCATTTTGCCTGACATTCTTTGAACCATTAAAATTCGGACTAAGTGTGTTTGTTCGAGCACCAATACACTGCCCAACAAGAATTCTCTTGCCTTTGTGGCTTTGTGTGGTGAAAAGGTGAGCTTGTTCATGTTATTTGTATATATATGTGTATATATATCTTTTGTGGCCCCCCAACAAATCCATGAGCGCTGCTCAGGACTAAGGATGAGCTAGGGCATGTTATTTGGATATACCATATTTATCAACGTTTATACCACGCACAGGCGTATAACACGCACCTTCACTTTAAGAGGGAAGTTTCAGGAAAAAAATTACATTTTAAATAAAGAACTGTAAAGCAAAATAAGGGTCAGTGCCCATCAATGCAGCCTAATCAGTGCCCATCTGCAGCCTCACAAGTGCCATGAATGCAGCCTCACCATTGCCATGAATGCAGCCAATTGCCATGAATGCAGCCTCACCATTGCCATCAGTGCAGCCTGATCTTTGCCCACGTGCAGCCTCAGAGGGGACAGGGATGGGGTGGGAAGGGCGCCAACAGATTACTTACAGGAGAATCTCTTGTTTACTCGGTGGCCTCTTTAATACAAAGTTCCGCCTCCTATGATAGACAAAACAGCCGCCCAATGCCAGCCCAGGAGACAGGACTTCCTATTAGAAGCCGCCGAGTAAACAAGAGATTCTCCTGTATGTATTCTGTGGGCACTCGACCCGCTCTGTCCCCTCCGAGGCAACGATAAATACGGGTATATATCTTTTGTGGCTCCCGCAGTGCTCGGGGATTCTTTGGGGACCACAAAAGATATATTTAACCAAATTACCATGTGCGATCGAAGCTTGTTGTCGGAAATTCTGACCGTGTGTAGGCTCCATCAGACTTTTTCCATCGGAATTTCTGACACACAAAATTTGAGATCTGGATCTCAAATTTTCCAATAACAAAATCCGTTCGCGTAAATTCCGATCGTGTGTACAATATTCCGACGAACAAAGTGCCACGCATGCTCAGAATATATTATGAGATGGAAGCGCTCGGTCTGGTAAAACTAGCATTCATAATGGAGATAGCACACGCTGCAATTTTTTAAATCTTTTAATGCAGCATATTCTCTTCTTCTTTATAATGCTAGAATAATGAAGTTGTTTTGCTTCTCATATTCACAAACTGATTTCTTTATTATTTCTCGTGATCTCATGAATCATATTATTATTTTTTTCGTCAGATCTCCATAATAATGTTTCTAATTTTTTTTTTTGTGATCTCCCTAATATTTTTTCTCGTTTTGTGTGTCAAGTTACCACAACACCATTATGATCTTGTATTTTTTAATCTCAAGGAGGTTTGTGTTGGTGTCCCTTGTTAACCACTTGCCGACCGCCCCATGTATATATACGTCGGCAGAATGGCACGTACAGGCAGAATCACGTACCTGTACGTGACATTCTTCCGGCGGGTGGGGTGTCCGATCGGAACCCCCTCCGCCGGCGGGGACGGTCGGCATCGCTTCAGGAGCGATCCGGGACGAGGGGACGGCCAGTGGTTTCTGGCCACCCCCTCGCGATCGCTCCTGGCGAATGAAAAGCTTCCCCTTCCTGTCTATTGTATAGACAGGAAGGCGGAAGTGATGTCACGCTCGGTGCGCCGGTCTATGTGACCGGAACGCCGAGGAGTGAAGATGTACAGGTTAGTGCACAAACAGTACACTGACACCAGTACACATAGGCACACAATCCACCCCCCGGTCACCCCCAGATCCCCCCCCCAGATCACCCCCCCCCCCCCCCAGTCACAGTGTCACTGATTGCAGTGATCATTTATTTACTGATCACTGTATTTAGTGTCAGTGTGACTGTAATAACTGTCAGGGCAGTTAGTTTTAGGTCCTAGGTAGCCCCCTACCCCCCCCTAATAAAGGTTTAACCCCCTGATTGCTCCTAGTTAACCCCTTCACCCCCTTTTGCCAGTGTCACTAAGCGATCGTTTTTCTGATCGCTGCATTAGTGTCGCTAGGTAACCATTTTTTTTTTATTTTAACCGCCATGTTTATATAGGTTCATAAATAGGTTTATAGGTCAGGTACCCCCATATTACAACCTAAATAAAGGTTTTAACCCCCTGATTGCCCCTAGAGTTAACCCTTTCACCAGTGATCACCGTATAAATGTCACTGGTGACGCTGGTTAGCCAGTTAGTTATTTCGTTATTTAGGTTCCCCGTCAGGTTTTTATATAGCGTCAGGTACCCCCATATATTACCTAATAAAGGTTTAACCCCCTGATTGCCCCTACTTAACCCTTTCACCCCCTTTTGCCAGTGTCACTAAGCGATTGTTTTTCTGATCGCTGCATTAGTGTCACTGGTGCCGCTAGGTAGCCAGTTTTTTATTTGTATTACTGTTACGGGTGACGCTGGTTAGTTAGCTTGTTTTTTATACTGTCAGGGCACCCGCCATTTATTACCCAATAACGGTTTAACCCCCTGATCGCCCGGCGGGTGATATCAATTAGGTTTTAGGGTCAAATAAGGTCTGCGTCGCCCCAGGTTAGTGCCAGTACCGCAAACACCCACGCGCAAAGCATACACCTCCCTTAGTGGCACAGTATCTGAACAGATCAATATCTGATCTGATCAGATCTATACTAGCGTCCAGCAGTTTAGGGTTCCAAAAATGAAACGCATTGTTAGCGGGATCAGCCCAGATACCTGCTAGCACCTGCGTTTTCCCCCTCCGCCCAGCCCACCCAAGTGCAGTATTGATCGATCACTGTCACTTACAAAACACTAAGCACACATAACTGCAGCGTTCGCAGAGTCAGGGCTGATCCCTGCGATCGCTAAAATTTTTTTTGTGGTAGCGTTTTCATTCAGTCGCTAACAGTCAGGAGCTTTTTTTACCTGTGAATCTCAAAAAAATAAAAAAAAACAAAAATAGTTGTCGTTTTATTGTTCTCTCTCTCTCTCTATTCTCGCTCTTTTTTTACTCGATTCTATTCTGCAATGTTTTATTATGTTTTATCATGCTTGCTTTTCAGGTATGTAATTTTGTTTACTGTGTTTTAGTGTTAAGCATTTTTTTGTTTTCAGGTGCGCCATTCAGTTGCAGCGCGGATTTATTTATCTTGACAGCAACAGCGTTTGCTCCCACGATACATAAAGCCGCGATTCCAACGCTGTAGGAGGTGATTTCACCACCACAGTTAAATAAAAGAGCATACGTGCCGAAGCATGGGGGCAGCAGGGGGGGGGGAGGAGCGATTGGCTCCTAATGCCACGTACATACGGTCAAAATTCCGACCGTGTGTACACGGCATAACTTTTGCGGGAGGATGCCCCCATGCATCGGCATATATAAATGGTGCATGTATGCCCATCATTAGAAGTGGGTGGATGAAGGGAGGTATTCTAATGGTGGGCATACCCACCAATCAATCTCTTTTTTTCGTTCAGCCAAGAGGCTGCATGAAAAAAAAAAGATTACAATATATGTCCAGTATGTTGCTGGACTTTGAATGGTTATACCAGAATGATGCCTGCAGGTTTAGGTATCATCTTGGTATCATTCTTTTCAGCCAGTGATCGGCTTTCATGTAAAAGCAATTCTAGCGGGTAATTAGCCTCTAGACTGCTTTTACAAGCAGTGGGAGGGAATGTCCCCCCTCCCGGATATAAACCGCGCCATTGGGAAATTGGGAAAGCATTTTATCACACCAATCTTGGTGTGGTCAGATGCTTTGAGGGCAGAGGAAAGATCTAGGGTCTAATAGACCCCAATTTTTTCAAAAAAAGAGTACCTGTCACTGCCTATTGCTATCATAGGGGATATTTACATTCCCTGAGATAACAATAAAAATCATAACAAAGAAAAAAAATGGAAGGAACAGTTTAAAAATAAAATAAAAAAGCTAAATAAATAAAAAAAAAACTAAAAAAAAAAAAAAAAAAGCACCCCTGCCCCCCCTTCTCTTGCGCAAAGGCGTACACAAGCGTTGGTCTGGCGTCATATGTAAACAGCAATTGCACCATGCATGTGAGGTATCACCGCGAAGGTCAGATCGAGGGCAGTAATTTTAGCAGTAGACCTCCTCCGTGAATCTAATGTGGTATCATGTAAAGGCTTTTAAAGGCTTTTAAAAATGTATGTAGTTTGTCGCCACTGCGTGTTTGTGCGCAATTTTAAAGCATGTCGTGTTTGGTATCCATGTACTCGGCCTAAGATCATATTTTTTATTTCATCAAAAATTTGAGCAATATAGTGTGTTTTAGTGCATTAAAATAAAAAAAAGGTGTATTTTTTCCACAAAAAATGCATTTGAAAAATCGCTGCACAAATACTGTGTGGAAAAAAAAAATGCAACACCCACCATTTTAATCTGTAGGGCCTTTGCTTTAACAATATATATAGTGTTTGGGGGTTCAACGTAATTTTCTTGCAAAAAAAAAAATATGTTTTCATGTAAACAAAAAGTGTCAGAAAGGGCTTTGTCTTCAAGTGGTTAGAAGAGTGGGTGACGTGTGACATAGGCTCCTAAATGTTGTGCATAAAATGCCAGGACAGTTCAAACCCCCCCCAAATGACCCCATTTTGGAAAGTAGACACCCCAAGCTATTTGCTGAGAGCAATGTTGAGCCCATTAAATATTTTTTTTTTTTGTCCCAAGAGATTGAATAATGAAAAAAAAAAATATATATATATTTTTTTTTTACAAAAAGTTGTCACTAAATGATATATTGCTCAAACATGTCATGGGCATATGTGGAAATACACCCCAAAATACATTCTGTTGCTTCTCCTGAGTACGGGGATACCACATGTGTGGGACTTTTTGGGAGCCTAGCTGCGTACGGAACCCCAAAAACCAAGCACCGCCTTCAGGCTTTCTAAAGGGAGTAATTTTTTTATTTCACTTCTCACTGCCAATCACAGTTTCGGAGGCCATGGAATGCCCAGATGGCATAAAACCCCCCAAAATTACCCCATTTTGGAAAGTAGACACCCCAAGCTATTTGCTGAGAGGTATTGTGAGTATTTTGCAGATGTCGCTTTTTGTCACAAAGTTTTGAAAATTGAAAAAAAAAATTTTTTTTCTTTACTTTCTTCATTTTCAAAAACAAATGAGAGCTGTAAAATACTTACCATGCCTCTCAACAAATAGCTTGGGGTGTCTACTTTCCAAAATGGGGTCATTTGGGGGGGTTTTGTGCTATTTTGGCATTTTATGGCCTTCGAAACTGTGATAGGTAGTGATGAGTGAAATCAAAAATTTGCACCCTTAGAAATCCTGAAGGCGGTGCTTGGGTTTCGGGGCCCCGTACGCGGCTAGGCTCCCAAAAAGTCCCACACATGTGGTATCCCCATACTCAGGAGAAGCAGCAAAATGTATTTTGGGGTGCAATTCCACATATAACTATGGCATGTGTGAGCAATATATCATTTAGTGACAACTTTTTGAAAAAAAAAAAATTCTTTTTTATTTTTGTCTTTATTCAATCACTTGGGACTAAAAAAAAAAATATTCAATGGGCTCAACATGCCTCTCAGCAAATAGCTTGGGGTGTCTACTTTCCAAAATGGGGTCATTTGGGGGGGTTTTGTACTTCTCTGCCATTTTAGCACCTCAAGAAATGAAATAGGCAGTCATAAATTAAAAGCGGTGTAAATTCCAGAAAATGTACTCTAGTTTGTAGACGCTATAAACTTTTGCGCAAACCAATAAATATACGCTTATTGGCATTTTTTTTTACTAAAGACATGTGGCTGAATACATTTTGGCCCAAATGTTTGACTAAAATTGAGTTTATTAGATTTTTCTTATAACAAAAAGTAGAAAATCTCTTTTTTTTTCAAAATTTTCGCTCTTTTTTCCGTTTATATCGCAAAAAAAATAAAAATCACAGAGGCAATCAAATACCATCAAAAGAAAGCTCTATTTGTGGGAAGAAAATGACGCAAATTTCGTTTTGTTACAAAATTGCATGACCGCGCAATTACCAGTTAAAGTAGTGCAGTGCGAAATTGAAAAAAGACCTCTGGTCCTTAAGCTGACAATTGGTCTGGGGCTGAAGTGGTTAATTTGACAAACAAACTGTCCTTTTTGAAGTAAAACACATAGGCAAGTATTTCTGAAAAAAAATATCCATTTATTCAGGGGTCATAACAAGATAAAGAGGAAGGCAACGCTTGAGAAACTGCTGAAATTGGCGAAGCCTTTGTACCCCAGGGCACACATTTGCACAAAATTGGTGGCCTTAGGAGTCCATATAATAGTGAGCACAATCCGGTCCAGGACTCCAAGCGATCAGGAAACGCAGCAGATGAAATGTTCCCAGGCTGTGGTCATACAACAGCCTGCATCTTTTGCCAGACCAGACTGATCCCAGGCCATCGCATTTTTGTCTTCCTTACACGCTTCCTTCCAGGCTGTGGCTGTGGTGTTGGAGGTGTGGAGGAGGAGGAGGATGGTCCATCTCACACAATTGTGTTTTGGTTGTGAGTTGGCCCCTCAACCCCTTATTTTGGGTGATCACCATTAGTTCCTCACACAAGAGGCGTTGGCCCTCCTCCATTTGCTGCATTTTGTATGCAGTCATGCATGCAAAGGCCTCTTGGAGAATGGGGTTGGCTTTGAGGGCCTCATTAGCCTCTCTAATCAGCCTGAGCGCTGCCTCCTCCACGTTACTCCCCTTCCTGGCCCCTTTGGTTTGAAGGCGGAGGGGAGAAACCTGAGATTCTGTCAGGCTCCTACTGGTCCTGGCCACCTCCTGGCTGCCACTTACCCCCGCCGTAAAAAAGAGGGAGATGGTGCGCTTGTGAAGTGTTTTTGGGCAGTGGTAATAAGAACCAGTCTTTGTGGAAATTCCAGTTGATTTGTGTTAAAAAGGGGCGCTGGGAGCATTGAATTAATCTCCTTCCTCACAGACGGAAGTGGCTGCAATTCTCCTCCTGCTCTGTTGTAGCCGCTTCATCTATGGGTAACTGCATTGTCTTGCTCTCCTTCCCGGTGTTTGTTTTAGACAGGGGCTAAACTAGGGGGGGGGGGCGGGGGGCACAGACCCCGGGTGATGCATCCGGGGGGGCGCCGCCAGGGGTTTTGCTAAAGGCGGTTGGAGTGGGGGGGGGGGTGCAGGGGAAGCCCCGGACTAGAAAAGGGATTGTATGGCAAAGACCCTGGATTAGGAGAGGAGGCCTTGGATTGGGAGGGAAGTACACAGTAGGCCCTGGATTGGGAGGTGCAGAGGAGGCCCTGAACTAGCAGGGGAGTGCAGAGGAGGCCTTGGACTAGGGGATGCAGGGGAGGCCCTGTACTAGAAGGGGAGTGCACAGGAGGCCTTGGACTGGTGGGGGGAGTACACTGGAGGCCCTGGACTGGTGGGTGTAGAGGAGGCCCTGGTTTTGAAAAGTAGGGTTGGTGTGGCAAAGGACCTGGATTCGGAAGACTGGGTGCAGAGGAGGCTCTGAACTTTGGGGGGCTGTAGGGGAGGCCTTGGACTAGAAGGGGAGTGCAGAGGAAGCCCTGGACTGGGGGGTGGGGGTGTAGAAGAGCCCCCTGACTAGGAAATGGTGGTTGGTGTAGCAAAGGCCCCTGGATGGGGGGTTACAAGGGAGATACTGGACTAGGTGAGGGGGTTCTTGGAGGTCCTAGATTAGGAAAGGGGGTGTCTGGAGGCCCTGGACTAGGGCAGCAGATGTCTGGAGGCCCTGATCTATGAGATGGGGATAGTGGAGGCCCTCTGGACTAGGAAATATGGTGCCTGAAGGACCTGCCAGCTTTAGGGAGAAATAGCCTGGATCTAAACCCTGGGCTGAGGAAGAGCCTGCCTGGGCCCTGGAGGGTGAGTTCACAACATAAATAGGGATATTTAAGTATTTAAGTGTT
The DNA here is from genome assembly GCA_028564925.1 of Lithobates sylvaticus. NCBI lineage: Eukaryota > Metazoa > Chordata > Amphibia > Anura > Ranidae > Lithobates > Lithobates sylvaticus. The sequence goes on along the minus strand of CM053036.1, from coordinate 141,503,646 downwards.
GCAAGTAATGCCAAACAGGTCATGTGATAGATTTATTGGTTATTTGGCTGTACTTCTCCTGTAGATCACAGCAGTGCAGATTGTTTTGCACTCCTGTGACCCATTTTCAGCTGACATCGGGCTGTTGGTTGACGTCACAGAGCCGACCCAGCCAGGCTGGGGAAAGATCGCAACCATATGGTTGGCATCCGCCCACCACATGTCTGGCTGGACTGGCACCCAGCTCATCTCCTCAGGGGGGCGCTGAGAGTCTGAGCCAGTCGCTTCTGCCCCTCCACAGCACAGTGTTTCGGGGAGGGGGGGGGGTGCAGAGTAGAGAGCCAGAGACTGACAGTCACCAGCTCTCTGCTCAGGGAGAACTGAGAACTCAGTTTTTGATTACTCGGTTCTCACCCTTGGAGCTGGTGGGGGACAGATGCAGCATCCATCTAGGTAAGTTAGATTGAAAAAAAAAATTCCCATGCTTCTCTTTCGATTATCCGACATTACTCTTTCCTGCTAACTGGCCCACATGACAATTAGGCCTCATTCACATGGAGCATATGTGTCCATGCCCAGTGTGATGGCCGTGTACTTCGTGGGGGTTGGTTTTCTGTCCACCCCTGTGCAGGCAGTCCAGTCAAAGTCAATTGGGATGCATCAGCATAATTTGACATGCAGACAGGAAGGGATGCATGTATCCGAATGCACAGTATCTGCATTCAGATTAATACCACCTGCGGTTACTTCAAGAATGAGTTAAGACACAGTGAATGGGGTTCTGGTCAAAAAGTGTTTTCTTCTGTGTGAATAGAAAGGCAAGGAACTGATTCATCTAAGGTTACATCTAAGGGATGTACACATTGCAAAAATTAAACAGCATGTCACCATGAATGGGGCTGTGCTACAGCTGCCCTGCAACCGCATGCAATTTGCACTTTGATGGTTAAAACAGGCAGTGGAGAGGTAATATTACCCCTCACCACCTGTCAAACACCAGCAGTGATAGACACACATTGTACCAACCCCTTTTAGGTCCCTTCCTCAATCAGTCCCCAGTTCACACTGGTGTGATGCGGGAAACCCTGCGATTCAGTGCCGGTTCCTGCATCACACCTGAGTCACAGATTGGTTCACACTAACATCTGCAAACCACTGGGGGTGTCAATGTAAAGTTAATGGCACCCCCAGATCAGTTAGCAGATCACAGTGCGAACTGTCAAATGGTCCAGTGCGGAACAAAAAAATGCAGTCATACAAACTGTATGGCTGAATTCACATCGCATGGACATCGCATGTGATGTCCACAGCAATGCAGTGCGAATTATATGGGATGGTGGCGGGGGGGTCTTGCAGTTTGCAAACTTCGCCCTGGGCGCTGGATGACCTTGTCCTGGCACTGCTTACCGAATCCGGATGACCCCCTTATTCAGAGCAGTCACCAAGAGCTTAGACAAATATTAACCACATGCCGACCGGGCCATAGCCGAAATACGGCTACAGCGCAGTTGGCTTATTCTGGGATCGATCACTTGTAAACAAACCGGCGTCACGTCCGGTTCCTCTCTCCCCTTCCCATACCTATTGGTACAGTGAAAGGGGAGAGATCGGGTGCAGCAGCGCTGTGGGCTGGATGTGTAATGCCCACAGCGCTGATCTGTGCCCATTCCAGCCATCCATGCTCAGAAATACTCATCCATCCATCCCATCCATGCTCAGAAATACTCATCCTTCCATCCCATCCATGCTCAGAAATACTCATCCATACATGCTCAGAAATACTCTCCCATCCATGCTCAGAAATACTCATCCATCCATCCCATCCATGCTCAGAAATACTCATCCTTCCATCCCATCCATGCTCAGAAATACTCATCCATACATGCTCAGAAATACTCTCCCATCCATGCTCAGAAATACTCATCCATCCATCTCATCCATGCTCAGAAATACTCATCCATCCATCCATCCATGCTCAGAAATACTCATCCTTCCATCCCATCCATGCTCAGAAATACTCATCCATACATGCTCAGAAATACTCTCCCATCCATGCTCAGAAATACTCTCCCATCCATGCTCAGAAATACTCATCCATCCATCCCATCCATGCTCAGAAATACTCATCCTTCCATCCCATCCATGCTCAGAAATACTCATCCATACATGCTCAGAAATACTCTCCCATCCATGCTCAGAAATACTCATCCAACCTTCCCATCCATGCTCAGAAATACTCATCCATACATACTCAGAAATACTCATCCATCCATCCCATCCATGCTCAGAAATACTCATCTATCCCATCCATACTCAGAAATACTCATCCATCCATCCCATCCATCCTCATACATGCTCAGCAATACTCATCCATCCATCCTTGCTCACCAATACTCATCCATCCATCCATGCACAGCAATACTCATCCATCCATCCTTGCTCACCAATACTCATCCATCCATCCTTGATCAGCAATACTCATCCATCCATCCATACTCAGCAATACTCATCAATCCATCCATGCTCAGCCACCTATACTCAGCAATACTCATCCATCCATGCTACAGGCATCATTCAGATATCGTCTTTTAGAGCCGGCGATTCTGTGCACCATAAGAATGATCATAGCGGCTGTTCCACCGCTTGATCATTCTTACGTTAGGCGAGAGGGGACGTCCCCCCCTCCCGCCGCCCTCCGGTGCTTCTACCGACTCACCGATACGATCGGTGAGTCGGACACAGGATCCACCGGCCCCAGGTGTTCATCATAGAGATTTCCGGCAGACCAGATGTTCGCCGGAGTCTCTATGATCGTTGGAGGCCAGGCGTGATGTTATGACGTCACGCCCGGCCTCTACATTCAAACGAATGGCGCCGATTCAGCTGGGAAGCCAGGATAATTTTTTTCTTTTTTATTTCAGACTTCCCAGCCTAGAGGTGAGAGGTGGGGTCTTATTGACCCCACATCTCACTCTAAAGAGGACCTGTCATGCCATATTCCTTTTACAAGGGATGTATACATTCCTTGTAATAGGAATAAAAGTGATCCAAAAAATTTTTGGGGGAAAAAGTGTCAAGCTAAAATAAAGTAATATTAGCAATAAAACGTTTTTTTTTTTAAAGCGCCCCTGTCCCCGTGAGCTCGCATGCAGAAGCGATTGCATACGTAAGACCTGCCCACATATTAAAACGGTGTTCAAACCACACATGTGAGGTATCGCCGCGAACGTTAGAGCAAGAGCAATAATTTTGGCCTGAGACCTCCTCTGTAACTCAAAACATGTAACCAGTAAAACATTTTATAGCGTTGCCATTCCACGAGCATGTGCAATTTTGAAGCGTGACATGTTAAGTATCTATTTACTCGGCGTATCTTCATCTTTTACATTATGCAAAAACATTAGGCTGACTTTACTGTTTTTTTTTTTTTTAAAGCACAAAATAGTTTTTTTCCCCAAAAAATTGCTGCGCAAATACCGTGGGAGATAAAAAGTTGCAATGACCGCCATTGTATTCTCTAGGGGATGAAAAAACATAGAAAGTTTGGGGGTTCTATGTAATTTTCTAGCAAAAAAATGATGATTTTTACATGTAGGAGAGAAATGTCAGAATTGGCCTGGTAGGCAAGTGGTTAAGTGCCCAGTTGTCAAGTAGTTAAAGCTTGAATGTCATCTCTCCACATGCATCCCAGGGATCGCCAGCAAACACTGATTACCAAACAGCCACGTTCAATCTTCCAGCAGCATAAACTCATGTAGAGGCAAGCATACAGACACTGCTCATAGCGTAAACTATCATCTCGTACGTTTATTTAGCAAAAAATTGCACTTACTGTACATATGTATACAAACAATGCACATTAAAAAGAATCACCAAAGCTGGCAAACAGTAGTTACTTCCGGAACACAATGACCTCAGTAAGAGGCTCCGCCAAACGTGCTTCATCATCAGAGGACGTCTTTTGGGGCATTATTTTTCAGTACTACTCTGTATATTCTGTTTTTTTATATTGGGAAGGATATCTTCTTTTTGTGTTTCCAGCTTGTTTTTTTGTTTTTTGTTTTATTTATTTATTATTATTTTTTTTTTTTTTTTCATCATCCGGGTTAGTGTTAAGGTTGCAGAGAGGGGTAGTGTTGGGATCACAGTAGTGTTAAGGTTACAGAGAGGGGTAGTGTTGAGCTTACAGTAGTGTCCCCTTGAGCCAGGCACATCCTGCGATCCAAGCCTCGTTTTGAGGACGCCTTCCGGAGCCGGCTTTCATCATCACACGGAAGTGCCTATTTGATCTGCCTGGACAGATGGACCAGACACTACGCTGGGAATACGTTCTATCTGAGTGACATATACCATGCCTGTCTATTTCTTCACAAATGTGAGTGCATATACTGATGCTGAATAATACATTTACTGTGCTAAACTAATGCACCCAGAGGCGCCTTTCTATTTGTTTTTCCTAGATTGTTTGCATCTTTCCTGATCCAGTTTGGTACTTCTTGGTTTCCCTATCTGTGTATTTGCATCTTCAAAAATTGCTACAAAAACATAAATACCGTATATAGACAGACAACTGGTTCATCTCATACACTTTGTGCACCCGCTAATCTATGGTTACTTTTTCTGGAAAAGCTTCCGTCAGCTCAGCAGGTGAAAAAAAATGAATGAATTTTAAAAAGTTAATTGTAAGGAAGGTTAGCGGGTATGTTTGCATTCACACATTTTAGATATGCTGTCAATTTAACATGGGTGTTTACTGTAAAGTTAAAGTATAATAGATCATTATTTTCCTACTCCTGTTCTCAAGGGCACCTGTAGTTTTAGAATATTGTTAGCCATGTGCTATTCATAGTCACTGTATTCTGTGTAGGTCTAAAATTAAACGTATGAACTAGCTAAGGGCAGCATTCCTTTAGTTATGGAACTTGCTGAATATAAAATAGGAAATAATGAAATCAGGAATATAAATTGGATTTCAAAAAAAGTTCTCATAAGTTTTCTAAATGTTACGAATTAATTCTATTTGAAGTTTACAGCACAAACATACAGTAACTAATATCTTACTATAATTTTAATTGTTCAAACAGGAAACGGTGTGCAGTATATTATTCATGGTGATCCGAGAGGGGGTATGTTTTCACTTTTTATTTACTTTATTTTTTTAGCAGTTACATTTAATAATGGCAGATATCTCCTCTCAATGTGAGTTCTGCCTCTGAATAAATGGAACGGCGCACTGACCTAGTGCATTATCCTAAAATCATAGCTTTCTTGTTATAAAAAGTGGTAAGTATTATACTCACACGTTGGCAACTGCATCAAAGCTCATTGCATAATACAGCTTTGTTCAGTCGATCATAACCTGTGGCAGGAGGTTGCTTGCAACCCTCTTATATAGAAAAATAACATGGCAATGTCATTTTACTATATAAGAGGGGTACAAGCAACAGCCTTGTTGGCTCTGAGGAAGAGGCTAGTCCTCGAAACGCGTTAGCCTTTTGTATCTTCACATTCTGCCACAGGTTATAAGTACTGTGGACTGAACAATGCTGTATTATGTAATGAGCTTTGATGCAATTGCCAATTTGTGAGTATAATACTTACCACTTTTTATAATAATAAAGCTATGGTTTTAGGATAATGCACTAGGTCAGTGGGCCCTCTCCTTAATTTTTGTAGTTCCAGTTGTTCCAGACTTCTCCAGTCTTATGAGGGCAGCAAGACGAGACTTATCCACATTAAGCCAGGATGGAGATATGGCCTACTTAACTTGGGCGGGCACACTCCCAAGTGCAGGAGAATTTGTGTTTGTGACCATTTGCATCTCTTAATCCATGGGGCTGAAGCCTTCTAAGGCAGCCTTCCGCATCAGGGAGACTTGCTGCTGTATTGCTGAGGTAAGAGTACTTAATGCTTCTTGAGAATGTCCAGTGCCAGGTCAGTTCCTCAAGAACTTCTCCCTCATCAGGAGCAACACGATCTGCTGCAGGGGTGATGTCTAGCTATGAGATGATGATTTGATCAGACGAAACATCTGAATGTTTAATCATTTGGCTAAAAGGTGAACGTCATGTCCAATAGCAGTATTACTACCGTGCCTATACATGACAGCTTCCCACTTTCAATAGCTGTTAAGGACTCTAGCTGGTGCAGGCACCAGTGACATCACTGGCCCCATTCACTTACATGGTCGGAAATCCCTGGCCATGTAAGCAAAAGTGAGAGCTGGGGAGAGTTTAAACAATACAGCCTGAGGTTCCCTCCAAATCATCAAGCCCTTCTGGTCTAGTATGAATTTTTAAGGGAAGGGGGGTGGGCTCAAAAAGAGAAAAAAGCATGAGCCCCCCCCCCCCCATACCAATCCATATTAGATCCTTATCCAAGCATGCGGCTTGGCAGGATAGAATAGGAGAAGTGCGATAACCTCCCCCACTTGAACCATACAAGGCCACATGCCCTCAACATGAAGGGACCCCTTGGGCATAGCATTTTTGCCTTCATGTTGATGAGGAGAAGGGCCTCTTCCCCACAATCCTAGCTTGGTGGTTGTGGGTGTCTGTGGTTGAGGGGCTTTTCTGAAATTGGAAGCACCCTTTAATAAGGGGGTCCCTTACATAAATAAGTCCATCATAAAAAATAAAAATAAAAGTCATGTGATGAACATCTGTCAAAACCATCATCTGACAGTGTATATCCACAGAAATCATGATGCCAGATGCCGCCAACCCACTGGAAAAAAATGCCGAGCGCCAACACAGGTCTCATTACTTCACTCCCACCCAATGACAGGTTCAGTGGATGACAGCTGATATAAGTAAAGGGGGTGGAGTACCCCCATGTTGTAAATTGACCATATATGAACATGAACATCATCATGGGGCTTCACGGAAACAATGTCATGAAGATTCACATGGAGAGGGCCAGTATCTTATAAACCCTTCATATGCAGATCTCCACAACCACTAGTCAAGGCTGTAGGAAACACACCTGGGTTGTGGGGAAGAGGCCCTTGACAAGGTGCTATGCAAGGGGGGTCCCCCCTGTCAAGGTTCCCCTCCCCCATGTTGAGGGCATATGTCCTGGTTTGGTTCAGGAGGAGGGGGGCTCACTCTTATCCCCACTTTTCCTAGCCTGCCAGACTGCATAGTCTGATAAGGGTCTGGCATGGATTTTTGGTGGGGAACCTCAAATTGTTTGGGGGGAACTCACAGAAAGTAAGTCCAAAGAGCATTAATTCCAGCTCTAAATGCTCCAAAATGAATCAGTGTCCAAGGTCTGAATCCAGTCAAAATATATCCTTAATGCAAACTATATCAATATAAAATGCAAAATGTGCTTATTCTTTAAGCCGCTCATAAAAACATGCTTGTTGTGAAACATGTCTATTGTGCTAACCACCAGAAAAGTGCTCTCCTTGAAATTAATACACTTGCCAACTTTAATAGACCAAACTAGTGGTCCATACTCACTCCATACTCACTCCATACTCGTTCCATACTCACTCCATACTCACTCCATACTCACTCCATACTCACTCCATACTCACTCCATACTCACTCCATACTCACTCCATACTCACTCCATGGCTTTGCCCTCACACGGCTCTTTATCCTCTACACTTCCACTTGTAATTCCTCATAGCATGCAATCAGACAGAAGAAACAAAAACTTCCATTGCACAAAACCATAAATAAATTCATTAAAATAAAGACATTTAAAGACTCACACTTTGGTGTGCTAAACAGCACTGTGTAATACACTCAGTATAAAAACTGCTCACTGCCCAATTGCAGTATAAGTCCTAGTTTAGCAATATTTAGTGCACTATTCCACCAGTGTTGACTTGGTGACACACTAACACAGAGGGTTCTATAGCTCTAAACCAGGGGTCTCAAACTGGCGGCCCTCCAGCTGTTGTCAAACTACAAGTCCCATCATGCTTCTTCCTGTGGGAGTCATGCTTGTAACTATCAGCCTTGCAATGCCTCATGGGACTTGTAGTTTCACAACAGCTGGAGGGCCGTCAGTTTGAGACCCCTGCTCTAAACTGTGGCAATAAATCAGTAAACAGATCACAAACAGGCCTGTCACATACAGGCAATTGTGGCAATTGTAACACAGTGACAATATTATTATGTGGGTAAAAAACAGGCGATTGTAAAAATATATGGGCCAGAAATGGTAATCATGACAATAAATTCGGTGGGCAACAAATGGCCAATTGTGATAATTGCAGATAGGCAATGGTGGACATACATGGACAATAGATGGGTACTGGTGGCAATACATGGGCAACAAATAGGCAACAATGGCAATACATTCATATCACCTGGGGTTACTTCAAAAATGAGTTAAGACGCAGTGAATGGGGTTTTGGTCAAAAAGTGTTTTCTTCTGTGTGAATAGAAAGGCAAGGAACTGATTCATCTAATGTTACTCGTTGGTCTACTTTACGATGTGACATGGGAGAGTGGAAGTATGTGTCAAAACATAATCTCCTTTTGTGGAGTGAACCAGTGCTTAAATAATAAAACAGTTGGTGTGTGTGTATACTCTATACCTCCATTTAGTCTGCATTGATGTAATCAGGTCTTATCAGACACATGCACATTTTTTGCCCAAGTGGATGTATCTTTGGTGGCCTACCATCTTTAGATTGTTGTTAGCATAAAACTGGGCACCTAGCAGAACATTGTTCCTAGAGAGAACATTTTGTAAACATTTTCTAAATACCAGCAAATGTGTAGCTTCAGGAAAGATTACGAACATTATGCAATGATAAATCACTTCTGGCTTGCTGGTTTTAAAGGTGCCTCTTGACATATATTGAAGCTGCAATAAAATGAAATCACTTTTCATGTAACAATATCTGTACCACTTTTAATGGGTATTTAATAATTCAGAGGATTTTAGATTAGAAACATCTAATTGTGGAAACAGCACAATTGATATGTCTAGATATACACCTACATCCTATTTAATGTGTTTGGAGACAGGCAGAGACCTATATACGGTAAGTACACAGAAATTTGAAACTTACATTTAATGAATTATATATAAAAATTGGATTGCAAGATCAGAATATAATTTAAAGAGCAAGTCTACCTACAAAAGATCCCCTTGTTTAAGCTGGAGTGGGTAAGGGCTTGGTTTTCTGCTAGGGAGGTGGAAGCCCTGTAGTGATTGTGATATACGATAAGCCTGACTATAAGGGATCATTTATATTACACAACAAACCCCATTAACGGTATGAACTGGCTGCAATACTATAACATGACAAGTTCTCTTAGCAACAAATACAGTATTCAATATCATGCACATCACCTGCAAATGTAAAAATTAGGTTTTAAAATTACATTTTTAAACGAATTTTTTTTTTACAACATTTGTCATGTAGAGTCCTAAATTGAACACATGGCCACACCAGTGAATGCATAAAGAAACTCTTAGTGCCGATCCTTAGGAAAGTTCTTTGCCATGAGGTGCCATGTTGAAGTTCCAGAGACCAGTATGAGAGAGTGAGAGTGATAACACCAAATTTAACACACCTGCTCCCCATATACACCTGAGACCTTGTAACACTAACGGGTCACATGACATCGGGCATAAAAAATATATATCCGGATATACAATGAGCAAATTGTGTTTGCCCCTATTTATCATGAGCCGAATGCAAAGATCTACGACTTTTTCTATGTACACAAAAGGCCTTCCGTATGCGACAGCGTGTTCCAGTTCCTGACAATATCTAGCAACTTCGCACAGCCATTGAAGAGGAATGGACCAACATTCCACAGGCCACAATCAACAACCTGATCAGCTCTATGCGAAGGTGATGTGCTGCACTGTGTGAGGCAAATGGTTCAGAAAACTGTAATACGGTAAAAACTGTAAAACTGCACATTTTAGAGTGGCCTTTAATTGTGGCCAGCCTAAGGCACACCTGTGCAATAATCATGCTGTCTAATCAGCATCTTGATAGGCCACACCTGTGAGGTGGATGGATTATCTCGGCAAAGCAGTCGTAGAGCTTTGCATTCAGCTCATGATAAATAGGCGCAAACACAAAAGTGTTGCGTTTATAATTTTGCTCAGTGTATAACTAAAAGGTCTTTAAAGTCAATACCTGCGATTAGGCCCTGTGGCACAATTCAGTTGCAGGGGCCCCTGATGAGCTGGCTTGCAAGGCGTAACACAATCCAGCTTGAGAGGACGAACGTTGATGCATCTGTTGAGCGGTGGCTTACTTGGGACGCTTGTACAGAAGAAGTCTGGAACACGCCACCTGCAAGGCAAATTAGGCCCATCTAGCCTATCTCTTGGTCCCTAACCTGACTATAGGCTATCAATGCTACTGGACCGATACCTATCTAAATGGCCATCGGAAGCCTATACCGTCACCCTGAGTTGTTTACCGTTCCCTAGGCTAATACTTGCTAGGAACCTCCCAGAACAAAAAGGGACACTGTTGCTTTAAATAATGAAGTGGCAGATATACACTTCAACACAAACCAGTCACTTGATAGGTTATAATCAAATGAGCTTTGCTTTCATACACTTGAGAATAGCCTAAGTATATTGCAGTATGCAAATAGAAAGTTTAAGTGAATCAGAGAAGCATATGCCAGCTACAATATCTCTGATTCCCACATAGGAGTGCTCACACAGGAGTGACAGTAATATAACAAACAGTGAGCTACACACTTGCCTATTGTCCCTTTTCAGCCTGGAAGGATGGATGGATACAGCACAAAATCAGCCTGCAGCACCTCCTGGCTTGCAGAGCATGTGGCTGGCCACGCTCTCTCTTCACTTCCTTTAAGACATCCCTATATAGCCCTGAGCAGGGGCAGGAAACAACCTCTTAACAGGAAGAATCCATTGGTAACAAGAACTCTATGGTAGGTACCAGGGATGAATGTAAACAACCTCACAAACAGTGTACAAAAGAACACTTCCCTACAAAGGTAATTGATGCAAAGTGTACTATTTAAATAAAATATTTACTTGGAGTTTGGCTTTAATCATGGACCACTGGGAGATAGGGCTGAGAAGGAGCAGACCATAGACCATGAGGAGGAGCCAGGATGGTTGAAACTGGGAACATGGAGGGGAGGGGGATCTGAGGAAGCATGAAGGAGGTAAAGTGGAATCTGAACAGCAGGTGAAAGGGAGAAAGGAGTGACAGCTCATCATGGAACAATGGGAGAATGGGTAGTGAGGATCTAGGAACGGGGAATATGGGAAGGTGATTGCAGCTGGTGGAGGGAAGCAGAGTTGGAGCAGTCTGTGATTAGGGTAAAGAGGAGGCAGATCAAGAAATTAGTATTGGTGGAGAGGAGCAGCTGCTGACTGTCTTCCACTTGGACAGGATAAAGAAGGACGGATCAACCAATGAATACAGAGTAGAGCGAGTGGGCGCTGATCATGGAAACAACAGACTGTCACTGAGGGGATAGAGGAGCAGTCACCAGTTGTTGCCCAGTGGATGTAGTGGAGGAAGTTTGCATGGACTTAGGAGATTGAAGGTATAACCGATCTGATAAAATACAAGGAGGTTAAATGAGATTGATTAGGGGAAGACCATCTGTTGGATACACCACATCAGCATTTGGGCACCAAAAAAATTAATAAAACTGATTCTACATACTTCATACAGTGGCATAAGAAAAACAGCAACTTTTGATAGAGAAAATGTGGTCCAGTAGTTTAGAAACTTGAATGTATTATTGTTTATTATTGTATTTTAACTTTTTCTGTCCATTTTTTACTTGCACATTAATTTAACATTCGCCCTCTTCTGTAGAAATCTGCCCCTTACACGATATAATAATAATAGACCCGCCCCTTGCTTACACGCTAGAACAGATCTGCCCCTTGGTTAGAGTAATAATAGAGCAGCCCCTTGGTTACACGATATATAACAATAATAAATGCGCCCCTTGTTACAGTAATTTATAAAAAAAAAAAGTCAGTTACTTTCTGTCCATTTTTTACTTGCTTGTTTACATGATGATTTGCTTTGATGCTACAAACAAACTGTGTCCTATCTCCATATACTTAAAACATAGTATAAAACCGTGGAATATTACATGGGATTGTGGCAAGCAACATATCCGCTGCTGTAAAACACAGAAGGACCTGGTAGAGTTTTGAAGTGTATATAAAGTATTTTGGAAGAGGCCTAGCAAAAACATGCACAATTAATCATGCACAATAATATGAATGAAATTTGTGCTGAATTCCAGAATGTCATTACTTTTTACATTCAGTGATCTGGCTTGAGAGTCTATAAATCCAAGTTTGACCGAATTGACTCACAAATGGTTGTTTCTGTTGAGTGTCTTTGACAGGTATACTTCACCATGTAAATACCTAAAATGATTACTAATAAGTAGCAGACAAAATCATTGCAAGAAATAATCCTCAATTTAGTATGTTGCCACCTTTCAAAGCTGCCAATAAGAGATTAACGCTTTAGAAGAATTGTCGTCAATGTCAGAGTGGGTAAAATATTTGCATATTATAAATGCTATCCATTCTGACAGATGTGCTCTGTTCTTATCCTGATAATTTATGCATGTTTGAAAGAATACTCTTGATTACCCGGATTTGTATCCAAATTTGTAAGAATTTTTGAAGTTTCTCTTTCCTTCTGGAGGGAATTAGCAGATGACCCACAATTTAAGAAGGACCTCTTATTTGTTGGAATGAGATGCCTGCTGACCTTTATTTCAGTTCTCTTTGTTGGGCTGATTGCATTGCTATTCATATAGCCCATTTCCGATGTAAAATACAGCGAACTGCTGATTGTAAAGGAATGAATATATTACAAAAACATATAAGAGAACCTGCAAAAGAGTACTACTTAGCATACATTGCAAAAAAAAAATTTTTTGAAAAGGATGATCTAGGTGACGTGCAATAATATTCATTTTTTTTAACTATTACTTAAAACCTTACAATATGGAATATACTGTAACTGCAATGTTGTGGAAATATAACCTTATGCCGCGTACACATGATCGGAAATTCCGCCAGAAAAAGTCAGATGAGAGCTTTTGGTCTGAAAATGCGACCCTGTGTATGCTCCATTGGACTTTTGCTGGCGGAATTTCCAGCCAGCAAAAGATTGAGAGCAGGTTCTCAATTTTTCGGTTGGAAAAAGTCTTGATTGGAAATTCCGATCGTCTTTACCAATTCCGACACGCAAAATTCCTACGCATGCTCGGAAACAATTCGATGAATGCTCAGAAGAATTGAACCTAATTTTCTCAGCTCGTCGTAGTGTTGTACGTCACCGCGTTCTTGACGGTCGCAAGTTCAGCAAACTTTTGTGTGACCATGTGTATGCAAGCCAAGCTTGAGCGGAATTCCGTCGGAAAAACCATCCAAGATTTTTCCGATGGAAAATCCGCTCGTGTGTACACGGCATAGAGCTATTCTGACTCCGACTGTTTAGCAATTTATCCCTTGTGAGACCTCTATGCCTGGCCTGTATAAGATATAATCACTGAGGACAATCCTCATTAGATTGTTTGAACTCACCAAATACTGATTCCATCCACAAAGGTGATTTTATTCTGAACATCAGGTTACAGCAGATGACAGGATACAAACAGATGAATAGGTTGTAGTATTTATGCAGTTAAAAGATGATACTGTCTGTAGCTTACAATGCAGAATACATGTGCCCTGCTACATGTGGCTTTTAGCTGCATCCATGACACAGGAAGTACAATAACAGGAAGAAGGAAGTGTGTCATAACATAAGGGAAAAGAAACATGAGAAAACGAGTGCATTACCACAAAAGGTCACTAGATGGCAGCATGTGAACTAAATATAAACATCCAAAGAAAATGGTTAAAGTGGGGTTGCGGTCAAAAAAACAAAAGGGGCTTAAAAATCATAAAACAAATTAAAAAAAATAATTGGAAAAAAAAAAATTTTTTACTCACCTCTAAATGCCTGTTACTAGGGGGTCCCTCGAAGTCTGCCACCTTCATTGCCCGGGCAAAACGTCACTTCTCCCTCGGCGCCGCACAGTCATCTGGGACCTGTCACGTGTCCCAGATGACTGAGCGTCAAATCACAACACACGGGGCCGCTCGTGCATGCGCAGTGGGTGCCCGGCTGTGAAGCCACAGCCGGGCTCCCACATTAGGAATGTCGGCGCCGTGAGCGGCTCGGGGAACGAGGGGGGGTCCTTGTTCCCCCGCATCGCTGGACCCCAGGACAGGTAAGTGTCCGATTTTTAAAAGTCAGCAGCTGCAATATTTGTAGCTGCTGACTTTTAAAAAAAAAAAAAAATGTTTTCCCCAGGACGGAACTCCACTTTAAGGAACAATCTATATAAATTCTATGCCCCGTTGGGGCAGCACAGTTTCAGTATTAGAAAAGCCTGCTGTTTCTCCTACTCCAGTTTCTCAACTGATGTCAGACCCTGATATGCAGGTCCTATAGGACACTGAATCAGAAGGGAATGAGGAGGACGTAGAGGCAGTGCTGGAGGAAGATGAAGAAGATTTATCTCCCCCACACTGTCATTATAAGTAACCTCACGCAACATGCTTTCCAAAGTTGAAAAACAAATTGCCTCTGACCGCAAAAGCCTTAGCATTGTGGAGGTTGACTCTCCTCCATCTCACCACACTCACCACACTTGTAAACACAGAGACCTACAAAAACCTGCAAAACATAACAACAAAAATCCACATGCTATTCTGTCACTCCTGAAAGGATTTTCACTCAGAAATCTTTGCTGAACGCTAGCCAGTGGAAAAGGAGTTTTAAAAAAAGTGGGCTATTCTTGTGGTTGACCCTGCTGTCTCTGTCCTAAACAAACAACTCACATCTCATACTGGTATCAAGAATTTCAACTGGCAATGGATTTTCCTGTAGAAGGGATCCAAGCAACTATACAGCTGCTCGATCACTTCTACAAGGCATGGATGGGGGCCCCCCTCTTACTGCCTTTACCGGGTTCTCCCACCTTCCCTGTGATGTAAGAAACATGAAGCTACAAGGATTTAGTCGCTTCCAGTTTTGGTGTGATGTTTACAAACTGTTACCAGCTTGTAAAGCATCTGATCAAACTGATCTTTGTTTTGATCAGTTGCTTTTTAGGGCAGAGGGGAGATCTGGGATCTTAAAGACCCCAGATCTCTCCATAAACAGGACCTGTCATGCTTATTGCTATTACAAGGTATGTTGTTCATCCTTGTGATAGCAATAAAGTTGATCAAAAATATAATAAAGGGACAGTGTAAAAAAATATATAAATAATAGCAATTTTTTAAATTACAGCGCCTCGTCACCCTATGATTTCACGCAAATGCGAACACATACGAATTATTGCCACAAACGTCAAATCAAGAGCAATGATT
Source organism: Lithobates sylvaticus (assembly GCA_028564925.1). Classification (NCBI taxonomy): domain Eukaryota; kingdom Metazoa; phylum Chordata; class Amphibia; order Anura; family Ranidae; genus Lithobates; species Lithobates sylvaticus. Next base: position 141,488,283 of record CM053036.1, on the reverse strand, counting down.
CTAGTGCCAGATCCCCCCGTGTAACTCTAAACTGCAAAGACTTTTAAAGCATCGCCTATGGAGATTTTAAACTATTACATGTTAGGCATCTATTTACTCAGCTTAACATCATCTTTTATATTTTACCAAACATTGGGTATTCTATTGTGATTGTATGCACTAAAATTCATTAACCACTTTCAGCCTGCCATATAGCAGAATGACGGCCGGTATTATTATGACTGGGCATCATATGAAGTCCAGCAGGATAAGCCACTAGCGCGTGCCGCAGGGGGCGTGCAGCACATCGATCGGTGGTGTGGTGTGTCAGTGTGACACACTGAATCTCCAATCCTGGTAAAGAGCCTATGACGTAGGCTCTTTGCCATTTGATCAGCTGTGTCCAATCACAGCTGATCACATGGTAACCAGGAAGTGCAGTTTATCGGCTTTTCCTCTACTTGCGCTGACAAGGAGCGGGTAGAGGAGATCCGATCAGCTGCTCTCCTAACAGGGGGTCTGTGCTGATAATTAGTGCATTGATTATCATCATCGAGGGTGCCATATAGAGCCCACCAGGGATGGCCACTAGAGACCACCAGGGATTCCCACTAGAGCCCACCAGGGATGCCAATTAGTGCCAATCAGTGCCCATTAGAGATACCAATCTGTGCCCATCAGTGATACATGTCAGTGCCTTCTAATCAATGCTGCCTATCAGTGCCATCTATCAGTGCTCATCAGTGCCCATCAGTGCCACCCCATCAGTGCCCATCAGACCTCCTAGCAGTGCCCAGTGCCGCCTATCAGTGCTGCCTAACAGTGCCCATTAGTGCTGCATATCAGTGCCCGTCAGTGCTCATCAGTGAAGGAGAAAACATACTTATTAACAAGGTTTTATAACAGAAACAATGAAACTTTTATTTTTTTTTCAAAATTTTCGTTTTTTTTAATTTGTAGCGCAAAAAAAAAAAAAAAAAACCCAGTGGTGATCAAATACCACCAAAAGAAAGCTCTATTTGAGGGTAAACATTTATGAAAATTTTGTTTGGGTACAGTGTTGCATGACTGCGCAATTGTCATTCAAAATGTGACAGCACTGAAACCTGAAAATTGACCTGGGCATAAAATTGGTGAAAGTGCTCTGTATTGAAGTGGTTAAAGTTTTTTTTTAAATCTTTATTTAAGAATTCCGGTTTGTACAGAGTGACAGAATAACACATATGTCAACCTGCGAAATTCAGTGATAAGCAATAAAAATAACTCTTCAAAGAAGTCTACATTAGATTAGGGAGAAAACAGACATGGTTCCAGAACAGTTGTATTAATTCAGGAGTCTGGGTCTAAGGGCTCAACAACAATTGTAACCTGCAATTGAACCTGAACAGTGGAGGGAACCTCCATTCCTAAAATAAGTTTTATTGGGCCTATATGGACCAATGATTAAGAGCATTAAGGTGAGAGAGAGACAACCTGATAGTTAAAGTGAACTTTTTTTCTTTATTTGGCAGGAAAAATTGCTTTTTAAAAATGGCTGCACAAATGTGGTGGACATAAAAAAATTGCAACAACCACCATTTTATTATCAAGGGTCTCTGCGTTCAAAAAATATATACTGTTTTAGGGGTTCCAAGTAATTTTCTAGCAACAAAATACAGATTTTTTATATGTATGACAGAAGTGTCAGAAATTGGCCTGGGGTAAAGAAGTTTTTTTCTCTTGACAAATTTCATAATACATTCCAAAAATTGGTATAGCATCCGCAAAGTCAGTAATTGCCTTCCTGAGACAAGAGGAGCATATGACATCCATGGACAACCAAAATGCCTATCTGCATGTTCCCATTCATCCATCTCTTCATGATTTCCCCAATTTTCAGTGCCAGACAATCACTTCCAGTCTGACAAATTGTCTTTCGGCCTTTCCTCTGCTCCCATGCTGTTCACAAAGAACTTAGTACCCTTACTTGCCTTTCTCAAAACTCAGCACATCCAAGTGATAGGCTATCTAGGTAACCGTTTCTTGAACAAATTTCAGCAAATGTCAAAAAAAGATAATTGTTTCAGGCCTTTGACTGGGCAAACAACTTAAAAAATCTGCACCTTAAAAAATCTGCACCTAGAATACTTGGGTTTGATCCTGGATACATCCAAGGCAAAGGTTTTTACTTTCAGAAAAGAGGTCTCTATACATTGCCTGGATGTGTAGACAAAACCATTAGAGTGTACAATGTACCTAAAAGGTATGGCTTCCATTAGACAAATGAATTACCTGTTTGTGCTTTTCTCAGGCCCTTGAAAGGAGAATCCTGCTTCAAAATCCACAACTGCATAGTGAATGGGGAAGCAATCAAACTTCCAATCTGTGAAACCCTGAACAGGCCAAAAAAAATAAAAAATTCTCCCCTAAATACAGAAGGAGCCAAAAACGAAATTTACCTAGAAATCTACACCGGTTGTGCTGCTGGTGTCCAGAATACGGGGCGAGAAAACAATCTCTCTGTTCTACTTCTAGAATCACCGGTGTTGTTGCTCACATAGGGCTCTGGACTCTTTGGAAACACTGGTTGGTGCAGCAATGTCACAAGACTCACATGTTCCATCATACCCTGTAGTACCAGGTATTCCGTTTAGGACCAAAGCCACAGGGAGCAGTGGGGTAACAAATGAAAGGTACTGTAAGTACTGTATACACTGTTGGGGCTGGGATGTTGAAGTAAACCTTTTACTTTAACCACAATGTGCAAAATATAGACTTTTAAAGGATAACCAAACAACAACCCAAGAACAAAAATTTAATATATTGCAGCTTGCAGACTTTAGATGTGCTGATGGTCTTAGTTTTGTTTTATTTAAGCTAAGAATATTTTCAGCAAGTACAAAGAAAATGTTTTAATCTTGCCAAATGCAATGTCCTTGTAACTTCCCATAAGCTGCACTAAAAAATAGCTGCCTTTCTAACTATCTTCTAGCAATTGTCCTGGCCACCCTATGTAATGGAGATGAAAAGATACGGAACGTGTTTGGTCCATACCATGGGGGGGGGGGGGGAATCTAGGGTCCTAGGAATGGGCTCAGGCATGCTTGGATTCTAGTCCAAACACAACTGAGCTATCCTGCCAGAAAGCTGTCACTGCACAAAGCCAATCATAAGTGACAGCTTCCTGGTGGGATAGCCCAGGTGGGTTAGGATTAGGATCCAAAAATACCTAAGCTAATACCTAGTGACAAACATGGCTCCTGCCATAGATAAAGTGGAGGAGTGCCATAGCCATCTAGGGATAGGAAGAGTGTTATTTGCACGATTACCAGGTGAAAATAAAGCAACAGAAACTTGAATATCAAAACTAGTGGTACCACCAGCCCAAGATCTAACACCTTATGGTGTCTGCTCTGCAAGAGCAGCTTAGTTGACTTTGTCAACCAATATTTGCTTTGATAAATTGATGGTCTACTAGTAGTTGATGAACAATAAGTAACCACCTTGATGGAGTATAGCAGGAAACGTCTGGTCTTGTAGTTCCATATAAGCTGTCATGCTACAGGTTGCATTGCCTTATATTAAACAGAGGAATTGTTGGCAGTGTCATCTAAGTTATGGCACATACTTTTGGAGCAGAGCAGAATGCTAATAGGGACACATAATATACTGCAAACTTGTAAGTGAATTAAGAAAGCTGATGTACTTTTTCGGACTAACAAAACTGATATTGGAACTCAGTGGGGAAGAAACTAATTGTGTCTGAATCGTTCCACTTTATGCTGCACAACAGGAATCTCCCAGGAACGTGCGTGTTCTCTTTTTGCTATTGTTAAATTATGATATTGACACATCTCAGTAATAAACATTTCAAAAGTTCTAGTCATTTACTAAATGTTAATAGCTGTCCATTAAAGAGGCTCTTAACAATGTTTGTATGTCTATATTCGTTTTTGTTTCAAATTGGATACATAGAACTCTAAATTGAGTGCACGTTGTACATATGCCTGTGTTATGAATTGTCAATGCAACTATTTGAGCAAATAAAGTTTGTTATGTAAATCACTGTGTGTTAGCTTTCTTAACCACTTAAAGACAAGGCCTTTTTCTGACATTTGTTGTTTACAAGTAAAAATCTGCATTTTTTGCTAGAAGATTACTTAGAACGCCCAAACATTTTATATATATATATATATATATTTTTTAGCAGAGACCCTAGAGAATAAAATGGCGTACATTGCAGTATTTTTTGGGGAAAAAATACACTTTAATGAATAAAAAAAAAAAAAACTAATCAGAAAAACTTAGCCCAATTTTTTTGTATAATGTGAAAGATGATGTTAAGCTGAGTAAATAGATACCTAACAAGTCATGCTTTAAAATTGCGCATGCTCGTGGAATGGCGGCAAACTACAGTACTTAAAAATCTCCATAGGCGACGCTTTAAAAATGTTTATAGGTTATCTTTTTAGAGTTGCAGAGGAGGTCCTGCTAGGATTATTGATCTCGCTCTAACGATTGCGGCGATACCTAACAACATGTGTGGTTTGAGCACCGTTTACATATGCGGAAAATAAACAAGGAAAAGGGGGGCGCCTCTGAGTATATGTAAAAGATTCAATTTATTAAACAACAATATCCACTCACATGGAGGTATACGGTGTCATATTCAGGTCCTGCATGCTGGGCTGGGAAGGTGGGGAAGCTGCAGATCTTTAGCAAGTCCACTTCACTTTTCTTTCAGCTGGCATCTTTGTCACAGGGATGTGGATGTGGCAGAGCGTAGTACTGATGAGGAAAAAACTTCCCAGGAGTCCAGGTGCAGGTTAAAGGCAGTCCAGTCTGTGAGTGGGGCACAACAAAGCCCGTTTTGCAGAGCAGGGGTTCCGGTGGTGGGGTACAAAGTGGTGAGGGGGAGCCAATGCCGGGAAAGCGCCGGGAAATTGATCAGGAAGCCGTCAGTTTCGCCTAAAAGATGTTAGGGACACGGCCGTGCTAAGCATACCGGTGACGTCACAGCCGGGCGACGGCGCCGTCTGTTTGCTCTCCAAGCCTCCTTTTCGCCTCCTGAGCACACGGCCGTGTCCCTAACATCTTTTAGGCGAAACTGACGGCTTCCTGATCAATTTCCCGGCGCTTTCCCGGCATTGGCTCCCCCTCACCACTTTGTACCCCACCGCCGGAACCCCTGCTCTGCAAAACGGGCTTTGTTGTGCCCCACTCACAGACTGGACTGCCTTTAACCTGCACCTGGACTCCTGGGAAGTTTTTTCCTCATCAGTACTACGCTCTGCCACATCCACATCCCTGTGACAAAGATGCCAGCTGAAAGAAAAGTGAAGTGGACTTGCTAAAGATCTGCAGCTTCCCCACCTTCCCAGCCCAGCATGCAGGACCTGAATATGACACCGTATACCTCCATGTGAGTGGATATTGTTGTTTAATAAATTGAATCTTTTACATATACCTTTTCCTTGTTTATTTTCAGCTCATTGGAACCCGCTCTCTGGTTCTCCTGGGAGGCTGCCCTGGCTGACCAAATGACACTTTTAATCTTTTAGAGTATATATATATGTATATGCATATATATACATATACTATGATCATCCCCGGACTATCTGGTGATCCTGTATGAGGTATACATATTTGTGTTGAAGCGCCTTTTTTTACTTGTATTTTGTTTACATATGCGGACACAACTTCCGCACGCGTTCGCTTCTGCTCGCAAGCACGGAGGGATGGGGGCGCTTTTAAAAAAACAAAAACGTATTTATTTTACTTTTTTTTAAATTTTTACACTGTCCCTTTATTTATTTTTTGGATCACTTTTATTCCTGTTACAAGGAATGTAAACATTTGTAATAGAAAAAAGCATGACAGGTCCTCTTTATTCAGAGATCTGGGGTCAAAAAGACCCCAAATCTCTCATTTACCCTTAAGATCAAAAGAATTTTTTTTTTTTTTTTACATGTTTTTGATATTTTTGTTTTTAAGCCCAAGAACCGGAAGTGATGTCAGATGTCACTCCAGCTCTCCAAGGACATAGAGCCAAGTGGGGGCCATCTTGCCCTCACTCGACTTGCTGCCTAGCCATCAGCTGCATTGGATTGGTTCTGGGCTAACCGACAGCTCCAGTAAGCTTGGAAATGACTGGGAAACGGCAGGAGGACACCTCTCCTATAAAAGCTGCCTATAAAAGTGATCTCTGGGATGGGTGAGATCACTTTTATCTGAAAGCCGACCGCCTAAGGGAAAAAACAATACTGGGGTTATGGCAGCTGGCTGCTGCCAGAACAATGGTATTTAAAGTCAAAATCGTGACGTACATTCCCAGTTAGGTGGATGGCTGTATACCATGGGTCTTCCGTGCGTCTTACCATCTCTCTGTAATTCTAAAGTAAACTGGCTTAACAACGAAGCTACAGTATCTCATGTGACAACACTAAAGAAATAACACTTTGCTACAATGTAAAGCAGTGAACAGAGTAAAGAATGTACAGCTTGTATAACAGTGTATATTTGCTGTCCCCTCAAAATAACTCAACACACAGCCATTAATGTCTAAACCGCTGGCAACAAAAGTGAGTACACCCCTAAGTGAAAATGTCCACATTGGGCCCAATTAGCCATTTTCCCTCCCCGGTGTCACGTGACTCGTTAGTTTTACAAGGTCTCAAGTGTGAATGGGAGGTGTGTTATATTTGGTGTTATCGCTCTCACACTCTCATACTGGTCACTGGAAGTTCAACATGGTACCTCCTGACAAATAACTCTGAGGATCTGAAAAAAATTATTGTTGCTCTAAATAAAGATGGCCTAGGCCAGTGATGGCGAACCTTGGCACCCCAGATGTTTTGGAACTACATTTCCCATGATGCTCATGCACTCTGCAGTGTAGTTGAGCATCATGGGAAATGTAGTTCCAAAACATCTGGGGTGCCAAGGTTCGCCATCACTGGCCTAGGCTATAAAAAGATTGCCAAGATCCTGAAACTGAGCTGCAGCACAGTGGCCAAAACCATACAGCAGTTTAACAGGACAGGTTCCACTCAGAACAAGCCTCGCCATGGCCATCCAAAGAAGTTGAGTGCACATGCTGAGCGTCATATCCAGAGGTTGTCTTTGGGAAATAGATGTATGTGTGCTGCCAGCATTGCTGCAGAGGTTGAAGGGGTCAGCCTGTCAGTGCTCAGACCATACGCTGCACACTGCATCAAATTGGTCTGCATGGCTGTTGTCCCAGAAGGAAGCCTTGTCTAAAGATGCACAAGAAATCCCACAACCATTTTACTGAAGACAAGCAGACTAAGGACATGTATTACTGGAACCATGTCCTGTGGTCTGAGGAGACCAAGATGAACTTATTTGGTTCAGATGGTGTCAAGCGTGTGTGTCGGCAACCAGGTGAGGAGTACAAAGACAAGTGTGTTTTGCCTACAGTCAAGCATGGTGGTGGGAGTGTCATGGTCTGGGGCTGCATGAGTGCTGCCGGCACTGGGGAGCTACAGTTCATTGAGGGAACCATAAATGCCAACATGTACTGTGACATACTGGAGCAGAGCATGATCCCCTCCCTTCAGAGACTGGGCCGCAGGGCAGTATTCCAACATGATAATGACCCCAAACACACATCCAAGATTAACACTGCCTTGCTAAAGAAGCTGAGGCCTCCCTTCAGAGACTGGGCCACAGGGCAATATTCCAACATAATAATGACCCCAAACACACATCCAAGATGAACACTGCCTTGCTAAAGAAGCTGAGGCTTCCCTTCAGAGACTGGGCCGCAGGGCAATATTCCAACATAATAATGACCCCAAACACACCTGATCCGAAACCTGAACCTGTGATCTCCCGTTACCGACCCGGCTCTGTTTGGACTACTCTACCTTCTCCTACCCGACCCGGCCTGCCTGACCTTGTTACATCTGTCTTTGGTTACCGACTCCAGCCTGCCTACCGACTCTGCTATTGCCTGCTCCTATCATCTGATTGATCTGCTGTTGCCAACTGGACTGTCTGACCTTGCCTCTGCTGATTCCCACTTGTTTGATCCACCTGTTGCCTGGTTCTGTTGTATCCTGCTTCAACCACCTACAGCTGCAGTCCTACATCCTGCCATCCGCATACGGACATTACTGGAGGACCTTCCTGTTGGTTCCAACACCTTCCTCTACAAACCAGGCACTCCTACCCCACTGTGCTCACGTCACCACTGTCCCCATCTCCAGTGGCACGTGAACCAGCGCTGTATGAGAGGTCTCCTCCTACAAGTCAGGCTCTACGTCCAGGTACGTAACAGTACAACACAGCCATGACTGAGCCTGCAGGAGAGACCCCTCCCATTACAGATATCTGTTCACACCTGTCAGCCCTCACTCAAGCCGTAAAATCCTTACAAGACGGCTACACCAGATTGGAGGGGCAAGTCCAGAACATCATCAACCCCATACACGTGGTTCCTGGGTCCGTTTTCCGCCCCTGCTCAGGCTGCTTCCCCTCCTTCTGTCGTTATGCTTCCACCTGAGCCAAGGGTCCCCATACCTGAGAAGTTTTCAGGGGACCGAACTAAATTCCGGGCCTTCCGCAGTGCTTGTCGACTTTACTTCGCCCTGCAACCCCGGACTTTTTCACTTGAAGCCACTAAAGTGGGGTTTGTGGTCTCCCTACTGTTAGGAGAACCACAGATCTGGGCACACCGACTTCTCGAAGAGGACTCTGTTTTGATTCAATCACTAACGGCCTTCTTTGAAGCTATGTCCCAGCTTTATGAAGACCCTGAACGGGTCGCCACAGCAGAGGCATCCTTAACTACACTTCAGCAGGGTCGCCGGGCGGCCGAGGAGTACATTTCGGATTTTAGACGCTGGAGTGCGGACACTCAATGGAATGATGCAGCTCTACGGCATCAGTTCCGCATGGGCCTATCAGAAGGACTGAAAGATGAATTGGCCCGGGTGGGCATACCTGATACTCTTGAGGCCTTAATCACCCTAACCATCCAGATTGATCGCCGCCTTCGGGAACGTCGCACTGAACGGGCCTACCAACATAATCGCCCTACTTGGGTGACTGCTAAAGCTCCAATTCCGGCTGCCCGCTACTTACCACCACCCAACTTCCAGCCGATCCGCCCTGCACCGGACGCCTCCGAGCCAATGCAGCTGGGACTGATTCGACCCACCTTAACCCCGGAAGAGCGCACACGTCGCCATCAACTTAACCTCTGCCTGTACTGTGGAACAACAGGACACTACGTGCGCAACTGTCCGGTCAAGATGCGTAAGTGCTTTTCCTCTGTTCCTGCCAGTCTCTCAGCACTTTCTGCTAACACAACCCACATTGCTCTCCCTCTCTCATTGCAGCTCCAAGGAAGGACAATTCCAGTTAAAGCAATTATTGATTCCGGAGCATGCAGTTGCTTCATTGATTCTGCCTTCGCCAACCAACACAACATTCCCTTACGGAATAAGACCCACCGACTTTCAGTCTTCTTGGCCGACGGCTCCCGCATCAGCTCCGGACAGGTGACCCAAGAGACTTTTCCCGTACCTGCCATCACCTCCTTCCAGCATAAGGAGCTTCTGATCCTTGATGTGATCTCTTCCCCGTTGTTCCCAATCATCCTGGGCATTCCCTGGCTTCAGGCCCATAATCCCTCCATCAATTGGACTACCAGAGAAATCAGGTTCTCGTCCCCCTACTGCCAAGAACATTGTCAAAAGGAGTCTACTCAATCCTCTGTCACCCTATTTTGCATGGACATTGATCAGAACCTACGCCAATCAGTACCCGAACCGTATCATGGGTTCCTCGATGTTTTCAGTAAAAAGGGAGCAGACTCTCTTCCACCCCATCGGGCATATGACTGCCCAATTGAACTCTTACCTGGGGCCGAAATTCCCTTTGGGCGCATTTTCCCTCTGTCAGAAAAAGAACAGGAAGCACTAAAAAGTTACATCAACGAAAACCTGGAAAAAGGATTCATCCGCCCATCTACATCTCCAGCTGGTGCTGGAATATTTTTGTGACTAAGAAGGATCAGACTCTCCGCCCGTGTGTAGATTACCGGGAGATGAATAAAATTACGGTTAAGAACCGTTACCCGTTGCCCTTAATACCCGAATTATTCCAAAAATTAAGGTCTGCTACTATTTTTACGAAACTCGATCTAAGAGGAGCATATAATCTGGTCCGCATCCGGGCTGGGCATGAATGGAAGACGGCATTCCGAACAAGGTTCGGGCATTATGAATATCTGGTCATGCCCTTTGGTCTATGTAATGCACCTGCCACTTTTCAACATCTGATTAACGATGTATTCAAGGACTTCTTAGATATTTTTGTAATTGTTTATTTGGATGATATTTTGGTTTTTTCTGAATCCCTCAGCCACACCGGGAACACGTTTGCAGAGTCTTGGACCGTCTTCGCCTACATGGACTATACGCAAAAGCAGAGAAGTGCGAGTTCGAGCAACAAGAGATCCAGTTTTTGGGTTTGATAATATCCGCGACCGGTATCAAGATGGACCCCCAAAAAGTATCTGCTGTTCTGGAGTGGCCTGCACCCGTCGATAAAAAGGTATTCAACGTTTCATTGGTTTCGCAAACTTTTACAGGAAATTTATCAAGGGATTCTCTGCCATCATAGCCCCTATTACACGGTTGACACAACAACATGTCAGGTTTCATTGGAGTACGGAGGCTCAAGAGGCATTTGAGAGACTTAAAAGACTTTTTACATCAGCTCCAATTCTCAGTCACCCTAACCCATCTTTACCTTTTTTGTTAGAAGTTGACGCATCCGAAGTGGCGGTGGGAGCGGTCATTTCGCAAAGACAGGGTAAGGAGGATTTAATACACCCTGTGGGATTCTTCTCCCGAAAGTTATCGCCAGCTGAAAGAAATTACGATGTAGGGGATCGGGAGCTTCTTGCCATCAAGACCGCCTTGGAGGAGTGGAGGTATCTATTAGAGGGTGCGGCTCACCCGGTATTAATATATACCGACCATAAAAATTTAGAATATCTAAGATCTGCCAAACGTTTGAGACCCCGACAAGCTCGTTGGGCCTTGTTTTTCACTCGCTTCTGTTTCCACATCACTTATCGGCCAGGATCAAAGAACGTCAAACCAGACGCATTGTCACGCATGCATGATAACCCTAAGGACTCACCTGCTCCTGACACGATTCTACCCACAAACAGTTTTTTTGCTCTTACACACAGATCTCTTAACTTTAATCAAGGAAGCCTCTTCCCACTCTCCAAGACCTCCAGGAACCACCTTGACATCTCGAGATGGCTTGCTATGGAAGGGAAGTCATGTCTCCAGACCTAAACCCTAAACCCTATTGAGCATCTGTGGGGCATCCTCTTTTGCTTTTAAGGATAAATGAGAAATCTGGGGTCTTTTTGACCCAAGATCTCTCAATAAAGATACTGTATGCAGTATCAGTCACCTGCTTTGACACAGTACATGTTTAGTTTGGCATTACCAACATACACTATATTGTCAAAAGTATTGGGACTCTGTGTAGGCCAATCAAGTTCCTCCACCCCAAACTCGCTCATCCATATCTTTATGGACCTTGCTTTGTGCACTGGTGTGCAGTCACGTTGGAACAGGAAGGGGCCACCCCCAAACTGTTCCCACAAAGTTGGGAGCATGAAATTGTCCAAAATGTATTGGTATGCTGATGCCTTAAGAGTGCCCTTCACTGGAACTAAGGGGCCAAGCCCAACCCCTGAAAAAAAACCCACACCATAATCCCCCCTCTACCAAATGATACGGAGAAGTGGCCCAATACTTTTGGCAATATAGTGAGGATATGCAAGTTTGGGGTGGAGGAACTTGACCGGACCTCAACCCAATAGAACACCTTTGGATAAATTAGAGTGGAGACTGCGAGCTTGGCCTGGTTGTCCTACATCAGTGCCTGACCTCTCAAATGCACTTCTGGAAGAATGGTCAAACACTCCCATAGACACACTCCTAAACCTTGTAGACAGCCTTCCCAGAAAAGTTGAAGCTGTTATAGCTGCAAAGGGTGGGCCAACTCAATATTGAACCCTATGGAATAACACTGGGATACCATTAAAGTTCATGTGCATGTAAGGGCAGGGGTCCCAATACTTTTGGTAATATAGTATATTTCTCACACATGCAAGGGTATAGGTGGAATTACACCCCAAAACACATTTTGCTACTTCTCTCAAGTATGGGGATACCACATGTAAGAGACATTTTGGCAGCCTAGCCACGCACGGGAGCCCAAAATCCAATGACCACCTTCAGGCTTTCAAAGGGTATTATTTCCTCATTTCACTTCCTGACTACTTATTGCAACCCAATATTGAACCCTACAGACTAAGACTGGGATGCCATTAAAGTTCATGTGCGTGTAAAGGTGTCCCAATACTTTTGACAATCTAGTGTATATTTGCACTTGTTGGACTTTAATAAAATGTAGCTGTGAAATTGGCAGCTGAATTTCAACAAAAATATAAGATCTGATTTAAAGTGGCACTAAACTTTATTCTTATTCTCCAAATATAATCCATACATATTCACTGCTTAATGGTCCTGTAAACTATTTTTTATGACATAGTTCCTTACTGTGTTTTTCTTTTACCAGACAATAGCACAGAATCGCATGACAAGGGAAATCACATTCTTTTCAATGATTACAGTCCTAATCAGGGCTTTTTTTCTGGTGGAATGCATCGGAACGCCGTTCCGCCACCTATGCCAGGCATTCCTCTTAATCCTAACTGTATAGCCTGCTAGGCTGGCTGTCTCTTTGCTGGACCAAGCTGGGCAGTCTTTTTGCTGGCAGTCTCTTTGCTGGGCTGGGCGGTCTCTTTGCTGAGCTAAGCTGGGCGGTCTCTTTGCTGGGTGGTCTCTTTGCTGGGTTGGGTGGTCTCTTTGCTGGACTGTGGCTGTCTCTAATGCACTGGGAGTGTCTCCTTGCTGCACATTTGGGAATGTCTCTCTGCTGCACATTACTTGTATAGCCCCCCAAATTTTACTTGCATTCCTGTTCTCTAAAGGGGCGGTTCTAGGGGGCAGTCCTAGGGGTGTGAGTAGGGGCGTGGCCAGGGGAGGGGGGGGGGGTTCTCTGAGAAAAAAAGCCTTGGTCCTAATCAATGCGACTCAGTAAAATGTGATTTTGGAAAAGGTTCCTGTACTACTTTGGTGCGACTCCAGTGCAGTTTAAGCCCCGTAGACTTTTATGTAAACTCACAAAAATCACATCATCATTAGAAAAGCAGTGATTTTTATGCAACTTTGATTTGAGCAGTGTTGTTTTGTTAACCCTCACCTGTCTCCCAGGTCAACCTTGCTGCCTAAAAACTCTCCTTCCAAGCACATTCTATTTACACCTGAGTGTAGCGGAAACTAAAAATGCATAGGTGTGAATCAGGCCTTAGGCTGCATTCACATCTGTATGTTTCCAAATACACAGCAACCTGCACAGAAAACGCTTTGCCGTGCCTTTCCGAAATGTGCTGCAAAAGCGAATCACACTTGTGCAAGCACAGTGCACATTTGCAGCGCGTTTCCGAAACATGTGGCTGTACGGGTTTCCATGCGCTGGTAAATGCACAGATGAGAATGCAGCCTTATTGTTAATAACACCCAAATCACAGTTAGCAGATCCGTGTGTTTGTCGTACCGAAAACGTGACACCGTTCAAAATCCGACTTAACCCACACAGAAAATGCACACTTTGCCACTTGTTTTGAAAACATGCTGAAAATGTACATCACACTTGTGTTGCCATAATGGCATACTAGCCGTGATTGGGGCGTCGTTAACAATTAGGCTGCATTCACATATGCGTGTTTCCAATCTGCACAAAAAATGCATGCACAAAAAATGCATGCGTTGCCATGCTCACGCTTTCTGTGCGGGTTGCTACATGTTAGGAAACACGCTTATGTGAATGCAGCATAAATGTTAACCACTTGCTTACTGGGCACTTAAACCCCCTCCTGCCCAGACCAATTTTCAGCTTTTAGCGCTGTCCCTCTTTGAATGACAATTGTGCGGTTATACAACACCAAATTAAATTTTTATCCTTTTTTTCCCACAAATAGAGCTTTCTTTTGGTGGTATTTGATCACCTCCGAGTTTTTTATTTTTTGTTAAAAAAAATTAAAAATTCAGAAAAAAATAAAATATACAAAACTGTTTTATATTTTGTTATACAATTTTGCAAACAGGTAATTTTTCACCTTCATTGATGTACGCTGATGAGGCTGCACTGATGGTCTCTAATAGGCTGCACTAATGGGCACTCATAGGCTGCATTGATGGGCACTCATAGGCAGCACTGGTGGGCACTGATGAGGTGGCATTGGTGGGCACTGATGAGGTGGCATTGGTGGGCACTGATGAGGTGGCGCTGATGGGTGGCACTGAAGGGCATTGGTAGGTGGCACTGAAGGGCACTAATAGGTGGTACTGATAGGTGACACTGATAGCTGGCACTGATAGGTGGCAGTAATGGGCACTGATGTGTGGCAAGGATGGGCACTGATGGGTGGCAGTGATGGGCACTGATTGGCACTGGTAGGTTACAATGCTAGGTGGCAATGAAGAGGCACTGATTGGCACCACTGGTGGACATTGATAGGTGGCACTCGTGGGCATTGATAGGTGGCACTGATTGCTGGCACTGTTTATCACTGGTGGGCATTGATTCCTGGCACTGGCAGGTGGCACTGGTGGGCACAGATGAGATGGCTGTGCATCTTCCTCTTCGGGACCGATGTCCCTTGCACAGAAGCCGGTGATCGGCTTTAAGCATAAGGAGAAAAAAAAAATGATTACCGATCTTCTGTTTACATTACGTGATCAACTGTCCTTGGCTGACAGCTGATCACATAGTAAGGGGCCTATGACTTGGTGATCACAGCGCACAAAGGAAAGGACATCTATTGATGGCCTCCCGGCAAGGTAGGTCCTCAAGGGGTTAATGATACCCCAATCGTGGTTAGCAGGTGCGTGTTTTTCCACGTGACGCCTGAAAAGTTGTGTGTACAATTTAGTTAGTTCCGAGATGAATGAACGTGCACATGTAACACTTTATAAAAGTGTTACCTAAATCTGCTGTATGTGTCAGTAAAGTTACTAAAATGGGTAGCAGAGATTTTTGAATCTGGTGCAGACCATTTTAAAGGGAAAACTGAATTCCCCGGAGTGTTGATTTCCCACAATGCTCTGGTCTACTCCAAGTGTTTGCATTCTTGAGGAAGCCACAGGTGACTTATTAGGATGCAGGTAGTTCCAGACTGAGAAAGCTGGAGAGGTGATTGTGAGCTAAACATGCTGGGGAGTTTGGGCATGCATAGGCCCATCTGTGCTGGCAACATACAGGGCCCAATTGTTATCACATATATGTTGCATAAGAAGAAACTTTCAGCTTTTGAATTTCTGAAACGCAAACTGGATACTCTGCCCTAAAACCAATATTTGGTGAGTAGACAAACTTTAACTTGCTCCCTCCCCAATGTATATACACAGTATCTCACAAAAGTGAGGACACCCCTCACATTTTGTAAATATTTTCTTCTATCTTTTCATGTGACAATACTGAAGAAATTACACTTTGCTACAATGTAAAGTAGTGAGTGTACAGCTTTTATAAGCTCCCTTTCACACTGGGGCGTTTTTCAGGTGCTTTAGGGCTAAAAATAGCGCCTGTAAAGCACCTGAAAAATGCCTCCCCTGCAGAGTGCTTTCACACTGGGGCGGTGCGCTGGCAGGACATTAGAAAAAGTCCTGCAAGAAGCATTTTTGGGGCAGTGAAGGAGCGGTGTAGGCTCCTGCCTATTAAAATGAATGGGCTCCACTGCCGAAGCGCCTGCAAAGCGCAACATATTTACAAAAATGTGAGGGATGTACTCACTTTTGTGAAATACTGGATCTATCCACAACCTATGTTTTAGTTCTTAAGACCCCTTTCACACTGGGGTGGTTTTCAAACGCTTTAATGCTAGAAATGGCCTCTGCTAAGCGCCTGAAAACTGCCTCTCATTCATTCCAGTGTTCCTTTTCACACTGGGGCGGTGTGCTTGCGGGACGGGAAAAAAAGTCCTCCAAGCAGAAACTTTTGGGGTGTCATCTTTGTAATGAATGGGCAGTGCTTTGAAAGCGCCTTAAAAGCGATTTGAAAGCGTTGCAAAACAGGAGTTTTTAACCCCTTTTTTGGGGTTAAAAGCAACCCGCTAGTGTCCGAAAAGCGTTGCTAAAATGAGCAGTGCTTTAGCACCAACGTGGCCGCGGCCCCAGTGTGAAAGGGGTCTAAAAGATGCATTTTTGGTGAAGTCCTTCCATTTGAGTTCCTGGGTCTGCACACCTGCCATCTTCTTGGATTTCCTATTTTTTGTTCGGTCCTTTTTAGGCAATTGCAGTTGGAGAATGGTGAAACACATGGTTGAGTTGCTTTTTTATTGCTTCCCTTAATCTGATTGTTTTTTTTTGAATATATTACCAATGTTTTGGCCCAGGGTGGTGCTGTAGACATAGCATATCTTGATTTCAGCACGGCATTTGATACAGCTCCACATAATGATCTAATACAAAAGTTGTACAAGCTAGGACTTAACCCATGGGTGGATAAGTGGATATGTAATTGGCTAAAGGAGTGTAGCTGTAAATGGGGTTCACTCAGAACAGAGAACGGTCACTAATGGTGTATCACAAGGCTCTGTACTGGGTCCTTATATATATATATATATATATATATATATATATATATATATATATATATATATATATATATATATATATATATATATATATATATATATATATATATATATATATATATATATTTTTTTTTTTTTAAATAGAACTATATGTAAGTGATATAACTAATTGTTTGTTGGTCAAGGTATGTCTTTTTGCTGATGATAAAAAGGTGTGTAATTGTGTTGATTTCCCTGGAGGTGTCTGTAACAGAACGTGAATTGGCATTGCTGGAAGACTGGTCAAAGTAGTGGAAACTGCAGTTCAAGGTTTCTAAATGTCAAATAATGCATCTAGGGAAAAATAATCCCTTGAGAGAGTACAACATTGGGGGTACAGTGTTGGCCAGCACTACAGAGGAAAATGTTGGGGGTACTTATTTCAAATGATTTCAAAACAAGCATAAAGTGTGGCCAGGCAACGGGAACCTCCTTTCGCTCTCAAAAGTGAGACATTGGGGGTCTGTTTAGACTCTTGATATTTCACCAAAGCCCCCAACAAGGCTGCTAAAAAAATGTGTTAAAAAAAATATCAAAAAATATATCTCTAAAATAAGAAATTAAAATGTAAAAAAAATTAAAAATGGGGAACAAACTACTGCCACTATCCACTCCTCCTGCCACTGTCCACACAGCGTTTACTGCACTACTGACAAACTCTGCTGCTCCACTGACTGACACAGTCCATTGCACTACTGACACCAACCTCTGCCCTACTGACTCTGTCCACTGCGCTGACACCCTTCTTTGCCCTACTGACTGACACAATGTCCACTTTTAAGGTAGGCCAAGAGTTTTCATATTTTTATGTTGACATTTGTTTTCATTATATTTTTCTAAGTTTTCCTTCCTGTTTAGTTAGGCTTTGCTAGTTAATGTAGTTTTAAAGGCTGAAGATTTTTTTTATCTTCATGTATTCTATGCATAAGAGTAAAAACCTTCTCTGTGCAGCGCCCCCTAATACTTACCTGAGCTGCCGCTCGATCTAGCAATGTGCACAATAGCATTGGCTCTCCGGGGACTCTCCCTCTCCATTGGCTGAGACAGCAGCGGGAGCCATTGGCTCCCGCTGCTGTCAGTCACAGCCAGTGAGCCAATAAAGGGAGAGAGGGGGCAGGGCCGAGCCACAGCTCTGTGTCTGAATGGACAAGCAGAACAGTGGCTCAAGAGCACACCTGCTTGGGTGCCCCCATTGCAAGCTGCTTGCTCTGGGGGCACTTGACAGTAGAGAGGGGTCAGGGGTGCCGGCGGGGGACACAAAAAGAGTAGGATAATCAGGGGTGCTCTGTGCAAAACCACTGCACAGAGCATGTAAGTGCAGTATAACATATTTGTCATTTGTTTAAGAAAAAAATTGCCTTTTAATATCAGTTTATTTATTTTTTTTAGAGAAAGAGTGCTGAACCCCAGTGATCTTTGATCTCCTTCATGTTCTTTAGGTAGATCTTTACCTCTCAAAAGTTGCCTACATCTGCCTTAGAAGAATGCAATGGGAGGAAGAGGAACATGTAAAAGTGGGCAGAAATGCCCAGAACTCCCAGTTATCATCTAAGGATTTGCCCAGCCCACCAAGCTCAACGTATAACTAAAATATCACTTTTGGGTGGGCTGACCCCTTATTAGCAGCCGCAAACACTTTTTACTTGTCCACAGCAGCTGCCTGTTGGGAGTCAGCAGTTACCATGGTAAAAAATATTTGCCATCACAAGAAGGAAACTACATAAGGGTAAAGGGAGCTAAGGATTCTGTGGGGAGAATTGTGGTTCTAAATACCTTTACCTGAACATAAGTATTTAGCTTATTTGATATTACCATTTATGTGTATTGTACTACCTGTTAGGATTTTATATATGGTATTGTATGAACTGCTGATGCTCTTTGCTGTTACATTTAATCACTGTGGCACATTTGTTTGTTATAACTATTGTGTAACACTATGGAAATGGTTATTTTTTGATCTACTGTCATATGGAGGTATTTAATGAACCTTGCTACTACTAAATGACCTAAATCTTGAAGTGAATGTAGTTAATAATGTAAATTATGTGAAAGAATTTTATAAACCCATTTATAGCATTAGGCCCCTTTCACACGTGCGGACAGTATGTCCGTATTTCATCCATCCGTTTTTGGAGGAAATACTGACATACATGCATCCCTATGGGATAGCGGGTGTCAGCGGATGAACATCCGCTGACACCCGATATCATCCGTCCCTGCTATGGTCCGATTCTGCAGATGGAGGAAAATCCTATTTTTCTATCCGTCTGCAGAGCAGATCGGATGAACACGTACAGACGGTCCATGTTCATCTGATTTCCCCCCCCCCCTTTAGAGGAGAGCGGAGAACTGACAGGGCGGTCCCTGCACAGTGTGCGGGGACCGCCCTGTCAACCGCCGGCTCAGCTGGGATCAGCGGAGCGATCCCCGCTGAGTAAGCGGATGTTCACAGGGCGGTTCATCACAGATCCGTCCCGTGTGAAAGGACCCTAACAGGCCATTTTAGTAACGACCTTGAATTGGGGGAGGCACCGATAATGAAAAGGCTGTGACTTCAGAGCATATAAACTTTGGGGTTTGTTTAGCGACCAGTACAATGCAATATTATTTATAACTGGTTTCTACGGGATCTACATTTTTTGCATTGCTATTTTAAGGCAAAATGTAACAATAACTGGTGCATTTAAAAGAGAACTTCAGTAAAACAAGTAAAATCTATTTCAATCTATCAATTTTTTGCTACTTTTAAGTGCTCTTTCTTGAAAAAAAAATATTCCAAAGAATTATGAACCTAGATGAAGCATTTCTCACGGAACAACCTTGGGACTTATTCACACATTAGTGCTGGGTTGTAGCATGTTAATAGCCTCATGTGTTAAATTTGTACTTTTCATTTAAATGTACATACATTTATATACACATAGCCATGGGTAGAAAACGGAAGGGATAGGACTTCTTCTTTTTTTTTTTTTAACTGTCTGTGTACCATTGAGGAAATTTCTGTCCCAGGGACACAACAGGAAGCTAGAAGAAATCTCCCAAAATGAGAGTATTAACCCTCTTGGACAGTTGTCCCCAGAACAGGTATCCCCATTGGAAGATCTCCTCTACTTCTGGGGACAACTCTAAATTTTCCTTCCTTCCTTCCTTTCCCCGGATGCTGCAAACTCTGCGACATTGGCGGCACGGCCGCCAAGAAACATAGGATGCGAAAACCTTCCAAAAATCCTTCCCTCAACAGGCATGCAGCATCCTGGTAAGGATATCTACTCCAGATAAAGATGCATCATTCCCCTTGCAAAATCTCTTGCACGGCCCTTGCCGTTTTTAAAGCAGCGGGACACGGAGTGAGAACCTCCACAACCCGAGCACTGTTTAAACCATGATCCCTCGTTGTATTGCCACCATATGCCCCATTTTTTTTTTAAATTTTATTGGCTGGTTGATTTGGGCCCGTGCTGAGGACATGAGCCGTGTCCAGAGGCTAATGTCCTTGTGGTCCCAACGAAGGGACGGCAGAATAGCAGACACTGCTGAATCTGCAAGTCATAATGTAGCCAAGCAGTTCCACCATAGACTCTGTGAGCTTCGCCAATGGCGTCCGTGTAACAAGAGTCCAGAACAGTGTTCTGGATTCTTATCCCCTATGACGCTCGCCATAATGGCAAACGCTTGCTGCCAGTTGGCGAAAGTCAATCGATACGACACTTCTCCTCGTCCTCCTTTTTTTTTTTTTTTTGTGTCGTCGGGCTTGAGCCTGTCCAGGTTAAACTTCTCTAATGGCAGTAAGGAAAAAATCTCCACATACTCACCCTTGCAAATCTTCTCTCGGGCTTCCCGTTTTTAAATGCGCCCCCAACGGACCCATAAAGCATACATTAACTTTGCATTTTGCTGCATCAGCTAACTGCACTGCATCTGTTTTTCCTGGGACCTCCTGCGACACTCTCATCTTCTCAGGCACCACACTAACTGCCCCCAATACCAGAGGCGACACAGAAATCCCTGTAGCTACTAGGGCTACCACCGAGACCGAAGGGTGGCAAATTGCGCAGGTGCATTACCTGCCCCTTACGGACCAGCTGCTAAGGCCCAAGCCTGCAGTGTGTCCCTGACATCCACCGAATTCCCCCCCCCCCCTCACAGCCAACAACCCACCTAATGCAGCATTGAAAGAGGTAGTAGATAAAGAGGCAGACTTACTGGGCAGACTAGGGGGGACACCAACAGCCGCCGCTCCCGAATCCACCGGTGTCGGCAGGTTCCACGACTCTTCCTCTTTAGAGCATTACGGCTCTCCCTCGGACCGCTCTCCTGGAAGCTGCTGCTCTTCCGCTCTTAGCACCCCAGGATGTGGTTGGCCGATGCTGAGGACCTGTGCCGGTGTTAACCCTCCTCGCAACACCGGATCTGCTCCCCTGTATGGCTGCATAGTTGTTCCGCCCTTCCGTTGCCCCCGGAAATTGCAGCGCTTTCCTGTAGCTTCTACCCCTTATGCCTCCTACAGGGGGACTGGCCTGGTGTTGGAGCCGTGGCAGATTTTTTCCCTCGCAGGGACCCTCCCTCGCCACTGCGTCAGAGGGGGCGGAGTCTGCTGAGTGAGCGGGGGTGGAGTTTGAACGTGACCTGCCACGTCGCTCGTAGAGCTCCGCCTCTGACGAGGATTCCGTCCAGGCGATCCACATGCTTCAGCCGATGGTAGCCCAACAGGTGTGCCTGACAGGTCCCGCATGGGGCTCCTGACCTGGCACAAAGCTCGGGGGGGGGGGGTGTACCTGGGGGAAAAACGCCCCGGAGGCCGAGACCTCCAAGTGTGGGAGTTTCTGCCTCCCCTGACCCGGATGCCTGATCCTCTATCAGGGACGCTAACTGAATAAGTAGCCACTCCAGGCCCATCGTGGTGGCAGCCGCCCACAGCTGGGCCAAAATCCTGTCCACCTCTCTTAAAGCTGTTGATTTTTTTTAGCAGCGTTTAAAACTGTCCCTCCACTAATGCCCGAGAGCCCCGTCTCCCCTTAAGTAAACTACCAGACCCCTCCTTTTCCTGCTTTTCTCAGCCAATCCACTCTACTTCCTGCTTCTACAACTTTAACTTCCTTAAACAACAGTTTAAAACTGTCCCTCCACTCAATGCCCGAGAGCCCCGTCTCCCCTGTCTCGTCGTTTCAAGCAGTGCAAATATTTAACCCTTACTCTTGCAGTAAAGACAGTACCAGACCCCTCCTTTTCCTGCTTTTCTCAGCCAATCCACTCTCAGGTTTTTTCTTCCTGCTTCTACACTTCCTCCACCAGGCCCAACATACATACTGATATCGTCATGGGGACAGGTAGCAGGATCAGTTCCTGGATGGTCTTTGTGACCCTATTAAACAAGTCAGGAAGGGCCAGCCCTCCCTGTCCATAGGGTTCCTGTAATGTACGGAGACTCACTCTGGGGTGTCCAGAGCTCCATAGAAACGAGCTAAAGAGGCTGTTTACGCGCCGAAAGAAGGAGCAGGGGACCCACGGGAGTATTGCGCAAAAAATAGAGGAACACTGGCAGTATCTTCATTTTAAGTAGATTCACCCTACCAATTAAGGAGAGTGGAAGATGCTTCCAAGCCTCTAATTGTATTTTAACCTTCGTGATAAGTGGCATTAGATTAAGCGTCAAGTAGTCCTTGACTTGGGGGGATATACGTTATACCCAAATATTTTATTTCCGTAACCCAGGCAATGGGCACCAAGGGTGATGCCCGTGCCTGAGCCCCATCATCAATGGCCATGATATTGGACTTTTCCCAATTCACCCGCAAGCCTGAGAAATTTGCGAATGTGCTTAAGATCTCAAATACTGCCTCCAAGGATGAACCCGGGTCTTCTAAAAAGAGAAGCATATCATCAGCATACAGAGCCGTGCATTCTCGAATGCCGCCTACCTGAAGGGCTTTAACCTCTGTGGATGCTCTCAGAGCAATGGCTATAGGCTCTATGGCCAAGGCAAATAAAGATGGGGAGAGGGGGCAGCCTTGCCGCGTTCCCCTCCCCACCGAAAACTGTGCGGAAACTTGAGTACCTATCTTAATTGCTGCCTTGGGCGAGCTGTATAGGAGGGATATCCATGTAAGGAACACCTCTCCAAACCCCATATGCCGTAATACAGTGGACATGTAACACCAGTCCACCGAATCAAAGGCTTTAGCCATATCTAAGGAGACAATCACCCTGGCTCCGGGATTAGCATGGTCGATCTGTAGGTGCGCAAACAGCCTGCGGAGATTTGTATCAGTGGACTTCTGGGGTATGAACCCGGTTTGGTCTATGTCTACCAGTGTGGTTATTACCTTTGACAATCTTGTGGCCAATATTTTAGTGAGAATTTTAAGGTCCTGGTTAAGGAGGGCTATAGGTCTGTACGAGGAGCAGGTCAAGGGATCCTTGCCCGGTTTCGGCAATAAGACCACCTGAGCCTCCATAAGAGAATCCGGTAGCGTCTTGTGTTCCAAGCAAAAGTGAAACAGTGTCTTAAGTCTTGGCACAAGAGTCTCCAAGTGTGACCTGTACCATTCAATACAAAAACCATCCGGCCCTGGTGATTTGTGTGGAGGAAAGGATCTGATGGCTTTTTCTATTTCCTTTTCAGTGATCTCCCCTTCTAGACTATGTTGATCTGACTCTGACAGTTTTGGTATGCATAGGGAATTAAGCAGGGATTCAAGATCCTCTTTGTTATATGTCGGTATGGGCATGTAAAGAGTGCTGTAATAATCTACAAAAGTATCAAGGATGTCACTGGGGTCTGTCAATAGGGTACCTGAGAGTCGGTAATACAAGGTATACTAGTCTGAACTCGCAATCTGTAACTTTTCTCACTCCCTTAACCTGTGAAGGTATACCAATATGAACCCGTAGGGGGGTATGGTCCGACAGGCCCCCAGCAATGTAATTAGCTCCCCTCACCAGCTGCAACATAGGGGCATTAGCAAACGCTAGATCAATCCTGGATGAGGATTTGTGAGTTTTGGATAGGTGTGAGTAACTTTTGGTGGTGGGATTTTACATTAACTAGCACCATCCTATGCCCATGAATGTCTGCTACTACAATTACATAGCGGCCCCCTGGATCTGTGACAACTTGATGAACAGTACAAGGGACTGCCTTGCTAATCAGCACTGCCACGCCTCTGGCGTATGTAGAATATGTAGCATGTATCGCTCGTTGGATCCAGGAGCGTTTTATAGTGAGAATCCTATTGCCATCTAAATGCGTTTCAATAAATGTTAAAGAGTACAGCAATACATGGCATAACCTCATAACAATCACTACCGACCTATGAGCATTAAAGTTCTGGTTCAGAACACAAGTCTTACGTAGCCCCGGGCAGATTCTGGAACATTGCACATAGAACAACCCCCCCCCCCAAAGAAAATTGTAACTCCCGCTGCTGTGCAACCCATTTACTGATACACGCAGCATATTCCCAAAACTAATGAGCACACTTACACTTAAACTAAGCCTGTAGGGTGAGTGAGCAACCCCACACAGGACAAAAAACTCCCTGCCACGCAGCCTATTCCCAACATAACTTGGCTCACTCTGTCATGCCTGCCCTTCACTATTTCCATTACATTCCTATCGCTCCGGGCTTCACTGTATAGTTAAAGATCACATCACATCCCTTGCTAAACAGAGGACTGAGGCATGTCCCAGGGGAATTCATGGCAGTTTCAAGAGCAAATAAAACAGTGAAAGGCATTAAACGGTGTGCATTTCTTCTCCGTGATCCTGGCTAGGTTTCAGTGTCTTTCTCACCAGTTATGAAATGTAGGAGCCCCTTTAGGTTTAATAACAGTTGTTAACGTAACACCCCTGGGTCCTGCACAACACATGTCAGTAAAAACATGGCACCCAGCCAGTCTTGTGGTTTATTGATTTAATTAGTAGCTCTCTTGCAAATATGTTGCGCAGCTAGATATTTTTTTCTGAGCAGGGGAATTAAATGTAATAAATTTAAGGTTTAATTTTTTTTTTTTTTTTTTTTTTTTAACAACATGAAATTTGCTGTTGCCACACATCCAAATTGTTAAAGCTGAATATATTCACAAAAAATTTGAGGGAAATTATAGAGTAGTTTTAGTGAGTTAGTGTTTTGAGTCAATATTTTAACTGTTGCATGGAAGTAATTTTTGACTTTTGTATGCTTGCAGTTTCATATTATGATGATTGCACATCCTATTCAGATTTGCAGATTCTCCTTCCTTGTGACCTTTTACCAGAAATCCTGCTAAATGAATGCCATGAGATCAAATAAAAGCATATTCTGCTGGTTTCAAAAAGTCTGCACAGACCGATGTAATTTAATTGAGAGACGAAAACAGTAAAGCACAATCGCTGTGCAACGCTTTGCGGCCGCAATACGTATATATCCATGGCGGTTTGCAAGTGGTTTACCAGGATTATGGCTGAAGATATCGGCCATAACCCCAGTGTCGTTTTTTGCAGCCGGTGGTCAGCTTATTCATGGAACTGTTTTGAGCAGGGAACTGCTGGAACAGTTTCCGAAGCGGCGGGAGAGGATGTTCCCCCCCCCCCCCACCCCCTCCTGCCGCTCTTTGGTGTTTCTCTGGCTTACCGTTTCCACCACTGCACCCGAGAAATGATCCGATGGTGCAGCCATCTGCTCCCATAGGCGATCAAAGAGTAGATACTCTTTGATCACTTCTATGGCCTTGGAGGACCAGAGCGACGTCATAATGTCAAGGCTTATTTTTTTTATGTGATAAAGTAAACAATACCGCACTGCCGCCTAAACACAAGACGGCAGCCAGCCAGCACAGCAAATGACAATCACAACTGACAAAATGTTATATATGAATGTGCAGCGCTAAATAAGAACGGCCATAATGAATAGGACCGTATACAAATAATGTTAAGCATTCTAAACATGTATAAACATCAGTAAGTATATAAATTAACCACTTCAGCCCCGGAAGATTTGGCTGCTCAATGACCGGGCCATTTTTTGATTCGGCACTGCGTCGCTTTAACTGACAATCGCGTGGTCATGCGACGCTGTACCCAAACAAAATTTATGTCCTTTTTTTGCGCACAAATAGAGCTTTCTTTTGGTGGTATTTGATCACCTCCTGCAGTTTTTTTTTTTTGCGCTATAAACAAAAGAAGAGCGATCATTTTGAAAGAAACACAATGGGTGTTTATTTACAAAAGGCAAATCCACTTTGCACTACAAGTGCACTTGGAAGTGCAGTCACTGTAAATCTGAGGAGGGCATGCAAGGAAAATAAACAGCATTTTAACTTGTACATGATTGGATGATAAAATCAGCAGAGCTTCCCCTCATTTTAGATCTACAGTGATTGCACTTTCAAGTGCACTTGTAGTGCAAAGTGGATTTGCCTTTCATAAATAACCCCCAATATCTTTTACTTTTTGCTATAATAAATATCCTAAATTTATTATTATTTTTTTTTTTTTATTTATCAAAGTTTAGGCTGATATGTATTCTTCTACATATTTTTGGTTAAAAAAAATTGCAATAAGCATATATTGATTGATTGGCACAAAAGTTATAGGGTCTACAAAATAAGGGATAGATTTATGGCATTTTTATTATAATTTTTTTTTTTTTATCGGGACTGCGACATTATGACTGACACATTTTTGAAACCATTGACAATTGTACAGCTATAAAAATGCACTGATTACTGTGTAAATGCCACTGGCAGGGAAGGGGTTAACACTAGGGGGCGATCAAGGGGTTAACTCTGTTCCCTATGTGTGTTTCTAACTAGGGGGGGGGGGGGGGGGGGGGACTGTCTAGGAGGAGAGAGAGATCGTTGTTCACACGATCTGTCTCCTCTCCCCTGAAAGAACTGGAATCTGTGTGATCACAGATGGTACCGCATGCGCACGTCGGTGGCAGCGTGTTCCCGGGAACACTGCTTGTCACCGATGCTGGTAAACAGCCATTGGTTGTTTACCACGTGATCGGCTGTGATGCTTTCACAGCCGATCACTAAAGGTAAATACAGGGCGATAACAAGATGTTACTGGCTCTTTCCTCTTCACACAACCATCGTGTGTGAGAAGGAGATTGCGGTAACATCTCGTTACCGCTTACAGTGTACACCAACACACACTGATTGCCCCCCCCAATAAAGAGGACCTGTCACCACCCATCAAAGTACCTGTCACAGTTCATCCGAGTACCTGTTACCAGGCCATCGGAGTACCCAAGTACCTATTTGCAGTCCATGCCTCAGAGTATACGTTGGGGTGTTTGCTTTCCAAAATGGGGTAATTTTGTGGGTAATTCCACTGTCCTGGTGCTCAAGGACCTTCAAAAGTGTGATGGGTAGGAATGAAATGAGATGTGTAATTTATGCTCCTAGAATGCCTGAAGGTACTACTTCAATGTTGGGCCTCTGTATGTAGCCAGGCTGTGTAAAAGTCTCACATAAGTGGTATCGCCATACTCAGGAGGAGTAGCAGAATATATTTTGGGGTGTCATTTTTGCGATGTACATGCTATGTGTTAGAAATATCTTAAAACAAAAAGCGTTTCTTCTGGAAAAAAATCAACTGTTCAAAAGACTCATTATGCCATAGATTATACGTTGGGGTAGTTGCTTTCCAAAATGGGGTCATTTTGTGGGCAATTCCATTGTCCTGGTGCTCCAGGGCCTTCAAAAGTGTAATAGGTGGTTGAGAAATGAGATGTCATTTATGCTTGTAGAACGCCTGAAGGTGATACTTCAATGTTGGGCCTTTGTATGTGGCAAGGCTGTGTAAAAGTCTCACACATGTGGTATCACCATACTCGGGAAGAGTAGCAAAATGTATTTTGGGGTGTTTGTTCTATGCATATGCTGTGTGTGTGAGAACTAACCTGTTAATATGACAATTTTGTAAACCAAAAAAAAATCTTCATTTTGCAAAGAATTGTGGGAAAAAAATGACAACTCAAAAAAACTCACAATGCTACTTACTTAATACCTTGGAATGTCTATTTTCTAAAAAAGGGTAATTTGGGGGGGTATTTGTACTTTCCTGACTTGGTCTCAAGAAATGAGATTCAACTGATGTACTGAAGGCCTGATCAGATGTGATCAATTTTCAGTGATTGGCACCATAGATTGTAGACTCTATAACTTTCACAAAGACCAAATAATATACACTAAATTGTCATTCAAAGTGTGAGAGTGCTGAAAGCTGATAATTGGTCTGGGCAGGAATGTGGTGTAATGGGGTGTAAGTGCACTGTATTGAGGTGGTTAAAGTGTATTTTTTCTCCAAAAATTGAGTCTGCAAAACCGCTGCACAAAAACCGTGTGACATAAAAAAAAAATTGCCACTATCACCATTTTATTGTCTAGTGTCTCTGCTAAAAATTATAATGTTTGGGGTTTATAAGTAATTTTCAAGCAAAACGTACTGATTTAAACTTGTAAAAAAAATTGGCAGAAAAAGCCTGGTCGACACTCGGCAAGTGATTAAGCAGGAACCAATGAAACATTAGTAAAAAGTGCTCAAGCGCTGGTATGCTCAAATTCTCATCAAAAAGCAAATGATCTAAAAGCTGCAGCCAATGGGTGATCTCTCACTAAAACAGTCAAAATAAAAAGAAAAATTGGTGCGCTAATAAATATATAATAAAATCACAATGGGAAAAAGTGATAAATAGATAAATGTGCAGATCTAATGAATATTGCTAATTAATTGCATTAATGGTGAGTAATGCAAATAATATGAAAAGTGCTAAAAACCATTCATATAAAAACTGTGCAAACCGCCAATTAATAATCCATTGAAAAACTACACTGTGGTGCTCCCTCACACCTCAATAAATATGCACTTCCTAAAAAACATCAAATAAATATGCACTTCCTAAAAAAACATCAGTATGTGTAATCAGTACAAAAAAAATAAAAATGTATAATTTCCCAAAAAAACATCAATATGTGTAATCAGTGCATAGAAAATTAATAGGAAATACTTAATATTACTTAAAATCCCAAAAAGTGCTAATTGTGCAATTCATGTAAAGTGTTTATACTCCAGATATTTGCAATATCACCACCTGAAAAATCATACGAGCAGCCAATGTTAATTACATTCATAAAATGACATCTACTAAAACAGCAATTTAGTCCTGATTAGTAATGAAACATTAACCAACGTTGTTACACTTTAATGTAATTATGTTGTGAATGTAAGTTCACCTTTTACAGAAAAATCTGTAAGGTGAACTTACACAGGACCCCCTCCTCACCACCACCCCCCCCGTCCCACTGACCTGCATGGCGGTGATCTCCCATTCTCGGCCCCTGTATAGCTGCCCCACAGCTCTAGCTCAGCTTTTTCTCTTCTTCCCTGCTGAGAGGATGGGCTACATGGGTTCTGATTGGTCAGCGCCTTCCATATGATGGCACACACCAATTAGAATGATCCTAAACGTCCCTCCTAATGGGGTACGTTTAGGAGATTAAGCCCTGGAGCCGTGAGGCGGCTATACTGGGGCTCAGAACGGGAGATCGCCACCATGCAGGTCAGCAGGACTGGGGGGGGGGGGGGGCGAGGAGGGGGTCCTGTGTAAGTTCATCTTACAGATTTTTCTGTAAAGGTGAACTTACCCTTTAAGGCGCTCCCATTCAGATACATATTTTAACCACTGCAGCTTTCATACCTTTATACTCCTTATGGACCAAAGCAATTTTAAAATTTTCACTTTGGACCTGTTTGATGGGTGATAGATTTTAATTGAAAAATAAATGCTCAAAAATGTCCCACGATATACATCCGCCACATGTCTGGTCCCATTGCTTCACTCACACCGAATGACAGGTCTGGGGGATGACAGCAGATATAGGCAAAGGGGCAGGGTTGGGTGTGGTCACTGGACACAGCAATGTGTGGTGGATGATGTTGCGGGGTACAAAAAAGTAACGTCCTATAGGGGCAGCCTTTTATAACACCCCCCCATGAAGGGAACCCTTATAATTTGTATGCTTTGAGGGGCTCCTGGTTAAAAAAAAATCTTCAGGGTCATTGGAAAATGCTCCTTACACTGATGGTCGCTGAAAAAAATTCCCACCTTAGTGGTCACCAGAATTCTACCCATAGGCTGTTTAAATGGGTGGCAGTCCCTGCTTCACTTCTGAAAAGTGATCCTCAGTGGATCATTTCAGAGGTGGTTTGCAGGCATTCATAAGGTGATATTGCTGCCTCCTAATTAGCTGTGTATTGTTCTTGCAACCAAAGGGGGGATTTTGCATTGAGATACTGTGCCACAAGCGTGAACCACTGCCAGGGAACCTCTGGTAATATCAGCAAATACAAATAATAATATAGTTTAAATTACCCAAATGGATAATGGTTTTATACTTATTTTCTTTATTGTGAAGAATTTGTGAAAAAAAAAAAAAAATCTTTTAGGTACACATGAAATATTTTTTTTTATGAACGTCTCCATCTATCCATGCATGGCTCCTTTTTTTCGTGTGTGTGTTTTTTTTTTTTTTCTTCTGTTTTAGCACATATTGTAAAAAGCCGTTGTTCAGAGAGAACAGCAGCTCATAATGAATTGTATTTCTACAAGTCAGAGAGACTCATTACTTGTATCGCTCAATCCAAAGTTTTCATATGATAGTGTTTAAAACCACTTGACGACCAGAGATGTACCTGTACGTCACTAGACTTCAAGTGGTTATACCAAGATGATTGCAGGCATTGTCCTGGTACTGTTTTATAGAGAAGGTCGGCTCTCCTGTAAAAGCGATCCTAGCAGTTAACTAGCCACTGGGTTGCTTTTACAAGCAGCAGGAGGGGATGTGTCACCCCCCCTCACCACCTGCTGCGGCTTTACGGTGATCTCCCGTTCCACCGGGCACCTCGATTGACCGATAAACCAGCCAGTGCTTCCGTCGGCTGATCATATCATCTTTTTTTTTTTTTCAAGAAATTACAAAGTAATATATGAAAACAAACTATAATAAAATGATATAGCTTCTTCTTTGTAGTTTTATTATAACAAGCAATCTGACAGTACAAGCACAAATATATGTTCCTTTTAACGTTTCAAAAGGTTCGGGTACCAAAACAATATCAGATTTTGGAGATATTACTATGTTTAATCTCGAAGCCTGCAAGAATAATGTGCTAAAGTAATGTACCATAGTATTAAGGTTGCTTTAGTAAGGCATTTATAGCATGAAAAATTACATTAAATGAGTGAGAAAAAAAACAATCAAAGCATGGTTTGCTTTGCCCAGGCGAAAAATAAATACAAAATAGAGTCTCTCTTAATTTCAACCTGTAACTATCCATTTTATTAAATGTAATTGTTTCTGAATTAAGGGGGGGGGGTGATTTAGTGGAGTTTCAATCTGCCCAAAGAGTTTGAGAGGGTTGCTTTGTGGTACCAGTCCGTGTATCGAAACGGTCTCATTCGTTGTGTGATTTCCGAAGTTGAGGGCATTTGCGCTATAAAAAGTTTCCATCTTGTAAAGAAACAACTGGTTGAGCCAAAGGATTGGGCTATCGTGTCTAACCTTTCAATATACAATAGAGCCTTTAGATCATTTTTGACTGTTGTTATCGTTGGTGTCCAAGTTTTTAGTATCGCTTTACATGCAGCCAATAGGCATAAGATGGCCCACTTGGGAATGTAAGAGTTGCAAGGTGTTTGGGATATGTCAGATTTTTCGATGTAGCCAAATGGGCAAGTTGTCTTGTTTTTGGAAATATGTACTGATGTAATTCCAAAAAATTTATCTCCAGTATTTGGTCCCAAAATATTGATTTTTGAACATTCCCAAAACTGGTGTAGTAAAGTTGGACAGAATGAACCACACCAGGAAAGGGTGGAGATAAACAGATCCGTTTTATTTATTTGAAACATGGACGTTTATCTTAAGTTTAAACTGTGGTTCTCTCCAGTTTTCGCTAATGATAATACGTCTAGTTTTGAGATATCCAAAAAAATCTTGGTGGGCTAACTTTTTGTCTGCAGAATCCTTTTGCCAGCTTTTTAGAAGAGTATTTCTCTGTCAATGTGAAAAATGAAAGTTAAGGGGGGTGAGTATAATTCTGATATAGTATAAGAGCTCTATTGCTTGGTCAATCAGTGATTGTGGAAGAGGGTTTTTTGAAACGCCTTTTTAAGTTAGTTTGTTGGACTTTTATAGAGACTCTTGCGACGGGGAGGCAGATGAAATTCCTAAGATTCATCAAGATTTGAACTAGTTTGACTTAGTAGAGTTTGACTTAAAGATAGAATACGCCATATGAAGACCATTAGAGCTCCAGATGGCAAATTTCCTCACAACTCACATTGGTGAGTAACGTGGGATTGCTTTGTAGAGGTAAGTCTTTAGAGATGTTTGCAGATAGGCCAAGTGATCTCCTAATGCCTTGTACACATGGTCAGACATACCGACCACAAAATCTATCAGATTTTTTCCAACGGATTTTGGCCGAAACTTGTCTTGCATACACACAGTCGCACAAAGTTGTCGGAAAATCCGATCGTTCTGAACGAGATGACGTCAAACACGTACGTCGGGACTATAAACGGGCCAGTAGCCAATTGCTTTTGTTTCTTAATTTATTTTTAATTTAAACAATCAGATTTTGTTGTCGGAAAATTTTAGGTCCAGCTCTCGAACTTGGTGTGTCGGAAATTCCGACGGGAAAAGTCCGATGGAGCCCACACAAAAAAATGAAAGCAACAGTGTCAAAATAAATAAAATTATAAAAATAAAAGTAAAGTGCCCCCGTTCGGGGCGTGGCCAAGAGCGGCATGTGAGCGGTCGCATCTCACAGAGCTCACGGTTATCATCCTGTTACGATCCTGCTCACTGGACGACCTACCTGTCTCACTTACCTACTGGTACATCCAGCGGAACATAAGGCATCCAACGAACAGCGTGACCCATATGGACTTGACAAACCGTAAGAAACTGTGAGCAAACCTTATAAAACTACCCAAGGCAGCAGGGAAAGATCCCCCCCCCCCAAGGGCATGCTTTATTATGCCCAAAAGCTTGCACGTTCTACCTGGTAGACTACAGCGGAGGATCTCAGAGCCACTCCAGCCATTTTTCACATGGGGCCTACTGCAGACCAGTCGGAGCAGGCCATCGTGGATCAGCACTCTATGGAGGCAGAGGAGGGGGAAGGAGAGGGAGAGCAACTTACCCTGGTACCCGAGTAACTCAGGGCAGTGAACAAGTGTACTGCTTCGGTGGACACATTAAAAGAACACCTGGGGGGCTTGAAGGAGGAGGTGGGTTTGATCCGCCAGGATATACAAAAGATCAGAGAGCGTACAAATGCTGCAGAAGGCAGGAATCAGTGATGTGGAAGACAAAATGGGCCCACTCATTAGGGATTCCCAATCCACAGCACGGCTGGAAAAAGCTATAGAGTTGGGAGCTGAGGACATTGAGAACCGCCTAAAGTGTAATAACGTGAAAATAGAGGGACTCCCTGAGCAGGTGAAAGGAAGAGATCCCACAGAATTTGTGAAACAATGGCTCCTAGAAGTGCTCGGCAAGGAGTCCTTCACTTCCTTATACTCTGTGGAAAGGGCGCACAGAGTACCACTGCAACTTCTTCCTCCTGGTCAACCCACCGTGCACTATGCTGGCCTGCCTGCTAAACTACAAGGATAAAGAAATTGTCCTCCGGAAAGGCTAGAGAACGTAATATCCAACACAATGGAGTCTGCATATCCTTTTATCCTGAGTTTTCAACAGAAGTCCAGCGTAGCAGGGCCCGTTTCAATTATGTTAAAAAAAGGCTCCAACTTATGCAAGTAACTTATTGCTCTGTGCCCTGCTTAAAAAAAATGTTTGGGGGTTCTAACTAATTTCCTAGCAAAAAAATACAGATTTTTTTTTACATGTAAACATAAGTGTCAGAAAAAGGCCTGGAGCTAAGGTGTATTTAATTAGAGTGCCAATAGTTTAATAATAATTGACAGGATGTAGGTACCTTTTTTCTGTTTGGAGAAGTTTTTGTGTTTGAGGCTAGTGGACTTTAATGGTAAATCTGGTAACCAGATTTTTATTGAATTTATATATTTTAAAATATGTATATTTTAATGTTATCTCTGTCTATTTATTCAGGGGGGCTACAACTAGCAAGATGGCAGTACCAGTTCACCCTATGTCAGTCAAATTGGCATACTCAACATGTTTCACGGGTGTTCACCGCTTCCTCAGGAGCTTTTGTTTACATATTAAGATGTTATAAAAACAGAGACAGTATATAATACAACAAAAATAAGAAAAAGAAAAAACAAGTTAATCATAATATACATAATACGTCACATCACATGACCAATAATAGTAACAACAACGTGATAGTAGCAAGCATGGTGCCCCCCCCCCCCCCCCAAAAGGTGATCAAACCCCTTACCAAAGCCTGCAGTCCAAAAAGAGTGGTTCTGTCCCGGCGGACGCGAGGCATATGTTTTAATATGTTTATTTAATAAAAATGTATCTGTTTTTATACTTTTGTGTAACCTAGTTGTTACGGTACCATTAAAGTCCACTAGCCTCAAACCCAAGAATTCAGAGCTCAAGTAAAAAAATCTTTGAGTTCTCTTTATCTTATTCATTGCACTCTGGAAATCATTGTCCTTTTTAAAATGTTGTCCTTTATTATTAGAATAAACATTGTGTGTGTATGTATGTATGTATATATTACTATGTATGTATACAGTATCTCACAAAAGTGAGTACACCCCTTACAATTTTGTAAATGTACTGTCCCCTCAAAACAACTCAACACACAGCCATTAATGTCTAAACCGCTGGCAACAAAAGTGAGTAACGCTCTCACTCTCTCATACTGCTCACTGGAAGTTCAACATGGCACCTCATGGCAAAGAACTCTCTGAAGATCTGAAAAAAAAGAATTGTTGCTCTACATAAATTTGGCCTAGGCTATAAGAAGATTGTCAAGTCTCTGAAACTGAGCTGCAGCATGGGGGGCCAAGACCATACAGCGGTTTAACAGGACCTGTTCCACTCAGAACAGGCCTCACAATGGTTGACCAAAGAGGTTGAGTGCACGTGCTCAGTGGCAGATCCAGAGGTTGTCTTTGGGAAATGGACCTATGAGTGCTATCGGCATTGCTGCAGAGGTTGAAGGGGTGGAGGGTCAGCCTGTCAGTGCTCAGACCATACGCCACACACTGCATCAAATTGGTCTGCATGGCTGTCGTCCCAGAAGGAAACCTTCTAAGATGATGCACAAAGCCCGCAAAACAGTTTGCTGAAGACAAGCAGACTAAGGACACAGATTACTGGAACCGTGTCCTTTTGGTCTGATGAGACCGAGATAAACTTATTTGGTTCAGGTGGTGTCAAGCGTGTGTGGCGGCAACTAGGTGAGGAGTCCAAAGACAAGTGTCTTGCCTACAGTCAAGTATGGTGGTGGGAGTGTCATTGTCCCGGGCTGCGTGAGTGCTGCCGACACTGGGGAGCTACAGTTCATTGAGGGAACCATGAATGCCAATAGGGATGGGCCCGGTGCTCGATGCGAACCCACGTTCGCATCGAGCACCGGGCGTTCGCTCGCTCGGCGAGCCCAGAACTATTTTGGCCGCTCGCATCACGTTCGTGTGATGCGAGCGGCCCCGCAATGCATTGCGGCCGGCGCGGCCGGCGCAGTGCATTGCTGGCTGATGATTGGCCAAGCATGCACTGTGACCCCGCATGCTTGGCCAATCACAGCCCCGGAAACTCGAAGAGCCATAATTGGCTACAGGCAGGACGCCTGTAGCCAATTACAGCTCAGGGGCTGTAGTACACGCCCCCCCCTATAAAAGGCCGCCACGCCGTCTGCGCCGGTCACATGCTGTTCCAGCGCAGATTGAGCAGGCTAGATCTGTGACACTCTGCTGGATTTAGTTAGGTAGAGAGATTCACTTACAGAGATTGAGTTAGATAGATTCAGTTACAAAGATTGATTGAGAAAGAGGGGCTTGTAGTGTGTTCGTGGCAGGCAGGCAGAGCTCCTATATTTTGTTACCAGAAGCACCTATAGGACTTGTAGTGTGTTCGTGGCAGGCAGGCAGAGCTCCTATATTTTGTTCCCAGAAGCACCTATAGGACTTGTAGTGTGTTCGTGGCAGGCAGAGCTCCTATATTTTGTTACCAGAAGCACCTATAGGACTTGTAGTGTGTTCGTGGCAGGCAGGCAGAGCTCCTATATTTTGTTCCCAGAAGCACCTATAGGACTTGTAGTGTGTTCGTGGCAGGCAGGCAGAGCTCCTATATTTTGTTCCCAGAAGCACCTATAGGACTTGTAGTGTGTTCGTGGCAGGCAGGCAGAGCTCCTATATTTTGTTCCCAGAAGCACCTATAGGACTTGAAGTGTGTTAGTCCCATCACACACACAGAGCTATATTTTCTTCCCAGAAGCACCTATAGGACTTGAAGTGTGTTAGTCCCATCACACACACAGAGCTATATTTTGTTCCCAGAAGCACCTATAGGACTTGAAGTGTGTTAGTCCCATCACACACACAGAGCTATATTTTGTTCCCAGAAGCACCTATAGGACTTGAAGTGTGTTAGTCCCATCACACACACAGAGCTATATTTTGTTCCCAGAAGCACCTATAGGACTTGAAGTGTGTTAGTCCCATCACACACACAGAGCTATAATTTGTTCCCAGAAGCACCTATAGGACTTGAAGTGTGTTAGTCCCATCACACACACAGAGCTATATTTTGTTCCCAGAAGCACCTATAGGACTTGAAGTGTGTTAGTCCCATCACACAGACCTTTATTTTCTTCCCAGAAGCACCTATAGGACTTGAAGTGTGTTAGTCCCATCACACACACAGAGCTATATTTTGTTCCCAGAAGCACCTATAGGACTTGAAGTGTGTTAGTCCCATCACACACACAGAGCTATATTTTGTTCCCAGAAGCACCTATAGGACTTGAAGTGTGTTAGTCCCATCACACACACAGAGCTATAATTTGTTCCCAGAAGCACCTATAGGACTTGAAGTGTGTTAGTCCCATCACACACACAGAGCTATATTTTGTTCCCAGAAGCACCTATAGAACTTGAAGTGTGTTAGTCCCATCACACACACAGAGCTATATTTTGTTCCCAGAAGCACCTATAGGACTTGAAGTGTGTTAGTCCCATCACACACACAGACCTTTATTTTCTTCCCAGAAGCACCTATAGGACTTGAAGTGTGTTAGTCCCATCACACACACAGAGCTATATTTTGTTCCCAGAAGCACCTATAGGACTTGAAGTGTGTTAGTCCCATCACACAGACCTTTATTTTGTTCCCAGAAGCACC
This sequence comes from Lithobates sylvaticus, assembly GCA_028564925.1. NCBI lineage: Eukaryota > Metazoa > Chordata > Amphibia > Anura > Ranidae > Lithobates > Lithobates sylvaticus. Next base: position 141,451,226 of record CM053036.1, on the reverse strand, counting down.
TATAGGACTTGAAGTGTGTTAGTCCCATCACACACACAGAGCTATATTTTGTTCCCAGAAGCACCTATAGGACTTGAAGTGTGTTAGTCCCATCACACACACAGAGCTATATTTTGTTCCCAGAAGCACCTATAGGACTTGAAGTGTGTTAGTCCCATCACACAGACCTTTATTTTCTTCCCAGAAGCACCTATAGGACTTGAAGTGTGTTAGTCCCATCACACAGAGCTCCTCTATTTTCTTTGCAGAAGCACCCATAGGACTTCAAGTGTGTTAGTGGCATCACACAGAGCTCCTCTATTTTCTTTGCAGAAGCACCCACAGGACTTCTAGTGTGTTAGTGGCATCACACAGAGCTCCTCTATTTTCTTTGCAGAAGCACCCACAGGACTTCTAGTGTGTTAGTGGCATCACACAGAGCTCCTCTATTTTCTTTGCAGAAGCACCCACAGGACTTCTAGTGTGTTAGTGGCATCACACAGAGCTCCTCTATTTTCTTTGCAGAAGCACCCATAGGACTTCTAGTGTGTTAGTGGCATCACACAGAGCTCCTCTATTTTCTTTGCAGAAGCACCCACAGGACTTCTAGTGTGTTAGTGGCATCACACAGAGCTCCTATATTTTCTTTGCAGAAGCACCCATAGGACTTCTAGTGTGTTAGTGGCATCACACAGAGCTCCTATATTTTCTTCTCAGCAGCACCCACAGGACTTCTAGTGTGTTAGTGGCATCACACAGAGCTCCTCTATTTTCTTTGCAGAAGCACCCATAGGACTTCTAGTGTGTTAGTGGCATCACACAGAGCTCCTATATATTCTTCTCAGCAGCACCCACAGGACTACCGACTACAATGGCTGGAAGACCGCCAAGGGGAGGCAGAGCGTGCAGAGCCAAGAACACAGGGCAGGCAGGCTCTGTTTCTAGTGGACGTGGTCGTGCATCGTCATCAGCACGTTGCCATGGGACACGCGCGTCTTTGTTTTCGGCAGCTGGACATGTGGAGCCGCATCATGCTGAAGGCTTGGTAGAATGGATGACCAAGCCCTCCTCATCCTCCTCATCCTCTCTCACCCAGGCTCAGGGTACTGACAGAGCATCATCAGCCACCCCTTCCCTAGACCCACCATGTCCTCCTGAGGAGTCCCCCGAACTCTTTGAGCACAGTGTTGGGTACATGCTCCAGGAGGATGCCCAACGATTCGAAGGCTCGGATGACGATACCCAGCTTGAGGAATCTGGCAGTACTGTTCCACCAGCTGCAGCTTACTGCCAGGTTTGCTCTAGTGGTGAAGAGGGAGGGGATGATGTCACTGACTCCACGTGGGTGCCTCAAGGGAGAGAGGATGAGGAGGAGGACGAGGAGGAGGAGGATGCGGCGTCACATGTCCAACGAGGCAGGATGCCCCCTGGAGGCCAGGTAGAGGCCAGCACAGCAACTGTACAACACCGCAGAGCTCCGCCTGTGCAGGGCGCTGCCTCTGCACGTTATCAGAAAAGTTCTTTGGTGTGGGCCTTTTTTGAGACGAGTGCAGCAGATCGCACCACTGCTATTTGCAATATTTGTCTCAAGCGTATCTCGCGTGGCCAAAACATCAGCCGCTTGGGCACCACAAGCATGACCAGACATATGGCGACCTGCCATGCAGCTCGTTGGCAGGCACACATAAAAGACCCACACCAAAGAACTAAGCGGACCTCTCCTTGCTCCTCCTCAGCTGGGATCTCCATCCCCACTACACCTTCAGTCCTCTCTGAAAGCTGCTCTGAGAGGACTGAAGGTGTAGAATTAGGTGTGTCACAACCAAGTACTTGCAGTACACCGACGTCCGATTGCAGCAGGCAAATTTCCCTGCCCCAGCTGCTGGACCGTAGAAAGAAGTACACTCCCAGCCATCCACATGCCCAGCGGTTGAATGCTAGCCTGGCTAAATTGCTAGCACTTCAACTGCTGCCTTTTCAGTTGGTAGACTCGGCCCCCTTCCGTGAGTTTGTTCAATGTGCGGTTCCTCAGTGGCAGGTTCCCAAACGCCACTTTTTCTCGCGGAAGGCGATTCCGTCTCTCTACCGGCATGTGGAGGGCAATGTCCATGCCTCGCTGGACAGGGCGGTCAGCGGTAAGGTGCATATTACCACTGACTCATGGTCCAGCAGGCATGGACAGGGAAGGTACCTTTCTTTCACGGCCCATTGGGTCACTCTATTGGCAGCTGGGAGGGATGCAGGACAAGGTGCAGTAGTGTTGGAGGTTGTTCCGCCACCACGCCTCCAAAACGCGACTACTGCTACTGGTTGTGACACACCTCTCTCCTCCACCCCCTCCTCTTCTTCTTCCTCCAGTGCTCTGTCCTTGGAACCAGCGGTGCTCCGTAGGCGTACAAGGGGCTACGCAAGTACGCAGGCAAAAAGATGCCATGCCGTGCTTGCGCTGGTGTGTTTGGGGGACAGGAGCCACACTGGGCCAGAGGTTCTGGCAGCTCTGCAGGGGCAGGCCGAGAGGTGGTTGACGCCACGTCAGCTTAAGCCAGGAATGGTCGTTTCTGACAATGGCACCAACCTCCTCTCCGCCCTGCGACAGGGGCAGCTCACCCATGTGCCCTGCATGGCTCACGTCCTCAACCTGGTGGTGCAGCGGTTCTTGGGCAGGTTCCCAGGCTTACAGGATGTCCTGAGGCAGGCCAGGAAAGTCTGTGTGCATTTCCGCCGATCTTATAATGCCAGTGCTCGGCTGACTGAGCTGCAAAAGGAGCTGAACCTGCCCAAGAACCGCCTAATATGTGACATGCCCACCAGGTGGAACTCAACGTTGGCCATGCTGCAGCGACTGCACACGCAGCAGAGGGCCATCAATGAGTACCTTTGCGACTACGGCACCAGGACAGGGTCAGGGGAGCTTGTTTTTTTTTCCCCACGTCAGTGGAGCATGATCAGGGATGCATGCACTGTCCTCTCACCATTTGAGGAGGCCACGAGGATGGTGAGCAGTGACAGTGCATGCATCAGTGACACTGTCCCTCTTGTCCACCTGTTGGAGCATACGCTGCGCGGGATAATGGACAGGGCACTTGAGGCAGAACAGAGGCAGGAAGAGGAGGACTTCCTTGCCTCTCAAGGCCCCCTTTATCCGGACAGTGTTCCTTCTGTCCCACCCATCACACAGGAAGAGGATGAGGAGGAGGAGGAGGAGGAGGAGGATTGTGTGAGCATGGAGGTGGAGCCTGGCACTCAGCATCAGCAGCAGCAGTCTTTTAGGGATGATGTACAGTCCCAACAAACCAGTGGACTTGTACGTGGCTGGGAGGAGGTGGCTGGCGATCATGTCATCCTCAGTGACCCAGAAGACTCCGGACCGAATGCCTCAGCTAACCTACGCTGCATGGCCTCCCTGATCCTGCAAAGCCTGCGGAAGGATCCTCGTGTTCTTCGGATCAAGGAGAGGGACCATTACTGGCTGGCCACTCTCCTTGATCCGCGGTACAAGGGTAAGGTTGCGGACCTTATCTTGCCGTCGCAGAGGGAGCAGAGGATGAGACATCTCAGGGAGGCCTTGCAGAAAGGTCTGTGCAACGCGTTCCCAGAAACTGGGAGGCTACAAACTCCTGGTCCTGGGCGACGAGTTGCTGAGGCTTCGGTCAGTGGCAGAAGGAGTGGTGGGGAAGGTGGACGTCTGACCGATGCGTTCAGACAATTTTTTAGTCCGCAGCCCCAAGGTATGATCGGTTCCAGCAACCATCGCCAGCGTCTGATATACATGGTGCAGGAATACCTTGGGGCAAGGTCAGACTTGGACACCTTTCCCACCGAAAATCCTCTGGCTTACTGGGTCCTGAGGATGGATCACTGGCCAGAGCTTGCACAGTATGCAATTGAGCTACTGGCCTGTCCTGCCTCCAGCGTTCTTTCCCAACGCACATTCAGTGCTGCTGGAGGATTTGTGACTGATCATAGGGTGCGCCTGTCCACCGCCTCGGTTGATCGACTGACATTCATCAAAATGAATCAGTCTTGGATCACCACCAGCTACCAGGCACCTGAGGCGGATATAACCGAATAATTTTTAATGTCACATCCCTTCAAGACTGCCTATGCTGATGCTGAGTGACTGTCCTCTTATGTTCACTGACTATCCTCTTCCTCCTCCTCAATGATCCATGCCACCACACCAGTGCCTAAGGCACAATTTTTCAGCCCCTGTTTAACAGGGGCGTGTACTTACAATTTTTTAAAAAAATGCTTCGCAACACGTGTGACTGCTGTGCTCCAAGTACAGTATCTGTGAGGGCCGAGTTGCAGTGTTGTGGCACCAGCACCAGTGCCTAAGGCACAATTTTTCAGCCCTGTTTAACAGGGGCGTGTACTTACAATTTTTTAAAAAAAAAATGCTTCGCAACACGTGTGACTGCTGTGCTCCAAGTACAGTCTCTGTGAGGGGTTGCAGTGTTGTGGCACCAGCACCAGTGCCTAAGGCACAATTTTTCAGCCCCTGTTTAACAGGGGCGGGTAATTACAAATCTTGATCTAATAGTTCACAGCAGGGCCCATTCCTGCGCCCACCAAGAGTAACTATGAGGGCCTGCAGTCTTGTGGCAACACCGTCCACCACCACCGCCAAAGGCCCAATTTTTCTGCCCTGTTCATCAGGTGCTTGCAATTACAAATCTTGATCTAATAACTCACAGCAGGGCCCATTCCTGCGCCCACCAAGAGTAACTATGAGGGCCTACAGTCTTGTGGCAACACCGTCCACCACCACCGCCAAAGGCCCAATTTTTCTGCCCTGTTCATCAGGTGCTTGCAATTACAAATCTTGATCTAATAACTCACAGCAGGGCCCATTCCTGCGCCCACCAAGAGTAACTATGAGGGCCTACAGTCTTGTGGCAACACCGTCCACCACCACCGCCAAAGGCCCAATTTTTCTGCCCTGTTCATCAGGTGCTTGCAATTACAAATCTTGATCTAATAACTCACAGCAGGGCCCATTCCTGCGCCCACCAAGAGTCACTGTGAGGGCTTACAGTCTTGTGGCAACACCGTCCACCACCACCACCACCAAAGGCCCAATTTTTCTGCCCTGTTCAACAGGTGCATGCAATTAGAAATCTTGATCTAATAACTCACAGCAGGGCCCATTCCTGTGCCCACCAGTCTTGTGGCTACACCAACATCTAATAGGGCAAATTTCTGCAGAGTATATACGGCAGGCCCCTACTTTCAAACTTCCAACTTACAAACGAATCCTACTTGCAAACGGAAATAGAAAACAGGAAGTGAGAGGAAATCTACCCCTAGGAAGGGAAATTCTATCATGTTAGATTTAATTTGGGAAAAAGGTATCTCCTCTCTACTGATGCTTTATCACCAATCCTTGTTTCAATTAAAACCCCACTTTTCCAAAAACATTTGTCATTGGGACGGAAAGTGAGGTGACATGTTCTGAACAGATGTGCAAAGACAGCAAATGTTACAGGGGTGATAACCCCTCCCTATGTTCTCCAAAAAGCATAAAAATAGATTTTTTTGGGATGGAGCTACACTTCATAATGTACCTGTTCAGATTCTACTTAAGAACAAACCTAAAGCCGCAAGTGGTTTTAAATGGCTTCTTTTTTTCCTTTACAAATGTCATTTTGTGCAAGGACAGTTCTAAACACGGGAAACACATGCCACTTCACAGGCATACTTTGGACACCCCCCAGGTACCATATTTAAAGGAAAATTTCACTTTTTTTTTTCACTTTATGCATCATTAAAATGACTGCTCCCGAAAAAACGTTAGTTTTTAAAAGTTCTTTTTGCATTGATATATGTCCCCTGGGGCAGGACCCGGGTCCCCAAACCTGTTTTATGACATTAACATGCATATTGGCCGTTGTAATTAGCACTTTTGATTTCGAACGTTCGCGTCCATTATAACGTATAGGGTTCGAAAATTCGCGCGAACTTTCGGTCGGTTCGAAGGTTCTGGTGCGAACCGAACCCGGGGGTGTTCGGCTCATCCCTAAATGCCAACATGTACTGTGACATACTGAAGCAGAGCATGATCCCCCCTCCCTTTGGAGACTGGGCCGCAGGGCAGTATTCCAACAGAACAGCCCCAAACACCTCCAAGACGACCACTGTCTTGTTAAAAAAGCTGAGGATAAAGGTGATGGACTGGCCAAACATGTCTCCAGACCTAAACCCTATTGAGCATCTGTGGGGCATCCTCAAACAGAAGTTGGAGGAGCGCAAGGTCTCTAACATCCACCAGCCCCGTGATGTCGTCATGGAGGAGTGGAAGAGGACTCCAGTGGCAACCTGTGAAGTTCTGGTTAACTCCATGCGCAAGAGGGTTAAGGCAGTGCTGGAAAATAATGGTGGCCACATAAAATATTGAAACTTTGGGCTCAATGTGGACATTTTTCACTTGGGGGTGTACTCTCTTTTGTTGCCAGCGGTTTAGACATTAATGGCTGTGTGTTGAGGTATTTTGAGGGGACAGCAAATGTACACAGTTATACAAGCTGTACACTTACTACTTTACATTGTAGCAAAGTGTCATTTCATCAGTGTTGTCACATGAAAAGATATAATAAAATATTTTACAAAAATGTGAGAGGTGTACTCACTTTCGTGAGATACAGTGTGTGTGTACGTATAATGTATCTCCTTTTAAAATAATATATAAAATTATACTTTTTCCTTTTAAACTTTAACTTTCTGTAATTGCAATACGAATAACACACACAGCTGTAGAAGTTGGACTTGTTAATAAAATTTGATCATCATAATAGGGGTGATTACTGAATTGCCCTTTATGAGCATTTACATAGATCCCATTTTTTTTTTATTTTTTTATATATTCTTGTCAAAATAGAAGTTCTTTCCTATAAAGACTAATACCAAGCAGATGTGGATATTGGTCTTTATACAACACACTTATGACTTTGCTAACAATATCATGACACAGAGCTGGTGAGAGCAGTATGGCTAGGTTTGATAATCATCATTATTACTAAACGTGCACAAGGTTTGTGGTATTTTTTTAACTTCTCTGTATCTGCCTGAATGACAGTTCAACATTCCGTGACCATCCGAGCACCATTCTCTTCCAAGCAAATTGGGCTCTGCTAAGCTTGTTTGTCTCGCTGGAATTTCCTGCGTGAATGTGCCCATTTTTATATAAATACAATATCTATCACACTGATTTGCATCTGGACAGTTTACTCGGTCTTGACCTTCTGTACTTTCTGCAACTCATGGAAATGCAAATGCAAGTTAATGTACTATTTTACAGTGTAATTTTGAAAGGGATGAGCTGTAGCATGCCCAGAGCTTGTCATAAAAGTGATATATTTAAAGTAGGTCAGATTTATTTTTTATGTTACGGGAAATTACACAATCATTGCTTTTACAAGTAAAAGAAAACAATTCAACTGGGGGATAGTGTTGGTATTTAGACTTCATTTATATCTCATTTTGCCACTATTTGGATTTGTGCTACTGGGCATGGTTCCCACACTGACTAACCTATAGTTTTATCTTCTTAAATGTTTATGACCTTTATAAAATGTTTGGCACAGTACTACTCATGCCTTTTGATATTTTGGTTTATTATTTTTTTTAACACGTCCGTTCCAAAAAAGAACCATTTACCATTTGTAATAATCTGATTTTCAACTTTTGAAGTGGTTTCATGGTATATAGACTACTTGATCTTTGATTATTTACTTGTATTCTCCCACTGTCAGGAGAGTAATATCAGGTGGAATCTCGCACTGTAAGATCATCTCATTGAAATGTTAGAGAGTTTACCCTTTGTACTACTGAAACTAAACCTAGGGTCACCCACGCTATGATACACAGTAAAATTTAGGCTACTATTCAAGATAAAATTCCCCAAACACCTCAAAATTTGGCAATCCTGGACCACTTTCTTCCTCTAGACTTTGATGAATCCCTCCTGGAACTTTGAGGCATGTTCTCACATGAGCACCGTGGCTTGAACCTGGGGCTCGTCCGGAGTGGTCAACCTCATTCCTTTCCCTCCTTTCCTTCCTTCCAGTGGAAGTAAACTTCCATCTTTTGCTTTTACCTATAGGTAAGCCTATAATAAGGCTTAACTATAGGTAGTGTAAATATCTCCTAAAAGTGCACCCTTTAGGAGATATTTAGTTTACATGCAGCCAGTGATAAAACTGGCGCATGCGCTCTGAAGTAATGGCCTCCCATGCCATTTCTTCAGAGCTCCCTGCCAAGAATGGGCACATGCGGCAGTGACTTCATTGCGGCTCTGGTTACCTCTTTGTAAACTTCTTGTCCACCAATTCTGGATATTTTTGTAATCGTTCCAATGTTGGTTCTCCTATTTGATTTAATATGCTTTGAAGGCATTGTGCCTCCCTTCCCTCATGTACGTTGTATAGCTAAAGTGTCCTTGAACTGACATATTGTGGAGCTTTGTACCTGTATGTATGTGTTATGTCCTCCTTTATATTGAAATCTGATTTGCATTCTTTTCAATAACAATAAAGTTTGAAAAAGAAATATTAGAGAGTATGATGAATTTCCCTCCCATATGGACTTCCTTTGATAGTTAAAAAATGTTTAGGCTGCTTACTTCTGGTATATACATGAGGTTTTCAGCTGCTTGCGTCAGGGCCATTAAAACTTGTGCATCTTGGCAATGTGTGCCAAAATACTTGTATTAATGTTTACAAAGTATTAGCAGAACACACTGCAAGCACGTCCTGAGTGCAGTTCATTGTGATGCCTTTCATTGTGAACAGCACTCCAATGCAGTGCACAGTAAAGTGCAATTCACCACAACACACGCTGTGCATTGTGATGTCCTGCATTGCTAAAAATGGGTCATGTGCAAGTTTAGATCTGTTATAGTGCATTCATAATGAATAGGCTGACCTAACATGACACATGAAATGGATTGCTAAATGGTAAATTGCGATGAGACTAAATCTTGTATTCCATCGGTGTACTTTTAAAGCTGAACTGCAGGTAGATATAAAAACGCAAACTAATACGGCTTTTGTGTTTTTATTATTTTATAATTTAAATGTATTTTTTAATCTCTCTGTGTACATGCCTGTATTTGATGTGAAATTGACCATTTGCAATCCGCTGTATAACAGAGCTGAGACTGGGAGGGGAAAGGACAGCACAGGGTCCCAGGGGCTACAAAGTTCATGTGCTATCAAGTGGCATGCTTATATGAGGGGGTACAGATTGAGAGAAATAAGCTCCAGGCCTCAGAACATTGCACAGACAGCACTTTATTGATTGCACGTATATACAGTATTAGTATGGCATTTACGTGGTTGGATATACATAAGGGTGCATTGCATATGGATTGTGTGTGTGTTATTTATTTATATATTTAGCTATATATATATATATATATATATATATATATATCTCATTTATTTGGTTATAGGTAGCAGTATTAGAATTATTATATTGCATGACACTGTCACTTTATATCTTTTTAGCACTTTGTTATATACTATAGAAGTGTGAACACTTGTCTGGAGTCAACAGCACATTATTTTCTTATAATTATTTCAATAGCAGCACATATTTGCGCTGAAGTAACCTTTATAGTTAAACACTTTGATAAGCTCACCAGTCTGCTACTTCTTTTTACTGTGTCAATAACAGACGAGGGAGGTACAAGACCTATAAGAGGCACCTAACTTCTGCACAGAGAAATTGGATCTGCTTCCCTTAAAGACTGGTATGTGCTCTCTGGCAGAGCTGTGTAAATCTCTCATGACTGGATGGATAGATGTACAAATCCTTTGGCATGGAAAACAATTCCCTTATACTTATACACTCACCGGCCACTTTGTTGGGTACACCTGTTCAATTGGTTGGTAACACAAATTGATAATCAGCCAATCGCATGCCAGCAACTCAATGCATTTATGCATCTAGATGTAGACGACTTGCTGAAGCTTAAAGCGAGCATCAGAATGGGAAATAAAGGGGATTTAAGTGACTTTGAACGTGGCATGGTTGTTGTGCCAGACGGGCTGGTCTGAGTATTTCAAAAACTGATATACTGGAATTTTCATGCACAACCATCTCTAGGGTTTACAGAGAATGGTCCAAAAAAATAAAATATCCAGTGAGCTGCAGTTGTTTGGACGAAAATGCCTTGTTGATGTTAGAGGTCAAAAGGAGAATGGGCAAACTTATTTGAGATTATAGAGAGGCAACAGTAACTCAAAAAAACACTTGTTACAACCAAGGTATGCAGAATGCCATCACTGAATGCACAACACATCAAACCTTGAAGCAGATGGGCTACAGCAGCAGAAGGCAACACAGGGTGCCATTACTGAATTTTGCAATAGAGGGTTAAGGGGAATTCAGGTACCTTTGTAATTGTGGGTTAGAGGTATTTCCTTGATCCAGAGGACAAACAGCTTCCACAGGCTGGATCTAGCAACCAGTGGTTAGGCTTCTCTCACTGGCCTAGCAGCTGATGAGATGCTAGGTCAAAGACTCTGCCACAGACTTGTCAATTTATCGGAATCGTTGTGCAATCCTCTGCCACAGGAAGGTACAACCATCAACTTGTTGCAAAGTTTAAGAACTGTCACAGTGCCAGTTTCTTTCAGCCAGTCCGGCGGTACTGTGTGGTAGGTCACCCGGGTTGTGTCCTCTAACTGAGTCTCCAGGCTCTTCCAGAGATACCAGCCTTGTTGCTCGGTCCCCTTCTAAAAAAGTCCTCCCCTGGATCCTCCAGTCGCTTGGCTTCTCCCCACAGGCAAGACAGCACAGGACCACCCCTGGATCGGTAGGCCCCAATACTTCTGGGCCTACCCTTCAGTTGCGAAGCCTTGGGCCAGCCGGCCCCGAGACATGGAGTAAGGCAGCACACACCTTAGGCCAGGAGGGCCATGAGGTCGGGATAACGAACCCCAAAAAATGGCGTCTGTACCTTAAGTACCCTTACCCAGAATGCTCACTCCCACTGGGCTGTTTCTGAGTAAAAGGGGTACCCAGTACATTTAGCCTGTTGCATTTCCAACACTTACCGGTGGTGACAGCGACACCCACGGTCAAGTGGAAACTAGCACAACCCAGCTAAACTGGTACAGAAACCAGAACTTTAGTATAATTAGTCTGAGCCAAACTGCAGCTACAAACAAACTTAAATTTACAAAAATAATAGCGTCTGCTCATTAGGAGCAGGGCGCTACATATGCATATGAAAAGATGGAATGTCTAGACAGTTCAGGATATTGTCACCATATTTGTGAGAAAGAGAAAACGTATATGATGTCCTCTTGCAACCAACGCGTTTCGGAGTAGAATATTTCTCCTTCAGGGGTGTATGAAGAGCAAACATATATATATATATATATATATATATATATATATATATATATATATATATATATATATATATATATATATATATATAAACATAGTTAAAGAACAGTAAATGTCTGGTAATATAGAGTTATAGTAGAACATATGATTGTATAGAGAATTTAACTCATACACTTACACTTGAAATTCTTCTTGCCACCAAAAATTATGCAACATTCCATCATATAACGTTTAAAAACAAGAGAAATACACAGAGAATCTACAGACACAGCTCTTACTGCTATGTGTATTTCTCCAGCTATGACTAAGCGCCTTTGAGGCGTGAAACGCGTAAGCTACTGTTGCTGTTTTGCTGTATCGCATGAGATGTCACTACTTTGGATTTTATCTTTTGCCTAATAAAGAAGTTTTTGCTGAAGTGCGGCCATCCAGACTTCCCTTTTTCCTCTATGTGTATTTCTCTTGTTTTTAAATGTTATATGATGGAATGTTGACCTTCTTCTTGCCACCAAAAATTATGTAAGTGTATGAGTTAAATTCTTTATACAATCGTTTGTTCTACTATAACTCTATTACCAGACATTTACTGTTCTTTAACTATGTTCTAGATATAGTTCCCTCTTCATACACCCCTGAAGAAAAAATGTACTCTGAAACGCGTTGGGTACAAGAGGACTTCATATATGTTTTCTTTCTCACAAATGTGGTGACAATATCATGAACTGTCTAGACATTCCATCTTTTCATATGCATAATTTTAGCTACTATGTTTAATCATGAATAAATAATTTTTTGTACTACAAATACTCTTTATACTCTTTCAATTATATCCATATGTGCCTTTTAAAGTCCACCATAGGGGATATTTTCTTTTCTGCTTCTAATACTGGATGTGGCACTATATTGGCATAATATTGCTGTTCTGCTCTATTTGTAGTTTGTTTAAAGGGGTATACATCATGTCAGAACCTAGAGTGTCAGGCTGGGAAGTTGCCAAGGTCAGGGCAGCATAAGAGAAGCAACATCTAGTGGCCCTTACAAGGGTAGCGCTGCATATAGTAAAGGAATGTGCACTTTCTGGAGTCAGAAGTTTCTGTTTGTGTTCAAACGTGAGGCATGCCACTGCACAGGTTAATGCATGACCTCTGTCTCTAGTCTATGAATTGACAATTCCTGTGAAGACACTACATATCCCACAATCCCTTGGCCTCTCAGTCTAGTCCTCTGCAGGTAAGAGTTAAATGCTAATGAGATTTGACACAACCAAAAGCAGACTGAGCAATTAACAGATGCAGTCTTCACATTTGTGATGCAACACAGAGGAAATGGTGAGGCATTGATTGTGACCAGGACCAAGAAGTTAACTTGTACTCTTGAGAATAGGGACAAGCTAGGTGAATGAATACATGGATATAAGAGAATCGATCAGCCATAACACCACAAGCTTCAGCTGCAACATCCATCATTACAAGGTAAGGCTAATACCTAGTTAAAACAACAAAAACTTGTGGAAGTGTATATAGCAGTGTAAATGTTGGAAACCAGTTTTAATTGGTTCCCCTGCTGGCTAAGAAGCCGCACCCCAAAGATTTTTTTATTTTTTTTCCCCATTTAGGCTGAATGCCCCTTTCTGTGTTCATCGCATATTATAAATTGATTACCCTGCCTAGCATTTCCTCTTTTTATTAGGTACCATTGTTATTTTTTCCAAGTTACGTGCTCTGTCATAGTGCTGTGAAAAACACAGTGGTTTGGTTTAATATTATATCAACCACTGCTATCGTACTTGGCTTCAAAGAGAGTCATTTTAAAATTTAATCAACAACTTTATCATTGCCTGCAGGCAAAAGCTACCAGTGCAAAAGTGTGTGCCACAGCCTGTGATAGAATTGTACCTTAGTCTCCTTCTCCTTTTCAGCCTTTTCATTTTATCTTCATTTTGAAGTAGAGAAAAAAAAAAAAACGAATAAAAGTTAGCTGAAAACCATTTTCATTTTCTGGAGTTGTAAATCTCTCAGGACTTTCCCCTGAAATGTTGAACTCTGCTGTCTTCTTTAACAATGTTATGTCTTATTAAAAGTGAACCCACTAAAGGAGTGCTAGGTATGTGTCTGTTATAGCGTTATGATCTGTGTTCTAAGCAACGACCACTGAAGTTCAAAGATATCTCTCTTTCTGAATACAACTTCATTTCCTGACATCTTGGCCAACCTTGACCAAAAAGCCTTGATTTTACTCTGAAATAGTTGTAGGTATGTTTATCAGTAATTCTCATAATCCCATTGAAAGTAGGTGAGATTGTACTACATACATACCGGGGCATTAACTAAGCTTCCTGTGCCGTTCTAAAACTAAGCAAAAAGATCAGTTTTAGGTCTATCTGCACCACCTACACCAGTTTCTATTACAGAGTGAAATAGAAATTGGCACAGATCTGTACCTGATATCCACAGAATAAATATGGCAGTTTTCGATCTATAAAAAAAACTGCTGCAGATTCACGCCAGATGCAACCTTGTTTTACAGGATGTGAGCTGCCAGCAGACCGCTCCCATTACTTTCTTTGCCCTTAGAGTGATTACACAGCATAAGCAGATACTGCACAGGGGTTAACACCCTTCTGAGCCAAGATGGGGATGAGGACTACTGTTGGATCGGAGCTTGCAGATCCATCTCTCTGGTCTCTAGGATGTGTGCTGTGCCCATCGCAGTCACATAGCAAAGAACTAATTACTCCTGATTAACAAAGGTGCTTGCACCCCTTTTTGGTAATTAGGAACTGTTTTCTAAGTTTATAAGAATCATGCAGCAATTCTTTAATTCCCCCACTGTGTACAGTTGGCTCTATTTTCAGTCAGTTCAACCACTATCAACCAAGCACTGCGGGGAGACTATCAGAAGGTATGAGACTTATCCCTATGCTGCCCCCCCCCACTTGCATGAGTCTCCTTGCGTCTGAAACATCCCTTCACATGGATGCTTCCTATATTGTTGCGTTCCTCACCTATTCCATCCTAAGACACCGGTGTTGGCATGAAAAGATGACTCTAATGGTGAATCCACCAGTCCCCAATTAATAAATAGGCACTGCAGAGGGTCAGTGTAAATGGGTGGGTGGAATTGGAAAACGGGAAAACATTTTGCCAGAGATGTGCTTTAAAGAGGAAGTAAACCCTCCTAACAAAGACGAAAAAAAAAAAAAAAACCTGCAAGACAAAGGCATAATTAGCTAGTATGCATAGCATACTAGCTAATTATGTATCACTTACCTGAGATCGAAGCCTCGGCATCGGTCCTCTTCTCCCCCTCCGACCGCCGACATCTTCTCCCGGAGTGACTTCCGGGTATCGCGGCTCCGATGCTGTGATTTGCCGGAGCCGCGATGACGTCACGCGCATGCGCACGAGAGTGGCATATAACAACTGAAGCATCGGCATATAGCGCCGTTGCTTCAGTTGTCGCTAGTGCGCATGTGCCGCATGACATCGGCACATGCAAATACAGGTATATCTCCTAAACCGTGCAGGTTTAGGAGATATCCCTGTTAGCTACAGGTAAGCCTTAATATAGGCTTACCTGTAAGCTAAAGTTGTAAAAGAGGGTTTACTTCCTCTTTAATATGCACTGTTAAGATAGGATAAGGATATTTATAGAATAAATTTAGAATATTATAGTGCAAAATATTTGATATACCTAAAGTTTACACCTGTATTGTTAAGTTATTTCAATATACCTTTTTATTACTTTTACATTATATTTCCTCCTAATTAAATACCTCATAACTTCTAAAACCTTTTTTATATGTGGAATTTCTAAGACTGCATGATTTATCTCTTTGCTTTATAAAAGCCCAACTTTGCATTTCAAGAAGTAGATGATATAAAGTGGAGCAACTGAACTTATTTTGAAGTTGCCCCAAAACTCGCCCACCCCCCTTTCAGTCGAACATACCCCTGTTCCTGATCCAGCTCTACAATGTCTTCAAAATGTTCCAGGCCAGGGTCACACGTTCACTCTTCACTCTTATTTAATTCTATGAACAATTAGTCCAGAGTAATAGTTTGTTCTTCAGAGTTCTCCTAAGAATTAAATGGTTTGATCAGAAACCTTTTAGGTTGTAGCAGTATTCTCATCAGCAGTACAATATGCAAAGTAATTCAAGCTGTTTAAATCGGATCCTGTTCATGGTTCGTAAAATTAAAAAACGAAAACTTGTAAAGCTTGTTAGTATAGTCTGGAATTAGACCCTCCCAACCCCCAATGTATAATGCCAAATCTTTCCCAATAGTACCCCGTGAAAAGAGCCACAGTCGCAAATGACCAGGAATCCTACACTGACAGGATTGTTGGATGCAGGAGATTCATCAGCAAGCATGGCCCTTCAAGGACCAGTGTGATCGAGAATTCTTAATTTTACATGGGTTTTCTCTACCCACCCAAATGCTTTCAACCTGGTGTTCCACTTACCAGCAAGCTGTGCAACTCTGCTGCAAGCTGCACATGTTTCCACACTCGCATTGATGGGTTCAGTGGCTCTTCTTTAATGGTCCTAGTATGAGTGAATGTGAGATCCTTAAGGGCAGGGACTCATGTGAAAGAATAGTATGTGACGCATTGTAAAAATGAACAGCATTACTGTATATTAATATCAGTTATGAAATAAGAAATTGTACAGTATACTTGAGATTGGCATGGTATTTTCATGCTGTTCTACAGGTTTTCAATCAAGTGCATTCCACCTCACTAAAAGTTTAGAACCGTATGTTGCTACCTGCCAGAGTTAGACAGTAGATCTGTCCTACTATGCAAGACAAATGAAAAAGTAAGTATCAGAAAAAGTTATTGCCCAATAAAATGAAATATTAAAAACTAGAACACTGCTAAGTACTATTAATAAAATGGTTATGGTCCCCCAACTGACTGGCACACACATAACCTGTGTTGGCAGGCCGTACCGCGTTAGAATAATTTTTGCAATATATATATTTTTTTGTGATAAGCCAGAGCCAGACCTTTGGCTGGACAGCTGTAATATTTTCTACACCAATTCAAAAGTAAATGCACTTTTAATGAATGTTAGATATAACAGTTATCAATATATCTGCTGGTAGAATTTAGTCACTGCGGTGTAATATATGCTGCGTTTGACGTATTGCCAAACTATCAAGTGCAGTTAGGCAAAAAGCACACAGAGTTGTTGCATCCAATACTCAGATTTTAATGATTGAATAGTGTATACAATATATGAATTGCAAAGAAAGGTGGACACACGTCCCTTGACGAATAAGAATACAAAATAATTGTGCAATGGTTATATAACTTGTTTGTCTCTAAACTGGGTCATCATTCTGGAAAGAATACACATTTTCAACAGACATTTGGTACTAAGATATAATATATCATCTTAATTATCGGTTTCCCCCCGAAATGTTTATTCTCAAATTGGTCCTTCTCGTGTCCCAGAAATACTTGTTATTCTGTACTTATTGTGCAACAATCCTCTAACCATCATCTTAACTAAAGGTTATACACTGATAATATTTAAAGCATAATTCTTAAGTTAACTAAAGCATAACTCCTATCCTTCACTAGACCCTTCATGCAAACCCTTGCTTTCAATGAAAATTAATCTTACTGCTCAAATACAACAAAGGAATTATCTATTTAACAAGGAAAGGTAAACTTGGATTGAAAAGCTGTGAACTGTTCAGAATAGCTCCTAACTAGTGAAGGAATCTCATTTAGTAGGGCAGTATTCTAACTGGGATATAAATAATTTTGTATACACTGCAGGGGACAGATTGACTGCCTTTGCCAAGAGGTCAAGCTGGCAAAGCATTTAAATAAAGAACTTTTTCAGCATGTTCTGTAAACTGCCTCAGGGATTTTCGGGAGACTTTTGAATATTTAATATGATGATTCTGGTGAAAGCAGACTTAAGGTTTCTGTTTTAGGCCTTTCACTTTTATAATGATTAAAGAATTTTACCCACTGATCAGCTACAGAGACCTGCTGATCTTTGCATGTATGCGTTATTTCTTACAGGCAGTGGGGGGAATGTAGGAGTGATTGTACAGTGTAGACGGGCACCTAATTGCCCAAAAAAACACAAGTTTAGCAAAAAGCAGCGAATCCCTTCTGTGTAGTCCAGGGATGTGTGAAACTTGTTTTCTGTACAATTTGTGATGGTATCATTGTGACTGTGCCTTGGTAAGGCTTGGCTACATTCATATGCATGGGGAGATTTCAAAAAATGAATTGAAGGCCTCCAAATGCAGAGATCATTTTGTACAATAGACCAGTTCCCTACCACCCAATCTATACGACCTACATATGTAGTGGTTTTACCATTGCTTGAGCAAATAATTATATACATGTGCTTCGCTTCTAACCTTTTTATAGGCAGTCATTAAGAACCACAGCTCCCTCTGATTTCTTTACAGATTTGGTTATAGTTTGCTATTTTTATCTATTTGTATGCATACAGTGTACAGTATGTCACATTTAAGCCACTTTTAAGGGCAGTTATCAATGGGCTTTGGGCTTGTGTTGATGGGCAAATGCAACTTATCTTTTCAGGTGCATTCCACTTGCATTGATTCACTTATGCCTTGCTTACATGATTATGCTATGTTGGTGTACTTGTTCTAACTTGCATTGTGGCATGTGTTAATTTGTATTAGGGCAACTCCTTAATTTGAATGGCCCACTTAACACACCGAAACATACAATTTTTTTTTTTGTAACGCAGTGCACTACTATTTATTACATTGCTTTGCCCTGTGTTGTGCAAGGAAATGCATGTACATTGGTAAGGAGCATTGGGGCGCCCCTTTAAAATGAATGGCACCATGTTGCACCAATAAATTTGACTTGTTACTGCAGCAAGATGGAGTGAACAAAGCCCTAGAACCACCTCTGAGATTATTCAGTTCATTTATGGGTGCATTTAACAATGCAGAATAACATGCAGTTGACCTTCTGCTGTTAAACTGCCTCAACCTACTTTGAATTGCTTTTGCATTCCAATTGACTTGCGTGTGTGCGTTTGTGTTTGTGTGTGTGTAAGCAATTCTGACACAGGCCTTTAAAAAGGTTGTCTTGATTGTATTTTTGTTACTAAAGTACGGTATATCAAAAGGAGCCTTAAGCTGGCCATACACTATACGAAAAATCGTCCGAAATTCGATCATGCACACACTTCATTTCGGTTTTCGGCAAGTTAGTGGGCACAAATCGTTAATCGTTGGTGACGTTCTTGTGTAAAAAAAATTGAACCGCAAGTTTGGAAAACTTCTGCCGAACGATTGATAAATTGCAAGGTTAATGCGTTATTCGTCCGTCAAAAAAATGTTTGCTACTGCGCATGTGTGAAAAACATTTAACCCGGAAGGTTAATATTCGTGGCAAAGAACGTTCACGTCAAAATGTCATGACAAATCATCCACACCAACAACTATATAACCTGCAACCTGGTCAATTGTAATATACCCATCTTTTAAAAAATAATACAACAAACCAAATATGCAATATATATAAACTTTATTGCAAATCTAATTTTTTTTTGTAAAAGTACAGAAATATTGTTCCAAACTTTTTTTTTTTTTTTTTTTGGCAAATTTTTTTGGTTTAATAATCCAGTAGTTTTGTGATTTTGGCCTGCATAAAAAACCTGGTTGGAGTTTCTGTTTGAAGTTTGTGATGGCAGTCACCCCTACTATAAGTGCATGTCCACATATGTCATATTTGTGTGCATGAACGCACTACCATATGTGCACATACTGGTAGTGTGTTCATGCACACAAATATCACATATGTGGACATGCACTTATAGTAGGGGTAACTGCCATCACAAACTTGAAAGCCAGCTTTGCTCCAACCAGGTTTGTACATGTCAGGCCTGAAGTTTAAGTGTTTTCTAAGAACCCTCCTTTCATCATGGGATTATGGCAGGAGGCAGTTTCAAGGCTCCCCCTCCTGTATGAATGGGTCACACAGGTGCCTTGTTAGGTAAAGTGCACTGAGGTGAGGTCACATGGCCCACATGGGCTAACTGCCTGTATACCTCTGACGTGAGATCACATGGCCTAACCCCTATAGGCCATGTGATCTCACGTCAGAGGTATACAGGCAGTTAGCCCATGTGTAGTTAAACAATAAAGTGCTTGTCCTCAACAGTAGAACTAGCTGAATTTGTGGAAACAATGACCACATGAAGTGAACTAGACAAACATGAAGGCACACAAAAACATGTACACAAGGGACACGTGTTAAATTTTACACAGTGTGTCAACTACAACCAGAAAACTTTTTTGGACAGAGGTCAGGTGATCTTTGAGTTTCTCTAATTCTGAGGAGCACTTCAGAATATCAGCTGCCAATCTTTGGGCAGTGAGGGAATTTAATCCCTGTTCCTGAGACAGATCATGTGCTGTTGAAGATAAGAAGAAAAAAAGTAAAATCAGTAAAATGTTTGGGAAATGGAGTTGATGCTAAAGTGTATGTGTAGTGGATTACCTGTGCTGCTTGTGATGGTCTCAGAGGAATGCTGGGCCTGGTTTGCTTCAACACCTGTTATAGTTTGGGATGGTTCTGCATCATCATCATCTGGTCCTATAGCAGTAGCTGGAGCCGGGTCATCAACCACAACAATATCCAATTCTGTTGTCACTGTTCTGCTTTGAAAGTGTGTTTTCTTGGGTCTTTCTTGGTGGTAAAAACAAAAAATCATGTATTAAGCATGCATGCTAAAGAATATAGTTTGCATTGATGAAGACATTACAGAGAGACTGCATGGATTGCATGCCTAGCTAAAAGAGAAGAAATATCAGAAAATAAGCTAAAATACCTTTTTTGATAATTCTGTGTATTTTCTGCAACTGGTCTTCCTCCCTATGCTTCAAGTCAGACCATCTCTTGCGCAGCTGGTCCTTTGTTCGCTGCACACCATACTTCTTCTCCAGCACATGGAACACCTTCTCCATGATGGTGTCTTTTCTCGTATTAGGCCTGGGGTAGTTTTTGCGCCTCCCATCATAATAATTCTTTTCAAGAATCTTCACCATAGTTTTCATCTCATCCAGGGACATAGATGTTGCCTTTTTTTAAAAAACTTTCCTGGTTAAATGATTCTGGAACGGCATGGGCGTTGTCTTCAAACATCGTTCTGTTGGTAAAGATGGCGCCGAATGAAGAGGGGCGGAGCTTCTACGAATGAAGAGGGGCGGAGCTTCTAAACTCCCATAAAGCACCCTAAAGCACCATGCTTCACTCTTTCCGGCCACACAGACCGTTGTGACGTACGAACACAGACTGTACCCTCGCAGATTCGTTACAACTGAAGGTAAGCAAACCATTATAAAATTTCTAGGGCAGGGGTGACAATTTCAATTTCATTGTGTGCCAAATCAGCATTATGATTGCCCTCCAAAGGGCCAGTTGTATCTGTAAGATTACATGCCCCCCTTACATTATATGTCAAGAGTCACCCCACCTTTAGAAGTTGAGTCCCCTACTCTCCCTTACATAACATACATGTCAGTGCACCACTCCTTCCCAGGGCTGGTGCAAGGTTTTTTTTACACCCTAGGCAAAACCTAATTTTGGCTGCCCCTTTGGCTACACCCCTGACTACACCCCCTTTGCCCTGCCCATGTATACCCCACCTTTTTATATATTGCTAACATTTTGGGGGGTGGAGTCAGTCACTGAGCTTGGGGGTGGTGGGGGGCATTGTTACGGCACCCCTGACTGATGTGTGCCCTAGGCCGGCGCCTACCTTGTCTATAGGTAGCGCCAGCCCTGCCCCTTCCTTATGCTGCTGCTGGGAAGAAGCTGGATGCATTGCTGGAAAGCAGAAAGTAGGGGTCTGGAGGAGGACCAGAGGAGGGCTAGAGCTCTCGAGCAGCTGCAGGAGAGGTGTGAGGGCCACATGAAATGGCCTGGAGCATTGCTGGGACAAGGCAATTTGGTGCCCAGGGCAAAGATAGCAAACTGCGCCCCCCCTTTTTTATTAAAGATTCAATGTTGTTTCAAAACAAGAATATACTGTATTTCTCGGTGTATAACATGCACTTTTTCCCCCTTAAAATCGGGGGAAAGTCGTGGGTGCATGTTATTCGCTGATCCCCCCCCCAAAAAAAGTGACCAAAATATCGAGCGGTGCTGGGGCAGGCAGCAGGGAGGTGGAACAGCGAGCGGAGCCGAACAGTCGGCTCGGTCTTTTTCGGCGGCGGAAAATTTAAACGTGGGCAAGGCTGCAAATGACGCTTAAATGTATTTTTTTAATTGCCTTCTCTCCTAAAAATGTTTGGAATTAAAATGCCCTCCTAAACTTGGGGTGCGTGTTATACGCCGAGAAATACGGTACTTAAAACAATACAAATTCAATGAGTTTTTATGCAATAGAAACACAGTTAACCCACACAGTATTGCCCCCATTCCCCTGATTCACATCCTTCACAGTTCCATATATTTTACTCCCTTCACTCTCCCAACTTTTACAGAGCAGAGAGCAGGAGGCAGGAGCCACAGGACAATCCTAAACTGAAGGCGGGGCATGGGAGCTGCTGGGTTGCCTTTTCATATTAGTGAACTGTTTTTTGGCTTATAGGACCGCCTCCTAGCAGCCAATCACCTCCCGATTAATGTGACAGCCAGCTACTGCTCTCCACGCATTGTTGGTCCCACCCCCAGTGCAGAATTGTCCCGCCTCCCGCCATCTGCTCCTCTCTACTCTGCTAATGATAGCGGAGGAGGCTGGGGACAAAAGAGGCGAGTAAATGGCGTGATCGCAGCAGGCCAGAAAGAGAGCAGCAGCTCATTCTGGATGCGGGTCGCCATTTAGTGATGGCCAGCATAGGATAAGGATTAGGATAATGATACTCTTTTTTTTTTTTTAGACGTGCTAGCAACCCACCCCCTCTCAGACTTCGCCCAGGGCACCCTTCCCTCCTGCCCACCCCTTGTACCGGCTCTGGCCTGGAGGGCACGATTCGGCACGCAGCCCTTGTTTTTGACACCTGTGTTGTAGGGTTTTAATTGTTAGGTGTAGTTTGACAACTGAACATTGATGCATTTTTTGTTATTACAGGTGCAATGGTGGACAAATTTACCTCACCACATTTTCTGCCACAATTCCTCAAAATGTACCGAGGTCTTCCATGCCTATGGAAAGTACGCTCCAAAGACTATTCAGACCGTCCAAAACGTACAGAAGCATATACAAAATTAGCGGAACTATGCATGGTTGTGTATGCCAAAGCAGATGTATCCCATGTCAAACAAAAAATTGCTAATCTGCGTACTATTTTCAAAAAAGAATTAAATAAAATTGCTGAATCCAAAAAATCTGGTAAAGGTGCAGATGAAGTATACGTGCCGCGCCTGTGGTATTTTGAGAATCTTCGTTTTCTAACTGACCAGAAGGAAGCACGACCCTCTGTGTCAAGTTTAGACAGTAGCACTGTAAATCCTTCAGGCGATGAAGAAGGAACATTTGATGAAATGCCAAGCAGTCAGGTAAGTCAGCATATTATTTATTCAAATACACTTTTATATGTACAGATTAAAAATTTAATAATTAAGAGATTAACCAAAAAATGCTAAACACATCAAAAGCACATGTACCTTTTGTACTTTTGATAATTTTCTAACATAAACAATTAATTTACAACTGTGTTTAATACATAAATAAGATATAAATGCAGCCACGCAAATATACATATATCATTTATAGATTTATTTTGCCAATCTACTGCTCCACGACCAAGAAAATAGTCCATATAATCCTGGCGATTCTGACGAGCAAGTTGACTGGAGAGATGTGGTGGGGCACGGCCTAGGTTTAATAGGCCTTCTGTATCATTACGCCACTCACCAGGCATAACATCCCCAGACAGAGTATCCTCACGGTCCACCAGGGATTGTGGCATGTAGGTGGAGCTAGTACGCCTTAAGAAATTATGTAACACACAGCAGCAATGAACTATAGTGTCAATTTTGTGGGGGGCTACATTTATTGCTGTATGGAAGATACAAAAGCGGTTGGCCATAATACCAAAAGCATTTTCCACAACTCGTCTAGCACGAGATAACCTGTAATTAAATATTTTTTGATCAGGTGTAAGGTTTTTAAGGGCGAATGGTTTTAACAGATGCTCAGATAATGCAAATGCGTCATCTGCAACAAATATATAATTTAGCCCTTCCACTGTGTCCTTTTGGGATGGTAGATTTAGTAGTCCATTTTTTAAACGGTGAAACAAAACTGTTTTCTCAATTATTCCCCCATCGGAATTTCTTCCATTTTTGCCAATGTCCACAAAGAGAAACTCATACTTTGCATTCACGATTGCCATTAGTACGATGCTAAAGTAGCCTTTATAATTATAAAAGAAGGAGCCAGATTTTGCTGGTGGCGTTATGCGAACATGTTTGCCGTCTATGGCACCACCACAGTTGGGGAAATTCCAATAGTCATGAAATTGTTTCGCTGTTGCTTTCCATTCCTCCACAGATGCCGGTAGCTGTGCAAAGGTAAAAAGATATTGTTAAAAACGATATAAGGCTTCATTTGAAAGACTATTTTTTTTGTTGGCTTTATTATACAGGATCCAGTTTGGCACATATCCCACCAGTAAGCAGGAGCAAAAAGAGAAAAACGAGGCAAGATTCTACAGGCAACTTTCTTCTCCAAGCACCTGCAGCATTAAGTCAGAAGAGGGATGAATGTGATGACCTGGGTTCATTTGCGGCCAAGAAAATGCGCAGAATGTCAGAAGACCAAAAACAATTACTGGAACCATTACTTATTCAGCTTCTTAATAAAGGGCTAAGGGGTGAGCTGACCACAAATACCCACTTAGCTGACCACAGACCCACAAATACCCAATCATCACAACTACATCAACAAATGCATCAGTGGCACGTACCATACACACAGCAGGATCGACCTCCAAGCAACTGGGGACATGATTATCAGTACACATCTTTGTGAACCACATACATTTTGTTGTAAATATGTTATATTTGTCAGTTTGACATGTTAGGAACTAGTTCCAGTTTATTTATATGTTTATAGTTAATAAATTCTAAGTTTAGCAAAGCAAGCTGTACAGTGTTTGAGATAGAAAACTAAAAGCACTGGGTCATTACCTTTTAAGTATTCGTCTTGCATGCTTGTTATGATGGCTCGGCAGGTCTCAGGTATAATGCGGCCAAGCGACTGGACAGAGATTCCAGTGGTAAATTTGAGGTCTTCAAAACTTCGTCCAGTTGCGACAAAACGAAGTGTTGCTACCAGTCTCTGCTCCGCTGTGATGCTAGGTCTTAAGACTGTGTCCTTTTTTGTTATGATGGGTGACACTTTACTGAGTAGTAGCTGAAAAGACTCAGGCATCCTCGGATAGTTCCGATAATCATCTGGATTGTTTTCCTTCAGCTCTTGAACCAATCTCATTTGAGAGAAGTTATCACGGTTCTTCAGCCACTCTTTACACCATAACCTTCACCTTTTACTTCTGGGCTCCTCTGCTTGCTGTATAGCCATCACTCCAAGCATTACTATGGCAATGCTCCTCTCATCCACATCCATATTGAAAGTTGCGCAGTAGATCTCTACTACGCACAGGGTTCGTTATGTAGATCTCTACTACGCACAATGACGAACGTACCTGGATCCTCTGGGCGTATACGTGAAACACAGGAAGCCACAGAGCCACAATGACGAACGTACCTGGATCCTCTGGGCGTATACGTGAAACACAGGAAGCCACAGAGCAGAGGTCAAACACACTTTTTTGAACACTTCCTTTTTCTATGCTAAAACCGCACGAAAAAACGATACATTGATGTTCATAAACGATTTATTTTTCGAAAATCGTTACTTACCTAATGGCGTGATCGTTTGCTCACAAGAGCGCACTCGACTGATTTTTCGACTAGTGTATGGCCAGCATTAGTTCCACTGGTTAGAGAATATATATTGTTTTGTATATATTTACTTTATTATAAATAAATGCAAATTTTTTAGGTAAATTGCACATATTGCACATGAATTATTCACATCCTATGTATTTCAGCCAGTGGGTAGAGTCTAGACTTCTCATCTTCTGTCTTACTGGCTAAACTTAAAGCATTTGTTAACCAAAAAAAAAGCATTTTATGTATGTTATGACAGTGGTTGTGCTATGTCATTTGGCCCCCTGTAACACCTATAAAACCTGGCTGATCCTGCAAGTTTCTCCCCTCTGTAAACTGACCACGGTGTATCGTGGCTGCTGAGCCCTGATACTGTGGTCAGGTTACCTGCCTCCGTCATCCACAGCCTGCTCCCCCCTGCATGTCGGCTCATGCATAACTGTAACATGTATGCACTGTCTCCTATTGTAGTGTACAAAAAGGTAAGTACCCCCAATACTAAAAGGGACTCTAAGGGCAAACTTTTTAAAAAAGTATACAAATGTTTGAAAAAATAGAAAAATGTATTACATAAAAACCCTGTCATAAACAAACATGACAGTAATATACAGAGTGATATACAATATTCATGTGTAGCATATGAGCAAAAACACAACACTTCTCCTGTAACCCAACGCATTTTGGGATGTTTGAAGTAAATCCCTTCTTCGGGGGGCATGAAGGAGACAATGGTTGGAAATGCTCGATATTGTTTCGTGAAATTTTAACTTTGATAATTGAAGGTGATACCAACTGGGTATGGAAACCAATAATCCAGGTGGGAAAGAAGATTACTCAAATGGAAAAACATGGATCTTCGAGACATGCAAGATCCCTCACAAGGGTCCCCAAAAATGAAGTAGATCCTCTCAATAAAAAGGGAACAGTGTAGACTGATGTGTAGCTGCACTTATTGAAGAAAACGGTCCTTAATGAGAAGATGGCAGCGTTTGTCTCCCAAACACAATCCAGAAAGATAGCAACAATATAGAGCATTTCCAACCATTGTCTCCTTCATGCCCCCGAAGAAGGGATTTACTTCAAAACATCCCGAAACACGTCAGTTTACAGGAGAAGTGTTGTGGTGTTTTTGCACATATGCTACACATGAATATTGTATATCACTCTGTATATTACCATGTTTTATGACAGGGTTTTTATGTAATGCATTTTAATATTTTTTTCAAACATTTTGTATACTTTTTTTTTTCCGAAAATTTCACCCTTAAAGTCTCTTTTAGTATTGGGGGGTACTTACCTTTTTGTACATGATATAATGGGACAGTGGCAACAAAAAATGGAGTTTTATCTCCATAATTGGTCTCCTCTAAGAATATGTCTCCTATTGTAGTATCCCCCTCTGTGTGTGATTTATAAAAACAAAATGCTATAAATAGCTCATTTAAGAGCGGCGATCCACGATCACATGGCCGGCCCGCCCTCCCCTCCTCTCCTCCCAACTGACGTTAGTGGGGGAATCTCGGCCCCTCCCACTGCATCTGTCAGAGGAGGAAAGGAGAGAGCTGGCCAGTCATGTGATCGTGGATCTTCGCTCTTAAATGAGGCATTTACAGCATTTTTTTTTTTTTTTTTTTTTATATAAATAGCACACAGAGGGGGACGCGACAATAGGAGGCAGTGCTGATGGTGCATACATGTTGGCTTAACAAACACTTTAACTGCCAACCAGGTTTTACCTTTCATTTTATAACAAATTAAAGCGGTTCTGCACTCGTTTTTTTTTTTTTGGGCTATATGCCAAGGGCATATAGCTAAATTGGGGGACTTACCTGTTCCATCTTCCATCTCGATCGCCGCCGGTTTTCGTCCGATGAAGTTCTTCATCTTCTTCTTTTGTGCTGGGGGCCATCTTGCCTGTGGGCATGTGAAACCCCCACAGGCACTTTAGATGGCCCAGCATGCACCGCCGTTACTCGCGCGTGCGCAGTAACGGCACATCTGCCGACATCTCACGAGATTTCGGAAGATGTGGCCGAAATCTCGCGAGATTTCGGAAGATGCCTGCACTGACTCCTGGGATCAATGACACCAGATCCCAGGAGACAGTGCGGCGTGACGAGGATCCCCGCAAGACCCCGCCCACCCCCGAAGAGACAGAAGACAGGAAGTCATCGATTACAAGGTAAGTAAAAAAAAAAAAAAAAAAAAACACATTTCATTTAGTACTCTTTGCCTGATTTGGAAGGCAAAGAGATTTACTAAATGAAATGTGTGCAGAACCGCTTTAACAAGTTTTTTTTTTTTTTTTTTTTTTTTTTTGGTGCTAGTGGGCACCCATTTTTAATTGTACTTCCTATTGCGCACCTTTTATAAATGGTCTCCATTAGCTTCATGTCTGTAGTAATGCAGATCAATCTTCTTTTTTTTTTTTGTAATTTACAATCTACATTATTGTTTAATAATGATGTAAATTGCAAAATACAAAGAGTGGTCTGCAAAGAGATGTTTATCAAGTCTTCAAAATGGAATAAATAAATATATATATATATATATATATATATATATATATATATATATATATATATATATATATATATATATATATATATATATATATATATATATATATATATATATATATATATATATTTTTTTTTAAATTAAATTCCTTGGTTAAAGTAAAATATTTAAGGCCTGATAAGATGCAAAAACTTGACACTTGTGAATATACTTGTGTCACAATAACATGTATTGGTCGTCCATTGTTTTCTGCCGATCTATGTAGCGACACAACCCAGAATTAATATCCATACTTTTAATGCAGCCATCATACAACATATGCAGCCAAATTCAGAAGCAGATCTCCATGTTAGAAAAAGTTTGTTTGTGAACTTGGAGTACAAAGGTGGCCAGTGGCTTTCTACACTGCATGTATCCTGCTTTTTCTTCTCAAGTCTCCAGACACAGAAACCATTGCAGATTGAAGGGAATTCTCCCCAATGGGACATAGATGGATAAAAAGTCATATGCAGGGTAACACTAACCCTAAACATACTAATCAATTGTTCTGCCAATTTCACCCTTTTTCTAACCATCTTTTCTGAAGGAAAAAAAAAAACGCTAAATACATCAAAGTAAATGACTAATCTTCCTGCTAG
Organism: Lithobates sylvaticus; assembly: GCA_028564925.1. Classification (NCBI taxonomy): domain Eukaryota; kingdom Metazoa; phylum Chordata; class Amphibia; order Anura; family Ranidae; genus Lithobates; species Lithobates sylvaticus. The sequence continues at coordinate 141,422,811 of CM053036.1, read as the reverse complement.
TGAGATATAAAAATGATGGTGATACGTTGGCTTGAGGCATTCAATGAGTTTTGAGATGATTCATTAATAAAATTATGGATCTTAATCCTGGCTGTGACCTCTTTTTGAGCCGTATAGCGAACCCTCTTGGCTGCTGGTAGACCAATGTCTCTGTCATGTGACTCCTTGTGTTTTTTTCCAGCTTAATACTTTTAGTAGTGCTCATTTATTTGTAGGAAAATGGTCCACATTAAATCTCGGGTGTTAAAAATGCCATTTTAAATGTCATCGCTAAAATCATTCTATAAATGATTAAAAAAATGATCTTAATTTTTTCTATAAAACCAGCATGTTCGATCTTGTGTTATTCTCTTGTTCCCCTATAGGTTATGAAGGTATCGTATGAACTCATGCATATTCATAAATATGTATGTATGTATATATATATATATATATATATATATATATATATATATATATATATATATATATATATACAATACCTTTTTCTCACGGATTCCTTTTAAAACTGGAAACCACAGGGAACATTTTGTAGTCCTCTATGCTGAGACGTTGAAGGTTTCTCTATCCCATTTTACAGACTGCCTAGGGCAATGGGACAAATAGCCATATGTCACTAGCTTTTTATTTCCTTTTTAACCCTGTGACATTTATAATTTCACTGGAGGGCTGCCTTGTGATATCTTGCATTCCACGCGCAGAGAATTAGAACAAAGACTTATCACCTTCAGGTGGTCCATGTGTAAGGAACTAGCTAGCAGGTATGTCTGACAGCTTTAGCCACACATTTTCGCAAACTACTGATGGCTGGTTAAATCGAATGTAATCTTGCATTAAACCTTCTTTGCACTTGCTGTTCTTGTTTCAAAGCAGATGCTCTGGTTAGGCCTGTTTTGCATTCATAAGCATCTTTTTGGTGACACAACTTAGTGCCAGCTGTTTAACAACATCTGTCTGCCCTAAATTGTATTCATTTCTTGGTTTCCAACTTTGCTCCTTTTTTTCCCTTCATAATGTAATTGCTGTAAAGGTTCCATATGACGGATGGTGCTGTCCTTGTGTGCAGGTGCTAAGTACATATGCTCCTTTTCAAATCTCTGTCAGTGCAGCTGAATTGAACACTACCTTACTTTTTTCCCTCTGATTTGCATGCAGTCCATTTGCTAGCACTGGATATATAAGCTCATTCCTCTGATAGGTTCAGATTTACTGTGCCAAACACAACTTTATTACTGTCATTTCAAAGCTCCTTAAACTACAGATGCAGAGACAGTACAGCAAATTAAATTCTAGTTTAAAGGGACTGGATTCAAAATAAGCTGGTGCCTGTGGGAGTTTATCTCCAACTGTACATGCTTAGAATGGCAGAATGAAAATAATCGTAGTTGGTGCTGTGTCCAGATGATGTGGCTGCTGTGATGGGCTAGTGAACTACTATCCCTATCCATACCTATATATTAGTTTAATCTCTGGTAGCCAAACTGCATCAGTATTTTCAGTGCGTTTCTATATGGGACTGCAGCCTCTTGCCATGTGGTTATGTGCTGTGCAGTTTTTCTTTCACACTTTAGAGTGTCTAGATGAGGCTGCTGGAGCTAAGAGGACAATGCAGGAATCAAGAAAAATGCACAAACTGCGTTTTTTGAATGTTTTTGGTTTTTGTTGCCTTCTGAGGAGTTTGTGTAATCTCCATTAGCAACAACAAAAAAAAAAAAATATGTATATATATATATATATATATATATATATATATATATATATATATATATATATATATATATATATATATATATATATATATATAATTTTTTTTTTGATTATTATTATTATATAATTTTTAATGATATGAGATATTGGGTTTTGTTTTTACTAATAGTTTAATATAGTTATATGTACACATCTATGGGAACATGGTTTTAATGCTTTAGTTTGAGAAATGTATTGATTTACCAGTTCCTTTTGAAGTGCAGGAATGTTAGGTTGGGATAAACATGTGTGTGTGTGTGTGTGTGGAGATGCTCTGCTATTTACCCGTCATAAACTTATATGCAAGAAAGGACAACACCTAAATTAAGTTCCTTATCGTAGATGATACGGGGCTCAAAAGAATTATCTAGACCAGGCCTTATGAACCCCCTTTGTTAATTAACACCAGTGGCGGCCCATGCATCTACATACCAGGGCGCCGGACTATGGTTTACAATGGGGGGGTGTGTTTTTTTGAAGCACGTGATTAGAGCCAGAGGCTTTAATAGGCTTCAAAAAAGGGTGAGCTCCACCCAGTTGTGTGATAAGGAATGAATATTCGTCATCGCCGCACTGATCCTCCTCCCGGCCAATCGGGAAGTGGGTTTGACACCCGTCACTCGATTGGCTTATAGGACAGACAATCTTATTGGACGCCTAGGAGAAGGAGAGAAGAGACACACGGCGACTCTATGAGAGGACACTGAAGCCGCTGCCTGGGACACAGCTTGTCACCCGCTGCCTGACCCGCAGCAAGTCACTAAGAAGGGGTAAGTGCCGGGCAGACAGCAGGTGGGGGGGTGCTGTTAAGTGCTACTGGGGATGGGGAGGGGGGGTTGGCAGGGGGTTCTGGATTACTCCCGTGCCCCCCAAGAGAGGAGGTGTTAATGAGGGGCTGAGTTATGCTAAATCTAGGGGATGGGGAAATTGGCCAATCCTGGATCAGATACTCCTGGAGGGAGGAGAGGGGTAAGATAATTCCACTAATCTAGATGGCCCTATGCCAGTCTGAGAGATAGGTCTATATTAATTTAAGTCAAGGGAGAGAGACCAAGTAAGGAGACCAAACCCCTACAGGGGGTCCTTATACTAAACCACTATTAAATATCAGGACATCTTCTAGCACTTACATGTATACATACTTGTCCTTTGTGTTGTCTGTCTTGCTGTTTTGTATATGAATGTTTTGAGTATTATACTCTGTATTCCTTCATTTAACCTATGATTTTTTTCCTGTACATAAGATTGTTGTGTATTAGTTTAGACCTTCTTACTTCTTACTAATACATTTTTGTAATGGTGTTAAAGCTTTCACTTATGGTCAAAGAGCTCTCATTAACCCAAATTGTACCTGAGAGATAGTAAATATCAAAATTATAACTTTCAGGTAACTTTTTTTATTCTAATTATTTCAAAAGACAAAGGTACAAGTTGTATGCATTTAGCGAGTGGGAAAACTAATACTCTAAAATCAGTAAAGTGCAAAAATGCGATGTTTGATTGAATACTTTAAATACTTTACTTCCTTTTAAGAATGTTTCAAGGGTTGCATCATTTAACCGCTTCCTGACCGGCGCACGACGATGTACGTCGGCAGAATGGCACGGGCAGGCAAAAGGGCGTACAGGTACGTCCCCTTTAAGATTGCCGCCGTACCATCACCTGGGCGCCGGTTGGGAGTCCGGTCGTGGGTCCCACGGACTCGATCGCCGTGGGGATACTCGCGATAACACTTAACCCCTTCACTGCCAGTGTCATTTACACAGGAATCAGTGCATTTAAATAGCACTGATTGCTGTATAAATGACAATGGTCCCAAAAATGTCCAATGTGTCCGCCATAATGTCGCAGTCACAATAAAAATCGTTGATTGCCGCCATTACTAGTAAAAAAAAAATTATTAATAAAAATGCTATAAAACTATCCCCTATTTTGTAAACGCTATAACTTCTGCGCAAACCAATCAATATTCGCTTATTGCGATTTTTTTTTTTTTTTTAACAAAAATATGTAGAAGAATGCGTATCGGCCTAAACTGAGGAAAAACATATTTTTTTATATATTTTTGGGGGATATTTATTATAGCAAAAAGTAAAAAATAATGCGTTTTTTTTTTTTTTTTTTTTTTTTTACAAAATTGTCGCTCTATTTTTGTTTATAACGCAAACAAAAAAAAACGCAGGGGCGACAAATACCACCAAAAGAAAGCTCTATTTGTGAGGGAAAAAAGGACGTCAATTTTGTTTGGGAGCCACATCGCACGACCGCGCAATTTGTCAGTTAAATCGACGCAGTGCCGAATCACAAAAAGTGGTCTGGTCTTAAGCCAGCAAAATGGTCCGGTCTGAAAGTGGTTAAAGCAAAAATTATGATTATTGAATGTATCATTCTAGACCAAGTAACTGCAGTCTAGAGGTTGAAGTTCAGAGGCATCATAAAATGTTTTTAAAAAATTGGTGTCATCTGTAATTGTTTTTGTAGCATTAAACTCATGGTGCTTGTCATTCTTCATCTGATTTCAGAGGTATAGCTTGAACCTCCTGACATCTGAAACTATGAATTGCATAACTAGAACATGTGTGTGATGTCACTAAATACGATTTTAATAGGTGAACATGTAATGTAAGGAATTAGGATCATCAATCTAACTAACTATAGATGAGGATCTTTACAGGCCCCAGGAGCAAAGGGAAGAACAACGAAGGCCAATGAACATAGTGCATAACAGATTAGCCATCTAGTATAGAAATGCAAGATTTTAATTTGCCTATTGAGTGACACAGCATGATAATTGAGCAACCTAAGATTATACTGCACCCTACTGCACTACCGCACTTGGCCCATAGAAACTGAAGGTCAGCCCCCTAGAAGTTATAACCCTTTCCACCTCAAACTCCAACTTTTCCAGTTACACTTATAGCACCCTCTAATGTAAAGTGCTAGGTAATGTACATAGGTTTTTGGAGTGTGGGTAAATTTAGGCCTGGCCAGGTGATTGACTCAGGAAGGCCAGATGACTCATCAGGCAGCACCTCTGTTACCTCCCCCTACTTACTGTAACTTTGGAGAAACTTCCAGAAGAATGGGGGGGGGGGGGTAGGTGGAGCTGTCTGGAGTATAGATAAGGGGGCCCAACCAATCCCCAACAAAATGGGCTGGCAGAGGGAGGGCACCTCTTAAATACTCAGTCAGGCCAGCAGGTGAAGTGTGAGTTCCAGTGGAAGCTGGGGATAGAGTGCTGAGGAGGCTGTTAGAGGCCCTTGAGGGTAGCCCCTAGTCTGGGGGGGGGGGGTCACTTTGGGTCTGGGGCTCAGCATCCCATAATACCCCTGTCCCCATCCAAGTTATAAACCCCTAAATAATAAAACAAAACTGCAAGGACTGTTTCCTGTCTCAGTGAGCTTGTGAAAATTCCAGTGTGCCTGACTATGCAGGGTGGGGATCCCTATTCACCAGTGGCTCCTATGGGGGGATGCACTACACACTTATGAGAATGGATTTCTCCCTTCTCTTTGCCAGAATTTTTGCTTGATTTTTGGAAGAATTTCTACTATTAAATGCTGCTGGTAAGTTCATGTTGAATATTTTAAATCCTAGAAGTCTCTCCAGTCAGCCCAGAAGCACTAATAGAATCATACTAGATATGGTAAATCCTGTCCAATGTGTGTAGGTTTTCAGTTTTCTATACAGTTTTTTTTTTTTTTTTTCCTGCGATGGTCCTCCACCTTCAGGACAGCCCCCTCTGTGTTCAAACTATTGTGAATCTGCATTCAAGATCGGGCCAGTATTTGTTTGAAGGTTCCTTGGCGTATGTTGGGACGCATGGCATGGCATGAGCATGTACAGTTAAAAAGGCTATACTGGGGATTCCTCATGTACAGCCTAGTTTCATATGCAACATTACTGGAGTGGACTGCAGTGACAACTCTTCTGTGTTTCAGTTGGCATAGGACAAAGATACTCTGGTCAGGGTAGTGTATATGGGGATTCCTTTCTAAGTTTTGGGATCAGAGATGCACCAATTCTCCTGTCTCTTTCTCTCCAAACTAGTTGTGTGTGTAAATGGCAGGCTAATGGATACTGTGTGTGGGACATTCTACAAAAGCTGCTTTATTTAGTGGGCAGTATGTTGGGAGATTATGTCTATTTTTTTTCTTTACTAGCCTAACTATTTAATCAAATATGTTTGTATTCTGCTCTTATTCTATTCTATTTGGTAATGAGATGAATCCCTCCTTTTTTTGTGTATGTATGTATGTAGGGTCAACTGCCATTTTATATTTACTGCCATTTTTTTCTGCTATGCTTAGACAATTTAAATTTGTTTATATATATATATATATATTAGGGCTGTTACTGATTAAAATTTTTGTGTTCGATTAATCGATTTTTTTTTTTTTTTAAACTAATTTCGATTAATTATAAAGCACATACAGATCCAACTACTTTTAGCTGATCTCCTTGCATTGCAACTCTGAATTAGTAGTAAATGTGGTATACACTATATACAATCACCCGACACTAGTTAGTTTCCACAATCCATGACTTAACTTCACAGTTCACACAAATACGTTTTAAATTCAAACTGTAGCACTGACGTAAGTAATTTTTTCTTCAACAGTAGCGTGACAATCCCTCCACCTCCGGTCTCACTAATCACTCTCACCACATGCAAGCGGGTATCAAAAGGGTTAACACTGACCATAAACTTCTCTCACGTCTCCTTAGATCTCAGAAAGGACGCCAGGTCATGGGTAGAAAGAAAAGATCTAAGTGCTCACCGCTTAAGTATAAGATAAAATTTTTGTGCTCAAACACAAACTACTCACATAAAGATAAAAACACAGCATGTAAAGCCGACATTAATTCCGTAGGGCAGCAGCGGGTGATGTCATGCGTAGCTCCTCCCCCGTACATGTTATGTTCAATCAGAACTTCGACATCACCGGACGCTGGCGGAGAGGTGAGTACCGATCAAAAGAATTTTGATCGATCAAAAAAATGTATAGATTAATCGAGGAATTAATCTTTAATTTCCACAACCCTAATATATATAGATAGATAGATAGATAGATTTTGGATATGTATTATAGCAGAAAGTTAAAAAGTTTTTTTTATATTTTGTTTTTTTTTTTCAAAATTGTCTGTATTTTTTTAGCGCAAAAAATAAAAACCACAGGGGTGATCAAATGCCATCAAAAAGCTTGATTTGTGGTAAAAAATATGTCAATTTTGTTTGGGTACAGCATTGCACGACCGCGCAATGGTCAGTTAAAATGACGCAGTGCCGTATCGCAAACAATGGCCATGTCATTAAGGTGGCAAATCCTTCCAGGGCTGAAGTGATTAAAGTGCCCACTACTTGCCCTGTGGTATCTGATGATGAGTAGCCTAATATTCCTGATTTTGTTATAGATACTACAGAGGAATTGTTGAATATTAATTTTTATTCTTTCCCTAGAGGAGGGGATCTTATTAGCTGAATTGTTTTACCAAAAACAGAAGGAATTATCTGTTTGTTTCTAATTAAGGCTTTGCATTTACCTTTAAAATATGAGGCTTTCCCGTTCCTTTTTTATATGAGATCATATAATTTCCCCTTGATTCTCAAAGTCCTAAGCATTTCACCAATTTTGATGATTTTTTTTTTTTTTTTTTTTATTTTTTTTTTTACAAGGACTAAAAATACCTTAACTGGCATTATGAAGCTATTTTTGTTCCATTACTCTTTTTTCCTGGACTCTGTTCTCCATGCCAAACTAGTGGCTGTCTGGTCTAAATCGCATATGATTACCAGATCACTTTGTCACATTTTTTTGTGCAATGAAGCCCTGGGTAACCCTTTCCTCTGTTAATCTAGCTTCAGTACTGGTCAATGGATAATTGATGTATGCAGCATTAAGACCATCTTTTCAATTCTTGTACAAACTCATTTGTTACAGGGTAACCTGAGCTGTGAGAAGATATGGGTCAGCATCACAGGTTTGTACTTTTCTATCTTGCTATCTGGCAACAAAATGTTCCTTTAATTTTCAAAAGTTATATTTCAAAACCCACAATATTATACATTTCTTGCTATCCTAAGGGATCACAGCCTGTGGATAAATCCACTTCTGCATGCAGTTCTGTCCCTACTAGCTCCGTCAAATAGGGGCAGATGCCTAATGGTGTTTACAGAAATTGGGGGCGAATGCATGGGTGTAGGAGGTAGTATCCAAAACTGAATTTTCCAGCCTCATTGACCAAATATAGTCCCTGACTGGTTCATTCACAAATACTGGTTAGCCAGAGATTTGTCCTTTTTTGTTATTGTTGCCACTGTAAAATGACAGTTCCGCAGCTGAAGACCATTTACAAAAAAACAGTGGTTTTGGCTTTGGGCAAGCGTTTAGTATGGCTAGTTTGCTCAGCTGGTAACCAAACTTCAAACAGGCTGGGTTTGAGTCAAACCTGAAGCTCATTCCTATTGGTCATATTTTCCTTTCTACTATGGGTAAAACAAATTGGACAGTTCAACAACCAGGCATTTAAAATGATTGTAAACTGTCACCTTGTAAAACAACCCATTCAGTTTAAATGAGAAATTAAAGGCAAAACCTTTTTTTTGTATAGCTCTAAAAATACATTCTAAATACCATTTTTTCTTTTCCTTTTTTATAAGGAATAACCTTCCCTTTGTTCTGGGGGATGAGAAGCAGCAGCAGCACACTGAGATTCCCAGTGAATGGCTGTGCAGTGGGGGCATGTTAGGACAGGTCTGATCATTGGAGGAGAGTGATCACGATGTGTTCTCCTGCTTGGTGTGGTCAGTTTTTAATAGAAAAGCAGAGGGAGTCGCAGGAACACCAGTGATTTCACATAAAGGGAGCAATACATAGAGAAGAGGATACTTTCTCCTACAAGTACATGGTACAGCAGGCGCATATCAGGAATATGAAGTTTTGCGGTAACAAATGGTTTAAGTAAATAAGATCTATATACAGTATTGAATGCTTTTGTGATTTTTGACATGGACAGCAAAAAAATGGAAATAAAAAAAAATAGAAAAGAAAAATGATTAATTTGATAGAAAAACAAAACCTCATTTATATCTGAGTATCTGTTATACTGCAAAACAAATTGCCTACTATAATGTACAAACTCTCTTAAACTGGCAACTAATTATACTGAAAAAACTATAAACGGGGGTGCGCATGTCCATGCACCAATGTCCAATAAGAGGCAAAAAATCCACCTTTTGTTAGTTTATGAAGTATATGTGTATACAGGCAGTCCCCAAGTTACATTTGTTTTATTTTATTTTTTTAGCCTGATATCCCTATCTCCAAGGAGACCTCCCTCTCAAACAATTTGACTGTCCATTTACCGTGGTATGGTGTCAGGCATCCAACCCACTCGGTCTCAGTTAAAAAAGGGTATTTCTCATATTCCCCCTTGTAACCTACTAGGCAGTTTAACTCGCCAATTACTGTGGGATGATGTCTTGCATCCAAGCCACTCATTGGTCTCAGTCAAAAAGAGCTCTTATACTACATGGAAAACTGCTTATTCACCATGCTAGTAAACCATGTGCCCCATGTGACACCCCAAAGTAAAGTGAGAAAAATGGTGCAAAAATAAAGGATTTGATTAATTATGAGCATATCAGAAACCATGATTCCGACCGAGACAGAAGTATAGATAATCACACTTGTTTAATTATAAAAGTAAATAGAACAAATATAGTCAAAACATAGCTAACTTTCGGTAACCAGAACGGATAGTCAGACAAGCCAGAAAGTCTGGAAGCCAGAGATGAGCGTAATGGAACAGCAAGAAGGATCTGGAGCCAGAAGGAATGTCAGCCAAGCAAGTCTTTAACAGGAACGCAGGAGATAGTCTCTATTGTTGACGAAGGCGGAGATCATCTGGGCTTGGACAGCTTGAGTAGGCAGGACTGATGAGCAGGATATCATCAACAGGTGAGTCACTGTAGAGAGATAGGAGATGGCAATTAACCGACTGCTGAGCGGCCAGCTCAGAAAAGGAAGTCCTGACAGTACCCCCTCCTCAACGACCCCTTCCCCTCAGAGGACAACCACTTAAGGGAAAATGTCTATGGAAATCACGGAGGAGGACTGGGGTATGTACATCTGAGGATGAGACCCAAGAGCGTTCCTCTGGACCATACCCTTTCCAATGCTCCAGGTACTGTATGCGCCCACGGAACCTACGGGAGTCAACAATGGACTGTACATCATATGCCTATGCGAAAGATCTCCCGATTAAAAATGGAAGCCAGTTCCTTAGTGGGCAACTTCTTAAGTGGAATACAATGAGACATTTTTGAGAACCGGTCAATCACAATAAAGATAAACTGTGTTGCCCTGGGAGCTGGGTAACTCCACAAAGAAATCAATAGATAGGTGGGTCCAGGGCTTCTCTCCATTGGGTATGGGTTGTGGGAGGCCCACTGGAAGGTGTCGTGGAGTCTTACTTTGAGCACACATGGATCAAGCAGCTACGAAGGCGGTTACATCAGCATGTAGATTAGGCCACCAGAATTGTTGGGAAATGGCCCAAAAGAGTTGATTCTTCCCATGGTGGCCAGCAGCCTTGGGAGAGTGTTAAGTCTGGAGCACAGCAGTACAGACTCCCAGACAAAGCAGCAGTCACAAGGTTTCTCAGGAGGAGCATGGACCTGAGCAGCAAGAATTTTGTCACCCAAAGGAAAAGTGAGACTGGTGCGAACCGTAGCCAAAATATGATCAGGAGGAATCACAGGAACCGGAACCAACTCCATCTTGGAAGTGGAGGAAAATTGTCGTGACAAAGCATCAGCCCTTACATTCTTTGTTTCATTCTTACCCGGTACTATGTAATTGAAACTTGACAAGAAAAAAGGCCATTGCGGCCTTCTGGGAGAGAGGCGTTTACCCTCAGACAAGAATGTGAGATTCTTATGGTCAGTAAGAATGAGAACTGGCACAGTGGTACCTTTTTGAAGAGAGGTCTCCATTCTTTCAGGGCTAAAATGATCGCTAATAGCTCTCTGTCACCAATCTCGTAATTGCACTCCGCAGGTGACAATTTCTTGGAAAAGTAGCCACAAGGATGCATAGCGCTCTTAGAGGTAGGACGTTGAGACAGAAGGGCACCAACTCTAGTCTCAGAAGCATCAACCTCAAGGATAAAAGGTAACGTAGGATCAGGAGCAGAAACAAAGGCAGCCTTGAGACTCTCAAAGGCCTTAATGTACCCCAGAGACCAACTCTCTGTGTTACCGTCCTTTGTGGTCATATCAGTCAGGGGCTTGACCAGAGATGAGAAGTTACGAATAAACTTCCGATTATTGGTTGGAAAAGCCCAGAAAACGCTGCAGAGGACTTAAACCCATTGTTTGGGGCCACTGTAGGACTGCTGAAAGTTTTTCTCTGGGTCCATCGAAAACCCAGCAGTGGAAATGACATAACCCAGGAATTTAACCTGTTCACAATAGAATTCACACTTTTCCAATTTACAATAGAGATAGTTCTCTTAGTTTCTGAAGCGCACGGGAGACATCTGTGTGGTGGCTCTCCAGGGACTCCAGGGAAAATATGAGGATATCGTTGAGATAAACCACCACACATAACTGCAACAAATCTCGGAGGACATTGTTAATAAATGTCCAAAAGGCATTACGAGGTACTCATTATGGCCTGTTCTGGTATTAAACGCAGTTTTCCACTCGTCGCCCTCCTTAATCCTCCCTTAAGACGGTAAAAAAACTCCATAATCAACAGAATTGGATAGGCATTCTTAATCGTGAAACGATTGAGACCTCTATAATCAATACAGGTTCTCAGTTCACCACTCTTCTTAACAAAGAAGAAACCAGCACCAGATTTGCGGATGAAACCTTGGGAAAGTGCGTCTGCAACATACTCCTCCATGGCCTTATCCTTTAAGACCGACAAAGGGTAAAACCGGCCACAAGGGGTTATGGCACCAGGTTGAAGGTCAATTGCACAATCATACGACGGGTGTGGAGGCAAACTACTGGCTTGACCTTTGTCAAAGACATCGATAAAATCGCGTTATTACTCTGACAGGGAGGAGAGTGAAGAGGTGCACAGGACCTTGGCTACCTTCTGGAAGCATGTCTTACTGCATTGTGGTGACCAGGAGAGAACCTCAGCACGGAGTCAATCAAAAGAGGGGTTGTCCCTCTGTAACCAAGGATAACCAATAACTAGTGGAAACTTAGGTGAGAAAATAACTTGGAATTGGATTATCTCATGGTGAAGACGGAACAGTCTCATGAGTCACATGGGCAGGCTGTAGCGGTCTCCCGTCAAGAGCCTCAATGGCAAGTGGAGTGTCATGCAGCTGCAGCGGAATCGAGTGCTTTGATGCAAAGGCAGCATCAATGAACAGGCCTGCAGCCCCAGAGTCGAATAGAGCCTGTATTGCGATGGATGACTCAGCCCAAGAAAGGGTAACCAAAACCAGGGGCTTATCCTTCTGGATAACAGGGGACGAAACAACGCCACCTAAGGTCTGTCTGTGACAGGACCTCAAGGTTTGGGCATTCCCTGGACTGGTATGACAAGACTTCAAAAAGTGACCTGCCTTGCAACAATAAAGGCCCAATCTCTCCCCTCCTTCTAAAGGTTCTCTCATCCGCAGAGAGATGCGTGAAGCCCAAGTGCATGGGTTCACCTTCACTGACCGACTCGGTACCAGGAGGCATGGGAGATGAGGGAGGCAAGGGTGGGACTGCAAAGCTCGAGACAAATGTACAGGAGGCTTCCGCAAGCTCTTTAAAAAGGAGTCTTTCTCTTAGTCTGGAGTCACTGAGGATGGCAAACGTGATCAACCTCTCCAGCTGAGTGGGTATGACTCGGGCTGCTATCTAATCCTTGATGGTATCCGAGAGACCATGAGAAAAAGCAGCCACAAGGGCTTCATTCTTCCAAGCAACCTCTGCTGCCAGAGTACGGAATTCAATAGCGTAATGGCATAATCGGCAACGGTTCTCATACTCTGATGGACATGAGGCACTTGGCAGTGGAAGCGGAGCATGCGGGAACATCAAATACCCATTTAAAAGAAACCACAAACTCAGGGTAACTCAACAGATTTTTGTGTCTCCCATAGAGGGTTTGCCCAGGCCAAGGCTCTCTCAGAAAGCAAAGATATCACAAAACCTACTTTGCTTCTGCCCATGGGAAAGGCCTAGGGCAGCATCTCAAAATATATCTCAACCTGGTTGAGAAACCATCTGTATTGGACTGGATTGCCCCCAAATCGCTGGGGAAGCGGAGCAGAACCAGACATACCTCCTTATAGAGGTAATACTCGAGGCGGGGGCTTGCACAAAGACTGGAGCAGCAGCAGCAATGGCCTGCAACACAGGTTGTACCGGAGCAGCCACAGTGGGAGATTCCAGGTGAGCCGTGCGACTTAGGAGCATTTGTAATGCCATAGCAAACTCATCCATGTGGTGATCCTGCTCATCCCAATCTGGAAAAAATATTACCAACAAGTGGATTGACTGCATCTTCTGAATTCATTGCCTTCGCCTACTGTCAGAAACCATGAATCAGACGTAGACAGAAGTACAGTTTAAATCACACTTGTTTAATAATAAAAGTAAATAGAACAAACATAGTCAAAACATAGCCACAGTTCAGTAATCTGAACAGATATTCAGACAAGCCAGAAAGTCCGAAAGCCAGAGATCAGCGTAGTGGAACAGCAAGCAGGATCTGGAGCCAGAAGGAATGTCAGCCAAGCAAGTCTTTAACAGAAACGTAGGACTGACGAGCAGGATATCATCAACAGGCGAATCACTGTGGAGAGATGGGAGCTGGCAATTGGCCAACAGCTGAGCGGCCAGCTCAGAGGAAGGAAGGGCTGAGCCCAACCCTGTCGGTGCACCCCCGTTTTCTAGTTTTTGGAGTATCTGTTATAGCATTATCTGTTACAGCTTTCTTAAGTGTCTGACTACATTACAACATATTTGTTGATTAACTAAGGGCGACTTTATGTTTGACATTAAAATGGAGCATATTTACTTTCTAAATTGGGTCAGAAATGTTGTCAAAAGCCCTAAACAACTTTCTTTGTTTTTCATATAATATTGCACAATTTATATTGAAAATGATTTAAAGGGGTGTTTCACCTTACAAAATTTTTTTTTAAAAGTCAGCAGCTAAAAAAAAAAGTAGCTGCTGACTTTTAAGAAGTACACTTACCCTCCCAGGGCGCCCGCGATGTCCGTCGTGGAGGACGAGCTGTCCCTCGCGATCCGGTTCCAGCGCCGCCATCCTCGGTAAGGGAAACGGCTTCACGTTTCCTACTGCGCATGCGCGAGTCGGCGCGCGGCCGACTGCGCATGCGCAACTCTAATTTGTGAATGGGGAACGCGATGTGTTGTGGGACAGTTCCCATAACACATCGCGCCCCATTCAACAGAAGACGGAAGAAGAGAAGATCACCGCGGAGCTGGAGGAGGCAGATTAGGACGATCTGCCTAGCAACAGCCATTTCTAGTAAGAAAAAAAAAAAAAAAATATAAATATATATTTATATATATATATATATATTTATATTTTTTTTTTTCATTTTAAATGGTTACTAACATTTTTTTTAAGTTTTTGTTTTCAGGGTGTCCCCCCACTTTAACTTTTTTATTTAATTGGTTTTATTTTTATTGTAGTGCAGTAACTAATTTTGTCCTGGAGATGTCATTATTGTCGTTTATAATATTTAGGGTCTCTAATGGGATCATTTAATTTACAGCAGAGGTGAATTGAACTACCACACATTATTAATATTTACTATTTATCTTTGAGATTTGATATTTAGTATTAGTAGCAGTATTTGCCGTTTAGAAACTATAAATGGGTATGTGACGGTCTGCTAATTATTTTACTTTCCCTGCACTGTATAATCTTGAATTGTGTAGAGGAAAATCGTCCTATGATAACATGCATGAGATGAATTATAGAGGTCCATTACTGATTAATGCGGATATAATAGTCGTAACTCAGGCTCACGTCAGCTGGAGTTATAACTAAACTGACTACATTAACAAGAAGCTGATTCTGATGCATTGCCCTCTAAACGTTTCCTACATTAGCTTTCTCTGTGTAATATTAAGAGGGCTACTTTTTGGATGAAGTAAAGTAAAACTCAATAGTGGTCTGATAAAATATATAGGCTAAAAATTATATTTGGGGCTATGTAAGACAGATAATATCCCCATTGTTATGATTTCATTAAAATTATCTTTTTTTTTTTTTAAATGCCTCATTCTGTTATGTATACTAGCTTTTTGTAATTCTCTGCTCATTGGCATTCCGAGTCCAACAAAGACTAATGCCGCGTACACACGATCGGAACTCTCATCGGAAAAAACTGACGGTTTTTCCGACGGAATTCCGCTCAAGCTGTGTTGCCTACACACGATCACATCAAATTCTGACGGTCAATAACACAGCGGCATAAAACACGTTTGACAGCACTATAAAAGGGAAGTTTAATGCTTCTGAGCATGCGTCGAATTGTTTCTGAGCATGCGTCAGAATTTTGCGTGTCGGAATTCCATACACATGATCGGAAAATCCGATAGAAAGGTTTTCCGTCTGAAAAATTGAGAACAGGTTCTCAATTCAAAGTCCGTCGGAAATTCCGACAGAAAAAGACCATTGGGCATACACACGGTCGGAAAATCCGATGAAAAGCTCCCATCGGACTGTTTCCATCGGAAATTCCAACCGTGTCTATGCCGCATAAGAGGCAACACTGTAAGCAGTTAGACATAATTGCGATTTTAACAAATGGAGCTTTCTGATTGGTGGATAGAGCACAGAATACCTCATCAGTGAGTTGTAGGGATGGGCCGAACACCCCCGGTTCAGTTTGCACCAGAACACTGCGAACAGGAAAAAAATGTTCTAGTGAACATGCAGACCCTATTAAAGTCTATGGGACACGAAAAATAAAAATCGAAAGTGTTCAGTTTAAAGGCTTATATGCAAATTATTGCCATATAAAGTGTATGAGGACCTGGGAACTGCCCTAGGAGACGTATATTAATGTCCTCTATGTGAATGGGTATCAGGTGTATTTTATACCCGTACCCCTACCGATTTACCAAATAAGTGTCAGAAAGTAAAAACCACAACAGACAGTTTTTGACAATTCCTTTATTAAAAAAAATTAAAAAAAAAAAATTTGTCCCGCGATGTCCATCTATCTTCAATCATGCCATGCGACGGACCCGAAAAATAGAAAAAATAAAGCTCCGCCTCAATGGGAGGCCTCCCAGCAACTGCTTTTTTTTCACTTTGACAGCTCTTATATAGGCAAGTGCGGGGCCACCTGCTGATGTAACCAGATGACCCCGCCCCCCTCTGACATCACATGTCGGAATGGGGCGGGGTCACTCGGTTGTGTCACTGGGTGGCCCTGCCCTTGCCCATATAACAGCTGTCTAAGTCAAGAGACAGCAATCAACGGGAGGCCTCCCATCGAGGCGGAGCTTAATATTTTTCAATTTTTCGGGTCCGGGGGGTGGCGTAATTAAAGATGGATGGACATCGCAGGAAAATTATATTTTTTTTGTTTTTCTGTTGTGGTTTTTACTTTGACACTTTTTTAGTAAATGAGTAGGGGTACAGTGTACTCAATACCCATTCACATGGGGGGGGGGGGATGTGGGGGTCCCCTTGTTAAAGGGGGCTTCCAGATTCCGATAAGCCCCCCGCAGACCCTGACAACCAATATTTTGGGGGGTACCCGAACAGTTTTTTCTTGTGTCATAGGGTTCAATACACTGTAGTATATACACTGTACTGTATACCCTGCACTGTAATATACATATATATACATTTACACTATATATTCTCCACTGTATTATATATACTACACTGACTGCACTATATACTCTGCAATATATTCTATATACTACAGTGATGGCACTATATACTCCACTGTATTATGTATATTTTTTTGGGACAACTTATATAGTCTCAGGTATATACAGGCCTCTCTTCCTCCAGCACAACTCTTACTGCAGACTATTACTCCTCAGTTCCTCCAGCACTCTACTTGCATGAGCTTCCAGGCACAGATAGCACTGCATAGTTCGACCTGACACTGGCTCAGCCAGGCCTTAGCAATTGCCCTTTGCAGGCAGGGACCGCGGGGCCCTATAGTTTAGAAAAATTAATAAGTCTCTGGTGCTAGCTGTCCTACATGTGGCTACTGAGCCCAGTAAACCATCTTCAGGCCCTGCCAGCCCTCCTGACTGCAGCTGCCCTTCTCCACTGCCCTTGACGCTACAGTCCATTCCTCTGGTTCTGCACCAATCCCAGACTGCATACTCCCAGTCCTCTCAGGCATGCCTCTCAAGTCTGAAATATATGTATATATGTGTGTGTGTATGTGTATGTGTATGTGTGTGTATATGTATGTATATATGTATATATATATATATATATATATATATATATATATATTATATATATATATATATAATAATATAATTATATTATAATAAATAAATAAATTCATTCACTATATATGACGGTGTAAGCAGCAGCCTTTTATATAGTGTGGGGCGTGGACTTAGCCTCTGAGCCATGATTGGCCAAAGGCACCTTGTGATTGGCCAAAGCATTCAGGTCAGGCGCATGCTTTGGCCAATCAGCAGCCTTCAATGTGTTGCAATCTCGCAGAGCATTATGAGTCGCTCCGCGACACTCTAATTTGCCGCAAATGCCCCATATGTTCCTTCTGCGAACAAACGAACACCCAATGATCGAGTTGACTCGAACATCGGGACCATCTCTAGTGAGTTGTCATTCCCTCACTATCTAATCACAGACTTGACCAAGCTATATTGGTGGAAAAGATAAAATGGTTTGGACCTTGTCTAATAACCGAATAACAGATTTGACATTGACAGTTGATAAATGGTATTTTAACTTTTTATTTTGGGGGTTACCTACACATGTGCTCTAAATTTTATTATAACATTTTTATGTTTTAATCTACTGTATTTTTATTACAAATTTTCACAAGTACAAAAGCGTAAAACATATACAATATCCACAGAAAACTGTCAGACATCTCCATTTTCTAAAGACCCAGACCTAGTGTACAATATTCCAGTACAGGTGAGCAAAATTCCAGGAAACAAAAGCAGTGTATCAAAAATAGGGTACAGCTCACAAATGTGTAGTCAGTAAGCTATTACATAAGAGAACAGTCAACCACCAAGTATAAAAGAAGAGAGAAAAGAAAAAGGAGCACAAAAAAAAGAAGGGGGGGGTGGTTAGATCCAGACTTCGTTGATAACAGTGGTATATATGGGCCTGCAGGACAAGTCATAGAAGGGAAGCCAAATTTGAGAATTACCTAAAATGATTCAAAACTGTCCAGGTAAGGTTATATGCCTCCTCAGTGCCCTTCTCCCTAGAGACCATCTGTTCAATGTGGCATAAAGAGTCTATTTCACACGCCCACTCAGACATAGGTGGAGCATGAGGCTTACACCAGTGTCTTGCAATGAAGGTCCTCCCCAAAGGTCAGAAAATTATTTAGTACCGGTAATTCCTTTTTTAAATTCGCTTAAAAGGACCTGGGATCATGGAGAGCACGGTCATTTGGGGGGTATTGGGAAACCAATCCCCCCTACAGGCTTATAATATAGTTTCAGTACTTTAAGTTAATCTTACGGAGCACAGTAGGACCCCAACACCACCGGAGAGTATCTGCACTTTTGTTGAGACAGAAGCCTTGTGTGTAAACGTCAGGATTTTATTCCACTTCAGCTCATTAGGTTATTATAACCTTTTTATTTAACATTAAAGCGGAGTTCCGCCATTTTTTTTTTCTTTTTAAAAGTCAGCAGCTACAAATACTGCAGCTGCTGACTTTTAAAATATGGACACTTATCTGTCCAGCACGCCCGCGATGTCGGCACCCCGAAGCCGGTCTGTCGATCGGCTCTCGGGTGCTTCCGCCGCCATCTTCGGTATGGGAATCAGGAAGTGAAGCCTTGTGGCTTCACTTCCCGGTTCCCTACTGCACATGCGCGAGTCACGCTGCGCAATACGGATGGTCCCTGCTGTCTCTGGGATCCGTGTGTTTCCCAGCAGACAGCGGGGATGACAGGAAGTGGCGTAAATACCCACAGATTCTGCGGCTATCTATGCCCGGCAGTGGGTGCAGATACCTGTATTATACAGGTATCTGCACCCCCCTCCCCCCTGAAAGGTGCAAATTGTGGCACCAGAGGGTTCCAATGAGCCGAAGTTCTACTTTAGGGTGGAGCTCCGCTTTAAAAATTACAACCTGCCACCAGGAAGAATAACAAAAATGAAGAAATTCACAAAAAAACAGTAACCTCTTTTCTAAAAGTGTTTGTGCCCAATATAATGGTGGAAATCAAAATGTAATACAAAAACGCAAGTTGAGTGGTACTATGTTAGGAGGCCTAACTCTGGCTTTATAATGCATAAACTATGGGCAATGATTAGGAATAATCTTAATATGTGTAAAAGAAAAATAATCTCTATCTATTATATTCTTTACCACTGAATAGGGTACATAGTCTCATCTTTTTACTAAAAAGACTAAAGAACTAGTAAATATGAAGTGTAAATCCAACCAAAACATTTATTTTGCATTCTTGGAGTTGGTAGGCATTCGAACCTTTGCAAGTTTTTTTTTTTTTTCTCTTCACTTCTTGTCTCAGAGACTCAACAGGAAATTAATTATTTTCTCAAAATTAAGATAACTCCCACCTTTTGACAGTTGTCACCAGAACATGTCCACAAGAAATTTGTTCTGTGCCTACACTGGTGGAGCCTGAGCTATGTTGTTGCTTGCAGTCAGTGATGTCCTAAGCCAACAATGTCTTCTAGAGGTGTGTATGCTTGTTTTAAAGCAGTGTGGATAGCTAGCTAGCACCATACCACAAGTTTAGGCAAGGTTGTTCTGCAGTGGTTTTCATATTCAGTCATTCCTTCCACCTCCTCCCTCCCAAATAGTTTGGTAGTAAAATATTGCATGTAAGGACCTATTTTCACTTTTGGCAGCATTTTTTTTTCCAGGAGCTTAAAATGTGCAACATCTTTAAGGTAAATCCTGTAATGATTTTTTTCAGCTATAAAGTTTTATTCTATGCATTTGTGTGAGATGGATTTTTTGTTTGACTGAATTTTTCCAAACATTGCTAACAATATTTTCCTTTTATTTTGACCAAAACTCTTCTGTTGACTTCAGGGGTTTCAAAGTTATGGTCCCATTAGGGAAGAAGTTGTAAAATTCATGCAAGATGTATAACAAACTACAAAACGAAGGAGTTAATTTATTAAAAATTGCTGTGTGCAGGCTTGAAGCTTTTGCACCGCCATCACTAAAAATTGCCCTAATTTCCTTAATCAGTTTGTTTCCTATAATCATAATCTCCATCAAGTGGCGATAATGTGAATTTTTTCTGCTTGAGGTGTTTTAGGAAATTACTGCATCATGATCACTAGATGGAGCCAACAATCTCAGGAAACAAACCTATTAAGTAAATTACGGTGATTATTTGTGGTGGCTGTGCAAATGGTTTAGACATTCACACAGTGCATTTTTTATAAATTGAACCCCAGGTTTTAAAAGATCACCAGTAAAATGTGTATTGAAAAGAATAAAGGGGCCCTTAAAGTAAAAGCTGGGAATAACGATGCTTACTATTGAGAAAAATGTGAACAGAACATCAACCCATTTAGTGATGTTAAAGTGATGTTTTAGTACTCTACCTTGCTAGCAAATGGTATGAATGCAAAATTTGTCACAAAAAGTTCAAAAAACTGCCAGCTGGTTACTATGACAGCATTCTGTTAAAGCTAGAACCTGTGGGTTTCTCATCGTATAGTGCCCTATTAACAAACACAATTCCTATTACTAATGCTTTTTTTTTAATCAACTCATCTGCCTACTAATCACGTAAACAGGTGTTTAATTTTGGCTTCAGTAGCTATCTTCTGGTCTAGTTTCTGTCCTTTGAAAACAACAAAAAAGGAGATTAAAAGCAAAAACAAGGAATTGTTTCGTTTTTCATATCGCCAGCTGTTGTATCTAAATAGAAATCTGTGTTTGTTCATTTTAAATAATCTATTAATCTAACCTCTCTGTAAATTTGAAAACTTTAGACACTGTTAATTTGGGGTAGCTGTAGTAAAATATTTTATGTGCTACTCTGCATCAGGGTGCTACGTGAATGTTAAAAAAATAAATTGTTCAATTTGTGTCTCAGTAGATGCAGGACGTGACCTTTTTAAATTGTAATTCCACCTCCTGAAGGCATTTTCAATGCTAAGTACAACCAAACAGTTGTTTTTCTAACAAATTTGCTTTTCTCATTTCTGTCCTTTTTTACTTTTGTAGGATTCATTTCCCCAGGTTCCCTCTTATGTGCTTTCTGCTTTTAAAAAAAGTCTGTGATAAACTCAAAAAACAATAAAACATTTTTTTTTTATCACAGACTTTTTTTATTATTTCTTCTCTGTGATCTGTGTAAAATACTATGGTGATAGCTAAATGGCCCTCATTGTGTATGATGTTAAACTATTTTACGTGTTCAAGGTGTGGCTTATGCCGCGTACACACGAAGGGACAATCCCGCGGGATTATCCTCTGGACTGAAGTCCAGCGGATAATCCCCTCGTGTGTGGGCGCCAGCGGACTTTTTGGCGCCAAAGTACGGCGGACTAAAGTTTGAAGTTTTGTTTTCAAATTATCCGCTGGACTTGGAAGTCCAGCGGACAATCCCGCCGTTAGTGGGCAAGTCCGCGGGACTTTTGAAATGAAGGGACTTGCCGCTCATCGGCAAGTCCGTTCATTTAGCACGTGACTTCAGGTTACGTAGCTAGCGTAGGCAGTTACTGCCGCCGCGCTAGCTCCGTGACCTGGCATGGATTTAAAGGGACTCCCCACGCCGAAAAAACGGCGTGGGGGTTCCCCCCAAATCCATGTCAGACCCTCATCCGAGCACGCAGCCTGGCAGGCCAGGAAAGGGGTGGGGACGAACGAGCGCCCCCCCCCTCCTGAGCCGTACCAGGCCGCGTGCCCTCAACATGGGGGTGCCCTGGGGAAAGGGGGCCGTGCGGCCCCCCCCACCCCAAAGCACCTTGTCCCCATGTTGATGAGGACAAGGGCCTCTTCCCGACAACCCTGGCCGTTGGTTGTCGGGGTCTGCGGGCGGGGGCTTATCGGAATCTGGGAACCCCCTTTAATAAGGGGGCCCCAGATCCTGGCCCCCCACCCTATGTGAATGAGTATGGGGTACGATGTACCCCTACCCATTCACCTAAGGTGTAAAATGTAAAGTAAAAAAAAACACCCACACTTTTGAAAAAATAGTTTATTGCACTGCTCCGGGGGTCTTCTTCCGTCTTGGGGGTCTTCTCGCCGGACTCCCCCGCCATTTACCAAGCTCTTTTACCGAGCGGGGAAGTCCGGCTACCTTCTTCGTCGTCGCCGCCGTCGGGGGTCTTCCGGGGGTCTCTTCTGTTCTTGCGGCGGTCGTCGTCTTCCGCGCCGCCGGCGCCTTCTTCTTCTTGTCCTTCTTCTTGTCCTTCTTGTTCTTCTTCTTCTTCCGATGTTGACCCGACGCTCTCTCTGCCCGGAATGCCTGTGCCGCTCTGCGCTCGGACTTATATAGGGACATGGGGGACAGGGTCACATGTTCATGTCACATGGTGACCCCGCCCCCTTGCGATGTCACAGTCCCAGCATCCTCCGGGACTGTGACAACACAAGGGGGCGGGGTCACCATGTGACATGTGCATGTGACCCTGTCCCCCATGTCCCTATATAAGTCCGAGCGCAGAGCGGCACAGGCATTCCGGGCAGAGAGAGCGTCGGGTCAACATCGGAAGAAGAAGAACAAGAAGGACAAGAAGAAGAAGGCGCCGGCGGCGCGGAAGACGACGACCGCCGCAAGAACAGAAGAGACCCCCGAAGGCGGATCGAGACCCCCAGACGACGGCGGCGACGACGAAGAAGGTAGCCGGACTCCTCCCCTCGTGAAAGAGCTAGGTAAAAGAGCAGAAGAGAGCGGAGGAGTCCGGCGAGAAGACCCCCAAGACGGAAGAAGACCCCCGGAGCAGTGCAATAAAATATTTTTTCAAAAGTGTGTGTGTTTTTGTACTTTACATTTTACACCTTAGGTGAATGGGTAGGGGTACATCGTACCCCATACTCATTCACATAGGGTGGGGGGCCGGTATCTGGGGGCCCCCTTATTAAAGGGGGCTCCCAGATTCCGATAAGCCCCCGCCCGCAGACCCCGACAACCAACGGCCAGGGTTGTCGGGAAGAGTCCCTTGTCCTCATCAACATGGGGACAAGGTGCTTTGGGGTGGGGGGGGGGGTGGCCGCACGGCCCCCCTTTCCCCAGGGCACCCCCCATGTTGAGGGCACGCGGCCTGGTACGGCTCAGGAGGGGGGGGGCGCTCGTTCGTCCCCACCCCTTTTCTGGCCTGCCAGGCTGCGTGCTCGGATGAGGGTCTGATATGGATTTGGGGGGAACCCCCACGCCGTTTTTTCGGCGTGGGGATTCCCTTTAAATCCATGCCAGCTTGCGGAGCTAGCGCGGCGGCATTTACTGCCTACGCTAGCTACGTAACCTGAAGTTACGTTCGAAATGAACGGACTGCTCCGTGTGTGGGCAAGTCCGTTCATTTTCAAAAGTCCCGCGGACTTTTGGCCGGCGGATTATCCGCTGGAGAAGTCCGTGCGTGTGTGGGCAAGTCCACACGCTCGGAAAGTCCAGCGGACCCCGCTGGAAAGTCCCGCGGGATTGTCCGCTGGACTAGGTCCGCCGGCAAAAGTCTGCACGTGTGTACGCGGCATAATAGTGACCCTGTTCTCAGTCTATATTCTTGAAGCAAATGGTACACTTAAAGTAGATGTAAACCCATCACTGCAGTCTCATAAGCACTTTACCATGTCTGAGCTGGGTATAGGTATCTGGTATATAAGCCCCCTGGGGTAAGCAGTCTCGCAGGCACAGATACCAAATCCAGTGGGGTAGTGAGAAACGGTATGGTGTTTATTGGTGCTATATGCAAATCTATTCACAGGTGCTGTACAGTGTTCCAAACAATAAATGGGGCAAATAATACCAAAACAAGAGCCCATCCTTGTCAACAACCTTTTTCAACATACTCTTTAACGTTTTATTAAAGCGCTCCACCAAGCCATCAATTTGATTGTGGTACACTGAGGTTCAGAACTGTATCACCTTAAACAATTTTCACAATGCTGTAGTTACTCGTGACATGAATAGGGAGGTCTGTGAGGACCTCTGTAGAGACCCCAATGCGACTGAACACCATGAACAACTCTTTGACAATGTTCTTAGCAGACATGTGAATAAAGGAACTGCTTTGGGGTAACGGGTAGCAAAATCCATGATTATGAGAATATGCTGATAGCCTCGGGCCGACTTTTGCAGTGGACACACAAGGTTAATGACAATTCTCTCAAAGAACACTTCAATAATGGGTAAAGACACTAAAGAACTTGGGAAGTGGGGTAGTGGTGCTGACATTTCACACACCATAAATCTATCTTTCTGTACCCCGGGCAAGTAAAACCTGCGTAACATCCTTCCAGTGGTTTTCTCAACCCCTAAATGACCTTCCAGCAAGTGTCCATGGCAAGTTCCAACATCGCTCTTCTGTATGGATTAGAGACCACCAACTGTTCAACATTTTCACCATTCTTTTTAGATACACGATAGAGTAAATTCTTGCTGCTGCTGAAATAAGGAAACCCGGTTTCGACAGGTACACCATTAATCACTACTACATTTTCCCAGGCCCTGGCAAGGGTAGGGTCTTTTCTCTGCTCAGAGCTAAATTTTTCCATGTGCACATTAAGCCTCAGGGTCAACAGAAGGCTCTGTGTGGGGGCTTTCTCAGGCTCCTCCATTTCTCCTTCCATAAGCAAGAAAGGAAAATCCTGGTCACCCTGAAAAGAGTCCCCAGAACCCACATTGTGGGTTCTGGCCAAGAGTTCGGTCTCCGCCACTGGATCAGTTACTGTGACCAAGTTGGGACGAGCCCACAATATCCAAAACTTGGGTAAATCCCTACTAAAGATGGCCTCATGCACCAAGTGGCGCATGATTCCAACAAGTTAAGTTTGAAATGGACTTTGGTACGTTAACTTAACAGTGGGTATAGGATGCTCCCGGGTATCCCCATGTACACAGATTGCAGCAACTTTTCTAGCATGAAATTTCACCGTTTCAACTATCTCAGCTTTAACCAAAGTAACCAGACTTCCAGAGTCCAGCAATGCCAAAATAGGCTTACTATTGGTGCTGCAGCACACAAAACCACAGCAAACATAGACTGCTGTCTGAGAGATAAGTCACACTGCATTGGCTCATCCTGTCAATGGACAGCCCACTTGGGTTGCTGACTGGCACTGGCTTCTCTTGTTTGGAATGCCAAATGTCAGGCCTGGCACCAACAGCCCTTCCCCCTTTCTCCTTGCCAGGCTTACCATCCACTTACCCTGGAACAGTCTTACCAGCTTCCTGGGTAGACCGTAGCCATGGTTAAAAAGTCTGTGTGACTGTAGGGGTGGAGACAAGGCTCTCTGTGGCAAAATACCTCTCGACAAGCTCCACCGGGTTGTATGCTAACTTGGGGTTCCTTTGGCTCCCCCCCTTCTGCAGGGGAATCGGTAGAGACCTCAAGAATCGGTCCATGACCACACACTCCACTATTTGTGGCCCAAACAGGGAATCCGGCTGCAGCCATTTCCACACCAGGTGGATTAGGTAAAACCTCTGAGATCTTGGGGGCCTCTCATCTTGGAAAGACCAGCTGTGCTTGAGCGGCTAAGGTGACACTGAGATGAACCAGGATTTCCTGCTTGACCTTCTCATATTGTCTTGCTTCTGCAGACTTTAGATCATAGTAGGCTTTCTGCACTCTTCCAGTAAGTAAGGGGGTGGCCTATCTGGCCCACTGGGTTTTAGGCCAACCTTCCCTTCAGCGGTCATTTCAAACGACCGCAAAAAGGCCTCTGTGTCGTCATCTGCATTCATCTTTGGAGAGTATTGAGAATTAATGTGTGATACTGCGCCACGGAGTATACAAAGCAGGAGACAAAGGTGTAATAAATAAGGAGTTGGTAAAAAAGAAAAGAGCAGAGAAGAATTGCTGCCTCTACATAATACTGCCACCTAGATGGAGTAAAGGTGTGTTAATTGGGAAAGGTATAGGTGTGGCGCTATTCCTCTTATACCTAATGATGGTACTTACAGTAAAATATTATAAATGGAAATGGTGAAAAGACTTCAAAGTATATTGAAAAGAGGGGTGCTGAAAGTTTGCACTTACTGCAAAGCGCAGTTTAAAAATGCCCTTAAAAGGGAATGGAAAAAATACCTTTAATTCAATTCAAGTGTGATCCACATGGATGGCTGAGGGCCCATCAACACCTTCAATTTTAGCAGGTGACCACTGTGCCAACATCAGGGTTTTCTTATCCACTTCTGCAGCAGTGGCTAGCTGTTCAAACAGCCTCTGTGTTTGCCCCTGTACAACATCAATCTGTTGGCACGGTGCCTTTGTTAGCTCCTGTGCAATAATGTTGGCTTGCTGTTGTGCAGCATTATATAACACCAACTGTTTGATGATTTCCTCCATGTTTAGCCACTCTGGCCCTTTTAAATAGCAGCTCCTTGCTAAAAGTGCCTGAAATCCTCCACCATATGTGAGCTGGGGATAGGTAGCCAGTATATAAGCCCCCTGGGGTAAGAAGTGTCTCAGGCACAGATACCAAATCCAGTGAGATGGTGACAAATCTTGCAGTGTTTATTGATGCTATATACAATTTTCTATTTACAGGTGTTGTACAGTGTTCCAGAGAATAAACGGGGCAGATAATACTGAAACAAAAACCTAGCCATATTCCGGCACTAACTACACAAAAATACAGGTCCTAACTAATAGGCGGAGCAAGCCTACTGCGTGTTGGCTTTTACAAAGTTTTCAGCTCTCCCAGACAGGACTTGTCTGCACTGGACCATGGATCAGAGATCCCTAAATGTATATGAGAGGAACCTGGGAGATCTATAACCCCCCAAACAGAACTTTCCCAGGCTCCCTCTGGGACACTCTTCTACACATGTTAATGTGATTTCAAATAACTTTTAATATATTAAAATTTGCAGTCTCATGTAATATAAAATCTAGAGATGCTGCCTTTGAGGTTCTTGTTTTAGCACTTGCTGTAGTAGGATGCCCTTTCTTGTCTTTTTCAATTTTGCATCTGCATTGTCATCCTTTCCCATGGGTATTTGAGATTACATGTGGCTGTTTTAACACACATTACATAGGCACAGTTCACTGTTGTCACCCTGAGGAATCTTGTTTACAGGATGTAAATGTAGAAAGGAAGTTGTGCCGTGTAATTTTGTCTATTTCTATGTTGTAATATACCTGGTTGATCCTGCCTGTTCTTGTGTCCTCCTGTGTGTGCTGACCATGGTAATTATGGCTACTGAGCCATGATACTGCAGTCAGTTTACGTGCCTCCATCATCCCGCTCTCTGCTCTGAGACTCTCCCCCTCCCTCTCTGCCTGTCAGTGTGAGAGCGGATCTCCTTCCTGCCCCTCAATATGCAGCACAAATACTTGTATCCCCTCTGGTTTATACAGTTATTAACTAG
The DNA here is from genome assembly GCA_028564925.1 of Lithobates sylvaticus. NCBI lineage: Eukaryota > Metazoa > Chordata > Amphibia > Anura > Ranidae > Lithobates > Lithobates sylvaticus. The sequence goes on along the minus strand of CM053036.1, from coordinate 141,395,339 downwards.
TGTGTGTGTGTGTGTGTGTGTGTGTTGTTTTTTTTTTTTTTTAATGACAAGGCTGAATACCTTTTTCTCACACCGCCGCTCTGCAGTCACATGACTTCCCTCTGCTGGCTGACGTCAGAAGGGAATCTAAGCCCCTCCTGTTGCTCTCCTTAGATCACGATGGAGAGCAGAGGGGGAATCACATGACCACACAGCTGCGGTGTGAGAGAAGGTATTTAGACTTTTCATAAAAAAAACACACACACTGCAGTTAATAACTGTATAAATCAGAGGGGATACCAGCAAAGTCCAAATACGGGGGATTTACTAAAACTGGATAGTGCAAAATCGGCTTCCAGGTTTTATTGTCAAAGCTTAATTGAACAAGCAGAAGTTAGAAGATTGGCTACCATGCAAAGCTGCACCAGATTCTGAGTGCTTCAGTTTTAGTATATCTCCCCATGTGACTTTACAAACATTTTAAAGATCAATGGGAAAAGAAGTTACATTTAATGCAGAAAATGCATATTAGCAAAAAAAGGACAAAAAAACACACTGATAAAATTGCAGCAGTTTCTCATATTGGAGCATTTGAAAATGGGCCAGAGCTACCAAGAAAACATTTGAGATTTAATAATTTAATAATTGCATTTAATTAGGTCCAGTTTTCCAATTAAACGGAAAACACAAAGGCAAAAATACCAAAACATATGGGATTTGAAAAATAATGATGCAAGTTGTTACTTGAGATGCTGCTCCAACATTGATCGAATGAAAGATCCTGGAGGTTTTCAGCTTGTGGGGCAAAGAAGTTGTTGTGCTTTGTATAAGGATAAGTTCGCATCTGCACAGGTGCAGGAATGTATGTAAATGGCACGCGTTCCAGCACCATGCACACGTACCATGCAGCTGCACAAAAAAGTGCTTCTTTTAATAAAATAAGCAGAGGTACTACCCTGTTTCCCCAAAAATAAGACCTAGCGTGATTGTCCGTGTTGGCTGCAATATAAGCCCTACCCCCCAAATAAGCCCTAGTTAAAGTCCTTGTAGGTCTTGTTTTCAGGGTAGGGCTTATTTTCGGGGAAACAGGGTAGGGCTTATTTGGGGGGTAGGGCTTATATTGCAGCCATCACCGACAATCACGCTAGGTCTTATTTTCGGGGAAACAGGGTAATTACCTTTTTTTTTAATGGTACCCCTACACACAGAAAAATGCAGTGCACATGGGCGTCCGCAGGTAGGGGCAAGGGGGGTCAAGTTCCCCCCCCCCCTGGAATCAGGGATCAGATTGGCACATTCAGCACAGTGGCTATGGGGGTGCGGCCATCAAGATGCTATCAAGCCCCCCAATCAGTGTAGTGTGACTGCGGGCTCTTTTCCCTGCTCGGTCCAGCAGAGAACTCCGCGGCGCTGTGTCAGAAGAAAGGCGAGCTGCAGGCTGTAAGAGGTCTACCCCACTCGCCCCCCCCCTTTCTCCTGCAGGGAGAAGAGATGGTGGCTCTCACCAGGTTCCCCACCCAGCTTCCTGCCTGCTCTGTTCCTTCCCCATCGGCCATAACTGAGGGCCAATCAAAGTAGACTAGGAGAGGAGAGCATCATAGGACATGTAGTCCCGAAGATTGGCGGCTCCCATTTTTCACAGGAAGGAGGCTACAGCTCGATCGAGAGAGATTAAGAGACTGCAGCCTGGAAAAAAGCTGAGGGAGTGAGTGCTACAGGACAAAGAAAGAGGAGTGTACTGGGCAGAAGCCAGAGAGGGAGCAAAGCTACCCAGTGCCACCAGAGATAGCCACGCTACCCAGCGCCAGAGAGAGCCCACGCTACCAAGCACGAGAGAGAGCCATGATGCCCAGCACTACCAGAGAGAGCCACTGCCCAGGTACAGACATTACAGATGCTACACTGACCAGAATCGCCCCGGAGAACCCAGAGTGAGCGATCGTCCAGCCGGAGGGATCACTGCTGTAGTTTTGCTGGGTCTGGTAAGAGGGCCTGTCAGCCATTATCCATTACTTATCCTAGGGACTCTACTACGCCTGATGTCTCTGACCATGACAATGTGATAATGACATTGTCGAAAAGGGGTGGCGCATGGGTAACCCTAAAATGATGCCCCCCCTGAAAAAAGTTATGTGGACGCCCATGGCAGTGCAACAAAGCACCATGTGGTTTCCTTGCGGATGTTGTTTAAAAAAGATTCAGTGACCTTTTGCCTGCAGGAAATGCAGGTACAGCAGCCTATTCATAGCTAGCTTCTGTGCCCACACAGTTGTGGCATGTAGAATCGCTCAGATGTAAACCTAATCTACCACTTCATAGGTATGTTGGGCCGCCTCCTTAGTGACACTGTGGGCTCTATGAATCCATAATTATAAACCTCTACTTTTCTCCTACCTTCCCTAAGGCTGGGTTCACACTGTTGCGAATTGGATGCGGAATCCCTGCATCCAATTCGCAATAGCAGGAGAATGTGACCAGCTCTCTATGTAGCCGGTTCACATATCTTCGCTGTGGCTATGGTGAAAATTTGCACAGGAGCCCTGTGCGTCTTTTGGTCCGTTTTCAGGTCCGAATTCAGCCCACAATTCAGGCTGAAATCAGACCTGAAACGGTGAACCAGGACGCACAGGACCCCTGCTTGGAGCCACTTCAGCATCCAGTGTGAACCGAGCCTAACTCTGAGCATTGGCACAATTGAAAGACACGGATGGTATCCATTTTTAGAATTGAGGTTTAACTAAAATGGTAGTGTACCCTTCCGTCTTTGTAGCTGTCATAGAAATTACATTGTTTTTTAAAGGAGCAAACTATCTGATGATCCTGTTGGTTTCCAGGATTCTGTTTCTTGTGCATCTTTTTAAGCAGGAGCTTAGGACGCCTGCTCTTGGTTGACTTCAAGCTGATGGCAGCATGCCAGTACTTAGATTAGAGTCCTCAAGGAGAACAAGGCATCATAAGACACTTATGTCATCAGAGAGCAATGTAAGCAGGTGGAGTTAGGCAAAAGTCTCTTTAAGGTTTTGGTCTTTCGATTTTTGTGTAGTGCTTTGTGGGTATCCCTATGTAAGGTGGGTGGAGCTGGGGCTCCTGGCTCATTCTAGCTGGTTGAGAGACAGAAGAAAGGTCTGCTAGAGGTGGTTGGGTTCTCTTTTGGTTGAGGGTCTATAGAAGGGTCTTGCAACTAAGCCTAAAGGTGAAAAAAGAGGGAGAGTCTGCTGGAGGACCCTGCAGAGAGAAAGGGGTAGAGCTTTGGTGTGTCCCTGTGTTCTCCCCATTAGAAGAACTGGACAGTAAAGGAGCTCACAGCCCTGAGAGTGAGGAAAGGTTATATCAAATCTGCTGACAGCCACAAGCGATCCCATGCCTGCATGTCTATTCTATGATTTATAAGCTATCCCATCTTACTATATGAAAGATGTGGTTCCATAGATAGTAAGACACAATAGTGACATCTTGTGGATTTAATGAGTACTGCAGATTCTATACGCCATAGAAAAATAAAATAAGCCAACATATAGTTTTTTAATTATAGTTGGTGGTTAGACATGGGCAGGTTTACCTCCGCCCTTTACTAATCAAATAAGACAGAAAAAATCTGTGCCTATTACAAAGATTTATATTAGTCCCAGGATTAGACGTTGAAAAGTTATTTATTTAAAAAGTTATGCAAATGAAGTCCCATATTTAAGTAATACCCAGAAATATAAAATAAAGCCCCGTCTGGAGTCAGGGATTAATGAGGCAAAGTAAGATCTAAAACATAGATAATTTATATTCCTACTGTGGGGGTTAATACTTATCCATTATGTATAGATTTTTTTCAGCTGTGTTGTGAGCTTTACTGGGACTGAGGCTGTGCACACACTAAGTCGTCATTGGTTGGCCACTAATGAGGATCAGTATATTAATCAGGTTATTCAGTGATCAGGTACGCCACCCTGAAGACGTGACAAACACGAAACGTACGTCGGTAGGCGGTACCTGATCACTTTGTATCTTTGGATGCACTATTGCTGGACTTCCTGTGATATTGGCTCCGGCTGTCTGGTGAGTGGAACGCACGCTAGAGACGCACGCCAGGAGGGAAGGATCCGCTGCTCCATCGAATCTTTTAACATATCGCAAGTAGCCTCAGTGCCGGGTAGGCACTGGAAAATGTAAGTGAGCAATTGGCTGCTGTGTTTTTTTTATGCTATTTTTTAAATAAAACGTTATTACGCTATGAGGTGCGCCTCTCTTTATATTCCCACATATGTTTCCAATCCATTCCATCTGAGCTGGTCTGATAGAGGGAAGAGAGCCCTTGAGTGAGGGTGTGTCACTCAGTGTACAGGCACAATCCTGTGAAAGCGCATTTGATTGCTTCTAAACAAAGTAATCAACTCCATTTGGTAAGAGGCCATTTAATACTGCTGGTTCTCACATTGGGTGGATCGAGAATTTGTCTGGTGATGGTGCACAAGCTATATCTACAGGAGTGATTGTGGCGTTTTGCAGCAAGGACTACTATATGAACTTTGCGTTATATCAATTAACACTGTCTAATTTATATTAATATTTTTCACGTTTTTTGGATGCACCCAAGATATTGGGATTATTTGCCAATTTTGTTGGCTTGCACTTTTTATATACTACATGAACTTTGCGTTATATCAATTAACACTGTCTAATTTATATTAATATTTTTCACGTTTTTTGGATGTACCCAAGATATTGGGATATTTTGCCAAATTTGTTGGTTTGCACTTTTTATATATTAGATTGGGCATAAGTGCTTGATCATTAACTTTCGTTGTACACATTGTGATACAAGGTACAGGGTCTGTTATATTTATATTATTTAATTTAAATAGAGCTCGGTCAGCTCTATTTTGTGTGTTAATTATCTTTGGGGTAATAATTAATTTATACCTCACTGGGTCACGCTAGGTGTCTGGTGTTATTATTGTTTGTATAAACACACTCTAACCAATTTTTATTATTCACATTATAATGGTTGTAATGTATGAGTAACCAAATGTGGTTCACTATTATCACTTTAAATAGTTATTAATTAGCTTAGTTCATGGTAGATCTATATTGTGTCTGCACACCTTTTTTCAATAAGCTCTTAGTCTCTACTATACAGTTCAGAATATACAATTAATTAACCTATTAATTAATTTAGTATCTCTTGTTGGTACTAGCGCCCCTCATTTAATTAAACTACCAATTAAATCATCTAGATTTCATAGGGAGCAGCTGTACTGGGTTTACAGTATTAATATTAGTATAGACCCTTTTGAATTATCCTAAGCGCGGAGCTAGACAAGCCAATGTGAGTGGCCGTCTACAATTCTTCATGTCTATTCTAAAGCCAATATGTAGAGAGTGCCATGCCATTGTATGGACTGTTCTGTTATACCTAACAATTCAAGCAAGTACAAGTTTACTTTTTACTTTAAACAGTCAAAGGTAAACACAATTAGAAGCACTCATCGGGACAGTCTTGTATGAACAAATTCTCAGAAGGCTCAATGCGATAAAAACATATGCCAATTTATTAATAGCATGCGATGAGTGAATAAATAGTTAAAATCTCCTTGCATAGATGGAACAACTGAAAGGCTTGCTCCCCGCTGTGATAATACCTTGTGAAAATGGTTGATGGTGGGCTGGCTTGGTGAAGCAATGCTGCAATGGCAAAACCTTCATGAGTTCCTGAAAACTTCAATGAGAAGGAGGAAACCAGCATGTGCAGAGCCGTATGGACAGTGTAAAGCCTCAACCAAAGCCCCGGTTGTAGATGGCAAGATAGTCCCTCACCGTTCCATGGCTGTCTCACTGAGAGGCAGCCGAAACACCCGAGCATGATGTCATATGCTCGGGGAGCACAGGTCCAGACTGAGGCTTGAAGCACAGGATGATGGAGCGCAAGCCGAGGAGAGTGGAGGGGGAGAATAGCTGTTGTCTTGACTTGTCAAGACAGCAGCTATTCTCTCCCTCTCTCCCCCTCCACTCTCCTCGGCTTGCGCTCCATCATCCTGTGTTTCAATCCTCAGTCTGGACCTGTGCTCCCCAAGCATATGACTGCATGCTCGGGTGTTTCCATTTGCTGGTTCCTGTCGGCGGTTGTTCCGGCTGCCTCTCAGTCCCTCATTGTTCTGTGGCTGTCTTACTATCTTGCTATCTACCACTGGGGCTCTGATTGAGGCTTTACCCTGTTCATCCGGCTCTGCACATGCTGGTTTCCTCCTTCTCAGTGGAGTTTTCAGGAACGCAGGAAGGTTTTGCCATCGCAATATTGCTTCACAAAGCCAGCACACTATCAACTGTTTGTCACAGCGGGGAGCAAGCCTTTCAGTTGTTCCATCTATGCAAGGAGATTTTAACCATTCATTCATTACATGCTATTAATAAATTGACACGTTTTTATCGTATTGAGCCTTCTGAGAATTTGTTCATACAAGACTGTCCCGGTGAGCACTTCTAATTGTGTTTCCTTTTTGAATGTTTGCATTTGTATTCACACCCCTCCTGGTGTGCTCATCCACACAGATATTTGGGCTCTTGTAGGACATTTACAAGGTTCCCAGTGCAATAGATGTCAGTTTTTTTCTATTTCACTGACTTTTCACTTTAAGCCTCTGTGTGAATAGCTATGGGAGATGTGCCAATACCTGGGGAGTTGAATTGGCGATGTGCTTACTGGTGCAAATCTGGCTGTCTGGGCCCTGGAAATAGACATAAATGTGGACCATGTGTGTACACTCGAAGGAAAGGGGGTTAACAATGTACTGACCAGGAGGGTGGGAAGTGTAATTCTCTAGCTACCATTTATACATGGGACAGTATGGGGTGGGCTGTACATTCAGTACTGCCCAGTAACTTGCATTTTCTGGGCTGAGGTCTTTCTGCATGTTACAACCATGTGTGAGTGAGCCAACCCTGCCTACATTTAGGCATAGTCTGCAGGTTTGGCTGTTGCAACTTCAGAAGGAAGGCCTCAAGCCAAGGAATCACATGGTAGGAGGGACTCCAGCTAGAAATGACTACCTAGAGATATGCACCAAGGAGTACGGTGTACAGTGGTCACAGCGAATACAGAGACCTTGGAGTATGTGCGATTAACCCCTGTTTCCTGCTCTGGAAGATACTGCTTGTCTGGACTGTGGAACCCCAGTTCACATTGCTCAGACCAGTTGCCCTTTTCTGCCATCAGGTGGAGCCCACAATCGACCGACCCCCCCCCCCACCCCCCAGAACCTGGACAGGCAGGGAGGTGGAGGTGGGGGCGGGGGGGAATTATCCTCTGTATTTTCCTCCTGTGTTAACTGAAAAGCAGTTTCTTCTCCTTTCTCTCCCGCTGGTATTCAGCTGCCACAGGAGGAAAATACAGGGGAACAGTTTCTGTAAATGCCGCCCTCCCCCTTGCTATTGCTTGCGGCTTTCTATGGGGGGCACTCGGCGGGGGGGGAATCAGGAGCGCTGGCTGGGAACTCAAGAGTAGAATCAGTGCTACTCTATGCAAAACCATTGCACAGAACAGGTAAGTATGACACATTTGTTATTTAAATTTAAAAAAAGTTTCCTTTTAGAATGACTTTAAGAATTCAGATGTTTCCTTATATGATCAATGAGCATTATTTAGAACTAGGCATAGGTGAATCTGATTGAGTTTGGTTGGTAAATGATATTAAAGATTTCAAACTTTCTGGTAAGCCCAGAGGTTAATACTCTTAATGCTGGCACCTCCTGGCCCTTTAAGAGGTTTATGATGGTGGGGCTTAGGCGCACGTAACCGCTGTGATTGGCTGTCACGTGATCTGAAAACTCCTGATCGCCAGCAGGGATAGGGAGTCTTCAGATAGGTGTCGGGAACGTGCCAAAGACCAGGCACCGAAAGGCCGCATATTTGCGTGCGACCGGCGTCAAGGGGTTAAAGTCTATGAAAGGTGGTAGACTACTGTCAAACAAAAGGCTTGGGGAAACCGGACACTGCCATGAGGGACATGTAGCAATGCCAAAATTAGGAACATAAACTTTTAAAAACAGTATTTCTACCCCAGTCATGGCACTATCTGCCTGGAATTTGCATGTTCTCCCTGTGCCTATATGGATTTCCTCTGGACACTGGTTTCCTCCTAAATGTGAAAGACATGCAGGTAAGTTGGTGAGATCCTGTCTAAATTGGCCCTAGAATGTGTATGTATGTATGGGTGTTAAGGACCTGCACTTGTAAGCTCCTGTTGTGAATATAAAATATATACAGTGCATCTTGAAAGTATTCACGGCGCTTCACTTTTTCCACATTTTCTTATGTTACAGTCTTATTCCAAAACTGATTAAATTCATTATTTTCCCTCAAAATTCTACAAACAATACTCCGTAATGACAATGTGAAATAAGTTTTGTTTTGATATCATTGCAAATTTATTAAAAATAAAAAAACAAAAAAATCACATGTAAATAAGTATTTACAGCCTTTGCCATGACACTCAAAAGTGAGCTCAGGTGCATCCTGTTTCCATTAATCATCCTTGAGATGTTTCTACAACTTGATTGGAGTCCACGTGCAGTAAATTCAGTTGATTGGACATGATTTGGAAAGGTACACACCTGTCTATATAAGGTCCCACAGTTAACAGTGCATGTCGGAGCACAAACCAAGCCATGAAGTCCAAGGAATTGTCTGTAGACCTCCGACAGGATTGTATCGTGGCACACATCTGGGGAAGGGTACAGAACAATTTCTGCAGCATTGAATGTCCCAATGAGCACAGTGGTCTCCATCATCTGTAAATGGGAGAAGTTTGGAACCACCAGGACTCCTTCTAGGGCTGCTTGGCCAAACTGAGCATTCAGGGGGGAGAAGTCAGGGAAGTGACCAAGAACCAAATGGTCACTCTTACAGAGATCCAGTGTTTCTCTGAGAAGAGAGGAGAACCTTCAAGAAGAACAACCATCTCTGCAGCACTTCACCAATCAGGCCTGTATGGTAGAGTGGCCAGATGGAAGCCACTCCTCAGAAAAAGGCACATGACATCCTGCCTGGAGTTTGCTAAAAGGCACATGAAGGACTCTCGGACCATGAGAAGCAACATTCTCTTGTCTGATGAAACCAAGATTGAACTCTTTGGCCTGAACGGCTAAAGTCATGTCTGGAAGAAAACCAGGCACCACAAATCACCTGGCCAATACCATCCCTACAGTGAAACATGGTGGTGGCAGCATCATGCCGTGGGGATGTTTTTCAGCAGCAGGATGTGGGAGACTAGTCGGGATTGAGGGAAAGATGAATGCAGCAATGTACAGAGACATCCTTGCTGAAAACCTGCACCAGAGCACTCTGGACCTCAGACTGAGGCGAAGGTTCATCTTCCAACAGGACAACGACCCTAAACACACAGCCAAGATAACAAAGTGGCAAGATCTGTCTGGAGAGATCTGAAAATTACTGTGCATGGACGCTCCCTATGCAACCTGATGGAGCTTGAGAGGTCCTGCAAAGAATGGGAGAAACTCCCTCAAAATAGATGTGCCAAGCTTGTAGCATCATACTCAAAAAGACTTGAGGCTGTAATTGGTGCCAAAGGTGCTTCAACAAAGTATTGCGCAAAGGCTGTGAATACTTATGTACATGTGATTTTTTTTTTTTTTTTTTTTGGTTTTATTTTTATAAAATTTGCAAAAATGTAAAACAAACTTCTTTCACATTGTCATTATGGGATATTGTGTGTATAATTTTGAGGAAAATAATGAATTTAATCCATTTTGGAATAAGGCTGTGAAACGTTGCAAATACTTTCCGGATGCACTGTATGTGAAGCGCTGCGTAAATTGTTAGCACTATATAATTTCCTGTAATAAAAAAAATGTAATACATGTAACTAGTACCCTATACGTTTTAGTAAACCTGCCAGAGCCTGGAGCCCACCCATGGTAGCAGCACCTGAACCTCATCCCTAGTCGGCGCTTCTGATCCTTTTATATTCGAGTGAAATAACTTGGATGTAAGTGATGCTTGCATTTGTCTTAACTCCATTTGCAATGTGAGCCAATGTATGGGGCATTCAGGCAAATATAATTTACATAGATCCTTTGGCAAATGCAAAGAACATAATTTAAGATGTAATATTTCATTACCACCATTCATAAATCACCTGTTCTGGCTAAAATAAACTGCTAACGTTTGCCCCAAAATTCACATAGCTTCACAGTTCACTTGAGAGGAGGCGGAAAGGGAAACCTGATGGCAGGCAGGATAGCATGCTTGGGGGTTTCGAATGTTGACAATCATTTCTGTTAATGCACGTTAAGTTTTATGCATTCTGCTATAATGCTGGCTTAAGGCAGCAAGTGTTACTGACACAATGATTCAATTTAGGCTGTGAGTTTTGAACAGGATTATTGAGCATTCATTTAATTTCTTGTGCTTTTACATCCAGCTACTCATCTTAAGCCACGTAAGTGCTGAACCTCTTGCATATCTGTCCTGGGTATAGTGCTGTGAATTCATTTATTTGCATAGTGACTTACCAAATTTTGGTTAAGATTGATAACTATTAAAGTTTTGGTGGGACAGATTTGCTGTGATATTATAAGTAATTCCCCATACACTTTGCTTTTAGCTCATGTAGCAGTCATATTTGTATGGGACATAAATCAGAGGGTCAGCTTTATTTGGGAATTTATCTCTGCACGCAATGTGAAATCCTTGTCATACTCTCTAGCATGAAGCTGCTATTTGAACAGCAGAATGCTATTCTCCATATGATTAATGTGCTCTTTAACATTCACTAGAGTACTATAAAAGGGAAGGACAGTCAAGTCATTAGAATTCACTTTTTTTTTTATAGAGTGAATGTATGAGCAGAGAAGAGCTGCACAGAGCACAAACTTTTATATTGAGAATAATGGGAACAATCTATTCCAAGCAATGCAGAATCCTGACTATAGGTATGAGCAGAGCTAGAACATTTGTTACATAAAGTGTCTTATCAATTATGTAGAAAGACTAGGACCAGAAGGTGTCTAGTTGTCGGTAGCACTAACCCTCTGAAATTTGTTAATATTCTTATAATTTAATAAATATATTATTGTCATAGGTGTGCACAGCCTATTGCAAGCTCAAACACACATGCGTATATACAGTACACCCCATCAGATTTTTGTAAATATTTGATTAAATCTTTTCATGCGACAACACTGAAGAAATTACACTTTGCTACAAAGTAGTGAGTGTGCAGCTTGTATAACAGTGTAAATTTGCTGTCCCCCTCAAAATAACCCAACACACAGCCATTAATGTCTAAACCGCTGGCAACAAAAGTGAGTACACCCCTAAGTGAAAATTTCCAAATTGGGCCCAAAGTGTCATTATTTTTTTGTAGCCACCATTATTTTCCAGCACTGCCTTAACCCTCTTGGGCATGGAGTTCACCAGAGCTTCACAAGTTGCCACTGGAGTCCTCTTCCACTCCTCCATGACGACATCAGGGAGCTGGTGGATGTTGGAGACTTTGCGCTCCTCCACCTTCCGCTTGAGGATGCCCCACAGATGCTCAATAGGGTTTAGGTCTGGAGACATGCTTGGCCAGTCCATCACCTTTAACCTCAGTTTCTTTAGCAAGGCAGTGGTCGGCTTGGAGGTGTGTTGGGGTCGTTATCATGTTGGAATACTGCCCTGCAGTGCAGTCTCCAAAGGGAGGAGATCATGCTCTGCTTCAGTATGTCACAGTACATGTTGGCATTTATGGTTCCCTCAATGAACTGTAGCTCCCCAGTTCACTCATGCAGCCCCAGACCATGACACTCCCACCACCATGTTTGACTGTAGGCAAGACACACATGTCTTTGTACTCCTCACCTGGTTGCCGCGACACGCTTGACACCATCTGAACCAAATAAGTGTATCTTGGTCTCATCAGAACACAGGATATGGTTCCAGTAATCCATGTCCTTAGTCTGCTTGTCTTCAGCAAATTGTCTGCAGGCTTTCTTGTGCATCATATTTAGAAGAAGCTTCTTTTTGGGACGACAGCCATGCAGACCAATTTGCTGCAGTGTGCAGCATATGGTCTGAGCACTGACAGGCTGACCCCCCCACCCCTTCAACCTTTGCAGCAATGCTGGCAGCACTCATACGTCTATTTCCCAAAGATAACCTCTGAATATGACGCTGAGTGTGTGCACTCAACTTGTTTGGTCAACCATGGCGAGGCCTGTTCTGAGTGGAGCCTGCTCTGTTAAACCGCTGTTTTTGACCTTTAGTTTCAGGGTCCTGACAATCTTCTTATAGCCTAGGTCATCTTTATGTAGAGCAACAATTATTTTTTTTTTCAGATTCTCAGAGTTCTTTGCCATGAGGTGCCATGTTAAACTTCCAGTGACCAGTATGAGAGAGCAAGAGCGATTTACACCAGATTTAACACTTGCTCCCAATTCACACCAGAGACCTTGTAACACTAATGAGTCACGTGACACTGGGGAGGAAAAATGGCTAATTGGGCCCAATTTGGAAATTTTTACTTAGGGGTGTACTCACTTTTGTTGCCAGCAGTTTAGATATTAATGGCTATCTCTTGAGTTATTTTGAGGGGGACAGAAAATGTACACTGTTATACAAGCTATACACTCGCTACTTTACATTGTAGCAAAGTGTAATTTCTTCAGTGTTGTCACATGAAAAGACATAATAAACTATTTACAAAAATGGGAGGGGTGTACTTAATTTTGTGAGATACTGTATGTGTATATGTGTGTGTGTGTATACATGTATACATACATACATATTTACATAAATACATACATACATACATACATACAATTTACACTAAATTACATGAACTTTAATGGCATCCCAGTCTTAGTCCCTAGGGTTCAATATTGAGTTGGCCCACCCTTTGCAGCTATAACAGCTTCAACTCTTCTGGGAATGCTGTCCACAAGGTTTTGGAGTATGTCTATTGGAATGTTTGATCATTCTTCCAGAAACGTATCTGTGAGGTCAGGCACTGATGTTGGATAAGAAGGCCTGGCTCGCAGTCTCCACTCTAATGTGAAGGCCAGTCAAGTTCCTCCACCTCAAACTCGCTCAACCATGACTTTATGGACCTTGCTTTGTGCACTGGTCCAAACCATTTGGTGGAGGGGGGTTATGGTGTGGGGCTGTTTTTCAGGGGTTGGGCTTGGCCCCTTAGTTCCAGTGAAGGGAACTCTTAAGGCATCAGCATAACAAGACATTTTGGACAATTTCAAGCTCCCAACTTTGTGGGAACAGTTTGGGGGTTGGCCCCTTCCTGTTCTAACATGACTACACACCAGTGCACAAAGCAAGGTCCATAAAAACATAGACTTAGCAAGGGAGGTGGAAAATGAATTTCAAGTGCAAAAATTCACATTATAATAGTGACTAAAACATATAGAATTAAATGTAACAATCTAAAAGATAAAAATTGCTATAAGTGCTATAATGTTGTGAACCTTCCAACTAAAAAGTTGCTGCACTTGAAGTTAATTTGTCTTGCAATTATCTGTAGAGGGGTTTCCACCATCCCTGCTAAGTTTAAAAAAAATGATGTCTTCTCATTTTGATGTGTCACTGGATCACTGGAAATATTGCACTTATTAGTCTGTATGGCAAATATCTATAGGAGGGGTTTCCACCATCCCTGCTAAGTTTCATTTGTTATTTATTTTTTCGATTTGTGTATTATATGGGATTTTACATATCACAGAGACCGGTATTGTGGTAACATTGAAGTTTATTGAGATTTCCATGCATTAGAAGGTTCCACCATTATTGTTAAGTTAATTAGTAAGTTAGCACTGCATTTTTTTTTTTTCGTGGTGTGGGAGCACATAACAGTGCTTAGTGGCAAGCCTTCTACGGACACTTTTTTACTTTTACCTCCAGTAGTTTATTGTAAATAGTGGTGATTACCTATTATACTAAATGTGGCATTAACCACTTCAGCCCCGGACCATTTGGCAGCCAAAGGACCAGAGGTCTTTTTTCAATTTCGCACTGCACTGCTTTAACTGGTAATTGCGCGGTCATGCAATGTTGTAACCAAACGAAATTTGCGTCCTTTTCTTCCCACAAATAGAGCTTTCTTTTGATGGTATTTGATTGCCTCTGTGATTTTTATTTTTTGCGCTATAAACGGAAAAAAAAAAAAAGACCGCAAATTTTGAAAAAAAAATATATTTTCTACTTTTTGTTATAAGAAAAATCCAATAACCTCAATTTTAGTCAAACATTTGGGCCAAAATGTATTCAGCCACATGTCTTTAGTAAAAAAAAATGCCAATAAGCGTATATTTATTGGTTTGCGCAAAAGTTATAGCGTCTACAAACTAGAGTACATTTTCTGGAATTTACACCGCTTTTAATTTATGACTGCCTATCTCATTTCTTGAGGTGCTAAAATGGCAGGGAAGTACAAAACCCCCCCAAATGACCCCATTTTGGAAAGTAGACACCCCAAGCTATTTGCTGAGAGGCATGTTGAGCCCATTGAATATTTTTTTTGTTTAGTCCCAAGTGATTGAATAAAGACAAAAAAAAAAATATATGTGGAGATGCACCCCAAAAATACATTTTGCTGCTTCTCCTGAGTATGGGGATACCACATGTGTGGGACTTTTTGGGAGCCTAGCCGCGCACGGGGCCCCAAAACCCAATCAACGCCTTCAGGGTTTCTAAGGGTGCAAATTTTTGATTTCACTCCTCACTACCTATCACAGTTTTGAAGGCCATAAAATGCCAAAATAGCACAAAACCCCCCCAAATGACCCCATTTTTGGAAAGTAGACACCCCAAGCTATTTGCTGAGAGGCATGTTGAGTACATGGAATATTTTATATTTTGCCACAAGTTGTGGGAATATTACAAACTTTTTTTTTGCCCAAAGTTGTCACTAAATGATAAATTGCCCACACATGCCATGGGCATATGTGGAATTACACCCCAAAATACATTCTGCTGCTTCTCCTGAGTACGGGGATACCACATGTGTGAGACTTTTTGGGAGCCTATCCGCATACGGGACCCCGAAAACCAATCGCCGCCTTCAGGATTTCTAAGGGTGCAAATTTTTGATTTCACTCCTCACTACCTATCACAGTTTCGAAAGGCCATAAAATGCCAAAATAGCACAAAACCCCCCCAAATGAACCCATTTTGGAAAGAAGACACCCCAAGCTATTTGTTGAGAGGCATGGTGAGTATTTTACAGCTCTCATGTGTTTTTGAAAATGAAGAAAGTAAAGAAAATTTTTTTTTTTCTTTTTTAAATTTTCAAAACTTTGTGACAAAAAGCGAGATCTGCAAAATACTCACCATACCTCTCAGCAAATAGCTTGGGGTGTCTACTTTCCAAAATGGGGTCATTTGGGGGTGGTTTGTGCCATCTGGGCATTCCATGGCCTCCGAAACTGTGATTGGTAGTGAGGAGTGAAATAAAAAAATGACACCCTTAGAAAGCCTGAAGGCGGTGCTTGGATTTTGGGGTCCCGTACGCGGCTAGGCTCCCAAAAAGTCCCACACATGTGGTATCCCTGTACTCAGGAGAAGCAACAGAATGTATTTTGGGGTGTATTTCCACATATGCCCATGGCATGTTTGAGCAATATATCATTTAGTGACAACTTTTTGTAAAAAATATTATTATTTTTTTTTTTTCATTATTCAATCTCTTGGGACCAAAAAAAAATATTTAATGGGCTCAACATTGCTCTCAGCAAATAGCTTGGGGTGTCTACTTTCCAAAATGGGGTCATTTGGGGGGGGGGGGGGGGGGGGGGGTTTGAACTGTCCTGACATTTTATGCACAACATTTAGAAGCCTATGTCACACGTCACCCACCATATTAAGGTTATACTCGTGGACACAGAGGGGTTTCGTCACAACACCAGCCGCCATACGAATTTGGACTGTCGTGTTTGCATGAAGGGAGGTAAGAACGAAAAACATTCCTATTATCCCTCCACTTCACAGCGAGCAAATTATTACACTTCAAGCAGGCTCTCTCCCCAGCCTAAGAGGGGAATATACAAGCTGCTGGGGAAAGCCCCGGCGATTAGGTCGCACGGTGCCACATGCTCCAATCTGATGATCAAACAAGTGACTAAACAGTGGCACGCTCGTGTAATAATTGTCCACATACAAGTGGTACCCCTTTCCGAATAAGGGTCACACCAAGTTCCACACTATCTTGCCAGCGCTCCCTATGTAATCTGGACAGTTCTCCGGCTCTACGTGACTATCTTTTCCCTCATAAACCGAAAAGCTCCACGTATAGCCTGTTGCCCTGTCACAGAGCTTGTAGAGCTTGACCCCATATCTGGCACGCTTGCTGGGAAGGTACTGTTTGAAAGACAAGTGGCCAGAAAACTTAATCAGGGACTCGTCAACGCAGACAACTTGATTGGGAGTAAACAAGGCTGCAAAACGTTGGTTGAAGTGGTTTATGAGGGGCCGAATTTTGTAGAGCCGATCAAATTCAGGGTCTCCACGAGGACGACAGAGTTCATTGTCACTGAAGTGCATGAACCGCAAGATCTGTTTGTATCGTGCCCTGGACATGGAGCGAGAGAACAAGGGCATATGGTGGACTGCGAGGGTGGACCAATAAGTCCTCAGAGTCGGGAATTTATGCATGCCCATGTTGAGGGAAAGGCCCAGAAAGGACTTAAATTCGGAAACCGTAATTGGTTTCCAATCTCTGGCAAGGGAAGGCAACTGGGGATTAGCGGCGATGTATTGACCAGCGTATATATTACTTTGGTCCACAATAGATCTATAGAGATCTTCCGTGAAAAACAGCGATAAAAAATCGGATGGCTTAAAATCAGCTGTTTCCACCTGAATACCGGGTTGGCCAGTGAATGGGGGAAGTACGGGTCCTGCAGAAGTGGTGGGCACCCAATCAGGATTGGCGAATTCTGCAGGAAGGACACTATGTGATCGACGGGCCTGCCTTTGTCTTCTTCTTGGTGGCAGCGGGACACTACTTGTGCTTGCCACCTCGCCAGCTTGAACTGCACTTATGGGACTCGCCACGTCACCAAGTGTTACTGCAGTGCTGGTTTGACTACGTCCAGGGTGTACTAGGCCGCTGGTGCTTGCCAGTTCACCAGAAGGAATAGCGGCGCTAGTACTTCTCTGCTCCATACGAGAGACCTGCTGTTCCTGCACCTCAACAACAGCAGAAGATCGGGATCGGGTACGCCTGACCTTAGCAAGGACCTCATCTCCGCCGCCAGAGCTATCTGTCATGGAGCCGCTGTCGTCTACTGGGTCGTATTCTGAGCCTGATTCTGACAGATGAGTGACCTCCTCTTCACTATCTGACATACTCAGAAACAAGTAGGCCTGTTCACTAGTGTACTTGCGATTTGCCATTTTGGGCTCTAAATTTAGTAGTACACTAGTGAGATTCACAGGAAAAAAAAGCTCCTAGGCTGCTGGCGACTGAATCAAAACGCTACCAAAAAAACTGTTAGCGATCGCAGGGATCAGGCCTGACTCTGCGAACGCTGCAGTTATGTGTGCTTAGTGTTTTGTAAGTGACAGTGATCGATCGATACTGCACTTGGGTGGGCTGGGCTGGGCGGAGGGGGAAAACGCAGGTGCTAGCAGGTATCTGGGCTGATCCCGCTAACAATGCGTTTTTTGGAACCATAAACTGCTGGGACGCTAGTATAGATCTGATCAGATCAGATATTGATCTGTTCAGATACTATACCACTAAGGGAGGTGTATGCTTTGCGCGTGGGTGTTTGCGGTGCTGGCACTAACCTGGGCGACGCAGACCTTATTTGACCCTAAAACCTAATTGATATCACCCGCCGGGCGATCAGGGGGTTAAACCGTTATTGGGTAATAAATGGCGGGTGCCCTGACCGTATAAAAAACAAACTAACTAACCAGCGTCACCCGTAACAGTAATACGGTGATCACTGGTGAAAGGGTTAACTAGGGGCAATCAGGGGGTTAAAACCTTTATTAGGTAATATATGGGGGTACCTGACGCTATATAAAAACCTGACGGGGAACCTAAATAACTAAATAACTAACTGGGTAACCAGCGTCACCAGTGACACTTATACGGTGATCACTGGTGAAAGAGTTAACTCTAGGGGCAATCAAGGGGTTAAAACCTTTATTTAGGTTGTAATATGGGGGTACCTGACCTATAAACCTATTTATGAGCCTATATAAACCTGGCGGTTACCTAAAAAATAAACTGGCTACCTAGCGACACCAGTGACACTAATGCAGCGATCAGAAAAACGATCGCTTAGTGACACTGGCAAAAGGGGGTGAAAGGGTTACCTAGGGGGCAATCAAGGGGTTAAACCTTTATTGGGGGGGGTAGGGGGCTACCTTAGACCTAAAGGGGCCTAAAACTAACTGCCCTGACAGTTATTACAGTCACACTGACACTAAATGCAGTGATCAGTAAATAAATGATCACTGCAATCAGTGACACTGTGACTGGGGGGGCAGGGGGACCCCAACCGCCTGAAGAATGGCACGTACAGGTACGTGGTTTTGCCTGTACGTGCCATTCTGTTGACGTATATGTACATGGGGCGGTCGGGAAGTGGTTAATAAAAATCAACAGATTTCAGTTGTGCCCCACCAGGCCACCCCCCCCCTCTCTCATGAACAATGTGCCTGGCTGCGTAAGTTCATCGCCTCATTCCTGCACTGATGGGCACTGATTGGAAGCAGTGATAGGCAGCACTCATGTGCATTGATGGGCAACACTGATTGGCAGCACTGATGGCCACTGATGGGCAGTACTGATTGCCGGGAAGCTGCGCATGGGACATACTTGGACATTCCAACATGACAATAAACCAAAACACAAGGCCAGGTCGACCTGTCATTGGATACAGTAGAATAAAGTGAAGGTTCTGGAGTGGCCATCTCAGTCTCCTGACCTCAATATCATTGAGCCACTCTGGGGAGATCTTAAATGTGCAGTTCATGCAAGACAGTCCAAGAATTTACAGGAACTGGAGGCTTTTTGCCAAGTGGAATGCTTTACCATCTGAGAAGATAAAGAGCCTCATCCACAAATACCACAAAAGACTTCAAGCTGTCATTGATGTTAAAGGGGGCAATGCACGGTAATACGAACTGGGGTATGTTAACTTTTGATCAGGGTCATTTGGGTAGTTTCTGTTGTCATGATTTTTAAAAGAGTAAACACAGTTGATTGATAATAAATGGCTTCAGTCAAACACTAACCAGGAGTGAAAGAAAGTTTGTGTTATCATTCATATTCTCTAAAAAATGGCCAAGAAATCATACATTCTGCCAGGGTATGTAAACTTATGAGCACAACTGTACAGCCTTTTATAAAAGCAAAAAAAAACAAAAAAAAATTGAGTTTGAAAAAAATATATTACCTACAAATTAGGCCTTATTCACACCATATATTCATAAGAACTGGAAAAAGTAAAAAAAAAAACAAAAAAAAATTGAGTTTGAAAAAAATATATTACCTACAAATTAGGCCTTATTCACACCATATATTCATAAGAACTGGAAAAAGTACAGATCTGACTTGCTTAGAATATTTTGGGCTTGTTCACACCATATGCAGAGGCCTGCATTTTTCTAATGCAAGAACACAAAGAAATCATTTGTTTTCTCTATGTGCCCTGTTCACGCAACAATGTTGGTGTTAAACCTCATTTGCCACATAGTTGCCCAAATAGGGCATTGAGGTTGGCCTGTGAGTTGGAGACATCCTGTAAGTACCTTATTCCACTACATAGCTTGCTGTCATCTGCAAGCACGTAAATGGTACTTTTAATTCCAAATGTTATATAATTTATAAATAAGTTCAAAAGTAAGAGTTCCAACACTGAACTTTGGGGTACACTACTAATAACCTTAGACCATTCAGAGTATCAATGATTAATCACTACGCTCTAAAAATTTGCCTTTTAGCCAGTTCTTTCCTTTACAAACTGACGTTTCCAACCCTATAGACTTTAAAGCGCTTGTAAAGGTTATTTATTTAAAGGAAAAAATAACAAACATCTCTATACTTACCTGCTCTGTGCAATGGAATTCCCATGGGGGGGCACTCGTGCGTGCTTGCTCCATTGACACAGACAGCGGGATTAGGCCCTGCCCCCCTTTCCCTCATCACTGGTTTTGATTGACCACACTGAGAGCCAAAGGCTCCCGGTGCCCCAGCAAACCAGTGAGACCTGAAAGTAAGGGTAGAGAAGAGCTGCAAAACGTGCACAGCGCTGGATCGAATGGCAGCATAGCACAGCACAAGTAACCGCTCATCACCGACACCCCCAGTGCTGCAAGACGAACTCAGGTACCACTTTGCCAGCTGATGAGTTCTGTGTTCATAGTAAATCTAGTGTAATGTGAGTGGCAGGTTGGCTTAATTGGTTGCTCTATGTATGTTTACTCACCTCAGGGCAAGTCCCTCACACTTGCCGACCACGCTATAGCTGATTGACGCAGGACCCAGCGCATCATGGATTGGGGTAAAGGGCTAATGACAGTGGCCCTTTAACACTTGATCACTCTGTCCAATGATGGAGCAATCACTTGTCATCAAACCAGCATCATTGCTGGTTCAGTTCACGCTGCTGCTGTGTGAAGAAAGGAGTATGTAAATCTGACTTCCTGATAGATTTAATTTTAATTATCACAATATAAAATAGATGTGGGGGCCTTTTGGTTGGCGCAATTTTTTTTTTCGAGGGGGTGGGGCAGCATTTCATTCTTGGACCCAGGCAGCACAATGTCTTGAGCCAGCCCTGAGGCACCATATTGGCCTTGCACCAATCTACTTGTACTGAGCCAATCTTTAAGAAATCCATAAAAATGAGAAACAATGGCTTCAAAATACCAGAGCTCAACTTTTTGAGGGAAAGTGGGTGTAAGCCACCTGGTTCAGGTGCTTTTATTTGTGCTTATTTTGTGTAAATGTTTCTGGACCATATTAATTGTGATCCATTGTGGTCAATACTATTTTATGCACCGGAGCATCCTCATTTTTCTTTTACATACACAGAGCTGAAAAAGGTATTTAAGTTATCCTTCTCTTTGTCTTCAGTCACCAACTCTGGTTTATCTTGTAAAGGGTGTACATGCTCAGACCTGGCCTTTTCCTTTATTGCAACCTGTAGTTCATTTTGAATTTTTGCAGTCTTGATTTCCTTTTTAAATATTCTGTTATATACTTGTACTTCTCAACAACATTGTCCCTTAATTGTTTGGAGAGTTCCTTAGTCTTCATGGCAGTGTTTGGTTAATGGTGCCTCTTGCTTAGGTGTTGCAGCCTCTGGGGCCTTTCAAAAAGGTGTGTATATGTAATGACAGATCATGGGAGACTTAGATTGCACACAGGTGGACATCATTTCACTTATTATGTGACTTCTGAAGGTGCACCAGAGCTTTTTATGGGCTTCATAACAAAGGGAGTGAATACATACGCACATGCCAATTATCAGTTTTTAGTTTTATGTATATATTTTTCTAATTTTACTTCACCAACTTAGACTATTGTTTTCTGATCCATCACATATAATTCAGGTTAAAAAACATTGAACTAAAGGCTGTAATGTAACAAAATAGGTAAAAAGCCAGGTGAATACTTTTGCAAGGCACTGTATATTGTCCATGAGGATATATTTTACAGTTTGTGTAGCACCCTCTACCTTAGGTAGGTAGGTGCTAGAGTAGTGTTTTGTGTTTCTGCTAGTGCAGGTACATTTAGGCAGTCCTAGCTGTGAGCTAGGCTTGTTTTGTTTTGATCTGTGGCTGGGGAGTGATTTAGTGTAGCAGCAGGTGACCTGACTTCAACTTTCTGGTGTCTCCTCTGTTTCCAGTGAGAAGGTTCTGGAAAAGAGGCAGAGAGTGAGAGTGACATAGTGTATCTGGGAGCCCTGACCAGTCCCCCAACTAGGACTGGCAGGGGGCAGGCCTCCTATATATATTCATAGCCACCTTGCTGTGGGAGGAGTTGTCGGGTGGAAGAAGTGAATGATGGCATGTTAGGCTGTGGTGGCCCTGAAGGGACCCCCTTTCTGGGGGGGTGACCTTGGGCCTGGAGCTCTGGAGCTGGGAGGGAGCCTCTCTTTACTTGATCATTGAGAGGTTTCCTGGAAGCAGGAGGAAGACAGCGGGGAGCACAGAAATTCTGGAGGGATCCATGCCAGGGTCGGTGAGTGAAGAAGCACAGTGGGAAGCTCTGGGAGAAACATGCCAGAATTGGATGTGGAGCTAGAGGGAGAGACTGTGGTGTTGTTGAAGTTAAGTGGCTGCAGCAAGGAGGGTTGGCAGGACTTGCATCAGACGTAGCACAATTATCATCTTCATCTAAAATGGCTACTAGGAACGTGTTAGGACTTATTCAGAGTGAGGCCTAGCCATGCACTAACGGTGACTGGAATCTAGAATTGGATAGAGAAGGAAAACAAGTGATCTCAAATAGTGTGCTGGAGGAGCTGTGCAGTAGAATAGACTGTCAGTTTGAATTCAATTACCTTCATTTCAACTCAAAGTATTCATCATTTGGGCATCCCATGTCTCTTTTCCCCATCCAAGTTTAATCCCCCAATATAAACAACAAAAACAAGCAGGAGACTGTTCATTGGCTGGAGAAAGTGCGCCTAAAATGGATGTCTGACCAGCAGGGTGATGTGTGGATGCTGAAACACGCAGTGACCCCATGTGGACACCGCTACATTTGCATACAGTAAACATTCCCATTTCTGTTCTGTGTTCTTTGACTATTTTCACCCTTGTCTAAGTCTTGGAGAGCAGCCCTCAGCCTTACAAAAAAAAGAAACTTAGTTTTATAAGAGCACATTTTCTAAGTCTTTTCAATATGTGCTTGTTACTTACAGTAAATGAAATCATGTTATGGTCACTGCCGCCAGATGTTCTTTTAATGCCATCTACACACCACTGGACTTTTTGACGGACTGAATTCCGTCCGACTTTCGACGGATCTACACACAATCACACCAAAGTCTGACGGATTTGACCTTGATGACGTACGACTGGACTAGAATAAGGAAGTTCATAGTCAGTAGCCAATAGCTGCACTATACTCGATTTTCATCCGTCAGACTAGCATTTGAAACATGTTCTAAATCTAAAGTCCGTCTGATTTTTAATTTTTTTTTGACGGCAAAGCCCACACACGAATCGGTCGAATTGTCCAATGGATTCGTTCCTTCGGACCTTTACTGTCAAAGTCCGGCCCTGTGTACACGGCATAAATGAACATGGTAATAAGCTCTGCATGGTTTGAGATCATCAGGTCTAGCAGAGCATAGTTTTTAGTTGGGGATTCTAGAAACTGCACTATAAATGAACATATATTTAGCTTTGCTTGTTTTGTCAATGGATGCCCCCTAAAACAAAATATAGATATGAACAAACAGTGGGGCGCCATAGGGTGTGTGTAACGCCGAGCGCTCCGGGTGCCTCCTCCATCCCGGAGCGCCCACGGCGTCCTCGGCTCTGCAGCGCCCGGTCGGCTCCGCTGACCGCAGGCGCCGCTCGGTTCTCAGGATGCGATCCTCGTGGCGGCCTCGGTCCGCCAGGGGATCGCATTCCACTCTCCGTGCCTCTCTCCTCCTTCCTTCTCCGGCGCACGCGCCCCCGCTCCCCAGGCGCGCGTACACTACTGTTGATCTTAAAGGGCCAGCGCACAAGTAATTGGTGCCTGGCCCAAATTACTGTTACACCCAAAACACTTCTTCATAAACCTACTTCCCCTTCCCGTCCTGGCCGGATCTTGAGTTGCCTTTAGTGCCCAGTGAAAGCGTTGTGTGTTTTGCTCCTACTGTGTATCCAGACCTTTGCTGTTGCCCCCGACTACGAACCTTTGCCACCTGCCTTGACCCTTTGCTACGTTTGACCTTGCCTCTGCCTAATCCTTGTGTACCGCGCCTGTCTCAGCTGTCAGTGGGGTCGAGTTGCTATTGGAAGACACGACCTGGTTGCTACCGCCGCTACAAGTCCATCCCGCCTTGCGGCGGGCTCTGGTGAAAACCAGTAGCAACATTAGAACCGGTCCTCCAATACAACCCGTGCTATCGCCCCATTGGCATAGGGGATCCACCTCCTGTTCCCCGCCGTACCCGGAGCGCGACAGTGTGCACTACCTATTGCATTAAGGTGTGCACCCCAAAGCTCAAACACGTGCGTGTGTGTGTGTGTGTGTGTGTGTATTTATATATGTTATATAAATGCATTTAAACAAACGTTTTAAAATACTGTATCATACAATATGAACCATATCAGTAGGGCAGAGATTGGTGTCAGTAGGGGGGATCTGCACCTCACAGGGTGATTTAGGGTATGCCCAGGCACACCCTGTGCGCACGCCTATGTGGGGCAGTATGTGTATGACTGACTAAAACCATAATTTACATTGCATATAAAATTCAAAGGATATGAGTTCTTGAATAAATAGAACGTACTAATAACTTTTAAAGTTCACCTTAAATATCTAGAAAAAAGAGACAGGAGATTAATAAAGGGGCTCTTCTACCGCCTGTTTAAAAGGTGGCATAAAATAAACAGTGTGTTATTAGCATGATTACCTAGTCATTTGAGCAGAGGGTGTCCTACAGGGTTTAATAATCTTGGTCTACAAAGTCTTCAAATCTCAGGATGCAATTAAAATCTCTGTAAAGTGTTCTTCATTTCATTAGGAGATCATTTAAATACTGCAGCTTACACCAGAGCTAAATGAGTCTTGTTTGAAAGCAATAATGCAAATCATATGTGGTTCATTTTGTAGTTAATAGCAGGTTTAAATTGTCATTTGTATGCACTCATTTTAAAACATCAGTCCTTCTTAAACACTCTACAAATGAGACTGCTCACCTTTCAACATTTGCAGCCCATGTGATGCAAACTATACAAGGCTAAAACAAGCACATAATCTTAGGATAATCTTAAAGGGGCTTTGTTTAAAAACCTTTTTCTTACACCTCTAGATAATTGGATGGTGTCCCTGCTTATTCCTCTGTTTTCCCTGAATGTTAATACAATTGCAAACTTAAAGTGGATCCTCACCACTTCCAGACCGCCCACAGTCGTTATACGTCGATACTTTGAAGATGAGTATTGTTGTTATGGCAGCAGCTAGCTGTCATAATCCTGGTATCCCCTTCTTCAGTGAGTGGTCCGGTTTCAGATAAAAGTGGTCAATGCAGCGGATTTGCCGCAAGATCACTTTTATCGGTGTCGGGAGAGGGCCCCCCGCCACACTCCAGGGCCCTTTGCAGCTTACTGGAGCCAACGGCAGTGGCGGCCGGATCTTCACCCTTGCTGGGCATGGAGACGAGTAAGGGGAAGATGGCCCCCATCCATCTCCATAACAATGCAGGGCGGAAGCAACGTCAAAACGTCACTTCCGCCCATAGCTCTTAAAGGGACATTTTTTTTTTTAATAATAAATATATATATATATATATATATATATATATATATATATATATATATATATATATATATATATATATATATATATATATATATATAATATTTTTTTTTTTTTATTGAACTTTAGTGTAAATATGTGATACAAGGTCTTTTTGACCCCCAGATCTCATATTTAAGCAGTCCTGTCATGCTTTTTTTGTATTACAAGGGATGTTTAAATTTTTTTTTTTTTTTTTAAACAGCGTAAAAATAAAAGGTAAAGGTAAAATAAATGAGAATTTAAATTTTTTTTTAAACACGCCGATGTTCAAACCAAGGTATCGCCATGATCGGTAGAGCAAGAGAAATAATTCTAGCCCTAGACCTCCTCTGTATCTCAAAACATGCAACCTGCAGAATTTTTTTAAACGTTGCCTATGGAGATTTTTAAGGGTAAAAATTTGTTGCCGTTCCACAAGCGGGCGCAATTTTGAAGGGTGACGTGTTGGGTATCAATTTACTCGGTGTAATATAAAAAAAAAATTGGGCTAACTTAACCGTTTTTATTTTTAATAAAAAAAAGTGTATTTTTTCCAAAAAAAATGCGCTTCTAAGACCGCTGCGCAAATACGGTTTGACAGAGTATTGCAACAACGGGCCATTTTATTCTCTAGGCTATTAGAAAAAAAATGTTTTATAATGTTTGGGGGTTCTAAGTAATTTTCAAGCAAAAAAAAAAATGTTTTTAACTTAAAGCGGGATTCCGCCCACCTATAATTTTTATTTTTTTTTTTTCAGGATCGTTCATATCTTTTAAAAAAGACAATGTAGTACTCACGTTTTGTGTTTCCCAGTTCCCCCGCTTTCCGATTTCGTCACAAAGGATATCTTATAAAAAAGTGTCCAGGCGGTTGTCATTTTGCTTGTGGGCATTTGAAGCCCACAAGCACGTATTTCCAGAAGGCGGTGAATGCTGTGCTCCCAGCATTCACCGCTCGATCCCGCGCATGCTCAATGCTAACAGCGAACAGCGCCGTAGAATTCAGGGTTGCCATAGCAACGGGCGGCAAGATCTCAGAGATTTCAGCATGACGGCGTTCCCCACTGATTCATGGGAAGACTCTGAAAAAGCTCCCAGGGGTCTTCGCGGAGTCGGGGAAAGGCGATAAACACGCCTACTCCCACGGGAGGAGAGCCCGGAAGTCAGTATCCATATTGAGATTAAAAGGCAATGACAGCTAATTTTTTATTTTTTTATTTTTTTGGCATTTCAGCATCTATGGCAATAACCAATGTTATTAAGATTAATTGTCAATTTTGAGTACAACACCGCTTTAACTTATCTCGGAAAGAGGCTTGGTCCTTTTAAAGTGGTTGTAAACGGGTAAAAAAAAAAAAAAAACTGCAA
Organism: Lithobates sylvaticus; assembly: GCA_028564925.1. Taxonomy (NCBI): domain Eukaryota; kingdom Metazoa; phylum Chordata; class Amphibia; order Anura; family Ranidae; genus Lithobates; species Lithobates sylvaticus. The sequence continues at coordinate 141,368,532 of CM053036.1, read as the reverse complement.
GACAAAGGCATAATGAGCTAGTGTGAATAGCATACCGGTAACGGCACACAGACTGAAGCAACGGCACATACCTCCCATTGCTTCAGTTTGCACCAGTGCGCATGTGCTGATGTCATCGGCACATACAGGGGATATCTCCTACACAGTGCAGGTTTAGGAGATATCCTGGGTAGCTACAGGTAAGCCTTATTATAGGCTTACCTGTAGCATAAAGTTGTTGTAATGAGTTTACAACCACTTTAAGTGGTTAAAAGAAACACGGTACTATAGGTAAGTTCATTAAATACATTTAATTAGTGTTGAAGGTGGGGGGAAAAGAGAAGGGGGGCTCTGCTTTAAAGATGAGCCAAGCTTGCCCCCAAACCTCCTTCTTCTCCACCTCTAAGGAATGCCCCAGCATTCATTTTTCTATTACCTTGTTCCTGTAGTGGGAAATGGCTTTAAATATCCCTTGTGATGTCATTGCTAGGCTTAAATTCTTGCAGGGGTGTCTCCTGGGAGGTGGAATCAGTGGGGTGTCCTAGGTCAGTTCCTATTGTTTTCGGCATGATCTCCCAAGAGCCCTTACCCTTCAAAAACTGTGGGCAGGTTTTGGAGAATAAAAGCAAAATTGTTTTACTAATCAATGTATGCACGTGGAAATGGATAGAAAGGGGTGGAGATGGGCAAAGTTCTGTAGTTCAGCAAGGAAGCCGGGCTGAAAATCCTTCTTGGACTTGTGGATCAGCACAATTTCTTATCCACTGTTGGGGAAAAAAATGATCAGCCACACAGGGAAAACATTATTTTTAATAAGTCGGCTGACTTGTAACCTTGTGTTGTGAGAGCATTAAAGGAGAAGTACAGTCAAAGCTTGTCTGGCTTCCCTTCTCCTGTTGATCAGAATGCAGTTTGTGCTGCACTCCTGTGACTCATTTTCAGCAGACAGTGGGCTAAAGTCCGCTGTTGGCTGACGTCACAGAGCCGGTCCAGGCTCAGGTAAGATCGCCACAATGGAGTTGGGATTTGCCCACATGCCTGGACTGGCACCCAGCTCAGCCTGAGCTTGCCGCTCCCGTCCCTCTCCACATTCCAGTGAGCAGGGGGAGGGGTTAAAGTAGAGAGCAGTGATGGACAGTTACCAGTTCTCTGCTCACAAAGCTCTGAGAACCGAGCTATCGGCGGTGTTTGATCGATCAGTTCTCAGTGTAAGAGCCGGTGGGGGACAAATGCAGCACGGACCGATGCTGCATCCACCTAGGTAAGTATGATTGTGGAAAAAAAATCCCATACATCTCTTTATAAAGCATAACCACTGTGTAGCTATATATTCATGCCCCCGCATATATGCAATAGTGTAGCTATATGGAACACCAGCAGAAAACATTGTACCTTTCAGTGTTTCTAGACATCGCTTGTCCCTTTTGGTAATCAGTCTAACCAGTGACCTCATATTTGTGTGCCCAACCGAGTGGATTGTGGGACAAATGATTCTTCTTCAGATAGTTGCTTTGCAAAAATGTACCCTAAGACTACACATCCCAGGGATCTTTGCTGTAACATGAAGATTGCTGGGAGTAGCTATAAAAGGAGTGGAAAGCCTGCGCAGATGTCTCTTCCTCCTGGGCGTGACGCAAAATGGACCTCTCTGTGTAACAGGGAGAGCGAGGTGGCGGCCTACCATGTGGAGCCTTACTTCCAACCCGAGGTCTAAGGGGCCTAGCTGTTTTATTCTCTGTTGGACATCCTGTCGTCAACACCACTCGGATTGCCTGCCTGTCAGTGTGGGGCGCGTGGCAAGCTTCACTTCGGAAGATCGAGACTGTGGATCTGCTGTACAAGTGTTGCTACACAAGTTCCTGTCCCGAAGACATTGGAGCACTTTTGGCTGATGGTGAGAGGGCAAATAGCTTGACCTTTATCTATTCATTGCCATTATTACAGAGACAATGTGCACAGACATCTTTACCCCCAAGAACACTTTACTGCATTGCTTGAACACTGCTCAGACACCTTTAGATCTTCATTACTAGGAATCTACTGCTTTCATCAAACTCCAAACAGATTACAGATAACAAGCTCCAACTAGTTAGCAAAGAACATCAGATCTGCAATGTGGAACTCTTTTGCCATTACTTATACACCTATACTACTCTTTTATAGACCTGCTTTCCTTCCCTAGGATAGCATAGGCTGGCCAAATTACATCTTTCTCAGTGTGGTAGCATAAGTAGTTAACTGAAACATTCACTAGGAAATGTACATATATGTATATAATAATGTTGTTGCTGAAACATTGTATTGTAGCTTTGGGAGGAATTGGTTTGCTGAGTTGGTGCTGTTGTCTTGGCTCTCATGGCAGATTTATTACCTCCCTCTCTGAAATAACTTTCCCTTATTGGGTCAAGTAAAATATTTAAGAACCTAATTATACTGTGTTGTTTGATTATTACCACACAGTGCTTCAAGGATGTCTGAACCCAGAGTGTCAGGTGGGTTGGAAGGTTCACTTTGACATGGCCGTGCAGAGGAGTAGGTAATTCTCAGTCCCCTAGGGGGCAGTGCTACAATAGAATAACACACAATAAGGGATATTGCATCAAGCTAATATCTCTCCTAAATATATTGTATATAAAATGCATTAAAAAGGCAACTTTTTATTTAAAAAAACAGTGATCATGTTAATTCTTGGATGCTATAAATATGTCAGTATTGTTGGTCTTTAAATTACTTTTACAGACGAACTGAGGTGATCAGCTTTAGGCTGCACACACTGAAAGAGTCAGCCGTTTTTAGTTTTACTGCTGTTTAAGTGGCGCTTTTCGGCCGTTAGCAGGGTACTTTTAACCCCAAAGCAGGGGTTAAAAACTCCTGTATTGCGACACTTCCAAAGTACTTTTCAGGTGCTTCGGAAATGTTGCCTATTCATTGCAATGGGCAGGGGCGTTTTGGGAGCGCTCCCAAACCGCCCCAATGATGCTGCTTGCAATACTTTTTCTAACGTTCCACAAGAGGGACCCGAGAAGAGGAGGATCTGGGCTGCTCTGTGCAAATCCACTGCAACAGACCAGGTAAGTATAACATGTTTGTTATTTTTAATGAAAAAAAAAAATAGACTTTACAATCCTTTTAATTCACAATTCTCCCAGTGTTTTGTTCTGGCAGTTTTAAACAATTACACATTTTCCGGAACTTTTTATCCATATTCCAATGTGGCAGTTGATAAGAGATCACTTATTTGACCTAGTCAAATTGACTGTTAAACACATGACCCATTCTTTTCTTCTGTACACCTTCTTTCAGATGGTTTTGGTTGGTAGTTAATAGTAGTTTTATCTACAAATGTCAAAAAATTTACGTTTAGCCACAAAAACCTGTTATATTCAGCAAAAATGTACATGAAAAAGGACAGAACATAATTACACACCCTTAATATGCATAAAATATAGTGTTATATATATATATATATATATATATATATATATATATATATATATAAGTTCTGCATTACAGCTATTAGCAGTCTGACTGCCTTAAAAAACAGCAGTGTGCTGCATTGTGTTTTTTTTTTTTTTTTTTATATGAAAAATATATCACTGTCTGGGCATCATGACAATGGGCACATCTGGCCCAATACACACACATCAAATTCAAATGCAAATTACTAAGTGTACAAGCCAGTCAAGACATGAGGGTCTGACACCATAAATCACATCTAGCGTGCTGAATGCATGAGCGGTCGGTGAATTTCTGCATCCATATGTGCCTCAGGTGGGAGTTTTTGGTGTATAGGTCAATGAGCGAAACCCTCAGTGTTCTGCCCTTTTCTGACATCTCCTTATTTTTAGTTATAAAACTAAATTACAAAACAATCACTTTTCCAACTCGGTCTCACTGGCTGAAAGTGAATGGCCTGGCCGCTGTTACTTTACTACATTATGTAATGCTCCTTATCATAAGGGCATGGTATTCCTGCGGTTCTGAAATTGTACATGAAATCAATCACACATGACAAAGGCATTTCTGCAGAAATAAAAATGTAAACTAAGGCAACACGGAGGTCTACTTTAGAGAGCCCCTCTTCATCTGGGTGATAATGGCACTGACAGTAATGGTAGGATTACATATCTCCTAAATCAGGATAGACATGACACTTTCGAAACAAGGTTGATTAAATTGCATTTGCCCTGTAGGTTTACATATGCATCAGATAATTTGATTTCTGATCCTTTCCTACTAAATCTTCTTGTAATCCAGACAAGTTTCACAAATCGGTAGAAATATCAAAAGCAGTATCAGTCATTTTAAAAGTACACTTTTCTGATTACGAAGTGAAGTCATCCATCTCCAACCATTGTGATATAACCAAACCAGGCCACCTATATCTATATTTTCCAGGAAACCTGCTTGCTAAATGATCCTTAAAAGAATGGCTCGCTGGGATTCTGGCAGTTGGAAAAGGTATGAGGTTATAATGGCTGAAGAATGCAGCAGAATTTGTCTTACTTAGTAAAAGACAGAAAAATGTTTAGTTGCTTACTTAAAGCAGAGCTCCAGCCCCCCCACCAAATACTGTAGCTGCTGACTTTTACTATTAGGGCACTTTCCTGCCCAGGGATCCCGCGTTGTCCTCACCCAAGCCGATACTTGAATCTGGTCTCGGGTGCTGGCGCCACCAATTTGGGTAAGGGAAACTGGCCGTGAAGCCTTGCGTATTCGCAGCCGGTTTCCTACTGCGCATGCCCGAATTGTGCTGCTCTTGCTCAATGGGCTGGCTGCGGCGAGGGACAAATATCTGGCTGAGGTTGTCGCTGCAAACATATCAGGAAGTGGGAGCGGGTACCTGTCAAAACCAGGAACCTGCTCCCCCCCACAAGGTGCCAATGTACCACCGGAGAGTGGGACGATGCAGACAAGCGGAGCCTCCCCTTTTGGGTGGAGCTCCCCTTTAATAAAATGGCTTTGATAGGAAGGTGAAGTTTGCTCATGTTGTGTGGCAATATCCTAAATCATAAAATTTTGTTGTGGGCCAATATACCAATACACAATTTAATAGATACTGGAAATAAAAAGATTTGAAAAGAAAAACATAATTTTAGGTACATTCTACAGTGTACACTACTGTGAACAAAGACTGCCAAGCATGCCAAAGTAAATGTGCGTTTCCTTAGCATGCAAAAAAGTGAAAGATTTGAAAATATAATTTGCATTGTAATTTGGTCTCTAGTTCCAGTTCCTTCCATTTAATGCAGTGAATGTTTTAATTTTTTTTTAAATCCGTTGTTTTGGACAAAGATAAAAAATAGGGTTACATGTGACACTAGTGATATACTGTTGTATACTACTATAATAATAACACTTTTGTTTTATTGTTATAAGACTATTGATGTTACTACCATCTATTGCTACTACTACTTTTACTACTATTTTTTTAATCTGTTTTGTTGTAAAAAAAAAAAAAAAAAAAAAAATAGAAATAAAATCCTGCCTCAACCTAAAAAACGATAAGAGATGGATTATCACATATTTTGTACACATACTACGTGTACTATATGGCAGTGGTAAGAACATTAAACTGTAAACTCCTCAAGGGAAGAGACTCAGAGGCGAACTTTGCAATGGTATTGTACATGGCTAAAAATGTTACACTTGCAAACAAGTATGCATGCCGCATAGTCTCTAAATCTAAAACATTTGTATAAAATTAATTCTGAAATAAGTGCAGAAACCTTTATTCATGTTTGTACTTGTAATGTTGCTTTTTAAAGTTAGAGAAGTATGGTCAAAGCTTTTTTGGCCCTACTTCTCCTATGATCACAGGAGTGCAGTTTTGGTTGATGTCACTCAACTGGTCCAGGCTGGGGAGAGATTCCGACTTTACAATTGGGAACCACCCAGATGCCTAGACCTGCTGGAGGCTCAGCTTTTCAGCTGCACTGCTAAGAGTCTGAGCCAGCTGCTCCCTATCCTCCCTAGCCCAGTGCTACAGTGAGTGCTGGAGGGGCAGAGCAGAGAGCTGGTGACTGACAGTCATGGCTCTCTGCTCAGAGCTGAGGGGAGAACTGAGCGATCAGTGGTGTTTGATCACTCAGTTCTCTGTACAGAAGCGGAGGGGGATAGATGAAACATTGTGTGTATCATGAGTATAAGGTGTGTGTTTTTTTTTATATTTACCCATACTTCTTATTTAATTACCTGCTATCTACAAACTAAAACATCACTTAATACAAGTATGTATTCAATTCAAAGTATGTATTCAATTAAAAATAATTAGTGTAAGTACCAAAATTTGTTATTTCATCGACAGCAGACTAAAAAAGGGAGGGAAAATGGGAGCCAATCAGGTGTCCTTCCATGTACATGTGCTCACAAGGAACATGCTGAAGAGTAAAGAGAGATGCCCTTATCAGTCTTCTACTCTCTGTCACTGTTCAAAGAAAGGCATGGGGCAGGAAGATGAACTATCTGTATTCAAATTGTTGTAGAGGAAAGTCAGGTCACCAGCCAGGCTGTGCTGTTCAGCTGGGATAAGTTACAAATCATTTGGCAGTGAAAATCATTCATATACATTATATGTGTGTAATATAAATATATATATATATATATATATATATATATATATATATATACCATTTTATTTTGTTGCTTGTCTGGAGTACAGCTTTGTCATTGCTCATAGCACATGACTAAAGGTGAAAATAGGGATATATTATACATTAAGCTCACATGCCTCCAATTTTTTTTGCTAAAGTGCCCACCTGTATAGTGTCCACAGAGCCACATCCTCTGACCTTGCTTATTACTTATATGTTCCCTCTTAGAACCAGTTACAGACAAGGTTCCAAAATCCATCACAGAAACCAATGTTTTCTAATACAGCTGGAGGGAGTACTCCTTTTAATTCCAAGAAAGAAAATGCATTACAGAGAGTTATATCAATAAGGTTATTTGCCTTGGATAGCCTAATGCTGTGTTCTGCTTTGCAAATCTAATTTTTATTGAGAATGGTTTTGTTTTAAAAGTTAAACATAAAGGCAAAAAACAATTTTGCCCATGGCAAAGTGATATAAGAAAAGTGTTTTTCTAACACTCATTTTGAAAGCGGTTTAAAAAAAATAAATAAAGAATAAACAGAAGAGAGTCTGCCAGTGGTGGAGTGTAAAACAATCATCAAATTGGAGTCAACAGGGATGGGAAATTAAGGTGATTTTTAAGGTACAATGGTCTTTACATGGCTCCTGAGGGTTACAGAAGCTTCTTTCAACTATAAACGAGTGATGGATCTGGCAACTTGGAAGTCCATATAAATGAGCTTATTAGGTTACATGATAGTGAGTATAAAAGAGGGCTAACGGGTTTCGGCAGGTGGCCTTGTTGCTGTGAACAAGGCTACCCGCCGAAACGTGTTAGCCCTCTTTTATACTCGCTATCATGTAAGCTAATAAAGTCATTTATTTGAACTTCAGAGTTGCCGCCTCTTTTACTCGTTTAAAGCGATTGTGATAATTGGAGGACATCTGAGCCATAGCACCCTCCTGTGGATTCCATTATCAGCCAGAAAGTGGATCTTTTGTTTTGAGTGCTGAACTTGTCTTTCATTCCGTTCTTTTAAATGTCTTGGAACGGTAAAGCTCAATGTATTCAATTAGCAATCAAATAGACAAATTGAAAAAAAAGCACTAATGAAACACTAAGACCCCTTTCACACCAAGGCGCTATAGCGTTAGAAATAGCGCCTGCAATCCGCCCTAAAACAGCTGCACCATTGTCTGTAGTGTGAAAGCCAGAGGGCTTTCACACTGCAGCGGTGCGCTGGCAGGACGTCACGAAAAGTCCTGCCAGCAGCTTCTTTGGAGCGGTGAAGGAGCGGTGAACTCACCGCTCCTCCACCGCTCCTCCAGCGCTCCTCCAGCGCTGCTCCCCATTGAAATCAATGGGGCAGCGCTGTAATACTGCCGCCAAAACGCCGAAATGCGCCGCAAATCCGACAGTAAAACGCAGCTAAAAATAGCGGCATTTTACCGCCGCCGCTATGGGCGGTGTGTTGTGAAAAGGGTCTTAATCAATTAAACTACCTTAGATACACAAAATAACCTCTAAATAAAGAATATAAAACATTTAGCTGGAGCAGGGGTCTCCAAACTTTCTGAACAAAGGGCCATGTGTACTGTCCTTCAGACTTTGGGGGGCCGGAGTGTGGCCATTAGGGATGAGTTGAACACCCCCCAGTTCAGTTTACAGCAGAACATGTGAACAGGCAAAAAATTTGTTCGAACACCGTTAATCTAAGGGACACGAATAATCAAAAGTGCTAACTTTAAAGGCTTATATGCAAGTTATTGTAATAAAGTGTTTGGGGACCTGGGTCCTGCCCCAGGGGACATGTATCAATGCAAAAAAAAGTTTTAAAAATTACTGTTTTTTTGGGAGCAGTGATTTTAATAATGGGGTGGGTGTCTATAGTATGCCTGTAAAGTGGCACATGTTTCCCATGTTTAGAAGAGTCCCTGCACAAAATGACATTTCTAAAGGAAAAAAAAAGTAATATAAAAGAAATTGTGGCTATAATGAATTGTCGGTCCCGGCAATACAGATAAGAGAAGTCATTGAAAAAAATGGCATGGGATCCCCCCAGTCAATTACCAGTCCCTTTGGGTCTGTTATGAATATTAAGGGCAACCCCGAACCAAAATTAAAAAAAGAAAATTGCGTGGGGTCCCCCTCAAAATCCATACCAGACCCTTCAGGTCTGGTACGGATTTTAAGGGGAACCCGTGCCAAAATTAAAAAGAAAAAAGGGCGTGGGGGTCGCCCAAAAAATCCATACCAGACCCTTATCCGAGCATGCAACCTGTCAGGCCACAGGAAAAGAGGGGATGAGAGAGCTCCCCCCCTCCTGAACCGTACCAGGCCACATGCCCTCAACATGGGGAGGGTGCTTTAGGGAAGCCCCCCAAAGCACCTTGTCCCCATCTTGATGCGGACAAGGGCCTCATCCCCACAACCCTTGCCCGGCGGTTGTGGTGGTCTGTGGGCGGGGGGGCTTATCGGAATCTGGAAGCCCCCTTTAACAAGATCCCGGCCTCCACCCCTGTGTGAAATGGTAACGGGGTACAGATGTACCCCTACCATATCACAAAAAATGTCAAAATGGTAAAAATGACAAGACATAAACGGGTGTCCCCGCCCCCCTCTGGCGCCCCGGAAAAAGCCATAGGGAAGTCCCCATGCGGCAGAGGGCGGCGGGGTCACCCGGGAATGTCACGGTGTGGCCCCGCCCTCAGTTATAAAAGAACTGTCACCTGCGAAGATGCGTCAAACGGTGGGAGCCTCCCGTGGAGGCGGGCTGGTCGTGGCTTTTTTTTTCCCCGTCCGTCGGCGAAGCGAGAGAGGAAGATGAATGGACTTTGTGGGACATTTTTTTTTTTTTATTTTTTTAATAAAGGACTTGTCCCAAGCCGTGTCTTGCCATTTTTACAATTTTTTGACACTTTATTTGTGAAATGGTAGGGGTACATTTGTTACATTTTGTTACATTTTGGCGCGGGGTTCCCCTTAATATTCATACTAGACCCAAACGGGCCTGGTAATGGACTGGGGGGATTGGGGGGGATCCCATGCCATTTTTTCAATAACTTATTTTATATGTATTGCCAGGACCGACAATTCATTATAGCCACGAGTACTTTTAAATGACTTTTTTTTCCTTTTAGAAATGTAATTTTGTGCAGGGACTGTTCTAAACATGGGAAACATGCACCACTTTACAGGCATACTGTAGACACCCCCCAGGTAAGAAATTTAAAGGAATATTAAAATATTAAACTTTTATTGTTTCACTTTAAGCATTATTAAAATCACTGCTCCCAAAAAATGCATTGATACATGTCCCCTGGGGCAGGACCCAGGTTTCCAAACACTTTTTTTATGACAATACCATGCATATAAGCCTTTAAAATTAGCACTTTTGATTTCTCCCATAGACTTTCGAATTTGCCGCGAACACCCCAAATTGTTCGCTATTCGGCGAACAGGCGAACACCCGATGTTCGAGTCGAACGGAACATCGTGCTCATCCCTAGTGGCCATCAGAAGTAGAAAATTTCCTGAAATCAGTGGGAGTAAATAATGCTCCATCTTTGGTATTAGGGGGAGGAACAGTGTTTTATCATTGGTGTCGGTGGGAGGAATATTTCCCCATCATTGGTGTCAGTGGGATAAATGGTGCTCCGTTATTGGTATCAGTAACAGGAATAGTGCCCATCATTTTTGTCAGTGGGAGGAATAGTGCCCCATCATTGGTGTCATTGGCAGGAATATTCCCTTATCATTGGTAGTGGGAGAAATATTGTCCTATCATTGGTATCAATGGGGGTAATGGCACCCCATCATTGGTGTCAGTGGGAGGAATAGTGCCCCATCATTGGTGTCAGTGGGAGAAACAATGCCCCATTGTTAATGTCAGTGGGAGGAACAATGCTCCAAGGGCCAGATACAGGCAAGCAAAGGGCCGCAGTTTAGAGACAACTGAGCTAGAGTTTTAGCTTTCGCAAAATTTCACTAATGGCAAAATTAGCAATTTTGCTGTAAAATATGTTTAACCAAAATCACTTTGCTCACTGGTAGAAGAGACAGTGAAAGTAATTCCGGTGTTCCTAGTACCAAAGGGTTATGCAGTCATGTTGAACTTATTCACATAGGTGTACTGATCTACATGCCTGTTTGAAGGGTCATATTCGACCATGTGGGATGCACTGCCTTCTGGCCTGTGCATCCGAACCCCCACAGATGTACACTCAGGAATGTGCTTGGAGATCTGTGCAGCTGGCCACCAATCATTCATTTGAACAAGATGCCTGCACAAGACTACATGGAACACCTATGTATCCCGTGAGGGTGAAAACAGCCCTTAAAGTGGAAGTAAACCCATCGATTTAAACAGTTTAAAAAAAACAGTTACATTCCCGGAATGCCGGGAATGCTAACTGCACATTGGCTGTGCTCTGAACCAAACTGTCAAACCATCCAATGGCTGGTGTGATAGCGGATCACATGTGCAGCACCGTGGCAGTTGAAGATTAAACCGAGGCAAAGATGACAGCTTCCTTGGCTAAAAACGATAGGGGGGGTTTACTTTAACAGAGTGTACAGAGCAGTACGCTCATGTGAATGGGGCCTTAATCTATCTTAATTTAGCTTTTTCTTTCTTAAAGCTCAAATCCAGCTGCCCTTCCCATGTTGTCCTTGCTTCACCCCCTTCCCCTGAACATTTAACATTGTGGGTCGTCTTCTACACTTGGGGGTTTACAGGTCTCTGAATGCTGCAGAGAGTCATGTAATGAGGAGGCACCTCTTCCAAGAGTATCAGTCTCCTGTGTCTCATGTAGAATTCATTGGCTTCTTCAACTGATCTCCAAGGACTCCAGAATGTAATAGTGACATGGAGGTTAGTGAGAGGAACCAGTGAGCGCTACTGGACACACAGGAGATTGACACCTCCACACGTGTCGGTTTCAATAGAAAATCCAGTTGAGGATTTAAATTTAGCGGAGCAGCATTTTGGAGCACAGATGTCAGTAGAGGTAAGTAGTCTCCTCTATACAGTTACATTGTATATAGGGAGAGTGCACAGAATAGTGACCAATATCAACTAATCAGAGATCAGTTCACTGGAGTCATAGCTGGGGATGGCTTCAAATTGACTGTTGCAGGATTTCTGTGCTTTGCTTATCCTATTTGCCCCTTTTACTGTGTTTAACAATGAATCCACAAATGTAGTAGACCAGAAAATTCTTAATAATCCTTGCACACTGAAAGGGTTAATTTTTGGAGAGGCCTTCAATGTAATGCAAAAGCCCAAAGTTTCCATGGTAATTAGCTGCCTAGTGACTCGCCTTACGTTTGGAAGGGATGATAAATTGCACTTTTTTGCGCGTATTAGAAATGGCACATCTTAAGACCCCTTACACAGACTAAGATAAATGGGGCTGTAGCAATATCAGGTAAATATTACATGCACATAGGCTGAAGTGAGGGGAGGGTAGGGACAGCACTGAGAACCATGACTCACTAATCTGTTATGGGAAATGTGATAGAAGAAACATTTTCTTCACTCTACATAATAAAATAGCAAATATTCTCATTAACACATGGCATGATTAAAAAATAAATTGACTGCAAAATTATTAATGCTTGCAAGGTCATTTTTTACAAAAAGCATTAAAGTGTAAAGCTCACCAAAATGGATTATGCCTCCTAGGATTACTCCATCTTCTAAAAAAGAAGACTGGTACGGGACAACAATACCATGTTGTCTTTGTGATAATTATTTGGTTTCTGGGATCACTAGCAAAATATGAATCTTTAGCCCATAAAATATTCATGATATTACAGGCAGAACCAAAAGTTCAGACTCAAAGGTGCATGCTGCTGGGATGAGAAGAGGAACTCTGAAGGAGACATCAGATTATTAAAAGGCTAATGATTCAAGTATATATCAATCAGCCACACCTGTAACTGATATTTACTGTGTCCAGTCAAAACGCCCCACTATAAAATTGTAGTTAAGTACCCATTTCTTCACTATGCTCAGATACGGGTGCCAGGCCCCTTTGCCTTCTTTTCCCATAACTTCTTATGCCGCGTACACACAAGCAGATATTCCATCGGAAAAAACATACGGTCACACAAGTTCGCTGAACTTTCGATCGTCAATAATGCGGTGATGTACAACACTACGACGAGCAGAGAAAATGAAGTTCAATGCTTCCGAGCATGCGTCTAATTGTTTCCGAGGAATTTTGCGCATCGGAGTTGGTACAGACGATCAGGAACTTTTTCCGACCGAAAAATTGAGAACCTACTCTCAATCTTTTGCTGGCTGGAATTCCGCCAGCAAAAGTCGATGGAGCATACACACGGTCACATTTTCTGACCAAAAGCTCGCACTTTTGCTTGCGGAATTTCCGATTGTGTGTACGCGGCATTAGATTTCTAGGAAGATAAACCTTTCCAGCCTCAGAAGGCCACACTTTGATAAAGCAGAAGTAGCTAGGGAAGTGATCTGTAGCCAGCTAAGTGGCCTTTACAGTCAGAACTGGCACGAGGCCTGCTGGTCCAGATCCTAATAGCATGCAGCTTTTCCAAAAGACTCAGCTACTGTGGGCAGGGATGAGCCAAACATACCTGGGTTCAGTTCATGGGAGGTTCTCTGAACTGTTTTAAAGTTCGTAATATTAAAATGCTACTAAACCCACAACAGTAAAATCAGTCTGTATTTGCAGTAAAGCATGCTTGTTATACTGACTGTGGAACCTAAGGGGCTAATCCCTGCGCATTGTGTAAAAAGGCTGTTTGACCCTGTCTTCTCTGATCATCCCCATCTTACGCCAATCCAATCCATCTTCTGTACAGAGCCTTGGGGGCACTCTGCGCATGCTCAGTTTGGTGTGTATTGCTAGAGAGTTTTTGTTTTTTTTGGGAGGAGGGTGCATGTGATCAGCACAGGCCAATCAGCGCTGTCCAGACAGAGTCAGGGGTCATGCAGCCTCATAGAGCAGTCGGAGAAGAATGAAAACTCCTACAAGCTTTAACCAGTGCTTGGTCAGACGCTGATAGAAGTCACAAGACTGCTATATACTGCTGATGAGAATAGGTATTTAGCAGTTTATATTTACTAAAATAATTGCATTTCCATGTTCTGTGTACTGTGGGAGACTAAATATGAATGTACGGTCCTGGGTTTAGTAACCCTTGTATAAGAAAAAGCAATTTTTTTTTTTTGAGAGAGAGGGATTAGAACCTGTGAAGTTTTTATTCATTCATTCTCTCGATTTGTCCTGGTGTCTGTTATCACTAAAACAAAGAAAATTCTAAATTTGGAGTGATCGCTGGAACAGGAAAAGAGGGGAAATCTTCCAATAGGAACACTATTTCTGGTGACCCTGATGACTACCAGGGATTTTCTTTCGCTTTTGAAGGGATTTCCTGTTGTAACAATACTGGAAGTATTGAAGTATTGAAACAAATGAAACAAAGATGGCAAAAAAGCTAACAGTGGTTATAGCCCTCCTTTACTCCAGAATAAAAAAAAAAAAGTTTTGACTTTAGATTTACCTTATTCAGAACCCTACTAAAGTAAATGGGAGCAGAATCCTAAAGATCTATTCGAGCCATATGCAAGGGATTTTCAAATAAGGGGGATGAGAAGCTCATGAATGCCTTGGGAGAGATGTTGCAGGGAGCAACAATTTTAATAACACTTAAAGTGAAACATTAAAAATTCTCAATTCTCTAAAATGACTTCTCCGGGGGATACCGTAAACTTGTCTGTGAAATGGCACAACTGTACAATGTATGCAATGTACTACAGCAAAACTGACATTTACAAAGAAAAAACAATACCTAGCTAGTCTGCTTTGCTCTGTTTCCTTCATCTATACAAGACCTGGTATGTTTGTTAAGAGGTACAACTTACACAAAATAAACAGTGTGGAGGTCCTCCTAAATATACATACCAGGCCCTTCTCCTTGATCAGGTTCTGGTATGCGTTTCTGCGAGCGGGGGGGGGGGGGGCGGGGTTGGGGTTGGGGCTTATTAGAATCTGGAAGTTCCCTTTTAAAATAATGTAAGTGGGCCGTCAAATACCACTCCCACATGAATCAATAAGGGGTAATCCTTGGTTATTTATTCATAAAAAAAATGTAAAAACCTTATTTAAAAAAAAAAAACAACAAACAAAAAAATAAAACAAATAACAAAAGCATGTACCACAATGTAAATCCATTGCCAATCATATTGTGATGTAGATCCTTGTCGATGATAATGAATGATGATCCCAACTTCTGTTGAAAGAGGAATTTGCGCTGCATGTGACAATTCAGTCATGGTGGGCACTGGTGGCCTCCAGATGCTTGGGTAATGTAATGTTCCTCCTAGTGAAACAAGATGGTTATGGTGCAATTTCCTGCCCCTTTTGTTCCTGTAATTTTTTTTTTTTTTTTTTTTTTTATCCAACAAAAGTGTTTATTTAAATTGCACAGGTACAGTACACTTGAAGCAACATTGAATTCAGAGTAACAATACAATTTGTCCATACAGTACAAAGGTTTCAGCATTATCAGTGCAGTTTCAGTTGACCAGTGAGCCATGGCAAATTTTACCATTCCATATCACTTTCCCTTTATTCATCATTACTGCACTGCATGTATTCACAATCCTAATTTAATCCCAGCAGTCTGTCCATTACCATATCCTCTGGAGCCAAGCCTGGCGTATCCAGCCATTTTTCCCAGAGTTTCTCAAATTTTTGTGGGGTACCTCTGTGTTGATAGATCAGTTTTTCCATCCTTAAAGTCCTACCTATGTTTGCAATGCATTCCTTTGTGGTCGGGGGTTCCTCTGCCTGCCAATGTATCATAATCAGCTTCCTGGCCTGGAATAAGACTCTGTGTACTGCCTCCCTGCAGCTTTCCCCCCATCCATATTCTCCCAGAGCACCCAAGAGGCAGGCTCTCGGATCCTGCGGGAGTGATATTTGGAACACAGTGTTAACTGTGGTCACCACTGCGTTCCAGTAAAGCCCCATACACACGGTCGGACTTTTTCATCAATTTGGTCCGATCGGACAAGGTTGTTGAAAAATCAGACCGTGTGTATGCACCATCGGACAGTGTTCGTCGGTTTGTCCGTCGGACAAAGTCTTATCTCCTGCTGGAAAGATTTGCCGTCAACCCGGTCCGATCACACCAAATCCGATCGTGTGTACGGTTGTCCGACCGGACAAAGTGCTATGCATGCTCAGATCACATTACAAGACCAAAGCTATTGGCTACTAGCCTCTACGTAGTCCCGTCGTAGGCAACAAACGTCACCACGTTCAGAATGATCGGATTTTCCGACAACTTTGTCCGACCGTGTGTACGCAAAACCAACATCGGACAAAGTATGACGGACATGGTCCGACGGACCTGGTCCGCGGATTGTCCGACCGTGTGTATGGGGCTTAAGTGTGCAATTTGGGGCAGCGCCACAGCATATGAATGAGGCTCCCGTGTTCTCTTTTACATCTGGTGCATATGGGATCTAATTGCGGGTTCATCAAGTGCAGCCTATGGGGGGTATAGTACGTTCTGAGAAGGATGTATAGTTGAGTTAATCATTGTGAAATATTCAGAGAGCTGCTACCCACCGCCTGGCATATTTCTTCCCACTGTTCCCCGTCTAAGGGTCCCGTGTCAGCCTCCCATTTCTCCCTGACCCCCAGAGGATGCCGCTCCATCACAGATTGTAGCAGGATGGCGTAGCATTGGGATATAAATCCTTTCGATGAGGCAGCCTCCTCCAAGAGACGGAAAGCAGGGACCTGTGACAGCCGCCACTCTGAGGAGCGACTCTGCGCTACCACAGCGTGGCAAAGCTGAATATAATGGAATTGCATAGACGCTGGAAGATTATATGTGTTCTGCAGGTCTGTAAACGGGCGAAGTATCCCGTTGCAGAATATTTGTTTCAAGTGTGTGATCCCCGCTTTCCTCCATTTTTCTCCTGACTGTAACTTGGCCAGTTCTGTGTAAGTGTCATTCCACCAAATTGGACTATATTCCGTGTAGCCATCTGCCTTTTGAATGTATTTGGCCTTATTCCAGACTTTCTGAATTAGGTTAAGGGTAGGGAATCTCTTGTGTGGTTTGGCGAAGGACAAAGCCTCCAATGCCATAGGTACAGGGCCTCTATGGACATTGTGCAGCATTAAAGTGTGCGACGAGCTTGGTGGAGCACTGTCTCCCCCCTCCGGTATTGGGAACATCCCTACAAGGTGCTGCAACTGTGCAGCCAGGTAGTAGAGCCAGGGATTCGGCATTGCCAATCCCCCACAGTCTTTAGGCCTTTGCAAGTGTTCTAATTTGATCCTAGGGCGTTTATCTTTCCAAATGAGACTGCGGAAAATGGCATTTATAATGTGAAATGTTTTTAAGGGGATGACCATAGGGGTGTTATGAAGGAGGTATAGCAGTTGCGGCATAAGGATCATCTTAATTAGATTCACCCTACCCGCAACCGAAAGAAAGAGTGTCTTCCATGTTTTAACTTTGTCCCTGAACTTTATCAGCATTGGGGCAACATTTAGGTGTATAAAGTCCCTGGGTTTGGCAGAGATATGGATGCCCAAGTACTTGAAGGTCGTGGCCACTGGTATAGGACAGGCGGAATTAATAATTTGTGTATCATCTCCATCCAGCAGGAGTAGCGCAGACTTGGACCAGTTAATTAACAGTCCGGAAAACTTCCCAAATTTAGTAATAGTGGCCATGGCTTCTTTCAGTGAGGCATCCGTATCTCCCAGTAAGAGTAGAGTGTCATCCGCATAAAGCATGACCTTTTCATGTAAATTCATGTATTGGAATCCCACTATGCTCTGGTTGGCCCTAATCCCCATGGCCAGTGGCTCGATTGCCAGGGCGAAGAGGAGGGGGGACAGGGGGCATCCCTGTCTCGTACCCCTCCTCAACTCAAATTCTCTAGAGAGTGATCCCGATCCCCTAATGGCTGCCCGGGGCTGACTGTATAGGAGTTTTACCCAGGCGATATAATTGGGGCCGAACCCAAATTTCAGTAGGACCGCCCACAGATAGTTCCAGTCTATGCTGTCGAATGCTTTAGTGGCGTCCAGTGACAGCAGAGCTCTGCTACCCATGTTGTCGGCCTGTGTCTGCATATTGAGATAGAGCCTCCTTAAATTTACTGCAGTAGATTTATTGGGCATGAAGCCTGCTTGGTCTCCATGCACAATAGATGTGATCACCCCGTTTAGTCTAACGGCCAGTGCCTTAGCTAGAATTTTTACATCACTTTGAAGCAAAGATATCGGACGGTAAGACCCAGGGTCTGTGGGGTCCTTCTCAGGTTTCAGTAGGAGAACTATATTTGCTTTTGACATAGACTGGGGGAGGTTACCCCCTGTTTTGGCTGCATTGAAGACCTGGGTGAGCTGCGGTATTAGTATTTCAGCGTATTGCTTGTAAATTTCTATAGGTAGTCCATCCTCCCCCGGGGCTTTGCCACCCGGAAAGGTCCCTGCAGCTGCCTGTAGTTCCTCCGATGTAAGTGGGGCCTCCAGGAAGTCCCGCTGGCTAGCGGAAAGTTCCGGGAAGTCCAACTGGTTCAGGTATATATCCAAGTCTTCTTGGGCATACGCCTGGCCCGGACAGTACAGAGTTTCATAAAACCTAGTAAGTTCCTGCATTATTAGTTCTGGCTGACTCACCAGAGTGCCCGCTGGGGTCCTAATTGCCCCTATAGTTGGCGGGCGTTGATGAGAGGCAGAGATCCGCGCCAAGAGGCGCCCGGTCTTCTCCCCCTCCTCAAAGAACGCCTGTTGCTTAAAAAAGCGTTTTTTTTTTTTTTCCGCTGAGGAGGATAGCAGGTGTTGATACGCACTCTGTGCAGCCTGCCATGACTCCTTATTTAACTCGGTGGGGTTGTCTATGTACGTCTGTTCTAGCTCTTGAGTTTTAGTTTCAACCTCCTGCAATAGAGCTGTCGAGTCCCGCTTCACTTTGTTCATTTCAGCAATCAATACTCCCCGTAAATGCACCTTGAAGGCATCCCATTGCATTATTCTGGAACCATTTGGATCTTGGAGGGCAAAGAACCCGCGCATGCTCCCCTCAATCTCCTCATGGGAGCGAAATAATTTCAGCCAAAAGGCGTTAAATTTCCAGGGGGCTCTAGGCATATTGTTGGGAGGGGCCACTATAAGTTGAACCACCAGAGACGAGTGGTCAGAAATACTACGGGGTCTATGAGTGAGGTCTGCCACATACGGGAGCATGCTCAGGTTCCCCACCCCCAAATCTATCCTGGACAAAGAGCCATGAGTTTTGGAAAAGCATGTAAATTGTTTCGCGTCCGGGTTACGGTGTCGCCAGACATCAACCCATCCCACCTCTTGCAACAACCGCGCCAGGGGGGTGCCCCTGGAGAGGGCAGAGGGTCTAGGGCTGGGGTGCCTATCCGCCACCAAATCCAGACAGCAGTTAAAATCCCCGAGCACAAGCAACGGGACATCAGGCCTGCCATCCAGAAAAGTCAGGAGGAGCCGGAGTACCGCCGTCGTGAACGGCGGAGGGATGTAAATGCAAGCCAATACACATATCAACGTATTGAATCTACAGTGTAAAAAGACAAATCTCCCCTCCTTATCTATAACACTTTCAAATTCCTGGTAGTCCAGGGCAGCATGTATCAATACACTTACCCCCCTTGAAAAGGAGGTATGTATAGAGTGGTAAGCTTTCCCTACCCATGAATATCGTAAAAACATTCCGTTTCAGTGGTCAAATGTGTTTCTTGGAAACAGATTACCCCAGGGAGAAATTTCTTCAAGCACATGAAAGTCATAGTCCTCTTTAAGGGGGAATGTAGGCCCCGAATGTTCCAAGATACCAAGGGAATTTTAGCCATGTATCTTAACCATGAATGTCCTGTGGCGGATTATGTGTGGGTGCAAACATACATACGGTCCATCAGATAAACGTGCGGGCAGCCTCCTGTGTCCCAGTCTTACAGTGTGTCTTCTGTGTAAACGATCATGGTATTCCTCCTTCAAGTGGTGTACCTGGTATGGCAAACAGTAGCCGAAAAGTAAAATGTTAGTAAAACTTGTGGCCCAAATAGGCCTATAAACCTGGTCCTCTGCCAACCGGGCAGGGTAAACAACATTGGCGCCCTTCTGGCGCCCATCGCATGTGACAGTCACTTTAAGTTGTAACGTCGTTGTAACCAAAGTGCTCTCTTGGTGCTTTGTAATATATTGTCCCCCAGCCAGGGAGTGTAAACTGAACCAAATATGTGGGGGTTCATCCCCCTAGTAAACAAGAGAGGTGAAGGAGCATTTGCTCATCTGTGAACTTATGCGTTTACCAGACAGCGTGTCTGCGACAGTGTCAGTCCTCATCCTCCTGTGCACGTCTTTGCAGGGCCTGTTCGTTGCGGTCTAGCCAGGATGCGGCCTCTTTGGCTGACTCAAAGAATTGGGCTTGGCCTCTGACTGCTATTCTGAGTTTAGCGAGGTACAGCATGGCATACGGTATTTGTAGGGTCCTGAGTCGACGCTTAACATCCTGGAATTTGGCTCTGCGCCTCTGAACATCTGCTGAAAAGTCTGGGTAAAAGGACACCCGGGCCCCATTGAACTGAATGTTTGCTTTCTCTCTGGCTTGGCGGAGTACTGCCTCTCTGTCACGATAATGTAATATTCTTGCAAGAAACGACCTGGGGGGGCCCCCTGGTGGTGGGGGGCGGGAGGGCACCCTGTGTGCCCTTTCCACCCCAAATAGTGGGGAAAATGCATTTTTACCAAAAACTTCCAGGAGCCATCCTTCTATATATGCAGTGGGGTCCCTGCCCTCCACCTTTTCTGGCAGACCCACTATGCGAACATTGTTCCTGCGCAAACGATTTTCCAAATCCTCTGCACGATCGAATGCATCTCGTGCCATTTGTAGGGCAGCTCTAGCGTCCTGGGCCATGGGTTGCACATAGTCCTCCATTTCACTGACCCTACTTTCCACCGCAGTGGTGCGTTCCCTAATTTTCTGCATGTCTTGTCTTAATAGGGACACATCTTCCCTGAGGCCCCCAAACTGCTCTTTCAGGTTGTTAACAGATGCTGTACAGTTATGCACTGCCTTAAGTATGTCTGCCAAGGTGGGCTGCGGGTCTTCCTGGGAGTCTTGGGCCTGTAAGTCCGTGCCCGGGGCTGCGTCCCCTTCCCCCTCCTCCTCACCCCAGCATGCAGGGCCTTGTACTGGCTGCAGGCTTTGCGGCCTATGTATTTGGTCACTGGCGCGGGACGACTGCTCCGGGCCGCCCGCCCCTGACAGTCTCTGGGCATAATATAGCATGTCCTTTGGGCCTTCTTTCCCCACAGATTTGGGAGGTTTACTTGCCTTGTGGCTTGATTTGTCCGGGCCTCGTGGCATCCCTTTCCCTGTGAGCGCGGCGGCGCCATCTTGGATTTCTGGGCCCGCGGTTTCCATCTGGCTTTTTCGGGTCATTCCTCTGGTACAGAGGGCCGGCGGTGGTTCCACAGGGGTCTCCTGAGGGCAGGTGTGCAGCATAGGGCGCTTAGAGCTCGGTTAGGCGGCTGGGGGAGGATCGGTGCCGGATCAACGCCGGGAGCTGTGGGAGATGCGTCCTCTCACATGCCGGTCTTGGCCACGCCCCCGTTCCTGTAATTTTTTAATAAAACAAGAAGTGCGCAGACCAACACCATCTGACTGGTAAAAGTCTGCTGCGGCTTTCCAACAGTATTTTTGTGTGCGAACAACATTTTTACCCAGTACAGTAAATGCCTGTTGATCTTGTCAGAAATGCAGTGTCCTTATCACTTTCTGTAAGTCTAAAGCTATATTCACAAATGCAAATTTGCCCGATCACTGGCAGGTGTGATTACATGTGAGTGGCTGAAATTAGCTGCAGGAGCCTCCAGCCTCCCATTGTTTTCAATGGGGCAGCCAAACCCCTGCTTGGGGTTCTTGCATGTAATTGGTGTCATGCTCATTCCCAGGCGTGAATGTACCCTAAAACATAACATTAAACATTGTTATCAGTAGAGGAGATGAACAACAGTAGACATGTTTGAAGTCCAGCCTGTGTGACAACAATGTCTCCTTCCATAGATCCCATGGAGAAGAGAGTATAGATGTAAAAGGACAGGAAATGTGTTATTCTGGACATTACAAGCTAAAAATAAGTAGATTAAAAAGCCCTAAGAATGGGGCGTGGCCTGCAGCGGAACTGAATGGAAGCCTGATTCCAGAGCTCCTGCTTCCCCGCTCAGAAAACGGCACATAGCGGCTAAAAAGACCCCGTTTTCGGTCCCCTCACCTGGCGTTCCGGTCGGGGCACACCACCGGAACATGATGGGCAAGCGAAAAGGATTTTCTAAGCCCCAACGGATGACGGACTTCTTCATCCAACCGCATCACAGAGGTAGGCAAGATGGCGCCGGCCCGCCGCCCACACTACACAATGCAGGGAAGCCTAAATCCCACAATATCACCTCATCCCCAGCAAATAACGCATCCTATAGCGGCCAAACCTCCCCACCGTTACCCTCCCCATCAGGGAGCCCAGCAAAAGCAAAAATGAAGCTGGATGGCAACGGATGCAGCCTAGCACTGAGCCCTGTGCTAGACTCAGAGGATGACACCAGAGAGCTCCATGACTCCATTACTAACTACCCCACCACTAATCAGCCTGTACTGGACACTGTACTTAAGGACATGCTAGTTTCTTTGAGGAGCACACTTCAGGCTGACATGATGAGCTGTATGCATAGATTCAGTGGGGAATTGAATGCAGTTGAATCCAGAGTTGATCACATAGAAGGAAAGATGGGAGAGTTTGCCTCCACCATAAACGACTTGGTGGACGCGCATGAAGAGAAAGATGAGGAGTCAGCCTGGGTGAGGAACAAGCTGGCAGACATTGAGGACAGATCCAGGAGGAACAACCTCAAAATTAGGGGGATCCCCGAGTCAATCCTGCCACAAGACCTGCGTTCTTACACGACTGACCTTTTTACATCCCTCCTGCCTGACCTCTCCGCCATGGAAGTCACCATTGACAGGATACACCGCCTGCCCAAACCCACGCACTTGCCAGAAAAAATCCCCAGAGATGTGATTCTCCGTATGCATTTTTACCACGCAAAAGAGCAACTCATGCAACAAATGAGGAAACAGGAGCACATCCCACCCCAATATCAGCACCTGCAGTTTTACGCTGATCTATCTCAGCATACCTTACAAAAGAGAAGAAATCTAAACACTATAACAAAAGTTCTTAGGAACCACAGTATATCCTACCGGTGGGGTTACCCCACCAAAATCACGATCACCAAACAGGACCGAACATATGTTGTGGAGTCCCTGGAAAAAGGTATGTCCCTACTGAAAGAATGGAAAATTCTTCCAGACACTAGCGATGACAACACAGGGAATAACATCCGACGCTCAAACAGCCCAGACTGGCAGAGAGCAACATAAAGGAACGCCAGTCCACATATGTGAAAATAATGTCACAAGGTCTTTAAAAATCCTCAGCGGGGAACTGGAACACCCGCTAGGCCTGAACTTTTTACCCCCAACTTTCTGAGCAGCAGATGCTGCACACGGGTACTACCCACCCTAACCCTATGGTTTGTTATACCAAGTTAAAATGGTATTGTGCAAGTTTTGTTTCTGACTTTTGGCTTTCTTTTCTTTTTCTACTTTTGTTTTTGTTTTTGTTCTCGGAGTCTCAAGCCTATCGTCTACGTCCGAAAAACAAGGCATCATCGAACTCTCATCCCCATGACACCCTACAAGAAGGATCACCCAACCGATTCACCTCACCCAACGATAACAGTGAGTACGCATTCTATGCATCAACCACACCATTTCTTTTGATCTCCAGGAGACTAAACCATCTCATACATTACATATGGACCACATGTAAAAACATCACCAACCCTCCATTCCTCCATGGCGATACACTTTTTATCAATTAACACTAAAGGGCTTAACCACCCCGTTAAAAGAAAATCACTATGGAAAGAAGCACTCACAAACGGATCTGATATCCTGTGCGCGCAGGAAACCCACTTCTCCCAAGCAGCAGCACCGATATGTAAACACAAAAACTTTCCTCACGTTTTTGTCGCCAATGCAAGCTCAAAATCAAGAGGAGTCATGACAGCTATTAGAGACACGGTAGCATTTACCCTACACTTGGAAATTGCTGACCCCAGGGCCGCTACCTCATTCTAATCTGCGACATCAATCAAGTCACCTATACAATAGTAAATGTTTATGCACCTAATAAGCACCAGATCCGTTTCCTCCACAAGCTCCTGAAAAAAACAAACGCACACAAAAAGGGATCACTAGTGCTATGCGGGGACTTCAACATAGCACCCGACCCGTCCATTGACACCACCTCCAAAGCAACTCGACTATCTACCCCCCTTTGCAACACCCTGCACCACGAAAGCCTTTTTGACGTATGGAGATGCTTGCATGCAGGGGAAAAAGATTTCACTTTTTTCTCCAATCCACACCATACATATACGAGGATTGACTTATTTTTGGTTGACCAACAAACTCTATCCAAATCTGTATCTTCCTCCATCAACACGATAACGTGGTCAGACCACGCTTCGATCACCCTCTCCTTGAAGGACACATCTGTTGTACAAACGATTCCTCTTTGGAGAGTCAATACATACCTCATGCAGCAACCTGAAAACAGGAAACTCATAGAGGAACATTTGGAGGAATATTTCTCCATTAACAGTCCCTCAGTGCACGATCGGTTCACGCTCTGGAATGCTCACAAAGCATTTATCAGAGGAATTTTTATTAAAATTGGAGCAGGGGCGAGGAGGCAGCGGCAGAAAAAAATACGCGAAATCACAAACGAAATATATGACTTAGAATCCAAAAACAAACAAACGACATCCCCAACACTGACCTCCAGACTACATAAACTACGACATGAGCTCAGGGTCCTCCTACTCGACTCATTTGAAAAACAGACTAAGAGACTCAAAATGACGTATTATGCACAGGGCAATAGGGCCGGGAAGCTATTAGCACACCAACTTAAAGGACATAGGAGCAAGACGAAAATCCCGTATATACTACACCCCACAAGTAAAGCCAAAATGCAACACCCCCAGGACATAGCAAACGCCTTTAGCGATTACTACAGCACTCTTTATAACCTGAAAGATGACGCTGACACTACTCAACCCTCCCCCACACTAATAAATGACTTCCTACAACGTGTGTCCTTGCCTACACTCTCCCAAAAACACATTGACAACCTATGTGCACCCTTCACAGATGACGAAATACTCAAGACAATCAACTCCTTACCCAACTCTAAATCTCCCGGACCGGACGGTTTCTCAGGAGAATACTATCAAACATTTAAACTAACATTGCTACCCTATCTGACTGAAGTGTTTAACGCTGCCGCGGCCTCCTCCTCCTTCCCACCAGAAATGCTAAATGCTATTATAGTGACGCTGCCGAAGCCAGGGAAAAACCCAGACACCCCAGCCAACTTCCGACCCATATCACTGTTGAATACAGACCTAAAAATATACGCCAAAACACTGGCAAATCGCCTAATTGACATCCTTCCCTATCTAATCCATCCAGACCAAGCAGGTTTTACAAAAGGGCGCCAAACCTCTGACGCTACAAGAAGACTGACAAATATTATCCACCTTGCTGGTGCCGGTCGGGGGCCTTCTCTGCTCCTAGCTTTGGACGCGGAGAAGGCCTTTGATAGGGTCCATTGGGGTTATCTGAGCTCAGTACTAGGCAAATTTGGGTTCTCCGGAAAAATTCTACAGGCCATTATGGCACTATACTCAAAACCCTCGGCTAGGGTCTACACTTCCGGAGTCCTATCCAGCCCCTTTAGCATAACTAATGGAACCCGTCAAGGGTGCCCTCTGTCCCCTCTAATTTTTAATTTAATCCTAGAACCTCTGGCAGTCTATATCAGATCCCACCCTAACATACAAGGCTTCAAAACCCACAACTCAGAACATGTGATTAGTCTATTTGCTGACGACATTATATTAATGCTCACAAACCCAGCGAGTTCCCTGGCTTCGGTACACGACACCCTGTCAATGTTTAACAAATTGTCTTACTACAAAGTGAATGCGGGGAAATCCTATATACTAGGAATGGGAGTGGACGCTCTATTGAAAAACGATCTCAGCTCACGGTTTCCGTATAAGTGGAATGATGATGGCATAAAATATTTAGGTATCACATTAACAGCTTCGACCAAAAACCTGTACTCAAGCAATTACATCTCCTTTCTATCTTCTTTACCCGCGAAACTCCAGGAATTAAACAAAGTTGAACTGCTCTGGTCAGGCCGACTGGCAGCAGTTAAAATGATGATACTCCCTCAACTGATTTATCTTTTTAGATCACTCCCCATTCCAGTTCCCAAAAAATATTTTACCAAAGTCCAATCCATACTGAACAACTTCTTGTGGAGAGGGAAAAAAGCCAGGTGGGCCTTTAAAAACTCGACAGCAACCAGGTCAGCGGGAGGGGTAGGTAACATACAAATCAGAGATTATTACATCGCCTCTGTACTAGCACAACTGAAAACATGGTTCCCCGGGTCACCTACAACTAGATGGCAGGAATTGGAGGAGAGTCAGATCCCTAGTCACAATCTTTACAACTACCTACTAGCCAGCACCTTCAACTCCGCTCGAAAAACGATCCTAGCACCTCCCATAGAAGCTTCCCTACAGGCCTGGAAAATACTGATAAATCAAACAACCACAACACCATCTTCTCCTTTGCCGCTCCCAATCACTTGTCTATGTGAACTCATTCCAAACTTACAATTATCACACTGGACGACTAAAGGTATCAACACCCTGAACGACATAATGATAGGACCAGCAATTAAATCATTTCGAGCACTACAAATCGAATACGGCTTGGGGGAGCCTGATCATTACAGATACCTCCAAATCGTACATCTTCTTCACTCTGATCCCCCCCAGCACATCCAGCTCCCCTGGAGGATCATTCTATACCTCACTAAACCCTCCACAAACATAAAGGGCATCGCCCTGTTCTACACCTCTCTAAATGAAAAGACAAAATTTATCAAAAGTTCAAATATTGAAGCCTGGGAAAAAGACCTGGGGAAAAACTTTTCCCCAGATCAATGGAGCAGAGCACTCCGGACAACGTACACTTCCACCAAATGTATAAACCTGTGGGAACTAACACAAAAAATCATATTAAGATGGTATCTTACCCCACATAGGATCTCCAAATTTGACCCTAACACCTCTCCACTATGCTGGAGGGGATGCAACAACTCAGGCACCTTGTTCCATATACTTTGGGACTGCCCGAAACTACGTAAACTCTGGGAACAAATATTTCGCGTAATCTCGCAAATTACCAATATGCACATAGCTGCCACGCCAGAACTAGCGATCCTCTCACTGGGCATAGAACTAGCCCCTAGAGATACCAGGACAATCATCTCCCATATCTTACTGGGCACTAGACTAGTTATAACAAGACACTGGAAGAACCACACAACCCCCCCATTGAGAGAAATCCTAATGACAATCGATACACATGCCAAATACGAAACCATGTTCGCCTCAACTCAGGGTAAACTTCTCACTGCGCAAGTCATGTGGAAACCGTGGGCTGACTGGTATTCTACAACCAAACTACTTGATTAATGCTGATATCAAAGAGCAGTATATATAGAGGACATGAGTTACTCCGATGCTATTTATGATTTACTTTTATTTATTATTTATCCTACTTTTTCTTTCTTCTCTTACTCTTTTACTTTGCATGTTACTCTTCACAATTTAGATATTTCTCCTAGCGCTTTACTTAAAAATGCTAGAGGTAAAACAAAGTTTACACCGCCCAAAGCGGACATATTTGAATACCATTGATGAGCTCATTCTGAACAGCATCATAGAGGGTCCCTTTTGCTTTTCATAGGGGCGGCGACCTCCCCCAGGGCACAGCAAGATCCCGAGAGGGGTGCCAGGGGGGAGACTAACCGCTCCTAGCAACGTCCCCACTAATTAAAAGGGACACCCGCGTGAAAAAACTATATATGAGAAAAATCATTGACAAGCAGGAATGCACGCGTAAAAGCAGAATAACATTCCAAGGTTCGCTGTTACATGTTAAATGTATACCTCACTATGTTGTGTTTTAATGTATTTGATACAAATACTGTCTATTTGCATTACTTATGTTGATATGTCAATTTGTTGAAAACAATAAAAAACTATTGAAACAAAAAAAAAGCCCTAAGAATTACAATTTATGCAGACATCACGTTAGGACAGGTGAGCTGCATTATTCAAATTTTTTTGGTTTTCAGTTTGGTTACTCTTTAAGTATTGGGTCTCCTTTATTTGCACTGTTGATGTTAACACTGCCTATGAAAGCCTTAATTTCACGATAATTCATATTCTGTGGATTGCTGAAAGAAGTAGTCAAATTTTTTGCCTTCTGTATGCTATCCATTTATATGTTGGAAACCAAGTCCACAGGAAGTAGTGTATGCCACTACCATCCTCCTATTCCCATAGGAGCGTATGAAACTACTTTAGGGAAGTGGAATGTATATTAATTGCTTGTTGTGTATGTTCTACTATAACTTCCATGGTAAGGGCGTCTAATTTATTGTCAGTGTCCAGTGTTGACCCTGTTCCTTATCAGCCTATTCTACAATTGCACAGACATTGTAGTGGTAAGCAATTTTCTTCTAATTCGCTATTTAACCTACACTAGTAATATAGATTGAGCTATATGTTATTTTCTGGAATAAAGAATATCTAATAACCCTGAAAGACATAGAACTACCTTGGCAGGATACACACATTGGTACAGTACATCCACTGCCCTTAGCAGTGATTCTGCCACCTGTCTGCTTTTAGACCAGCTGTCTTTTTCTACAGCAAAGTATGTTTGCCAAGAGATCAGAGAAGAAATACAGGCTCTACGTGTCTGGAGCAGGAGATGATACTGAACTGGAACCATGTTCAACCTTGTAGCTACATCACCATGCTGCGGATCTGAAATATTATCCCCTATATTCTTTTAGATAAATTCAAACTTTAAGTGTGAAGTTAAGTGGTAATTAACCCAATAAATAAAATGTAATATATTGAAGTTTACCATTCTTTAAAGTGTACTTCCACTTTTGTAGCCAAATCTGGATAACACCTGCTTTATATTTGTTACATGTCCCTATTCACATAACTTCAAAAATAAAAATGCAGTTTATCTTTTTAGATGCTCTGTTCTGAATCCTCCAGCACTGTGAATCCTACTAGTTCTCTTTTTTTTATGGAAGGGCTGAGCAGCTGTATTTGCCATAAGTAACCTTGTCTGTATTGTGCAGGCAGATTTTCATTATTTGTTGCAACATTCTGTCCTAACAAAGGGTTGAGGCTCCATGCACACTAGAAGCTGAAAAAATGGTGTATAAACATTTAATATGAGTGTTTGTTTGCAGTGTTTGTCCCTTTTTTGTGTCGGCATTTTTATGGCATCTAGCAATTTTAGCTGGTTGTTAAGGAGCAGGCCGGCAAGCTGGCCACTGTGTCCTTAAAGTGGAGTTCCACCCAAAAGTAGAACCATCCGCTTAATTAACTCCATACCCCCCACCCCCCGATGCAACATTTGGCACCTTTCATGATGGGAACAGGTACCTGCCCCCCCCCTCCGGGAGACCGCAGTGCCGTCACTTAGAAGTTCAGAATCCCTTCTCCAGCAGGGGTACACATTACCCCTACTCATTCACCAGAAAAATAGTAAAAGTGAGCTAAAACACAACAGCAGTTTTAAACAAGTCCTTTATTAAAAAAAAAAAAGAAAAAAAAATTGTCCCCCGGTGTAGATCCAACATCAACCACAATGAACATCGGCTGTAGGCGGCGCTGGCTCCCGCCGCCTCATGCCGCTAAATAAATGCAGGAATGGAGCCACCCAATGATGTCACTGGGTGACCCTGCTCCCTTGTGGCATTAATCCAGCATACACCAGTCAATGTCACAAGGGGCGGGGTCACACAGTGACATCACTCCTCTATTTTTTTTGAGCATTGTAGCTGCCATTTAGTGGGAGCCAGCATCAGGTGCACACCATCAGCGTCCAGGGTACTGGCCACTGGATCTACACCGGGGGACATGTTTCCTTGTATATTTAAAAAAAAAAAAAAAAAAAAAAACATGTATTTACTGATATCCTAATCAAGATGTAGTTCTGACAGCAGACAGGAAGTTCACATATTGGGGGCTGGGCACTGGTTTAATAATGGCTTATTCTAAGTCTGTATAGGAAAATTGAGACAGTTTGAGGAAGAAGCTTTCATTTGGTTTTTCAGTATGTACATACTATACATGTGTATGTGTTTATTTCCTAAAAATTGTGGTAATATAGTAAAATCTATTCAAGCCATTTAGCAAACATCTTTGTCTTAAACCATACAGCTACACATAAAGTTAAACAACATTTTTTTTTTGTGATGGAGTACTCTAGTGTTTGTTTTCCCTCCTCCACATTGAAGTCGTCAGTTATTCTTGTACCTACGAAATGTACCCTCCACCTTATATTGGAGAGGAGGGAAATTCACTTCAGATAGGGGACCAGGACATTGAGCTCATGACATGACAAGTGATCAAACTTTGTTTAATGCGTCAAAGTACTGTAATTAACTACTTGACCTCCGAAAGATTTATGACCAGGCCATTTTTTGTGATACGGCACTGCGTTACTTTAACTGACAATTGCGCGGTCATGCTAAATAAAATTTGTAATTGCGCTAGAAACAAAAAAAGACTGACAATTTTGAAAAAACAAAAAATAAAACAAACACATCCAAAAAAAAAGTCTTCATAAATTTAGGCCAATATGTATTCTACTATCTGTTTTTAGTAAAAAAAAAAAAAAAAAATCACAATAAACGTATATTGACTGGTTTACACAAATATTATAGTGTCTACGGATATATTTGTGGAATTTTTATTTATTTATTTGTTTATACTAGTAATTGTGGCGATCAGCGACTTATAGCCGGACTATGATAAAGATATACACTCTGAGAACAATCGGACACAAATACAGTGATCAGTGCTATAAAAATATGCAGTGTCACTGTACTAATGACACTGGGAAGGGGTTAAACATCTAGGGTGATCCAAGGGTTGTGTGCCTAGCCAGTGTGTTTGTGTACACAGTGTTCTGCTTTTTTTTAGATACAGTATGCCTTGACTACATAGGTATATCTCAGTTCTCTGTGTATTGCCAATGATCACAGGGTGCCAGAGGACATCCTTTAGCCAACACCCACAGATCAGCTTCTGCTGTATATCATCACAGCAAAAGCGGCCCACCAGTGGCACACGTGTGCCCCCTGCAGGTGGGCAGGTGTGCGTGTGTGTGTATGTATGTATATGTGTGTGTGCGTGTGTATATGTGTGTGTGTGTATATGTATGTATATATATATATATATATATATATATATATATATATATATATATATATATATATATATATATATATATATTATATTATATTTTTTTTTAGTGTATATATATGTGATTCTGCACAGGAAAGTCACCCTGTTTTTAGAAAAAAAAAAGGTCACTTTTATTCCTATTACAAGGAATGTAAACATGACAGGACCTCTTAAATATGAGATCTGGGGTCAAAAACACCTCAGATCCCATATTTACATTAAGATACAATAAAAAAAAAAAAGTCATTTAAAAGAAAATAAGAAAAAAAAAATGTCCCTTTAAGAGCTATGGGCGTTAGTGACATTTTGACGTTGCTTCCGCCTCCATATCACTGCAGGGCGGACGCGACGTCAAAATGTCACTTCCGCCCTGCAGTGATATGGAAACGGGTGGGGGCCATCTTCCCCTTAGTCCCCATACCCAGGCAGGGAAAAGATGCGATCACCTCCGCCACTGCTGACGGCTCCGGTAAGCAGCAGAGGGCACCAGATCGCGGGGGCCCCTCTCCCACCGCCGATAAAAGTGATCTGGCGAATCCGCCACAGAGACCACTTTTATCTTGTAGTGGACCACCCAATGAAGAAGAGGATACTGGGGTTATGGTAGCTAGCTGCTGCCATAACAACGATATCCTCCTTCAAATTAATCACGTAAAATGACGGTGGGCGGTCCGGAAGTGGTTAATTTTACAAGAAATGCATTGTCCTTGCCACTCGTCTGAGCTCAAAAGACTGCATATATGATGTTAGCTCCCCTTTAAATGACTAGTCTCAGCGATCCACCGTTTAAGGAAGTTGAACAAAGGCACACATATTTGAAGTCCACCCTGTATGTATTATGGCTTTCTCCATTGATACAGTTGAGGAGTGAGAGTAGGCATGAAGGACCAGGAAATGTAGTGTTTTTGGCATTTACCAGGTATAATTAAAAGGACATAAGCCTGAAGAAGTGAAAACTAATGCAGATACCACATCTAAGTACTGGTAAGATAGAATAGACAATTGTTTTGCTTTTGGCTTTAGATGCACTTTTTAAAACCCAAGGTTGTGGTAGAGTGCATCTTGGGAAGTTGCAAGTTGGGAACCCTTGTAAAATGTTACTACCTTCCTGCTTGCATGAAACATAATTTATGTAGTGTCCTGTGCAACTAAAAGCAATTACTTTATCTTTCAGTACGCCCGGTAATTGAAAGACTAACAGAGGAATCAACATATCAATGTTTTACAGTAGCTTTTAGAAAGCAAATAAAGCACATCTCACAACCCTTGATTGATACAATATAGTCCTCCAGCAGTTTCCTGTAATTATTGTTTTTACACCGGCCCAAAAATAAATGCGAAGAGCTTGGCCTCCTAAGTGCAAAGACACATTTCTCAATTTTTAAAGGAAACACTTCTCAACAGCGGCTGTGTACGCTCCCTGCAATTTGTTCTATACATTCTGCTCTGCATGTTGTATATTGCACAAAGCAATGGAATTTGCTGGAGCTGTATAAATAAATGATGATAATAATATCTAAAGCAGATGCCATATTGTCTGATTTGCTTGGCTGGATTTACAATGAAGAAGCATTAGTCCCTTAATACTTGAGAGCCACAGTGGTAAATGAAATGTGATCGTGTTCATGGGCTTTTATTGGCTCTTCAAGTGTCTATTATAGTAATAAGGCTCTCCAGGCTCCCAGACATTTAATTACTTTGATATAGGAGCCGAGGGAAAGAGTTAAAGCCGTGTACAGTCAGTTATGTGTGGTTTTGAAACAACCATTCAAAATAAATGAAATAAATTGTACAGGTCAGCTAGGGGCTAATTCGTCCCAAGAGCTCAAGTGTGAAGGAATCACCAAGGAGTCCAGAAAAATAGCGAATCACGTGACCCATGCTTGTAAATTTTACACTGACGCCTAATATTAAAGAGTCTTGAGCACAACTAGAGTCTGACAAAAATCACAGGACAGCAGTTACTTGCTTAAAAACACTGTGCCCTCCCTGAATCCAGTTGTATCAAAATTGTAATATAGAATATATAGTTAAACAAAAAAAAAATGTTTTCATGTATCTGGCATCATTAGCTTTCTGTGCATGAAAAGGAAAAAGAAGAACAAGGCCTTTCATTTAAACTGCAAAGAAAAGGGAAAGTGGTCAGCGGGACTTTAAATGAGGCCAATCACTGTATAAAGTAAACATGTAGGATATAAAACAGTGTTGCTTTTATGGGTTCCAACAAAAAAAGAGTGAATTTAAATGTGAGTGAGATGTATACCAAAAGCGGTCTTGGCAAAGAACATTTTTATTATACCATATTAAATCATATATATAACATATTGAATACCACAAAATGCATTTACAGTATCGCATACACGCAGGGTATGCTGAAAACTGCACATAAATATTGACACCATGGTAATAGGCATAAAAACAAGTCCTGCATAACATGGGCCACTGGAAGGGCTGAATGATAAGTCTAGAGTAAAACAAAATAAGAGACATAAACTCATCTGTATGGACATCATGCATCTATGTAAGCCCGACGCGTTTCATTGGGGTATACCCACTCTTCAGGGGCGAATGCAATGGTGATCTATGGCACTTTATGGCACATAAATGGGAACCAGGGGTATATTTTTATATGCCCCAGGGGCGCACTTGCGCCAAATAGGGACGGCACTATTCCCTCCCTCCACTAATTCCCTGTTTATCATTTTCTTTGTTCCTATTTAGGGGTGGAATTGCATGGGTGCATGCATTTTATGCCAAATTCTAAACTGTTCTTAATTTATTTTTATAGGGATGTAACCATTCAGCAGTCTGCAAAGTATGTTCCAATTGCATGTTTGCAATTTATGATAGACCCAATCGTGGCTTTATTATACTTTATATTTTCTCAACTCTCATGACATATATATATATATATATATATTATATATATATATATATATATATATATATATATATATATATATATATATATATATATTTTTATACTTTATTTCAATCCACCATATCTTGTTCATAGCACCCTGTTCCACATGGTAGGGTTTGCTTAGTGTGTGCATGGAATTTTGGGCCGTTTGCTCGTCTGTTCCCTGGGAGCTGCGATGCGATTTTTGGCGCCCCTCCCTCTTCCACCTGTTCCCTTCCTCCCCGTTTGTGGTGGATGGAGGTGGTGGTTTGGGCGGGTGCTCCCTATCGCATATGCGCCACGTCACCGCTCTGTGTGTGCGACACCTTTTTTGATGTTGCACGCAAGTGCAGGTTTTTCTTTCCAGCTAGGCTGACACTGGGAAGGTACCTGAGCCTGTATGGGTGGATTTTTTCACTCTGGCACGGATGCCTCCCTTTTCTTGCCACGCCCACGTGACGCTGGACGGGACGCGCTGTATCAGCTGGGAGCATTTAAATTCGCCTCACTTGGTGTTTGTCTTTCTGGCAACACCTCATATGCAAGCATTCACCTGTTGATTTTGGTTCCTCATTTCCTTGTGAACCAACAAGGTAAATCACCATAGGTTTCACCTAAACTTTCAGCACTTTTGTTCTTCTTTCTCTTCGGTTCCTTCACTATTTCACTCAGGATATTGTTTTCTTCTCCTTCTTTTCTACATTTCTTTACTTTTTTTCTCTTTTCCATTTGGTGGTTTTTGAGTATCTGTTTGTTTTTTCATCTATGCTTAGTTCTTCACTTCATCTGACCTGGTGTATGGGCTTTTCA
This sequence comes from Lithobates sylvaticus, assembly GCA_028564925.1. Taxonomy (NCBI): domain Eukaryota; kingdom Metazoa; phylum Chordata; class Amphibia; order Anura; family Ranidae; genus Lithobates; species Lithobates sylvaticus. Next base: position 141,333,729 of record CM053036.1, on the reverse strand, counting down.
CACTCCATCAATAAAATACTATACATTCAATATATATTACTGATCTCAATTCACAGAAGTTTTGGCTCACCATCACCCACAATAGAACATTTACCCTGGTGAATCTACAGTGCTCCCTGCTTGAACACATGTCTCTACCTCAGCTCCCATGCCAGACCTGTTTAACGGCTCTGATCCTCTGTTCACATCTATGCAGCTGATGTGAGTACCTAAAGGGATGTCCATCCTGTCCCTTACACATTATTTATTCCTATTACTCAGCTACAATATTATACCATATGGTTATGTTTCTTTATAGATCACCATTGCATTTGCCCCTGGTTGGTATACCCTGACGAAACGCGTTGGGTTTACATAGATGCATGATGTCCATACAGATGATTTTATGTCTCTTATTTTGTTTTACGCTAGACTTAACATCATTCAGCCCTTCCAGTGGCCCATGTTATGCAGGACTTTTTTTTATGCCTATTACCATGGTGTCAATATTTATATGCAGTTTTCAGCATACCCTGCGTGTATACGATTCTGTAAATGCATTTTGTGGTATTCAATATGTTTATATATGATTTCATATGGTATAATAAAATGTTCTTTGCCAAGACTGCTTTTGGTATACATCTCTCACTCAAATTCCCCCTTTTTTTGTTGGAACCCATAAAAGCAACACTGTTTTATATCCTACATGTTTACTTTTATACAGTGATTGGCCTCATTTAAAGTCCTGTGGACCACTTTCCCTTTTCTTTGTCTAAAATTTGGGATGGAGGCCAATTACATTTGGTGCCTAGGACCACATCATTATTTTTCATTTAAACTGCATGTCTTCTCCCAAAAAAGGAGGTGAAGTGAAGCTGAACAGTAGATACTAATTATATTTACATTTTAAACTAGAATTTGTGTTTTTTTTTAAGTTCTTGAGAAAGTGTGGATGGGTTAAATTGGCCTATATGCCCACTGGGGATATTTTGTCTTCATTTCCTGTATGGATACAAAAACGGGAAGTAAGTAGAATCTCTCCAACAGGTCACAATTTATTACTGTCTTTATTTCCACTGAATGGATTCCTTTCTCTTCCTCTTATGGTTACTGGGACAAAAAGCAAGTGCAAATATTCCCAGCAGATGCACAAATAAACACAATAAAAACTGAAAACGGGTCTATAATGTAGTAAACCCCAACAATGAGCTCCTGTTATTTTCCACCTTTTTAGTCTGCTAAACTTACCATTGAAAGTGTTCTTTTTATATCTGTTTGATAAGTTAGAAAAATAGTTATTTGTGTACTTGCAATACAATATTTTTTTGAAGACCATTGAGGGGCACAGGGATAGTAGATAATCTTATACCGACGGGTTATACTGCTGCCATCATGGTTGTGACACTGACCAGCGAAAAAAAGCCCATGCTTTAGTTTTGTGAGCAAGCGGTACACAAAACAAAACACACAGAGGGGCGAGAGCTATGTCCGTCAATGGACTTCCAATAAAAAGTGCCTAAAGGTAAAGACCCAATTAACCAGTTTAATGAGATGCTTTGCAAAGACAAAGAATTTTGAAAATTTAAACAAGTTAAGGCCATTTGTCAAGGAATTCCCTTTCAAAGGGAAAATACTTCTTCACAAACCAGGATGGAGTCATGAGTTCATTGGAAGTTGCCAGGCCTCATAGAGGAACTTTTCAAGTACAAAGCTCTTAAAGGAGGTCTTTGTGGTGGCACCAGATGGAAAAGACCTGCTATACCTGATACAGCAGGTTGATCTTTTAGACACCTAGCAGAGTATAGTGCATCAATTAGACTGGAAACAATAGTTTGCATGAGGTAATCAGGAACCTGGTCAAAATAGTCTTTAGAGAAGTAAGCTGTAAAGGTTCTGATTCTTAACCAGATTTAGTGAAAAGGGGCTCAGACACTCAGATAAAAGCCAAGTAGGGTCAGAACTAGGCTCCACCGTAAATGGCAATTGGGCACATATTGAATGTCTTTGAATATATTGTTCTATTAGCCATGCAGAGGTTGACACAAAACTAAAAGTGTAGAAAGCCTGATAGACACAGGCAATGTAGCTATTAAAGCAGCTGATAAGGATGATCCCTATAGTAATGGGGTTTTCTGGATCCAAAATACAGTTTCTTCTGGGGATACCAGTTCATCTCTCACAAAATAGTGGGGAGAGTACTTAATAAGGTCATTCGATACTAGACATGTGCAATTTGTTTAGTTCGAAATGTATCTTTTTACAGAATTTAGACAAAATAGTTAATTTGGAAATATCCACATTTTTCCAAATACCCGAAAATTTGAAAATCTGAAATAATAACTAATAACTTAACTATTAAATTATAGGTATTGGAATTTCCTTTCAGATTTGACTGTTAGTGACCGAAACGAATTTATCCGAATTTCCGAATTATCCGTAATAACAAATGCCGTATCTAAATAAATGGAACGTAACAAATTATGTATAAATAATAATAATAATAACGTATTATTTATTATTATTTCATTCCGTTCCATTTGTTTAGCTGCGGCATTCGTTATTTTGGATAATTTATAACTGCAGATAAATTTGTATTCGTTACATTCACTAACAGCCAGATTTGATGTTCCAATACCTATAATTTAATAGTTACTATTAGCTAAAATTTTTGGATTTTCGGATTTTTGTTCTTTGAAATTTTTGGATTTTCCTTTTATTTTTGAATTTTCAAATTTCTGAATTTCAGAATTTTTTCATTTTTAGCTGCAGCCCTCCGGCTCTCAACATTTTTTGCAGTTACTTGTGTCTTCAGGAGTATACAGAGGGGAAAAAAATAACCAATATCCAGCCCAGCCAGCAAACAGCCACAAGGAAGGGCATCAAAGAGGAGGACCCTGGGTGAGCATGGGAACAGAAGTATCAAATCCAGTGGAACTGCTCATCATAGTAGAGTTAGAAGATATGGTTAATTCCAGTTCTGTTAGTGAGTGAAGTGCATTCGTTCTAAACCTCCATGGATAGGGACAATTCCTTCCCAGGTTTGGTAAATGAGATGGATAGGGGTACATTAATGGTTAAAAATGCAACAGCCCCAAAGCCAAATAGCTGAAGGGTAGCTAGCAGAATATCATGATGGTGGGGACATAGTCCTCATCCTACCCAAAGCCATGTGCTGGGAAAAGGATAGGTCGTGTCATTTCATATGAAATATTGATAGTTTGTATTTTTTTAATTAAGAAACTGGGTCTTTTAGATTGTCTTCAGGATTTTCTAGCCTTTTTGAAAAAAAGGGCCTGTTTGTAAGAGGGAGAATTGCAATACCATTTGTGGCCGGGGTAGATGCTGGAACATGCTCTGTCTCTTTCGAACATGCAGGAGATAATTCTCAAAGCTTTTCCTTGCCAGCCAATGCTGCCTGCCTGATTTGCTTCTTTTGGATTACCTTGCACTCCCAGTACAGAGACCGGCATCTCACCGAGAGCCCCGGGCCCCCTTCTAACAATCGGGACCCAGAACGTCTGATTCTGGGTCACCTGATCGCTGTGATAGCCTCTGATTGGCTATCGCAGTGATCAGTCAGTGTAAAGCCCGCCCCTGTGTTTTCTCTCTGTGTGAATGGAGGAGAGAGATGCAACGTATCTTTCTCAGTCTTTGCAGAGAGAGAGAGTGCGAAAAAAAAGTGCCAGGATTAATATTTGAGTCGGGGTCAGTATTTTTTTTGGATAGGATTTTCTTTTTTTAATTAACTACTACGATACGGCATTGCATTACTTTAACTGACAGCGACATTGTACCCAAATAAAATTTGTCTTTTTTTTTTTCCCCCCATAAATAGAGCTTTCTTTTGATGGTATTTTTTTACTTTGAATATTTTTTTATTTTATAGCAAATACAGTAACAATTCAAGCTTTGAAACGAATACATATACAGAGTGTATGCTATCACAGTTTCGTAAATCTTACTATGCTGAGTCTTTATAACCTACATATGAATACAAATTCAGGTCATTGATATTGCCTCTATATATCCGCTAGTCGTCTTCTATTGGTTAGCATCTAGTCCTGCGGCGGAGGAACCTCCCCGCCCCCGGCCCCCGCGGTCTCTCAATCTGGCCGCAGCCGATCACAGAGGGGTCCCCCAGCCGCAGACCTCCTTAATTTGCTTACTTCAGCATAAAACAGTTCGCTTGATCATCATGAAACTTTATTCAGAACATAAATAAAACAAATATAAACTGGAAACCAAATTAGGATGTAGTCAGGGATGCCGGTTGTTTATCACCTCTATCTTTACTTGTTATGAAAGCTTAATTTTTTCAGAGTACCATGTGTTCCAGGGAGCCCATAGTTCTGACAATTCATCATGTTTCCCTAAGGTCGATGAATGAAGTACCTCATATGTGCCATGTATATGAATTGTATTTATTATCTCATTGGCAGTTGGTGTTTCTGTTTTTCTCCAGTATCTTAGAGTAGCAAGACGGGTGGCTAATAAAATGTGTGATACTATAAGTCTATAGCCCAACGGGATAACGCCCAAACCAATGGACAATATAGCTACTGCCGGGGTTAGATTGAGCCTTATTCCGGTGACTTCTGTAATGAGTCTCTTTATCTGTGACCATATGGGTTTTATTTTAGGACAGCTCCAGAGAACATGGCACAAAGTGCCATGTCCACCGCAGCCCCTCCAACACTCAGACGAGACCTCCTTGTAGATTCTGGCCAATCTGCTGGGGGTCAGGTACCAGCGAAGGGTTATTTTATGTTGCATCTCCCTCAGATTTGTGCTTTTAGTATAGCTAAACGTGTGTTTGAACGCCTTTGACCAATCTGTCGTTGAGAAGGTTTCCCCTATGTCTGATTCCCAGGCTATCATGTTTTGGGTTTTCTCACAGAGGTATTTGTCTTGAAGTCCCATATACAACGTGGATATCCCTTTCTGTCTGATGTTTGTCTGCATGTAATATTGGAGGATCTTAGGGGGCATCATAGTTGTTATGAACTTGTTTTTTTTAATCAGTTGGGAAATTTGTAAGTATCTATACTTTTCAGAGTCTGGTAGGGAGTAATCTTCCTGCAAGGCACTAAAGGTTTTAACTGAGGTTCCTGTCTTCTATATATCTAATGTCCTTTTCTTTCCAGGTGTTAAGATTAATGTTTGGAACTAGATGTGTGAGTGAGGATATAGGTGTTTTTAGAGGCTGGTAGTTCTCCCTCTCTGAGTTCCTATTCCTGAGGTAAGACCATGCTCTCATGGCTGCTAGTATCGTGGGGGATTGTTTATTGTCTAGTGAGGGGTTAATGTGTGCTGTCGGGACATAGTCTTTCAATGTTCCTGTCCTTACTGGATGTTGTTCTAGTGTGTGCCATAGTGCCATTTGCTCTGTTGCTGGTGTCATCCAGCTTTTGATCTGCGCTAAAACTGTTGCATAATAATAGTCTTGGATGTGCACATGACCCACCCCTCCAGCTGATCTGTGTTTCGTCATTTTACTGAATGCGCATCTAGCCTTCTTACCTTGCCAGACATACCTGTTTATTATGGGTTGTAGTGCTTGGAAATATGAGTTGGGGATTGGAATGGGGAGGGTTCTAAATAGGTAGAGTAGTTGGGGTAAGATTTGCATTTTAAAAGCCGCTATCCTTCCTAACCGTGATAATTCGAATTTCGCAAGTGCCTGTAGTTTGTTTTGAAGCGATCTAATCCAGGGGGTATAATTGGCTGAGATGAGGTCGCTTACTTTAGAAGTGAGCGTGATACCCAAGTATTTAACCCCATCACTTTTCCACTTATAGGGAAATAGGATTTCTAATTTGTGTTTGGTTTGGTCCGGGATCCCAAGATTTAGTATGAAAGATTTGGACTCATTAACTTTGTAGTATGAGATTCTGTTAAATTAAGTGCTTGGTGTACTTCCGCTAGTGAGGTACTTACTTTAGTCAGCATCAGTATTATGTCATCTGCAAATAAGCTTATGACGTGCTTTTTCTTGCCTACTTGTAACCCTGATATGTGTGGGTGAGCTCTCAGATATGAGGCCAGCGGTTCCATCAGTAAATTAAATATCAGAGGGGACATCGGGCACCCTTGCCTAGTCCCGTTAGTGATTTTAAATGACTTTGACATTGTTCCTGCCACTAGGACCTGTGCTGATGGGTTTGAGTACAAGGCCATTATTGCTGAGAAAATTGCGCCCGTGAAGCCAAATTTCATCAGTACTTTTTCCAGGAAGAGCCAGTGAATCCTATCAAACGCCTTCTCTGCGTCCAAGGCTAGGAGCAGAGAAGGCGTTTGAGTCTTGTTAGCCAAATGTATTATGTTCACCAACCGTCTCGTAGCGTCTGAAGTTTGCCTGCCCTTTGTAAATCCTGACTGATCTTTATCTATTAATTCTGGTAAAATATCTATCATCCTTGAAGCTAGCAGTTTTGCATATAGTTTTACATCGTTGTTTAGCAACGAAATGGGCCTAAAATTCTGAGGGGAGTCTGGACTCTTGCCCGGCTTGGGCAGTGCGACTATGGTGGCTGATAGCATTTTCTGTGGGAATGAGGAGGAGGCAACAGCAGAACCATATACTTCCACCAATTGTGAAGCCAATATGTGTTGGAAAATTTTATAGTACTCTCCTGAGAAACCATCTGGTCCTGGGGCCTTGTTGAGTGGTAATGTTTTTATTGCTTGGGAAAACTCTGTGACTGTAATGGGGGCATTAAGAAGTTCAATTTGTTCTACTGTTAGTTGTGGAAGATGCACTTTGCTAAGAAATTGATTAATTTCTTCAGGTTTAGGTTGATGTGTAGTGCAATCTTCCTTGAGATTATAGAGTTTGCTGTAGTAGTAGCTGAATGCGTCTGCTATTTCTTGTGGGTGTTGTAGTTTGGTCAGGGTACTAGGGTGAAACACGTGTGGGATGTGTGTCTTGCATCTGTGGCCTCTTAGTTTGGAAGCTAATACTTTACCAGCCCTGTTACCGCTGGTGTAATATGCTAATTTCATTTTCCTGGAGGATTTTTCAAAATCTCCCAGCAGAATTACTCTTAGTTCCAGGCGTAGCCGTGTTAGTTGATCTGTTAGCAGTTGTGTAGTGTTAGATTTGTTTTGTTTTTCTAGCTCATGAATCTGGTTTATTAATTTCGTGGTTTGCTGTTGCCTTGTCCTCTTTTTAGTCTCGCCCCTTGTTGTATCAATATACCCCTAATAAATGCTTTGTGGGCATTCCATAACACAAAAGAATCTGATACTGAATTTCTATTGTCTACAAAAAATTCTTTCAATTTATCTTCAACATATTTCCTGGTCGGACCATGCCGGAAGAGCTGGGGATTTGCTTTCCATATAAATGAGCTTCTGTTGTTAGTTGGGCTTCCCACTTGAAGCTCCACCGGTGCATGGTCCGACCAGGTGATGTCGTGAACCTCAGCTTTTGTACACTGAAACAATAGTTGTTTATCTACTAGAAATAAGTCAATTCTGCTGTACGTGTTATGCCTATGAGAGAACAATGAATAGTCCCTGCTATTCGCATTAAGGCATCTCCATGCGTCGTATAATAGATATTTCCGTAACAGCGGCTGAAGGTCAGGTGGGCGCTTTTTGGGGTGCGACGTCGTGTCCATCACAGAGTCTGGGGTCATGTTGTAGTCTCCGCATACAACCACTGTGCCTTTTTTTTTCAGCTCAATGGTTTTCAGAGTTTTGTGGAGGAACCTGGACTGACCTGTGTTAGGTGCGTACAGGTTTGTGATTGTATAGGTTGTGGAATTCAAGTCACATATCAAAATAATGTAGCGACCTTGCGGGTCAATTTCTATTTCATGTAGCTTAAACGCCACAGTGTCCCTGATGGCGATCAGTACGCCTTTCTTTTTCTTTTCTGCGTTAGCGTAGAAAATGAGGGAAATTTGGGTGAGTGCACTTTGGTGGTGCTGAAGACTGGAAATGTGTCTCTTGGACGCAAATAACATCGCCGCTGAGTTTCAATGCTTCCTTCCAAAGGGAACGGCCCTTGGCATTTAGAGTTATAAATATAACTGCCATCATGGTGGTGTAATGTGTACTGTTGTGTAGGAGCAGTAAGAGCTTCACTTACAGTTTTTGTGGGCACATGGTGAGGCGCCTTGAGCGGCGTGGTGTCCCATATGATAGGTGTGCAAGGCTGGTGATCTTCAATTCGCATGTTGTAGACCTTTGGCATCCCGACTAGAAACAAATAAGGAAAAAAATTGAACAGGTAAACGGCCAACAATGTGGCTTTTCGCCTACTTGAAAGGGTTTGTATCATAGTGTGACTCGTGGTCACTCAATTGTAACTTGGGGGGGAAAAAGACAATACAACTTAACGGAGCATTGCTCAAACCAATAAAACAGCGCTGGCAAACAAAAATTGTGACAAAATAATAAATGATCCTACAAAATTGACAAACATCAATAATGTGTGTGAAGTGGTTACACTAGCATCAAATAATATGTGTGATAAATTATTACATAAGTGACATGATTGAATAATAACCATAAAATTATTTCATAGATATAAGAAAATATATAAATAAAAATGAATGTGAGTAAGTCCAGTTATTGTCCCCAAAAAACCAAGAACCAAAATAAATGTACATATGAGCTCCTTCTTGGAATAGACTCACCGGGCTAGCAGACAGACAGAGCAGCAAAGCAGAGGGCAGATATGCAGACAAGCTGTGGTTCGGCAAGTAGGCACAAAAGCAGAGCTGAATAAACAAGCCAGTGGCATGAGAGGATCCAGGGAGCAATGCATGCACACAAGGCACAGTGATGTTCTTGGAGATATTGTACCGATAATAGAAGAGAGCAAATTTTAAAGTGTTGTAGAAGGATTTTTAAAATGCGCGCTCTGCACTACTTACAGGATGCATAAAGGAAGGCAAACTTCTCAGATACTTCCGCGGTTGCAGCTGGTTTAGCGTGCGCTCCACGGGAACAGGAAGTGGTGTCAGTGGTTAGATCCTTGGCCGGAAATTACGTCGACGCGTTTCGCCCCTCCTCCAGGGCGTCATCAAAAGACATCACCTCCGGCCAAGGGGACGTGATATTTATACTAGATGGAGAGCAGAAAACCCCTCCTTTTAACAGGTGGAGCTAAACGCCAAAACATGATAAAAGGGGATAAGATCACTTATTGTCCTGCATGATCATCATATGAGTTTGCATAAAGCCTTTAATAAGCTGGCGATAAAAAAGGGGGGGTAAACCCCGACAATTACAATGTACAGTAAAAACAAATAACACATAGTGTATACAATATGCCGTAAATAAGCAAAATTGTTAAAAAATATATATATAAAATGTAATTAGAATTACATATATATAAGAACATAATCCCAGGATTAGGAATTTGAACTTGCAGTATAATATATTATCCCTTAAAAACTTATTTTAAAATTAAAATTGAAATTAAAGTAATTGATTTGTCCCAAAAGTTTGGAAATCCCTCTCCCGGACATTAACTGAAAAAATAATTAAAAATAAATAATATAAAAAAATATATGAATAAAATAAAATTAAAATAAAATTAAAAATAAAAATAAAAATAAAAATAAAAATAAAAAATAAAAAAATAAAAATGAAATGAAAATAAAAATAAAATTAAATTTAAAAAAATAAAAATAAAATTAAAATAAAAATAAAAATAGAAATAGAAATGAAAATAAAATGAAAAAGAAAGTAAAAAATAATAATAAGAAAAATAAATAATAAATAAAAAATAAAAATAAAAATAAAAAAATTTATAAAAAAATAACTGGACTTACTCACATTCATTTTTATTTATATATTTTCTTACCACATTTAGGTTGTGGTTTATCACTTGTTCAATTTTGGTATCTATGAAATAATTTTATGGTTATTATTCAATCATGTCACTTATGTAATAATTTATCACACATATTATTTGATGCTAGTTTATTTTTTATGGGATTGGTTTGTGTCAGACATGTAACCACTTCACACACATTATTGATGTTTGTCAATTTTGTAGGATCATTTATTAATTTGTCACAATTTTTGTTTGCCAGCGCTGTTTTATTGGTTTGAGCATTTTCTGAAGGTTATAGCACTTTCTTATCAGCAGCTGCACATTTTTTGTTTTCTTTTTCTCGTTCAATATTGCACACGTCTATTCCAGCGCCGTTTCTTTGTCTATATATTAACGGAGCATTATTGTGGCACAGCGGACAATGTAGTGTTCTCCTGCCCAATTTGAATTATACATGGGTGCGGGCATTTCTGCGGTCCACAGTACGCCACTCAGTCTCCTGGTTCCTAGGGGGACTCCGTTTATTTGAGCTTGGTGGTGGGTCTGGAATAGTACCCCATGCGTATAGGAGGTACATTCCTCTAGGGACTGAATCCATTATGTGTTCTTTTCCTTCTCTTGTGACAATGAGTTTTGTGGGGAAGCCCCATTTATAGGGGAGGTTGTGATTTCTTAAGGCCTTGGTAATGGTTGTCAGGTTCCTGCGCTTCTGGAGCGTATATTGGGAAAGGTCAGCATAAAATTGCAGCTGAGCATATTGTGCTGGTATATCCTCCTTGCGTCTGCTGATGGCCATCAGCCTCTCCTTAGTATGGTAAAAATGCAATTGCAAAATTACGTCTCTGGGTATATTATCAGATAGGAAGCTAGGCTTCGGGAGTCTATGGATCCTGTCAACCGTCATGTCCAATTCGGTCAGGTCCGGCATAATCGCTGTAAATAGCTGGGTAGCGTATGTTTTAAGTTCTTGTTGCGGGATGGATTCGGGGACCCCTCTGATTTTGATGTTGTTCCTCCTGGATCTGTCTTCAATGTCGGCCATTTTGTCTTTCATTGATTCTAATTCCTCATCCCTGGCTTCATCTGCGTCCACCAATTCATTTATTGTGGAGGCATATTCCCCCATCTTGTTTTCTATGTGTGTTACTTTGTCTGAAACTGACCGGAGTTCTGTGCCAAACTTGTGCAAACAATCCACCATATCTGAGTGAAGGGAACCTCTTAGGGAGACTAACATCTCCTTTAGCATGGTGTCTAAGACCGGTTGGCCGTTTGTGGGGAAGGTATGAATAGAGTCAGGCAATTCCCTGGTGTCATCCCCTGAGTCTAGCAGCGAGCTCACCTCGTTGCTGTCATCCGTGGCATCCGGCTTAAATCTGGCCTTCTCTGGACTCCCTGAGGAAGGGGTAGCTGGCGGGATGTCATACCTTTAGGTGGGTTGCTTCTTTTGTGTGGATTCGGCTGTGATCCTCCTCGCGGAGCGGCCGTAGCTGGCGTGGATGTATGGCCGGTGCCATCTTGTTTAGGCCCGCTTGTGAAAAATTCCGTCAGGCGTGTCGGCCTGTTCGGTTTGCTCCTCCGTCCCGGCATTGCTGCTGTGCTGTCACCTGATGACTGCAGTTTCGATCGCTGTGTTTTGGTCTCCGGAACGGGTCTGGGCGAGGTACCTGGTGCCGTTATGTGTCCCGCTGTGCACGGAGCTCCTGTATTACGCGGCCATCTTGGTCTCCGGCTAGCTCCGCCCCCTTTTGATGGTATTTTGATCACCTCTGCATTTTTTTTATTTGTTTGCGCTATAAACAAAAACAGACTGACAATTTTGGAAAAAAAATATATATTTTTACTTTCTGCTTATAAAACATATTAAAAAAAATAAAAAAAAAGGGAAAAAATTTAATTTCTTTATCAATTTAGGCCAATATATATTCTGCTAAATATTTTTGGTAAAATAAATTCCAACAGGCGTATATTGATTGGTTTGCGTAAAAGTTATAGCGTTTACAAACTATGGTATAGTTTTATTAAATTCTTTTTTACTAGGAATGGCGGTGAGTAGCGACTTGTAGTGGGACTGTGATATTGCGGCGGACAGTTGGGACACTAATTGACATTTTTGAAATTTTTGGGGCCAGTGACATCAATACAGTAATCAGTGCTAGAAATATGCACTGTCACTGTGCTAATGACACTGGCTGGGAAGGGGTTGACATCAGGAGTGGTTAAATGTGTTCCAAGCCTGTGCTTTACCAAACTGTGGGGGAGGTGCTTGTACTAGGGGAAGACAGAGATCCATGTTCCTGCTTATCAGGAACACAGGATCAATGTCTTCCCTGTTAATAAAATGGCAATCTGCCTTGTTTACATAGGTAGACTGCCGTTCTGCCTGTGTAATGAATAATTGGCGGGTGTCGGTGGACATTGAGTCTGCATTGCCTGCTAATCGGCTCCAGCTGTGAATAATCACAGCGGGAGCGTGCTGTGGGCAGCGCGCTTGCGTGCCCCCAACCTGCAAGTGCTGATTCACGTACTAGGTACGTGATCCAGAGCAGGAGAGCCAACTTTCCACTGTGTATATACAGTATATACGGTCGGTAAGGGGCTAATGTCAGTGTATTTTAGGTAGAATAAAAAAAAAAGCAAAATGTGCACTATTATTTCTGGGCTGTACTACGGGTACAAACAACAATTGTCATACACATATGTGGTATTGCTACGATCGTCAGGAGTGGGAGAATTTATTTTGCATTGTTCTTTGGTGGTAGGTTATGGTAGTAGCAAGAAATATACAGCTAAATTTAAAAAAATATGTTTTTGTTTTACTATTTTGAGCCAGATTTCCTTTGATAATAAAAAGAAAATCAGGAGATATCCATTACCATTTACCACCAAATGAAAGCCCAATTTATCCTGAAAAAAACAAGGTATAATCCACCTTGAGTGTAGTAGTTTTAATGATAGGTACGGTTTTACTAACACATCTCAAAGTTGCAAAACTGGGCTTAGGCATTACGATTTGTTTTATTCCTAGGCGCGAAGGGGTTAAAACACTAAATGTATATCATAGCCTTGCAAAAACGCATCTGCTATATAATACAAATATAGGAGGATATTATCCCCATGGTTGATGTAAAAAACGGGGTGTTAGCCACCTGCTATTTCTTCAACGACTTTTCATGGGACAAAAGCCTGCTTCAATGGGAGGGCAAACAGTAACAATAGTGATACTACAGATGAAGACAACAATTATATAAACAGAACAATACGACCCGCAAATGTATATAAAATAAGTGCATTGATTTTTTTCTGTTATCTGCTTTTCACTTGCAACCCCCCCACCCCTGCACTGTAGGTCCTCTCTGGCATGACAGGGCAGCTTAGTACCTCAAACATGTATTGGCCCACCTCCAGCTGGTGGTAGATTCCTTGAAACCCAGTAGTCCATGGATACACTATAATACTGAAAGTATTGGGACACCTGCCTTTACACGCACATGAACTTTATTGGCATCCCAGTCTTAGTCCGTAGGGTTCAATATTGAGTTGGCCTACCCTTTGCAGCTATAACAGCTTAAACTCTTCTGGGAAGGCTGTCCACAAGGTTTAAGAGTGTCTATGGGAATGTTTGACCATTCTTCCAGAAGCGCATTTGTGAGGCCAGGCACTGATGTGGATGAAAATGCCTGTTTCGCAGTCTCCGCTCTAATAGATCCCAAAGGTGTTCTATCAGGTTGAGGTCAGGGTAGTCAAGTTCCTCCACCCCAAACTTGCTCAATCATGTCTTTATGGACCTTGCTTTGTGCAGTGATGCAAATCATTTGGTGGAGGGGGGGTTATGGTTTGGGGTTGTTTTTCAGGGGTTGGGCTTGGCCCCTTAGTTCCAGTGAAGGGAACTCTTAAGGCATCAGCATACCAAGGCATTTTTAACAATGTGGGAACAGTTTGGGGATGACCCCTTTCTGTTCCAACATGACTGCACACCAGTGCACAAAGCAAAGTCCATAAAGACATGAATGAGCAAGTTTGCGGTGGAGGAACTTAACTGGCCTGCACAGAGTCCTGACCTCAACCTGATAGAACAGCTTTTGGATGAATTAGAGCAGAGACTGCGAGTTAGGCCTTCTCTTCCATCAGTGCCTAACAAATGCGCTTCTGGAAGATTCCCATAGACACACATACTTTTAGTAATAGTGTGTGATTGCTTGTAAGCATATTAATTGTGTGTGTGAAGCAACAAGCAGACTATTGTCCAGCTAACACGTATTAAGCCATTACAACAACAGATTTTTTTTGTTTGGCACAGAGATTTAAGCTATAAGAATAAAAATAAAAGATCTGTGACACTCTGCTGGATTTAGTTAGTTAGAGAGATTTACTTAGAGAGATTGAGTTAGATAGATTCATTCATTTAGATTGATTTAGAAAGAGGGGCTTGTAGTGTGTTCGTGGCAGGCAGGCAGAGCTCCTATATTTTGTTCCCAGAAGCACCTATAGGACTTGTAGTGTGTTCGTGGCAGGCAGGCAGAGCTCCTATATTTTGTTCCCAGAAGCACCTATAGGACTTGTAGTGTGTTACTGGCAGGCAGGCAGAGCTCCTATATTTTGTTCCCAGAAGCACCTATAGGACTTGTAGTGTGTTCGTGGCAGGCAGGCAGAGCTCCTATATTTTGTTCCCAGAAGCACCTATAGGACTTGTAGTGTGTTCCTGGCAGGCAGGCAGAGCTCCTATATTTTGTTCCCAGAAGCACCTATAGGACTTGTAGTGTGTTCCTGGCAGGCAGGCAGAGCTCCTATATTTTGTTCCCAGAAGCACCTATAGGACTTGTAGTGTGTTCCTGGCAGGCAGGCAGAGCTCCTATATTTTGTTCCCAGAAGCACCTATAGGACTTGTAGTGTGTTCCTGGCAGGCAGGCAGAGCTCCTATATTTTGTTCCCAGAAGCACCTATAGGACTTGTAGTGTGTTCCTGGCAGGCAGGCAGAGCTCCTATATTTTGTTCCCAGAAGCACCTATAGGACTTGAAGTGTGTTAGTCCAATCACACAGAGATCATATATTTTGTTCCCAGAAGCACCTATAGGACTTAAAGTGTGTTAGTCCAATCACACAGAGATCATATATTTTGTTCCCAGAAGCACCTATAGGACTTGAAGTGTGTTAGTCCAATCACACAGAGATCATATATTTTGTTCCCAGAAGCACCTATAGGACTTGAAGTGTGTTAGTCCCATCACACAGACCTATATTTTCTTCCCAGAAGCACCTATAGGACTTGAAGTGTGTTAGTCCAATCACACAGAGATCTTATATTTTGTTCCCAGAAGCACCTATAGGACTTGAAGTGTGTTAGTCCCATCACACAGAGATCATATATTTTCTTCCCAGAAGCACCTATAGGACTTGAAGTGTGTTAGTCCAATCACACAGAGATCATATATTTTGTTCCCAGAAGCACCTATAGGACTTGAAGTGTGTTAGTCCCATCACACAGACCTATATTTTCTTCCCAGAAGCACCCATAGGACTTGAAGTGTGTTAGTCCATCACACAGAGATCCTATATTTTGTTCCCAGAAGCACCTATAGGACTTGAAGTGTGTTAGTCCCATCACACAGACCTATTTTTTCTTCCCAGAAGCACCCATAGGACTTGAAGTGTGTTAGTCCCATCACACAGAGATCCTATATTTTGTTCCCAGAAGCACCTATAGGACTTGAAGTGTGTTTGTCCCATCACACAGACCTATATTTTCTTCCCAGAAGCACCCATAGGACTTGAAGTGTGTTAGTCCCATCACACAGAGATCCTATATTTTGTTCCCTGAAGCACCTATAGGACTTGAAGTGTGTTAGTCCCATCACACAGACCTATATTTTCTTCCCAGAAGCACCTATAGGACTTGAAGTGTGTTAGTCCCATCACACAGAGATCCTATATTTTGTTCCCTGAAGCACCTATAGGACTTGAAGTGTGTTAGTCCCATCACACAGACCTATATTTTCTTCCCAGAAGCACCTATAGGACTTGAAGTGTGTTAGTCCAATCACACAGAGATCATATATTTTGTTCCCAGAAGCACCTATAGGACTTGAAGTGTGTTAGTCCCATCACACAGACCTATATTTTCTTCCCAGAAGCACCTATAGGACTTGAAGTGTGTTAGTCCAATCACACAGAGATCTTATATTTTGTTCCCAGAAGCACCTATAGGACTTGAAGTGTGTTAGTCCCATCACACAGAGATCATATATTTTGTTCCCAGAAGCACCTATAGGACTTGAAGTGTGTTAGTCCCATCACACAGACCTATATTTTCTTCCCAGAAGCACCTATAGGACTTGAAGTGTGTTAGTCCCATCACACAGAGATCATATATTTTTCTTCCCAGAAGCACCTATAGGACTTGAAGTGTGTTAGTCCCATCACACAGAGATCATATATTTTCTTCCCAGAAGCACCTATAGGACTTGAAGTGTGTTAGTCCAATCACACAGAGATCATATATTTTGTTCCCAGAAGCACCTATAGGACTTGAAGTGTGTTAGTCCCATCACACAGAGATCATATATTTTCTTCCCAGAGGCACCTATAGGACTTGAAGTGTGTTAGTCCAATCACACAGAGATCTTATATTTTGTTCCCAGAAGCACCTATAGGACTTGAAGTGTGTTAGTCCCATCACACAGAGATCATATATTTTCTTCCCAGAAGCACCTATAGGACTTGAAGTGTGTTAGTCCCATCACACAGAGATCATATATTTTCTTCCCAGAAGCACCTATAGGACTTGAAGTGTGTTAGTCCCATCACACAGAGATCATATATTTTTCTCCCAGAAGCACCTATAGGACTTGAAGTGTGTTAGTCCAATCACACAGAGATCATATATTTTGTTCCCAGAAGCACCTATAGGACTTGAAGTGTGTTAGTCCCATCACACAGAGATCATATATTTTCTTCCCAGAAGCACCTATAGGACTTGAAGTGTGTTAGTCCCATCACACAGAGATCATATATTTTCTTCCCAGAAGCACCTATAGGACTTGAAGTGTGTTAGTCCAATCACACAGAGATCATATATTTTGTTCCCAGAAGCACCTATAGGACTTGAAGTGTGTTAGTCCCATCACACAGACCTATATTTTCTTCCCAGAGGCACCTATAGGACTTGAAGTGTGTTAGTCCATCACACAGAGATCATATATTTTGTTCCCAGAAGCACCTATAGGACTTGAAGTGTGTTAGTCCAATCACACAGAGATCTTATATTTTGTTCCCAGAAGCACCTATAGGACTTGAAGTGTGTTAGTCCCATCACACAGAGATCATATATTTTGTTCCCAGAAGCACCTATAGGACTTGAAGTGTGTTAGTCCCATCACACAGACCTATATTTTCTTCCCAGAGGCACCTATAGGACTTGAAGTGTGTTAGTCCATCACACAGAGATCATATATTTTGTTCCCAGAAGCACCCATAGGACTTGAAGTGTGTTAGTCCCATCACACAGAGCTCCTCTATTTTCTTTGCAGAAGCACCCACAGGACTTCTAGTGTGTTAGTGGCATCACACAGAGCTCCTATATTTTCTTCTCAGCAGCAGCACCCACAGGACTTCTAGTGTGTTAGTGGCATCACACAGAGCTCCTCTATTTTCTTTGCAGAAGCACCCATAGGACTTCTAGTGTGTTAGTGGCATCACACAGAGCTCCTCTATTTTCTTTGCAGAAGCACCCATAGGACTTCTAGTGTGTTAGTGGCATCACACAGAGCTCCTCTATTTTCTTTGCAGAAGCACCCATAGGACTTCTAGTGTGTTAGTGGCATATAACAGTACTGTTCCACCAGCTGCAGCTTACTGCCAGGTTTGCTCTAGTGGTGAAGAGGGAGGGGATGATGAGGTCACTGACTCCACGTGGGTGCCTGAAGGGAGAGAGGATGAGGAGGAGGACGAGGAGGAGGAGGATGCGGCGTCACATGTCCAACGAGGCAGGGTGCCCCCTGGAGGCCAGGTAGAGGCCAGCACAGCAACTGTACAACACCGCAGAGCTCCGCCTGTGCAGGGCGCTGCCTCTGCACGTTATCAGAAAAGTTCTTTGGTGTGGGCCTTTTTTGAGACGAGTGCAGCAGATCGCACCACTGCTATTTGCAATATTTGTCTCAGCGTATCTCGCGTGGCCAAAACATCAGCCGCTTGGGCACCACAAGCATGACCAGACATATGGCGACCTGCCATGCAGCTCGTTGGCAGGCACACATAAAAGACCCACACCAAAGAACTAAGCGGACCTCTCCTTGCTCCTCCTCAGCTGGGATCTCCATCCCCACTACACCTTCAGTCCTCTCTGAAAGCTGCTCTGAGAGGACTGAAGGTGTAGAATTAGGTGTGTCACAACCAAGTACTTGCAGTACACCGACGTCCGATTGCAGCAGGCAAATTTCCCTGCCCCAGCTGCTGGACCGTAGAAAGAAGTACACTCCCAGCCATCCACATGCCCAGCGGTTGAATGCTAGCCTGGCTAAATTGCTAGCACTTCAACTGCTGCCTTTTCAGTTGGTAGACTCGGCCCCCTTCCGTGAGTTTGTTCAATGTGCGGTTCCTCAGTGGCAGGTTCCCAAACGCCACTTTTTCTCACGGAAGGCGATTCCGTCTCTCTACCGGCATGTGGAGGGCAATGTCCATGCCTCGCTGGACAGGGCGGTCAGCGGTAAGGTGCATATTACCGCTGACTCATGGTCCAGCAGGCATGGACAGGGACGGTACCTTTCTTTCACGGCCCATTGGGTCACTCTATTGGCAGCTGGGAGGGATGCAGGACAAGGTGCAGTAGTGTTGGAGGTTGTTCCGCGCACCACGCCTCCAAAACGCTACTACTGCTACTGGTTGTGACACACCTCTCTCCTCCACCCCCTCCTCTTCTTCTTCCTCCAGTGCTCTGTCCTTGGAACCAGCGGTGCTCCGTAGGCGTACAAGGGGCTACGCAAGTACGCAGGCAAAAAGATGCCATGCCGTGCTTGCGCTGGTGTGTTTGGACAGGAGCCACACTGGGCCAGAGGTTCTGGCAGCTCTGCAGGGGCAGGCCGAGAGGTGGTTGACGCCACGTCAGCTTAAGCCAGGAATGGTCGTTTCTGACAATGGCACCAACCTCCTCTCCGCCCTGCGACAGGGGCAGCTCACCCATGTGCCCTGCATGGCTCACATCCTCAACCTGGTGGTGCAGCGGTTCTTGGGCAGGTTCCCAGGCTTACAGGATGTCCTGAGGCAGGCCAGGAAAGTCTGTGTGCATTTCCGCCGATCTTATAATGCCAGTGCTCGGCTACTGAGCTGCAAAAGGAGCTGAATCACAGAGGGGTTGCAGTGTTGTGGCACCAGCACCATAAAAAAAGAACAAACCTAAAGCCGCAAGTGGTTTTAACTGGCTTCTTTTTTTCCTTTACAAATGACATTTTGTGCAAGGACAGTTCTAAAAAAGGAACTCATATGCTAAATGATATCATTACAGGCGTCAACCCCACTCACTTACCAGAATACAGTATTTTCTTCTATAATGGTCCTCTAAGCAGTCGGTTATTGAACCATGAATGGGTACATTAAATTGACACAATTTGTCATAATAGCATACATAGACATACACCGCACAGCCAGCTAGGAATTTATACACTTCATAGGTATTAATTATTATTTAGCTGCAGTAAAGGAATGTGCATATTACACTTCTGTGCATTTCCTAGTGACTATTTGGCTACTAGAAAACTCAGAAATTGTGATATTAGCTAGCAAAATTTAAAGACCAAATTAAAGGGAGAGTCAGTGTTCCCTGAGGTTTTATTGCATGGAAATTCATAAGTCAGATGCGCTAGTTGAAGTGAATTTGCAAGACTTTTATCACACTGATAGCTGGGATAGATTTTGTCTCCCACAGTATCCTAAAGACTTTTAATTAAATTGGGAGAAAATTATCTAGACTGGAGCCCTGCTGCCTCTCTATTTTGCACTGATTCATTACCAAACATTACTTTTTTCATTTTAAAATATTCCTTAAAGACCGTCTCACCAGCAGTTTAATCATCTCATACGTCACAAATAAACCCATCCTTCACTTTCAACCATCACGTGCTTCCACACAATAGGGTTTGCTTAATGAAGCAAATAAGCAGTTTGCTTAATGTACTGATTCTCCATTTTTTATCCAACAAACCTACTTTATAGTCTACAGATCTGATGATCCTCAGAGGTTTCACTCAGGAGATTTTCTAAATAAAAATTGTCTTTTCAAATACACAATTATATCATAATGGGGGGGGGGGGGGGGGGGGGCTAAGAAGAAGGCACTGCACCAGTTCATACATTAATTGGTGCGCCGGAAAAGTCATTAATTGAACGTGCAAACCGATGCACATTGCGCAAATAACAATAAATACCCGCATATGTAAACTGCAACTGGCGCTAGGGTAACAGTGGTTTTCTCATTGATAATAGCGCACGCCCAATACAATTGGTTAATTTTATTTCATTAGATAAGGCAATTAGTAGATGTACTGTTAATTAATTAACCCTTTTGATGCTATAATTTTAATTGTTCAAGTGCGTCTTCCTATTACTTATTTTGCCTAAATATCAAGTTGTACAGAGATTGACCAATCAGATTGCATAGTGCATGACCGTGGGCATTATACAAGGCACATGAAAAAACACCTTTTTTCAAGACTTGCTAGAGTGATGGGGAATCTTCAAACTACGGCTCTCCAGCTGTTGCAGAACTATACATCTCATGAGGCATTGTAAAACGCTGACATTCACAGACATGACTAGGCATAATGAGAATTGTAGTTCCTGAACAACTGGAGGGCCTTAGTTTGAAGACCCCTGTGCTAGGTCATTATTATGCCTCCAGAATTTGGAGCATCTACCCAACTTCTCTCTGCTGGTGGACACAAGAACATACATCTATAGATATATCTATATCTAGATAGATAGATTTATATATGCACACACACTGAAGCAGGAAACAATATACATTGGCCCGGAAGTGAATCTGTATACAGGAAGTAGTGTGTGTTTTGAGGCCAAATCATTTAGACATACACACATGACCCACACATATACAGGAAGTGGTGTGTGTTTTGAGGCCAAATCCTTTAGACATACACACATGACCCACACAAACACTACCTCATGTAAAAATAAATAAAAAATGATCTTCATTTGCAAATAAGGATCATCTCTTCCTCGAACAGTGAGCAGGGCATGGTGGTGGGAAGAAATTAGCAGCTGTACAAGCAATTTCCTGGAGGGACGTGATGTCATTCCTGTCTGCTGTCATAACACTGGTGCCTCATCCAACTGACTTCACAGGAAACCCCCTATGCCCAGCCATGGATTACTAGATATGCCTACTTATTTCATATGAGTTGCCTGTTGTCATGTTTTTAGGTAAATCAATGTGATTTTAATACTGCACTTATTCTGGCACGCCCCGATGTGTTTCTCTTTATTAGGGATGGGCCGAACACCCCCCGTTCCTTTCTCACCAGAAAATGCGAACAGGCAAAAAATGTGTTCGAACACCGTTAGTCTATGGGACACGAACATGAAAAATCAAAGCCGTTGTAAAAACTGTCACCTGAACAGAAGCGTCACACAGCAGAAGACTCCCATTGAGGCGGATAGTGTGGAGGACCAAGAGGAGAAGAAGCCGGAGGAAGATGCCGGACGAGAAGACCGGAGGAAGATAGAAGAAGAAGCGGGGGAAGAACAAGATGGAGGAATAACACTGAAGGAAGACCAGAAGATGGAAGAAGAAGCGGGGAAAGAAGAAGACATTAATAAAGGAATTGTCAAAAACCGTCTATTGTCTTTTTTTAAATTTTTGACACTTTTGTATTTATAAATGTTTTTTTCAAATACACCATTTAACTTAATAAAAAAAAACTATTACAACCATTATGGACACAATTTTATTTAACAATACACAATATTATAAAATAAATTAATCCCCCTATATACGCATCGGCTTAACAATTTTTTACACTTCATCACACATGTTTAGAAATAGGCTTAAGGCTGGATTCACACCTATGCATTTTTTGCATTTTGCAGATTTGCACTACAGTCTATTTAACATGGTTTCCTATGGAACATGTTCTGTAGTGCAAATCTGCAAAATGCAAAAAGCACTAAAAATGCATAGGTGTGAATCCAGCCTTAAGCAAGACAGGCACCTGTTTGGGGAGCAGCATAACAGGTAGGTGCTTTTTTTTTACCTGGGCTATGCTTTGCTCCACTGGTCAAAATCAACAGTTTTTCCTGCAGAGGGCCTTCACTTGCTCATTGTCTACTAGAGTCCCTCTCTGTCCAGCGATATCGATGAGTGTCTCAGCTGTCCGGGATTCTCCCTCGTGATTGGCTGAGACACAGCAGCGGCGCCACTGGCTCCCTCTGCTGTCCTTCAAAATCAGCTAGCCAATCAGGAGGGAGAGGGGGTGGGACCGGGTCGGGGGGCTCCATGTCTGAATGAACACAGGGAGCTGTGACTCGGCTTGGGTGCCCCCATAGCAAGCTGCTTGCTGTGGGGGCACTCAACAGGAGGGAGGAGCCAGGATTACAGAAGAGAGATCCAAGAAGAGGAGGATCTGGGCTGCTCTGTGCAAATCCACTGCAACAGAGCAGGTAAGTATAACAAAAAACAAGATTTTACAATCCCTTTAAACAGAAGTGATACAGTATTTAGGCCGGCTTCACACTGGGGCGGTGCGGGGCGGTAAAGCAGCGCTATATTTAGCGCTGCTTTACCATCGTTTTACCCGCGGTATGCGGCCGCTAGCGGGGTGGTTTTAACCCCCGCTAGCGGCCGAAAAAAGGGTTAAAAACCTCCGCAAAGCGCCGCTGCAGCGGCGCTTTGCCGGCGGTATCCCCGCGGTCTCCCATTGATTTCAATGGGAAGGAGCGGTATAGGAGCGGTGAACACACCGCTCCTTCACCGCTCCAAAGATGCAGCTAGCAGGACTTTTTTTTACCGTCCTGCTAGCGCACCGCTCCAGTGTGAAAGCCCTCAGGGCTTTCACACTGGAGACACAGCAACAGCTGTTTCGGGTCGGTTTGCAGGCGCTATTTTTAGCGCAATAGCGCCTGCAAACCGCCCCAGTGTGAAAGCAGCCTTAGTGAAAACCACACATTATTAAAATATTAAATCCAGAGATAAAGGCAGCTGAAGTGGAATGCAAATTTTGTTTTTGTTTTTTATTTATTTTTTCCTGTAAAATTCATAGTTTTTAATGCAACTATGCATTTAGGCTCAGTAACCAATAGGTCAGTATGCAGTTGGAGTGGGATTCAAAGGCAATTTTACAGGGAAAGCCAAATTTTACATACCGGTATTTGTAAGGCAAATATAAGCGTTGCCCCCATTTGTAATATGTTTTACTTTGGATAATAATTGACATTATAAACTACACACAGCAAAACACTAAACTGTGATGGAAAATGTAAATGTAAAATAAGTTTATGGATATTTTCGTTATTAACTGTTGTGGAGACCCTGTGCCGTCTTGGAGAATCTAAAGATGTGATCTTATTGCATGCATTTTGACCATCCTATCGCCCCTCTTTCTTTTGCCCTGCATATATGCTATATGCAACAGAAAAATTAAGAGCCATTCATAGGTGGATAATCTAGTAAATTCAGCTGATGGGCTTTTGTCACCAAAAATAAATTAAGCTGACAAAGCTGATGGAGACTGCCTCTACACAGAACTGAAATATTATATTTGAGATCACTGGTTGTTTCCTGGTCAAAAAAGGGTAGATATCTTGCCATCAAAGGCATCACCAAAGGCATGTGGGTGTTCCACATGCAAAGCCTGTTCACCTGGTGATGATAATGAAGAATGAGATCTATTAGTAAAGTTGGAAAATGTCTCTGTGTAATAAAAAGTGCCCCCAACAATTAGAGGTATTTACTACTTTGTAAAATAGAGGTTCTAAGCCATGGATATTCAATGATAGGTGTATTTGGATAGGAGGTAACCGGATCTCTGAATATAAAAAAAATAAGCAAGATTCTCTGTGTTGTTGAACTTGAAATGAAAGTGGAGAAATCCGCTTTGTGTCAGATGACATGAGTAACATTGTCAGTAAATGTAACTCTTTTTTGATTTGATCAAAAATATCAGCAAAAATTATAATTGCAGCTAGCTTCTGTGTTTGCGACCAGCTTTATAAATGTATAATAAAGTCCTTCAGCTGTTCTGCTCCTAACTATCCATATGTAGCATAAAACCAGGCTAATGACCTTTTTTAAAGTCATATTGGTAATAGGAGCGTTGGTGATGATGATATTGACAGTCTAGTTAAAGGGAAATAGTCTGTAAAAAATAAAGTGGTAAAGACTTCTGTGAGTTAAGAAATGGACCAATAATCACAAGCAATATCTATGAGTGGAAACATTACTTCTATATATATATTTGTCTGCACTCTGAAAACGAAGCCTATATGCTGGCAGCACAGTGGCCAAGTGGTTGTTAGCACTTCCACCTAGCAGCACTAGGGTCTCTGGTTTGAATCTCAACCATGACACTACCTGCCTGGAGTTTGCATGTTGCCTGTATGGGTTTCCTCCCATACTCCAAAAACATGCTGGTAGGTTAATCGGCTCCTGTCTAAATTGGCCCTAGTATGTGAGTCAGCCTGGGTTCACACTGAAGGCAGGTTTTAAATTTGTGCGAGTTCAGCTGAATTTTAAACCCGCATTTCGGGAGCGATTTCAGAGACATCTGTGCAGGTTTACCGATCCGCCAAAAGTAGTGCAGGAACTACTTTTGGAAATCGGTGAGGCGCCGCAAAGTCGTCGTCGCACCAATTCGAACGGTGCCATTGCCGGCAAGTTGACATGTTAAAACAGCCCAATGTGAACAGGGGCTCAGGGACCTTAGATTGTAAGCTCCTCAAGGGAAGGGACTGATGTGAATGTACAATATATATGTATATATGCAAAGCTCTGTGTAAATTGACAGCACTATAAAAGTACCTGTAATTAAGAAAAAAAAATTATATTTAGATCAATGCCATAGAGCCATTAAAGTCATGGCATATAGATGCAACAATGTAAACAATGGTATCAGCACTGGTCACAAGCACCATGTATGCTGTCATGCAGTTATGTGATCCTACTGTATGTGTATAGGGCAAATTGCCAAAAAAATTATTATGTTTTCCATGTTTTTATTTTTCTAGTTTATCTGGTTTCATGGAAACATTTTGCCTAGATGTAAAACTTTTACAGTTAGCATTATTTTTTTATCACAAAAGTAAATTACAAATCCAGCAGCTGCCACTTAGCTGTAATTGATCACGCTCTGCAAGAGGACCTTAAATGTACAAAGAGGAGAGGAGTGGTATGGTTGATGCATGGGCTGGTAGTACACAGAGTATGTAAAAGGAGTATACAAAATTTATTGAAATATAAACAATTAAAATTTGAATCAATAGGTGGCTATAGATATCTAAATTACATAAATATGGCAAAAAACAGAACAAAACTCTAGAGAGTTCCAGGGACTACTTTGATAGGATCACCACAGCAAATCGTACAGACAACACCCAAAGTGATCTTGTAAAAACCAGACAGCCATGTCCCAACAACGATCCGATTGGTGCAACCAGAGGCCTCCAGATAGAAACAGCAGTGAGCAACCAGCGAGACCAGCATAGGGTAAAGCACAGCACACAGGTACTTGGAAGGGCTTTTTATAACACTGAGAAAATCCTCATGCTCTATTTAAACATAAGAAAGGATGCGTGTATAGAGGGGTATATATAGCAAGGTCTACCAAAGAGTTTTTGTATATTTTATTTTGACATGTATACAGCAAGTAGGTGTGTATATAAATGCGATTAGCGCAATGCCGACTTCCTGGCGGGCTCTACAAGTGGGGTGTGCGAAGACGCCGGAGCTCATCCTTAACAGGGACCATAGTATATAATATATACCATCCATATGGATGCTGCTAAAAGCAAAAGGGAAGTGCTGCTGGAATTAATATCCAGGGCAGATAGAACACTTGGTATTGAAAGTTAAAAAGTAGATTAAAGGATAGTGAGATAAAAGATATGTCTATGGAGCATGCAGGTAGCAAGACATTAATAATAAGAGTAAACCCCTAAATAAAATAAAAATAAAAAAAGGTTACCAGATCAGAAAGGTGATAGAACAATGCAAATTAGCCCCCCCCAGGAGAGGGAGCAAAGATGTAGCAGTACTTGAGAGGGCTTCTTATAACACTGAGGAAATCCTCATGCTCTATTTAAACGTAAAGGATGAGTGTTCAGAGGAGTATATATATAGCAAGATATACCAAAGAGTTTTTGTCTATTTTATTTTGACATATACAGCGAGTAGGTCTATATATAAATGCATAGGCAGGGACCATAGTATATAATGCATACCATCCATATAGATGCTACTAAAGGCAAAAGGGAAGTGCTGCTGGAATTAATATCCAGGGAAGATGAAACACTTGCTATTGAAAGATAGATTTGAGAATAGTGGGATAAAAGACATGTCTATGGAGCATGCAGGTAGCAAGAAATTAGTAATGAGGGGGCAATAAACCCCTAAATGAAAGCAAATGTTACCTGATCAGGAAGGCTATAGAACAGTGCAGATCAGGCCCCCAGCAGGGGGAACGCACAGCACAGATGTAGCCAGGTAGACTGAGTATGGAATGCTAAAGCACTCGTTTTATAGTCCACGTTTTCATTTTCTCACTACAAGCCACGTCCCCTTCAGGGTTAAATGAAGCCATTAATTACAAGCCCTTTCTGGAGGGTTTTGTTACGGGTGGTTGGGAAAAGTGATTTTTGCTTTAACTCTCCTTTTATAGGTCTGCTATATACACTTCTATTCTATCTCCTGTGCATCAATGTACCATGATAATCAGTATTGTCCATGATGCATCTCGTGTGTATTAACCACTTACTGACCGCCCGCCGCAGTTTTACGTCAGCTGTGTGAAGGAGGATATCGTTATGGCAGCAGCTAGCTGCCATAACCCCAGTATCCCCTTCTTCAGCAGTCAGTCCACCACAAGATAAAAGTGGTCTCTGCGGCAGATTCGCCGCAAGATCACTTTTATCAGCGGGTGCCCTCAGCTGCTTACCGGAGCCGTCGGCAGCGGCGGAGGCGATCGGGTCCGGTCACTAGCTGGGTATGGAGACGAGCGAGGGGAAGATGGCCCCCACCCGTCTCCATACAATTGCTGGGTGGAAGCGACGTCAAAACGTCACTTCCGCCCACAGCTCTTAATGGGAAATTTTTTTAAATGATTTTTTTAAATTACAATTTTTTTTTTTTTTTATTGCATTTTAGTGTAAATATGAGATCTGAGATCTTTTGGACCCCAGATCTCATATTTAAGCGGTCCTGTCATGCTTTTTTCTATTACAAGGGATGTTTACATTCCTTGTAATAGGAATAAAAGTGACAATTATTTTTTATTTTTAAAAGCAGTGTAAAAATTTAAAATAAATAAGAATTTTTTTTTTTTTTTAAACGCGCCCTGTGCCGATGAGCTCGCGTCCAGAAGCGAACGCATACGTAAGTAGCGCCCGCATATGAAAATGGTGTTCAAACCACACATGTGAGATATCACCGCTATCGGTAGAGCGAGAGCAATAATTCTAGCCCAAGACCTCCTCTGTAACTCAAAAACATACAACCTGTAGAATTTTTGTAAACGTTGCCTATGGAGATTTTTAAGGGTAAAAGTTTGTCGCCATTCCACGAGTGGGCACAATTTTGAAGCGTGACATGTTGGGTATCAATTTACTCGGCGTAACATTATCTTTCACAATTGGGCTAACTTTACTGTTGTCTTATTTTTTAATTAAAAAAAGTGTATTTTTTTCAAAAAAAGTGCGCTTGTAAGAGTGCATATAAGGCGCAAATACGGTGTGACAGAAACAACGACCGCCATTTTATTCTCTAGGGTGTTAGAAAAAAATTTATAATGTTTGGGGTTCTAAGTAATTTTCTAGCAAAAAATTTTTTTTGAACTTGTAAACAACAAATCTCAGAAAGAGGTTCGTTCCTTAAGTGGTTAATGTACCATGGCAATCAGTATTCTCAATGATATGTCCTCCTTCCCCCCCTCCTTTCCCTTTTCCTTCCCCATTCTCGCTTTGTCCTCCCCATCTTTTCCCCTTCTCTTTCCCCCCCTATTCTCCCCTTTCCCTTCTTCTTTGCCTTGCCTGTTAATCACTGTACAGTTTAAAATGTTGCTCTTTTTGTGCTATTTAGTATTCAGATTTTGTATGATCCTTTATTGTTATATTTATTTTGTTATTTTCTTCTGCAGAACTTTGTGGGCTCCAGCCATGCCACGTCCTGATTGCTTGCCCATTGCCTCCATTCTCCAGTGATCCTCCACCTGGCGTGCCCAGGCCACTTGGTGCTTTGTACCTCGTGGCAAATGCTTTCCACTCTATGCCCCCCTCTCTTTGGCATTGGTAAGCATTGCGGCATTGCCTAGCAAACCTGTCGGCCTGTGCTTCTTTCTCTGCCAATGGCCTCTGTGCGTGTTAGAGGGCGGTGGACCGTGGCCATGCCTCCCTGTGGCTGCGCCGCGTGCCGCTCGCCCGGGGACCAGCTCGAAGCGCACATCGCACCCATGTGATGTCATCGCAAGACCGCTCGTGTGCAGCATCTGTACGCCGCACCGACCAGCTTCACTGATGGCTTCTTCCACTTTTATTCCTTTTTAGCTGCAGGTGGGGGCAGGTGGGTGTGGCAGTGATTGGCCACACACACACACACCTGTCGTGGACTATAAAATGAGTGCTTTAGCATTCAATACTTTGTCCATCTCCCATTTGCCTGGCTACATCTATGCTGTGCACTCCTTCTCCTGGGGGGCTAGTCTGCACTGTTCCATCGCCTTCCTGATCAGGTAACATTTGCTTTCATTTTGGGGTTTACTGCCCCCTCATTACTAATTTCTTGCTACCTGCATGCTCCATAGACATATCTTTTATCCCACTATTCTCAAATCTATCTTTCAATTTTTGATACCAAGTGTTTCATCTTCCCTGGATATTAATTCCAGCAGCACTTCCCTTTTGCCTTTAGTAGCATCTGTCACGGTATGTATTATATACTATGGTCCCTGCCTATGCATTTATATATAGACCTACTCGCTGTTTATATGTCAAAATAAAACAGACAAAAACTCTTTGGTATATCTTGCTATATATATACTCCTCTAAACACTCATCCTTTCTTATGTTTAACCACTTCCCGCCCGGTCAATAGCAGATTGACGTCCGGGAAGTGGTTTCGTTATCCTGACTGGGCGTCATATGACGTCCTTCAGGATAACAGCTGCCAAGCGCCCTTGGGGGCACGTACCGATGTGATCGGTGGAGCGGTCTGTCAGTCTGACACACCGATACACCGATCTCGGTAAAGAGTCTCCGGCGGAGGCTCTTTACCACGTGATCAGCCGTGTTCAATCATGGCTGATCACGATATAAAAAGGAAGAGCCGTTGATTGGCTTTTCCTCACTCTTGTCTGACAGACGCGAGTAGAGGAGAGACGATCGGCGGCTCTCCTGACAGGGAGGGTATGCGCTGATTGTTTATCAGCACAGCCCCCCCTCAGATGCCCACACTAGACCACCAGGGAAGCCCCCAGCATGTGGATGGCCAGGTACATCCCCCCATGGCCATCCATAAATGCCCAAAATATGCCAATCAGTGCCCACAAATGGGGCACTGACTGGCACCTCAAATTAACTTTACAATACAGCAATGCCAACCCATCAGTGCCACCCATAAGTACCCATCAGTGCCGCCTATGAGTGCCCATTAGTGCCACCTCATCAGTACCACCTCATCGGTGCCCATCAGTGCAGCCATATCAGTGCCCGTCATTGAAGAAGATAACTTACTTATTTACAAAAAAAATTAACAGAAACAAAGAAACTATTTTTTTTTGCAACATTTTCCGTCTTCTTTTATTTGTTGCACAAAAAAGAAAAATCGCAGGGGTGATCAAATACCACCAAAAGAAAGCGCTATTTGGGGGAACAAAATTATAAAAAAAATAGTTTGGGTACAGTGTAGCATGACCGCGCGAATTGTCATTTAAATTGTGACAACGCTGAAAGCTTAAAATTGGCTTGGGCAGGAAGGTGTCTAATTGCCTGGTATTGAAGTGGTTAAATAGAGCATGATGATTTCCTCAGTGTTATAAGAAGCCCTTCCAAGTACCTGTGTGCCCCTTGTAGCTGTGCTTTACCCTATGCTGGTCTCGCTGGTTGCTCACTGCTGTTTCTATCTTAAGGCCTCTTGTTGCATCAATCGGATTGTTGTTGGAACATGGCTGTCTGGTTTTTACAAGATCACTCTGTGGCTGTGACATGTACTTGCATTTATCTTGGCAACATGTAATCTATGTAATTCAGATATCTATAGCTACCTATTGATTCAAATTTTTATTATTTATATTTCAATACATTTTGTATACTCCTTTTACATACTCTGTGTACTACTACTTGGGCCATTAAAGTCCCGTAAGGGGGAGTTCCTTCTCCACTCCAAGGACCTTAAATGTTGTCAATAATTGTAAAATTGCTATTCCATTTCACAAAATATACAAAAAAGTCAATATTAATGCAGGGAAAATTACACCCTGGTGTTAGGTTGCATATACAGCTCAAGGTTTACTACCTAGCTGTCTTTTTATTATGTATTTATTTGTTTATTATTATTATTATTATTAATTTATTTATTTTTGTTATTATCTGTAACAAAAAAAGAAAAACTTTGATAAGCAACATCCATCGCTGTCATTAAAATTAAAATAATGGGACTTGTTTATAAAAAAAATTCAAATAATTGTATTTTCTTTCACAACACTTTGCCCCTTTTTATAATGCTTAGTATGATTCAGATGTTGATGTAAAGGGCAAACTATATTTAAAAAGTAAAAAACAAAATGTTAAAAATTCTACATCACTGAAGATACTTTTTCCAGCTCTGCCCCTATTAAAAATAGCAGAGTGTGCTTCACATATATGTCAAAGTGCTAAAAATATTTTCCAAAGGAAGAGAAAAAAACAGTCAATGATAAAATGTTCCTTGTATAATTGGCATTTAAAATGTTCCCAATGTACAAAAAATATGGCAATAAGATTAGTTTTTCTTGTAGAATGGCAAGTTTAGTCAGTGCATTCCCAAGGACTAAGTAGAAGAGAAGATCTGTCAGTATGGTGGGACTCCCAGGTAGAATAAAGGGTCATTCAAGGGTTGTCCACCATGCCAGGCCACTGGTGTATTGTGCTAAATAGCCCATTAAAGCATGGGCTTACTCAAGTATTCACTCTGATATGTACCATAAGGAGTTTTGCCTGCAATGTCAAGGCTGCATCGGATGCCTAACTGCATGAAGGGGTTAGCTCTTTCCTCTAGCAGGTAACACCATCAGGAGAGTATTACAATACCAAACAAATGCTGCATAGAGCCATAAAGGGCTAAATGTACTTTATTGGTTAAAACCGCAACCCTATCCCAGTATGCAAGCAAACTGTTATCATAACCTAGTATTAATTCCCTTCACACATTTGCATTTATGTAACATGCAGTAAGTTGCTAAACCACACCCACCCACACACTCTTAATTGACCACCTTAGTGCCTGTATTTATCACAAGTTCCAGATAGACATCCAACTAATGAAAACCCACAGAGGGCGAAGAACAGGGTCCTTTTAAAGTACACCAATAATCATAATGGTCATAATGATAAGTAAACAGTAAAAGGCAGGTGGTGATTCTTCTGAAGGCTTAAGCAGCTTCAGGTCAGTAATAAACACTGCTCACAGGCCAAATATACCACCCTTTAAGTCAGAAGGGGATAGGAAAGAGTCCATCTGACTGAATGACTTAGTACATACCTATATGTTGGGCAACACATGCAACCACACAAACCCGAATGTTGCATGCAGTGTTCAAACAATGCTAGACATTACATATAATACCATCCCCTTGAAAGAGGAGTGGTAAATGTATCCAATAACATTTACTAAACTGCTTGCAATATATAGATATAGATATAATCTATATATATCTGACCTGATGATGGTTAATTTCCTGAACAAAACTATACATTTTAAAGAAAACCAGACATGGCTTGGCTGAAGCAGGGATCCAAAAATTCTAAATGTAAATAAATTATTATAATTTGGATATTTAATTTAGCAGATTTAACTTTTAATGTCAATTTGTCCACTTAAGTATCTTTGCTTAAAGGGTTTGTAAAAGTTCAGATATTTTTTATTTTTTTTAAATAACATATACCGTATATACTCGAGTATAGGCCGTCCCGAGTATAAGCCGAGGCCCCTAAATCACCACAAAAAAAATAGGGAAATGTATTGACCCGTGTATAATCCGAGGGGCAAAAATGCAGCAGCTACTGTAAGTGGAAAAAGGGTCAGCAATGCCAATCTGAATATCCCCTGTACAGACCCCCGTGTCCCCATTGCAGCCCGTGTCCCCATTGCAGCCTACCTGTGCCGATCCGTGGGTCCGGGGTCCTGGGTCCTTGGTCCGGTCCCGCTCTGTCCTCCCCACAGCGTGTATTACAGGCGCCATTACAATTTAAAAGCCGCGCCTCCTCGTCCGTGATAGGAGGAACACTTTTTTCCCAGCAGTCAGTGTGCAGTGTTCCGCCTATCACGGACATTTTCTCATCCTCGTCCATGAGATGAGAATGACAGGCCATCCGTGATAGGCGGAACACTGTACTGCTGGGAAAATTAGTGTCCACCTATCACGGACGGGCGGGAGGAGGCGGCGCGGCTTTTGAACACCGCCGTCTGTCTGCATGACATGCTGTTCATGTAGGCAGACGGCGGTGACTCGAATATAAGCCGAGAGGTGGACTTTCAGACCTAAAAAAGGGTCTGAAAATCTCGGCTTATATTCGAGTATATACGGTACTTACCTATTTTTCTTGGGTGCTCCTGGCCCCTCCCTCCTGCTGACAGCCCCCACAACAAGCTGATTGCTCTGGGGACACTCTTGCATGCCTACTCCTGAGCTGCCTCTGTGTGTCTCAGACATAGATGGCCCGGCCCCACCCCCACTCTCTCCTCACTGGCTGTGATTGATAGCAGTGGGAGCCAATGATTCCCTCTGCTGTGTCTCAGCCAATGAGGAGGCAGAGACCTGGGAGAGCTTCTACTCTTGTGCACATAGCTGGATCTGGATTGGGCTCAGGTGAGTATAAGGGGGCAGCTGAGGAGGAAGCTGCACACTGAAGGTTTTTTACCTTCATGCAAAGAATGCGTGAAGGTAAAAAGCCTTCAGCCTTTAGAACCACTTTAATTTGTGAAAGTACATCGGCTGTAAGAGGGCCACCTTAGTCTGATGTTTACTGTTTTGTGATTGCCTTAAAGAGGAGCTCCAGTCTGGAAAAAAAATGAAAAGTCGGCAGCTACAAATACTGTAGCTGTTGACTTTTAATATAAGGACACTTACCTGTCCAGGGATCCCGCAATTTGTCAATCAGCTTTGGGTGCAGGCACCGTCATTGTAAGGGAGACCAGCAGTGAAGCCTTCAGGCTTCACAGCCAGATTCCTACTGCGCATGCTTGAGTCGTTCTGAGCTCTCTAAATGGTCCTGTCATCTTCTGGGACCTGTGTGTGCCCCCAGAAGGCAGAGCGGGGAAGAGGAAGGGCCGGAAATGCTCAGAGATCACAGTGGCGATCTTACCTGGAAGTGGGGGTGGGTACCTGTCAGAACCTCAAAGTGCCAAATGTGGCAGTGGAGAGGGGGGCAGGGGAGGGTGCAAACAAGCAGAGCTTCCCCTTTTGGGTAGTGCTCCGCTTTAACTCATGATGAAAACACCAATTGCCTTCCAGCTCCTAAGTGGCCATAACATGTGTTGAACATAAAGTCTAGTAGTTTACATTGCTCTTACGTCCAGGACTCTGTTATGTGATACTCCTATGTACACTCAGTAGACAGCATGTGAAATCCGGTCAGGGTCAGGCCAATATGTGATACTGCTATATACTATTGACACTAAGGAGAGGGCGTGTGCTATCAGCATGAGATCAGGCCATTAGTAGAAAAGCAGCTGTCAGATTTTAGGTAATCTTTCTCCTCTCTCGGGTCCACATACATTTCTAACTGGGCAATTAAGCTGAGAACAGCAACAAATACCTATCTATCTTTAATAAGTAATTCTGCACATAATCATTTAAATTGGTATTCTTGCATAGACCCTAGTAACAAAGTGAAATCCGAGAGTGGCACAGAATAAGTTTTCTGCCAATAAAGACTATGGCAGGCATTTAGTGGTGTCTGTTTTAGGCAGCAACAGAGCACAGGTGCACTTTAACATCTTGATGTCAGCTGGCAGTCCCATTTTACTCTATTTTTTGCATTCAGTAAAAAGGATAAGATTTTTAATTTTTTTTTTTACTTTCTCTACTTTGTGTTAATGTTGCTCCTGATGTACTACCACTTAGAAAGCTAAAATAATCCTAGATTTATAAAAACGTGCAGTTAATGCAATGCAGTCAATAGGTACAAACTTATTTGCTAATGGAAATCTTGGTTCCAAAGTCACTCTTGTACAACAAAAGCAGCATCTTAGCAAAGTTTTGATGGCTTCCATCCAGCATTTTTATGCTCTTGAAAGAAGGTTCTTTTAAAGTGAAGAGAACCTAAAACTTCATAACGAGCCAAGATTCTGTAAATGTTTCCCTCAATGAAAGCTTCTAAGAAAGCTATTTCCTATATTTTTCTTGTAGCTTTGCCTTTGTACCGGATAGGTTATTGTCATTTTAAATACAAGATACATGAAAATAAATTTATGCTCAACTTGGTCTTTTACTGTAACTTTTCAAATTCAGTATGTCGACAATTTTGTGATCTGCCAGAGCAATGATTTGGAGCTATTGGACCATTATTGATTTTGAGTGCCAGCCTCAAAGGAGGGCCAGAAAACAGTGTATTAAATACAACTATGTTTTCAACATTGATGTTGCGGTTATACTGCTGACATGCACATAAATCTGTGCTCGTATAATAGAGCAGATGTCCTTTATCTGGCTCTACTTCTTCTGCAATACAGAACCGGGAATACTGCAAATAAAAGTTTGACATATTTTCAAACCATTTTATAATTTGATGTTGGGTAAAATCTTTAGGAAACTTGCAGACGTTTTAATGTTTCTTTCCAAGTCCCAGACTCATAAAGGCAGGAAGCAGTTATTGTATCATAAGGACCTGTCTGTAGCTTGATAAGAAATGCCATGGCATTATAAAAGTAGGCTGTCCACTGAAGAGCGTGAAATATACTGGAAAAGATACAACTGTATTAATATCTCTTCATCTTGATCATCCAAGACATCTTAACAGTTAAACTAGTGTCTTTTTTCTTTGAATTTAATTGTTTTTGACCCATTTAATTATTAACCCAATAAATTATTTTAGCTTCATCTTAAAAGCATTACATTTTGAATATATTTACTGAAGTTTTGTGAAAGATGAAGTCAAGAAATTAAAAAAAACTTAAAGTGTTTTTTAGGCTGTTAAGGCTTGTTCAGGCCTGTACGTGCATTTTATGCTCCATTGTATAGGGTAGTGTGGTGCTTTGTTATGCATTGCAGTGTTCTTAACTTTATTGAAATGTAACAAAATGACACTTCATTCCACTCTATTCATGCAAGTCTTGGCATGCTGTGTTTCATTGCGCTGTGTAAAAATGCAGGCATTTTTTTTGCAACACACACCATGGCACATGTAAGGTGTGAACGGGGCACATTGAAAACAATTACTTTCTCTATGCCCTTAAGTTGAGCCTGCATTTATCAATGTTGATCAATGCATCTCAAGGCACCTGGTGCAAACCAAGCCTTGACCAGTGTAGCCCAGATGTGCCCAACCTTCTTGATATCTTCCCAACCACTTATACTTCACCTTCCCCCTTACCGTTACCTAAATTAACAAGGCCACACCTGGAATTGGAGTACAAATCGCCATAGTAGCCTTTTATTAACAAAATGTATTAAAATTTCACAACCTTTAACACATAAACATCAGTAAACAAAACTATCAGTCACTCAGTCTGTTGGTCTTTGAACTTAACAAACTTAACACATATTCCACCTCTACACGGTGGGACCTTTTTCCATGATAGGCCTTCACCCGTAATAATAATAATAAAGTAAAGTATTTCTGCGCCAACTCAACAAAAGATAAATCAAGTACTGCTGCACAAACTGAGGGAAATATCTGAACCCAGTTGTAGTAGTAGTAAATAGAATAAAGGATAGTTATGCGCAGTAAAGTGCAGAAGTGCTAAGTGTGAGAGGCACTAAAAACACTGTAAGAGGCAATGCTTGTGATGAACAAACACATATAGTAAAGTGCAGATGTCACATAGTATCCATTAGATAAAAATGGTAAATAAAATATTCCAGTAAAACATCGAAAGTGATTAATAGTGATAGTAAGTCCTTTTCATGAGTGGAAAAAATTATATCAAAGTGTCAGTGAAAAAATTCCGTCTCATAAGTGTGTGTATGTATGTGTATATATATATATATATATATATATATATATATATATATATATATATATATATATATATATATATATATATATATATATATAGTGCAGCATATATGGTGACGGTAAAAACGAAAATAAAGTGCTGGTGATCAATTTCTGCGGTGTGATGCTGGTGATGGGTGGCGTCTTAGCCTCCGTGAAGCTTAGTATTTGGGTGTCCCCTTACCTTACTGCTGTAAAGTAACAGCATGTGAATATATGCCTTTGGTGTTCAAACCGTTATAGATCCCCTGGTGGTCGTTGTATAGTGGCATCTCCAGCTCAGCTGGTGTGTATGTCCTGCTTACAATCGGCGTCCCCTTTTTTAAATCCCTGGAGTTGTCTGGAGCGGATGAGCCTCACCAATGGGTCATGGGTAAATGTAAGGAACAGGAGGGATGCCCAATAGTGTAGTATTTTAAAACAAATTTATTTAATAACAGCAAAAAACAGGACAGGTACGCACATTAAATTTGTATCAAAATGGGGATACCAAGACACCGGAAGTGACGTGGGCGAACTTGCTGCTTGTTTTTACCTTGCCATTTTGATACATTTTAATGTGAGTGCCTGTCCTGTTTTTTGCTGTTCTTAAATAAATTTGTTTTAAAATACTACACTATTGGGCATCCCTCCTGTTCCTTACATTTACCCAGGACCCATTGGTGAGACTCATCCGCTCCAGACACCTCCAGGGATTTAAAAAAAGGGGGACGCTGATTGTAAGCAGGACATACACAGCAGCAGAGCCGGAGACGACACTATAGGACAACCACCAGGGGATCTATAATGGTTTTAACACCAAAGGCATATATTCACATGCTGTTACCTTACAGCAGTAAGGTAAGGGGACACCCATATACTAGGCCTCCACCCGTACCACACCAGCTCAGAGACAACCCACTACCCGCAGTGCAACCATTACCGTATTCCAGCTAACTGTTCTAACTGGAATACACCAGAGGGGCACATACTACCGATGAGTCCCCAACACTTCCACCTCGTATGTTTTTCTGACGCCATCAAAGACCAAAACACTGCCCCCTGCAAGGATAACACCTTACCCTTAAGGGCCCCTCCACACCCGCAGAGCACAGGTGAACATTATCCCCCGGAGGTAAAGTCCGGTATCTGATTCTAATTCCAGATGGCGGATGACCATGTCCCCATTATTAATAATGAATTGGCCCACCACCTTATTCACCTTTTATGCTGGCCTTATTGAGCCTCGCCACCGACCTCACCAGGCGCCAAGTTGTCCGAGCCACAATGTCAGACCACAACACCAGCCTTTCAGGAAATACCGTGCGGAGCCACAGGAAATCAGATTTGACATCCATAATGAGTTCCCTAATGGATCAAACCCCCAAATCATTCCTGCCAACGTGGAGTACCAAAATGTCAGAAGTGAAAAACAATGTACCTCTGGCATGATCCTGCTCCACATCATCCCGGGTACCCCCAACCAGCGAATATAACGCCTTCCGCCTAGAAATACCAACTGCTTACCATCGGGCCTAAAGTCAGCTTGCCTGGCCCCCCAAAAAACCTAGGAGTGGCCCATAATCCAGACGAGGCATAGCTGCACTCCATCTGAAAGAAAAAAACGAAAACACCACGGGATAACACTAAGACAAACAATGGACACTCACAACACATGAAAAACATATAAAGACATGCACCTGCTACTTCCCCTCCCCCGCCATCAGTGGCTAATCCAACAACAAATGCAGGCGAATGTAAGTACGGAATCTCTTGGAATCCCATCTACCAATTCGTTTTTCAGCTGCCTCGTCCAGCCCACACCGTGCAGCCTCTGTGGATTGTGAGGCATATTATGTGTGATTCAAACCCGCTGCCCTAAAACTCTTCCGGAAAACTGACACAAACTGAAACTTGGATAAAGGAGACCCATCCCCATGTAACAAAAACGGTCCCCCAGGACTGGGTAAACTCCCTTACCACCCCTAACAAGCAAACCGGTGAACCCGGCAGGAGAAACGGCTGCACCCTTGTGCCTTTTCCAAACTGATCTGTATTGGATCTGCTCAGCAATAATGGGACCCTGTCATCCCTACAAATCACATCCTGCAGCAAAAACCCACCCTGAACCCACTTAGATGGGCTGACCAGTTCACTAATCTGAAATGCTCCAAAAAAGGCTAAAGAAAACGCAGCTTTAAATAAGGAGACTTCGTAACTCGATGTACACAACGACCCCAGCTGCACAAAAATGGCCTGTAAATTATCGAAGGACACAGGCCGCCTAGCATCCTTGCGCTTATGAAGCTTACGATACCCCTTTAAAGCCTGTTGGACCCAAAAGAAGTTCTCCATGTGATAGTTAAGATCACCAAGACTAGTGTCCCCTACCATCCTAAATACTGTCTGCTGGGGCTAGTGGAACAAATGTCAATCCTCAGATTTAGGAAAATACTCGTATCACTATTATTGTACTATGCACGCAAGGCTATTACAATGAGCTGGAAACAATCATCTCCCCCTTCTGTCAGGTTCTAGAAAAACCTAGTAAACGCCAGTTTGCCCCTGTATAAAGCCACCTACTTGGGCAGGGGTTGCCCACAAAAATTTGAAAAAGTGTGGACCTGTTGGTTAGATGATAACACTACGGCAACTGATGCAGTAACCAATACCTAGATTAACATTACGGTTATAGTATGATAGTAAATTGACCCAAGTACCCTCATGTAACATTATCCTGTCATTACAATATTGAGCACAGACTCTCTTGAACTAACATCTCCCCACATTGGGGTATAGATAAGTAAGGTTGCGTTTTTATTGGTCTGCCCTGTTGCGGTCTGTTACTGCTTCAGAGGCAGTTCGTTTGTTATATGATGTACCCTGTTGTGGTTGCCGCATCGGAGGATTTGCCCCTGGCGGACCCAAAAATCTTTTGTAAAATCTGCCATGTCCCGTAATTTAAAGAAAAAAAGCCAAACCAGACAGTTTCCGCTCAATGGCAGACACCGACACACCACGCTCCATGTTCCTGGAAATGAAGTAAAGAACCAACAGCCTCACCTCCGGACCATCCTGCTCCACCCCGGCTTGCCGAACCATCCCCAACCATTCCTGCCATACCTTGACATAGGCCGCCCAAGTAGACTCACTCACAGGCTGTCTGATCCATCCCGCAATGACTCCAAGGCAATCTCCCATAGCCACCCGGGACAAGGAACCCCCTCTTTCTCGGTCGCCGAGACAAGGAGTCAGCCAAAGTATTGTCGACACCAGGAAGGTGGACAGCATATAGAAAAATGTTCAACTGCAAGCAACGCAGCACCATTTGGTGCAGCAGCCGTATTACTAGTTGTGACGACGCTGAGATGCGGTTGATGACTTGAACCACTCCCATGTTGTCACAGTTTAGCCGTATTTTCAAGTTCCGACAAGACTCACCCCAGATTTCCATAGCCAGCACCAGAAAAAGTTCCAAAAGCATCAGGTTACATAGCCCGCGTCCACCCAGGAATGTGACCAAGGGGCCGCGCTCCAGTGACCCTGGTAGAAATCCCCATAACCTGCTGCATCCGTAAACAGCTCCAAGTCAAAGTTGCTTACCGGATATCCAAACCGAGCGACCATTATAAGATTCCAAAAACGTGTTTCACACCCTCAAGTCCTCCCGATGTTCCTTATTGAGACGGATAAAATGGTTTGGGGCCTTAACCCCTGCAGTAGCTACCGCCAGCCCTCAGAAAAATACCCTACCTATGGGAATACTGCGACATGTAAAATTTAAACTTACCCAGCAGAGATTGAAGCTTCCGAAGCTGAATCTTGCACTGTCCCAAGGTCCCCCCAAATCTTCATCTTGAGCACCACCAATTTATCCTCTGGCAGGTGACACTCCATAGCGCCCGAGTCGAGAACTATGCACAAAAAAAATATCACGGTAGTCAGGCCCTCCGTCTTATCCGCAGCCAACGGAATACCGAATCTACCCGCTGCAACGTGGACAGAAGTATCGCACACACATTAGATGAAGGCGGCCCCACGCAAAGAAAATCATCCAAATAATGGATGACGGAAATTAGACCCTGTACGTCCAGAACCACCTATTCAACAAAAGAGCTGAACGTCTCAAACAAGGCACAGGAAATTATGCAGCCCATGGGCAGGCATCGATCCTCGTAAAATTCCTCTTGCCAGCAGCACCAAAGCAGATGGAAACTGTCCGAATGGACTGGAAGCAAGCGAAAAGCAGATTTAATGTCAGATTTTGCCATCAGAGCCCCTTTACCACATCAGCGAACCCATCCAACTGCTGGGTCAAAAGAAGTATATGACATCGTACATGCTTCAGGATATATAGCATCATTGACTGAACCCCCTTTGGGAAAGACACGGGTGGTGAATAAGGTGAAACTTGTGCAGTTCCTTCTTAGGCACCACCCCCAGCGGCGAGATCACCAAGTCCTGCAAAGACTTTACCTGAGAATGGCCCACCCATGCGACCCAGTGACACTTTTTTAGCCAACTTTTCAGAAACCACCCCAGGATTCTGCAATGCAGAGCACAAATTCCGTGCCATAGGCGGGATGGCAGTCAAAGAACATGGGATCCTAAAACCCTCCCAAGAACAGCCTCGCCGCATCCCGGTCCAGGTACCTATTTAGGAAAGGTTGCATCCTTTCCCCCATCACCGGGATCATCCCTCTTGTTGGCAAACTCTCCGGCACGGCCCTTCCCTTTCTTGAAGCAGCGGGACACGGGATGAAAACTTCCACAGCCGGAGTACTCATGCTTAAAACGGCAGGTCCCCCCAAACTTACATGAGCCCTTGTTGTACTGCCAGCAGAGACCCCATTTTGTACTGGCTGGTTGTCCTGGGGAAGGTGCCCCCCCTGCCCACCCCCTGGAAAAAACTGATTCGAGGCTAATGTCTTTGTGGTCCCAGAAAAGCAACGGATGGACGTCCCTACAATGCCGGAACTGTTCGTCGTACCGTAGCCATGCCGATCCCCTGTAGACTCAGTGATCTCTGATGGCGTCCATGAAAAAAAAGAGCGGAACAGTGTTCCGGGCTCTTCTCCCCAATGACACTCACTATAATGGCAAACGCCTGCAGCCAGTTAGCAAAAGTCAGTGGAATCAATCTGTACCTTCGCTTCTCCTCATCCTCCTTCTTGGTATCTTCGGGCTTGAGCCTATCCAAGTAAAATTTCTCTAGAGGTAGTAAAGAGAAGATCTCCACATACTCACCCTTGCAAATTTTTTCCCGGAATTCCTGTTTCAAATGTGCCCCCCAACGGCCCCTCAAAGCACACGTACACCTCACATTTTGCTGCATCAGCAATCCTAACAGCATCTGTTCTACCCGTGACCACCTTCTCCCCAGCGTTCACACTTACCGACACCGTGGCCGGGGGCCATACAGTAAGCCCTGTAGGGGCAGTTGTGATCCCGGGGAGTGGGGGGGAACTCCGTTCGTCCACGTCCCTACATGGTGATGGGACCCAGGGTGACACCTGCTGGTCCCCTTTCCCTCCTGTAAACCGCTGCATCAAATCCTGCAGACCCCCCAGCAAGTCTTGTAGCTGCGCCTCTGTCCCGGAGAGCCTAGCCACTGTGCCCACAGATGACTGTGGCGTGACTCTGGCAGCCACCGCAGCACCCCCATTCACTACACCCAACAACCCACACAGTGCAGCATTCAAAGAAGTAGATAATGCAGAGGACTTACCAGGCTGACCAGGCATGCCCCCAACAGCCGCCGCTCCAGAATCCATTGGTGCTGTGTGACTCTGCGTCTCCTCCTCCTCCTCCGAGCAGGACAGCTCGCCTTCCGACCGCACTTAAGGAGCTTGTTGACCTCCGCTGCGCTTGCCCCCTCGACT